>CM067335.1:84985000-86235000 GCA_034376525.1 Nicotiana benthamiana
CTGCGTCGCGCGTATGTTTCACGGGCTGGGTAATTAGATGTCCATTTCAGAGTTCATATTCTCCTTGTATCATATCCTAATCGGCGGCCTATTGGCACATAGTGGCATCATATGGGACTCTTGATTGTGTTCGAGGTAGCTTATTGCCTGAGCAGTTCGTACTGGGTGAGATGCGATTATAGAGTTTAGGATCAGTGCAATCTGAGCACATGAAGTATATTAGAGAGCAGAGATCCTTATTTGGTTCAGAATATGGTAATGGTTCTGTCAGAGATATAGACCTAATGACTTGTTGATTCAGCAGTTGGTTATGAATTTTGGTACATCGCTTCCGCGTGTCAGTGTTGTAAAAGTTAGAACAAGACCTATGTAGGTCATGAGGTGCAATGGGAGCATGTGATTCGTTGAATTTTGGCTATGTTGATCATAAAATATTATCGTGGTCCTCTGAATTTTGTGTTGCAAGGTAAGAATCCAGCAAAGTTATGCAGTCATATTTGAGGACGGCGCGTGGTGAATAATTGGGTGATCTCTTGATGAAAACATGCCTGACATAGAATTGCGGATGTTGGAATTGGGCTCTAAGACTTATTTGTTTGAATAAAAGGGAATATCTTCAGAATATATTAGGCTAATGTGCTCAGCTGAGTTGTGGCAGCACGGGAAGGTGCATAAGATGCTAAACAATAATTTCAGACAACTTCAACATAATTCTCAGCACGTTCGGGGACGAACATATGTTTAAGTGAGAGAGAATGTAACGACCCGACCGGTCGTTTTGAGTACCAGCGCTCTGTTCAGCAGTCGGAGGTCGTGAACAATTTCATTTAGGATATTATGATTTGTTCGCATGGTTGAAATCTAAATTCAGGGAGATCGGAGTTAAATTTAAATGCAAATTCCCTTTCAGAAGCTTTAAAATGAAAGAATGAACTAGGATTGGATTTTTGAGTGAACGACCTCGGAATCAGGATCTGAAGGGTCCAACAGGTTCGTATATTGATATTAGACTTGGGCGTATGCCCGGTTCAGGTTTTGGATAACCCAGAAGCATTTTGGCGCCTATTGTGGAAGTGAGCATTTTGGAAGAAATTTCATAAGTTTGGCTTAAAGTGCATTTTAGTGTTATCGATGTTTGTTTGGAATTCCGAGACTGGGCGTAGCTCCGCATAGTGATTCTGGATTAGGGAGCGCGATCCAAAGTGAATTCGGAGGTTCGTAGGTCATTTTGGAGTCGTTTGTCTAAAGGTAGGAATTTTAAGGCTTTTAAGAAGCTTGACCGGAAGTGGAAATTTTGATATCGGGCTTGAAATGTGAATTTTATGGTTTGGATAGCTTCGTTAAGTGATTTGGGACATAGGAGTGTGTCAAGAATATTTTTGTGATGACCGGTGTAGAATTAAGCTTGAATTGGCAAAGTTAGTATTTTGGCAAATTCCGGTTGATAGGTGAGATTTTGATCCGAGGTTAGGAATGGAAGTCGAAAGTTTATGTAGCTTCGCTATGTCATTTTGGACTTGTGTGCAAAATTTGAAGTCAATCGGACGTGATTTGATAGGTTTTGACATCGGAATAGAAGTTGGAAACTTCAAAGTTCATCAAGCTTGGATTGGAGGTTGATTCATGATTTTAGCTTTGTTTGATGTGATTTGAGGCCTCGATAAAGTCCGTAATGTGTTTTGGGACTGGTTGGTATGATTGGTTGGGGTCCCGGGGGGATCGGGTGTGTTTCAGGTTGTGATCACGCTCTTATTTGACATTTCAACATTGTATCTTTGGTCTTAAAGGGGTACCATATTAAGTAAATGATCTCCAATTTCAGTTTTACTCGTACCATTATAACCGTATCGAAATTTCGGAGCCATAGGAAAAAGAACCATCGAATTTGGACATCGTATGAGGGAGTTATGCTCATTTTCGTGTTGGGAGAAGCTGATGTTTAGCTGAACAGCAAAATAGGAATTTGACCGCGGATGCGGAACCGCAAAAGGGGTCCCGCATATGCGAAAGTTGTCCGCAAAAGCGGAAAATGGGCCTAGACAGTGTTTAAAATCGAGAAGCTTAGTATTTTGGGCATATCTTGAGTTCTAAAGCTCCGATTGAGGTGATTTTGCGGTGTTGTTCTTGTCTCAACAAGGAGGTAAATATATGACCTTTATTTTGATGTCTCTCCATGATTATTTTTGTTGGTTTCTATTTTTATCCGTATTTGGATGGTAGAAATTGTGATTTTGAGCCCCAAAGTTAAAAAATGGTAAATCCTTGATTTGAGGGTCGATTCATAGACAAAATATATACACCATATGAGTTATGGGTAATACTTATTTTTAAAAAATTTCAGAATCCGGGCACATGGGTCCGAGGGATTTTTGGTCATATCACAAAGTGGAGTTGGGAAATTGTATAATTTTAATTGTTAGCGAGTATTTGAGTATATTCTCATTAGTTTGCCGTTATTTGGTTAGTTTTGGAGCATTTTTGCGTTGGTTCAAGCTTTCGGGAAGATGTGAAGCGACGGTTATGAGTCTTCGAAGCGAGGTGAGTCTCCTTTCTAATCATGTGAGGGGAAACTACCCCATAGGTGAATTAAATTGATTATGTGCTCCTATTTGTGGGGGCTACGTACACACAAGGTGATGAAAGTCCGTGAGCTACTATTATGCTATATTTCGGGTAGTCTAGGACCCAAAAACATGTTATACTCTAATCATTTGTAAATCATCGATGGCTTGAAATGCTTTAATTATATTAAATTAATGAGCGGATTTCTAAAAAGACTAAAGCTATGTTTTTCTCAATTTATTAACAGGGAATAGACCTTACTTGGATATTTGCTCCACGCTGACTGTTTGACATATTATCTGTCTGTGTGTGTTTATATTTCCATTAGAATGGGCCGATCGCCTCGGTGAAATGGACGCATTCATGGTACGGGCCGCTGGACCCTTGGCAGTTCACAAATTTACATTTCTGTTGGAGCAGGCTGTCACCTCGGCATGATTTACGCATGTTTGTGCTGTTATCTTGAACTCATTTGAGTTGTTTTATGCCATTATGGCTCGAGATCATTTATTTAATAATAACAAGAAAATTAAGGAAATTTCCATGAAGAATTGTATGACTACCTGTGTTCCCATATTTTGATTAGAATCCTATTTATAAAATAATTTTCACTGCTTGGATATATTTTTAAGGATAAATAGTCATTGGACTGCTAGTGAGTGTCAGGATTGACCATCGTGTCTCTACTCTTTCGGGATTAGGCGGGGCACTCATTGGGTACACTTTGTTTTTGTATTCATACTACACTTGCTGTGCATTTTGCTGCACAAGTATACATGATTTCAGTAGTCTACTGGACGTAGCAGCACGAATGATTCTGGGACTAGAGAGTTGCATCATTCGAGACGGCCGCAGCTAAGGTAGTCCCTTTCTAGTACTGTGTTTATTTTCCGTCCATTGTATTCCGAACGGATGATGTATTTATATTTCTCTTATCAATAGATGCTCATGTACTTGTGACTCCGGGTTCTGGGATGTTTGAAACATTGTATTAATTACTTAACTTTAAAAGAAATTTTATTTGAAAATGACATTCTTTAGAATTTCTAAATATGGAAGAAAAATCATGTATTTCCAAAAGTGTTAAAACGAGATTTGATTAAGTAATCTCGCTGGCTTGCCTGAGAGTAGTGTCCAGCGCCATCACAACCCTTAGTGGATTTTTAGGTCGTGACATCAACTTTATAATATGCAGACAACGGCTCATTCAACACCTATCACTGCATATTTATTACATGATACGAAACAGTAAAAAGAACATAGAAAAATTCGAAACAACTTGTATTCCATCAAATTCCACTTGAATTACATGGTAAAAACTTAGTCATTGTTCATGGGCTAAGGAGATACCTGATGATAAACCAATGAGAAACCAAAAAAATGAAGGGTCAGCAGCAAACAAAAGCAGGAAAACAACCAAGATTTTGAAAAAAACACAGTGAATAACCCAGGACGAAACAATGAAACAGTCACAGATAGAAAAGATTGGATCAACACTCGTAGAACTCCAATTAAAACTCTTTTCAACCTCTATATCTTTATGTCTGTATTTTCAGCCCTAAATCCCTCTTTTTATCTCTATTTGGACTCTCTCTTGTTTATCAATCTGTGCTTTTTTTTAGAATCCTCTTGTTTCTCTTTGTGTGTCCCTTTACACTTGTATCCTTTTAGCCTTTTCATTATTACCCCATGTTATCTACTTTCGAGCTCCTAAAAAAGGCATTAAACATGGTGTCAATCCACTAGTAATCCCTTTTCATTTTTATTTCATTCCTTTTTCTTTTATCAGTTCAGTAGTGCACCATTAACTTTGTTAGCAGCCTTTATTTTAATTACTAAGGGTCCAAATTCCCCAAACTAACCCTTAGAGTTTCTCTTTTATTTAGTTAAAGTTCTGCACCTTTACAGACTCATTTTCTAAAACGAAATCACTTGGCCAATTAGAATCAAATGGTAAATGCAATGTTAACGATTGAATACAAAAGCTATTTGAAAAACCTAAAATCATAACACAGACACAAACAAACCCAAATAACTTGAAGAGGAAAACTAAAATTAACGAAAACAAATTAACCTAAAGGGATGAAACTAGGTTTGAGATAAAATTCCAATAAGAGGGTAGACCTATCAAGAATAAATAGAGAAAAAAAGGAGAAGAGGTGAAAAAATAAAAAATTGATGCAGGGAAACTTACCGATTAGGCTTGGAATCAATCTTGACTCACCTGAAACTGAGTCCAATCATTTGTTCTTTGTTAAGAACAAATGAATAGCTTCAGTTTCTGTATTGAATCAACCCTCTTATTAGGAGAAACACAATCCTGAGTCGACGTATGCCATCAGTTCATCGAGAGCCGATTTTGAAATTTTAGGGCTTAGAATCAAATTTGATATTCGATAGGTTTAATTAAAATTTGAGGGAAAATAATGATGGATTAGGCATGAGAAAGTCAATGTGGTTGTGTGGTATAATATTGGAGGTGTTTGGGAGGTGGCGGCTGCTACGGTTCATCTCTTTGAATCAAGATTCGAAGAGCTCCAGTGATATTCGAGTGTAGCTGGTTAAAGATTCTGAAAGAGGAGGGTGAGACGATTCTACGGTGTTAAGATGGGGGTGATTGGCCAACGTCCATTGTAGTGGGTGATTATTGGCGGGCGGAAGGCGGTGGCATTACAAGGGTCTCTGAAGATGAAGGAGAGAGGTGACAGTGGTTGGGGGGTTGGACTGAGGGGTGAGGGGTGTGAGATTTTGGTATATCAAAATTATTGATTTAATCAGGGCCGTCAGATCGTTGGAATCCAACGGTCCCTATTGAATCAATAATTAATACAGGGTCGTTTGGTCTCAGTAATGGGTCGGGTCTGGTTGGGCGGGTAATGGTGAAGCTTTGGGACCCTCCGATCCAATGAGATCAATGGTCCAGATCGGATATTCTCAAACAACATCGTTTGGGGTTTTTCAGGGCTGGCCCGGGTTAGGGGTGAGTTTTGGGCCTGGTTTAACGGGTTTCAGCGGTTTGAACGTTTGGGCAGGGGAATTAATTCAAAATTTGGCCCAATTCCAATTTTTATTTTCCTTTATTACTTTTCTTATTTGAAAACTAAAACAAAAGATCCTAAATTAAATTAATGTATTAATAAAATTAAACATGCACACAAACATATGCAAAAAAATTGGAAAATCTCACAGTAATTCCTAAAATAACACATAATTAAAGAAAAAGACCTAATTTTACGAATTCTTTTGGAGTAATTTGTGTGAGGCAAAGATCACGTGCTCATAGCTGCCCCTCTTTTCCTGGAAACATGAAGAGTTTTCATGCAAAGATAAAGTAAACGGATACGAGCGACTTTTGCCCGTTTGAATACTCTGTGGGAAGCATCTTTGAAATATTTGACCGAACCTCTACTTCAAAGATTCCCTTCATATTCTTGGCTATTAAAGAATCATGTCAATGTAGTTCGGGAGTTTTGGTAGCTGAGAATACCATGAAGCTCTGTTACTGCTTGCTGAACCCCTTATTACACCATTCCAAAATAAAAATAAGCTAAACTAGACTATGACATACGCATTACAAAAATCATATCAATATCTTCAAATTTGCTCTTGTGGTTCTTGTTGCCTTGTTGACTTGTATTCTTCCGGTGAAACTCCTCTGTTGCCACCTTGAATTGTAATCTGAGATATCTTCCCTTGCTCCAAGTAGGGTCTTGACTGCTGAACTTGAAATGTATTACCATGCACTCTAGGCGGGCTCCTGATTGCTAAACTTGAAATATATTCCCATGCTCTCCAGGCGGGCTCCTGATTTCTGAACTTGAATATATTCTCATGCTCTCTAGGCGGGCTCCTGATTGCTAAACTTGAATGTATTCCCATGCTCTCGAGGCGGCCTCCTGACTGCTAAACTTGAATGTATTCCCATGCTCTCCAGGCGGGCTTTTGATTGCTTAACTTGAATTGCTTCTTTCCTTCGTTCTCCAGGCGAGTTCCTAATTACTAGAAATTTGAGTTGTATTCCCTTGTTTTCCATGTGGGTGCTTGCAATCAAAACAAAGAAAACACGAAATTTTCTGTCCCAGTTTGCACTAGGAAAATTTGTTAGCAAAATTGTAAACCACTTATACTATTAATGCCATGATGAGAGTAAACTAAAGACTAGACTAAGATATGCGTCTGCTACGAGTAAAACCAAGAAAATTTGACTAGCAAATGCGTCTGCTAAAACTAAACCTGAATGAACCAAATTAGGAAGTGCGTCTCCTAGGGGTGAAAACTTCAGTGACAAAACTAGGAAGTGCATCGCCTAAAAGAATAACTTGAAAGACCTTGATTAGGAAGTGTGTCTCCTACATATAAAACTTCAATGAACCAGATTAGGAAGTGCGTTTTCTAGGGTCGAACTTAAATGACTCAAACTAGAAAGCGCGTCTCCTAGGGGTGAAATCTCAATTAAAGAAGTGTATCTCCTAAAATAAAATATAACCTGAAAAAAACAGACTAGAAAGTGCGTCTCTTAGTGGTGGAACTTCCATGACTCAAACTAGGAAGTGTGTATCCTACGAATAAACTTCTCAATTTAGGAAGTGCGTCTCCTATGGGTAAATCTTCAACAAATCAGACAAGGAAGTGTGTCTCCTAGGGCCGAACTTATATGAGTCAAACTAGGAAGTGTGTCTCAAATGAATGAACTCTTAATTTAGGAAGTGTGTCTCATATGGGTAAATATTCAATAAATCAGACTAAGAAGTGCGTCTCCTAGGGCTGAACTTAAATGATTCAAACTAGGAAGTGCGTCTCCAATGAATGAACTCTCAATTTAGGATGGGCATCTCCTATAGGTGTATCCTGAAAGATCCAAACTAAGAAGTGCGTCTCCTAGGGGTGAAAATTTAATGACTTAAACTAGGAAGTGCGTCTCCTATGAATTAACTATCAATTTAGGAAGTGCATCTCCTACAGGTGTAAGTCAAATTAGGAAATGCGTATCCTAGGGGTGAAAATTTAATGACTCAAACTAGGAAGTGCGTCTCCTATGAATGAACTATCAATTTAGGAAGTGTTTCTCCTAGGGGTAAAACCATCTGTGACTCAAACTCATATGAACCAAACTAGGAATTGCATCTTCTAAGGGTAACATCTCAATTTATGAAGTGCGTATCCTACAACAAAACATAACTTGAAAACCCAGACTAGGCAGTGTTTCTCTTAGGGGTGATGTATGACTTCCCAATAGCCTTTGCGTAAGCAGAATTGGAGCATTACACCTGAAAATTTCCAGCTTCCAAGCTTTGATATGAACATACCTTCCATCCTTGCTTCAAACAAAGAAAACTTATAAGTTTAAACATGGTGATTGGTTTGTGGCCTTCGCTTTGCAGCGATTGCTCCTTCACTTGCCATGATACATTTGATTTCACCTTGAAAGACATTCCTTGCTTATTGAATAACCAATTTCTCTGCCACCCTTATCACTGAAAATACCTTTTCTCTGTGCATACCCAATATCCTCTATTTGTTGTCTGGCTCATGAACTGGCATCTACCCAACATTTGTGTCTTACATGAATTCCAAAGCATGTTGATTGTTACTAGCTCAGTGTGCTTTTTATTGTTTCCGGACTTATGATGATTTGATGTGCTAAACAAATCGCGTTGTGAAATTGGAAAGCTGGTGGAAAATTTTGAAGTCATTTCTCACTTGTTCTGACCAAACAGAGTTAGGAAGAGGAAGTAAACAAGATAAATGGAACAATGGAAAGAGATGATTCCTAATAAGAAAATTATAAAGTAAAAACCTATCAGATGTAGATACCAACTCTAATAACCATGACATGCACCTGCGGCCTATTCTGTTAAGCAAATATGATGTTCAGCTTTTGTCATACCTTTTGCCATGAAACTGGGCTGCAATGTTCTGCTCATCCAATCTGATTCACAATCCTTATTTGACTTGTAGTGCCCGAAAGGTTTTTACCATCAAGACTCTCTCATTTTGGTCTTCCTCTCAACTCACCATTGCCTTATGGTGCCCATGAAGGTTTTCACCAATAATACTCTCTCATTTTGATTTCTCTCTGCTCTCGTCACCGTACGGTGCCATGAGGGTTTCCACCAACAAGATTCTCTCATGTTTTTCTCTTGTTTGGACCAGAGCATTGCTCCTGATATGAATCACCTCTACCTACTTGACTTGGCATCTCTCGAAGACTGATCAGAAGGTCTTTCTTTGGACCGTAATATGTGCTTTTGGATAGGGTTAGAAAAAAAAGGTATCAAAAGAATCAAAACAATTCAAATGGGTTCAAAATTACAACTTTCAGAATCAGACTTCCTATAATAACCACAACTCTTACACCAATTTCTTGCTTGGGGACTTTTGGATTTTTATTTCGATGTGACCAAACCGTGAGGCTGCCTACGTATCTTAAAAGGAATCAGGTCGAACATAGTTCATGACATAGGAATTACTTTGTTTGTTGTGATTTTTCTTATTCTTTTTCTTTCTTTCTCTTTTGTTGTTGTTGTTGTTGTCTTTTTTTCTTTTTCTTTCCATTATTTTTCTTACTTATCTTTCACACTTGCATTTTTTATCTTTGCTGTTGATTCCGAAAGAAGGGTATAAAAAAATGAGGCTAAAAGGAGTAACGAAGGATAAAGTGTTTAGATAGCGAAACAAAATTCCTTCATCATTCCAATCTCCAAAACATGCCAAGTGCAAACTACACAATTAAACAAACTAAGGAAGATATTTGTAACATCTTTTGATTGTACCAGACTTGATAACCATATCCTTACATTCGCCTTCTACATCTATTAACTACGAAACACCATTGGACAACACCTTCACTCTCATTACCTCGAATGGCCCCTACAAATTTGGGTAAAACTAACCGTTAGCTTTAACCTTATATGGCATGATATATTTCAATAGGGTTTCTTTATGTTCTATCTTCCCCGATTTATACAACTCGGGCTTGAAGTGATCTCAAAGTGTATTTACTTATCTCCCTCCAATGTCCCCTACATCTTAAACATTTTCTCATTGCTTTATGACTAAACTGACTTTCAAAACCAAGCTGAAACTTACATGTGCATGTCATGTCACTAGAGCCAGCATGAAAGAACTGTAAGAGGAGAAGAGAACTAAACCAAAATGACTAGAAATAGCAGAAATAGAGAATTTTATTAGAAAGATGGTAAACGAGTTTGGACAACAAAATAAGCACAGTAAGCTGGGGTACAACCATGGAACAAACCTAGACAACACTAAACGAGTTACTACAATTAAAAAAACCAGGCAAAAATAAAAAGGATAGAAGGGTTTGAGCCACAAGACGATATCCGAATTACAACCCTGAAATAAACCAGACAACAGATGACAACAAAATAAATCACCAAGATTCCTCCCTAGCTAACCAAGAGACGGAGCGTCTTTCCAATTAACAAGCACGATATCTTATCCACTAAGTTCCGCATCAATATTTCCAAGACTTTTACCAACTTCAACATTATCAACTTTACCCAACAAGTTCCCAAGAGGATTTGCATGCTCCCTGCCACTGTCATTGACCACAATTACCCCTTCTTAAATTATTCTTTCTATTTCCCTTTTCAAAGAACGACAATCTTCAATGCTATGACCTTGGACATTAGAGTGGTACATGCATCGTACAGTATAATCAAAGACTTTTGCATAGGGGTCTAGAGTATAGCCGAGGAGCGGCTCAATCAAGCCAGAATGCTTTAACTTTTCAAATGAGCCTGTGTAGGACTCCCCAATTGGCGTGAAACTATTTCTTTGCCTTTGTTCTCTTCCCTGCCCCAATTTTCTAGGGTTGTTGGGTGCTTGATATGTTGAGAAGGCAAGAATGCATTATGCGGTACTGGCGCTCGCCATAAGGAGTGACTTGGTAGTTGGACATATGAGCGGACATTTTCCGGAGAATAATACTATGGTGCATTATGTGGAGCTCGGGGATAGGTATGGGTTTGGAGTTGGGGCTGGTCCGGACCAAGTTCCTGAATTAACCATTGTCGCGCCCTTTCTCTTCTTTTTCCAAATCTCTACTATGCTGCCTTGAATAGCCAGAGTGGTTGCCTTGATAGCCGAATAGCTCATGAGTTTATTCGGCTTGAGCCCTTCTTCTACCATGACCCCTATTTTCACTACTTCATTGAATGACTTCCCCTTAGCTGAGACTAGACGGCCATAGTACGTAGGTTCTAAAGCCTGTAGGAAGTAACCCACCATATCACTTTCCTTCATTGGGGGGTCTACTCTTGCTGCTTGCTCCCTCCATCAAAAACCATATTCCCTGAAACTTCTGATGTGCTTTTTCTCCAGTTTAATCAAGGATAGTCGATCTGGAATGATCTAAAGATTGTACTAGAAGTGACAAGCGAATGCTTGTGCCAGATCATCCCATGTGTACCATCTTCCATGATCTTGGCGGGTATTCTATTCCAATGTTGATCCACTCAAACTCTGACTAAAGTAAGCCATTAACAATTCATCCTTTCCTCCCTCTCCCCTCATCTTACTGCAAAACCCTCTTAAGTGTGCTACTGGATCCCCATGCCCATCGTACAGATCAAAATTGGGCATCTCGAATCCTGCCGGTAATTGTATGTTTGGAAATAAACATAGGCTCTTGTAGGCTACACTCTCCTGTCCTCCTAATCCTCGAATATCTCTAAATGATTGCTCTAGGTTTTTTACTTTTCTGAACATTTCCTCCTATTCAGGATTGTTGGATGGCTTTTCCGCTACTATTGGTAGGTCAAAATGCGGAGTGAAAGAGTAGGGTTTAGGAGCTTTGAATTAGGGCTTGGGGGGGGGGGTAATATTGGTTGTCTTAGGCTGGGAACACAGGCTCACTAGAGGATATGTGGGGTACAGCTGGTGGAGGTGCCACAAAAACCAGTGTGATTGGAGGAGTAGGGTATGGAATTGGTTTTGGTTGCAGAGCTTGTAGTGTGTGAGAATTGGCTCCCTGGTAGTATTGGTAGATGGAAAACTTGGAGATGAATCAGAACCAGGATTTTTCGGAGCATGTGCCAGTGTTGGATTGAAGGTAGGATTAGCAAGGTAGGATGGTAATGGTTTCCCCTTGGTCCAGGCCTGATACATCTTGACCATCTGCTGTTTCAGTTTGTGCATTTCTTCTTTCATTGTATTCACATCCAACTTTTGCACCTCGACGCTTGTATCTCTATCTGGACTAGACATTATGATTTCTCGTTTGGATCTAGTTTGGTAAAGGTAGTTTTCCAGAATGGTTAGGTGAACTAAAACCTCGAATTCTGATTATCAAAAGCAAACTTGTTAGTCATTACCGTTTAATAGATATGCAATCGCACATTGGGATGCAATGCACCCAAGCATTTAAGCAGTTCTATCATGCATTTGCGTGGTTGCTTGCATCATCCCGCTTTTCCTAATTATATCTTTTTATTTGGTTTCTCCTCATATTTCTTTGTTTGATTATCTCTTTTATCTGATTATTAATCGATTATGAACCTATGTGCAAATTTTAACTTTTAGCCGCTTTTATGCATTTCTTCAACATGGAACACCTCAATTAATCCATTCTCATAACCCAATTAAACAACTGAAGAAAATTTTCAAGATTATTACTTACTTAAACAAGGTCGCAGTACTACTAATAAACAACCATCAGATTAAAGGGCCACAATTATTTACTCAATTGGTATAACAACCTATTTTAGAGAACCTGAACACAATCAATTTGCACTTTGGGGAATTGGGCCAGTTTTAAAACAAAGTTATACCAACCCCAACCATCAGCGAAACAGAATTGTTTGAAGTGAAGAAAAACATACACAACAGGGTCTACCACTTCTATTTTCGCTAATTTTAAACTCTGGCCCAAGTTGAGCCCAAATCCTTGGAGGATGGAGTATTAACGGGTGCAAGACCCTTAGATCCAACCCTGAAGCACGCAAAACAAAAAATACCAAATTTTATTTTCCATTATTACTTTTCTTCTTTTAAAGCTAAAACAAAAAATTCTAAATTAAATTATAAAACCAAATTAGCCTAAAAATACTAATTAACTCTTGAATATCACACATTTAAATAATAAATTAACAGAAAATCACAAAACTTGACATTTAAACATTAAAAATGCACAAATATGTTATTTTTGATGAATTTTTTTATTTTTTGTAAAACACCTAATTATTAATTAATTCCAAAAAATATAAAATCAAATCCTATATGCAAAGTCTATATTTTTGTATTATTAATGTATTAATAAAATTTAACATGCACACAAACATATGCAAACAATTAGGAAAATTGAACTGTAATTCCTACAATAACACATAATTAAAGAAAAAGACCTAATTTTACGAATTCTTTTGGAGTATGTCTTGTGAGGTAAAAACATGCTCACAGTACCAAAAGTTGGTAGTTCTGTGCATCCTTTTAATACACGTCTTAAAAAAGGGGTACAAAATACAACTGCTATGTTATCAACTTTTCAGATCCGGCTGTCACGTCCCTTCAATTCAAAATGTTCCCAACCACCATTTCAGAACCGGTGCCTATTCCTCTCTCTTTATAATTATCCTCTCCTTTTAAAACCCTTCCTCTTCTGCCCTTCTTAACCATAAGCCCTACTCTAGATTCACCCAATAGGGAATAATCATCACACCAGTTCTTTCAATGGCTGAGAAAACTTCCGATCTCTCTGCCTCAGCTGTAACTACCTCTGACCCATCTATGGAACCTTTCGCTTTCTCTAAGCCTTTGTCACCCTCCATCACTCCTACTGCTACAGTCACACCTTCCCCAGTTTCATAATCTATTCTCAACTCAGAAACCCTTGAATTTACTATTCCATTCTCCCCATCGTTTGCTGTTCCCACCAGTCAAACCCTAGGTGGAGAAAAAGGTCAAAATACCGGGTTCACAGAGGGTTCTGCCATCGTTGACACCTATTCAATGGTTGTGGAAGCACCAATTAAAGAAGAGAAGGAAGTTGTAACTATTTTGTAGTATCCGCTGATGGGATATTGCATTAAGTTACTTCACAGAAAAATGAGTCACACATCGTGGGGGAAGAAGGAGCCATTATGGCCGTTGAAGGGGATGCATTAACACATATTACTAGGGCATCACTTGAGGAACCTGATCCCTCTCCGGAGGACCCAGGTCAGGGATCTCATTCCCAGTATAGTGTTTTTTATGCATTTGATGATGTTCCCATAGAATTCTAGAAACTGAAACGCGATCTAGTGATGAAGAAGACTTGGACAACACGACCCTTGATGCATTCATAAGTAAGAGAAGGGTTGTCTCCACACCTGAGTCTAAAACCAAGCGAACCACTACCAGGATTCAAGTCAAATTGGCCTACGACTCTACTCTCCAAAAGAGCAAGAAGAGTAGTAAAAAGAAAAGAAGAAAGTTGGTGAAGGCTGGAGTACCTGTAAGTGATGAGGCTATCCTTGTAGTCGAGGTAGAAGAGGGAACTCCTGAGGAACCTAGTTCTTTTGTTAGGCGGTCCTCGAAAAAGGCAGGGCATGTCTTTATGGAGAAAGGGTCAACATCTAAGTCCAAGATGAAGGAGGTAGTGAGTGATGAGGATATACTAGTCAAGTCCAAGGGAAAAGGCAAAGTTAGTGGAGAAAAGCTTAGGAAACGCAAGTCTGAAACCGTTGAAGGACCTAGTTTGGGAATGAAAATGAGAAGTGAGGACTATCTTGGCTCTGAGCGCCAAAGGTATCAAAAGGTTCTGCTGGGTTGTATGTTTGACCCAATAATCTCGGAGATGGTCGAAATGCGCCAAATTCTTGAAATTGTAGATTTTCAACAATGGATGCATCTATTTTACATTGATGCCCCTAAAGTCTATGACGAGGAGGTACAAAGTTTCTTCTCCAATCTCTTTCCAGTTGATACTGACCATGTATGTGCCTTGGTCAATGCAGTAGACATCATCTTTGACCTGAAATTTCTTACAGAGATCTTGAAAGTTCCTACAATTGGGGTGTCGAGTGTCTGAGATGTTTATCAGTACAACTTCACAAATGCAGTGGTGAAAGACAATGTTAATCAGAAAGGGACCAGGTCCATAAGAAAGAACTACTTCCTATCTACCAGTTGCTGTTTGAGTTGGTTAACAAAGTCCTGTTCCCTCGAGCATAAAGGAGGTTTGTGACTTCAAAATATGACCTATTCCTAATGGATCAATTGGACGGTTTCAACTCTGTGAGTTTGCCTTCCATAATGATTACAGAAGGTTGCGTAATTTCAAGGACGGTAATCACGGGCTTTTCTATGGATTCTTGCTTACTCCGGTGTTCAAGTTTTTTATGGTTCCACTGGAAACAGATAAAGTGGGGACCCGAAAGCAAACATTCTCACAAATAAACTTGGAAGAGTGTGAGTGTATTGAGAAGTATGGAGGGTAGGAAGTACATCAACTGTGCCTCAGTCCATTAATGCGCAGGATAGTGCACCTGAGGAAATTCATCGGTTGAAGGCCAGGAATGCTATCCTGGAAGGTCAGCAAGCCCGATCGATTCCCATCTTGAATGATGACATGGTCGTTTGACACAAGAAAATGTTGATCGCAGGGCGCAAGTTGAGAACCAAATGGATGAACTCCTTAACGAGCAAAAGTCAGAAAATGCCTGAATAGACCTTGTTCTTCAAACACTCAATGTAGCTTTCAAGTCTTTTCCTCCTAGTGCCCCCTAAGAACCTCTTTAGTGACCAATTTTCTTGATATGTTTCTTCTATTTTTTTGCTTCCTTGTTGATGTCTGGTGGATGTTTTTTCATGTTTTTTATGGTTGGGATGTACTACTGCTACTCTTATGAACAAGTCCAATGTTGCCTCTTCCTTTTTCAAAAGTCAGAGGCATATGAATCCTTTTTATTATGTCTAGTACCTTCTCTCTGTGTTCTATTCTCTCTAATGATTGTGTGCACATAAGTGGCATGAGTTTGCTTAGCTAGAATTCTTTGTGCTGTTGTTATTTTTAAGGGAAAAGGGTCAGAACTGCCCCTAACGTATTGACTCTAGGTTAAAAATGCCCTCCGTTAACCTATTTTGAAGAAAATGCCCCTACCGTTAAAAATGTGGCATATTTGTGCCCCTAAGTCTAACAACTGACTGTACTTATATTTAAAACGGTCGAGGCATTTTTTTCAAAATAGGTTAACGGTAGCGGCATTTTTAAACTAGAGTCAATACGTTAGGGGCACAAATATTCCACATTTCTGACGGTAGGGGCATTTTCTTCAAAATAGGTTAACGGAGGGCATTTTTAAACTGGCGTCAATACGTTAGGGCCAGTTCTGACCGTTTTCCATATTTTTAGTGATGCCAAAAGGGGAAAAAATAATATAGCACTCAGGGGGAGACAGGAGAAACACATTGGGGAGCTGGTTCTAATGCTCTATTACTCCGATCATGTAAGATAAGGCATAGTCTCAGGGGGAACTCTTTTCACCGTCCCAATTCCTACTTATAATTGTTAAGTTTGTCATCATCAAAAGGGGGAAATTGATATATCTTAAATACTCTTGGATCATATTTTGATGATCTAACAAGCTTACTATTAAGAACCAGATAGGGAACCTGACCTACTCGGATTGCTGCAACCTTTAACGGAGTCCAGCTAAAGGTGAACTGATACAGCTTTAGGAGCTAGGAACCAACACAAGGACCTGGTACTCTTGTGGTTTCCTCATTCCAGTACAAAGTCATTTGGACACAGCTGGAACTGAAGTGACTAACGGTACTGTTTCTACCGCACTGCACTACATTGTCAGCCCACTCATTTTCTAACCAAACAAAAGTACGCACATCATTTCAAGTGATGTGATCAATATGTATCCAATGAGTTTTATACAAAAATATCACCGGAAGGTTTCAGTTTCTTATTCAAGCCTCTTGCAAAACAAATAGAGAAATCAATCACAAGCTTGAAGAACAAGGTTGAATGATACAACGGACCAGTTCCTAAAAGATAGATTGTTGTCGTCCTAGTTGAGTTGTATCCTTGTTATTGTACCTACTGTATCTCCTAAACAACTTATTTAGAAGCATTTTAGTATGAATCCTCTTGTAAATACATGAATTCCTTGAGTATATGTTGTGACTAGATTTAGTCATAAGGAAAAGTCTTTGTAATCATACAGTTACTAAGTGGCTTGTAGTGATAGCATCACAAGTTAGAAAAAGCCTTTGTAACTAGGATAGTTACAAAGTGGCTTATGGTAAAGGTACCACAAGTTTGAGTAATCCTTTGCGATAGGAAGTATTGTAAAGTGACTTGTAATAGGTAGATTACAAGCTAGTGAAGTCAAAAGCCTACAAGTGTAGGTCATGGATTTTTGACCCCCTTGTGTGGGATGTTTCCACGTAAAAATCATCTGCCTCATTTACTTACTGTTTCATTATTTGCTTTTAGTAGAACCTTGTAGAGGACCAGGTACTCAATGATTTGGTGGACCCATACAAACTAACAATTACTTTCACGAAGGAAGACGTAGATGCAACACTACTACCACACAACGATGCCTTGGCAAACTCTCTTATCGTTTTGGAGTTTAAAATTAAATGTGTTTTGGTGGACTGGGGATGTTCAATCAATATTATCCAATTGAGAGTAGTGCAGTAAGCTAAGCTGACCGGACATATCATTCTAGCGACAAAACTCTTCGCTGGGTTTAACCTAGCAAGCATGACAATGCGAGGAGAGATCCTGCTTCCCACAAATGCTTAGGGGGTTATGGAAAAGACCCTCTTTTAAGTGTTAGATGGAAATATGGGTTACAATATTATCCTAGAGAGACTGTGGTTACACGAGATAAAGGATGTGCCGTCAACGTATCATCAATTTTTGAAATTCCCAACTCTCGGGGAAATTAAACAAAAAAGAGGTGACCAATCGACAGTAAGGGAGATGAATAGAATCTCAGTTTCCAGAAGCAAAGGGAAGGAGCATGCATCATAGTAATTACAGGAACTGACACCTGCTCCCGAGCCGAGCGAAGGCAACCAAGGGGGGAGTCGTCAGAATCCTATCAGGCACCAAGATGTTTCTAGGTACTAGAAGAAAATGATGCAAAAAGTCCATAGTGGAGGAACTTGAGCAAGTTGTGTGGTTCGAAAAATTCTTGGAGAGGAAGTTCCACTTGGGGACAAGACGAAACCCCAAGCTCAGGTTTGGATTTATCAAATTTCTTAAATTTAAAGTTGATTGTTTTACATCGTCGCATATAGATATGATAGGTGTCCCGACAGAAATGGCCGTGCACAAACTAAGCTTGGACCCCACATCCCTCTAACAAGGCAGAAAAATCGTCGTATTGCCGAGGTTAGAAACAAATTTGTCAAAGAAGAGGTAACTCATTTGCTTGATAACGATTCAATCTGAGAGGTAAAGTATCTTGGCTGGCTAGCAAACATAGTAGTAGTTCCAAAGAAGAATAACAAACTTCACATGTTCGTAACTATAAAGATCTAGGCATGCCTAAAATACTCGTTGCCATTGCCAAACATTGATCAAATGATTAATGCGACGATCGGACACGAGTTAAATGAATTTCCTCAATTCTTACTCCTGGTACAACCAAATCAAGATGAACCCGGGGGATCAGGAGAAAACATTGTTCATAACAAACTTCAGCACATGTTGCTATAATGTGATGCCTTTCGGGCTAAAATACACCAGAGTCGCTTATCAGTACGTAAACAAAATGTTTGAAAAGAAAATAGGGAAAATCATGGAAGTTTGCACAGATAATATGCTGGTTAAGTCATTGGATGCATGTGATCATCTTAAACACATACTAGAAATTTTTGACATCCTAAGGAAGGACAACATGAAACTTAACCCCAAAAAGTGTGTATTCAAGGTCAGCTTCGATAAGTTCATGGGATTCTTAGTTTCAAAAAGGGGTATCGAATTTAATCCTGATAAAATTAAATCCATCAAAGACATCCCTGACCAGCTATCACGCATAAAAAAGGTTCAAAGGTTGACAGAAAGAGTGTCCGCTTTAAGCAGGTTCATTTCCCGGTCTTCAGAAAAATGTCATCACTTCTTTTCACTCCTCAAAAAGATGAATAACTTTGAATGGACTCCGGAATGTCAACAGGCTTTGAAAGATTTTAAAAGGTATTTATCGAGTCCTCTACTATTGTCAAGACCTGAAGAAGGTGAACAACTGCTGATTTGTTTAGCGGTCCCGTAGGTAGTGGTAAGTGTCATTTTAGTCCATGAGGATGTGGTACACAATCTCCTATCTATTATGTTAGCAAAATTTTAACGGGACAAAAACTTGCTACCCGTATTTGGAAAAATTGGCCTTAGCTCTCGTGGTCATTGCTTGAAAACTTAGGCCTTATTGCTAATGTCATCCGATAGCCGTGGTGACAACCTTTCCTCTGCAGAATATCCTTCATAAACCTTAACTTTCAAGTAGAATGTCCAAGTGGGCAGTCGAAATGAGTGAATTTGACATGGAACATAGACATAGGACTGCGATTAAGTCACAAGTTTTGGCTAACTTTGTGGTCGATTTCAGTCTGGGACTGTTATCTTTGGCTACCAAAGAAGCAGTGATGATTTTAGAGTCGAAATCAAGAGTTTGGACCTTGTTTACTAATGGAGCTTCCAATGTGAAAGGGTCTGGGCTTGGTGTGGTGCTAATCACACCTTCAGGGAAAACCCCGAGGCATGACACAAAAACTATTCCTCTGATTAACAATGAAGCAGATTATGAAGCTTTGATTACTGGACTCAAGTTGGCCCAGTGAATGGACTCCGAGGTCATAGAAATCAAATATGATTCCCAATTAGTAGGAAATCAGGTCTAGGGTTCTTCGAAGTCATAGAGGAATGCATGTAACAATATGTAGTGAAAGTACAGGCTCTGCTTGCATGGTTTTGTACATCCCCAGAGAGAAGAAAAAGTGGAGGCGGACGCACTATTCAATCTAGGATCATCCATGGAAGTGAAGGGATCAGACTTCGCCACGGTCGTGCAGCTCAACATTTGGTATTGGACGCAGATGGCTATAACGAAGTAAATGCAACCAATTTTGTATGGGATTGGAGAAATGAGATTATTGACTATCTCGATCTTGGAAAATATCCTGAAGATCTCAAGGCATCTCGGGCACTGCAAACTTAATCAGCTCGATACAACTTCAAGGGAGGCCAATTGCATAAAAGATCTTTCCAAGGCTCATTGGCCCGATGATTGGGAGCTTTCGAAACTAACTATGTCACACGAGAAGTCCAAGAAGGGATCTGCAAAAATCACCCAGGCGTGAATTCCTTAGTATTAAAGCTAATTAGAGCAGGATAGTACTGACCCAGGATGGAACAAGATCCTAAGGCTTGTGTTCAGAATTAAGTGTCAATGCCACGCACCGTTGGAACCTCAACTGGCAGAGTTGCTGCACTCAGTAGAAGTGGGGAATGGATATAGTCGGCCCACTGTCGCTAGCCCCCGATAAAATAAATTTCTTTTACTCTTAACTGACTATTTTTCTAAGTGGGTTGAAACATGTCGTTACCAGAAAACCAGCAAGCTCGAAGTGGTAGATTGTTTATGGGAGGATATAATTTGAAGATTCAGGGTACAAAAGAGATAGCATGCGAGAACTGGCCACAATTTATAGTCACAAAGGTTACAAAATTCTTCGAATAATTGAAAATCAAAAGTATCATATTATCACCCTATCACCCGAGTGAAAACGGTTAAGAAAAATCAACAAATAAGGTTATTATCCAAAATCTCAAAATGAAACTGGAAGCAGCCAAAGAAAAGTGGCCAGAAGAGCTACCACGAGTACTATAGGCGTATCGAACAATGGACAAATCAAGCGCGGGAAGGCTCCCTTCTCTCTTGTGTTCATAGAAGAAATCTTAATCATGGTGGAAGTACGGGAACCTACCTCGAGATATTTCTGTGCGGACAGAAGTGATACTTTTGTGTCGCTTCGTTCAGCCTTCTGTAGCCTGTGCACATCCTCCAACCAGTAGTTGTTCTAGTAGTAATAGCTCATTGTCCTTATTTTTACCACCTTATGCCCTTTATTCGGCACAACATGTACGGGGCTAATCCGTTTGTTGTTAAAGATGGGAAGTATTTTACATGCATCCATCAATTTGAGTATCTCTTTCTGTACCACCTCCTCAAGATTTTTATTCAATTTGCGTTGGGGATGCACTACCAGTTCATTTTCTTCTTCCAATAAGATCTTGTGCATGCAGATTGCATGGATGATTTCATGAATATCAGCTATGCTCCAACCGATTGCCTTTTTGTGTTTCCGCAGCAACTCCACTAGCATGTGTTCCTGTTCACTTGTCAAATCAGTAGCAATAATCATAGGAAAATTGCTAGTCTCCAATAAGCATATCTCAAATGTGTCGGGAGTACTTTCAATTCTAGCTTTGGCTTGATCTTTTCTTTCTCAAATTCTTCTTTTTCTACCATATTGTTTTCATCTTCTAATACCCCAGCTTCCTTTTTAATATCAGGATCTTCATCCTCTATTGTACTCGATTGACTAATGCTTCTCTTCAATGAATTGCCTACCAGCTTGTCCAGCTTGTGTTATTCATCTAACTCTCCTATCACATCCAATTTGAAATAAGCATATCCATGTAGCGCCCCCTTTTTCCCTCACGGGAATCCAGGTTTCGACGTTCATAGGGGTAATAACTCATTTCTTTTTTAGAATTGGGTATTTGAAGAGTCTTCATCTAACAGATTACGGTGCGTTAGGGCACCTAAAGCGATTAACTCATGAACTAGTTTGCTTTACCAGAGATTAGGATAAGGGATCGAAATAACCTTGAAGTTAAGGTGTTAGGCGCCCCCCGCGGTCCACAATGGTGGGTCCCAGCCAGACTCAAACTATGTGAATTAATCATTTTAACAAATAAATAGTTCCAATACATATTCGCAAATAAAGGCATTCTACGTACATGTATGATTCAAGTAATTAAAGCAAGGGAAAGGTTTGAACAATATTTCATATATATATATATATATATATATATATATATATATATGTACATACACACAGACGTAAGGAAAAGGAGATTCATTTAAAACACAAAGGAATTGCGAAAGAGGGGTCCTTGGTGGTTAGCCTACATGATCATACCCATGAAATGGCCGGTAATCACTCCTCAATGAAGGTCTACACTTGACATTAGCGCGCAGTAATCGTATCCTTACTACCCAATTTCCTCCCCTTGGTCATAGCCTAAAGCATTCTAGCAACCTTAAAATATATCCTATGCGTGCACTACCCGTTCCTTCCTAGTGGCCTGGGGGTATTTAGGACCTCTAATTAGGGTAGTTTAAGACCATCCTAAGGTATTTAAAGGAGAAAAATCTAGGCGACAATCAAAATAAGTAAGACTGGACTAAAAGAGAACAATTAAAGGCACAAGTTTTACCCCCACAAACAGAGAAAGCAAGTGCACGTCTTAAACACAGTTTTAGATATTTAAGAGAAAAGACCTAGAATAGGATATCTAGGCGAGCAGAGAATATGCAGTACTGAGTTTAGACCAAAGTGTCAAAGACCTATTCAACTTACCTACTGATTTTAGACCTGTTGAATATGAGTAGTCACAAATAACATAATATAGTTTTACAGTTACATGATTTTTAATCTCCCTATAGGCGTATAATAGTGATATCTATGAGCATGGTATCTATTATTGTTTAGGAATGCAATAAACCAGTAAACAATTTTAAACGGGTAATTTGGATCCTAAAGGCATGCTTTCTAGTAATATATTTAACAGTGTTGAGGACTATAAAAGACATGAGTAGGTTAGTTAATCCGATTCAGAACTTACAGGCGTGAGTCAAAGTTAAACTAATTTTAGAAGTAACTAAAACTTATTTTTTTAGATCATATAGGCATGATTTCTATAAACTTATTTTAGATTCCATATGGGTGATTTCTACAATTAAGCTGATTTCAGGCCTTATAGGTATGACTTCTAATTATGTAAAAAGTAAAGCAATCAGAACTTATTTAAACCAACGCAGATCCTATTGGCATATTATCTAACAAACACATCTGAATAAAAATGGACTCTATAGGCATGTTATCTAATGAACACATTTGAATCAAAATGGACCCTATAGGCATGTTATCTACCCACCCACAGTATACAACTACCCTCCCTTTTTACCAGTGACCCCAATATTTGTTTACAGTTAATTATTACAGATTGAATAAAAATTATAGAAGTAGAACATAAATATAGCTATAGGGATCCTGAAATAGGCCCAAAGTGATTTCCAAGCCTTCAGTAGTCTCAAATACCCAAAGTTTCATAGCCAATTTCATGTCTAGGTGTGTCAGTGTTCCTTAAGGACCTTAAGGATCTAGAGCAGTGCTCACACCCAGACCGTTCTCAAATAAGAATTAATTTATGTGCAGTATGGAAGTGCCAGCCCTGATATGCCAGAGTTCAGAGAGATCTCAAGGGTCTCTAAGCAATACACAGACCAGAGGGTCAGGACTTAGTAATCTAGGAGTAAGTGAAATTGCATAATGGTTTAAAAGAGTTTAATAGACAGTATAAGGAAAGGTCTTAAGAGTGAAAGGAATTTCGGAATACCAGTACTGATTTAGTGCTAAATTGTTTGAGGAAAGTATGAAAAACAATCTGCAATCAGAACACAAGTCATAGAACAAACATGTTTTAGGAAGTACTTTGGATAACAACTTTCACACAAGGAAATAGGGGCTGGGAACACAAAGAAAACTCCTTAATGGTGCAAATAAACAACATGATGTATAGAGTTCTTAAGGGGTTCTACAGAACAAGTAGGTTAAATAGAATGCATGTCATGCAACAAAGATCACAGCAGAAACATGTTGTGGACATATAGACGACACAACTAGAGTCACTCTAGGAAGATTAGTTAGCTTATCAGGAGATTAGTTAACTTAGCAGGAGTAAGGTAGAACATGCAAGGACTTAAAGGGACATGCTAGGCAAGTATTAACAATTGTAGGCATGCTAATTACACAAAATCAAAGTTTAAACATGCTAGATAAAGAGTAGTCAGTCAAATAGGCTAGGTACATGTGTATACATGTTAAACAAGATAACAAACAAGCAAGTAAAGTGGAAACATGCTAATCACATATTTGAATAGGCAGTATTTGTCATGCTAGGTAAGAAGTAAATAGAATCAAGAATGGACTCAGGTCATATAAACTAAGGCAGTAAACAAACACATAGGTTTGGATTCTTAAAATTAATCAGAAGCATACCTAGTTAAAGAAAGAAAATACAAGATGTGAGAAAGGTATTGTGCAATTTTTAGCCTTGGCTTGCAGCCGACTAGAATAACAGAGATCTCAAGTAGCAGAGAGAGCAGAAAGACCATTTTTTAGAATGTAAACGTGGTAGATTCTGAACTATTGTTCGTCTCTAGAAGTGAGAATAGGTAAGGGCATATATAGTAATCAAGGGTTAATCAAAATAAGGCAAAGAATGAATTATGTAGAAATTTGGAAAATTTACAGAATCAGTCACACACATGAAATTAGTCATGTCTTCCCCTTAGTCAAGGGATAATCAATAAACGATAATGACAGGAGCTAATTAAGGCAAAACGTTCAATTAGACCAAATAAATAAGTAAAAAGGAAAGGCCTTATTAAGGAAGGTCATTCAAATCAAACCAAAATAAAGACTTCAGAATGAAAATAGGCAAGGGTTTAATTAAGGAGAAAATCATGTAAAGAGTCAGCAAGTATCGCAGACAAAATAATGCAAGAAAGGAATAGTCAGGATTCAGCACATAAGTTTTAACGAAACAAATTGGTAAATCAAGAAAATAACACTAACTTAAGAAGAGAAATATAGGTTTACCATGAATAGCCAGAATGAATATAGTCATATCGAATCAGTAGAAAAGTCGAACCAAGAACCTTAGTAGAGGCACATTAGGATTAAAAATCATAAGACTAAAAAAAATCACAGAAACCAAATCATAGGCCAAAGTCAGTAATGACTAAAAAGAAAAAGGGCAACCTAGAGAGAGAGGCTCTAGCGTTTTTTTCCTAGAGAGAGAGAGCTTGAATTTCGGATGCCATGACTAATTTGGCCACTGGACAACCTTCTTCCCCAGCTGGCCAGCCCCCTCAATCGCCCAGCCCCTATATTATTCAAAAATCCTTAAACATGCTACAATGAATAGTGCCATGCACGAACGTGCAACTTCTGTAGAACCAATAGCATTGCGTCGAGCCAGTTTGATCAATGGACAACCTGTTGTGAAGTTCACTGAAGCTGAGGTTGAATGAATGAATGTTATTGAAGGTCTCAAATATACTGTGGTCTGCAAATTTTCTTATGGATGGACGGAGATCAAAAAATTACATTGCATTGTTATTTAGTGTGGAATCAAATGTGAATGTACTGTGGGATATCTTCGTGATAGGCATGTATTGATACGAATGACATTATGGCAAAAGATTTTGCGGATTTTTCGTCAAAAAATGTTTATTATGTGAAGGATAAGTTTGGTAACGAGTACCCGTTAAGAACTTTGATCTACGATCACAAGTTTAAGGTAGAGAAGAGACACCATAGGTAATGGCATGTATTTCTTTCCCTAATCTATTGCCTACCTATTTTGTAAAGGAATTTTTATTCTCATTAGCATCTGTAGTAGGTAAGCCACAACACTTAGACATGGCAACAGTGAATAAAACTAGACCTAGCTATGCTCGTGTGAAAGTGTTTGTTGATCTTCTTGAGGATCATCGTAAGAAGGTTCGAATGGATATCTTAAATGAATCAACGGGGGAAGTCAGAGCTGAGTGGGTAAATATCAAATATGATTATTTATCCAAATATTGCAAGGACTATAAATTGCAAGGGCATGATTTGTTGGAGTGTGGGAGACTATATCCAGAACTTACGGAGAACAAGGTAAATGATCAGCAAAATATTGAAGCAGAAAAGAATGGAGTGCAGGATAATAGATCATATCAATAGCACCCTTTGATGATATTATCTAGTGGGAAGGTAGTAGGTAATATGGCAGGTAAGGGCAAAGAGCAATGGAAAGAAGTCAAAGATAATAGATTGAGGAATGGTAGAAATCAGACTGCAGAAAAAGACACAACGGGGAAAGAAATTGTACCAATTCAGCAGGGAGATAATCAACAAGCAAAGGGAGGCAACAACACTAGTAATGCAAGACAGAAGGAGGCAGTACAAAATATAACTGGAAATGAATTAGTGCCAGTTCATCAAGGACCTGGTAATAAGGTATAGGTGGGAAATAAATTTGCAGTTTTGGAAGTGGTTGATGATGATACATAGGATGATAACCAACTAGCATTGGAAGCAGGTCAGTCAAATGTTAACAGTCCAGCAAGATGGAATACAGGTACAACACAAAAATAGAAACAACAGGCAACTAAATTTGCAGGAAAGCTGAATCCTGCAGCAGCTGAATTTAACTTAAATTCAGCAGACATTGGATTTACAAGTGGTGTAGCTGAGTCATTTGCAAGAAACCATGGAAGGAAAGAGAATGCAGCCAAAGAATCAATAGCTCAGTGGGTGCAAAGAGCTTTCAAGGATAAGGTAGGTGGTATTACTGTGGGATTTAACTCTTTATGCCAGTAAATTCCTGCACAAGATACATTGGTGGAAAGGGAACTAGCAAACGGTCCAGAAATTAAATCAAATGACAATTTTGTTGAATGATAGATTACAATGGAGTGGAGGAAAATTATGGACCGATCAAAAGGAAGAAGACTCTGATGCAGAAGTGGTACCTTTGGGTGCTACAGTTGATGAAGAACCAGTTCATGAAGAGAAAGAAGATGAGGAACAAAGTGTAAATGGTGATGCCATTGTCACAGTGGAAAACAATGCTGAAAGGAACACTATAAAGGTAATTAATGCACACAAGGAACATGCAGAAACTAATAAGGCACATGACAAAGCTGAAACTCATGTTCAGAATGCAAAAGTCATAGAAGTCATAGGAGTTGAAGAAGTTGATCCTGGAGGAACAATAGAAGGAGTTAATATGAATACTGGAGAAGAAGAAGTGCAGCATGATGTGGTAAATGATGGGAATGGTGAGAAGTTCAATAAGGCATCAAGCATACCAAAAAATATTGTTCCATTGGATCATAACCGATTAGAGATATTGAAGAGAGGGGAGAATCATAATTTGATGCTTAATCCTCAACAGCAAATGGGGATGAGTGCTGGTGTTGAAACACATAATGATGATGCAGAAGAGGCTAATTTGAGGAAAAGTTATGATATGTACCAAGAGTCCACAACTCACAATTTCTAGAACATAGACAAGCGGGGAGATCTTTTACCTAGGCTTTCTGAGAAAGTGAAATCTGCAATAAACAAGAAGAAACAGCAGAAAGATAACCCAACTGCCCTTACGAGTGGAGTTCAAACAAGGAGGACTTTATCCATTTCCCAATCCAAACAGTAGTGGATGCTCTCATTTGGAATATAAGGTCAGTCAATACTCAACAAGCATTTGAAATGCTGATAAAATTGCATACAAAGAATTACTATGAGTTCATTGGTTTAATGGAGCCCATGCAACAAGCTAGAATATTAAAAATATACAAATATAGAATTGGTTTTGCACAGGCTATTGCTAATGTATCAAACAAAATTTGGGCTTTTATTGATGAGGTGTATGAGTTAATAGTAGTGTATAACCTAGTTCAACAGCTTACTCAAAGGCTTTTTCACATAGAAACTCATGTGGAGTTTGTTTTTACTTTGGTGTATGCTAAGTGTGATGCTACAGAGAGGATTGAACTATGGGTTTTATATGGCAAATGATATGATTGTACCATGGCTTATAAAAGGTGACTTTAATGTCGTATGGGACGAGGAGGAAACATTTGGAGGACTGCCAGTTCATATTAATGAAATAGATTACTTCAGGCATTGTATAAATACTTGAAATTTTGATAGACCTAGGGTTCAAGGGAAACATATACACATGGTGGAATGGCAGGGCAGATGAGGATTGTATTTTTCAAAGGTTAGCTAGATATGTAGCCTATGTAGAGTTCCAGTAGACTTTCCCTGGGATTGAAGTGCAACACTTGCCTAAGATTAGATCAGATCATAGCCTCAGTGAAGAAACCTTTCAGATTTCTTAACTTTTGGGTGGATCATGCAACATTTAATGATGTAGTAAAAGAGAACCGGGGTGCTGACTTCATTGCAAATCCATATACCATCTTCAATCACAAGTTGAAGAAGGCACTATCAGTGTGGAGCAAAAGCAGATATGGAGACATATTTAAAAAAACAACTAGTCTCAAGGAGGTTGTTATTGTTCATGAGTCAGAATTTGAAGCAAATCCTACAAGGCTAAACATACAGAGGTTGTAGAAGGTACAAGCTGATTTGACCAAATTTTTAGCATTGGAGGAAAAATATTGGAAGCAAAAGGCAGGTGTGGCCTGGTTCAATGATGGTGATAGGAATACAAAATTCTTCCATGCTCAAGTAAGAGAAGAAAGAAGCTGTATTTGTCAATAACTCAGAATAGCAAAGGAGTTTGGATAGAAGAGGAAGAAGAAATAGCAACAGAGGCAATGCAGTTCTTTCAGGATCAATTTTCAGAATCTGCAGTACCTAAAAATTATATATCATGTTCCTTCTCTAATAGATGTGGTGAAAAATTCTAAATTGATCAAACATCCGACTATAGAAGAGGTAAAAATAACAGTCTTTGGTTCAAATGGAAATAGTGCAGGGGGATAATGGTTTTACATCCAAGTTTTATCAGTCCTGCTGGGACATAATTGGAGAAGACCTTTTTGACATTGCAAGAGCCTTCTTTAATAGGCATGATTTGCCTAAATGTGTGACTCACACTAATCTGGTATTTCTCCCAAAGAAAAAAGAGATCTGCACCTTTTATGATCTAAGACCAATTAGTCTTAGTAATTTCTCTAATAAAGTGATATAGAGGTTTATACATGAAAGGCTGGTGGGATTGTTACCTTCCATAATTTCTGAAGAATGGGTTGGTTTTGTTATGTGTAGAAGCATTGTGGAAAATATTCTTCTAACACAAGAGATTGTCACAGATATGAGAATGAGAACAAAGGCAAGACCTAATGGTATCATGAAATTGGATATGAAGGCTTTCTTGGTTGTTTCTGACTAAGGTTCTAAGAAAAATGGGATTCTCAGAGAGATTCATCTGCATGGTGTTTGGTATAGTGTCTAACAACTGGTACTCAGTTCTAATAAATGGCCAAGTGCATGGGTTTTTCAAGTCATCGAGGGGAGTGACGCAAGGGGATCCATTGTCTCCTACTTTGTTTATTCAAGTTGCAGAAGCATTGTCAAGGGGCCTTAATGTTTTACACTCGAACTTATATTTATGTGGATATGGTTTACCTAAGTGGAGTCCAAAAATCAATCATCTAGCCTATGCAGATGATACTGTCATTTTCTCATCATTTGGTGCCACATCCATCAGGCTAATCATACAGGTTCTTGCAGCATATGAATCAGCTTCTGGTCAATTGGTAAACAAGGCAATGTCAGTTGTGTATATTCATCACTTGTCAGATGTAGAAGTAGCTGATAAGGTAGAGAGTGTTACATCAATTAGGAGGCAAGAATTTCCAATTGTTTACCTAGGGTGTCCAATATTCAATGCAATGAGGAAGATGGCGTATTATCAACCTATTATCACCAAGGTATTGAATAGATTACGGTCGTGGAAAGGCAAGATATTATCCATAGGGGGCAGGCAGTACTCATTGCAAATGTACTGCAGAGTATGTCAATTCACATGCTATATGTTGTCAACCCTCCAGCCAATGTGATCAATCATTTTTTGCTCAATTTTTTGGAGCAGCTCAGTTACAGGTACAAGCAAACATTGGGCATCTTGGAGTAATTTATGTATGCCACAGGAGGAGGGGGGATTGGATTTAGGTCTCTTCATGATGTATCAAAAGCTCTATTTTGCAAACTGTGGTAGAACTACAGAACCAAGCCCAGCCTTTGGGTTCCTTCATGAGTCAGAAGTACTGATGAATCAGAAGTATTGTAGAAAGTTGAATTCTGTGGTAGTGCCATGGAGTAGAGGATCACATGTATGGAGAAAGATATTGGAATGTAGCGATTTGATAGAACATCAGATTATGTGGCATCCAAGAATTGGTTCCTCTTTGTTTTGGTATGACAATTGGACAGGTCTTGGGGCACTATACTTTCTGATCCCATAAGATTTTGGTGTTTATGAAGATGTACATAATGTGTGGGATGTGGTAGATGGAGGAGAATGGGATGGTGAAAGGTTATATGAAATTCTACCAGAAGAATATGAAGAACACATAATTCAAAACATCAAGCCTCCTACTGTACGAGGGGTTCTTGATGTTCCTTATTGGATGTTGGAACCTAGGGGATCTTTCAGTGTAAAAACTACCTAGGAATATTTAAGGAGAAGAGCCGAGCCTATGACAACATACATGATGAATTGGGTGAAAGGTCTGCCATTCAAAATTGGTTTCTTCATGTGGAAGGTGTGGAAAAACAAGCTGCCACTGGATGATTTATTCGGAAGGCTGGGTTATCTAATGGCTTCCAAGTATTGGTGTTGTGCAGAACAAAAAGAGGAGACTACTCATCATATGTTCTTCACCTCCTATGCAACCAATAAAGTATGGAATTATTACCTTGGTCATGCAGGAATTGCAGCAGAGGGCCTCACATTGCATCAAGCTATTCTCAAATGTTGGACTGTAAATGTGGTGCCAAGAATGAAACCAATTATGCAGGCCCTGCCATCTATTATTATTGGGAATTATGAAAACGAAGGAATAGATACAAGTATGGAGAGGCACTCACTATTAATAGAGTGGTTATCAGATATCTACTACCTTGCAGTCACTTATCAAGGTAAGAAAGCCAGGAATGCAGCATGTACCTCACAGGTGGCCAGATATGATTCAGATGATGGAGCAATACACTCCTAATCTAAAATACACCAGGGTGCTGTGGGAATATCCGGAATAAGGTTGGCTTAAAGTCAATACAGATGGGGCAACTAGAGGTAATCCATGCAGGAGTCCTATACGATTTGTGTTAAGAGATGATCAAGGGGATGTTTTGTTTGCATAAGGTAAGGAAATCCCAGAAGGAACAAATACAGTTGCAGAGGTAACGGCCATACATGAAGCTTTGAAGTTTTGTATTTAGCATAGATTTGTGCTGGTGGATTTACACATAGACTCAATGCTCCTAAAGAATATATCTGGAGTGTGGAAGCCACCATGGATACTGGGCACTATGGTAGAAGAGATTAGGTACATGATGCATCGAGCAAATGTAAGAGTGTCTCACACTTTTAGAGAAGGAAACAAGCTAGCAGATCATATTGTAGACTATGCATTAATTGTTGGTGACATGAAGTGTCATGGTTTTGATGAGCTAGATGTGCAAGGAAAGAGGCTGGTGAATTCTGACGAGCTACAATGTCCATACATAAGGGTATCTAATGTAAGTAAATAGTCAAGGAAGACCATGGTGGAGTAAAGGAAGAGGAGAAGACAAGGAACCTTATATATGATCACCATATTCAAATCCTTCAGGAGGAGAGTATGGGGATTTATTTAACTTACTTGGTTTTCTTTTTTGTAGGTGAAGCCTCTAGGCACTATTTTCTAATGGAATTTCATCTGGTGGTATTGGTGCATTGCACCCATTCAAATGGAAGAAAATTAGAGGTAGTTATCATCTTAGGGGAAAAAAGGAGGAGGCTGCTGTCTAAAACTTATGTGATGTGCAAATTGCCTAATTCAGAAGTGCAAATCATCAGTGCAATCGTAGAAAAAGGAGAACAACATACATCTCACATGGAAAGAAGTCCAATGGAATGGAACATATTTTTGCAAAACCTGTGGACAGTTCAATCCAATTGGATGATGCAGGTGGGGACAAGAATCCTTTAACAAGGGAGAGGAAACAAAATGCAGGATACAGGGAGCCAGGAAAAGCTAAGAACAACACTCATTGTCACTCATGAAGATCACAGAAAAAATCACTATAACCATATCAACAGTACAAGTACATAGTGATATGTTTTTTCACTGATGTTGAGTTATGTGTTGCAGGAATTTTCACTACTGGGGAGATGCGTTACTTCATGAAGAGCTTGCAATTGGCGGTATTAGTACAATGTACTCAATACAGTACAAGTGATTCGTGGGTAGGCAGATCTACAATAGTATTAAGAGGAAGGGACGATCACAATGTCCAAACATTTTATGCATCTTCCTAGAATTGGCCAAGTTCTACGGGCAATGTAACTGCAATTTGGAACAAAAGCCAATTGCAGTATCACAATACAGTAGCTTAGGAATCAAAACGCTTAGGAAGGCCAATCACAAACACAGGATACAAACGCGAATAGGAGCACAGACAATCCACGATGGAGCTAAGCTGGAAAAGGCGATTCATTAGGCATCTTCGGCTAGGATTTATGGAGAACCACGGTGCACAAGGAGCTAGGACTATGATACCTCATCATAGTAAAACCCACACTGAAGGAAATCATGATAGGAAATCAATTAAAGTAGGGAGAAAAATGGGAACAAGAAGGCATCTTGGTGGACAACTATAGGTAGAAAAAAAGAAAAATCAGGAAATTTGATTTTCAGGTAAGGATAAGAATGGGAATTGTGGCAGAATTTGGACAACAAAAACGTCAAGGACATATCAACGAAAACACCATCAATAGTGGAGAGGCAGCATTTCATATTCACAAAATCTTTGCATTTGTTACACACGATTTGAGCAGTATAGTCAGTAGTCATGTTGTGATATCAATGTTGAGCTCAATTTTTAACATTGGTAGTAGGTTTAATGTAATTATCAATTTTTATCATTTTCATAGTCTAAGTCCTCCTGAAAATGTATTATTTTATTTTTAATATATAAATAAGACCTAGCCTTAGGCACTTCCTAGTGGACTACCTAAAAAACATAGGCCAAAGTCAGCACACAAGTAACTCAGAAACCAAACAAAAATGCCAAAAAATTTGGGATTTTTAGCATAAACTGGTTAGAGTTAAAGCAAACCTATACGAAATCAATAAAAACACATAAGAAATAGAAGATTAAACATTCAAATCATCAAAAGTTTTGGAGAAAGAAATTTTTTGGGAACCATAGTTTAGAAAAAATGGAAAATCATTCGATTCTTGTAAAACTCATGTGAAATAGGTCTAAACCATCTCAGATCTGTACAGATATAAGAAGTCCAGAAGGAATAAATTAGGGTTTTGAGAAGAACAACACAGAGATGAAGAAGTAGGCTTAGAAATCTCTAGATCTAAGGCGACATAGGAAGATCTTACTCGAAAATCGAATCGGAACAGCCTGAAGTAGGGGAGAAAGGGCCATAGATGCAAGTGGACTAACCCTGATCCCTCGAGGACCTTAGAGATGGAAATAACAACATAAGGTAGGCCATTAGAGGCATGATAGTGGTGGGGAAACACCATGAATGATAGTAGATAAACGACAATGAGGGTGAGTTAGGGTTAGGACTTGAGAGTTTTTTAGAGAATAGGGAATCAGATGTCAGCATGAGAGAAGGGGAAATAAGAGGCTTGGGGAGGTGGGGGGGGGGGGAGTCGTTACGTTTAATTTAGGTAAGGGTGAATCTGGACCGTTGATCAAAATGATCAACGGTTAGAATTTGGCCGGGTGTTGGGTTGGGCAGATGGGTATTAGGCTTCGGGTTTCAGGGCTGTTATATATGGGATTAATGTTAGGTTGGGCAATTAGGCTAAATGTGAAAATAGGGGCCATTTGTTAAATACCTTAAATAATTCATAAAATAATTTTTAAAAATAGCTAATAGTCTATAAAAACTATTTTTATGCCTGAAAATATATTAAAACAATTACTTAATTTTAAAAATATAAAAGGCTATTTTTCGATAAAATAATATAATAATACATGCATAGGCTATAGTTGCAAAGTAATTATAGGTGCATTCTAGAAATAAAATGTGGCTATTTATGCAATAATTGAAACTTGGTGCAAATGCAAATAATAGAATCAGGCCAGAAAATTATTATAAAACTATTTGTATTGCAATTTAATGATTATTTTATAAAAATAAATGTTGGGATAAATTAATTTAAATGTTTTAAAGATGCAGAAATTGGATGAAGAAATACTGGTTGATGCCAAATCATAGTTTTGAAAATATTATGAAAACAATTGGGTATCAACAGCTGTCCTTTTTTACCCAGGAAGGATGAAAGTGTTTTCGGGTAAATAAATGATGGCTAATTTTGACAGGATGGTATGTTTTGAAAGAGAGAGGTCGGACTCTGGTCTTTGAGCTACCTACATTTCCCTGGTTTCACGGGAATCATGCCATGTGTAGTTCTAGGTTCATTGGGAGAATATACCGATGAAGTCATTATAAGAACGGACACGAGATTTTGGAGTGGATGCAAGAGTGGTTATGGTGAATAGTCTAGGTTTGAGATAGTTGAAGGAACTGGAGTGAGATCGTTCCTGCTGGGATAGCGGTTGCTCACTTGTCACATATAAATGAAGAGATGCTACAGACATGTATTTGTGCAAAAATTTAAATATGATGCAGATTCCCTTTGGGCCATTAAAATTGTCTTCGGACAGATAAGGATGACGTCGTAGAACCATGATGTCTCGGGACATGAATTGTTTAGTGAGGGATTCACAAGCCATGAAATAATATTCTCGGACCATGAAAATGGTGCCTCCGAATCATGACGCCTTTGAATAATGATATGCAAATTCGAGAGATCCTCAGGCCATGGATGTTGTCTTCCGTCTATGAGGATGATGCCTTTTAGACTATGACGCCTTTGGATAGGTCGGTGATATTTCAGCCTATGAGATGCAATAATATAATTTTACCAAGACAATACTTAGTCTTATGAAATGAAGGGCAGAGCTGAGCCAAATCTAAAAACAAATAGATAGTACCAGAATAGATCGATATTTATGCAATAAGGGAGAATGCTTAGTCCCCATGCAAAAGTGGATGCAAGGATTAGCCTCATATGGATATAGCGGCAAGGATTAGCCTCATGCATGTATGGAGGAAAGGATATGCCTCGTGCATGTATGGAGGCAAGGATATGCCTCGTGTAAATATGGAGGCAAGGACTAGACTCATACAGGTATAGAGGCAAGGATTAGCCTCATGTAAATACGGAGGTAGGGATTAACCTCATACCGATATGGAGGAAAGGATTAGCCTCATGCAGGTATGGAGGCAGGGATTAGCCTCATATAAATATGGAGGCAAGGATTATCCTCATGAAAATATGGAGGCAAGGATGAGCCTATGCAAATATGGAGGCAAGGGTTAGCCTCATGCAAGTAAGGTGGCTAAGGATTAGCCTCATGTAAATATGGAGGCAGGAATTAGCCTCATGCAGATAGGGAGGCAAGTATTAGCCTTATGCAAATATGGAGGCAGGGATTAGCCACATGAAAATGTGGAGGCAAGGATTAGCCCCATGAAAATATGGAGGCAATGATTAGCCTCATGGAAATACGGAGGAAGGGATTAACTCCATTTAGATATGGAGGCAGGGATTAGCCTCATGCAGATAGAGAGGCAGGGATTAGCCTCATGCAAATATGGAGGTAAGGATTAGCCTCATGCAAATATGGAGGCAAGGATCAGCCTCATGCAAATATGGATGCAAGGATTAGCCTCATGCAAATATGGAGATATGGATTAGCCTCATGTAGATATGGAGGCAAGAATTAGCCTCACGCAAATATGGAGGCAAGGGTTAGCTTTATGCAAGTATGCATGACAGGGCTTCATCCCATGCAAAGAGCGAGTAGCAAATAAGAGTAGTATATTTCTTATTTGGAGATATATTTGGTTTCTGATGGCCTGATTGATAGTAACTTTGCTTGTCTGCGAATGCTATCGCTACGTCGAATGTGCCTGCGTTCAAAGAAAAATTGTAAGTTTTGTTAGGGGAGGCTGGTTCGTGCTTCTGTCTATCGTCCTTGCTTTGTTCCATTCTGGAGGCATTATTTGAGTTTCCCTGGGTAACACCTGACTGCTATGGAAATAGAGTTTTCAAAAATATGTAATTATTGATACAATAGAACCATATTAGAGACATATTGAAATATCAAGTAATTTTTTAGATGAACTAGTGACTGTAACACATTTCAGAGACATTGCAGCTTTCTCATGTTAGAATTTTGAGGGTCCTCAAAATTCTGCCCCAGTTTGGTAGATGCTTTTTCGGCTATTTGTGGGCAACGAACTCATTGACCCTTCTTCAGAATTTTAAGAATCCTTCTCAAAAAGTTATCCCAGTTTCTTAATCGATTTCTGACCGTCTATTATATGTTGGCATTGGGTAGACTTGCTCCAAAATTTTGAGGTCCTCTACAAAATTCTGCCACAGTTTCTGATCTTGGGAGAAATGGAAATTTTATTATGATATGACCAAACCCGCCGGGCTACCTACGTATCCCCTCTTAAACATGAATTAGGCCAAGTGTAGTTCAATTACATCAGATAAGGAAATACAAATAGTCTAAGCATAGTATCTTTTTACTATATCTGAATTGATTGATTTTGGCCCGATTTCTCCATCCATATCTGCAAGTATGAGAGCTCCTCCTGGTAGCACCCTGTAAACCATGTAGGGATCTTGCCAATTGGGAGAAAATTTTCCTTTGACTTCATCTTGATATGGGAAGATCTTCTTCAATACCAACTACCCTAGTGCAAATTGCATTGGTTTGACCCTTTTATTGAAAGCCCTAGACATTCTGATCTGGTAAAGCTGACCGTGACAAATTGCATTCATCTTTTTTCCATCTATGAGGGCCAATTGTTCATAGCGGTTCCTTATTCATTCTGCATCACTGAGTGCAACTTCCTCATAATACTTAAAGAAGGAATCTCTACCTCGACTGAGATGACAGCTTTGGTACCATAGACCAGCATGTATGGAGTTGTCCCGATTGATGTACAAATTGTAGTGCGGTATCCCAACAAAGCAAAATGTAGCTTCTCACGCCATTGTTTATGGTTTTCTACCATCTTCTTTGGTATGTTCTTGATGTTTTTGTTGGCGCCTTCTACGGCTCCATTCATCTGAGGTCTATAGGCTGTGGAATTCTTGTGCTTGAATTTGAAAGTCTCACACATGGCCTTCATCAGATAACTGTTGAGATTGGCGGCATTATTGGTAACAATGGACTCGGGTACTCCGAACAGCAAATAATACGATCTTTGGCAAAGTTTGCGATGACTTTCTTGGTTATAACTTTACAAGATGCAGCCTTTACCCATTTTGTGAAGTAATTAGTGGCTACCAGAATAAATCTATGCCTATTTTAAGTAGTTGGCTTAATCAGACCAATGACATCCATTCTCCAAGTGGCGAATGACCAAAGTGAGCTTGTTGCATTGAGCTCGTTTGGTGGCACTTTTATCATATCGGCGTGCACTTGACATTGGTAGCATTTGCAGACATACTGAATGCAATCTGTCTCCATTGTCATCCAAAAAGAACCGTCCCTAAGTATTTTTTTGGCCAAGATAAAATCATTCATATGTGGGCCGCAGGTCCCATCATGCACGTCCTCAAGTAGTTTAGAAGCCTCTTTTGTGTTGACAAATCTTAGCAATCCCAAATCGGGAGTTCTCGTGTACAAGTTTCCTCCGTTGTGGAAGAAGTGATCGGATAATCTCCAGAGTGTGCATTTCTGAGCGTAGTTTGCATGCTCCGGATATTCCCTTTTTTCCAAATACTCCTTGATGTCATGGAACCAAGGATTTCCATCCGTCTCTTCCTCGAAGTGAGCACAGTAAGCCGGTTGCATATGGATTCTCACTGGCATGGGATCAATGAAATTCCTATCTGGATGTTGTATCATGGATGACAAAGTAGCCAATGCATCGGCAAACTCATTTTGAATTCTGGGCACATGTCGGAACTCTATCTTCGTGAACCTCTTTCTCAATTCCTGCACATGGTGCAGATATGGAAATATCTTGGAATTATTGGTGGCCCATTCTCTTTGTACCCGGTGCACGGGCAAATATGAATCACTGATTACCAGCAACTTCTGAATATTCATGTCGATTGCTATGTTGAGTCCTACTATGTAGGCTTCATAGTCTGCCATGTTGTTGGTGTAGGAAAATTTGAGATTAGTAGATATCGGATAATGTTGAACTGTTTCTGATACCAAAATTTCTCCAATGCCCACTCATTTGAATTTGCAGCTCTGTCAAAGAACATTCTCCAAACATTGTATGCTTCGGTAATGTCCTCCCTTACAAACGATACTTCTTCACATGTAAAATACATTTTCAAGCGTTCATATTCTCCTCCCACCAGGTTTTCAGCAAGATGATCTACCAATGCTTGCCCTTTGACTGCCTTTTGAGTTACGTAGATGATATAGAACTCACTCAACAGTACCTGCCACTTGGCTAGCTTCCTAGTTGGCATGAGTTTCTAAAATATATACTTCAAAGGGTCCATCAACAGATATGAGGTGTGTGGTATAGGCACAAAAGTAATGCCTCAACTTCTGGGCCGTCCAAGTCAAAGCACAACAAGTGTACTATAGCAGAGAGTATCGTACTTCGTAAGGTGTGAACTTATTACTCAAGTAGTATATAGATTACTCATTTCTTCCTGTTTCGTCATGTTTCCCTAGAACACATCCGAAGGCTCCATCCAATACAGATAGATAGAGTAGCAAAGGCTGTCCTAGTTCTAGCGGGACCAAAACTGGTGGTGTAGATAGTTGCTCCTTGATTTTATCGAAGGCTTTTTGATAATCCTCGATCCAGCTTGTCTCGGCATCTTTCCTCAACATCTTAAAGATGAGCTCACATATGACTGTGGATTGTGCTAGGAAGCAACTGATATAGTTGAGACGTCCTAGGAAGCTCATCACATCCTTTTTGCTCCTAGGTGGCGGTAATTCCTAAATAGCTCAGTTTTATTTTGTACTTACTTAGCCTGTCAAAGAACTTTCTCAAGTTCTCTATGTAGTATGCGGCTCTCTTGTATTTGATAATAACATCGTCCACATACGCCTCTATTATTTGAGTATCATATCATGGAAGATGGTTGTCATGTTTCTCATGTAAGTAGCCCCAAGATTATTTAGACGAATGGAATCATGTTGTAGTAGTATACCCCCCCCATGGTGTAATAAAAGCAATTTTCTCTGCGTCTTCCTCATCCATCCAAATCTGGTGATAACCCGTGAAGCAATCTAAAAAGGATTGGAGTTCATGCTTGGTGCAATTGTCGATCAGGATGTGTACATTCAGAAGTGGGAAGTCATCCTTGGGACTAGCTCTATTTAAAATCCGATAGTCAACACATACTCTGACTTTCCCATCTTTCTTCCGAACTGGCACAATGTTGGCTAATCAGGTTGGGTACTCAACAACCCTGAGATCCTCCTTGATTTTCAGGCTCATATCTGATTTAAATTTTCTAAGTTTCTGCTTCACCGACAGACACATGGGATTAGTAGGAAACTTGTGAGCCACTATGGATGTGCTCAAACCGATCATGTCATCATATGACCATGCAAATATCCTCATATTCCTTTAGAAAATGGATGTATTCTTCTTTCTCTGTTGGCGATAAGTGAATGCTGATGCGAGTCTCTTTGACGGTATCGTCGTCCCCCAAATTTACTACTTTGGTTTCATCTAGGTTGGACTTAGGCTTATTCTGAAAGTTTTTAACTTCCCTGACAACTTCCTCAGGTATCTCATCTTCTTCATTCGAATCATTATTCTAATGTTCCGTTGCTTCATACATGTCACAGTCACCGGTTCATTAAAAAAAGTAACAATAATGCTATAGAAAGACAAATATGAAAGATAATAATAAATAATAAAGAGCAATGGATTTGATTAATACTTAAAACATCCAAACGAGTATGGCTCGATGAATCGAGCATTTATTTTGAAATAAGAGAGTCTTTAAAAACAATATATATATATATATATATATATATATATATATATATATATATATATATATATAACACATAGGAATTGGGAAAGAGGGGTCCTAGGGTGGTTAGCCTATAGGATCATACGCATGCAATGCCCGGTAATCACTCCTCAATGAGGGGCTACACATGACATTAGCGTGCAGTCATCATATCCTTACTACCCAATTCCCTCACCTTGGTCATAGCCTAAAGCGTTCTAGCAACCTTAAAAGATATCATATGCATGCACTACCCGTTCCTTCCTTGTGGCCCGGAGGTATTTAGGATCTCTAGTTTGGATAGTTCTAGACCATCCTAAGGTATTTAATGGAGAAAAATCTAGGCAACAATCTAAACAATTAAGACTGAACTAAAAAAAGAACAATTAAAGGGTCAAGTTTTACCCCCACAAACAGAGCAAGCAAGTGCACGTCTTAAACACAATTTCAGATATTTAAGAGAAGCACTAGAACATGATATCTAGGTGAGCAGAGAATATCCAGTACTGAATTTGGACTAAAGTGTCAAAGACCTATTCAGAATGCCTACTGATTTTAGACCTATTGAATATGAGCAGTCACATATAATAGAACATAGTTTTACAGTTGCAGGATTTTTAATCGCCATATAGGCGCAATAGGCGTATAATAGTAATATCTTATGAGCATGATATCTATAATTAATTAGGAATACAGTAAATCAGTAAACAATTTTAAATGGGTAATTTGGATCCTATAGGCACGCTTTCTATTAATATTATATAACGCAGTGTTGAGGACTATTAAAGAAAGGAGTAGGTTAGTTAATCTAATTCGGAACTTACAAGCATGAGACAAAGTTAAATTGATTTTGGATCTAATTAAAACTGATTTTTTAGATCCTATAGGTATGATTTTTACAAACTGATTTTAGATCCAATAGGCATGATTTCTACAATTAAGTTGATTTCAGATCCTATAGGCATGGTTTCTAATTATATAAAAAGTAAAGAAATCAGAACTTATTTAAAGCAATGCAGATCCTATAGGCATATTATCTAACAAACACATGTGAACTGAAATGGACCCGATATGCATGTTATCTAACAAACTCATTTGAATCGAAATGGACCTTATATGCATGTTATGTACCCAACTTTATCCACAGTATACAACTACACTCTCTTTTCACTAGTCACCCTAATATTTGTTTATAATTATTATTACAGACCAATGATTGAATAAAAATTACATAAATAGAACAAAAATTAAGCTATAGGGAGCCTGAAGTAGGCCTAAAATGATTTCCAAGCCTTCAATAGTCTCAAATGCCCAAAGTTTCATAGCCAATTTCATGTCTAGGTGTGTCAGAGTCCCCTTAGGACCTCAAGGATCCTAGGCAGTGCTCACACCTAGACCTATCTAAAATAAGAACTGATTTATGTGCAGTGTAGAAGTGCCAGCCCTGATATGCCAGAGTTTAGAGAGATCTCGAGGGTCTCTAAGTAGTACACATACCAGACGGGCAGGACTTAGTAATCTAGGAGTAAGAAAGTGCATAAGGGTTTGAAAGATTTTAATAAACAGTATAGAGAAAGGTCTTATGAGTGAAAAGAATTTCTGAAAAGCAGTACTGATTTAGTGATAAAACAGTTTGAGGAAAGTACGAAAAATAATCTTTAATTAGAACACAAGTCATAGAACAAATAAGCTTTAGGAAGTACTTTGGATAACAACATTCACACAAGGAGAGAGGGGCTGGGAACACAGAGAAAATTCCTTAATGGAGAAAATAAACAACATGACGCATAGAGTTCTTAAGGGGTTCTACAAAACTAGTAGGTTAGATAGAATGCAGGTCATACAGCAAAGATCACATCAGAAACATGTTAAGGACATATAAACAACACAGCTAGAGTCACTCTAGAGAGATTAGTTAACTTAGCAGGAGTAAGGCGGAATGGGCAAGGACTTAAATGGACATGCTAGGCAAGTATTAACAAGTATAGGCATGTTAATTACACAAAAGTAAAGTTTAGGCATGCTAGATAAATAATAATAAGTCAAATAGGCTAGTTACATATGTAGGCATGTTAAACAAGATAGCAAATAAGCAAGTAAAGTGGAAACATGCTAATCACAGATTTAAATAGGCATTATTTGGCATGCTAGGTAAGCAGTAAATAGAAGCAAGAATGGACTCAGGTCATATGAACTAAGGCAATAAATAAACACATAGGTTTGGATTCTTAAAATTAATCAGAAGCATACCTAATTAATGAAATAAAACACAAGATGTGAGAAATGTATTGTGCAATTTCCAGCCTTGGCTTGTACCCGGCTAGAATAACAGAGATCACAAGTAGCAGAGAGAGCAGAAAGAGCCCTTTTTAGAGGGTAAAAGTTGTAGTTTCTAAACTATTGTTCGTCTCTAGAAGTGAGACTAGGTAAGGGCATATGTAGTAATCAAGAGTTAATCAAAATAAGGTAAATAATCAATTATGTAGAAATTAGGGAAATTTACAGAATCAGTCACATACGTGAAATCAGTAAAGTCTTCCCCTTAATTATGGGATAATCAATCAATGATAATGACAAGAGCTAATTAAGGCAAGGAGTTCAGTCAGACTGAGTAAAGCAGTAAGAAGAAAAGGCCTTATTAAGGAAAGTCGTTCAAATCAAACTAAAATAAAGACTTTAGAATGAAAATAGGTAAGGGTTTAAATAAGGAGAAAATCAGGTAAATAGTCTGCAAGTATCACAGAAAAATAACTCAAGAAAGGAATAGTCAGGATTCAACACATAAGTTTAATGAAACAAATTGGTAAATCAATAAAACAACACTGATTTCAGGAGAGAAATATAGGTTTACATGAATTGCCATAGTGAATATTGACATATAGAATCAATAGAAAAGACTAACCAAGAACCTTAGGAGAGGCACATTAGGATAAAAAATCACAAGACAAAAGAAAAATCACAGAAACCAAAGCATAGGCCAAAGTCAGTACACAAGTAACTCAGAAACCAAACAAAAATGTCAAAAAATTTTGGTTTTTAGCATTAACTAGTTAGGGTTAAAGCTAACCTATACAAAATAGGTTAAAACACATAAGAAATAGAAGATTAAACACTCAATTCATCAAACGTTTTGGAGAAAGAAATTTTCGGAAAACCCTAGTTTAGAAAAATGGAAAATCATTCAAAAATCAGACGGTTCTTGTAAAACTCATGTGAAATAGGTCCAAACCATCTCAGGTTTGTATAGATCTAAGAAGTTAAGAAGGAATAAATTAGGGTTTAGAGAAGAACAACATATAGATGAAGAAGTAGGCTTAGAAATCCCTAGATCTAAGGCGACATAGGAAGATCTCACTTGAAATCGAACCGGAACAGCTTGAAACAGGTGAGAAAGGGCCATAGATGTAAGTTGATAGGTTTTAAATGTCTTGGCCTTATGTTTTGATGATCAAACAAACTTACAATTAAGAACCAGATAGGGAACCTGACCTACTCGGACTATATTTCAAGCTTAATGAATTCCAGCTAAAGGTGAACTGCTATAGCTCTAGGAGATAGGAACCCAAACAAGGATCTGTTACCCTTGTGGTTCCTTCATCACAGTACAAGTCAATTGGTCACAGCTAGAAATTATGTGACTAAATGCACTATTTCTGCCACACTACACTGTCTCCAGTTCCCACTCATTCTCTGACCAAATAAAGTGCTCGCATCATTTCAAGTGATGTCATCAAGGTGTACCTACAATGATTTTATACAAAACATCACTTGCAGGTTTTAGTTTCTCATTCATGCCTCTTGCCAAAAATATAGAAATCAATCCTCACAAGCTTGAAGAACAAAGTTGAATGCAACTACGTACCAATTCCTAAAAGATACCTTGTTGTTGTCCTAGTTGAGTTGTAACTTTGTGATTGTACTTATTGCATCTCCTAACTGCTTAGCTAGAAGCGATTAGGAATCCTCTTGTAAATCCATAAACTCCTTGAGTTTATATTGTGACTAGGTTTAGCCATAAGCAAAAGTCTTTATAACTTTAGAGTTACAAAGTGGCTAGTGGTAAGCGCATCACAAGTTAGTAAAAGTCTTTGTAACTAGGAAGTCATAAAGTGGCTTGTGGTAAGAGTACCATAAGTTAGTTGAGTAAAGTTTTTGTAATAGATTCATTGTAAAATGGCTTGTAATAGAGATATTGCAAGTTAGTGAAGTTGAAAGCCTACATGTGTAGGTCGTGATTTTTTGATCCCCTTGTATGGAAATTTTTCACGTAAAAATCCTCTGCCTTATGTATATACCATTTTATTAGCATTCTCAGTAGAATCCTGTAGAGGATTAGGTACTATACTGTTTGGTGGACTCATACAAACTAACAATTAGTATCAGAGCAGGTTCCTCCTATCAGGCTAACACCTAGGAAGGATCCTCATGGCTGCTCCACCAAATTTTGAAGAAGGTCAATCTACATACCGACCACAAAAGTTTAATGGATAATACTATAGATGGTGGAAAACAAGAATGCACAATTTTATCATGGCCGAGGATTGTGAGTTATGGGATATCATATGCGATGGTACTTATGTTCCAACCAAGGTACTAGAGGAACTTCCATTTTCAATGGCAAAACCAACAAAGAGTACACTGAAGCAGACAAGAAAGCTGTGGAGAAGAATGCTCGTGCCAAGAAAATTCTAGTATATGGAATTGGACCTGAAGAGTACAATAGAATCTCCACATGCGACACTGCCAAAGATATATGGGAAGCTTTGCAAACATCTCATGAGGGAACTACCTAAGTAAAACAGTCTAAGAATGATATGCTCACTACCGAGTATGAACTCTTCAAAATAAGGGAAGATGACTCCATTCAAGATATGCACACAAGATTCACTTTCATCATAAATGAGTAACACTCACTTGGTGAAACTATTGCCAGAAACAAGCTAGTCAGAAAAATCTTCAGCTTTCTGCCTAGCTCTTAGGAAAGAAAAGTGAATGCTATTACTAAATTTAAAGACTTACAAGAGCTGATCATAGAATAGCTGATAAGAAACTTGAAGACCTATGAGTTGAAGAGAAAGATAAACAATGAAAGAAGAGAACTAAAGAAGGAAAAGAACCTGGTACTTAAAGTTGATAACAATTATTCAAGTAAAGAAGACATTGGCATGGCGTACTTAACAAAAATATTTCAGAAGATGTTCAGAAAGACTGTCCTTTCTTGAAGCAAGAATTCTCCAAGAACTACCATGAGAAAACAGCTAAGATGTACCCGGTTCCTTTCAAGGACTTCAAGAGAAAAAGATATGCTGACAATATGATGAGACATGCTCTTGCAGCATGGGGGGATTCCTCTAGTAAGTCTGAAGATAAACCTGATACTGGTGGTAGTTCTATGATGGCAGTTAAAGGTGAGGAGACTGGATATGACTCAACTTTTGCTTTGATGGCTCAATCAGATGATGATGATAAAGACAATCACAACAAAAAGGCAAATTTCAGGGATGTTCAGAGAAATTTGAAATCCTATTCTCCAAAGAAACTCATGTCTTTAGCTAATGTATTAATCACTACTTTTCATAGTCTTGTGGAGGATAGGGATTCTTTGACCTTAGAATTAGGAGAATCTGGACAAACTAGAAATTATAGTTACTGATCATAAGAAAACCATTGAAATCCTCAAAAAAGAAAAAAATGATCTGTTGACACAAATTGCAGACCTAAGGGAGACAATAGTGAAACCATGGACTAAGTCAAAACCTAAAAATTTTGGAAAGGGAAAAGAGATAGCAGTGAGGAACACATTAGGCTTAAAAATGAGGCGAAAGCTATGAGATCTAGGATGTGTGATGAAATTGAGACAAATTATAAACTCCAAACTAATCTAGAAAGAGTAAAAAATGATCTTGAAAAGTCCCTAAAGTTGACCTTGTCCTCAGAAGCTATCACTGCCTTGCATATTAATGATAGTGAAAATAGATTGGGAATAGGGTTCCAAAGGGAGAAAACTCCTCACAAACCTCAAAGTAAGTACATCACCGTCTCTGACAACCGACCTTTACCCGATGTGGAAACACTGGGAACTTCAAGGAAGATGTCCAGGCCAAGAATCAATCAGTTCAGAAAAATAAAGTGTTTACTGAAATAGTGACTACAAAAGAGGGGCCGGTTCCACTCAAAAAAAAATGCACATTACCTGCATGGACTAAGAGAACTCTTATTCATCCTCTTGTCTACTATAAGGGACTCAAACTTGCTTGGGTTCCTAAAATTAACTCTTAATCTCTTATGCAGGGAACAATGAATAGAAGGGTTCAGCAGTGTTTCATGGATAGTAGATATTCAAAGCACATGACTGGGAACACCACAAACTTTCTTTCACTAAAAGCCCTTCAATGAGGGAGTGTATCCTTTGTCATGGTAAAAAGGGGTACATTCTTAGAGTTGGAAAAGTCGAGAAGTCACTTACTCAATACATTGATAATGTATACTATGCAAATGGCCTTAAGTATACTCTCTTGAGTGTCTAAATATGTGATAAATGAAACAAGGTGGAATTCTTGTCCAAAATATGTATAGTCATTGATCTTGCGACTAGTGAAATAGTAGTTGTGGCCAAAAGATACAAGAACATCCATGTCGTTGATTTCGAGTCTTTACAGAGTGGTGATCTGAGTTGTCTGAAAGCTATTGATGATGATGCTGAACTATGGCACATAAGACTAGACCATGCAAGTTTTTCTCTTCTAAACAAACTAATTCAGAAGGACCTAGTCCATAGTCTGCCTATGTTACAATTCAAGATGCAAAACGTCTGTGATGCCTATGCTAGAGAAAAACATCTAAAGTCCTCTTTTAAGTCTAAAAGAGATGTTAGCACCTCAAAGCCACTAGAGCTTCTTCATATGGATCTATGTGGACCTATGAGAGTGAAATCAGAGGAGGAAAAAGATAAATTTTCGTGATAGTAGATGATTACTCCAGATTCATATGGACTCTGTTTCTCAGAATCAAAGATGAAACTGTTGAGGTGCTTGTGGCCTTTGTGAAGAAAATCCAGGTGAAGATGAAGTCTAGAGTCACATGGATTAGATCAGATCATGGGACCGAATTTGATAATGTTAAATTTGATGAATTCTGCAATGAAAATGGCGTCACTCACAACTTCTCAGCTCCCAGAACTCCCCAGCAAAATAGAGTAGTAGAAAGGAAGAATAGAACTGTGGAGGAAATGTCAAGAAAAATGTTGATCGATGGTGGAATTGCAAAGAACTTCTAGGATGAAGCTGTCAATACTGCATGCTACTTGGTGAATAGGTGCATGATCAAATCACTTCTGAACAAAACCCCGTATGAATTGTTAAATTGAAAGAAACCCAAGATGATTAACCTAAGAACATTTGGGTGCAAATGCTATATTCTCAACAATGAAAAGGATCAACTTGGTAAATTCGATGCCAAGAGTGATGAAGGAATATTTTTGGGCTACTCTTCTCAAAGCAAGGTTTACAAGGTATGTCACAAGCGGACTCAATGTGCTGAGAAAAGTGTGCATGTTATTTTTGATGAATCTTATCCATCATGTGAGAAGAGTGCTCCAGAAGATCAAGATGGAGAACCCTTACTAGTCCCTGGTGTAGTCATTAACATGACAAATGGTAAGGCAAATGATGAGTCAAGTAAAGGAGCTAAATGAAGACAATGCTGCCTCATCTTTAATAGAATCAAACACCTAAATTACAACCACTAAAGCTAAAGAAATAGTGGTTGATGCAGTTCAGGGAACTCCACTAGCACTTGAGAGAAGGATAGAGGAAAATAAGCCAAACATACCCTCTTCCTCTTATAATGAACTCAGGCGTCTAACTGGGGACACCAAAGCTCTCATCCAATAGACAATAATATAACTCCTCTAGATTCCGAAGTAAACCCAGACCAAGATCCAGAAATTCAGTTGTCTTCTCAGCCTTTGTCTCCCAGATAGAATCCAAAAATATCAAGGAAGCCTTGAAAGATTCAGATTGGATTACAGCCATGCAAGACGAGCTACATCAGTTTGAGAGAAACAATGTGTGGCACCTGGTACCTAGACCCCCAGATCAAACCATCATACCTGATATTGTTTTTAGTGTGGGGTTGTGTGCACGATTTCAATCAAATCCCAAGGAATCTCACTTGAAGGCTGCCAAAAGAATACTGAGATATCTCAAAGGAACACAGGACCTGGTATTGTATTAACCGCCAGGTGATAGTTTTAATCTGATTGTGTATGCTGATGCAGATTATGCAGGTTATCTCGTGGACATGAAAAACACTTCTGGAATGGATCACTTCTTAGGTTTATGTCTTATCTCTTGGGGCACAAAGAAGCAAAATTTAGTGGCTCTTTCAACAGCTGAAGATGAATATGTAGCCGCAACATCCTGTTGTGCTCAACTTTTATGGATCAAGCAGCAACTAGAGGACTTTGGTGTACTTACTGAGAGTGTGCTCCTTTTATGTGACAACACTAGTGCACTCAACATGTCAAAGAATCCAGTTCAACACAAAAGGACAAAACATATTAATGTGAGGCATCATATTCTGAGGGACAATGTGGAGAAAGGGATGATATGTATGAAGTTTTGCAGGTCAGAAGATCAAATTGCAGATATTTTCAACAAGGCGCTAAGTAGGGATTAGATTGAAACAAATAGAATGAAGCTAGGGCTTTTAAAGCCAAATTGAGAACATGTTTCCTCTTTATCTAGCTTTTACCTTCAAGAAATAACTGGCTAAAAATGTTTTCTGGCCATGTCTAACTCACTTCACTACCGTTGCAGGCAAACACCCATGATGAGTATATAAGCTGTAGATGCAGTGCATGAATGATAAAAGAGGATTCATTTATTCAAATAAAAATGTCAACAACCTCGTTCTTGTACCAAAGGTTAGTAGTTCTATGCATCCTTTAATACACATCTTTAAAAGGGTACAAAATACAATTGCCATGTCATCAAATTTTTGAATCCGGTTGTCACGTCTCTTTATTTCAAATTGTTCCATCTCCCTCTGAAACATTGCAATTCTCCATGACTAACCATCATTTTAGAACCGGTGCATATTCCTCTCTCTTCATAATTATCCTCTCCTCTTAAAAACCCTCTTATCTGCTCTTCCTAACCATAAGTCTTACACTAGAATTTCCTAAAAGGATCGTCACACCACTTCTTTCAATGGATGATAACACTTCCGATATCACTGCCTCAGTCATAACTACTACTGATCAATCTATGGAGCCTTCCGCTCCCACTGAGCCTTCCTCACCCACTATTACTCTTGCTGCTACAATCACAACTCACCTAATTTCCCAGTCTCTTCCTAATTCAGAAACCCTTAAAACTATTGCTCTGTTCTCCCCATCGTTTGAGGTTCCCACGAGTCAAAAACCAAGCGGAGAACAAGGTCAAAACCCTAAGGTCACAAAGAGTTCTTCCATCATTGCTACCGATTCCATGGTGGTGGTAGCACCTTTTGAGGAAGAGAAAAATGTTGTAATGGTGTTTGTGGTGTCTACTGATGGGGTACTGCATGAGATTACATCTCAGGAAATAAGGTACAGGGTGTGGAGGAAAAAGGGGCCATAGTAACTATTAAAGAGGATATCGTAGCAGATACTACTATGGAATTACATGAGAACCCTCATCCATCTCCGGAGGACCCAGATCAGGACTCTCGTTCCTAGGACAGTGCTATTCCTGCATTCGATGTTGTGCCCCTGGAAATTCAAGCACCTAAAATGAGATCCAATGATGAAGAAGACTTAGATAATATGGCTCTTGATGCATTCATAAGTAGCCGAAAGTTTGTGTCCACCCCTGAGTCTGAAACCAAATGACCTACTACCAGGCTTCAAGTTAAAGTGGCCTATGATTCTGCCCTTCAAAAGAGCGAGAAGAGTAGCAAGAAGAAAATAAGAAAGTTGGTGAAAGACGGTGTACCTGTAAGTGATGAGGCAATCCCTGTAGTCAAGGTGGAAGAGGAAACCCCAGATGAACCTGGTTCACTTGTTAGATGGTCTTCGAAAAAGATAAAGCCTGCTTCAATAGAAAATAGGTCAACATCTAGGTCCAAAATGAAGGAGGTGGTAAGTGAGTTTTCAAGTGCGATGAGGATGTATTAGTCAAATCCAAGGGAAAAGGAAAATACCATGGAGAGAAGTCCAGCAAATGCAAGTCTGAACCTTTGGAAGAACCTGGTTCCTTGAAGAGAATGAGAAGTGAAGTTAGCCTTGGTTCTGAATGCCCGAGGCATAAAAAATTCTTATAGGTCGTACATTTGACCCATCAATCTTTGAGATGGCTGGAATGATCCAAATTATGGAAATGGTCGAGTTTCAACGCTGGGAGCATCTATTTCAAATTGATGCACCTAAGGTTTATGAGGATGAGTTACAAAGCTTCTTTGCTAGCCTCTTTCCAGTTGAGACTGACCATATTGTGCTTTGGTCAATGGGGTGGACTTCGTGCTCGATGTAAAGTTTCTTGGAGAGATTTTAATAGTTTCTACAGCTGGTGTGTCCACTGTAAGCGACGTGTGTCAGTTTAAATTTAGAAATAATATGGTAAAAGATAATGCAAACTAGAATGGGGACCAGATCCATAAGAAAGAGCTACTCCCTATCTATCAGATGCTGTTTGAATTGGTTAACAAAGTTCTATTGCCTCGAGCTGAGAGAAGGTCAGTGATTTCTAAGTCTGACCTATTCTTGATGGAGCAACTGGACAGTTTTACTCCTGTGAGTCTGCCTGCTATTATGATTGAACACATGTAAAAGGTTTCGACCTTCAAAGATGGTAATCATGGCCTTCCTTATGGGTTCCTGCTTACTCCGGTGTTCAAACTCTTTAAAGTCCCACTGGGCACAAGCAAGGTGGGGACTATGAAGCAGACTTGCTCACATACAACTTTGGAAGAGTGTGAGTGTGTGGAAAAGAATTGGGGGTGGGCGGTGGGGGTGGGGGGTAGGAAGCACATCAACCGTCTCGCAACTTATTAATGCTCACAACAGTGCAGTTGAGGAAATTCATCGGTTGAAGGCCAGGAATGCTATCCTAGAAGGTTAGCTAGCCCAAGGGGTTCAGGTGTCAAATGATGAAGTGGTTTGTTTGACAAAGGAGAATGTTTATCTCAGGGCGCAAGTAGAGAACCTAAAAGCAAAACGGCTCATTGAGAAAAAGTCAGCAAATGCCCGAATAGACCTTGTTCTCCAAACATTTGCTGCAGCTACCAAGCCCTTTATTCCTAGTGCCCACTAAGTACCCCTTCAATGACCAGCTTCAGGAAATGTTTAGTTAAGTTTTTTTTTATGTTTTGGAGGATGTTTTTGTTTTTTATGTGGTTGGGATGAAACCCTACTGCTCCCGTTAACAAGTCCAATGTTGCCTTTCACTTTTTCAAAGCAAAGGCATATTAAAGCTTTATTAATAACAATTCTTGTTTTATTATGTCAGTACTCTCCTTCTGTGTTTCTATGCTCTATCATGATTGCGTGCACATATGTGGAATGTGTTAGCTTAGTTGGACTTATTTGTGCTGTTATTCTATAAGTTTGTTTTTTAATGATACCAAAAGAGGGAGGAAATATACAAATAATACGGTCATCAACTCAGGGGGAACACATGCATTACGAAATGACATAGAGTCAGGGGAACCTGTGTTTCCCTGTTACTTAATATGGTTCTTTCTGCTCTAAATCCACTATATAATTATTAAGTTTGTCATCATCAAAAAGGGGGGAATTGATAGGTTTTAAATGTTCTGGACATATATTTTGATGATATAACAAACTTACTATTAAGAACCATATAGGGAACCTGACCGACTAACTATACTGCAATCTTAACAAATTCCAGCTAAATGTGAACTGCTATAGCTTCAGGAGCTAGGAACCCAAACAAGGATCTGATACCCTTGTGGTTCCTTCATCACAATACAATTCAATTGGTGACAGCTGGAAATGAAGTGACTGAATGCACTATTTCTGCCGCTCTGCACTGTCTCCAGTGCCCAATCATTCTCTGAACAAATAAAGTTCTCACATCATTTCAAGTGATGTGATCAAGGTATACCTACAATGAATTTATACAAATATCACTTGAAGGTTTTAGTTTCTCATTCAAGCCTCTTTCCAAAAATAGAGAAATTAATCCTCACAAGCTTGAAGAACAAAGTTGAATGCAACTACGGATTAATTCCTAAAAGATACCTTCTTGTTGTCCTAGTTGAGTTGTAACTTTGTGACTATACTTATTGTATCTCCTAAACTACTTATCTAGAAGCGTTTGATTAGAAACTTGTAAATCCGTAAACTCCTTGAGTTATATTGTGACTAGGTTTAGTCATAAGCAAAAGTCTTTGTAACTGTAGATTTACAAAATGGCTTGTGGTGAGCGCATCACAAGTTAGTAAAAGTCTTTGTAATTAGGAAGTCATAAAGTGGCTTGTGGTAAGAGCACCACAAGTTAGTTGAGTAAACTCTTTGTAATGGAGTCATTGCAAAATAACTTGTAATAGAGAGATTGCAGGTTAGTGAAGTTGAAAGCCTACATGTGTAGGTTGTGGTTTTTTGATCCCCTGGTGTGGGATTTTTCCACGTAAAATCCTCTACCTTATTTATATATTACTTTATTAGCATTCTCAGTAGAATCATGTAGAGGACCAGGCACTCTACTGTTTGGTGGACTTACACAAACTAACACAAGTGGACTGACCCTGGTCACTTGAGGACCTTAGAGATGGCCATAACAGCATAAAGGAGGTCATTAGAGGCATGATGGTGGTGGGGAAACACCATGAACGACAACAAATGAATGGCAATGAGGGTGAGTTAGGGTTAGGACTTGAGAGCTTTTGAGAGAAGAGGGGATCCGACATTGGTGTGAGAGGATAGGAAATGGGGGGGGGGGGGTCATAAGGTTTAATTTAGGTAAGGGTGAATCTGGACCGTTGATCAAAATAATCAACGGCCAGGATTTGGCTGAGTAATTGGTCGGGAAATTGTGTAATGGGCCTGTGATTTTTGGGCTGGTTTATTAGAGGTTAAAATTGGGTCGGGTAATTAGGCTAAATTTAAAAATAGGGGACATTTATTAAATACCTTATTTAATTGATAAAATAATTTTTAAAAATAGCTAATACGTTGTAAAAAATATTTGTTGTGCCTGGAAATATTTTAAAATAATTACTTAATATGTTAAAAATATAAAAGGCTATTTTCGGTAAAATAATGTAATAATGAATGCATAGGATATAGTTGAAAGTAATTACAGTTGCATTCTATAAATATAAATATGACTATTTGTGCAATAATTGAAACTTGGTAGAAATGGGAATAATAGATTTAAGCCACAAAAATTATTATAAAACAATTTGTGATGCAATTTAGTGATTGTTTTATAAAAACAAATGATGGATAAATTAATTAAAATATTTTAAAGATGTAAAAATTATATGAAGAAATATTGGTTGATGCCAAATCATAGTTTTAAAACTAAAATGGGAAAAATTGGGTATCAACAAGCTAGATGCCTCATCACACGAGTATTTCATCATTCTCTTTATTTGAAACACCACTCTTTCGTTTCCTACTCATAGCATGAGTTGACCCTTATATATATCCAAAATAGTCCAGCTAGTGCAAAGGAATGGTCTCCCCAAGATTGGAGGTACCTTCTTATTTTCTTCCATGTTTATTATAATAAAGTCTATTGGGAAGACAAATTTTTCCATACTTACCAAAATGTCCTCGATTATGCCCAATGGTATGAGCGTGATCTGATCAGTCATTACAAAGATACTAGCACATATTTGGTCACTCTAGTTCTCCTTCAAAGTTTTTGAACACCGATAATGGAATCAAGTTAATGGATGTACCCGAGTTGCACAAGGACTTGTCAAACTTTTCGCTCCCTAATGATCAGGGTTTGGTAAAGCTACTAGAATCCCTACACTTTTGAGGAATTTTGTTATGTAGAATGGCACTGCTGTGTGCAATGTCACTGCTGTGTGCACCGGCACTGCAGTGTACATTGAGTTTGACCACTTTTGTTTCCTCGAGTTTTGTTTTACTTGACAGGTTCTCCTTCAGAAATTTAGCATTGGCTAGCATCTGGGTAAACATCTCGATGAACGTGATTTTCACATACAATTGTTTCAACATCTCTTAGAATTTCCAAAGCATTTATCTAATTTCTCCCCCTTCATCTTTTGAGAAAAATGTAACACTGGCCTGTGCTTGCTTTCTTCAATTGTGTTGTTTGACTTCTACTTATCAACCTCCTTGCTACTGATATCCTTCTTTGTAAAAGACTGATCAATTTCTACTATCTCGGTTGAATTGGTCACCTTCTCAATCCTTGGTTTTGCCATGGGATCTGCTAATATTTTCCACTCCCGAGGGATACAGCCTTGATCGTCTCTTTTGGATTCTTCTCAATTTCGTACGACAAAGTCCCCGGGGCCTTTCTGATAATCATGATGCGAGCTGCCCTATATGTCTTTTTAGATTTGGATGGTTGCGCCTTCAGTCTCAAACTTCTCATCTGATTTATTTATGAATTCCTTCATTAGATCTTCTAAACTGAAGCTGTTGGGATGTGGAGTACTGTTGCCTTTGTTGGTTCTGGAAGCCAAGAGGTCCTTGCACTGGTGCTCTGAGATTTTGCTGTTACCATGAGTTCAAGATACCATTTGAAGAACTCCATGAGGAACCCAGATGTCTCTATTCTATAAAATTGAAATTACTTCCTCCTTGGTAGTTGCCTCTGTTCAAATTCCCCATTGCCTTAACTCTTTCTTCTACAGTGAAGGTTTGTCACTCATGAGTTGGGTGTCCCAGTCCACAAATGACACATCCCATTTGCGGCTGATTTTGCACCTGAGCTATCATCAGTTGCTTGATGTACTTATCCCAAGCTACAATTTGGGATTGCATTGAAATAAAAGATTCCACTTGGCGTACCCCTGCTGATCTCCTTGGTCAATGGACCATTGCTCTACGTATTTAGATAGTTCATTTCAGAAGTATAACGATCTCTTTTGGAGTTTTCTTCACCAGAGGGCTTACAACATCACTGTTCAACAATCTCCTTGATGACGGGTTTAACCCGTTTCAAAAATCTTGGAGTTGCATCCATTTTTCTATTCCATTGTGAGGGCAACTATGCAATAGCTCCTTAAATATTTTCCATGCCTCGAACATCGTCTCCCCTTCTCTTTAGCTGAAATTATGAATCTCCTTCCTCATCCAGTCTTAGCAACAAAGAAATCTTTTTATAAGAACTTGGTAGTCATCTCCTCCTACGTACGGATAGAGAAATATTTTTCTAAGAACTTGGTAGTCATTTCCTCTTTCGTACGGATTGACCCTATGGGTATACTTCTTCACCACTGGTTTGCATCATCCTTAAGTAAGAATGGCAATGCTCTAAGGTAGATGACATCATGTGAAGCTCCATAATAGCGGAATATGTTTATGATTTCATCAAGTCTATTAGTTTGTTATTGGGATCTTCATTGGGTTTGCCTATGAATATGTAGTTGTTCTGAGTGGTCTGGAAGACTCCATGTTTGAGTTCAAAATTATTGGCATTAATGGGTGGACTAGATTGCCGCTAGTTGTATACCGGTCTAGCATAGTCTCCCAGAGACCTCCCAGGCCTGGGAGCTGTATTTTCAAATTCATCTTCGACCATGGATAGGTTGAGATTGAACCTTCGATCCTCTTCTACTGTTTCCTCACCAAGTCTATCGGCTGCTTTAGCTTTTAACTGTGCATCCTGTTGTTGACTTGCCTCTGTCGCAGCTAGGTTCACGTCCTCTTCATTGTTCACCATTGTATTTTGAGTCAAAGTTTGACCCAACAATGATCCGCTCGATCCTTTCTCCCTTCTCAACTGCCGCATGTGCTTGTTTAATTCTGGATTGTATTGCACCAATTCCTTGGAGAAGGATCGGGTCATACACCACTGAACTTAACTTGTTACATGCACATAGGTGAGAACATAGTATAAAATGAAAAAATAATAAAATTGTTCCTGAATTAGCACCGAAAATTATTTTAAACAATATTAGTTGCCAATCCCAGCAACAACGCAAAAATTTAATGAGCACAAAATCGACTTATATAACTTAGGTTCGCTAGTTAAAAATAGTATAAAATTAAATTGTCTCTACATGGATTGATTTAAATAATGTCCAAATAAATCTTCAACTTAAACACTATTCATGAAAATAAACCTTTGATTTGAGTTATTGCCAAACTAACAATAAAAACTAAGATCATCGACTATGAGAAAATAATGGAAATTTGGTGACTAATTAAGTAGCAATGATTGAATATCGAGGTGAGAAATAAGGGTTGTGACAAGATATATGACCAACTATTATTTTGGGTAGCTCTGTGCTAAGTTTACTCTTAACTTCTACTGACTCTTTCAATCTCAAAAGATGATTAGCTATCTTAAGGATTCAAATTCATTTTTCGAATAAATGTGAGTGCTTCTAAACAATCTAATGATAATTTCTATGGACATATGCAAAAATATATTGAATGAATGATCTTACGAAAAACATCTCTCAACTATTCTTTCAAATTGGGTTAATTGATAACTGTACAAACTCTTTCGATTACCTAGGAGAGGCTTAAAATCAACCCAAACTAGATAACACAATGTAAATTGCAACAACACTTCTCTTTCAATTAAAGTAACACCACAATCGACCTTGCAATTCAATTAATAATATATTCAATAAATTTAGGCAATTAACACAAAGCAAACCTTGACAATAGTTAATCACAATATGTGTCAACAATCCTAATAAAGATTATTCCATAGTGGAAGAGTAGTTCATCACTAGAGTAATAGAAGAAAAGGAAAACTTTACAATTTCCAGAATCAAACAAACTTGCGTATTGAACGAATTGGTTGAAATATTCTGAGTCTCAGTTGTTTTCTTGCCTTCTTCTCTCCAAAAAGCTATTGCCAAAATTACCTCTACCTTTTTTGCGACGAGGAGGTTACATATAGGTCAAAAGGCTGCCTCCAAAATTACAAATTTAGGCCTGAGTCAAATTCCCGAAAATGGACATGCGCAGCCGTGCAGCTGGGGGTCTGGTCGTGCTCATGGTCGGCACCTTTGGCAGAGTTCTGTAACACTTGCACGCTCAAGTGCGCACTGGGGGTCACTCGTGCGTGGTCACGCATCTAAGACTACCTCTTACTCAACTTGTTTTCTCCCACTAAGAGCATTATTCGTCCATTGATCTCCTCTGTGTCACCTGCATTGAAAGACAACAAATTAGACCCAAATAAGACTAAATCTCAATGGAGTCAACAAAATAAAAAACGCAAAGTGGGCAAAACATTAAGTAATTTTAAGCTCATCACTCACATGTGCCAAGCAGACTTGGTACCAGAAGCAAAACTCCAAGATAACGGAGTCAAGCCCCTCGATCAATGAGAACGGGCCCAAAGTGAAGGGGTACATATAAACATACGTAAAACCCTTTTTGAAAAAGGTTACCCGCTCTGCTAAATTAGAAGCGATGATGTTCAAATCTTGACAACCACAGTCTTCCTTCACAGCATAGATGCTAGAATGGTAGATGGAAGAAGGATATACCCAAACAACCCATGTGTGGGGATTAGAAGAATGGTACTTCTCTTCAAAGTCTTTGTTTGTAGTAAGCCTTCTTGAAATAATGGTGGTCATCGTAGGAGGAGCATCATCATTAGTGTTCTTTGAAACACTTGAATTTCTGGAAGAGGAGGCCATAGTTATAAGAAGTAAGTAAAGGTTTTTTCTTTGGATAAGAAGATTAAAGGAAGTTGAAAACAAGTGTGAGTTAAGTAAAGAGAGTTTGAGAAAGTTTAGAGAACTATGAAGTGTAAAAAGAGAAGATTGATGTGTATAAGTAAAAAAAATAGGTGGTTAAAATCGTGGTCATAATTACCTCAAGAACCAACAGAAGTATTGCTGAATCATAGCTGACACGTGTTTGTGGCATTAAATGTGGAGAGATGTACGTCTAATCAACCGTCATAAATTTTTCAGATGGGGTCAGAGAATATCCCGCCAAGAAATGTATCTTCACCAACTTTCCGTTGACACAAGGATGGCCCACCGAAAAGAAAGGGGACTATTTGTATAGGATAAAATATGTTTATAATAAATAGTCACATAATAAAGCGACACATGGGGCCGAAGGCAGATGGAAAACAAGGCAAATGGAAATCAGGCACGAAGGCAGCAATCCCATTTGTTCGCGAAGGGAATAATACTCATAAAGACAATATAAATGTCTGCCACCCAATAGCATCTAATGGAGAATATTCTATAGCATTAAGTACGTATTTTGTTACAAAGAATATGGCATTATTTCCTACCATTAAACATTCTTCAATGGCTCCTATAATTGTTATTTAAAAGGGGCTTGATCCTAGGAACAACTCTAAATAGTGAGCTCAACATCCATTGTGGGGGGGGGGGGGGGGAGGGGGGATTTTCTTATAAGCTTATACTATATAATAGCTCAATAATATTTTATCTCTTGCTTATTAATATTGTTACTATTGTCCTTGGAAGCTCTGCTCCCGGAACCAGGATTTCTGATGTCTTATCTCGATTTCAACACTAAGTCTTACATTCTTGTTTAATTTATTTATCATTTTGGGATCAAATCGATTCCTATAAACCCCATATAAATTCAACTGTACCGTTTTACGGGTAAACAATCAAGTTTTCTTCGGAACAGATTTTTATGTTATGCAATAATATATGTCTCTATAACAACACTTCACTATAGCAGCTATAAAATATCGGAATAAACGAAATTGTTACAGAGAGGTTGAGTGTATATACATATTTAAGTGAAACAAATAGAGATGAATCCAGAATTTGAAGTTTATGAATTTTTAAAAGGAACTCAAGTATATTATACTAATAATAACTAAGTTCATAGTAAAATACTTATAATGAGTTTTATTCTTTAAGGTTATTAGCATTAAACTCTTTACATTTTTTTTTTATTATGAATTTAAATCCATTATGTGTTGTAGTTTTAATGAACTTTTACTTATAAAATTTTGCTCAACACAAAAGATTATGAGTTTAAGTGAATCCATTACAATAATAATGTATTTGCCCCTAAAATATATTTAGATAGAACCAAAATTACTAAATTCACGTGAATCTACACCACATTATTGAATCCGCTCCTAGATACAGGTAGAATAACTCAACTCCAAACGAACAACGTGTTTATTATCTCCTTCTTGACTGTTGCTTATGGTTTAATCCAACTAAACCATTCAAGTGCTTATAACCACCATACATAATCCAATATATTAATCATGCTTATTTGCTGCTCCTTTTATGGAACTGATTACGGGATAGCAAACAGGTAGCAATTAGTCGTGCTTTTATATCAATAATCATTAAGCACTTCACCTAATGCTAAAGATTTATGATTTAAATATCAACTTTCCTAATTTTTTGTCATTATAAAAGCTTTCTATCATTATAATGATTTTGTGTGATGCTTATTATGAACTGCCATGACTTCGTGTAATTTAGTATATATGAGGCGATTAATGCGTCTGACTTATTAATAAGTTATGATCCCACTAATTGAGCCAACATTATGACTTCATTAGCTTAGTGATACTCTTTTTGTTATATATATATATATATATATATATATATATATATATATATATATATATATATATATATATATATATATATATATATATATATATATATATATATATATATATATATATATATATATATATATATATATATATATATATATATATATATATATATATATATATATATATATATATATATATATATATATATATATATGTAAAATCCACAAGTAATTATTGAAAATATTGAACGGCAATGCAGTAATTAGTCTTTTGTTGTTCATTATTGCCCGAGGGATGGTTACATTAGCTACAAAATTATATTATTTTAAGGGCAATAATAATGTGGATACTCCAAAATAGCTCATGGAAATAAGACTCTTTAGGAGAAAATTAAGTGATACTCGGGGCATTTTTAATTAGCTCTTATACTACTTGGTCATTTTTTAAAAGTTTAATTAACTTCATTTTACATAATCCTTATTTGCCAGATCTAGCTTTTTACCAATTTAATTTGTTCTCAGCAGTAATCAAGAAGCTATGTAGTTTTGATCTAGTTGCAAGTGTGTGCATACTGATATAAAATTTTCTTTAGCTAAATATTGTGTAATGACTAATGACACATTTTACAATTCAATCAAACTCTTATGACAAAAATAAAATTCACATATTATTACATAGAGTTAAGCCACAGTTACTTCTTTTTTTAAAAAAAGAAAAATCAACTACCCCTACTTTGTTCCTGCGTGGTCTTAAAACTGAATACATTTGAGAATTGGGGACATAGTACCTAACTCTTTCATAGTATTTGAGAACCTGAACAGTGGTTCTATGAGTGGGTGTTAAGAATTGCGTAATACAAAATTGGCCAAATACATAGACAATTCATTAAATTTGGCCTAATTTTTTATTTTTGCATTTTAATTCAGTCTTGTTTCATTTTGGCACTCCAACCCCACTTTTTTTGTTCCATTTGATACTAAAGCTAACTAGATTCCATGTAAGATTTGCCTCATCCTTGTAGGCACGTGAGAGCCATTTCTAAGCCAAATTTCATACTCCCAACGTAAAGGCGGATCCAGAATTTAAATTCTATGGATTCAATTTTAATATTTTCAACATTAAACCCATTATATTTTTAAAGTTATGGGTTTATATATATATATATATATTATTTTTTTACATTTTTAATAATTTTTAGATACAAATTTTTATTCAGCATCGAAAGTTATGGGTTCAGTTGAACCCCTAATTATTACTGAAAAAATATACAAAAAAATATTTTTTCAAAAATGGAACAAGGCTGAGTTAAAGTACCAAAATGAAAAATTGGACCAAGTTTAATGGTATGTATATGTATTTGGCCTATAAAATTCATACTAGTTCAATTTTTAATAAAAATCAATTTATTTTGGCAATTTTCTTTCGTCTAAGCTTTAAGCACAAAATTACTCATTAATAATAACAACAACAATGATCCAATAAAATTCCTGTAATGACGTATGAGGAGAATAGTGTATAGACAAACTTTACCTCTACCCGAGGATCGGAAATATCACAAAATTACTCAACACGTATGTTAATAATAGATAACAACTATACTACTTAAAGTTGAAATGCGCGCGAATTAATCCATATTATCCCTTTATTAAAAGATAAAACTAATCAAATCTGCACTATTTTTAAAAGTAACACTCATTTTGTGCATTAAGAAAATGAAACCAATTTGGTTTAATTTAAGATAAGCTAATATTGGAAAATTTTCGTGAGTAATCTAAATTGGAATTTTGTAATCCTATGAGCCATTTAATCACAATACCGTTACCAAGTCAAAATTAAAAGATTTTTGCCAAAACACAATCTTATACACTATTTTGGATTTGGTAGAAAAATAGAAATACAGTAAATTCCCAGCTGTCAAAGGTGAATTTCATTTTCTACTAAAAATTGTTCTACTTTGATGTCAGCCTGAGCAGTGATCAGTCTCCAGTGTTGACCATAAGTGGACGAGTCAATTTTCATTGGTCTATTTTTTTATTTTATTTTTAAATTAGCAACAAAATTAATAAAAAAAATTCTCATGGGCTTTACCCTCTTCTCCTGTTGACAAATCTAAAGCCACCGTTTAGGTAGATTTTGCACACGCGCTTTTATCAGCACGTGATACCAGGTTTTACACCCCCACCCCCTTCCTACCCCGCAGGTTGTCTTCTCACTTCTCAACGACAAAAGTAGCACAATAAGACTCCAATGAAGTAGTAGTCTCTTTCTTTTCCTACCAATACCATTCTTGCTCCTAATTTCTCTTCTGTCTAACACCAATTTCACTACAGATTCAGTTAAGCATTCACTCAAACATATAATCTGCATACCAGTTTTGTCTTCTCAGTTGTAACTCATTCGCCGATTGGGTCGCCAGTTTCCGGCATGGGACTCCGGCATATCCGAAAACCCACCTCGTATACATCGAATTTTCTTCACCGGAGCTCAATATTTAAGCCAACACAATGATGATACTCAAATACACACTGAAGTAGATAACAAGCTCAGCAACAGTATAATAGACCTACAAAATCTCCTTTTTTTCGCTGTTATTCTTGTGAAATGGCTAACGTGAATGCTAGCCCAGTTGACGCGTTAACTTCTGGCGAAGACGTGGCGGCGAAAGCGGTGAACAAGCGATATGAAGGGCTGGTTGCAGTCCGTACAAAAGCTATCAAAGGGAAAGGAGCATGGTACTGGGCTCATCTCGAGCCCATTCTGATTCAAAACCCAGAAACAAACCTTCCTAAAGCAGTGAAACTCAAGTGCACTTTATGTGACGCTGCGTTTTCAGCTTCAAACCCATCTCGTACTGCTACAGAGCATCTCAAGAGAGGCACTTGTCCCAATTTTGGCTCTGTCTTCAGGCCCATTTCACAATTACCCCCTTTAGCTTCACCTTCTTCACAGAATCATCGCAAGCGAAGTTCACCACAAACTGGTACTTCGTCAAGTTCCCACCACCAAGTTGGATTGGTGGACAATTACAGGGGTGAAATGGGCTATTCACCAGTCCAAACAGCCCAAGAAATTGTGGCCCACACTGGCTTGAATCATCATAATCATCATCATCAGCAGCAGCAGCAGCAGCATTTGGTGTTGTCAGGTGGGAAAGAGGATTTGGGTGCTTTAGCTATGTTTGAAGATAGTGTAAAGAAGCTTAAAAGCTTGAAAGGTTCTTCCCCTGGTCCAGCGTTGAGTAAGGACCAGGTTGATTCAGCTTTCAATTTGTTAGCTGATTGGTTTTATGAGTCCTGTGGGACAGTCACACTTTCAAGCATTGAGCATCCAAAGTTCAAAGCTTTCCTTAATCAAGTAGGCTTGCCCACAGTTTCGAGGAAGGACTTTGTGGGAGAAAAGCTTGATTCTAAGTTTGAAGAAGCAAGAATGGAGTCCGAAACCCGAATCCGCGATGCAGCATTTTTTCAGGTTGCTTCAGATGGATGGGGGAGGGATATTTGTAAGTATGGGGAAGAAACTGTGATTAAATTTATTGTAAATCTACCTAATGGTACTAATGTATTTCATAAGGCAGTGTATAAGGGGGGTTTAGTGCCATCTGAGTATGCGGAGGAAGTCTTAAGTGAAACGATTAAAGGGTTGTGTGGTAATTTTGTTCAAAGATGTGTAGGAATAGTCGCGGATAAGTATAAAGGTAAGGCATTGCGGAATTTGGAGGTTCGAAATCATTGGATGGTTAATCTCTCATGCCAACTTCATGGAGTTATTAGTTTGTTGAAAAACTTTTATAGAGAGCTTCCACTTTTTAAAACTGTTACTGATAATTGTTTCAAGATTGCAAATCTTTTCAATAGCAAGTCTCAGATCAGAAATCATTTTAGGAAGTTCAGATCATGTGGTGTTGAGCTTGCAGGGTTGATTAGAGTTCCTTCAGCTGACTGCAATTTATCTAAGAACTTTGGTCCTGTTATTGCAATGTTGGAGGATACACTAAGTTATGCTCGAATACTGCAGCTAGTAGTGGTGGATGATTCCTATAAGGTCTCATGCATGGAGGATCCTGTTGCTAGAGAAGTGGCGAAGATGATACAGGATGTTGGGTTTTGGAATGATGTGGAGGCTGCTCATTCACTAGTGAAACTGATTAAGGAGATGGCTGATGACATTGAGGCTGAGAGACCCTTAGTTGGTCAGTGTCTTCTTCTTTGGGAAGAGTTGAGAGCTAAAGTAAAGGACTGGTGTGCCAAATTTAGCATTGCTGAGGGCCCTATTGAGAAGATAATCGATAAGCGGTTCAAGAGAAACTATCATCCTGCATGGGCAGCTGCATTTGTACTTGATCCATTATACTTAGTGAGGGATGCAAGTGGAAAGTACCTTCCACCATTTAAACGTCTGACACATGATCAAGAGAAGGACATAGACAAGCTTATAACACGGCTAGTACCAAGGGAGGAAGCTCCTATTGCACTAATGGAGCTTATGAACTGGAGGTTAGAAGGGCTCGACCCACTGTATGCTCAGGCTGTTCAAGTAAAGCAGCGAGATCCAGTAACGGGGCGAATGAAAATTGCAAATCCTCAGAGTAGTAGGCTTGTATGGGAAACTATCCTGAAAGAGTTCAAGTCACTGGGTAAGGTTGCGGTTAGGCTTCTCTTCCTTCAGGCGACCTCATGCAGATTTAAATATAACTGGTCCTTTATGAGATGGGTTTCTCTGCAAGGGAACTCGAGGGTTGGCATGGATAGGGCTCAAAGAATGATCTTCATTGCAGCTCATGCAAAACTTGAGAAACGGGATTTTTCCAGTGACGAGGAGAAGGACGCGGATATGCTTACTACAGCAAATGGTGAGGATGACATGTTCAATGAAGTCTTTGTAGATGCACCCTGAGTTTAATTTATTTTCTTAATATCTTAACTGTTGTAGAATATTGATAAGTTGGGTGTATAAATTCTTTAATTTCTCTTTCCTCCATTTGTTACTTTTAATTGATGGTTTTTGGAGATATTGTGTGTAGACAATATGAGGAAATTGGGCTCTGTAATTCCATCAATTGCCTATTGATGATATAACATCCTGTTACATGTGAAGCTAGAGTACTTTTTTTCGGAAGAAAAATGTTCATTCTTGTTTGTTATCATAAGCTTTTCCAAGGACAGAAGGGAATTTTTGTTTAACTCTTGCATATTTTAGGCTAATATCAAGATCTTTGACAATGAGTTGGATCAGGGGCATCCTAACTTATGTTCTAAAGATGCATGTAGCTCATTTCATTTCTTGCAGATATAAGAGTGTTTTGGAAGTGTCCAACTTGTTTAATTTGGTGGTTGTCAGCAAAAAAAGATCAGGAGGTTCAAATAATGTTTTTGAAACTAACCTAAGTATATTTCACCAGATTTATGTGTCTCTTTACATTCTGACCATAACTGTGAATACCGGATGTCCTCAACCATCGGAGTTGCTTTTGCCCTCGTATATCCAACTTTACATGTATTGAGTTACCTGGCCTGTTTTAAATTAATAAAAATGTTATGGGAAAAATAAAGGAAAAACTAACTAATATTTTCAACTTCGGTTGTCAATTATGCATTATTTGCTTCCCAAGCCTAAGGCATGCTGAAATTTCTCATATTGAACCAACTTCGATTCATTATCCATACAGTTGAGTGAACTTATATCCGGACAATCCTTTCTCAGCTTTACTAGACAAAATGCTAAAACTTATACCAAACTGTGTGTTCTAATTAATCAATATGTGAGCTTCTGAATTAGGCTATTATACTCCTTGCTTTTGCCATGTACTTGCTTCAACTTTGCTTTTGAATATTCATCTATTTATCCAAAAGAAGCTGTCAATTCATGCTGATCATGACCTTATCATCTGATCGAATGCAACATTAAACTGAGTATTCTCATTAAATTGGTGAAGTCCTTTTAGGTGCTCCGTGTGTTATATATGGACTTGTGAGGATTATCAAAACTTAAGAACTCTTAGGGTGGAAATAAGGTGGCGCCTTTAAGCTATTCTTGGCTATGAGATCATGGACTTGTGCTAATTTTATATGCTTATGTTGGGTTGCTTCAACAGTTGTTGTATGCATAGCATTCGACAAAGTGGAACAGGTAAGCAACTTGAAGATGTTAGCTATATGAAGTGAATAATTTTCCATTAGGAAAAGTTTAAATATTGGAAGACGTGTAGAATAGTTGTCTGAATTTAGTGTGCTTCTTTTCTCTAGTCAAGTTTCTCTTCATTGTTGGTTGCATGGAAAATCAGATATGCTTTTAGAAATGAGTCAACCTAAGAACAGTCCAGAGGCAGATCCTTGTCGCCAGAAGAAGGCGAGTGAATGACTAGATTTCCACGTCAGCACTTCAGACGGTGTATCAAGAAGAGTAAGGATTAGAGAGGAAGATCTCTCTTTCTTTCTGTTTACTTGTTTAATATTTGTTCCTTTAAGCAAAGACTGTTTAAAAATCTTTAGGTTAACTATTTTTGTAAACATCATGATCATCTATCTTTCTTTCATACAAGCTGCTACTTTGTTTGAAAATTTCACACCAGGATTTGAATATTGAAACTTGAAAGTTAAAGTTTTTGCTTAGTATTTGGTCAGTTCACCTGATTGAAAAAAGCTAGTACTTTGAGCAAACTGTAAGCAAGGAGCATCATGGATTGCATATCATAGCTGAAAAGATTTTTCAACGAATTTCAACTGACTTCTGGCTCTACTTTACTGCCTGTAACGTTGACTATTAAGATAATTGTATTTATGGAGGCATCTCACACATTAATTTTTCATAGATACACTGCTGATACAGGACATTACTAAGTTTTAATCCAGTATTTCTCTTACCTCAATTTTGCACTCTAGTATTTTGTCTGAGAAGAAAAGGCGTATGATAAGGTCCCGAGGGAGGTGCTATGGAGGTGCTTGGAGGCGAAGGGTGTGCCAGAAGCCTACATCAGAGTAATCAAGGACATGTACAATGGAGCTAAGACTAGGGTTAGGACGGTGGGGGGTGAATCAGACCATTTTCCTGTGGTAATGGGGCTTCACCAAGGATCGGCGCTGAGCCCCCTGTTGTTCGCCTTAGTGATGAATGCTCTAACCCGACATATCCAAGGGGATGTGCCTTGGTGTATGCTCTTTGTTGATGATATAATATTGATAGACGAGACTAGGGCCGGTGTTAGTGAAAGGTTAGAGATATGGAGACAGACCCTCGAGTCTAAGGGTTTCAAAATAAGCAGATCTAAGACAGAATATCTGGAGTGCAAGTTTGGCGACGAGCCGAGTGGGGTAGGCAGGGAAGTGATGCTTGGTTCTCAGGCCATCGCCAAGAGGGACAGTGTAAGATATCTGGGGTCTGTGATTCAGGGGGACGGAGAGATTGACGGGGACGTCACCCATCGGATAGGAGCGGGGTGGTCAAAGTGGAGGCTCGCTTCAGGGGTCCTGTGTGATAAGAAAATTCCACACAAACTCAAGGGGAAATTCTTCAGAGCCGTGGTTAGACCCGCGATGTTGTATGGGGCGGAGTGCTGGCCCGTGAAGAACTCGCATGTTCAGAGAATGAAGGTTGCGGAGATGAGGATGCTTAGGTGGATGTGTGGGCACACCAGGCTGGATAAGATCAAGAATAAAGTTATTCGACAGAAGGTAGGGGTGGCCCCGATGGACGAGAAGATGCGGGAAGCGAGACTGAGGTGGTTCGGGCATGTTCGAAGGAGGGACCCCGATGCCCCGGTGAGGAGCTGCGAGCGGCTGGAGATTGTTGGTGGTCGGCGAGGGAGAGGGAGGCCTAAGAAGCATTGGGGAGAGGTGATTAGACAGGACATGACCAGAATGCAGGTTACCGAGGACATGACCCTTGATAGGGGAGTCTGGAGGTCTAGAATCAGAATTGTAGGCTAGGGGCTCATAGAGTTCTCCGTACGCCTTTCCCGGGGTTGGGTGTGGGATAGTAGGGTTACGCATAGGTGATTAGTGTTTTAGCTTATGTCCTCAGAGGGTTGTTAGTATGGTAGTTACTGCTTGTTATTATTGCATGCGACTGTATTTATGTTGCTTATGTTTCCATAATTATTTACGTTATTTCTGCGGGAGTACTTGTGCTTTATTATTTTGTTTTGTCTTGCTTGTGTTTCTAATTTTACCTTTGTTTCTTAATGCAACTTTCCCTTTTTTATCCTATACGCCGAGGGTCGACTGGAAACAGCCTTTGTGCCCTTTCGGGCAGGGGTAAAGCTTGGCTACATATTACCCTCCCCAGACCCCACATGGTGGGAATATACTGGGTAGTTGTTGTTGTTGTTGTTGTTGTTGTATTTTGTCTGAGAAGAGAACTGTTATAGATACAGTTTCCGTAGATTTTAAAGAATACCTGAAATTCATGACGTACAGGTTGACTTACTGGTTCCATTGGTTATTTAACGAAGTCTGGTACCGGAAACCTCTATGAAATGATTGTTAGTTTATAATTATGCTGAAATAGGATACTTTAATCATCACTTAATTCCTTTCTAGTGGCTGGCTTCTGGACAATCTTAACATGGCATTGTTCACCTACATGTAAATATTCTAATCTACTGGACATGTTTATGATTATTCATTAACATCTTTAATGTGCAATAGTACCAGGGGATGGTGAAAAAGGTGAAGAGATGGAAAATACAGAAGGTAGGATACTGCTGCATATGGGTTGTATGATTTATTTTGTATCCTATTCTAGTTCTAGTTGTTATAAAGTTTTGCCGCTTTTCGGAATCTTCAATCATAACTTTGCTACAGTATAGTTGTGTTTCTTGAAACAAAAATGTCTTTAAAATTAATTTCTTGATGTTGCAGGACAAAAGATGTGTATTGTACAAGTGAAGAGAAGTTGGGAAGGGCCAGAAGGAGGAAAAGGAATTAAAAAGCCGATTTTGAAATAGTATACTGCTCATGTTAATTTGCCTATAGAATTTGCCATAGGTACTAATTGATGGGAGGGACAAGAGGAATGTGCTGATAATTGCTAACGACTAATAGACTGCTCAACCAACGGGAGGAATAAGCCTTTTTCACTCGTATGGTATGGTTTTTGATTTCATAGTTCAAATGTTGACATGTTCCTGTTTTAAAAAGATTGAAGCAGAATGATGATTATCAACAGGAAATCACTCTTTTTCTACGAGAATCTACACACTTTTAATGTTCCCCCATTATTACCATTTTCTTTTCATTTATCTCTATATCTGCTCCAAAGGGAGCGATTATAAAGTGGGATGGCTATCTACATCACATTACAGGGGTGTGGATGCAGTATGTTTTGTGCACCATGCTGCTTTATATTTTTTTTAAAAAAATTCTCTACATCGGGGGAGTCTTGCCGTAGCTGGTAACGTTGCTGTCATGTGACCAGGAGGTCATGGACTCTCGAGCCGTGGAAACAGCCTCTTGGAAAAAAAAAGCAGGGTATGACTGCGTACAATAGACCCTTATAGTTAGACTCTTTTCTGGACCTCGCACATAGCAAGAACTTAGTGCACCGAGCTGCTTTTTTTTTTTTTTAAATCTCTACATCTGCCCAATTCGTACTAATCTTGATAACATCTGAATTATTATTGAAAGCTGGAATTACATACTTCTTTTGGTGTAATTTTCATTGCTTCGAAATGCTTCTTCCGTCTAATCTTTACACCTTGTTTTATTGGATTTGAGTTATCTTAGCTAGAGAATGACGAGTTTTGATGGAATTTTCCTACTAATAGTACTTGGATAGAGTTCCAATAGTTTGTAAACGTTCACTAAAAATAGAAATGTTGTATTTCTAATTGAATATTAGCTTAGTTTATTTTTGTACTGATAAACTTGTGGCATACCATAGAGTTATACGTGCTGGTAAGAGGTCGAGGCGTGCGCAAGTTGGCCCGAAAACTATAGTTATTAAAAAAAATTGTGGCATACGATAGAATCTACTCTACTATATGTTCTTCCTTGTGATTCAACCGCAGTGGAAATAAATCGTTTAAATGGAGAGTGGTGGATGTGAATGAGATCTTGTTTTTCTTATTTTAGAAGCAGCTTTGCTCCTGTTGCATTCTAATTGGTGTACAACCTCTTTCATAGCGTTACGAATTCCTTTATATAGTTAAGGAGTTGCCTTTCGCACCTAGTGTGAAGACTTTTGGCAATGGTCCTCGTTGTGTTATATAAATAAACTAGTATTAGGGAAAATACTTACTCACATCGGGTGTTTACATCAAACTATATTAATTCATTATGGTTAACTAATTTAATTAGATGAGAATGCATATAATTTACCATAGTTAAATAATTAAAGTCCATATGCAAGACACATGTCACGTATCTATTAGTTTGGTGTAAACACCCGATACGAGTAAATTTTTACCATAGTATTAGTACCCGTGTGGAAGCGCAGACACTAATCATGTTAACTATTTAAGTTATTTGGATTGTATGTAAATAATCTTAAAATTTATACTTCCTTGGTAAATATAGATAATTATTGGATATTAACTACATGAAAAAAAATTAACCATTTCTTCTATTTTTCTTTTTTGATATCATTCTTGCCGGTGTCATTAGATCCTAAAAATAGTCAGGAAGCAAAATAATAACTCATATTTATGGTAAAACAATTAAATGTTGAGACAATGAATGACTCTTTGGATAAGACTTGACTCTTTTACTACTATTTGAACTCTTATTTGGTGTGTATATATCTTTTAAAAAACATTTTTTTCTTAAAATTTCAATTTCTAATATAGTATTTTTCAATAATAATTATTTTTATAATAATGTATTAAAATATTTTTCTTAATTCAAAACTCATTTTAGTTAGTTATCTACAACTATAAAAAATTATTTAGCTAGTGAATTTTTTTTACTCCATTTTGATATTTGATATTTGAAATTAATCATGTTAAATATCTAAGTTATTTGAACTATATGTAAATAACCTTAACATATGAACCTTTTAAATAATTATAGACAATCCTTAGATATTAATTAAGAAACACAACATGAAAAAAGACTAACATTTTCTCAATTCTCGTAGTAATAATTTTATTTTTGCATTATTCTCATAGGTGCCATTGCAACCTAAAAATAGCCATAAAGTGAAATAATAACTCATATTTATGGAAAGCACAAAAGTTGATACAATATAAATGGTTCTTTTATTACGACGTGACTCTTATACTACGACTTAAACTCTTATTTGGTATACTTTTATCTTTAAAAAAATATTTTTATTTTGAAATTTTAATTCCTAAACTTTATATATATTATAATAATAATTATCTTTATAATGATGCAAGTGAAGATATTATCCTTATTTTTAAAATTTACTTTAATTGGCTATCTAAAAGGTTAAATAATTCTTTGGCTGGATTTATTTCAGTATGACTCCACTTTAAGTTTATCGATATCTCTAGCACCAGAATTTGAATTTTTAATACCCTATATATAAAAAAAAATTGTTCTTTGAATTATTAAATATTAAATTAAATAATTAATAATTATTATAAAATATTGTATATATTGTCTTAAATTTTCAAATGGTTTAATTTTTCGACACCATACTTGCTTAACCTTAATGCAAACTACTCAAATTGCATTTCAATTCAAATGCGAATATCATATCAGTTTGTTAGTAATAGTGAATTTTTAAAAACGACACATAATGTAAATTAAAAAAAATATTCTAAGATATCCTGTCACGACCCGAATTTTCCATCCTCGAAAGTCGTGATGGCACCTGCTATTGGGACCTAGGCTAGCCAACTTATTTTACTTCTTATAGAAAATCTCGGCCATTTAATAAAAACAAAACATAATAAGGTAAAGCGGAAGTCTTAAGTTTAAATAAACTAAAACAAGTGCGCAAATTCAATTTCAACTCTACCCAAGACTGAAGTCACTAAATCACGAACATCTATAGAATGCTACATACAGAGTCTGAATAAAATACAATACTGTTTATTTCAGTACAAGGATAACAAACGAAAATAAACATTTGAGAGACTCCGGGCCATGCGGACGTCAGCAAGGCTACCTCGGGATTTCTGGACTGAAGTTAGCTCCCACTCAACTACTGCTGCCCAAAAGCTGCTCCGGCTCCGTAATCTGTGCAAAAGAGTACAGAAGTATAACATCAGCATAATCGACCCCATGTGCTGGTAAATGCCTAGCCTAACCCCGGCGAAGTAATGACGAGGTTAGACCAGACTACTAGATTGACCTGTGCAGTTATGAAATATATAGTACGGAAAAATAAAAAAGATACAACCAGTTTATAAAAGGAGGGGGAACATGCTGGGGGAGGCAACAGTTATACACAAGGAGTCTAATTAAATATAGAACAACCAACAGAAACTCAAATCCGGAAATAACACATTTAACCCATAATTTATTGCGGCGCGCAACCCCATCCCATCACCCAATAACACTATTATGGTGTGCAACCCGTTCAACAGATTTATAGTATTGTTGCGGCGTACAACCCGAACCATTTCATTTAGTGTTGTTGCGGCGGGCAACCCGATCCACATTTACCATTGTTGCGGCGTTCAACCCGATCCATATGTATATAACAAACTTTGCCCAGACAACAACCACAATTAAGGGGTAAGAGAAGAATAACCAGTGAAGAAATCCCAGCAAGGGAACATAACAACACAAGTGAATCCCGGCAGTGGAGTAAATCAACAAAACCAATAAAACTTCCCGGCAAAGGAAATACTATCAACTCTTCCTTACACTTCTCAGTCCGTAACACAACTCGAGCCAATGTTCCACGGAGTTTAAAAATCATAATCTCTTTCTCATGCTTTAAAGTATATGAAAATCATCAAATAAGCATGGAAGAATCACAACAACTCAGGGTAAATCACAGTACAAGGACTAACGGTCATGCTTGACACAAGTGTATAGATACACGTCACCATGCCTATACACCGTACGCGACAAATAACAATTAGCAAATAAGACTTTACTCCTATTTTCTCAAGCCAAAGTTAGACCAAACACTTACCTCGGATGCTCCAAACTCAACACAAGCCTTTAGTATAGCTTAACCCCTCGAATTCACCACAAAATCGCTTGAATCTAGTCATAAATTACTTGAATATATCAACAAATACTAATTGAATCAATTTGAGTGCATAAAAATGAATTTCCCAAAGTTTTGCTCCAAAATTCCAAAATGCCCTCAGGCCCACGTTGTCAAAACCCAAGGTTCGAACCAAAATCCGGTTATCCATTCCCCTATGAGTTCATATTTATGATTAGTTTTAAATCGGACCTCAAATTGAGGTCCGAATTCCCAATATTAAGAAAACTTAGGTTCTACCCAAAATCCCCATTTTCACCCATGAAAATCCTTGATTTTAAGGTAAAAATATGTTTAATGATGTTAAAGATTGAAAAAATTAAGTAAAAGTTGACTTAAAAATGATTTGCAGAAGATAGATTTCTTGAATAATCGCATATGAAGTTTGGATTTTGAAAGAATGAAGAAATGGGGTTTAAAATTCGTCTAAGTATGAAAATGCAGGCCTCATATGTGAGAAATGCGAAACTGGGTTACAATTACGAACCCAACGAGTTTGAGATTTGCGAAGGAAATGCTCGCATTTGCGAACTCAGGCCAAACGGGGAGGATTCGCATTTTCGACATGAGACATCGCATTTGCGAACACAGAGGGGAAAGAGCACTTCACATTTGCGAAGGGAAATATCGCATTTGCGAGACTGTCCGACCTGGGCCCTCTTCGCATTTGCGACGGGCCATTCGCTTTTACGGATCTCGCATTTGCGAGCTAAACTTCGCAAATGCGAAGTCTGCAGGTCAGCTTATACCAGCTATTTTCCAAGATAAAAAATGCAACTCGACACCTATCCAAAACTCACCCGAGTCCGTGGGGCTCCAATCCAAACATACATACAACCTCATAAACATCCTACAGACTTACTCGTTCGATCAAATCGCCAAATAACATCGTATACATAGAATCAAGCATCAAAACTCAAGATTTCTTCCAACTTTTCATAAAACACAAAATTTCCATTTTTATGTCCGAAACACGTCAAACATGTCCGTTTTCAACCAAACTTTACAGAAAGCGCTTAAATCTCATATAAGACTTGCACCGAGCGTCAGAACCAAAATACGAGTCCGATACCCTAGTACTCTGATCAAATTTCTTTACCAATTTCCTTAATTAATTTTAGAAAACAATTTCACACAAAAATTCTTTTCTCGGGCTTGGGGCCTCGGAATTTGATTCAGGCCATATGAGCGATTCCCATATTTTTATAGCGCGTAATCCTCGATTAATATCAAAATTCATCATTTTCTCACAGAATTCATATTTAAGCTTTCCGGTTACACGCCTGGATTATGCACGCTAATCGAGGAAAACCTAAATGAGGTTTTAAAGGCTTTAGAGACACAAAATAAATGAGAAATCAGGTGATGACTCTTTGGGTTGTCATATTATCCACCTCTAAAACAATTGTTCATCCTCGAATGGACAAAAGAAAGAAGTATCTGAGTCGGGAAATAGATGAGGTAACGGCTTCGCATATCAGACTCGGACTCCCAGGTCGATGCCTTAGGAGGCTGACCTCTCCACTGAACACGCACTGAAGGGAAACCCTTCGACCTCAACTATCAAACCCTCCAGTCTAGAATAGCCACCGGCTCCTCCTCATAAGACAGATCCTTGTCCAACTGGACAATGATGAAATCTAACACATGGGCTGGATCGCCATGATATTTTCGAAGCATGGATTGGTGAAAAACTGGATGCACGACTGACAAGCTAGGCAGCAATGCAATTCTATAAGCCACCTCTCCCACACGATCGAGGATCTCAAATGGGACAATGAACCTAGGTCTAAGCTTGCCCTTCTTCCCAAATATCATCACGCCCTTCATAGGTGACACTCGGAGCAATACTTGCTCACCAACCATGAAAGCCACATCTGGAACTTTGCGATCTGCATAACTCTTATGCCTGGACTGAGCTGTTTGAAGCCTATCCTAAATGATCTTGACCTTATCCAAGGCCTCCTGAACTAAATTTGTACCCAATAACCAAGCCTCCCCCGGGTCAAACCATCCAACTGGAGACCGACATCGCCTACCATACAACGCCTCATATGGAGCCATCTAAATGCTGGACATGTAGCTGTTGTTGTAGGCTACTAAAGGAAAAAACTGGTCCCACTAGCCTCCAAAATCAATGACACAGGCTCGGAGCATATCCTCCAATATTTGAATCATCCTCTCGGACTGTCCATCCATCTGAGGATGAAATACTGTGTTCAACTCAACTCGGGTGCCCAACTCCTACTAGACTGCTCTCCAGAAGCGCGAGGTAAACTGTGTACCCCAGTCCGAAATGATAGATATCGGCACCTCATGAAGGCGAACGATCTCTCTAATGTATATCTCAACTAACCTCTCAGATGAATAAGTGGCTGCAACAGGAACAAAATGTGCTGACTTGGTCAGCCTATCAACAATGACCCAAATCGCATCAAACCTCTTCTAGGTCATCGGAGTGTAGTAACAAAATCCATGGTAATCCGCTCCCACTTCCACTCGGGAAGCTCAATCCTCTGAAACAATCCACCACGCCTCTGATGCTCGTACTTAACCTGATGACAGTTCAAACATCGAGACACATATGCAACTATATCCTTCTTCATTCTACGCCACCAATAGTGCTGTCATCTTCGCAGCACCCGGATGAATAGAACACTGAGAACTATGGGCCTCCACTAAGATCAACTCTCGAATCCCATAAACATTGGGCATACAAACTCGCCCCTGAAATCTCAAAATACCATCACTATCTAAGGTCACCTACTTAGCACCTCCACCCTGTACCGTGTCTCTCAGGACACACAAATGGGGATCATCAAACTGCCACTCACGGATACGCTCCAACAATGAAGAACGAGTGACCGTGCAAACTAATACTCAGTTGGGATCAGAAATATCCAACCTCACTAATCAATTGGCCAAGGCCTGAACATCCAAAGAAAGTGGTCTCTGGATGACCGGAATATAAGCAAAACTACCATGGTGGCAGACTTCCTACTCAATGCATCGGCCACCACATTGGCAGGTGGTATATGATAGTAACATCATAATCTTTCAATAACTCCAACCACCTCTTCTGCCTCAAATTCAACTCCTTTTCTTGAACAAGTACTAAATACTCTTGTGATAAGTGTACATCTCACACATCACACCATATAGATAATGCCTCTAAATCTTCAAAGCATGAACAATGGTTGCCAACTCTAGATCATGAACCGAATAATTCTTATCGTGGATCTTCAACTGCCTCGAAGCATAGGTAATAACTCTGCCATCCTGCATCAATACTGCACCAAGCCCAATACGGGAAGCATCACAATAGACTGTCTAAGGACTAGAAACTATGGGAAAAACCAACACCGATGTCGTATTCAGAGATGTCTTGAGCTTCTGAAAGCTCGCCTCACACTCATCTGACTATCTGAACTGGGAACCCTTCTGGGTCAATCTGGTCATCGGGGTTGCGATAGATGAAAACCCCTCCACGAACCGACGGTAGAAGCCGGCTAACCCTAAGAAACTCTGAATCTCTGTAGCTGAAGCTAGTCGAGGCCAGTTGTTGACTGACTCAATCTTCTTCGGGTCCACCTGAATACCCTCTACTAATAAAACATGACCCAGAAATGCAACTGAACTCAATCAGAACTCACACTTCGAGAACTTAGCATATAACTGATTATCCTTTAGAGTCTGAAGAACCACTCTGAGATGTTTCTCGTGCTCCTCCTGACTGCGGGAGTATATTAGAATATCATCAATGAATACTATCACGAACAAATCCAAATAAGATCTGAACACTCGGTTCATCAACTCCATAAATGATACTGGAGCATTGGTCAACCCAAATGACATGACAAGAAACTTATAGTGCCCATACCGAGTGCGGAATGCCGTCTTAGGGATATCAGATGCCCTAATCTTTAGCTGATGGCAGCCAGATCTCAAATGTATCTTTGAAAACACCTTTGCAACCTGAAGTTGGTCGAACAAATCATCAATCCTTGGTAGTGGATACTTTTTCTTAATCGTTACTTTGTTCAACTGTCGGTAATCAATGCACATCCTCATAGAACCATCCTTCTTTTTCACAAATAACACCAACGCACCCCAAGGCAAAACACTGGGTCTAATGAAACCTTCTCAAGAAAATCCTGCAACTGATCCTTTAACTCTTTTAACTCTGGCGGAGCTATGCGATACAGCGAAATGGAAATGGACTGCGTACCTGGAGACAAATCGATACAAAAATCAATATCCCTGTCGGATGGCATACCCCATAGGTTTGAAGGGAAAACTTCGGAGAACTCCCTAATAATAGGAACAAAATCAATAGAAAGGACCTTTGTGCTAGATTCGCGAACATACGCCAGATAAGCTAAACACCCCTTCTCGACCATGCATCGAGCCTTCACATATGATATAACACCGCGAGTGGCATGACCTGGGGTCCCTCTCAACTCCAAACGGTTCAAATCTGGCAAAGCCAGGGTCACAGTCTTGGCATGACAATCCAAGATAGCATGATACGAGGACAACCAATCCATCCCCAATATAACTTCAAAATCCACCATATCTAAGAGCAATAAATCAACATGGGTCTCAAGACCCTCAAACACTACTATGGAGGAACGATGAACTTGGTCGGCCACTATATAATCACCCACCGGTGTTGATACATAGACAGAAATACTCAATCCATCACTAGGAATAACCAGGTAGGGTGAAAAATAGGATGACACATATGAATACGTAGACCCAGGGTCAAATAGCACTAAAGCATCCCTATCACAAACCAGAATAGTACCTGTAATAACGCATCTAAAGACTCAACCTCTGGACGGGATGGAAGAGCATAACACCGAGGTCGGGCCCCACCTCCCTAAATCATATCTCTGGGACGATCGGCTACTAGCTGGCCTCTACCTCTGGCAGTCTGAGCTCTACCTATATGATCTCTACCTCCACCTCTATGACCCCTACCCCCGCCTCTAGCTAGCTGGGCAGCCTGTGAAGCCTCCGGTGCCTGAATCATAGCTTGAGTACCCTGCTGCTGCGACTGTGCACCCTTCAACCTTGGGCAAGCCCTCCTGATGTAACCATGCTTACACACTCATATCACCCGCCTGAATACTGTAGCCGAAAGGTCTGAGACTGACCCCGTCGACCAGAATGACCACCTCGGAAGCTCTAAAGCGGTGGTTCACTGATAGGCTCTTGATCAGAATAATGGGGCTGAGAACCACGATCACTCGAAGTACCATGTGAGACATGTAGAGATGACTGAAAGGTTCTAGGGGGATGGCCTCCACCATAAGAATCCCTACCTCCAGATGAGGTACCACTGAATCTGCCTGAGTGTCGGGGCCTCTTGTCTGATCCATGACCACCCCCATGCAAGATCCATATCTACTCTACGGGCCGCATTGACCGCCTCCTGAAAAGCAATCTCACTCCCGGCTCCCAAAGGCATCTGGAGACGGATTGGCTGGATCAACCCATCAATAAATCTCCGCACCCTCTCTTTCTCTCGGTGGGAAGTATCACAATAGAATGGAGAGCTATATCAATGAACCGGGTCTTATACTATGTGGTTGTCATAGAGCCCTGCTGGAGATGCTCGAACTGCCTGCGGAGAGCCTCTCGCTTATTAACTGGGAGAAACTTCTCCACAAATCTGCAAACTAATCCCAAGACAATGATGGCGACCCTTCTGGCCTAGATAAACAATAGTCCCTCCACCAAGCCTTGGCGGACCCTGCTAGACGAAAGGTGGCGAAGTCGACCCCAATGGTCTCCATAATACATATAGTTCGAAGAACCTCATGGAAACTAAACAAGAAAAAATGGGGTTCCTATGAAGAAGCTCCATTGAATGTGGTGGTGAAGAGCTTGGTGAACCTATCCATCCTCCACAAAGCATCTGTGGACATAGCCGCTTCATCGCCAGTCTGAGTCACAATACCTGGCTGAACTGCCACAGCTCGCTACACTACTGAAACTGGGCCTGAAAGATACCTACTCCGAAGTAGGTGTAGCAAGACTTTAAACTCCTCCTCCAGCCTGAGAAGTGGCTGGTGCTACTGGAAGCAAACCCGTCTAGTGACGATCTCCACAAAACCTACCAATCTGACCAAAGTGTCCTGAAGAAATGGGCTGGAACCTCTTCGTCATAATCAACCTAAGGCTCCACCCCTGGGACTACTGCTCGGGGCTGAGCTCTGCCCCTGCCTCGGCCTCTTCCCTCGTAGGAAGCTCGGGCTGCTGCGTGGTAGAAGAGGAAGCATGTGTTCTCTCAATCTACGAAATAACAGAGTAAAAAGACAATCAGTATTTGAGAAACAGAATTGCACGACAAGAAAGAACAAAGTGAATTTTTTTCCTTAACTCTGTAGCCTCTAGGAGATAAATACAGTCGTCTCCACAGCGATCCCTCAAACTCTACCGAGTTTGTCAGTGAACTGTGAGACCTATGTAACCTAGTGCTCTGATACCAACTTGTCACGACCCGGATTTCCTACCCTTGGGAGTCTTGATGGCGCCTACTATTGGGAGCTAGTCTAGCCAACTTATTTTACTTCTTATAACAAATTTCAACCATTTAATAAAAACAAAACATAATATGATAAAGGGGAAGTCTTAAGTTTAAATAAACAGAAAACAAGTGCGTAAATTCAATTTCAACTCTACCCAAGACTGAAGTCACTAAATCACGAACATCTATTGAATGCTACATACAGAGTCTGAATAAAATACAATACTGTTTATTTCAGTACAAGGATAACAAACGAAAATAAACATTTGAGAGACTCCGGGCCATGTGGACGTCAGCAAGGCTACCTCGGGATCTCTGGACTAAAGTTAGCTCCCACTAAACTACTACTGTCCAAAAGTTGCTCCGGCTCCGTAATCTGTACAAAAGAGCATAGAAGTGTAGCATCAGCACAACCGAAAACATGTGCTGGTAAGTGCCTAGTCTAACCCCGGTGAAGTAGTGACGAGGCTAAACTAGACTACCAGATAGAACTGTGCAGTTATGAGATATATATTGTGGAAAAATAAACAAGATACAAGCACTTTATAAAAAGAGGGGGAAAATGCTGGGGGAGGCAACAATTATAAAGAATGAGTCTAATTAAAGATAGAACAACCAACAGAAACTTAAATCTAGAAATAACACATTTACCCATAATTTGTTGCGGTGCGCACCACGATCCTATCACCCAATAACACTATTACGGTGTGCAACCCGTTCCACAGATTTATAGTATTGTTGCGGTATGCAGCCCGACCCATTTCATTTAGTGTTGTTGCGGCATGCAACCCGATCCACATTTACCATTGTTGCGACATGAAACCCGATTCGTATGTATATAACAAACTTTACCCAGACAACAACCATATTTAAGGGGTAAGAGAAGAATAACCAGTGAAGAAATCCTGGCAAGGGAACATAATAACGCAACAGAATCCCGAAAAGGGAGTAAATCAACAAAACCAATAAAACTTCACGGCAAAAGGAAATACTATCAACTCTTCCTCTTCCTTACATGTCGCAACCCATTTTCCCCAATAGGTCATGATACCATGTTGTCGCGACTCATTTTCCGTAATAGGTCATGATGCCGCCCAACCAGTGTTTTAAAAGGTGTTCCTGGGGCAAGCCCCGGGGCGAGGCATACCAAAAATGTTCCGGGGCGATAGTGGGGGCGAAAGTCCCGTAAGGCATAAGCCCAGAAGTTCGAGGCATATGCCCGGGCTAGTTTTTTGGTCGAGGCGAGTTTTTTTGGTTGAGGCGTAAGCCCAAGAGACATCTTTTTAAAAAGGAACTAAAAATATTAAATTTAATAGTAAACTTTTCTATATTAATAAAAGTCCTAAATTAGAAGTCTTTTCCAATTCGTTTCGCTAGTCTGCCTCTACCAAGAGCTACAATTTATCACTTTTTTTTTTGCAATAGAAAACTTCATTCTTCTTCATATGTCAAATTCAACAGGTTTGTTCCTTCCTCCATGTAAGAACTTTTTCTTTTGAACTCATTACTTTCCTCTCTTTTTATATTTCACTGTTAGTTTGTAAATATGTATGTAATTAATTTTTTAAGTTCAGTGCTTCTCTTGCTCTCTTTCAAAATATAATATAGGATTATATGTATGCGTGCTTTTATATGTATTGATTAGATTTATATGTAATTTCACTTCTTTATTTGGGATTTATAATTTCATTAGATAATATGGGTGCATTTATACGTAATTTCACTTATATATATATATATATATATATATATATATATATATATATATATATATATATATAAAACTTATTTATAGTGTTTGTTTTTGAATTTTATTCAATTTTACCTATTTAATAATTTTTTATAATTATATTGTTTTATAAAATATTAAATACCTATGGGGCTTGCGCCCGCTGAGGCATATGGAAAACGCCTCTCATTAACCCCCCCCCCCCCCCTTTTAAAACACTACGTCCAACACCATTTGTTTGGCCAGCCAACACGGAAGTATATTTAAGTTCTCATTATACTTTTGCCAAAGACAACTATATTAGATTTTCAATTTAAAGTTAAGACCAATAAAGATCAATAATGTATAAAAATAGTTGTACAACCCCAAAATAAATGTCTACCACTATGTGTGCCTGAACCTGGTGTCACAAGTTACGGGCAACTAGTAGAATATACACAAAAGAATAATATACTATCCTACTGTCTGAATCAGGATAGGTAGAAACAAAAATACAGAGAAAGACTTCTTCGGCTGCGGATCGACATGAAAGAGAAGCAGCTCACCGTAGAAGTCTCATATGTGCTCACTGATATGCACCAGAATGATGTCCAGATCCACCTACCTCAAATCTTGTACATTTAAGTACAGAAGTGTAGCATGAGTACATAAACAACATGTACCTAGTTAGTATCCCGTCTAATCTCGAAGAAGTAGAGAGGAGAAGTCGACTCGATACTTACTAAGGTCAAATAATATATTTAATTATAGTGTGTTCAAATGATAGAAATTACAAGTATCACAGTTTATGGCAAGTGGCATAAGTCAAGTACTTCACTGCATTAAGTTTATACTTTATCATTTTGGGATATAGCAAAAACAAAGCAAGTATAAGCTTCCCCACAATTAAACATGCGCACATAGTACCAAGGCGATGACCCGAACAACTAGAAAGAAACTGTGCACTTGCTGGGGGTCGACGGCGTACCTATAGATGCATCTATGCATACCGAGTCGATCAGCCTGATCCACAAATATCATGCAATATCAAGAATATGCAAAAAAGGCACATTTAAAGTCAAGTATCCCATATAATGTTCAACGAGTGTGCAAGTGCTTTAATTTTATTTCAAGTCTCTAACACATCCTAAGTGATCTCATTAGATAATTAATATGGAGATTTTCATAAATAAAGCATGATATGGGTCCTAAACTACCTGTACAATCAAAATAGTAGTAGCTACGCACGGACTCTCGTCACTTGGTGCGCACGTAGTCCCCGTATTTGGCAATAATTATTTGTTCATTAATCCAATGGAGACAATTTCCTCTTACAAGGTTATAAAGGAAACTCACCTTGCTCTGAAGCGCGCTTCCAATATCAAGAACAAGCCCAAACCCTCAATTCGAAGTCGAACGAGCACAAACAAGTTAAACAACGTAAGAACTAGTCAATAAAGGCATACAAGGTTGAATTCTAACTATTTAAGTCATTTTCCAACCTTTCCTAGAAGTTTCCTAACTTCCGACTCTAGGTCGGATTTCGAGATTTTTTAGAGGAAGTTGTTCTCTATCACATAAGGATCACAAATATATGATTTCTAGTTCATTACATGGAAAATTACATGCTTAAATATTAGTTTTACTAAAACCCTAGCTGTAGATCAAGCCCTTGATTTTTACTTAGTTTTTAGTGTTTAATCTACCTAATATTCATGTATTTAAGCTAAGGATGAAGGGGGATTACTTACCTTGTGATGATATGTGGAAACCCTCTCTTTGGAAGCCCCAAAATCGCCTAAGTATAGTGAGAAGTGTGGAGTAAATGAGCTTGAGCTCGAATTAAATGAAGCCTACTGCTATCGATTTTCACTTCTGCGGCTAAAGGGACCTCTTTTGCAGTCTCACATCTGCGATATTCAAGCCGCTTCTGCGGAACTGGGAGAATGGCCTGGACTACTTCTGCGGTCTTGGGGTCGCTGGAGCGGAACTGCTTCTGCGTTCCCTAGGCCGCTTCTGCGGTTTCCCCAAGGCCTGGCCCTTTCTCTTCTGCAATCGGTCGACCGTACATGCGGTCCCACTTCTAAGGTCCAAGAATCGCATATGCGGTTATGACGGAAGCATCACACTTCAGTCCTTTTTTAAAGTTTTAACTTCACATGATCCTCGCTTGTTTGACGCTCGGGGCTCCCGTGCCCTGTCCGAACATACTGACAAGTGTAAAATCACGAGGCGGACCTATCAAACCCTTGAAACACTCAAAACAATGCTATGTCGAGGAATCAACCCCAAAATCAAATGAATCAAATCATTGAACTTCAAGTTCTTAATTTCCTTCTAACGGGTCAAAACGCCCTTAAACTTGTCTGATTGACACCAAATTTAACGGGTAAGTCTTTACTGATATTTCAGATCTGTACCAAATTTTGAAACTAAAATCCGAGCCTGATACCTAGAAAATCAATGATTACTTGGTTTATTTAATTCTTAAAACTTCAAGTTAACAATTTCACAGAAAAATTCATTACTCGGGCTAGGGACCTCGGAATTTGATTCCGGGCATACGCCCATGTCCTGTATTTTCCCACAGACCCTCCGGGATTGTTGAATGATGAATCTGGGTCTATTTCCCAAGAAAGTTAACCAAAGTCAAACTTCGCCTTTTTAGAAAAACTTAGAGAAGAAAATGGACATATTCTTGCTCCAAACTCTTCTAACTTCCGAACCACCCGTTCACGCAAGTCATAAATTAGTTAAAGCAAGTGCTGGAAGTTTTATTAAGGGAACAGGGTCCTAAAATGGAAAATGAACAGTCGGGTTGTTATATTCTCCACCTCTTAAACAAATGTTCGTATTCAAACAGACATAGAAAAGTACATGGACTGCTGAATAAGTGGAATATTGGCTCCGCATGTCCTCCTCGAACTCCCAGGCCGCCTCCTCAACCGGTTGGCCCTTACATTGGACCCTTACCACTGAAATCCTCTTGGACCGCAACTGGAGATCCTTCCTATCAATAATGGCAACTGGATCCTCCTCGTAGCCCAAGCACTCATCTAACTGAATGGTACTAAACTCCAACACATATGATAGGTCAGCATGATACTTCCGAAGCATCGATACATGGAAAACTAGATGAACTCCTGATAAACTAGGAGGTAAAGCAAGCTCATAGGCAACCTCTCCAACTCGCCTCAACACCTCAATGGGGCCAATAAAACTTGGGCTTAGCTTGCCCTTCTTTCTAAACCTTATGAAAGTTATGATGCCCTTCATTGGTGAGACTTTCAAGAGAACCTTCTCTCCAATCCTGAACGATACATCACGCGCCTTCTGATCCGCATAACTCTTCTGCCTGGACTGAGCTATGCGAAGCCTCTCCTAAATCAATTGTACCTTATCCAAGGCAATCTGTATAGCCTCACCAGGCTCAAACCACCCGATAGGAGAACGACAATGCTAATAATACAATGCCTGATATGGGGCCATCTCTATGATGTACTGATGGCTATTATTGTATGCAAACTCCGCCATGGGCGAGAGCTGGTCCCACTGCTCTCCAAAGTCAATCACACATGCTCTAAGAATATCCTCAAAAATCTGAACTGTTCGCTTCGGCTGCCCATCGATCCGAGGATGGAATGCCGTGATAAGCTCTACGCGGGTCCCCAACTCATTCCGAATAGCTCTCCAGAAATGCGAAGTGAAGTGAGGGCCTTTGTCTGATATGATGGAAACCGGAACACCGTGCAACCTGAATATATCTCGAATGTAAATCTAAGCATACCTATATGTTATATAAGTAGCCATTGGAATAAAGTGGGTAGACTTCGTCAACCTATCCACAAGAACCCACACTGAATCAACCTTCCGCAAAGTCCGCGGTAACCCAACCACGGAATCCATGGTGATGCGCTCCCACTTCCATTCCGAAATGGGCATCTGCTGAAGTAGGCCATACTCCACGATGTCATTCTTCATCTGGCTACATACTCCACGATGTCATTCTTCATCCTTCGCCACCAGTAATGTTGTCTCAAGTCACAATACATCTTCGTGGCACCTGGATGAATGGAGTACCTCGAACTGTGGGCCTCCTCTAGAACCGTCTCCCTCAAGCCATTAACATTAGGAATACATACATGGCCCTGAAGCTGTAACACACCATCCTCGCCAACAGAAATCTCCTTGGAACCTCCCTGAAGCACCGTCTCTCTGAGAACTGCCAAATGTGGATCATCAAACTGCCGGGCCTTAATCTGCCCCAATAACGAAGACTGAGCAACCACACATGCTAGAACTTGGCTGGGCTCCGAAATGTCCAATCTCACAAGTCTGTTAGCTAAAGACTGGATATCCGAAGCTAATGGTCTCATCTCAGCAGGAATGAATGCCAAGCTACCCATATTCTCTGCCTTTCTGCTCAAGGCATCCACAACCACATTCGCCTTACCTGGATGATAGAGAATGGTAATGTCATAATCCTTTAGCAACTCAAGCCACCTGCGTTGCCTCAAAATCAAGATCCCTCTACTTGAACAAATGATGTAAGCTGCGATTGGTCTATCTATACCTCATATGACAGTCTATACAAATAATGCATCTATATCTTAAGAGCATGAACAATCGTCGCCGACTCTAGTTCGTGCACAGGGTAATTTTTCTCATGAACCTTTAGGTGACGTGAGTCATATGCAATAACTTTCCCATCCTTCATCAATACACATCTCAAGCAAATGCGAGAAGCGCAACAATATACCATATAGATCCTTGCATCGGAAGGCAAAACAAGAACCGGTGTTGTAGTCAAATCCGTCTTAAGCTTCTGAAAGCTCTCCTCACAATCACCGGACCAACAGAATGGAGCACCCTTTTTGGTTAATCTGGTCAAAGGTGATGCAATAGATGAGAATCCCTGTACAAATAGCCGGTAGTGACCTGCTAACCCAAAGAAAATCCTTATCTCGGTCACGGAAGTAGGACGTGGCCAACTCTGAACTGCCTCAATCTTCTTGGGATCCACTTTAATACCCTCTCCTGACTCCACATGACCCAAGAATGCCATTGACTCTAGCCAAAACTCACACTTGGAGAAATAGCTTCGACTCTCGCAAGGTCTGAAGCACTACTCTCAAATGTTGCTCGTGCTCCCCCAGGCTACGTGAGTATATCAAGATGTCGTCAATGAGGACGATGCCAAAAAGTCAATATAAGGTCTGAACACTCTGTCATCAAGTCCATAACTGCAGCTGGAGAACTAGTCAAGCCAAAGGACATCACCAGAAACTTATAGTGGCCATATCTAGTCCTGAATGCAGTCTTCGGAACATCTGAATCCCGAATCTTCAGCTGATCCCCTGACCTCAAGTCGATCTTAGAGAACACCCTAGCACCCTACAGCTGGTCAAACAAATCATCAATACGGGGCAATGGATACTTGTTCTTGATGGTGACTTTGTTCAACTGGTGGTAATCAATGCACATCTGCAGAGTCTCATCCTTCTTCTTCACAAATAGCACTTGATAACAAACCCCTTTTGCTAAAAACTCCTCCAGCTGCCCCTTCAGCTGCTTAGGAGCCGTACAGTATGGTGGGATAGATATAGGTTGAGTGCCTGGAGCCAAATCAATAAATAATTCAATATCACGATCCGGAGGCATGCCAGAAAGATCAGAAGGAAAAACATCGGTGAACTCTCGGATTACTAGCACTAAATCAATAGTCGGAGACTCTGCGGTGGTGTTCGACACATAAGCTAAATAAGCCAAACACCCTTTATCAACCATGCGCTGAGCCTTCAGGAAAAAAATACCCTGCTAGGCGTATCAACTATGGAACCCTTCCACTCCAATCTCAGCAACCCTGGCATCGCTAGTGAAACAGTCTTGGAATATCAATCTAGAATTGCGTGATATGGAGATAACCAATCCATGACTAGTATAACCTCAAAATTGATCATATTGAGCAACAGAAGATCTGCTCTAGTCTCAAAACCATAGAAAGTAACCATACAAGACCGGTATATTCGGTCCACAACCGCAGAATCACCCACTGGAGTGTACACATGAACAGAAACATCGAAAGGCTCGGGAGAAATGACCAGGAATCAAGAAAACAGAGATCAGACATATGAATAAGTAGAACCTGGATCAAATAATATTGAAGCACCCCTACTGCTTATGGAAATAATACATGTGACGACGGTATCTGAGGCCAATGCATCTGGCCTGGATGGAAGAGCCTAGAATCTAGCTGGAGCGCCAGCTGGATGGCCTTCACATGTTTGAGCAATAGCAGGCTGACCTCTACCCGTCTGACCTCCACCTCTGGGACGGCCTCTACCAGTCTGTCCTCCACTTCTAGGTGGCAGGGCTGCTGGTACTGGAGTCATGGGCTGTTGTCCCTACTGCACTGCCTTTCCCCTTAGCCTGGGGCAGGATCTCCTCATGTGACCAGGGTGTCCACACTAAAAATAACACGGTACAACGACCTGCTGCCCTGATGACTCGTAGATCCCGTAGGAGGAGCCTCGATAGCCGATGGACGATATGAACTCTTCGGCATAGCATTGAAGTAGGAACCAGAAGAACCCTGAGGACCTAAATACCCACTGGGGTAACCCTGAATAGCTGGCGGGCGGTAGGAACTCTTTGGCATGGCATTGAAATTGGGGCATGCTCGAGCACCCCGGGCGAGAGGTGGTGGTGCTGAAGATGGGGGCATACTGGGCTGACCTATCCCATACTGACCTTTGCCCATAGCTGGGGCCTCTAAACTCTCCAAATAATCTTGCTCTCTTGTCCTACTGTATCTTTTCTCTACCCCTCTAGCGATACCCCTCAATCCAGCGAGCAATATCGAGCACACGCTGATACTCTGTACCCATCTCCACCTCTCAGGCAAAACCCAATCGGATATTGGGCTGCAACCCGACGATAAACCTCTGCACTCTCTCTGCATATATAGGGAATATCATAAGTGCATGGCAGGATAACTCTGAAAATCTCACCTCATTGTCGATCACAGACATCTGACCCTGCTCAAGGTGCTCAAACTGATACCGCAGCTCTTCAATCTCAGAGGGCGGAATAGTACCGAGGCGACGGCTCGAACCAATAGAAGAAACTGTGCACTTGCCGAGGGTCGATGGTGCGCCTATAGATGCATCTATTCATACCGAGGCGATAGGCCGGATCCATAAATATCAGACAATATCAAGAATACGCACAAAAGGTACATTTAAAGTCAAGTATCCCATATAATGTTCAACAAGTGTGCAAGTTGCTTTCATTTTCTTTAAAGTCTCTAACACATCCCAAGAGATCTCATTAGACAATTAATATGGATATTTTCATAAATAAAGTATGATGTGGGTCCTAAACTACCCGGACAATCAACATAGTAGTAGCTACATACGAATTCTCGTCACTTGGTGCGTACATAGCCCCCCCCCCCCCATTTAGCAATAATTATTTGTTCATTCATCTTATGGGGACAATTCCCTCTTACAAGGTTAGAAAGGAGACTCACCTCGCTCTGAAGCATACTTCCAATATCAAGAACAAGCCCAAACCCTCAATTCGAAGTCGAACGAGCACAAACTAGTTAAACAATGTAAGAACAAGTCAATAAAGCCTTACAAGGTTGAATTCTAACTATTTAAGTGATTTTCCAACATTTCCCACAAGTTTCTTAAATTCCGACCCCGGGCCCACGTGCCCGGATTCCGAGATTTTTTGAAGAAAGTTGTTCTCTATCACCTAAGGATCACATATATATGATTTCTAGTTCATTACATGGCAAATTACATGCTTAAATATTAGTTTTACTAAAACACTAGGTCTAGCTCTAACCTTTTATTTTACTTAATTTTTAGTGTTTAATCTACCTAATATTCATGTCTTTAAGCTAAGGATGAAAGGGAGTTACTTTCACTTCTAACACTTAACTACCAACAAATTTTAGGTCGAGCCAATGCTCCAATAATTAATACAGGTCTCTATAAATCCTCAACCGGTCATATCATGTGGATTCGATCAACTTAAGCAACAAGTCATACCACATTATCCGAGTTGAAGCAATTTAAGACCCACGGTCATACTAGACTCGGGTGCATAGGTAACCGTCACCATACCTATACACCGGCTCCACATAGCACATAGCAAATAATGCCCTATTCCTATTCCCTCAAGCCAAAGTTAGAACAAACACTTACCTCGGTCCGAAAATAGCAATCAAAGCTCTAAAGTTGCCTTCCCTCTAGAATCCGACTCAGAAACAATGATATCTAGGCATAATTAGGTTCAATATTATCAATAATAACCCAAGGACACAATTACATAGCTTAGAAATGAATTTTCTAGCATTCTTCCAAAATTACCAAAATCCGACCCCGGGCCCACATGGTCCAAACTCGAGGCTCAGACCAAAACCCAATCACCCATAACCCCACGAGTTCAAGTATGCAATTTGTTTTAAGATTCGACCTCAAATTGAGGTTAAATTGCCCAAAATATCAAAAGTCCTAGTTCTATCCAAAAACCCTAAATTCTACCTTGATTTTATGTTTTAGGGCTAGAAATTTACTAATTAGATGAACAAATAATGAGGAAATAAAGTTAAGAATACTTACCCAAGGAGTTATGGAGGAAGGAAAGCTTGGGACTCGTCAATGGAGGGTGAAGAAGAAGGGTTCGTGTGAGAAGAGTGTGAAAATCTCGTGTTCAAAGTTCTGTTATTATTAAAAATCACTGAAGCAATCAATCCTACACGGTCGCGACAAGAGCGTAGCATTCGCGAAAAGGGCGGACCGGGAAGGCATCGCATTCGCGATCGAGGGCATGCAAACGCGAAAAAGGAAAAATAGGGGATCTTGGGATTGGTTTACGCGAACGGGAGGTTTAGGACATGAACACGTGGGGGAAAAAGGTTGAACTATGCGAACCGGGGAACAGGGTTGCGATCGCGAAAGAGGCAAGGGACTGGGCTCTGCGAATGAGAGCATAAGGCCGCGTTTGCGATGAATGAAATATCTGTGCAGAAAATGCAAAAAACCTGCTATGTGTCTAAGTGTGATATTACCCTGAACCACCTCCGAATCACTTCTGAGCCCTCGGGGCTCCAACCAAACACAAACACTAACTCAATAGCCTCCTACGAACTTGCTCGAGCGAATAAATCGCTTGAATAACATCAAAATCGAATAATAAACCCCCAAAACTCATAATTTATTTCAAAGTTCATAACTTTCATATTTTCATTTTTAGTCCGAAACACGTCAAACGACGTCTGATTTCGACCAAATTTCACAAAAAGCACTTAACGCTCATTTAAGACCTGTACTGGGCGTCGAAACCAAAATACGATCCCGATACCATTACTTCTTGATCAAATTTCATTTTTGTTTTCCTTAAACATTTTCAGTAAATAATTTCACGGAAAAAATCTTTTCTCGGGCCTGGGACCTCGGATTTCGATCCGGGAACATGCCCGAGTCCTATATTTTCCTAAGACCCTCCGGGACCGTCACTTCATGGTTTTGGGTCTGTTTATCCAAAATGTTGACCAAAGTCAACTATATCAATATTATTCACAAAATTCATAGTTTTTAACACCAAATTCCTATATTTTAACATAAAAATTTTCCGTCTTCGAGCCCGAACTGCATATGCAAATCGAGGCAAATAAAAGTGAGATTTTTAAGGCCTCGAAAGTACTGAGAAAGGGAGAATTACGGTGATGACCCTTTGGGTCGTCACACTCATCACCATGCCTATACACCGTACTCAATAAATAGCAATTAGAAAATAAGACTCTACTCCTATTCCCTCAGGCCAAAGTTAGACCAAACACTTGCCTCGGATGCTCCAAACTCAACTCAAGCCTCTAGTATAGCTTTACCCCTCAAATTCACCACAAAACAACTTGAATCTAATCACAAATTTCTGGAATGTATCAACAAATGCTATAGAATCAATTTGAGTGCATAAAAATGATTTTCCCAAAGTTTTGCTCAAAATTTCCCGAAATGCCCCCCGATCCACATGGCTAAAACTCAAGGTTCGAACCAAAACCCGGTTACTCATACCCCCACGAGTTCATATCTATGATTAGTTATGAAATCGGACTTCAAATTAATGTCCAAATCCCCATTTTTAAGAAAACCTAGGTTCTACACAAAATCCCCATTTTCACCCATGAAAATTCTTGATTTTAAGATGAAAACATGTTTAATGATGTTAAAGAATGAAGAAATCAAGTAAAAGTTGACTTACAAATGATTTGGAGAAGATCTATTTCTTGGAAAATCGCCTATGGAGTTTGGGTTTTGAAAGAATGAAGAAATGGGGTTTAAAATTTGCCTAAGTATGAAAATGCAGGCCTCAAATGTGGGAAATGTTGCGAACCCAGCAGGCTTGGGATTTGAGAAGGAAATGTTCGCATTCGTGAACTCAGGCCTAACGGGGAGGATTTGAATTTGCGACATGAGACATCACATTTGCGGGCACAAAGGGGAAAGAGCACTTCGCATTTGCGAAGGGAAATCTCGCATTTGCGAGACTATCCGACCTGGGCCCTCTTCGCATTCGCGACGGGCTGTTCGCTTTTACGGATCTCGCATTTGCAAGCCAGTGAAGTCTGCAAGTCAGGTTATACCGGCTATTTTCCAAGATAAAAAATGCAACTCGACACCTATCCAAAACTCACCCGAGCCCTCGGGGCTGCAACCCAAACATACATACAACCTCATAAACATCCTACGGACTTACTCGTGTGATCAAATCGCCAAAACAACATCGTATACATAGAAACATGCCTCAAAACTCAAGATTTCTTCCAACTTTTCATAAAGCATAAATTTTTCATTTACGTCCGAAACACGTCAAACGACGTCCGTTTCAACCAAACTTTACAGAAATGTAAATCACATATAAGACTTCTACCGGGTATCGGAACCAAAATACGAGCCTGATACCCTAGTATTCTGATCAAATTTCTTTACCAGTTTCCTTAATTAATTTCAGAAAATAATTTTGCACAAAAATTTATTTCTCGGGCTTGGGGCCTCGGAATTCGATTCCGAGTATACGGTCAAGTCCCATATTTTCCTACGGACCCTTCAGGACTGTCAAATTACGGGACCGGGTCCGTCTATCCAAAATATTGACCGAAGTCAAAATTAATCAAATTAATATCAAAATTCATCATTTTTCTCATAGAATTCATATTTAGGCTTTCCGGTAACGTATCCGGACTGCACATGCAAATCGAGGCAACCTTAAATGAGGTTTTCAAGGCCTCGGAGATACAGAATGAATGAGAAAGCAGGTGATGACCCTTTGGGTCGTCACATATCCTTATCTCTATGTATTTGAGTTTGAGTCGAAAAAAATATATTTGAAATCGATGAGATTAACCTTCAAAATTTTTATATTCAACAAAGATGAAACATAATAAAAAATTTGTTGTCATCGTTTATTTTTCGTTTTTAGATTTTTCTTAATATTTTTTAATATGTATTTTGTTTTATCATATTTTTATGTCATTAATTCTTTTGTTACAAAAAGTTAATTTATTTCACTATAAAAGGATGGGTTTAATAAAAAATGTCTACATATTAGCTTTAATGATATTTTTAGTATTTAGTAGAAATTATTTCATAATTTTCTTTTTGCTTTATCTAATCAGCCTAAATAGGTGCTCACCCGACCGCTTAAATACAAAAATTGATTGATGTGTAATATATATATAATCAATATATAATATGTGTATAATCGTGTATTGTCTGTATATCATCTATTTATATTAGCTATAAAAAGTAAACAAAAAATATGACCGGATATTATGTAAATATTCCGCAAGATTTCGATTTGAGTTTATCCATTATATAACTTCTATTATAATAATTTAAAACTATATCTTATATTTTTATCATCTTTGAATTAAATAAAAAAAGTAAACAGTTTTTTCGAAATAACTTGTTTACATTTATTTTAAAAGAATTTCGTTTTATTCAATCTAGCTACCATGTTTCAAACAACTACACTTATAGGATTTTAAATATAAAAGAGTTTTATATTTATATGAATTTTTTTTTCTAGAGGCGAAATAGTATTCATGATTGCATATGATCTTTAACCAAATTAAGTAATATGACAACATGATAAAAAAGATAATTTTATTTTTAATTTAAATTTGAACTTTAGAACTCTATCCATAAATTCAAAATTATCTTTTAATTCAAATTCCATATATATATATATATATATATATATATTATTTATATTTATATATATTATTTATATTTAAGTAAAATAGTCAAATATAGAATAAAGTTACCATATACTATTGATATTTATTAGCTTGCCACTTGACTTAACCATAATATCAATTATATATGATAACTTTCTTGCATATATATACATATATATATATATATATATATATATATATATATATATATATATATTATAACAGTATTTTTCCATGTGATGACCCTCTTAAAAAAATTGAGCTCATGTATTTGAAATGTCTGTACCAAAAGTTTCGGGGCAAAATTAAAAAATTGCCAAATTTACAAATGGGAATTAGATAATAGTGACAGTTCAAAAATAATTAAAATTTAGTCATTTTTCATATAAAGATAAATTCGAAAACATTGTTAAAAATTCGAAAAATATTCTAGCATAATATACCGGACTTCGAATTTTTTACATGTAAACTTTTGGCATAATATACTAGAGTTCCAGCATAATATATTGTAGTTCCAGATAATATGCCCGAAGCTCAAACGCATAATCTCGAGTATATTATGCTGGAACTTCTCGTGTTGCAGTAAAATAGTGGCTATTTTCCAATAACTTTGCAGAAACTAGCTATTTTTCAATTACCAATCCTAAAACTAACTAACCCGTGCTATTTTCACAAAGTTTCATCCGTTCCGGCGAGACAGTTCACTGACTAAGAGCTCGCAATCAGGATCGAAGCTAGAAGCTTGACTACGTGTTTGGCTATACCTACAATCACGGGCGAAGGTAAAAGCCCAGCTACGTGTTTGGCTGGATTCAATATCTTTTGCTTAAATATCATATTAATGTTAAGAAGTTTATTAAATTTGTATAAATATTAAATTTAGAATCCAATTATTAGTACGTGAAATTGTTGTGTTTAAAATCCAAAACCCATAAAGTTAAACAATTTCTAGCCCCACTTCTACCCACAATTCAAATGGTGATGTCACAACTCCATTTTTCACCGAGTCAATTATACTAAGATGTTAATTCTATGAAAAAACAAAAAAGAATTAAAAGATATCATCTATGATTTCATAATTAATGTGACAGAGGGTTACGCTTAGACACCCCTAATTATTGTATGACCAAAAAATGAATACGTAGAGAAGAGGTACATAATGCCTTTCCTCCTCATATCTAATCATATCATAATTGATAATACCAACCAAAAAAAAAAGGGAATTTATAAGAAGAACCTACAGATGTTGTAACTGTAGAAAAATATCTCAATCACTTTTTCTCTCATTGTATCATCATCAATAATAAATGTGGTCCTAGACAAGCATCTCATCGTCGTTATTTTGTGGTCCTTACTCCTTAACTTGTTACAAACACAGAGTTAAAGTTATTGATGTTTTTTCTAGATTATGGTTTTGGTCGTCTTAATCTGCTACAGTGAAAATACACGTTTAATTTGAGTAGACTTTTTGTAAAGCATTGGGTGCTTTTGAGTAATGATACCTACTTGAGTTAAACCATTTGATGGTAAACAGAAACAGCCAACCACAAATATATCTGATTAGACATAATTGGTAGGTTACTGCTGGCAATCACACTAAATTTTAAATTACACCCTCTATTTCAAATGTCAAGAATTTTATACCGCGCCTTTTAGTACGATGGATTAAAAAAATAATCAAGAATAAAAATTTAGTTCTTTCGTATCCTTTTGTTTGGTTATTAATATTTAATAAGTTATTCCAGGATTAAAAATAATACCGGAATAATTATATTTATCAGAGGGTGAAATATAAGTGACAATCATATGTTGTATTAATCATATGGGATTTGGGGAGGGTAGTACGTACGCATGCCATACCCCTACCCGAAATGGCAGAGAAGTTGTTTCCAATCGACCCTCGGCTCAAGAAAAGGAAAAGGAAAAATAAAACAAAACAAAAATAACATGGCATTAGTAACTCCAGTAGAAATCACCTAAATAATTATGTAAACATAGACCATAAATAGTATGGCATTCAAAAGGACAAGATACACAGAAACAACAACAGAAACAAAGGGTGTTAGTAACTCCAGCAGAAATCACATAAATACTTTTGAAATCATAAATCATAAGCAAAATGGCATGCAATACAAATATACAAATCTACTATGTAGAGCCCTCGCAAACCCCGGCCCTTCCCCAGGAAAGAAGTGAGTGAAATTCTAGAAGCCCCTATCCTATAACCCTAATACTAGACCTCCAACCTTACCTATCAAGGGTCATGTCCTCGGAAATCCGCAATCTAGCCATGTCCTGCCTAATCACATCTCCCAAATACCTCTTGGTCCTTCCTCTGCCTCGACTCGCGCCAAGCACCGACAGCCGCTCACAACTCCTCAACGTGGCGTCGGGGCTTCTCCTCCGCACACGCCCGAACCACCTAAGTCTCGCTTCCTCCATCTTCTTATCCACTGGGGCCACCCCCACCTTCTCCCTACTGACTTCATTCTTAATCTTATCATACCTGGTAAGACCGCACATCCTCCTGAGCATCCTCATCTCCGCGACCTTCATTCTCTAAACATGAGAGGTCTAACCACATCTCGATAAAACATTCCGTTGAGTTTTTGTGGAACCTTCTTGTCAAACAAGACTCCTGAGGCTAGCCTCTATTTCGACCACCATACCCCTATACGGTGAGTGACATCTCTGTCGATCTCTCCATTCCCCTGAATCACCGATCCAAGGTATCTGAAACTGTCCTTCTTGGCGATGACCTGAGAACCAAGCTTCACGTCCCTACCTACTTCTTCTTCGCTCGACTCGGCGCTAAACTTGTACTCCAGGTATTATGTCTTAGACCTGCTTAGTTTGAAACCCTTAGACTCAAGAATCCTTCTCCAAACCTCCAACCTCTCATTAGCACCGACCCTCGTCTCGTCTATCAAAACTATGTCATCAGCAAATAGCATACACCATGGCACATCCCCTTGGATATGACGAGTTAGAGCATTCATCACCAAAGAAAATAAGAGAGGGTTAAACGCAGATCTTTGATGAAGCCCCATAACCACCGAGAAATGGTCTGAGTCGCCACCCACTGTTCAACCCTAGTCTTAGCTCCATCATACATGTCCTTGGTCACTCTGATGTAGGCTTCCGGCACGCTCTTAGCCTCCAGGCACCTTCATAGCACCTCCCTTGGGGCCTTGTCGTACGCCTTCTCTAAGTCTATAAACACCATGTGCAGGTCCCTCTTCTTGTCCCTGAACTTGTCTACTAATCTCCTGACAAGGTGGATAGCTTCTGTAGTGGAGCGCCCCGGTATGAAACCGAACTGGTTCACGGATATAGACGCCATCTCCCTTACCCTCGCCTCAACCACCCGCTCCCAGACTTTCATAGTGTGGCTTAATAATTTGGTACCTCTATGGTTGTTACAACACTGGATATCCCCTTTATTATTGTATACGGGCACAACTGTACTCCACTTCCACTCCTCCGGCATCCTCTTAGTCCTGAAAATCACATTGAACAACCTAGACAACCACTCCACTCTAGTCCTGCCCATGCATTTCCAAAACTCCACTAGGATTTCGTCTGGCGCAGTCGCTCGCCCCCTACTCATCCTACGCAAAGCCCCCACTACCTCCTCAATCCTAATGCGCCTGCAGTACCCAAGGTCCCTATGACGCATCGAATTCCCCAACTCCCCTAGCTCTATGTCTCGATCCCCCTCCTCATTAAACAGGCCTCGAAAGTACGCTTGCCACCTCTGATTGACTTAGGACCGCCCACCCAATCAGAACTCTACCATCCTCGTCCTTGATACACCTAACTTGGTCCAGATCTCGCGCCTTCCTCTCCCTCACTTTGGCCAACCTGATTACTTCTTGTCCCTGCCTTTCTCCCCCAATTCCTCATACATGCGACCAAATGCCGCATTTTTAGCTTCCGTGACCACCAACTTTGCCTCCTTCCTTGCCACCTTATAGCTCTCCATGTTCACTCTCATATCCTCCTCGCTTGTACTCTCTGTCAGCTTGGCAAACGCAGCCTTCTTCGCCTCCTTTTTTCCTTGGACTACATCGTTCACCATCAGTCACCTTCATGGCTGCTTGAATAGCCCTTGGCCACCCTGAGCACATCTTGCGTTGCCGCCCTAACTAGGTTCACCGTCTCTAATCACATTGCATCTGCTTCCCCAGAGCTTCTCCAAGCCCCCCCATCAACTAACCTCCTCTCCAACTCCTGGGCTTTCTCCTTAAACAAAGCTCCCCATCTAATCCGCAGCCGTCCCTGGGCGCCCCTCCTCTTCCTCTTCACCCAGATACCGATATCCATCACTAGGAGTCTATGGAGAGTCGAGAGGAACTCTCCCAGAATAACCTTACAGTCCCTACACAGCCCTCTATCGCTCCGTCGTAGGGGGAGGTAATCAATCTGAGTCCTAGCCGCCGAACTTATGAAAGTAACCAAATGTTTCTCCCTTTTCTGGAATGATGAATTCGCAATCATAAACTCAAAGGCCCTGGCGAAATCAAGCAGAGAAGTGCCTCCTCCGTTCCTAACTCCGAGTCCATAGCCACCATGCACCTCTCCATAGCCACCAGCGTCGGCTCCAATATGACCGCTAAAATCTCCTCCAATAACTAACTTCTCAGATTGAGGAATACTACTTATCAACTCGCCCAAGCCCTCCCAAAAGCGCCTCTTAACCTACTCCTCTAGTCCTGTTTGCGGCGCGTAAGTGCTGATGACATTGATGACGCAACCACCAATAACCAACTTAATAGACATTAACATATCATTCACTCGCCTAACCTCAACCACGGACTCCCTAAGATCCCTATCCACCAAGATACCCACTCCATTCTTACCCCCCACGACCCAGAGTACCACATCTTAAACCCGTCTACATCCATCGCCTTCGACCCTTACCGCCTAGTCTCCTGCAAAAAAGCTCTGTTGAACCTCCTCTTCCGAAGAATCTTCGCCAACTCAATGGACTTACTTGTCAAGGTACCTATGTTCCACGACCCGATCCTCAACCTCTGAACGTCCGCTATCCCTTTCCCACCCTTGCCTCTCGCTCCACCCCCAGAACCGCTCCCTGCCCCACCCCCACCCCACCCCTACCCCCACCCTCGGAGGACATGTTCTTACACTACCATCCCCCGCCGCAGCCACTATCCCCAACCGAGCACGAAAACAATAATGCACACACAAAGTGTAGCAAAATTCGAAAAAGAGTGCTAGCTAGAACACATGATGCTATCTAGAATACGTAAAAGGTGTACCGAGTAAACAAGAGAACGGGAGGTACCAACTCCCGGTGAAAAAAAATCTAAAAGTAGGCTTTGATGCGCCCGAGGTCACCTGCTGCCAACATATCAAATAGTCGATAAGAAAATAATAATATAAAAATAACTAGTCCTGGTATAACTAATTTCAATATAATTTCTCTTCAAACCAAATCACTCACTTAATATCTTTAATTGATATGAGATTTGTTTGTTAAAACTGAATAACTTCAACGGAAAGGAGGAGAAAGCTGTAGATTATATATATATATATATATATATTTTAATTAAACATATATTGTTTTTAGATCCGAAACAGTAGATTATATTCGAAATCTATGTCGGAATTGGCAAGTGCAAAGATACAAATATTGAAAATACGTCTTTAACTTTTTGAAGATTGATGTTTCTGCTTTAACATTTGTACAACTTGTAATGCAGGAGGTATTTTTTGGAGAAGAAAATATAAGTTCAAATTTTCTTAGGAAGCAGTTTTTATGTAATTCAGTATAGTTTTACATTAGTAAAATCATTGTCTGCCAATAGAGGAATAAATGATTACTGCCATCAAATCTCTACTTTGGTTATATATGATTATTATTACGGTTCACTGTAATTATAACCAACCTCTAATTATTATTATTTTGGTTATATTCCTGTACTTCTATTATTACATATCTTGTACGGTGAAATAAAGTGACCACATACCTAAAACATATCATTTCTATTACAGTCTAAAAAAGTAACGCATTATCTACCAACTGGTCCATCACTTTTTGGGTCCACAATATTTTATTACTACATACTTTCTACGTCTTGCTTTTGTTTGTAACTAATACACCATTTTCTCAATCTGTAAATGCTTTGCACCGTTTTCTTTTCTTTTCTCCATTCAGTATAGTCTACATATGGAAATAATCAATTTCTTTCTCAATAACAATTTGGGTTAATAATCATTACTCCCTCCTGTCCCAAATAATACTCTAGTTATTTAGCATTCTGAAGTTCTTAGAAAAAACATGAAGTTGTTTATTAAGTACTACTTTCTCAAATATATAACGTACTCTTCTAATGAATGAAGTGTAAATTTAATGAGGCATTCTATGATTAAGAAAGGATAGCCTAGAGAGATCTTTTTTACGGTTGAGATTAGTAGATATTTTTATTAATTAGTGTGTAAAACCCTTAGAAAATAGACCATATGGACTAGAGATAATAGTTCGTTGTCTGAAATATCTAAATTGGGGGCAAACGGAACTCGTGACTTTAGCCCAATATTGTCATCCATTTACTTTGAGCCTTGCTTGTCACCATTTTCATCCAGTTTGTTTTCAAGTTTTAAGGGCACTGAATTAATAGTTGTTTGGTTTAAACGAGAGATTTGCACAAATACTATATTTTCGCGCAGCTATTTAACTTTTGTTCCTGTTTAAGGAATTTGTGCAAAAAATAGTGTCGGAGCATAATTTTGGTACATAAGTCTCGCCAGATTGACGAAGCGCCTTATTCAAAAAGTTATGCAAACTTGGTACAAACTGTTCACAAAATTCGACCATATAGGTAAAACGTGTTCTATTTACAAGACTCTGAGGAACTAAGGTGAGAAATGAGAATAGGATGTTCATAAGTTACGCATGTTCAATAATAAAATTTCTACCAGAATTTATTCAAATAATGATTACTAGCTTCACGTTACCTTTTAAATTTTATCATTTTTTTCTCTATACTTAGACAAGAGGAGTTGCTCTGATGGTAAGCAACCCCCACTTCCAATCGGGAGGTTGTGAGTTCGAGTCTCCCCAAGAGTAAGGTGGAAAGTTCTTGGAGGGAAGTATGTCGGGGGTCTATTTGGAAACAGCCTCTCTACCCAAGGGTAGGGGTAAGGTTTACATACACACTACCCTCCCCAAACCCCACTAAGTGGGATTATACTGGGTTGTTGTTGTTGTTGTTGTTTCTCTATACTAAAAAAACATTCTAGATTCCAGTTAAAGTCACATAATTGAGCCAAAGATGTTTGTGGAAATACAGAGTCACGAAACTTCGTAACTTATTCTTTATTGATCCACTGGTTTTAGTTTTGACTTGTTTAAATCTATTTCGGAGAAACAATCCATACAAGAACCAAAGCTTCAAATGATACATCTAGTGATGCAAGAGTAAAACACAATGCACCTATAAAGAGTCATAAAGTACTTTAGTAATGTCGAGTTTTAGCTAATAAAAGCATTACACTAACTTGAACATGAGATGGAATCGAAACAAATATAGAATTTCTCATATCCAGTCCATACACAAATGTCAAGGACGTGATATCCTATTAAACATATTTCTTGGATCTTCATCCAGTTAACAGGTGTAGTCACCATAGCAACTGAAAAGCAAATGCACATTTTCAGGTGCTCTTTTCTTTTTCTATTTAAGACTATCCTTTATTTTATTTTCTTAGCTATACAACATCAAGCAAAAGAGGAAAACGAAAGCAATCCATGCCAAAACTCTCAAAGCACACTATATTTTTATTGTTTAACCTTCTTTCCAGACGTATGTTGGGAGATGCTTCTCACAGTATATTCTGCAGACAAGCAAACCTATTCAGCGACCTGTGCACTAGCTGCCTCCATCAGGCCGTTGCGTATCTGATCACCAATGTCACGAACATGGCCAGGACCATGTGGTATGAAAACTGTCGTGTTCTTTGAAGAGTTTCCAAGGTCTTTGATGGTGTCAAAGTACTGGGTGATCATTATAAGATCCATCACTTCTTTAGCGGAGGTACCTTCTACTTTATGTGAGAAGTTCAAGATGTTTTCTCTCAAACCATCTGTAATTGCCTGCCTCTGCCTAGCAACCCCAACCCCGCCTAAATACTTGGCTTCAGCCTCAGCTTCTGCTTTCTTAACTTGGAGAATCTTTTCTGCTTCTCCCTTGTATACACTAGCAAGCTGCATCCTTTGAGCTACAATACATAATAAGATAAGAGCATAAATTCCAACAGGTGCACTTGAACTTACTTATAAACATCTGACCCTTTTTACACCATATTGTCCTACATTATTTTAATCATTTAGTACTTCCAGAAACAAAAGGGACAGATTAGGTAACCTTTTCTCTCCAAACACTAGATGTGTCCTTAATTGGCACCATGCTTCAAGATCATAAATTCCAACAGGTGCACTTGAACTTACTAAGGATTGTAACAGATTGGTACCATCAATGCTCTATTCGGACAATAATTGAGAAGTAGAAACTAAGTATTATCAACACTCTATCTGTACACTAATTCCGAAGTAGAAAAGGCAGAAAACTAAATTACCTTCAACACTCTATTTGTACACTAATTCCCCTTCAAAAGGTAAACCATGCATTCTTTGAACAAGAAATTCATTTATACGCAACTACACTATAAACTAAGCATTATCGACACAGTTTTATACACTAATTCAGAAGTAGGAAACTGAGAAACTTAAGCACCATCAACAGAGAAAAAAAAAAGAAAGTACCATCAACACTATATCTGTATTACTAATTCAGAAAAAGAAACTAATTCCACCTTCTTACCTGCATTTATCTCGTTCATTGCCTTTCGTACAGAAGCATCAGGAATAATGTCAACCATCAGTATGTGCTCGATGTTATATCCATACGCACCCATCACCTGATATATAAGCTAAAATAAGAGACTCCATGGAAACATGAATTTCCTATTGGGAAGGTGAAGTTTCAAACCCTTGTAAGCTATATAACAATGGCATAATGCAAACATCCCTAAAGCTAGCTTCATGATCCAAACTCTCGCTGTTGCCAATTTTCTCCTTTTATATAAGTTAGATTGACAGAGTGCTTTTTCCTTTTGGCGTGTGCTTCTTCTTTTTCTTCTCTTCCCCTCCCACACCCACCTTTTTTTTTGGGGGGGGGGGGGGGGGCAACCGCCGTACAAATAACTAAAACGAATAAAGCTTATTCTAGACCAACTTTAAACATTTTTCAATGACATACTGAAGAAAGGTGAAGAACGAACTAGAACACACACCATACCAAAGCTGAGAAGTTACTGCAGTAGCATCCTTTTTTTTCCTTTTGTAATTTTTCCCCTTTTTGTGGGGCGTGGGAGAGGATGGAGGGACTCTATCATAAGGTTCTGCCTCATTTCCATTTGCATAATAAATTATTAAAAATATTTTCTTTTTGAGAGATAAAAAGAAATATGTACAACAAATTGAAGACAGCAGAGCAAAACTGAGTACTTTCTGCTAACATACTGAAAAGAAGACCAGCAGAAAAGCTTATTTTCTTTCAATTAATGAGGAAGGTGACAACTAGAACTTAATATTAATGTTGCTCGGACTCTCCAAAAATGTAGCCGGATACGTGTCGGATCCTCCAAAAGTAGTGCATTCTTTAAGGATCCGATACGGGTGCGGCTACATTTTGGAGAGTCCGCGCAACATAGCTTAATATTTCCACTTTCAAAATTCTGAGAGTATCTTCTCCAAAAGGGCTAATTGTTAATTGTTACTTAGCCATGCATACTGCTAGTGCTAGATAATAGAAGGAATGCTCTCTGAAAGAAAAAAGAAAAAGAAATTAAGAGGATAGTACAAAGTAAGGTAGGCAAAAGATCTTGGGTAAGAAACAAGTATTAGAACAGTCCCAAGCAGAGAGGTAATCTAATATTTAATGTCTAAAAATCCCTGCATTCCACATAATTGATCACAGTTGCACTTTGCATGATAAAATCTCAACTGAGAAACAGATAAGTGTTAAAAAACCAGAATGCTTTCGGAGAGCAAAAGTCATCCAAATGATTTGGTGTAGTTAAAGACCTTCCTTCCGCAGCAAAATCCAGGGTCCCAATGATATGAAACAAGTTAAAATTGTTTGGATTTCATACACAGAAAACATATGAATAAGAAACAACAACAACAACAACAACAAACTCAGCTTAATCCCATGCGTGGGGTCTGGGAAGGGTAGTGTGTACGCAACCTTATCCCTAACCCTATAAAGGCAGAGAGATTGTTTTCGATAGATCCTCGGCTTAAGGAAATATGAATAAGAGATTTAATTAGTTTTTCCTTTGCTTTCTTTACCCCTCACTATCCTACCAATCCCCTCTTTCCCATTGATTAGGTTCTGTTCCAAATATAAAATGGAGCGAGGATTTCTCTTCCAGTCACCATAAGGACAAGAATTTACCTTCTCAAGTTCCTCCAACACAGCCTTAGCAACTTCATCCTTTTGCTCGAAAAGTTCATCCAAATTCATTTTGGGGACATGGGCTCGAACAACTAGAACAGTCCAGAACATTGAAAGAGATGAGCCTCATAGAAAGTGGCATAAATAAACAAGACAAAAGTCAACTCACAAAAGTGAAACCAAAAGGAAAATAAATTACCATCAAATACATAAGCCTGAATCTGCTCCTTCGGATTTTGCAACTCATAGAAAGCATCATCAGCATTTTGCCTGATCACTCTATATTGGATCGAGCACACTAAATGAACAAAGACATTGTCCTGAACAATTGCATATAAGTTAACTTTCTCCAGGTAAAGCAACATTATCGATCATTCCCAACTTGAGCTTTTAAAACCAGACAATTTTATCAGCCCGCCTCTGTCAACTATACTGCTATCAATTCGCCAAAAAGATACAAGCAGCTTTATGGCAAAGTAAATTAGATTACAAGGTCCTCAAAAAACAAAGCATTGGAATATCGCTCATCATATCATAGAGAACTATGACTAGCTCGGTGCCAATTTGTGCAAATTGTCTACTACCAGGAGCATCCAATGATGCCATCCCCTACAATGGGGGCAATGATGCTTTAAATTTCCAAAGAACAATTTTTGAACAAAATGTCGTCACCGCACAATTAGAGGCTTATCAGAACAATCGACAGAAAGAAAGGAAGAATTAACCCACGTGCAGTTCCTATTCCAGTCCAGATGAGTAAAATATATATATATACATATATATATATATATATGGAACGCGATATTCTCTCTCCTCCTAGAACGCTCCCTCTCACAATGGTAACTAACAGTCATCTTCTCCGGCAAACCAGTGCCGCCGGCTCCTGTTCAGGTAAGTACCAGTCCTCTTTCTCTCTCCTCTCCCTCTCCCCGCGTCCCCTCCTTCTCTCTTCGTTCTTTCTCCTTTCTCTCTCCTCGCATACCTCTCTTTTTTCCTCTTTCTTTAACCCCTAGCAGTAGCTAGGCCGGCGTCCAGCGATCCACCAGCGTCATTTCATCTTCTTTCAGCTTCTCCGACCCCACCAGACCAATCTCCTCTGTGATTCCCTCCCTTTCTTCAAAACTTTCTCGGACCGGCTCTCTCTCCGGCGACTGTTCCGGTGGCAGTCCCCGCCTTTTCTTGGTCCCGTGGTGTGTTTTGTGTGTTTCAGGTAGCAGGGCAGACCAGTTGGTCGACACAGGCGTGAGGCATACGACGAGTAGAACGGAGCATCACTAGACGCATCAGGTCATATTTCCAGATTTCCAGCAAGTTATAGATTTTCACGCAACTCCCGAACAGCTTCCAGTCACGACGTAAAAGGATCTGCCTGAGTTTCAACAACCAATGACAGGAGTTGAACGCAAACGAGCTAGGTGGGCGCAATACAGTCGAGCATTTTCAAGACAAACTCCTGGGAATTGGTACCTCCCGTTTGCCTATTTACCTCTATTTTGTTAGTAAAATTGTTGCCCGTTTAGTTCTTATTAGTTTAGTCTTCGGATTAGGGCGCCTCTAGTGGCATCTTGTCCTATTATAGCTACTCCTGTGGTGTCTGTTAGGGACTCCCCCTAGTCCGCGGAGTTATAGTGGCTGCAGTTTGGGATGGTCAAGTGAGTTCATGTCCTCGGGGTTTGCGGGAGGTGGGTCGGGAGGTAGGCCGGGGGCTAGGGGGCGGGGTGGGACGTAAGGGAGGTAAAGGGAACAAGGGGCCCCATTGGTTGAGAATTGGGTGGGGCCCCATTGGTTGAGAATTGGGTCATGGTACGTAGGTGCATTGACAGGTAAATCTATAAAGTTGGTGAAGATCCTCAAGAAGAGGAGGGTCAATATAGCGTGTGTCCAAGAGACTAGGTGGGCGGGGTCGACTGCGAGGGACGTGGATGGGTACAAGCTTTGGTACTCTGGAATCCAGAATGGAAAGAATGGGGCAGGTGTTTTGGTGGATATGGATCTTGGAGAGTCCGTGGTTGAGGTTAGACGAGTGAATGATAGATTGATGATTATTAAGTTGGTGGTTGGTCAGTGCACCGTAAACGTTGTTAGTGCCTATGCGTCACAAATGGGACTAGATGAGGAGGTTAAATGGCGCTTTTGAGAGGGGATGGATGAGATTATACGCCAGGTACTACCGACGGAGAAGTTATTCATTGGTGGAGATTTCAATGGCCATATTGGATCGACCGCAGGCGTGTATGATGAAGTGCATGGAGGCTTCGGCATTGAGGAGAGGAATGGAGAAGGAATCTCGTTACTGGACTTCGCTAAGGCTTTTGGGTTGGTGGCAGCTATCTCATGCTTTTCGAAGAGGGAAGAGCATTTAGTTACTTTCCAAAATGTAGTGTCAAAAGACCCAGATTGACTATCTCCTCACCAGGAGGCATGACAGAGGGTTGTGCAAGGATTGCAAGGTGATCCCAGGTGAGATACTCGTCACGCGACATAGGCTCTTGGTAATGGACGTTGGTATTATGGTGAAGAGGAGGAAAATGTCTGCTCGAGGAAGACCGAGAATCAGGTGGGGAGCCTTAACTAAGGACAAAGCTCAAGAGTTAGTAGAGCGGCTGTCAGTTATGGGAGCTTGGAGGAGCAGTGGTGACGCGAACTCTATGTGGTCAACGACAGCACACTGTATAAGAAAGGCTGCGAAGGAAGTGTTAGGGGTCTCGATGGGCGTCTCTGGCAGGCATAGAGGAGACTGGTGGTGGAATGAAGTGGTACAAGGCAAAGTGGAAGCAAAAAAGGAGGCATACCGAACTTAGTGGGGAGTATAGGTGAGAGGGTAAAACGAGCGTGCATGGAGAGGTATAAGGTAGCTAGGAAGGAGGCGAAGCGGGCGGTCACAGAGGCTAAGACTGCGACTTATTGTCGTATGTACGGGGAACTAGGGGAGAAATGAGGGGAGAATAAGCTATTTAGACTGGCCAAGCTGAGGGAGAGGAAAGCCAGTGATATAGACCGAGTCAGATGCATCAAGGACGACGATGGTAGAGTATTGATGGATGAGTCCCAGGTTAAGAGGAGATGGCAGACTTACTTCCAAAAACTTCTCAATGAAGTAGGGGAACGGGATATTGTGCTCGGTGAATTGGAATATCCCGAGAGTCGCTATGACTTTGGGTACTGCAGGTGCATTAATGTCGAGGAGGTAGTGAGAGCTATGAGTAGGATGAGCAGAGACAAAGCGACTGGGCCTGATGAGATCCCGGTAGAATTTTGGAAGTGTGTGGGGAAAATAGGGTTGGAGTGTTTGACTAGGTTGTTGAATGTTATTTTTAAGGGGAAGAGGATGTCAGATGAGTGGAGGTGGAGTACGATGGTTCCACTGTATAAGAACAAAGGTGATATACAGAATTGTAACAATTATCGGGGTATCAAATTACTGAGCCATACTATGAAAGTATGGGAGAGAGCGGTTGAAGCAAGGTTGAGGGTGGCGGTGTCCGTCTCCGACAACCAATTTGGTTTCATGACAGTCTGCTCTTCTACAGAAGCTTTACAGCTTGTTAGGAGGTTGGTTGAACAGTACAGAGATAGAAAGAGAGATCTGCACATGGTTTTTATCGACCTAGAAAAAGCATATGACAAGGTTCCTAGGGAAGTTCTCTGGAGAAGCTTGAAGGCGCAAGGCGTGTCGGTTCCCTACATTATGGCGATTAAGGACATGTATGATGGGGCAAAGACTCGGGTTAGGACAGTAAGAGGTGACTTTGAGGATTTTCCGGTTGTTATGGGGTTACACCAAGGTTCTGCGCTCAGTCGGTTCCTATTCGCCCTGGTGATGGACGCGTTAACATCACGTTCAAGGGGATGTGCATTGGTGCATGCTATTTGCCGATGACATAATTCTGATTGATGAATCTCGAACCGGTGTTAACGAGAGGCTAGAGGTTTGGAGACAAACTCTTGAATCTAAGTGTTTCAAGCTTAGCAGGACAAAGACGAAATACCTAGAGTGTAAGTTCAGCACTTGGGCAGAGTGAAGTGGGCGTAGATGTGAGGCTTGACTCACATGTCATCCCGAGCAGAGATAGCTTCAAGTACCTTGGGTCAGTTATCCAGGGGGAGGGGAGATCGATGACAATGTCACACACCGCATCGGGGTAGGATAGATGAAGTGGAGGTTAGCATCGGGGTATTGTGTGACATAAGAGTGCCATTGATTCTCAAAGGTAAGCTATATAAAGCGGTAGTTAGGCCGGCCATGATGTATGGGGCTGAGTGTTGGCCGGTTAAAAAATCTCATATCCAGAAGATGAAGGTAGCAGAAATAGGGATGTTAAGGTGGATGTGCGGGCATAGTAAGATGGATAAGATCAGGAATGTTGTTATTAGGGAGAAGGTGGGCGTGGCTTCCATTGATGACAAGATGCGGGAAGCAAGGCTCAGGTGGTTTAGGCACGTTCAAAGAAGAAGCTTAGACGCCCCGGTAAGAAGGCGTGAACGTCTGGTTGTGGAGGGATCGAGAAGAGGTAGAGGGCGGCCCAAGAAGTATTGGGGGAGGTGATTAGGGAAGATATGGCGATGCTCCAGATTTCCGAGGACATGGCACTTGAGAAGGACTCGTGGAGGTCGAGTATTAGAGTTATAGGATAGGAGGTAGATGAGTTTTGCCTTATGTTACAACTTTGTGAGACTAGTTTGTTAGGGATACTTTTGCTTTTACGTTACATCATCCTTGTGTTTTCATGTCGTTTCTATCTTTCGTATACATATATATATATATATATGAATATATAATTATTTATAATTTCTATGGCATTACTAATATTTTCTTCCTTTGTTCTTTTGTCTTCTTGAGCCGAGGGTCTTTCAGTAACAGCCTCTCTATTCCTTCGGGGTAGAGGTAGGGTCTGCGTACACACTACCCTCCCCAGACCCCAATAGTGAGATTGCACTGGGTCGTTGTTGTTGTTATTGTTGTGTGTGTGTATATATATATATATATATATATATGTTTGCTCCGCGTGAATTATGCTGAGAGAAACTGCACACTATCGGAAATCTAAATGACTTACAAACCGCAAAACTATTCATACAATGGAAACATGAACTACAGACTAGATGGGCAGGTAAAGTTTTGTGGAAAATTAACTTCATGCTATCCAGAGTGCATCAATCTCTCTGACTTCTTTCAGCAATATAGCACCTCATAAAAAATATAGCAACAGTACAAGCGTGCTTGAAATTCCTATTGATTACATCAGCCTGAATATACTTTCACACACCGATATTAAGTTAACTCCTTTGACAAGAGGAGGTTGCTCAAATGGTCAGCACTCCCACCTACAACCCCTAGGTTGTTGTTTCGAGTCATTAAAGGAGCAATAGTTCCAACAAAGGGGGATCAAAGGGGAGGTGGGGGGGGGGGGGGGGGAATCCAAAAGTTTTTATTACTCACTAGTCACAATCAACATGTCTTAGTGTTTATTCATTCGTTTGATTTATGGCTTCAAATTCCCTGTAGTTGCACATTTAGCTGGTTAATCAATTTCGTTTTGTTTATCTAGTATCAGCATTATAAACATGTAATTTGAGACTTATGACTAAAAAAAAACATTTGAACAAAAATTGCATCAACGGGAGTGAATTTCGAAACGACTAATACTAGAATTGTAACTAGCAACTGCAAAAAAAACTATATCAGTTAAAAATAACCAATCGATCATTGAAAAGTAAAATCGGAAAGAGTAGGGGGAATAAAAATTCACCTTGGTTTTAGTCTCGATTTTGACATCGAGAGAACTGATCCTGGTGGAGAGAATACCAGAGAGGCATTCGCCGGCTAAAGGATTGAAGAAGTTAAGCCCCGGTTCTGCAAGCCTGTCAAAACGTCCCCATTTCTCAACCACACCAACGCTCGCTTGTTCTATGCATCCACAAAATACACAGTTAGCATTTCCCATCGCTTCGTATTGCCAATTAGGGTTTGAGTAAATTTGATGTTGCTGATTAGCGCGTTTTTTTATTGCCTCTTACAGACGAAGACCGCCTTGGCGGGTTTTTACTTCTTTTCTTTTTAATTACCGAATAGATATTTGTTAGCAATATATTTAAGGGAAAAGCGGTCACAAACTTCTTCGGAAGAAAGATCTTCTTTGGAAAGGATATTTTGCTTTTAGTCCCTCAAGTATTAACATTTGTTTCTTCTGTTTGTAAGCTTTTATAAATTTAACAAATTATGTAATTGCTTCAACTATTGAACTATTCAGGTGTTATATCATTGGTATTTGTCACAGTTAGTTCATAACTATTGAGGCTTGACTCTCAAGTCATCTCTAGGAGGGGTAGTTTTAAATACCTTGAGTCAGTTATTCAGGGGATCGGAGAGATCGACGAGGATGTCAATCACCATATAGGGGTGGGGTGGATGAAGTGGAGGTTAGCGACGGGAGTCCTGTGTGATAATAAAATGCTATCGTTACTAAAAGGTAAGTTTTATAGGGTAGTGGTTAGGCCTGCCATGTTGTATGGGACCGAGTGTTGGCCGGTTAAGAACTCACACATCCATAAGATGAAAGTAGCAGAGATGAGGATGTTGAGGTGGATGTGCGGGCATACAAGGATGGATAAGAGTAGGAATGAAAATATTTGAGAGAAGGTGGGTGTGGCCCCATGGAGGACAAGATGCGGGAAGCAAAACTCAGATGGTTAGGGCATATTCAGAGGAGGATAACTGATACACCGGTGAGAAGATATGAGCGACTGGCTGCGGTGGGTACGAGGAGAGGTATAGGGAGACCTAAGAAGTATTGGGGAGAGGTGATCAGGCAAGACATGGTGCGACTTAGGATTACTGATGACATGGCCCTTTACAGGGAATTGTGGAGGTCGAGCATTAAAGTTGTAGGTTAGGGGTAAGTTGCGGATATTTCTACAGCGCACTAGAGTGAAACTAGCCAGTTAGGAGTTAATCTTAGGATGCTACTGATTAGCTACTGATGCAGGGCTGTATCTGTTGGATATTAGTGTACCTTCCATCCTTTTCGTATTCCTTATATCTCTTATATTGTTGTTATTTTGCTATTTTATGCTATGTTATGTATTTTATGTTATTTTATTATGAGTCAATTGATAGTGCTAATATATTGTCTCTTGTTACTTTCTTCAGTCGAGGATCTCCTGAAAACAACCTCTCTTCCCATCGGGGTAAGGGGTAAGGTCTACGTACATATTACCCTTCCCAGACCCCACTTGCGGGATTATACTAGGTTGTTGTTGTTGTAGTAGTTCATATATGAGAGCGATATTATTCCCAAAAAATGAAAATAATGTAAATATAGTGCATTTTGTATGATGCACATTTTGAATATTAAAGGTTGTATATGTGTTGGATTTTGCATTTGTTACTTGTTGGCCCAAGTTTCAGTTGAAGTTTTGAAGATTGAAAAATGAACTGATAGAAGGATATGGTCCATCTTGTATCACACAGTCTAAATCAACAAGGGCACATACAGAGCACGTGAGGAAGATAATGAACCAAAGACCACGCATCAATATCTTCTGATCATAATCAAAAAGATTGCATTAGGATAAGGAGGACAGTCTCTTTATGTGAAAAACACTTAATCCTAAGTTAGGATAAAGGTTGGAGTTTTCCTTGGGCAAGGACTCGAATTGTGAACGGATAAAAATTGGAGTCTTAATAAAACTATAACTACTAACTCAATATATAATTGAGTTATTTCTCTTTTCGGGTAACACACACAAGTAGAAGTAAAAGCATATTTGAGAGCTAAAGAGCGAAGTCTGATTAGCAAGCAATATATGCACAAGTGTGGACGCCTACAGCTACATGAACCTAGAGAAGAACCAGTTCCATCTGATTATTTTATTTCTAGTTCAATTGTAGTAGGTTTTATATTGTACCTTTCAGATTTCCTAGAAGCAATTGTATTAGGTACGTTGTGTCATCAAATTAGAGTTAACTTGATAGTGTTGCAGCAACTGAGGCTGTGTGCCACACTGGGATTAGAGTTTAATCCTTAGGTTTACAAGAGTTTTGTAAATGTTGTTTTTGGCTCATTGATTTTAGTGGAGTTTGGGAAAATTCTACTAAGTAGTAGGTCGTGATTTTTTCACCTTTTCAGCCAGGTGTTTTCCACGTAAAAATTGATGTGCACTTTACTTTTAGTTTTTATATTTCTGCAAACTGCAGTAGTTAGGTCACTTAGAAGAACCAGGTTCTTCTAACGCAAAAATTAGGTACCACACAAATCATCCCCCCCCCCCTCTTGTGTGGTATTGACGTTTATTTACATCAATTGGTATCAGAGCAGGTTATCCTTGAAGATGTTAACACCTTGAGAAAAAGATCAACATGAGTGCACCACCTGGGAACTGGGAAGGACAGTCTATTGCAAGGCCTCCACTCTTCAATGGGCTTTATTATTCTTGGTGGAAAAATAGAATGAGCGACCACATCATGGGTGAAGATTATGAACTTTGGGACATCATCACTGATGGTCCTCTTGCTACAACCAAGAAGAATACTGAAGGAATGGATGTTCCAAAAACTAGAGCAGATTGTACTGCTGATGATCTAAGGAAATGAGAGAAAAATGCTAAAGCCAAGAAATGGCTAGTGTGTGGACTTGGCCCTGATGAATACAGCAGGATTCAGGGATGTACAACTGCCAAGAAAATTTGGGAACTTTACAAGTGGCTCATGAAGGAACACCTCAAGTGAAGAGGTCTAGAGGTACTCTACTGTATTCTCAATATGAGAATTTTACTATGAAGGATGGTGAAACTATCCAAGAGATGTACACTAGGTTCACTACATTAAAAAATGAACTTGAGTCTCTTGGAAGGGTCATTCTGGAAGAAGACAAGGTAGAGAAGATTCTAACTAGAGTTCTGCCAATCTCCTGGGAAAGTAAAATCACTGCCATTCATGAATCCAAAAATATTGCTACTCTGAAATTGGATGAACTGATTAGAAACTTGACTGCTTATGAATTGAGAAGGCAAACTATGAAGATGGATGCTCCAAAGAAAGAAAGAAGTCTGGCTCTCAGAATCTCAGAAGGATCAATTCTTGAAGATGATGAAATGACAATGATAACCAGAGACTTCAAGAAATACCGTACGAGAGGCAAGGTCATCCTTCAAAACTAAGAAAATGGTAAGCTCGTCCAAGACGTTGGAACTGGTTCATATGAATCTCCGTGGTCCAATGAGAATCATGAGCAGATGTGGTAAAAGATATGGCATGGTGCTAGTTGCTGATTTCTCTAGATTTACCTAAGTGTTATTTCTGACTTATAAAGATGAAGCATTTGAAATGTTCACAACCTTTGTTAGAAAAATCCAGAAACAATTAGGAAATCAACTTGCATCCATTAGGTCTGACCATGGAACTGAATTTGAAAATGTAAAGTTTGATGAATTTTGTGATGAAAATGGAATAGATCATTGATAAAAAAGAAGCAAAAAGCTCCGCATACAGGCCACCCGATACTGCATGATCAACGGCGACCTTTATAAAAGGACGTTCGGCGGTCCTCTAGCCAAGTGCTTAGGACCGCAACAAGCAAGACCTGTACTCAAAGAAGTACACGAAGGCCATTGCGGTGCCTATACTGGCAACCGTGCCCTCATTAGGTGCATCATACGTGCTGGCTACTACTGGCCCACCATGAAGAAAGAGGCAACAGAATACGTCCGTTGATGCGAGCAGTGCCAAAAGTTCGCCCCAATGATACACCAACCAGGAGAACCCCTCCATTCCGTCACATCCGCATGGCCGTTCATCAAGTGGGGGATGGACCTCGGCCCGCTACCCCCAGGACGAGGAAAGGTACGATTTTTACTTGTTTTAACTGACTATTTCTCTAAGTGGGTGGAAGCAGGTGCGTACGCGCAAATATGCGAGCAAGAGGTCATCACCTTTATTTGGAAAAACATCATATGCCGTTTTGGCATCCCCAAAGAAATCAGTTGCGATAATGGGCACCAGTTCATCGGTCAGAAAACGAACTAGTTCTTCGAAAAATGGCGCATCAAAAGAATATTATCCACGCCATACCACCCCGCCGCCAATGGTCAAGCGGAGTCCTCCAACAAAACTATCCTAAACATACTCAAAAAGAAACTCGAAGATGCCAAGGGACTATGGCCCGAACTACTATCCGAAGTCTTGTGGGAACACAGAACTACGCCCAAATCCAGCACTGGAGAAACCCCATACTCATTGATTTATGGAACCAACGCGGTCATACCTGTCGAAGTGGGTGAACCCAGCTTAAGGTACTCACGTACCAGTGTATAGGAAAACGACGTCGCTAGGCTCCAAGATCTTGATGAAGCCGAAGAAAGAAGAGAAATGGCCCACGTTAGAATGGTATCCCAAAAACAACAAGTCGAAAGATACTACAACAAAAGGGCAAAAATAAGGCTGCTCAAAGAAGGGGATTACGTCCTCAAAGCCAAGACTCTGGCCTCAAAAGACCCAAGTGAAGGAAAATTGGGCACAAACTGGGATGGACCCTATAAAATCACAACGGCAGCCGGGAAAGGAGCATTCCAGCTAGAGACAATGGAAGGAAAGACACTCCAAAACAACTGGAACGTCGCTCACCTCAAACGTTTCCACTTCTAAAATGGTGACACCTGATTCGTACTCTTTTTCCCTTACCCGAGTTTTGTCCCAATCGGGTTTTCTCGGGAAGGTTTTTAACGAGGCGGCGAAGGGGTAACCTGGAGATGTTTGTAGCGTGATTGCATCATGTCCACCTCTCCATGTACACTCCAAGTCCGACATGATACATGGACTGGATTTGTGTTATCTCCAAGTGTATAGAAAGGCTACGGCCACCTCCAAGTGTATAGAAAGGCTACGGCCACCTTCAAGTGTATAGACAGGCTACGACCATCTCCAATTGAATGAAAAGGCTACGACTATCTCCAAATGAATGAAAAGGCTACGGCCATCTCCAAATGAATAAAATGGCTAAGGCCATCAGGCTACGGCCTTTATTTTACATGGCTATGGACATCGTTTTATATGGCTAAGGCCATCAGGCTACGGCCTTTGTTTCACATGGCTATGGCCATCATTTTATATGGCTAAGGCCATCAGGCTACGACCTTTATTTCACATGGTTATGGCCATCGTTTTATATGGCTAAGGCCATCAGGCTACGACCTTTATTTCACATGGTTATGGCCATCGTTTTATATGGCTAAGGCCATCAGGCTACGACATTTATTTCACATGGCTATGGCCATCGTTTTATATGGCTAAGGCCATACCTTTATTTCATATGGCTATGGCCATCGTTTTATATGGCTAAAGGCCATCAGGCTACGGCCTTTATTTTACATGGCTATGGCCATCGTTTTATATGGCTAAGGCCATCAGGCTACGACTTTTATTTTACATGGCTATGGTCATCGTTTTATATGGCTAAAGCCATCAGGCTACAGACTTTATTTTACATGGCTATGGCCATCGTTTTATATAAATAAGGCCATCAGGCTACAACCTTTATTTCACATGGCTATGGCCATCGCTTTATATGGCTATGGCCATCAGGCTACGACCTTTATTTTACATGGCTATGGCCATCGTCTTATATGGATAAGGCCATCAAGCTACGGTCTTTATTTCACATGGTTATGGTCGTTATTTAAATGGCTAAAGCCATTAGGCATACGACATTAATTTTACCTGGTTATGACCATTGTTTTATATGGCTAAGTCCATCAAGCCGCGGTTTTTATTTTACATGGCTATGGCCATCATTTTCATCGGGCTACAGTCTTTATCTGTATATGGCTAGATCCATCGTATTCACAAGGCTATGGCCGCCTATTTTATATGGCTAAAGCCATCATGCTAACTTTATACAGCTATGGCCGACAAGTTCCAAGAAGCTACGGTAAAGAAAAGTACGACGACATGCCAAAAATTAGAAAAAAATTACTTACAACAAAAATCATATATTTTCACAAAGGGGAACAAACACCCCTGATAAAAAAATAAGTATGAATAAGTATATTTACCAAGACCCTAAGAAACCACTACTTATCTAGCTTGGCCTAGCCCTCAGGTAGCCCGTCCTCATTTACGGGAGGGTACGCCCTGGAAATGCAAGAGCTGGACTCCAAGCGATTGATATCTGCTGAGTTGCCCCCCTCATGGGCCGGTGATTCAGGACCGTAGCCTGCCGCCTCACGAGCGACTCTAACTAGTTGGCGCTGGTTCTCAACCTCCGCTTCAGACGCTCGACCAGCCACCAGGAATTCCTCGAGCATGACCAGCCTGGCCCCGCATACACCCACATCTTGTGCGCCTCACAAGATGTAGCTTAAGCTCCTTGACCTCGGTCTTCGTGGCTTTGAGTTCCTCCGTTAGGCCCGCCACCTGGGTGCCCAATTCTGCCTCCTCCTCCGCCACAACACGACCGAGCTGCAACTCCTCGTCCTTGGCCTGGATAAGGACCTCCATCTCCGCGGCCCGAGCAACAGCGGCCATGAGCTGTTCATCCACCTTTTCCAGCTCGGCCACTCTTTTCTTCAATTGCGCCTCAGACTCCACTAGGCCCTCACGAACCACTCTAAAGTTGGGGTCCTGCTTGTACATGTCGGCCAGGTTTCGATGCGCCTCGCGTGCCTTATTGTACTTCTGCGCCAGCCGGTTGTATCTGGCCATCTTCTCTTTCCGGGGCCGATCCCTCTCCACCTCCAAGACAAGAGTCTGGAAAAGGGACCAAGTAAGCATGGGAAAATCATAACCCTACATAAAGAAAGGTCATCAAGCAAGGCATAGGCATACCTGTAGGGCCACGCCTGCCACCCTTTGGGCCAAGGCTTTATCACTAAGATCCATCAGGGTCGCGCACTCAGCATCGGCGCACAAAATTGTCATGCTGGAGGCCACCTCCTCGCAGTTCTCCATCAAATTATAGTGACTTGGGATCACTATGCGATGAGAAGATTGGCCGGCCATCATCTCCAATCGGTCCAAGGGCATGCTTCCTCTGTTTGCGCCCTCCGTGGCTACCCCCGAGCCCTCCACATCCATGTCTTTGCTTCTCCTTGCCGCGGCCTCCCTCCTAAGATCAGCTCTGCTTGAGAGAATAGCCTATGCCATAAAGGTCGATCTTGATACAGGGCAAGATGCCCTAGCCTTTCCCGACTGGGTGGCCACGATTTTGCCAGTGAGGATCTGACGCTGCCTCCTCTCCAATGTCTCCTCCTCTTCACGGTCCCCCTCCTCAGGGTGCAGAGCGGGCTCATAGGTGGTCGGCGCGGCAGAAGGCATCCTTACGGGGGCAATCTCAGGGACACTTGCCGGCACCTCCATGGGCGTAGTCTCAGGTACAACCCCCATCACGGCCTCAGATGCTATCTCTGAGGCCACTTCTAATGTACCCTCCTGTCTTAAAGGGGGTGAAGCACTGCCTCTGGATGCGCCGACGAAGACCAGATCCGCCTCAGGATCAGATACCGTCCTAGAAGGACCGGCCGCAGTCTTCTTCTTCTTCTTCCTCGCCTTCTTAGAGGCTCCCCAACCTACTAAAACACATGTGAGACGGGTAAGAAAATTATATGGGCCCCCAAACCGTATAAATATTAGGTAAAGCCGTTACCAGCCGGGCCGTGGAGCCTAAGGAATTCAGTACAAGAACGGCTTTCCTCTGCAAAAGGTATCAGTGCCTGCACCCACGACCTAATGTTGTCAACACTACGAGGAGGGCGAGCAACCACTGCATGAAAACAAAGGTAAACTTTCGATAGTGAGAACCAGCAAAGTAAGGTCAAAATAGTAAACATCACGCACGACAATTCTTACGTGCGTCATTCCACACTTCTGGAAATCCATCAGTGTTGGACACAAGGTGTTCAGTACGGACGTAGAAAAACCTCGTCCAAAATTTACGGTTGGCTTTGTCGTCCACCTGCGCCACGAAGCTTTTCTTGCCCCTACTCCTCAACTGGAGCATAGAGCCTCTCATGAAAACCACATTGAACATTTGCAAAAGGTGATGAACGGTCACCTCTTTTCTGTCTTTCGCCGCGTAAATGGATACTACCCTGCAGACCTTCAAGGCATATGGGGTAAGCTGGGCCGGACACGCTCCAAAACAGTGACACAACTCCTCTGCTAAAGGGTAAACTGGAAGGGTGTATCAAATTCGGAAGGCGTACTTGTAGAAGGCACAGTACCCGGTCCTAGGCACGTTAGCGTAATCTAGCCCCGCGGGAACCATGTCAACGTGATCGGGAATATCATATGTCTCCCTGAGAGAGGCCAAGTGGGACAGCATCATCTCACTATGCTCCCAAGGGAGGAATTTATGCTTATTGAGGAAGTTGCTCCTTTTGCTCATATCGCGTGGGAGCAGGTTGGCCGTTGACAGAGGAACAAAAACTTCCTCGGCCTCCTCGCCGTTCGAGGATGACGAAGCCCTAGTAGAAGCAACGTCCCTCGTTCTGTTATCATCACGCCTACGTTTAGCCATAGTAAATGATGTAAGAAAAAGGTATTACGGGTCGCAAGTTCGATTCTTGAGAATGAGAATTTCAGAGAAGAAAAGAATAGCAAACACCAGAAAAAGATAGGAAAAAGAGTGAGAAAATATTCTCCGAAAAGGATCGAAAGATGAACCTAGTCCAAATCTCCACCTATTTATAAGAAAAGGTACACGGAAATCGAAAGGGCATGATTAAAAAAATCGGCGCAGGAAACCCAAACGTCACGTAATAACCTGAACCACCTCGGGAGCAGAAGTAATGATCAGGCATGCGATCGATGACGTCACCTCAAAAAGAAATTCCAAAAGGAGGTACATGTCAACGACATGACCTTTTCACACACGAACGCGTCTCTCACGGAGGTATCAACAGGAACGACCAAATTTCCATAGGCGTCAAGCATGCATGTCCGTCCATTGGAAATGCCTTTCGACTGCGTCCCCAATAAACAAAGGGACTATCAGTATTGGGCAAATTTGGTTCGCCACGCCCACATGGTATCCACATACGGCCTCACTAAAGAAGGCGGCCTTATCATGGTCGACTTAAGTAAGGCCAGTCCCAGTCAATAAACGGACCAAGTGATGTGACTCACTGTAATGTCACATCAAGCTCTGACACTCGTATATCGAGGCCTCCAACTCTTGTACTTTTTTTGTATTATTTCAATGAAGGTCCCTTAGTATATAAAGGGGACCCTCTCCTTTTGTAAAGACTTACGTGTATTTCCTTACTGAAAAGATACAACTCTCTCTCTCTCTCTCTCTCTCTCTTGTGCAAGAAAACCTGTTATACATTTTACTGCTTTTACATCTCGATCTATATATTATAATCTCCGATTTTTATCATCGAACATTCTCTAGATCACATTACCCTTGATTCCGATTGACCCATATCATTTTTGATTGTTTTAAAGCTAGTTAAGTGTTCGAATAACTTTTTAGCCAAACAGAGAGTATACTGATTGTTGGGATATATATAGATCGAGTTGGTTTGATTTTTTATTAAAATTAAATTAAACTAATTATATCTGCATGTTCAGAGAATGAAGGTTGCGGAGATGAGGATGCTTAGGTGGATGTGCGGACACACCAGGCTAGATAAGATTAAGAATGAAGTTATTCGAGAGAAGGTGGGGTGGCCCCGGTGGATGAGAAGATGCGGGAAGCGAGGTTGAGGTGGTTCGGGCATGTGCGGAGAAGAAGTCCCGATGCCTCGGTGAGGAGATGCGAGCGGCTGGAGATTGTTGGCGGTCGGCGAGGCAGAGGGAGGCCTAAGAAGTATTGGGGAGAGGTGATTAGGCAGGACATGACTAGAATGCAGGTTTCCGAGGACATGACCCTTGATAGGAAAGTCTGGAGGTCTAGAATCAGGGTTGTAGGATAGGGGCTCCTAGAGTTTTTCGTACGCCTCATCCGGGGTTGGGTGTGGGTCAGCAGGGTTACCCATAGTTGATTTGTGTTTTAGCTTATGTCCCCCCTATGGCTGTTAGTTATGGTAGTTACGGTATGATACTATTGCATGCGATTGTATTTATGTTTCGTATGTTTAGATAATTATTTACGCTATTTCTGCTGGAGTTACTAATGCTTTATTGTTTTTGTTTTTGTCTTTGTTTTTGTTTTACTGCTGTTTTTCCTTTTACCCTATGAGTCGGGGGTCGATTGGAAACAGCCTCTCTGCCCTTTCGGGTAGGGGTAAGGCTTGTCTACATATTACCCTCCCCAGACCCCACCTGGTGGGAGTATACTGGGTAGTTGTTGTTGTTGTTGTATATCTGTTTGGATTGATTCATTTTGTGATTTTTTTGGGGGTTTTTAATTTTTTGTTACGTGAATATTATTTCAACTTACTTTTTTAAAAGTTACAGATAAAGTTTGATAAATAAATATATATTTAGTATTTAGTAAAAATTGTAAAAAAAATGACAAACACATAATCTATTAAAAAATTCTCCTAGTAATACATGATAGTTATTTTTTTTGTCGTCTAACAATAATTTTTCATTGATATACACTTTTAAAGTTAACCGAATTTAATAATTAAATATAAAAATTAATATGACACCTAAATAATAATATATTCTATTTAATTTTAAATTAGTGAAATACCATTTCAAATAACACTTGATAAGAAAGAGATACAACTAATTATTTAAAGTAACTAAAAATGAATGCATTTCATAGTTCTATTAAATATTACATCCAACGAGAGGATCCCATTTCTAGACAATTTTTAAAGAAAGTTCTATATAAAATTTTAAAAGTATATATTTATATGTTGGTTTGGTTCAAATTTTTTTAACTCAATACCAAACCAAACCTTATCGAATTTTTAATCGATTTAGTGTGATTCTGTGATTGGTTTTAAATAGGGAAATTTTCATAAAGCACTATCTTTTAGTAGTAATTAGCCATCTATAGATACTATTTGCTATATTGCGGATTATGGATACCTTTTATGTGGTTATAAGATGTATTTGATGTATTTAAGCTATTGTATTCATGAATACGATAACAAAAATATGCGTGAATCAGGAAAGTCCACCTAATCAGTTTTTGTATTCGAGTGTATTCATGGAGTGAAACATGTGATTACAGTTGGAAAAATTATTATATTCGACTCGTGAAATAGGGGATTACACTGTTTTTAAAACGGAAAGTGAATCAGTTAACATAATAGACTCCTAATATAACTCAACACAAATCAATTATAACTCACAAAATTTGTATTTTCAGTTATAGAAAAGGTTCTCAACCAAAAGAATACCCAAACACATAGCAATCTTCAGAGAAATTATATAATACATCTGAATACATAAATTATATTAATCACAAAAAACTTATGGATACATTCATGACATATAGCGAGACAGTGAATATGATGAAATACATAAAATACAGTGAAATACATTAAAATACAATAAAAAAAGATAGAGAATACAATAAAATACATAAAATACAGCGAGATACATTGAATTAATATAAAGAAACAATGAATTCTACAGGCCCATACTTGCTGCGGGTCCCAAACCTAGGATGGTTATGAGGAACAAAAAAAATTCTTACATCGATTGAGCAAGGACAATAAAACGGCGCAACAAAAGAAGGATCGAACGATCCCTTTCAATTGGCTACATGAAAATTATGGAATATTTGAAAATAATAATAATAATAATAATAATAATAATAATAATAATAATAATAATAATAATAATAATAATAATACTTTGGTTGGCTAGAAGACTAACGATAAGAGGGGAAAAAAAGGAATGTAAGAGGAAGTTTGGTTTCAACAATTCAGCTATTACGTATCAAAATGTATTGATATTTCGAGGGAAATCAAAGAAATTGAGTTAAGGGAGGGGAAAGTGGGAAGGGATAGAAAGAAAATGGGTGGAAGGAGGTGGAGATATAAAATTTTAATGGGATATGAGAAGAGAATGATATGTATCAAAGTAGAGAGAAAAAAATAGCGTAATTGATTAGCGTAGTTAATGGCTTAGCGTTAGGAGGTAATCAAATTAAATATTTGGTATAAATCTTAAAAAATATCTATAAAATATAATTTTTAAAAAATAATATTTATTTACAATAAATAAGATATTAACTTTTTATATAGGTGGTAAAAATTCCTTTTAAATACCCCTACTAATGATCCTGCTTAAGTGGCCCTTGATTGTACAAGACTCATGTTACTCCATTCCCACACGAAATCTGTGGCCCTTGTAGTACAGGAGAGACGTTTGTGAATAAAGCCAAGTAAGGTCATGGCTCGAATTCTCTTATTGACGCGTAGACTGTATATATGTACGACATCAAAAGTACTCTGTGAATATTGAAAATCTACTTCTATGCAACTTCGTTTGGTCATTATTCTTGTTATTTTTCGAACAGCTTCTTGTCGTTTATTTTGTCATAAACGCTCAACTGTGGAATGGAGAGGGTAAAATTAATTATTAAAAAAAGAAGAAAGAACTTTATATGGGTCAAAACCTAACGTCATGAAGATAAATGAGATCGACGCATTTGTTAAAGTCTATTTGTGATTAATAAATGGTATGATCATTTATTAACAAGATTATCGGGTAGTTACTCGATTTGGCAACTAAGGCCACGGCCTGGCCGTCCTTGCAAGGGCGTCCCCTCAATGTGGCCCCAACCCCTTGGCGCCAGCTGGCAGACCTCATGGCTATAAATACTAAGAGAAAGAACCCTAAAAGGGGGTTGCTTCTTCTTCTTCACATCTACTTCTAAAAGAAGAGAGAATACATCGTTGTAAGGCTCTGAACCTCTCCATGGAGAGGCAGACCATACCAATATCATTATTAAAATATCTTCACCCTCCTCCCTTTAACTTATAACTGTTGTCTCTTCCATCTTACTCATTTGGTCTTTTGGTTTATTTCGATCTTCTATGATTGACCCTTCATTTATTTTGATTGTTTTATGCTTATAAAGTGTACGGAAACTTTGAGCTAAATAATTTGGCGCCGTCTGTGGGGATTTCATAGCAGAATCGTGTAGTTTATCCTTATACCAAAAAATGGGGGGGGGGGGGGGGCAGAAAACAACCCAGCTTGAACAAGCCCAAGCGGCATGTCGGATGAAAGGAAGTCAAAAACCTCGAAATGAGCTTGATTCCACATCCCCGCGTCCCCCAGCAAAGGGAAGAAGAAGAAGAAGAAGAGGAAGCAGATCCCCCATCCCCATGGGAAAAATGTGCATAAAGTACCTCGCCCCCTTTTCACACGGGATCCTACCATAGAGGAGGAAAGCACGAAAGTATCTCGAACCGAGATCTGCAACGAGGCGACCTATGCGAACTAATGGAGAAGACTACAAGCGCAAGAAATGCTTGATCTAAAACCGGAAGCTAATCCCAACGCTCAACACGAAGCTGGGTATGCAGGAAAACAAAAGTTCAACTACGGTTGAACTGGGACTCAGGCTACGCGCCTTCAAATATTGCAAAAGTTCAACTACGGTTGAACGGAAATTCAGGTTACGCGCCTTCAAATATTACAAAGGCTCAACTATGGTTGAACGGCAATTCAGGCTACGCGCCTTTAAAATCACAAAGGTTCAACTACGGTTGAACGATAATTTAGGCTGCGTGCCTTCACCCAAAAAGTTCAACTACGGTTGAACTAGGACTCAGGCTACGCGCCTTCATATATTACAAAGGTTCAACTACGGTTGAACAGCAATTCAGGCTACGCGCCATTAAAATCACAAAGGTTCAACTACGGTTGAACGACAATTCAGGCTGCGTGCCTTCACCCAAAAAGTTCAACTACGGTTGAACTGGGACTCAGGCTACGCGCCTTCAAATATTACAGAGGTTCAAATACGGTTGAAAGGCAATTCAAGCTACACGCCTTCAAAATCACAAAGGTTCAACTGCGGTTGAACGACAATTCGGGCTACGCGCCTTCACCCAAAAATTTCAACTACGGTTGAACTGGGACTCAGGCTACGCTCCTTTAAATATTACAAAGTTCAACTACGGTCTAACGGCACTTCAGGCTACGCGCTTTCAAAATCACAAAGGTTAAACTATGGTTGAACGACAATTCAGGCTATGCGCCTTCACCCATAACGTTCAACTACGGTTGAATTGAGACTCAGGCTATGCCCCTTCAAATATTACAAAGGTTCAACTACGGTTGAACGGCTATTCAGGCTACGCGCCTTCGAAATCACAAAGGTTCAACTGTGGTTGAACGACAATTCAGGCCACGCGCCTTCACCCAGAAAGTTCAACTACGGTTGAACTGGGACCTAGGCTATGCGCCTTCGACTTCAAATATTACAAAGGTTAACTATAGTTGAACGTCAATTCAGGCTACGCGCCTTCAAAATCCAAAAGAATTCAATTATTAGTTGAACCAAGACTCGGGCTACACGCCTCCGTCACGAAAGCCGCAAGCTCAACCACGGACGAACCAAAGCCAAGAACACACATCCCTAAGGCTATGAGCCGGACCGCAATTAGGCGAGGACGAGCGCTCCGAAACGTCCAAGCAAGTCGAACCCCAGGTCGGGCCAAGTGCCCCCGCCATTCAAGTAAGTATGACTAAGCTCAAAACTAAAGTATTTGCCCGCATAAAGTTCGGCCCAAATCGAACTACTAGGATGTGTTTTTCGTTACCACGGCCGGTAGTTCGACTAAGCCCGTACTGGGACTAAGGCTATGTGCCGCCACTTCCCAAATGCGGCTATGGCCAACTCCCATCACAAGGAGGAAGGTGTGGACCAAAAACGTCTATCTACGGCCAAGGGCATTTGCACCAATCGTCTCCTAAGGAAAAGGGTCGATTATACAATGGTCGAAGCCACCTAACCGGTCGAGACTATTAACATGCTCACTGGAGAAACTCTAAGTTGCCTCAGACATGTCGGCTTCACACAACCGCCTATACATATCGAGGTGGTCTCGGCGTACGTCCAAATCTCACGAGCAAGACCAAATGAAGCGGCCTGGTCCCTCAGGTGCTGGTTCTCTGCCTCCAAGGCTGCAATCCGGTCCGCTGCAGCACGGGCGTCTTGCTCACAGATGGAAATGCGCCCGTCCAACAAACGCTCTCGAAAGGTAGCGACGGCCCTATCTAATCCACGCTTCCTTTCTTGGACACGGTTGGTTGCCTGCAGTGTTTCAAACCTTGCCAGGGCGTCCTTTACCTGCTTCCTTGAAGCGGCGGCCTCCGTCTCAAGGGCAGCCACCTGCATAGTAAAAGCTTCAGCAGCCTCTGCTGCAGCAGTCTAATTTTACCGTTCTCTCTCAGTAGCCGCCCTTCTCTCAGCGCCCATCTCCTGTTCATTTGGCAGAGCTGCCCCACAAGATCATTTACCCTGCTAAGGGTTTGTTGCATACGAAGCTCCCTCCGGGCCAGCTCTTCTAACAGCTCCCGATTTCGTGGGTTGCTCCTTATGCGTTCATGCAGATCACGACATCGACCATGGTAGCGACGGTACTTCTCCAACAACCGCACAAAAACCACCGAGCGGACGTTATGCCGCCTAATGCTCTCCACCTCAAACAAAAATGACTACAACAAACAGAGCGACAGTTAATACAAGAAGACGTACTAAGAAACAAATCAAACCAAAGTTTTATACATACCTTTATACTCAGGGCGACCACCTCGCCCATCAATGCGACGTCCGAGATACCCCTCAGGGATGCGCTCTCCGCTTCCGAGCACAGAACCCCGAATAGTGTCACCGGGTTCTCCTCCTCGAGCAGTAGGTTCAGGTTGTTTGGGATCTCCAAATAATGGTAATCCCCTTCGGCCTGCATCACTGGGCGGGAATAACCCTCCTAAAAGAGACAGACGTCTTCAGGATCCATGTCGGACTCCGAATCATCCACCTCTCTTGAGGTGCCCTTTCCTTCCGCCTCCCTGGAAGTCGAGGCCTTCGCCGCTCGGGACATTGAAGCGCCCGCAATCGCCAAAATATCGGTGTCTGTACCCTCTGCCAAACCAGTTGATGAGGAGCTACCTTCCCTCTCATCAACATGAACAGAAATTTGAATCGGAGCAACCCCCACTGAATGCTCGCCCTTTGGGGCATAGTGTGCTGCATCCCCCTCGGCTTCAGATGGCGAAGAATCCATGCTAATAACCACCGGAAGGGACGGGGTGAACGCCACCCTGCGCCGAACCAACAGCCTGCCGTCTTCTTCCTCATATTCATTCGGTGACCGCTCCGCCCTGGAACGCATGACCCCTGGAGATTCTTCAACTCGGGGCACAGACCGTGCCGGAGAGTGTGCCGCCGAGGATTCTACGGAGGTCGCCCTCGGTACCGGGCGAGGCACCGACATTATAATCGATCGGGCAGTCGCCCCCAGCCTATGGAAAGCAAGCTGAGGAGCCCTCCTGCGCCGTGGTCGTTCTGACCAACCAAAGAAGAAGGGTTAAGTAAAAGAAACCAAGGACTATGAAAGAAGAGCAATCACAGCAAGTCAAATTCTTACCAGCAGCCGGCCTACGAACATGGACCTCTTAGAAAGACGTCCACGTGCGAATTCCCGTTGTAACAGGAAGCATGACCTCAACCCATTCGGTAATGCGGAAAAACGGTGCCGGTGGCGCACCTCCCGCTACCGCACAAGAAGAGATCAATACGTACAAACACAAAGCAAGACATTTAAACAGAAGAAATCAAAGCCAGCGTAAAATAAACATACGTGCACGGTTCCACTCCTCCGAGAAGTCAGAAGCGCAAGCCACCAGTTGCTCAGTCTTGATGTAGAAGAAGTGCGTAAGGACGGGTAGCGACGTCGTCATCAAGCTTCGCAGTTAAGGTGTTGACCCCACAAGGGACCAACCGAATCATGGTGCCACGCACCCTCTGAGGAGCATAAAGGGTTAACACGTGCCCAAGAGTAATCTCCCTCCGTGCCAACTTCGCATATTTGATCAGCATTGCCAATAACTTGTATCAAGAAGGGACGAGCTGACCAGGGCACACCCTGTAGTAGCGACAGAAGTCGACCACCAACATTGGGAAAGGAAGCCTGAATCCCAGCTTGAAAGGGTAGGCATAAAAGACGCAGTACCCTCGGTGGTCGACGTGTACCCTTTCGCCGCTCCTATCCAGGGCGATGTTAGCGAAGCGTGGAATATCACACTGGTCCTTCAGCAGGGCGATACCAACTCCCCCCATCAATGGGGCTTCATCCACCTGATTCTCTCCCTCGGGGTTGGAGAAATCAGTTGCCGGAACACCGGGCAAAGAGAGAATCTCAGTCGCCGATGGAAGCCGGTCAACTTTCGGCGAATCAGTGGTTCTCACCAACATAGATGGGCCCTCAACCGCCGTAACCACCACCGGAGCAATATCAGAACGAGAACCGCTCGCCATTGTCAGTACAATGGAAGAAATGGCAAAATTCATCGGAAAAGCAAGAGAAGACAAAGATCCGACGAAAATAATGGAGAATGAATTAACAAGGAGAAAAGACTAGATAATCTGAAAACAAGAAGAGCTATCCCTCTCAGAATTTCACTTAGACAAATATAGGAAAAGTGAGAACTGAACAGTACAACCCTTTTTTTATAGACGAAGCATAAATGACCTTCACAAATCCCAAAGGTCACCATTAACTACCTGACCAACCGAAAAACGGTTCAGGCCTACAGTAACGGGCACCATTATGACAGATACCACGGAACGGTCATTCAACCGTCAATTGACATGTCTCCTCTGAAACGGTTGTAATGGCCCCAAAGTACCATGGGCACGCCCCATGCGTTACCAGGCATATGACTCCCCCCTTGTACGCGACGAGCATGATCGTATTCTCTCCAGGCACATGAGACAGGCTATGGCCATCTCTAAAGTAAAAATGGCTACGTCCATCTCCAAATAACGAAAGGCTACGACCATCTCTAAAGTAAAAATAGCTACGGCCCGCTCCAAAGAACAAAAGTCTACGGCCATATCTAAAGTAAAAATGGCTACGGACATCTCCAAAGAACAAAAGGCTACGACCATCTCTAAAGTAAAAATGGCTACGACCATCTCCAAAGAACAAAAGGCTACGGCCATCTCTAAAGTAAAAATGTCTGCAGCCATCTTCAAAGAACAGAAGGCTACGACTATCTCTAAAGTAAAAATGGCTACAACCATCTCCAAAGAACAAAAGGCTATGGCCATCTCTAAAGTAAAAATGGCTACGACCATCTCCAAAGAACAAAAGGCTATGGCCATCTCTGAAGTATGAATGCTACGGGTACCTCCGAAGACTAAACGACCACGATCGTCACCAACACACAAACGACTACGATTATCGGCAAAATCCGCTCATCGAGCTCGGCCTGGGCACGATCTCAATAAGCGGAGGGACTATCTGTATGGGTCAAAACTTAACCTCATGATTCTTGTTATTTTTCAAACATCTTCTTGTCGTTTATTTTGTCAACAACGCTCAACTGTGGAATGAATAGGGTAAAATTAATTAGATAAAAAATAAGAAAGAACTTTGTATGGGTCAAAACCTAACCTCATGAAGATAAATGAGATCGACACATTTATTAACGTCTATTTGTGATAAATAAATGGTATGTCCATTTATTAACAAGATTATCGGGTAGTTACTCGATTTGGCAACTAAGGCCACAGCCTGGCCGTCCTTGCAAGAGTGTCCCCTCAATGTGGGCCCAACCCCTTGGTGCCAACTGGTAGACCTCATGGCTTTAAATACTAAGAGAATGAACCCTATAAGGGGGATGCTTCTTCTTCTTTACATCTACTTCTAAAAGAAGATAGAATACATCATTATAAGGCTCTGAACCTCTCCATGGAGAGGCAGACCATACCAATATGATTAATAAAAGATCATCACCCTCCTCCTTTTAACTTATAACTGTTGTCCCTTGCATCTTACTCATTTGGTCTTTTGGTTTATTACGATCTGCTATGATTGGACCTTCATTTATTTTGATTATTTTATGCTTATAAAGTGTACGGAAACTTTGAGCTAAACAATTTGGCGCCGTCTGTGGGGATTTCATAGCTGAATCGCGTAGTTTATCCTTGGACCAAAAAAAGGGGGAAAGAAAACAACCCAGCTTGAAAACCTCGAAATGAGCTTGATTCCACATCCCCGCGTCCCCGAGCAAAGGGAAGAAGAAGAAGAGGAAGTAGATCCTCCATCCCCATGGGGAAAATGTTCATAAAGTACCTCTCCCTCTTTTTACATGGGATCCTACCATAAAGGAGGAAAGCACGAAAGTATCTCGAACCGAGATCTCTAATGGGGTGACCTGTGCGAACCATTCGAGAAGACTACAAGCGAAAGATAGGCTAGATCTGACCCCGAAAGAAAATCCCAACACCAAAAATGAAGCGGGGTATGCGGGAAAGCAAAACTTAAACTACGGCTGGGACTCAGGCTACACGCCTTCAAATATTACAAAGGTTCAACTACGGTTGAACGGCAATTCACGCTATGCGCCTTCAAATATTACAAAGGTTCAACTACGGTTTAACGGCAATTCAGGCTACGCGCCTTTCAAATCACAAAGGTTCAACTACGGTTGAACGACAATTCAGACTGCGTGCCTTCACCCAAAAAGTTCAACTACAGTTGAACTGGGACTCAGGCTTCGCGCCTTCAAATATTACAAAGGTTCAACTACGGTTGAACGGCAATTCAGGTAAGCACCTTCAAAATCAGAAAGGTTCAACTACAGTTGAACGACAATTCAGGCTACGCGCCTTCACCCAAAAGTTCAACGACGGTTGAACTGGGACTCAGGCTACGCCCTTTCAAATATTACAAAGGTTCATCTGCATTTGAACGGCGATTCAGGGTATGCACCTTCGAAATCACAAAGGTTCAACTACGGTTGAACGACAATTTAGGCCACGTGCCTTCACCCAAAAAGTTCAACTACGGTTGAACTGGGACCCAGGCTATGCGCCATAGACTTTAAATATTACAAAGGTTTAACCACGATTGAACGTCAATTCAGTCTACGCGCCTTCAAAATCCAAAAGAATTCAATTATGAGTTGAACCAAGACTTGGGCTACACGCCTCCATCACGAAAGCTGCAAGCTCAACCACGGACGAACCAAAGCCAAGAACACACATCCCCAAGGCTATGAGCCGCACCGCATTTATGCGTGGACAAGCGCTCCCAAGCGTCCAAGCAAGTTGAACCCCAGGTCGGGCCAAGTGCCCCCGCCATTCAAGTAAGTATGACTAAGCTCAAAACTAAAGTATCTGCCCGCGTAAAGTTCAGCCCAAGCCGAATTACCAGGCTGCATTTTTTATTACCACGGCCAGTAGTTCGACTAAGCCCGAACTGGGACTAAGGCTATGTGTCGCCACTGCCCAAATACGGCTATAGCCAACTCCCATCACGCAGAGGAAGGTGACGACAAAAATGTCTATCTACGTCCAAGGCCATCTACACCAATCGTCTCCTAAGGAAAAAGGTTGATTATACAATGGTTGAAGCCACCTAACCGATCGAGACTATTAACATGCTCACTAGAAAAACTCTAAAGCAAGGCCCCCTTAAAATAGTCACAAAAAAGAAACACACGATATTGATATAAAACAAACAGAAGGAAGAAAGTATATTTACAATATTTACACGGGGTTACCCCTAATTACATTGGCCCAAGGCCGGCAAAGAAGAAAGAGAAAAAGAGAACGAGAATTAAACAAACATTACAAATTTTTTGCATTTGTTCACTGGGCACCCCCCCAGTGCCCCCCTTCAGCATTATCGGCGCCCTCGACGCCATCATCACCCCCAGGCGTAGACAGGTCAACACCGTAGTCGAGGCGGGCATCACGAGCCTTTTGGCGTGCTTTCTCATAAGTGGCCTCAGACACGATGACGGCTTCCCAAAATTGCCTATACACATCGAGCTAGGCCTCGGCGTACATCCAAAGCTCATGAGCAGGACCAAAAGAAGCGGCCTGGTCGCTCAGGTGCTGGTTCTCAGCCTCCAAGGCCGCAATCCGGTCCCTTGCAGCACGGCCATCCTGCTCACAGACGGCAATGCGCCCCTCCAACGACCGCACTCGAAAGGTAGTGGCAGCCTCTCTAATCCATGCTCCCTTTCTTGGGCACGGTTGGTCTCCTGTAGTGTTTCAACCCTCGCCAGGGCATCCTCTGCCTGCTTCCTTGAAGCGGAGGCCTCCGTCTCCAGGGCAACCACTTGCCTAGTCAAAGCTTCAGCAGGCAAGCCCCTCCACTCAGTCACCTCACCTTGTCCTTTCATCAAATGGGAGAGGGACATCGTCGGCCCCATCCCAGCAAGATGAGGTAATGTACGATTTCTTTTAGTTTTAGCTGACTATTTTTTAACGTGGGTGGAAGTAGGTGCATTAGCCCAAATATGCGAGCAAGAAGAGATCAGCTTCATATGGAGGAATATCGTATGCCACTTCGGCCTCCCCAAAGAAATTAGTTGTGACAACGGGCCCCAATTCATTGGAAAAAAGATTGTCGAGTTCTTCGAAAAATGGCACATCAAAAGATACTCTCCAAGTCATATCATCCCACGGGCAATGGACAAGTGAAGTCCTCCAACAAGTCAATATTGAACATCATGAAGAAGAAACTCAAAAACGCCAAGGGACTGCGGGCAGAGGTACTACCTGATGTGTTATGGGCATACCGCAAAAAAAAAGCACAGAAGAAAGACCATACCCACTAGTCTATGGGACTGATGCAGTAATATTGGTCGAGGTCGGAGAGACAAATCTAAGGTACTCACACGAGAGTGAACCGACTAACAACGAGAGCAAAAGGCAAGACCACAATGAGGTCAAAGAACTAAGAGACATAGCTTATATAAGGATGAACGCTCAAAAATAATAGGCAGAGCGATACTGCAATAAAAATCCAAGGTCAGGCTGCTCTAAGTCGGGGACTACGTAGTCAAAGCCAAAATACATGCGATCAAGGACCCACGAGAAGGAAATCTAGGGACTAATTGGGACGCCCCGTAAAGAATTACGGCGATAACAAGCAAAAGGTCGTTCCAACTGGAAACAATGGAAGGAAAATTACTTCCAAACAACTAGAATATCACTCACTTCAATTACTTCAACCTCTAAGGAAAAACGTTCTCCGAGCCATACTCTTTTTCCCTCACCTGACTTTTTTCTCAATTGGATTTTCTCATGAAGGTTTTTAACGTGGCGACAAGGATAACAATTTCAGTTATAATATGTTGAATGTGCAAACCGATATATTCATTGACTGACCTCTCATTACTTCTCCAGGTCGCCCAATGAAGGGACTAGATAGACTGAGACTGGGACTGGAATGCCGGTCTGAAAAGCATGTAAATTTTTCCAAGTTTATAGAAGCAAAACAAGCATACAATGAAATCCTTCTAACGTTCACTGAAGCAAAACTACAACTCAATTTCGACCTCGTTCGAATTAATTAAGATTCAACATTTGACATCGCTTGAATCAACTCACAATCGACCTCGTTCGAATTAATTAAGTGTCAATATTCGACCTCGCTTGAATTGATTCACATTCGACATAGTACGAATTAACTAAGAGTAAGATTTGACCTCGCTCGGATTAACTAAGAATAACATTCGACCTCGCTCGAATCAACTTACATTTGGCCTCGCTCGAATTAACTAAACGTAATACTCGACTTTGATCAACTCACATTCAACCTCACTCGAATTAATTAAGACACCCACATTCAACTTAGTTCGAATTAGTTCAGTGACGTTCGACCTAGATCGAATTCAACTTACAGTTAGACTAACTCAAACTTGATTCACAGAATAACCTCGTTCGAGTTAATTATGGCAACATTCAACTTCACGCGAAGTAATCAAAGACACTTGATCGCATTCGGTCTAACGCCTTCCAATACAATTCTTTTAATCAAGTCAATCAATTGAGGAAAATATTCGAGGAAAAAATAGGAGAATTAGAAATAAACAGAAAAAGTATCATTCCAAAAGTATCTTACAAGGGCCGAATAAACGCCTACAAAAATAAATAAAAAAACAAACAAAAGATTACAAAACAAATATACTACTCGGCAGCATCGCCCCACCACCGTCTCCACCATCGTCCTTACCATTAGAGTATTCGTCATCATAAAAAGCACCTAGCTTATGTCAGTCCAAGTCATCTTCACCATCACCTTCCCTCGGTGTAGCAGGATCGTAACCATAAGCGACCCGAGATGCAAACGCCTTAGCACAAACATCCTCAAACTTCGTCTCAAAAAATTTCCCTGTCTGCTTCAAGACACTGAATATGTCTAGTTGAGCCTCAGCATTGATCCACTTATCATACAAATCCCGTGAAACATAAGTGAAACACGGGATGAAGACGGTTGAACCAGTAGCTGCGCCTTTTCGGCCTTAAGGACAACAGCCTTCTCATTTAGTTCCGAAACCTTTTTCTCAAGACCACCAATTCATTTGTGAAGTCTCGCCTCCCTGAGCGCGGCCATTTCTGCATCATTCGCCTGCTCAGATCTGAGGACACCGACCGAATCCTCTAATGCCGCTACTTCTGCCAAAGCTACTGTCCTGGCCTCCTCGGTTCTCTCAAACTCTGCCACTTTTTCGACCAACTCATCACTTAGACTGTTGGCTCTGATTAAGCTCGTCCCGTAGGGATTCCATCTGAGCTTGAAGGTCAACACACTCAGTCACAACCCCTTTGCTCACCTCGAGCTCGTCCTCCTTGAATCTTAGCGCTCCCTCGAGCTCACGTCCTTCTACTTTAGCTCATATTGAGAGATTGGAATTTACCATCCGTGCCAAGTAGGCAGCACAAGTCTCGATACTTTGTACGATACTCTTTGTACTTAGACTCCATCCTTTTAAAGAGAGCTTCTTCTCTTCTCGGCGGGCGCAATCATTCTCCAGAATGAGGGATTGATGAACATGGAGAAAGCAAAAAGTAGTCAGCAAAGAAAAACAATCAAAAAGAAAATAAAACAATCAAGTTACCGAAGAGAGAACATACATATCATTTAGCAAAAACACTTCAAAGTTACACTCCTCAGGGAATCCACTTGGGTTCGCCCATGTGCTCGGTTTTGATGTAAGGAAAGTTGACCCAAAATCCACGATTCATCTTATTGTCCATTTTTACCACCAGTCCCTTGGTCCCACGGTGGAGAATATGTATCATCGTGCCCTTATGGAAGCTTGGCGCAAAAAGATGTAATAGATGATGGATGGAAATCCCATGGTCGTCCAGTTCTGTGAACTTTATTAACATGAGGAAGAGTTTGTAAATATAGGGGGAGATCTTGGCCGGACAGATGCCGTAGTAGCGGCAGAACTCCTACGCCAGTGGGGGAAGAGGTACGGAATAACCCACTTGGAACGGGCACACGTAAAACGCGCAATACCCAGGACGATGAATCTGGATCATGTCGTTCCCAGCTGGGATTAGATCGATGTGAGCGAGAATGTTGTACTTGGTCCTAAGCACGACAAGATGGGATGCTTCCATCTCGAATTTTACAGGCTCAGGTTCATCTATAGGTAACTTCAAAAAGCCCGATATGGAGCCTGAAGGTATAGAAGAAGTGGCAATGGTGCGAGTTGTTGAAAGCAGGAACACAGGAAAAAGAAGGAGAGAAAAGGTGTAGGTTCGAAAGATCAGAAAATGTAAAGGTTTCTCCAAAAGATTCCCCTTTAGTTATAGAGAACAACGACACTCTAATCGATATGAATAACCGTCAATAGCACGAGAATCTAAATGATCGGGATAGAGGGAGCGATGCAACGTATTGGGAATATGTGTAATGATGACGCATGAGGTTGTGACGTCATTCTGAACCGATGTCAGTGTCCTTCTATTGTACTTTTTAAGGTTCTTTGAGAATATCCCATATAAATAGTAGGAGAGATAAGGCAAAAGACATGTAATATTCTATTTGATAGGAACACTTTTGAAAAGTTCTCTCTAGATAAATACAAGAAATAACTTTCTGAGAGAGATTTACATTCAATCTATTGTCATTTCTACCAGATCCGAGAAAGTGTATAATATTCTGCTCATTCATCAATGTAAGAAGATGTAATCATTCACCTCTTCCATTATTGAGTGAATATTCCTTCTTACTTACATTTAGTACTATTTATTGTTACTTATTACTTGATCTCATCATATTAAAAGCAGCAACATTTATTATGTACCGCATTAGATTCACTTCAACGCGGTCACACATTATCCATATGAATTAATTTTAGATCTAGGGATATTGTTTTTAACTGTGATTAATCCCTTATCCCCTTAATTAGTTTAACAAGGAGTGTCATACTTTTTGGTCAAACAATAAGCTCGATAAATTTTGGTTTGCCAACTTATAACTTTTGACTTGTTTAAGTAATACTTTTTAATTTATTTTAAGCATTCATTAACTTTGACAAATACTAAAAAATGCTAAAAGGAAATTGACAGCTAATTTGATCATATTAAAAGTCAATTCAAACACTCTTAACTCAATGCAAATTTGAATGACATACTTGAAGAAAGATATTCAATCAGTTCAAGATGTCATAATGTTTTAAGAAGTTGCTGCCTGCAGAAGACGTCGAGGAAGAACAATAAAATGGTTTCTAGCAATTGATCTAATTATTCTTTTAGTTGGCTAGAATCTGTTACTTAAACAAAATTAGATCTTGTAAAATATCACATATTGATTAATCAAAGAGAAATATTCAACAACATAATCAAAGGTAAGATCAATAAGTTGGGATCCTTTTTTCCAATGGAACGAAAGGAGATAGAATCATGCCACTGTCTAAAGTGTCTTTCTGGAAATTCTTCAAGGATAGCTGATCAGAACTTCATCTGGAATTCACATCCTACTGAGAGGTTTATTCAAACAGAGTGTACAATGCACCATGTGGCCCTAGTTTGGCATGCTAGCTCACTTTTAATCAATTAATTAAGCTGTACATGAGAGACGTTCGCGAATAAAGCCAACCATGCCCAAGGCTCTCAAAGATCTCTATATGGACCTTTAATTTATATGCTCCAAGCATTTTGAACTAATTGGAAACGGCTAACTCAACTTCTAGGCAGTTTCTTAGGATTAATCTTATGATATTGAATACTTCTTGCTGTTTAATTACCAAATAATGTAACTGTGTGGTCAGAAGAGGGGGTGTGAAGTAAGGCAGAAAATACTAAGAGACCTTAGTTCGGCCAACGCAAGATAGCTAGGAAGTCTAACATTATTACTTATAAATGTCAATTAACAAGTTAATTGTTTATTTCTTCTAAAATATTAAAATATTTATTAGACTCAGCATTTCTTGCGACTAGCATCATTAGTAATACTTCGCTATTATACTTCCTATCAAATTGTATAGATGATGAAACATATACCTATTTCCCGCATAATATAGAATAGTGGCCACTTTTCTTTTGGTTCGTATCACTAGCTATGCTTTTTACTCTTTATAAATACATGTAAAGTTATTTCCATCGTTTAATATTAATTAATTCTATTTTTCCTTCTGGAATAAAAAACACAGCGTGATGTCGATGCATCCTGTCAATAGAACTCTATTCAGTTCATACATTAACGATTAAACAATCACATACACATAATTATAAAACTCAAGTTGAGGATGGACCATTACTAATGGAGTCATCAATATCTCATGTACTTCAAGAGAAGAGTCTTTGATTATCTTTACAACCACAGAAATGATTAAAAGAGGAAATATATAGTATTCCTTAATTCTAAATTTTGCAATGTCATCAAGGATCGATCCAAACTGATGCGTGGAACCAGAATTTGAAATTTATTAATTCTGATAAAACTTAACCGAATCCATAGCTCGCCTAGCGAGTTACTAGGTTTACAATTAAATATTTATACATATTTAATTAATTTCTTAATATTAATACAAGATCTAAGCAAAAACTACTTAATTAATTCATTTGGACCCTACCGAATACTCTAGGTCCGCCTAGCATGGAAGTGTTAGGGATATAGTAGATATGCCCTAGATCCAATATCATATTTGATAACTTGAAAATATTTTTGTGAATGTCACTTGATATAAAATTTATGGCATTTGATATTCTTTTATCATTATTATTAATTATTTGATTAATTTGATAAGGTCCTTGATTAAATTTTGAGATTTGTCATCGTGATAGAGATCATGATAATGAGAACAAAGTCTCTTACAATTTAATCTAAGTTTGTTCTTGATTGTAGGATTATTAATTTGGACATTAGTAATCCGGTTAGATCAATATTTATGTGATTGTCTTATCGGATAAAGATTAGTTGATCTCATTAACTAAATCACATAGATAGATGATGCATATAGAGATATGATCATTGAACCGACTCATTGGATTATTCCTAATGGTTAGAATTACCATAACTGTCAATAGGATATTTTCTTGAAGAATGTGATGTAACCGTTTCCTTTGACTTGAGATCGTCACAGTAATTGACAAGTTATTCATTATGCTTTGATACTAGACACCTATGGCCCTAGGGCGATAATTGAAAGAATATTGGGTACGATTGAACACTTGTAGAATTAGTGATTAACCAAGACGGAATCTGTTTACTCTTGGTAATGAGTCTAAGCTCCATGTTGTCATGAATTATAAACGACCAAACTAAGACCTTGGCCAGGGAAATTGAATGAAAGAAGAAATGAGTTTCTTAGGTCATTCAATGGTCGATTATATTTGACATGAACACATAGTTGATCGCATATTAGGATTTGACAGTTTAACCATATCCTAGGGTGATCCAGAGCTATAAGGACAGAAGGAATTATTACATTATTATTCTACTGGTTATTGAGAGTAAATTGTATACTTCATGCTATCCGGTCGTTAAGGAGTGTTGCTAGACGTCACCCTTGATTAGTACATTGATATGATCAATTGACAACCGGTTTAGTATTAAACCTATGGGGTCGCACACTAACGAGTGTTTTGATCTTTGCTAAAGGATTAATTACTTATTATTTGTTAATTAAATTAAAGAATTTAATTAGTCAAATAAATTTAGTTATTAGTCCAAATGAAATATTATTATATTCTTTGCGAGCACAAAGATTATAATTAATATTGTGATAAATTGAAGTTTCTATTTGGAATAGAAATTAAATAATATTTCTTGGATGAAATATATATGATATATATATTTAATATTATTTTATATAATAGATGTATATAAAATATAATATTAATAAAGGCTTGTTAATAAATCTAATTTTGAATTAGATTATTAATGTGTAATTGAAGTTTTATACTATTTGGAATTGGATTAATATTTTTCATAGGAAAATATTATATTAATATAAAAATGTTTATGAATTAGAATCTAATTTAGAATTGGATATACGATGTCTGATTTTGGAGTAGACATTGTATTCCGAAAATTCGGAATTGGAATCCACGTTAAAAAGAAAGTGGAAATTTGGAATTTTTCATACAAAATTCTCTAAAGTTTATTTTTGGAATAAACTTTTACCCTAAGTAAATTATTACCTCAACCAAATAGGAAATGGATTTGTAGGTGATGCTATATAAAGAGTGATGAAGAAAATTTGCAAAGTTTTAGTTTTTAATTTTTCTTAAGAAAACCTACTTTGTGAAAGTGAGTGCAATGCAAAGCCAAGAGAGAAAAATATAATTACAAGAAAAGTGTTTCTTGTTCTATTAATTTGAGTTGAGATTTTTGAGAAAAATTTCAACACAATATTCTTCGTTCAATTTGTTCGCAGATTTCATCGATCAAAGAGTTGATAGCAAGGATCGGTCTCGGTATGGATACGCATAGAGTCTTCGCACTATCGAAGAAATTCTGAAAAAAGAACTCTCTTCACCAGGTACGTCTTAGACCCGATCTTTGACAAGTAAATAAATTTTAAAAGATGAAAAATCTACCTAAGATTGTTATTGTCTTCCGCTGCGTGTTACGAACACCTATACGCAATCCTTTTGTGGTATCAGAGCCGTGGTTTATTGTGTCTAAAATTTATTTTTGAAATATTTTAATATTGTATCTGAGGAGTTCAAACCATAATAGATGTGCCTTGTGCAATAGTCAAATCGTTTGAATGATTGATTTTATTTTATTGTGGATAAAATATGCATTGATATAACTATTGAGATAGTTGATAACTTGAATTTGAAATTTTGTATTAGATACAATGGGAATCTATAATAGGTTACATGAATTTATTGTTAATTTAATAGTTATTAGTTCATGAGATATTAACTAATAATAATATTCTAGCATGAATTCTTTTTATGTGATATATAAGATAAATATGTTAGAGGATGTTGAATTTTGTTGTATGCCATGTGCTTGTTCATTACATTATTTTGAATTATCAATTACATGTGATGTAAATTAATTTAGGGCTAAGCATGTAGACAACTTGAACTAAATTCACATGCTATAAAAGATTCGATCTTCGAGTTATTAGAAAATTATTTTTGTAACAACTCCCTCTTACTAAAATTTGAGTTTTTTAAATAATAAAATATAAGACATTTTATTATAGAGCTATCCATCAAGGTAATTAATTTTACTTATTTCTTGTTTATAAGAAGCGGCCTGACTACCAGGAGACTTATAGTTCGAGAATATGTTAAAATTATTTATTGCATTAGATGTATGGATTGAAAGAATTATTCAATTTTACACTAGACACCTGGACTACCCGGGGGAGTATAAAATTTAATAAGTTCTTTGCATCATGATGGTCGAACTCAACTATGCCAATAGGATCGACCTGACTACCAGTGGACTATTTGACATAGAGCTATTTAAGGAAATTGTATGGGGATACAATTGGTAAGAGTACCTACCTTTAAAATATATGTGAGAAACGACTTGATTTCCAAGGGGCTCATACATATTGTTAAAGGGTTCCTTTACTCCACTAAAAGAAATAAAGATTTCGTAAACTATAATGAGGGTAAATAGTTTAAAATAATTAGTGGAAATATCATTTATATAAAAGTCCATGTCTTTATGATGTATGCAAATATGTTCTTATATTACTGCTTTTTCTTTTCTATATTTTAGATTTCTCGATATGTCTGCTATATCACTTCGTGGAATACTTGAGACCAATAAGTTGGTAGGACCAAACTTTAATGATTGGTACAGAAATTTGAGAATTGTTCTCATGCATGAAAAGCTTATTGATGTGATCGATAAGCCCGCCAAGGAAGTCCCAGATGTAAATGATGATGATGTTACCAAGATTTATTAGAAACACTTGGAAGAATTTCATACTACCAAATGCATTATTCTCGCTTCTATGAATTCTGAACTGCAGAGGAAACATCAGGATATGGATCCAGCTGCAATTATTGAACATCTTAAGAAGATGTTTGGTACACAAAGCAGGACAGCTAGATACCAAGTATCTAAGGCTTTATTTGGATCCAAATTGACTGGAAATTCACCAGTTGGACCCTATGTCAATCATATGATTAATCTTATTGAAGAGATTGAGAAGTTGGGGTGCAAATTGGGTAAAGAGCCTTCTCAAGATTTGATCTTGCAGTCACTACCAGAATCCTTTTCACAATTTGTTATTAATTTTAATATGAATAAAATGGATTGTGATCTTCATGAGATGCTTAACATGTTGATTGATTATGAGAATCAACTTGCATCTGAGAAGAAGAAAGGAACTATCATGTTGGTTGGATACTCTTCTAAGAAGAAAGGTAAGGGTAAAAGTAAACCCAAGAAAAAGCCTACTGCGCCCAAGGGTGGTGTGACCAAACCCAAAGGCAAAGAAGGCAAAGCTGACCAATCTGATGCTGTATATTTCCATTATAAGAAAATAGGACATTGGAAGAGAAATTGCAAAGAGTATCTTGCAAATTTAAAAGACAAGAAACAAGGTAAGACTTTAATGAAAAATGTTTTCAATGTTTCTTTAACTACTACTAATTCTTCAGTGTGGGTATTAGATACTGGCAGTGATTATAACATCTGCAATATGTTTCAAGGGTTCCAGATAAGTAGAAAGTTGAAGAAAGGAGAAATTAATCTACGAGTTGGAAATGGTGCAAAAGTTGCGGCCGTCGCTATAGGATCAATTTCTTTAATAATGCCTACAAGCAAAGTACTTATGTTGGATGATTGTTATTACGTTCCTAAATTTGTTTCGAACATAATTTCAGCTTCTATGTTAGACAAACGTGGTTTACGCATTAATATAGGCAATGGTATTTGCTCTATTTATTATAGTGATAATTTATATGCCAATGGCTATCTCCAACATGATGTTTATGTCTTACCTAGTGTGAATGCTAATTCGATTATGCATGTTTCAAGTCTTAAGAGGAAAAGAGATGATCATGTAAATCAAACATACCTTTGGCATTGTAGGCTTGGTCATATTGGAGAGAAAAGAATTAACAAGTTGTACAAGGAAGGGTACCTTGACAAGTATGATTTTGAATCATATCCAACTTGTGAATCTTGTCTCAAAGGAAAAATGACCAAATCTCCATTTACTGGAAGTGGAGAAAGAGCTTTTGAATTATTGGGACTAATTTGTACAGATGTTTGTGGGCCCATGAAAATTCAAGCTAGAGGTGGATATTCTTACTTCATCACCTTCATTGATGATATGTCAAGATATGGATTTGTATATCTTATGAAACACAAGTCTGAATCTTTTGAAATGTTCAAAAGATTCCGTTGTGAAGTTGAGAAGCAGACTGGTAAAAGTATCAAAGTACTAAGGTCTGATAGAGGTGAAGAATATCTTAGTGAAGATTTTACGAGATATCTCAAAGAGAATGGGATTCTCTCACAGTGGACACCTCCAGGAACACCACAACACAATGGTGTGTCTGAAAGGAGAAATAGAACCTTATTAGATATGGTGAGATCTATGATGGGGTTCACTGATCTTCCATTAAATTTATGGGGATATGCTTTGGAAGCAGCAACATACTTACTTAATAAAGTTCTCACTAAGTCAGTCTCTACAACACCATATGAGATATGGGAAGGATGTAAGCCTAACCTTAAACATATTAAGATTTGGGGTTGTCCAGCTTATGTTAAGAGAGTACAGTCTGATAAACTTGACTCAAGATCTGATAAGTGTAGGTTCATTGGGTATCCCAAGGAAACAAGGGGATATTATTTCTATCACCCTTCTGACCATAAAGTGTTTGTGGCTAGAGGAGCAACCTTTTTGGAAAGGGAATTTCTATTGGAAGGAAATTATAATGGAGAAATAGAACTTGATGAAGATCAAGAAACTAATAAATCAACACAATATAAAGATCATGAGACCAAAGTTGAAGAACCTTTATTGGATGTTTTGAAGTTGCCAAGGAAATTGCCATCTTCAACGGTTGAAGTTCAAGAACTAAATGAAGTTCAAGAACAGGTTAATGAACCAGTTCCAAACCAAATTGAACAACAACAAAATCCAACACAAGGTGAACATATTGTACAAGTACCTCTTCGAAGGTCTACACGAGAACGTCATGTACCAACAAGATTAAATTTATTGGTACAAGATGATTTATCAAATGAGGTTGATCATAATGATGATGACCCTAAGACCTATGAAGAGGCTATACAAAGTTCTGATTATGAGAAGTGGCAAAAGGCCATGGTATCCGAAAAGGAAAATAAAGTATGGATTTTAATTGAAACTTCAAAGGATATAAAACCCATAGGTTGTAAATGGGTTCTTAAGAAAAAGATTGGAGCAGACGGAAAGGTGGAGACCTACAAAGCACATCTTGTTGCCAAGGGATATCATCAGAAAGAAGGAGTCAACTATGACAAGACTTTCTCTCCCGTGGCAACGCTCAAATCTATTCGGATTTTGCTTTCTATAGCAGTATACTATGATTATGAAATATGGCAAATGGATGTGAAAACAACTTTCCTTAATGGTGAGCTAGAAGAGGATGTGTACATGACATAACCTGAAGGTTTCACATTTTCGTCTGATCATAATAAAATTTGTAAGCTACAAAGATCTATTTATGGATTAAAGCAAGCTTCTCGAAGTTGGAATATTCGATTTAACAAAACAATTGAAAATTTCAATTTTGTTAGATGCGAAGAAGAACCTTGTGTGTACAAAAAGGTTAGTGGGAGCACAATTATACTTTTAGTGTTGTATGTTGATGATATATTGCTCATAGGGAATGATGTACCGGCATTGCAAAATACCAAGATTTGGCTATCTGAACAGTTTTCCATAAAAGACTTGGGAGAAGCAGCTTATATATTAGGAATAAAGATCTATAGAGATTGATCTAGAAAGCTGCTTGGACTTTCCCAGCCTTTGTACATTGATACTATCTTAAAGAGGTATAACATGGATAATTCCAAAAGAGGCTATCTACCGATAGGCACTGGAATTTCTCTCAGTGGGGAGGATTGTCCTAAAACACCTGAAGAGAGAGAACACATGAGTAGGATCCCATACGCTAGTGCAGTGGGAGCTATCATGTATACCATGACATGTACGCATCCTGATGTGGCTTATGCACTTGGAGTGACTAGCCGATATCAGGAAAATCCTGGTGAGGAACATTGGAAGGTGGTGAAGACCATTCTTAAGTACTTAAGAAGGACTAAAGACCAATTCCTCATCTATGGGGATTCTGAGTTGAAACTTGAAGGTTATACTGATGCAAGTTTCTCTTCAGATAGGGATGATAGCAAATCTATTTCTGGTTATGTATTCACCTTAAATGGTGGTGCAGTGAGTTGGAAAAGTTCCAAACAAGCTACAGTAGCTGATTCAGTGACTGAAGCAGAATATATAGCAGCTAGTGAAGCTGCTATGGAAGCTGTATGGATGAAAAAGTTCTTAATTGAACTTGGTGTGGTTCCTTCAATAGAATGTGCGGTTTCATTATTGTGTGACAATAATGGAGCCATTGCTCAAGCAAAAGAACCAAGATCACACCAAAAACCCAAACACGTTCTGCGAAGGTATCACTTGATAAGGGAGATCATTGAACGTGGAGACGTCGAGATTCAAAAGGTTGATGGAAAGGAAAATGTTGCAGACCCATTCACTAAAGCTCTTGGCGCAAAGGAGTTTGACAAGCACAAGTGGAAATTGGGGATGAAGTACAAGAGCGATTGGCTCTAGTGCAAGTGGGAGATTGTTAGGGATATAGTAGATATGCCCTAGATCCAATATCATATTTGATAACTTGAACATATTTTTGTGAATGTCGTTTGATATAAAATTTATGGCATTTGATATTCTTTTATCATTATTATTAATTGTTTGATTAATCTAATAAGGCCCTTGATTAAATTTTGAGATATGTCATCGTGATAGAGATCATGATAATGAGAGCAAAGTCTGTTACAATTTAATCTAAATTTGTTCATGATTGTAGGATTATTAATTTGGACATTAGTAATCCGGTTAGATCAATATTTATGTGATTGTCTTTATCGGATAAAGATTAGTTGATCTCATTAACTAAATCACATAGATAGATGATGCATATAGAGATATGATCATTGAACTGACTCAATGGATAATTCCTAATGGTTAGAATTACCATAAATGTCAATAGGATATTTTCTTGAAGAATGTGATGTAACCGTTTTCTTTGACTTGAGATCGTCATAGTAATTGACAAGTTATTCATTGTGCTTTGATACTAGACACCTATGGCCCTAGGGTGATAGTTGAAATGATATTGGGTACGATTGAACACTTGTAGAATTAGTGATTGATCAAGACGGAATCTGTCAACTCTTGGTAATGAGTTTAAGCTCCATGTTGTCATGAATTATAAACGACCAAACTAAGACCTTGGCTAGGGCAATTGAATGAAAGAAGAAATGAGTTTCTTAGGCCATTCAATGGTCGATTATATTTGATGTGAACACATAGTTGATCGCCTATTAGGATTTGACAGTTGAACCATATCCTAGGGTTATCCAAAGCTATAAGGACAGAAGGAATTACTACATTATTCTTCTACTGGTTATTGAGAGTAAATTGTATACTTCATGCTATCCGGTCATTAAGGAGTGTTGCTAGACGCCACCCTTGATTAGTACATTGATTTGATCAATTTACTACTGGTTTAGTATTGAACCTATGGGGTCGCATACTAACGAGTGTTCTGATCTTTGCTAAAGGATTAATTACGTTATTATTTGTTAATTAAATTAAAGAATTTAATTAGTCAAATAAATTTAGTTATTATCCAAATAAAATATTATTATATTTTTTGCTAGCACAAAGATTATAATTAATATTGTGAATAAATTGAAGCTTTTATTTGGAATAAAAATTAAATAATATCTCTTGGCTGAAATATATGTGATATACATAATTAATATTATTTTATTTAATAGATGTATATAAAATCTTATTTTGCTCCTTCCTCAGGTGAAAGCGGTCTTGATGCGGAATCAGTGATTCACCGGCCACTAGATCGATGAAGAATCTCTCTAAAATCTGCTCTTTGATAAGTGATTGACCTAGCGACCCCTGTCCTTCTCCTTTGTTTCTAAACTAGCAGAATCGTGGGACATCAAAAGCAGTAAGTTGATTGTTGGTTTTTATTCATCACTCTCGTATATGTTAACTTGGTTCGTTCCATTCTCAGGGATAAGAAGGATCCACTAGAAAGACTGGAGTAGTATCTTCATTAGCCGGAAGGAATTAGTCTCCACTAGCATCATTCGAAGAACGAACAAGAAAGTCAAGGAAGAAAAACCAAGCTCTGTCAGTCAGACCTCCTCAGAAGTACGTGATTTCGCCTTTCCAACCAATTGCTGTAGGAAGAACCCTGGACCTATTCATTCCTTCTCAGACTCGCCTAGCGGTCTTTTTCACTGTGCCGAGATGTGAGGTGCAGGTGGTGATGATCACCCCGGGGTATGCGCTAGCGCCCTTGACAGGCACTCCAGAACCCGACTCCTAAACTCAAAACTGGCCGAAAATTCCCATTTTGAGCTTGCTCAGGCGGATGTCCGAAACTCAGGAGCTTCCTTAACTACTTAGTTCAGGAACTCTTTAGAATACCACAACCTAATGGTCCCATTCATGAACTAGCTTGACTTTAATAAAGGCTTGTTAATAAATCTAATTTTGAATTAGATTATTAATGTGTAATTGAAGTTTTATCCTATATGGAATGGGATTAACATTTTCAATAGGAAAATATTATATTAATATAAAAAAGTTTATGAATTAGAATCCAATTTAGAATTGGATATATGATGTCTAATTTTGGAATAGACATTGTATTCCAAAAATTCGGAATTGGAATCCACGTTAAAAAGGAAGTGGAAATTTGGAATTTTCATACAAAATTCTCTAAAGTTTATTTTTGGAATAAACTTTTACCCTAAGTAAATTATTACCTCAACCAAATAGGAAATGTGTTTGTAGGTGATGCTATATAAAGGGTGATTGAGAAAATTTGTAAAGTTTTTAGTTTTTAATTTTTCTTGAGAAGAAAACCTACTTTGTGAAAGTGAGAGTGCAATACAAAGCCAAGAGAGAAATACAATTACAAGAAAAGTGTTTCTTGTTCTACTAATTTGAGTTGAGATTTTTGAGAAAAATTTCAACACAATATTCTTCGTTCAATTTGTTCGCGGGTTTCATCGATCAAAGAATTGATAGCAAGGATCGGTCTCGGTGTAGATACGCATAGAGTCTTTGCACTATCGAAGAAATTCAGGAAAAAAAACCTCTCTTCACCAGGTACGTCTTAGACCCGATCTTTGACACGTAAATAAATTTTAAAACATGAAAAGTCTGCCTAGGATTATTATTGTATTCCGCTGCATGTTACGAACACATATACGCAATCGTTAAGGAAGCAGCGAGAAAACTAGAGACGAAGAGACGTATATAGAGAGTAGTTGCATGCGCACATGCAAAGATGCATGCACGTAGATGAATGTCGAGAGGGAGCCCCTTAGCAGCAATCAATCTGGCATTCATGGTAATGGCAAATATAATCCAGCTGCAGAGAGCCATGAAACTAAAGTTACTTTTTAAAAGTAATCTACTGGTCCAACTTCTAACCCATGCAGACATGTCCCTTTTATTACTACAAAGCTTCATCTAACATTTCTATCACAATCTTACTTGACCCATAACTTGTCCATATTTCATGCATGACTCTTGAATTGAAGCTGATGTATTCAAACTTATCTTCCTCATTCTTCCTATCTATCTATTTCCATTATTATAGTAGTATATTATATTACTTTGGAAAATTCTCCCCACATATGATCAGTACAGTCCAAGTATTAATGGCTTCATCGCAACAAGGCTATAAGATCGATTGAGACGTACCATATTTGCTTAAATTTTTTGACTAATTTCTCCGGCAGGATCTAACAAGTTGGTCCCTCTCAATGAAAGAGATATATAGCAGATAAGACCACAAGACATCAGATTGTCACATGGATTCATTGCTTTGTTTTCAGCGTTTTGTGGTGTGTTCAATGCATGAACCCCATGCAGTTTATTTTTGGTTTTATGCCAGTATTTTAATTTGTTTTTGTTTTCCCCCTTTTTGTAGCATTGTAAGAGCTCTTCATATTTCTGGATAAAAAGAAAGTTAGTATGTTTGAATTATTCCAAGAATTAAACAAAGATGCTGTATTAGATTCAGTAATTAAGATTTCAGCAGGATCATGGCTTCATAATTGTAGCCTAGGAAGGCAAATGTTGTCTTTTCTCCAATTTACAACAATAAACATAGGTACACTATTAATATACCAAAAGTTCCTTAGGCTCCCATCATTTTCTCAAAATAAACACAATCCAACAATGTTTGCCTAGATTATGAATGCTCTTTGGGACAAATTGCTTTTTCTTGACTCCACTAATATTATTTTAAAAACAATCAATGACGACCAGTTTCTACGATAATTAAGCTAACAACCGGACTAAATGCATTATTTCTTGAAGGACATTGAACCGTACTCCAAAGGACCAAGGCGGGACATGTATTAACACAATTACATAATCTTTTAATTCATAAAAATAATTAAACTCGAATCTTGAACAATACACCAACTCTGTTGGATGGGTGTCAGGACTAACATGAACCTCGTCAGTTTTGTCTCGAAACTAATTGATCTTATAGAAAATGCTTCGAAAATCCTACTTGTACATTAAAATTTTCATTTGTCTCCCTGATCTACAACAGTACAGCTAAGAGCCGAATATTTGGGAAATGTCAAAACGTTTTATTGCACGCACGGTTTAATCGAAATAAAATGGATGTACTCAATTTATTACTCCTTCCATCCAATTTTATGTGATCTAAAATAAATTATAAATAATTGTGTGGCCATAAATAATTTTGTTACAGCTTTCCTTGAATAGAGAGGCTGTTTTCAAATAGACCCCCGATATCCTTCCCTCCAAGAACTTCCCACCGGAGGTTGCTTACCATCAGAGCAACCCTTATTGTCTAAATATAAAACAGTTTCATTCCTTTAGGTAAGCACAGACTAAAAGAAAAATGCATCACATAAATTAAGACATGGAGTAAGACGTTAACAATATTAATAAATTGTTATACTATCACATCCCCTAAAAGGTAAATGCAAGTAATTGGCCACGATAAATACAATTGTTACCTAGATACTAAGGTAGACAACTTGCTACAACAAATAAAATTACGCTAGAAGTGTGGACATTTATTACGAAATTAGTGCCTATAAAAAATGCCTATATAATATAGGGAAATTACCATCTATGTCCATTTAGAAGTAGCTCATTGCAAAAATTGGCCAATTGATAAAATATTACAAATATTAGCTAAAATGCCCAATTAGCTATTTATAGCAAAAAAAAATCAAAATTTTACTTTCTTTTGAGTGGGTGCTATTAGAATAGATTGGGTATATCTTAAGGAGCTTGAATCTCAGTTTTGGGATGATTTGGTGAAGTTTTGAGGTGGTTTGAATTGAAAATTCGAAGTAAAAACTGATATGAAAAAAAAATGATACGTGTATTACACTGTGTAGGAGGACCAGACCCCACCTGGTGGGAGTATACTGGGTAGTTGTTGTTGTTGTTGTTGTATTACACTGTGTATCACATATGTATCATATTTGTATCGATTGTGTATCACATGTATATCCATGTATATCTGTGTGTGAAATACATGCGTGATACACGTTTGATACATGTGTCACAGAAGAATTTTTTGAGATCGATTTAATTATGAATTTTTATACAAAACCAGTCCAAATCACCTCCAACTTCTTCAAATTTTGTATATTGACTTATCTATATGTTTTCAATGAATTTCGACTATACCCATTAAAAAATTTCTTGTTTGTTTCGATTTTTGAAATATTGGCTAAAGATTGGTAAGTTGAAACTTATATGTGATATTTCTGTAAGTTTCCCTATAATTGTCCGGTTTTGCCTTCCTCTCTGGGCATTGCTTCATTGATTGGTTGGTCCCTATGCTCCCTTGCCCATAACTACTTCCCTCTTTGTTATGCTATATATAGCTAAAAACATATATCCAGAGCACTCAAGAGTCAGAACCAAGTTTTCAAAGCACAAAGAAAATAGCGAGAAAAATGGCCTGCTGGTCAGCTGAAAATGCTACCAAAGCCTATCTCAGAGCAATAAAAATGGTTAGTACTTATATTACTTTACTCCCTGCTTTTAAAATGAATTCCTATATATTTTCTACCTTCAAAGTTCCTATATTGTTTTCCTTTTCTAATCGTGGATTCATTTGGTATTTTTTAGGGAAAGAGAGCAAAGGAGCCTGATATGGCAGAGTTCATTTCAGCACTTGCTGCAGGCAACAATGCACAACAAATGGTTGTTGCATGTGCAGATGTAGCCGACTCGGCCACCACACTAGCTCTGGTGGCTGCAGCCCAGCAGACTGGTGGCCGAGTCATCTGCATCATTCAATCAGCTGACAAACTGAGTCCATCAATAGAATCTCTAGGCGATAACGCAACATATGTTGAGTTTGTCATTGGAGATGCCTTAACTCTACTAATGAATGAGTATAGAGAAGCAAATTTTGTACTCATTGACTGCAACCTCAACAATTGTGAAGGCATACTTCAAACAGCAAGAATGATTGGAGAAAATGTGAGTGTTTTGGGATACAACGCGCTATCTATGGGTTCGTGGAGATGCCAAAGCTTCAATGCTCATTTGATACCTATAGGAGAAGGACTATTAGTAACAAATAGAGTGGCTAAAAAAGGTTGTAATTTGGGATTTTCAGGGAAAAGGAGTCGTTGGATTGTGAAAGTAGATAAATACACAGGGGAAGAGCATGTTTTCAGAATCAGGGCTTCACATGGAAAGCCAGTTGAAGCTTAGGCTCTCTGATTTGCGAATAGTAGTGTAGAATAGGAGAAGAAGATTTTTCTACCATACATCTCAAATGTTAAGCTGAGATTTGGATTCTCTCCTTAGTAGGAGTAGGCTATGGTTTTGAACTGTGAATAGCTGCAATGTTTAATTAATCCTAATATTGATTAGTATATATAGTTTGCCATTGTGAATCACACAAATGTTGATTCATCGAATTTACAGGGCTTCTTCTTCCCTACATTTGTTTAAAATGTACTCGAAATATAAATCAATCTCATTAAAAACTTTCCAAGATTAATTATCAAATTTATCTGTTATTTAGACAAACAAGAAACTCAAAATGACCACTATAATGCTTGCTAAACTTTGAGTACAAGAGAATGTGTACTACTTGATGTGAAAGGTGAAATTTAACCAACGGCAGTTGATCTAAGTTTGATGAGGACCAGGATCGGTAGATTTATCAAATTTCACCTTTAAATCGAGAATTCAACTCATATAAATCTCCATTTTAATGTGTCTCTTGTCATAACATGAGATGTAACATGGTTAACATCTTCAAGGTACATTTCATTTTTCTATGGATGAATAATAAAGATCAGGCAAACTGAAGGGTTTTGTTTACATCAAATCAATAAATATGTGACTTATATAATTTATATGTCTTTCATTTAACCATAATAAATTTATATGTTCTGGTGTAAACGACTGAGGGTGAATTTTACCCCTCAATGCATGTGTACGGATTTCATTAACTCCTCTTCATTTTGGATCGCATCAGCCAGCTTTCAGCAAGTTGGTGTATGGACCAACTACACGTTCTGGTTTCTGTTGACTAGCTATTATTTATCCTTTTTCGTGTATATCATTCCTTAATCAAAGGGTTACACGTCTATATGGTGAGCAATATCAAACCAATAATCTAGTATGAACTCGATCAATAATGTCGACTGAATCTCTTTAAGCTAATTAAACACGATCGTGAGAAGATGCTTATCTGCAACTCATCCACATGAACAACCGTGCTGTACACACGTGTGCCTGTGCCAACAGATACCTTATACATTGGAGTACTCCCTCATGTCTACAGAAATGACCAATTTACTTTTTTATTTTGGTCCAAAATAAGTGTTCATTTATCCCTAAAAAGTCATTTACTCCTCACATTTAAGAAGTTAAGTAAGCACTACTATAAGTATGGTGCAATATTTAATAAAAGATAGTTTAGTCACACTAATTATTCTCGTCTAAAATTTAGTATTTCCTTAATAGATGTGCTCAAAGTAATTTAGTCACTTAGTATGGACCGAAGGGAATAGCTATTAACAGTAGTGGAGGTAAGATTTTTTCGAGATTCTTAAAAAAAGAAGTAAAGACGAAGAAGCTAAGGGGTTAATATACAATATATATAAAAAAGACTGTTTAGTGCACGAAGCTCCCGCTATGTGCGGGGTCCGAAGAAGGGCCGGATCATAAGGGTTTATTGTATGCAATCTTACCTTGCATCTATGCAAGAGACGGTTTCTATGGCTCGAACCTGTGACTTCCTGGTCACATGGCAACAACTTTACCAATTACGCCAAGATTCCCCTTTGTTTCAACATATGATATAATACATAAAATATTTTTGACCTAATATACAAATATAATGTTTCGGCAAGGCTCCATCCCTATCTATTAGGGCAAACTAGTAGGACTTCTTTACACTAAGGACACTGCAAGTTGGTGCAGCTATGTTCACCATTAAGTTAACACTGCCAATACAACACCCTAATAGTTAGCTCATAGCTTATTAATCATATAGTGTTGTGCATTGACTCAAATCTATCTTCTGTCATATCTGCATTTTCTTTATATCATATTTCTCTTGGTATATGATAAGGAGAATAAAGTAGAACAAAAAGAAAGTTCCAAGAAGTGTCTTTTGTAGCCTATTGGGTCCCTACTGAACGTGCGGGAAGAATAGTTTAATTCAGTTTCTCCAATAATACAAATGCAGAATCAGAAGATTAATTATGGGGCCTCAAAAGACCAGGGGACAGAGAATTATGCACGTTGTTTCTCTGTTAGAGAAGAAGCTTGCAAATGATTTGGATCTAGATCTCTGCTTGGCTATCCTGAGGCAAAGCTTATTGTGAGCTGTTCTGCTTCTGAACAACCCGCTATTCTGATGCTTTCTGCCATTCAAGGGTCATTTAGTATTCATACAAAATGATAATTTTCTAGATTATCGTGTTATTGATGAAGGGTAGCATCGCACAACTGAAATTTTATTTTTGTGTCTCATATAACTTACACTATTTGTATGAATCAATCTTTTCGTCTCACAGTTTTGTGGACCCATATTTTGGTGAACTCAGAAGTTTAAGATTGGGGTTCACAAATTTGTAAGAGAGAAAAGAGCCCATACAACTAATGTCAGTTGTATGAGACGTAAAATAAAACTTCTCACTAGTTGCCTATCAAAAGGTCATATACATGGGCTGCTTAAGACCTAGACGGCCAATAAATCCTTAGCTTTAGGTGCCCAAAATTATGAAGCTCGAAAAATTGTTAGTGTTAGCACCTTGACAAAGTTCCTCGGCAGATGTGGGTCGTGACAGGGATTTTTATGATGGTCTTGGCATACAATCTAAAAAAATGGGGCAATACCATAACGGGCAGCTCGTATGATGGACTATGTGGGGTTGATAAACGCACCTTGAACGGAGGCAAGGCGCATTTCACATGGATATGTGAGTTGGCATGGCAATGGAAAGGCAAAGCCAAGTCAAAGCAAGAGCTAAGACATGGCAAGGCTAGACAAGACAAGCAATAACATTGATATGGGCAGCTTTGATCAAGTTGAGGGCGACTTTATATAAGCGGGTAGTTGCAGCAATGGGCGTGCACGACTAAGTCAATGGGCGGCAAGCAGTGGCCATGACATTAGGGCGAATCGGTATCAAAGGGAAGGCTGGGCGCAATGCTAACCTTGGGTGCACAGCAGCTGGACAAAACAAGCACATGCAGTGTACAAGCAGCGGTTACAAAAAATGTGCTGGGCACATGGCAGGCAGTTGGCAGCTACACCCACATCCATAGCATGACTGATTATGGGACTACAATAGATGAATGTTTTTATATCATGTCTTATCATTTTTGCCCATCAGTTGGGGCTTGTCAACTAATTGTCTTAGATGCTGCCAAGTGTAATTCAGCAGCATACACTATAAATAAGTGAATAAAGCTGTCCCAAAGGGTCATAACTTAGTCTGATGGCAATTTTTCTAACCAAAAACGTCTACGTAATTCCTAAAGGTGGAAAAGTTATTTTGGGTCAGTGAACTAGGGTGTTCTTTGTTTGGCCATAGGGTTATCTTTATTGTGTACTTGTATTTACATATTAATACGAGTTGGAAAGAAATTTCTGTAAATTTTGTGTGTGACTTTATTTTACTTGCTGCCGAAATATTTCTAACTCCCAAAACGTCCAAAAATTATCCTAAGTGTTGGAAGGCTGAAGTCAATATGTGCTTGATAGCCTAGATCATGTAGAGCTTAGTTGTAAGAATTGAATTTTCTAAACTCTATGTTATTCATAATATGACGATGCCTACAAACCTAATGACTTAAGATAAATAACAAATAACAAAGACTCAACAAACCTAAGGACTTAAGATATCTCCAATCATGGGATCTGGTCCTTGAGGTTGCAGCAACTTTGTTCTTGAGAGAGGCTGTGACAAGCACTTGAGAGAATATTTTCTTTTGATTTTGCAAGTGTTGGAGTGAATTCTTGTGCCTTGCAGCAAGTTTGTACTACAAAAGACATCACCATGGTGATATCAATTCACAATGGTAATATCAATTCTTGGTTAGTGCATGCCTCTTTCCAATAGGAAGTGACTGCTGCATTGTCGCGTGTATAGTTGCAGGCAGTCACATTCTGCAGTTGCTTTCCAATTGTATAGTTGACTTATACTTCTGTCAGGGGAACACCAAGGGATCAGGTCCCTAATCCGGTACTTTAGTAAATCTAAAAGCATGTTGTCCAGATTATCTTGAGTCGATTAACTTAAATGATTGTATCAGGCATGTTTCATGTTCTTTATTTGGTTCTCTCATGAAGTAAGTTATTTTATCTTCCTTGATTGTATTTATATGTGTGTGACATCACTTACAATTATATAAGAAAGGCAGGTATAAAGCCTTCTATAGAAAGTTGACTCATGCATTGTTCATGTGCAGTAGCGTGTTCATGCAACAATTTTCCTACTAGAGAGGTGTCTTCATACAGTCTCCTCGGGAACTGGTAGGGACCGGTTTCCTCAGCTATTCCTTCCACTCTTAAGAGTTGAGTTATATCATACACTGAATCCCAAACTGGAACTTTGGGATCTCAAGGTCTTGTAAATGTATAACATGTTCCTTATCTGGTTCTGGATGATAAGTTTGTTAGATCATCAAAACATAAAATACAATACTTATGCCCAAGGTACTTGTAACCTATCAATTTTTCCCTTTTTGATTATGACAAACTTAGAACTGATATTCCCCCTAAGAACCAGATCTCCATATTGTCCCCCCTAAAATCAACCATATTCCCTATGAGAACCAAAGCTAAGGAGCTGATCACAACTAATTCCTCAAGACTGTTCGGCAAATCATCAAAACTCAAAGTACCATAACTTATCAATTTCCCTTTTTTTGATGAATGAAAAACCTAGAATTATTCCCCCTAACAATCAGATTCCTTACATGCACTGATCATATCTAGTCCACACCCCATTCGTTGAGAACGTTTGTCATCATCAAAATATGACATAGTGACATAGTGTAACTTCCTTTTTGGGAAAGAGGACCTGACTTGCTTTTGTTTTACTCATGTATCACACACCCTATGATCCTTGAAGCTTGGCTCGTGTAGACCACGAACCAGGTCCTTCTTGACCAATTTTTTCAATAGTGTCAAACTTGCATGACCCAATCTTTTATGCCATAGCTCAGCTTTATCATCAACAACACCCAGACAGCTGAGATCCCCTTGTACGAGATTTTAGAAATACTCAACAAGCTATACTTTAAACCCTTCATGTAGTACGCATTTTTAAATAGAGTGGGAAAGAGACTTCTCGATCCTTCTAACTTCCAGAATATATCCCTTCTTGCCATATTCTAAGGATACACTCCCTCCCTGTAGGTCTTTCAGTGAAAGGAAATCATTTGTCTTCCAGTCATATGCTTTCAGTAGCCGCTATCTATGTACCGCTATTGAGTGCTCCTTTTCACTATTCCCTGCACAAGGAAATCAAGGGTTAGACTTAGGAAACCAAACAAGTTTGGGTACCTTATAATGAGAAAAGGGGTGAATGAGGGTTCTTTTGGTCCAAACATGCATTATACGTTTTGTATGTGAAGGACCAAGTTCCATGGCAGCAGTTACTTTTTCAGCAAAACCTTTGTTTTTCTGTTGAGACTGAATTCTGGCCTTACAATTTTCTTTAAAGTGCCCAATGTTGCCACAATGAGTGCAACTCTAATTGTCAGGTATAGTAACGTACTTTCTATGAGGGTTGTAGGGAGTCTTTTCCCTTTGGAACCCGATTCCCTGCCTATTTTCACCGTTGTTTGTGAAGAGTCAAGATCACTATTCACTCTTCCTAGTTCTTCCTGAAGTTGTTTGTTTTTCTCAAGCTCAACACATAGACTAGACTTCACTGAATTTAACTCACTTTCAAGCTTAATATGTGCCTCACTTGCAACTTCCTTTCCCTTTTAAGAATTTTCAAGCCTACTTTCCATTTTAAGTTCCCCAATTATCTCCTTTAGGTCTACAACCATCACTAAAGGTCATCTCTCTCCTGCTCAATGTTAGAGATTCTCTCAGTCAAGGTATTTTATCCCCATTTTATACTCTAAATGGTCTTTCTTAGATCAACCTGAACCACCAATAGATCACCCCTCTCGTGTTCTATTTCTTCTAGTTCCATGGTTAGTGCATTTTTATCATCAATGAGACTGTGATAAGCATCAATCAAAACATTTGCCAAAGATATATGCTTCTATTGAGGATAGGATTTAAAATTTCTTTGAACATCCAAATGGTTTACCTCATCATCATCGTCGTCATCTCCATCATCGTCAGATTTTGCCATCAATGCAAATATGGAATCATATTTTGTAGCTTTACTTTCAACGGCCATCATGAATGTGTGCTTGTTCATTATCACCCTCAGATTCACTAGAGGAATCTCCCCAGGCATCCTGAGCTTGATTTACAATATTATCGGCGAACTCTCTTCTCTTGAACTTTCTATTGGGGATTGGGTTTCTTTTAACCATCTTGTCAGCATTGTGTTTGTAGTGGTCCTGATTGTGGAGAGGACAATATTTGATGAAATATCCTGGTTTCTGCACTTGTGAAAACTATTGTGTCCTTTAGTATTTTTGCTAGATCTACCCTTTTAGGGAATACCTCCTTTAGTGTTTCTGTCATGGCTACCCTAGTGGTCTATTGATTGATTGACTTTACTCGAAGTTTGGTGGAGCAACTATGTAGATCCTTTCTAGGTGTTAGCCTTGTAGAAAGAACCTGTTCAGATACCAATTGATAGAAACTACCGTCCACCAGACTGTATAGAGAACCAGATTCTCTATCAGTTCCCATTGTGAGCAACACACTCTAAAATCAACCAGTATAGGGAATCACATTCTGTAATTGTACTCACAGTAGATCGGCAGTAAATAAAGAATGCAGAGGCTTTTTACGTGGAAAAATCCCAATTCAAGGAGACAAAAACCACGACCTACACTTGTAAGCTTTTAACTTTACTAACTTGTAAACACCTATTAAAAGCCACTTTGTTATGACTCCATTACAAAGACTTCAACTCAACTAACTTGTGCCACAAGCCACTTTATCGCTATCTAGTTAGAAAGACTTCAATCACTCTAGACATCAACCACTCTAACTTGTAATAACACTATTACAAGCCACTTTGTAATAACTCTATTACAAAGGCTTCACAACTCGATTAACTCTTTCCAACAACAACACAAGGGATTATGATTTACAAAGGTTTTCCTACACAATGCTTCTAACTAAACTAAGTAGGATTTATAAATGAAGAACAAATAACAAAAACTTAACAAGCCTAAGGAATTAAGATATCTTCAATCTTTGGATCTGGCCCTTGAGGTTGCAACACTTTGTTCTTGAGAGAGGTTGTGGCAAGCACTTGAGAGAATATTTTCTTTCGATTTGCAAGTGTTGGAGTGAATGTCTTGTGCCTTGAACCAAGTTTATACTACAAAAGACATCACCATGGCGATGTCAATTCACAATGGTGATGTCAATTATTGGTTAGTACATGCATATTCCAATGAGAACTGATTTGATGGACTGTCTGCTACACTGTCGCGTGCACAGCTACACGCAGTCACTTTCTGCAGTTGCTTTCCAGCTGTATAGTTGACCTATTCTTCTGTTGGGGAGACACCAAGGGATCGGGTCCCTAATATCGTTCATGTGGATCTGAAGGCACACTGCCTAGATTATCTTCAGTAGATTAACTTGAATGATTGTACCAGACATGCTTCAGGTCCTTTATATGGTTCTCTCATGAAGTAAGTTATTTTACCTTCCTTGATCATAATTATACGTTGTGTGACATCACTTACAATAATGTAGACAAGGTAGGTAAAAATCCTTCCACATAAAGTTGACTGCTGCATTGTTCCTATGCAGTAGCGTGTGCATGCAGCAACTTTCAGGCTGGAGAGTTGACTTCATACAGTCTCCTCGGGAACTGATAGGGAATTGTTCCCTCAGCTTTTCCTTCCACTCTAAAGAGTTGAGTTATTTCCCATGTTGGATCTCAAGGAGTTGTAAATGTGTAGCAGGTTCCTTATCTGGTTCTGGATGGTAAGTTTGTTAGATCATCAAAACTTAAAGTAAAGTACTTATGCCCAAGGTACTTGTAAGCTACCAATTTCCCCCTTTTTGATGATGACAAACTTAGAATTGATATTCCCCCTGAGAACCATATCTCCACATTGTTCCCCCTATGAATTAGCCATATTCCCCATGATAACCAAACCTAAGGAGCTGCTCACAACTGGTTCTTCAAGACTGTTTGGAAAATCATCAAAACTCAAAGTACCATAGGTCATAAAGTCATATCCTCATTTTGAGAAATAAGTTCGTGACTCCAACACGACTATCAGAGGAAAAAGTTAGTCCTCGTATTGGTGAACCTCGGGTAGAATTCGAGTGACATAAACAATCCATGTGATAGTTAGCATGACCTAGTTGTTTACTCATAAAGCAGTACAATTAAATTCGTTACGTTGTTTATAAACAAACTAACTGATTTGATCTAAAAATGATAAACAAATAAGGTTAAAAGTAAGACTTAGAATTGAAAATAAAGAAGATGACTAGCCTGGATCTGAGAGCAGTATCTCTAAAAACAGAAGTATGAGCAATGGAAAAGAGCAAATAAATTTGCTTAATTGAGAATGAAAATGAAATACAACCTATGTTTTGCCAAGAATTTTGTGTCTTATAATGGTTGTTGATCCTACTTTTTATAACTATACCTAGGGAAATACGATCTTAGGATAAAACCTCACTTAAATGATAATAAATGAGTCATTGATGAATATGACGACATGTCATGAATGTAAATATTCTCTACAATGGATGCCCATTTAATGCTAGAGAATATTCTTCATTGAATATTATCCAATGGAAAATATTTGATTTGTTCCCTTTGACCATGCTTCCTGATCCAAGTCCAATTCACACTAAATAGTGAGTGAAAATGGTAATTGATATTATAGTACACAACAAGAGCCGGGTTGAATTCCTTAGGGAGTTTATGAAGTGTGTTAGGGTAGATACTTGATGAGAGTACATGAAACAACTCAATTGCGCTTCCGAACAAAGGGTGTTTGTTTTGCAAATTAAAACTAAGAGACTTTAAACTACTTGCAGTTAACTAGAAAGAGAATAATTATTTTTGATGATTTTAATCGATTGGGAAAAAGCCTAGGGGTTTAACCTTCACCTAGGTGCAAACCTAATCGGTAAACTATGTTAATGCTTGTTTCGTTGATCGAGGTGTATTATAACTCTCAGTTCTCGAGTACCCACTCAATACCTCTCGACTACAGAATGGTTATGCCCGAATGACTTTCTCAAGTACAATTAGGTGTCAATTCAAACAATTAATATGATCTCCAGTTGGGTTTTTCCATTCTCTACTTCAAAGCCTTTAATTAGACTAGCCAAAATCTTAACTAGCACAATTCCTTGTTAGCCAAGTTTTTCTAGACTAAGTCTCTTTTTTCTCAAGTAAGAACTAATTCAAATAGGCATGAATCTATCTTTGCAATCATTAATTCTTGAAATAATACATAAACAAGGGTAAATAATAAACACTCAATCATCAACAAGTACTAAAATTAATAACACATAAGTTTACACAATAGATATGGGTCACAATCCTAGAGATCTAGCTACTCAAGCTAGAAAGTGAAGAAAACAACATAGAAGAAGTAATTAAAACCATAAACTAAGATTAAACGATAAAATGAATGATTCTTTGCAACAATTGTCACTACTTTCCAAAAAGATAAATTATAATTGCTACAATGGCTTAGAGTACAAAACTTGCCCTAAAAATATTTTTTCTGTCGATTTATAGTACGCTAAATTTCATTGACAAAAATTCCATTCGAGTGGTTCTACGGCCGCATACTTCCATGTGTGGTCCGCACCTTTCTTCTTTTCTTAGTTGGGAGAAATTCTACAACTGCATAATTCCATCTACACATGCACTTCAGCTTCTGTGGCCGCGCTTTTCTATCCCATACCGCATTTTGATGAGGCTTCACACTTGGTCTTTTTGCACATTCTCTTAACTTTTTCACTCTTGTCAGTGCGACCAGCTTTTGTGGCTGCACAATTTGGTGTACTGACCGTGCTTGTCAAAATTCCTCTGAGGCTTCAGGTGTACTTCTGTGGCTGCACATAGATTTTCTTGGACCGCACTTTTGCTTGCTTTATTCCTTCTTTCCATTTTGAATTGGAATACTCCTTTTTGAGTTAAATTTCATCGTTGAGGTCCAATCATCTGACATGCCTACAATTTTATGAAATTAATATTTTCGAACTAAACTAAAGCAAGAAGGTACTAATTAAGTGGTTAAAAATCCACACTTATCAACTTCCCATAACTTAATCTTCGCTTTTCCTCAAGAAAATAGATTAGATCCCACTTCCTCTAAGTTAAAAGTCATTTCAAAGAGTCAATTTTAAGCCATTCATACTCAATTGAGACAAAAAATTACCAGCTATACTCATGCATTTTCAATAAGGTGACAAAATGTATATTGCACGCATGTAACTCTGATATGACACTTGAGCTTCAAAAATTGACTTCACTCATCTAGAACTCCTGTTCTATCATGTAGATCATAGCGGACTACGAACTCTTCCTCCTTTACCTTTCATTTTCCATTCCCACTTCAAGAATTAACACTTAATTTTTAAAGAAATGAAGGATTCACTCTTCAATTACAAAGGACTGTTACAAGTAAGGTTTCAAGTACCATTGATTTGCTCCTCATGTTGATCTTCACTAATGTAAGCTCACTCGGTTCAAAATCAAGTAGAACATTTTTTAGGTTGTAATGAAGGATTTTAGATTAGGGTAGGATTCCATATGTGATAAGTGGTTACACCTTTCCTTGAGCACTCAACTTTTCATTACTTGGCTCACATTTACAAGTGCTTAGAGTCATTTCTTTTTAATGGGGTTAGAGAGATTTGGCATCACTCTTTATTGTTCATTTAGTTCTTTTTCTCCCTCAATTCTCATACTAGAGACAATTACCTCTTTTTGACCTCATCAACCTTCCTTTTTATTATCTTATTGGCATTTTCCTTTTGTTATTTTTTTCTTGCCTTCTCTTTTCATAGAGATCAATTATTTTCGTCTCTTTTAGATTCCTCAACTTTCTCCCCCTCCCCCGGTCAAACTTATGCTTTAAGCCTCTTATTTTATAAGTGTGTTAAGGAAGGTGTGGGTTCCAAGAGAGGATTACAAACAAAGCAGGTAAAGCCTTGTAGTATGGTTACTGACAGAGAAGGGCTAAAGGCTCAAAGAGGTTGACTAGGGGTAACAAACATTGGGTGGTAGTAGAAAGCACAAACGTACCAAGGAAAGCACACAATCATCTTGCAAGCCAAATAAGCTTGTAATTTATTCTTGTAACACATTCAGAGTAAGTTCTAGACTATCCACTCAAGTATTTGGACTAGCAACAACAATTACCTCACCTCTCATGCAATTAGACCGTAACAGACGATAGAGTCTAAAGCCTACAATTATCACAGTCAAGTTAAAGATCACTATGGTCCAACCAATAACTCAAAGATCATATATCAAAGTCAACTCAAGAATTGCAAAGTCACTAACTAGAGCTATTTTCTTCCAAAAACCTTGTTTCAAATCGTAAGCACGCTGTTAAGTGTGTTGGCACCAAATAACATATGAATAACTCCTTTTAGAAAATGACTTGATTAGAGATTTTATTCATTACTACTACTATTATTATTACCAAAACCTAAAAATAAACTCATTCCTTAAAAAAAGTTGTCACATCATCCATCCTCGAGAAAAGTTATCAGTTCATACAGAAGACTACATTTGAAAAGAACCATGACATTAAGAAAACTAAAGACTTCTTATCCATACTAACAAAAAAATATAGGCAACTATTCAAAAAATAAACTAGTAACATACAAAAAAACAAAGTAAACAAATAAATAAGCTAATGAAAACAATAACTACTAAAGATAGATACAATGAAATAGAATCATCCAATTATTTTATTCTATAGTATCCAAATTATGAAATAAGCTCTACCCCTCCAAACAAAAGTTTGAATTCACCCTAATGCTTAGCAAAATAAGAGCAAAAGTAGAGAGAGCTAAGAAACTCCCTTAGTGTCCTGGTCATCTGTGTGTCCCCAACAACATCGGTCCCTATTGGCTCGACCAATCAAATATCATCATCAAGTCTGGAAGTGGCTGGAGAAGTGAATATCGCACACACTGCATTAGTAGGCATGGCTCCTCATACTGATCAGTGGGACCATCGTGTGTAGATGGATTTGGAGTGGGCTAGGAAGCGTCAAGCAACATGTCAAAAGGCAAACCTCTAGTTGTATCTAGTCAGTTCACCTCAGTCTGAAGCTCATCCAATGACTTCTTTCTGGCTTGAGACTTATGCATCTTCTTCACTTGCTTGGTCAACCCCTCGATCTCAACACCATGTTTTACCAATGTGTCCATAATCACCTTCTGGTTGTGCAAGATCTTGCTCAACTTCTCATTAATGTTACTGGGATCTCGGGGTGCCTATGTTGATGACTACTCTGCAACAGCTATGGATATCTCAAAAAACTTTGATGTTGATGCTTGCATCCAGTTGTTAAGACTCGTTAGTGTTTAGTAGACTCGCAGAGTAGAAAGCGGGCCTCTTCGTGCACCGATACCAGAACTAGAGTAGGCATGATAGTAGGAGCTATAGATGAAAATGAAGATGGTGGCTCAGGTATAGAAGCAGTTGCACTAGTAGAAGGCTCAACTGATATGGATGGAATATTAGTTGTATCAGAAACTTCCACTACCGGCTCATTAGACTGGCCAGTAGTAGTAGAGAGCTGAGCACTGTTCTTCGAGTTCTATGGATCGTGCAGCTTGTACCAGTCAAATGGCCTAGTAGTCTTTACCTTTGTGTCAAATAGCTTAGGTTCTACCTTTGCATCTGTTAGATACTTAGTAATGATGCTGGGGTAGGGGGTAAGCGATGTTACTTTGCTATGACACTAAGGACATATTGGCTTACATCATGGAACCCACATTGATCTGGTACCCGGCCATGATAGATGCCACCAAAACTGCTCGAGGAATAGGTAGATTGTTCTCATTTTGGCTCGGGTCAAGCCCGCTACACATAAATGTTTTTCACTCTTTGGCCTCAAAACTTAGCGTGCTCCAGAGAATTGGTAACCCGACTATAATCCATGGTGGAGGTGGCCCTATTACTAAAATTTTTGCAACCCACGGCCTGAACTCTTCTTTCAAGTAAACTTCTCTAAGTACTCCCTCGAATTCATATCCTCAAATCCCAAGTACGCGTTCAGCGTGTGCTGATCAAAATTTACCTTGCCTTTGCACACTTGATTACCTTTGTCCCTTTGCGAATGTGTGAAGTTTTGGCATAAAACTCGCGGATAAGGTGCTCCTTGACATTAACTAACTTCTCCGTAAATAGCATCTGTCCTTTTCTCTTTATGAACTGCTCCAGAACTACAGGATTGTACCTTCAATATCTTTTAATGAAGAATCCCGCTCATGTGTCAAAGACCTTAATGGCCACAAAATTTAGAAATCAGAGAAATCTTGACGGCTCACAAATCTATCCTCCCAAGCCTTCTTCTTATTTCCCGAGCTAAACTGGTTGTGTACATACTCTCCCTCTCCCATTATCATGAAGGTCATTAGAACTAGACATCGCAACAATTGCCTCAAAATCCTGGCTAGAACTTTCCAAACCCTGGGAAGTGCTATGAGAAGTAGAATGCATATCCCGAGGCTTAGATTGCGACTATGGCATGGACTGATCAGCTGTTTGCTCCTCCGTCATAGGCCCTCGTAGGCTTCTCTAGACGAGGCATAAGAGCTAGACTCGAAGAGGTCTCTATTTCTCCCTCTGCATGTTGTTGCTTTCTTCAATAATATGTATTGCACACTTGGGGTCAAGGCACCTCTTCCTCAACCCCTTGAAGACTCTCATCTTCCCTTGAAGGATTTGCTTCGTCCTCGTGATCGTACCATTTTTTGTATCAACACAAAGAGTAATCTCAGTTACAAATCATGATTCAGTACCAACTAAAACTCATACAGATGCGTGAGAACAACATAGAAGCAGTGGGGTTACAAGTAAACAACATGCTTCTGGAATGGGTGATGTGCAGTCCGCATATTTTTAAGTGTGACCCGTAAAATGGTTGTGGGGATCGCAAAATTTCAAGTGCGGCCGCACTTCTGCACAGATGGACAAGGGTCTAAAATTAAGACTCTCTGATGGACAGTGTGAGGTCATTGTGCAACCATTAAATTCATCTATGGACCGCACAATTTAAAGTGAGGTCCGCACATTATGATTCTCAGAAGACAACTATCTAATAGACAATGTGGACCTAGGCATGACCTCACTAAATATTCACTGGTCCGCATGGTTAATGTGTGACCACAGAAACATTATCCTTCTACCAGTCACCGTAATTTGAAAACTGTGGATCACACCAATTTTAAGTGCGGTCGCACATTTTAAAAACAAACGGGCAAGTTTACAATTTACCTAGATTTTGTAAATACTTGTTCAAATCTACTTGGCAACATGGTGTACACATATTAATCAGTTAACACAATCCATTGTATCATGATTTAACAGTTACCCATTACAAATCTACCCTGCATGGTTTCAAAGATGTAATGCCATAAGAAATGGCCTAAAAAGAAGGTAAAAAGAATAATACAATTCAAAATTCAAAATAAATCAAATCAACATGAAATAAAGCATACCAGATGATGTTAATGTTCAAGATCCTGTGAGTGCAAATGGGTGTCTGTGTTTGACATTGCTAGATCCTCAGATAGGCTCTTAGAGTAACACTGATTTCTCAAGAGTGTGAAAAATGTAAAACGAGGCCTAAAATTCTATTTATCCTTAGAGTAGTTTAGAGGGAAAAGGGTCGAGTGCGTCTGCAAAATTTCAAGTGGTCCGCACTCGTTCACCTAAACTTCACTTGTCTCATTTCATGTGTGGTCTGCACAATTCTCCTTGTGGTCACATAATTGCCCTGCAATGACAGGAAAAAAGTTTAGAGACACTATAATTTGACTCTAATTTTAAATCCAGGAAGTGCGGTCCACAGATGAAATCTATAGCCGCACAAGCTCTTTTGTGATGGCAACATTAATTCTGCGGCCGCACAATTGAAAAGTACAATGCGTATTTTCTGCTGCACTTGCACAATTTTGTCCAACCTTCTTTTATCTAACACTCAACCCTGAAGCACACTTCAAATTAAGTTAAAGATAACTAAGAACATCTAACTACAAAAATAAAAAGGAAAAGAACTTGGTTTGTCTCCCAAGAAGTGACCAATTTAACGTCGCGACACAATGCAGTGTCATAGCATCCTCAAGTGAAGTAAACGACCGCCACCACGTGGCTTTTTCAAACTTTTGCTAAGTAGTTCTTCAATCAATGGTCATTTACTCAGAATATTTCATTGTTCTTGTTCTTCAAATCAAGTTAACGGAAGGGTGTCATACCAAGAATTTCAAACGGACCACTCCACTCAGACTTGAGCCACTCGTGAAACATCCTCAATCTTGAGTTAAACAATAATACAAGATCGCCGACCTTGAACTATTTGTTTCGAATGAACTTGTCATAAATATATTTCATCTTTTCTATATACAAGGACGAACTCTCACATGCATATGCACGGTACCATAAATCATCCAATTCATTCAAGTAAGCAACCCACCAGTTAGTGGTTACATCCTAATTAAGATTCAATTTCTTCAAGGCCCCAAATATCAAAAATCAATCTCCAAAATAGTTGTGAGAGGCATCTCATTTCTTCTTTTGAAATTCCACAGGCTTGTTGACATTCATCATATATTTTCCCTAACTCACTTGCATCTTTGTAAAGAGTTGGCCAATAGAAACAACAAATTATAACTTTGGCTGCAGTTCCAACTCCACCTTAATAACCACCATCTGGAGAAGAATGACAAGTGCCAATAATATCACCGTCCTCTTTTTCCGGTGCACACCTTTAATCACCCTATCCATATAAATCTAGAAAAGTCTATGATGAGGAGAATTCTTCTCCAAAGTCCAACAACGGAAAGAAGGACAAGGCAAAGGAGTGGAAGAAATGTGAAAATGGCAATGCACATGAAGATCGAGGGAAGGAAAAAGGCTCATCCCAATAATAATCTTGACAATATCTTTTGAGCTTCTTCATTTGGTTTGAATAGAACCCATCTAGAATGATACCACTCACAAGAAAATTTTCTAAGTCTACAAAGTATGGTAGATCTTTCACTGTGATTCATTTATTTCAAGGCCATCGTGTGGCCTCCCCTCCTCCTCCAAAGGAGACAAGTGGTTCGCCATTGGGTTTTCACTACCATTCTTGTCTTGGATGTCAATATCAAATTCTTTTAAAAAAATCTCCCATTCATAAACCAAGCTTTAGATTCCTTCTTTCTCATAAGATAACGAAGTGCCGAATGATCCATGTGGATAATAACTTTGGCACCCATTAGGTAGGGGCAGAACTTCTCAATAGCAAACACAACAGCAAAGAACTCTTTTTCCATAATGGTATAGTTGACTTGGGCACTATTGATGGTCTTACTAGTATAGTAAACCGGATGAAAAAATTTGTTGATACATGGCCTCAAAACATCCCTAACTGCTACATCACTTGACACATAAGTTCAAAAGGTAAGCTCCAATTTGGAGCAGTATTGAAAGGAGTAGTTGTCAACTTGAGCTTCAATTGTTCAAAGCTCTCATACAATCATCATTTAAATGAAACTTGGAATCCTTATCAAGGAGATTTCACAATGGGTTTACCACTTTGAAGAAATCTTTGATAGTGTGCTGGTAGAAACCCGCATGGCCTAAGAATCTGCACACCCTTCACCAAAATTGGGGGTGGAAACTTAGAAATCACCTCAATATTCGCCTTGTGAACTTCAATTCCATTTGAGATCTTATAGCGAAGGACAATTCCTTCCTCAACCATGAAATGATGTTTCTCCCAATTGAGCACGAAATTAGTCTCTTCACATCTAGCCAACACTTTGTCTAAATTTGCAAGATAATCATCAAAAGAATCCCCAACCATCGAGAAGTCATTCACGAAAAATTCAAAGTAGTCCTCCACCATGACCTTGAAAATATCCACCATACACAGTTGAAAGGTCACCGGTGCATTTCACAAACCAAAAGGCATCCTCTTAAAAGCAAAATTACCATAAGGACATGTAAATTTTATTTTCTCTTGATTTTATAGAGTAATAGGAATTTGGTTGTTGCCCGATTACCCATCAAGGAAATAATAAAAAGAACAGCCAGCCAATTTATCGAGCATTTGGTCCATGAAAGGAAGTGGAAAATGATCTTTTCTTGTGATTTTGTTGAGCTTACGATAATCCATACAATCTCAAACCGGTTACCATTCTTATGGGAAATAACTCATTCTTATCATTGGTAACAACTGTCATGTCCCCTTCTTTGGGACACATTGAACTGGAGAGATCCACGAACTATCAGAGATGGGGTAGACAACCTCGACATCCAACCACTTGATAATCTCCTTCTTGACCACTTCTTGTATAGCTTCATTGAGTCTTCTTTGATGTTCAATAGATGGTTTAGTACCATCCTCCAACTTGATCTTATGCATGCAAGATGCACGGCTTATACATTAATTATCCGCCAAAGTCCACCCAATAACATTCTTTCTCATTTGTGATACAGCTAATATGGAATCAACTTGCACGTTAGTCAAACTAGAGGAAGAAATAACCGGTAGATGATAATAGAAGGCTTTGTAGCAAGAGTATTCCTATTCTCAAGATCTAAAGATAATTTCCAGGGTGAATAGTTGTACAACCCCATTCCTTGCAAGGAGTTCACACACTCCATGAAACCACCCATCTCATCATCATCAAATTTGAGCACAACGGCTTCCAGCATATCACCAATATTGATTGTAGCACTTGTATCATTAATAATAACATTGGTCATTGAATTCACAAAAGAACACACCTTATTGCTATTTGGTTGCTGCATAGACTTACACACATGGTATATCACTTTTTCATCACCAACCCAAAAAATGACTTCTTCGACTTTCACATCATAAAGATCCTTATCCGTTAGCAAGTAAAAGTCTCCTAAAAATAATAGGAACTTAATAATCAACTTCAGAATCTAGAATAATAAAGTTCATCGGAGGAATAAACTTATCAACCCGGACCAAAACATCCTCAATCACTCACATGGCCTCTTCATAGTACGATATGCTATTTGCAACCTCATAGATGTGGGTCTTGGGCATCTGAATTGGCATTAATTTCCATTAATTGCTTAAATATTTTCTCAATATGTCCCATCTCATTACTTGAAAAACTTAAATCATCAGACACATAAAGAGGCGGGTTACTATGTTGTGGATACATTGTGGGCCTTTGAAAATCCAACTCCCGATTTCCTTGAATTTTTCCCCAACCTCCTTAATTATTGCCTCCCCAATTTTCTTGATTGTTGGTGTGGTGCCAATTCCCTTGATTGTTTAAACCCCAATTGCTTTGGTTACTTTGTGGTCGCCATTATTGTTTATTGGAGCCTTGGACATTGTCCACATATTGATCCTCTTCTTCTTGATCATGATAAGAGTCATCTTGATCAAAATTACCATCAGCTTGCACATAACTCTCCACCCTAGTTTGAAATTATGGACCCTTGGTCCTCTTCTTGTTGACCAACACATTTACCATTTCTCTAGCACGAACTTTCTTAGGAGCTTGAATTTGATTAAGCAATGGCTTTGGCAATTTGAGTCATAGTTGTTGTTAATTCGACACTGGCTTTTCCATGGTCTTGCAACTCTTTAGAGAGGTAAATCATGTCGAGATCAACTTGTGGGGCATTGGATCGTGATTTCCAAGCTGAAGACTTTTACTCCATCTCATCAAGGATCTCACATGCCTCCACATAAGGTGTTTTCGTAAAGTTGCTTCCAGCTAATTAATTTACCACATATTGATTCGTAGTATTGATACCATAATAGAAAGTTTATTGGATCATGCTGTCAGTCATATCATTATTTGGGCACTCTTCACTATTGTACGATACAACTCCCAAATCTCATGCAAAGGTTCATTAAGCTCTTGCTTGAAATCCAATATTTCATCCCTAGGAGCCACTTTCCCAGGAGAGAAAAACTTAGCAATAAACTTTCCCTCCAATTCATCTCAAGTATGGATCGAATGATTAGGAAAGCGTTCCAACTAATATATAGCTTTACCCAGTAGAGAGAATGAAAAACTCCTTAGCCTCAAAACATCCTCCAAAATATTTGTTTCTTTCTCCCCTAACACGTATCCACAAAGCCCTTCAAATGTTTATAGTCATTTTAATTTGGCACTTGGTAATTTGAAAGTTTCCCTCCTTAATTCGAGGGGAGACTATGGCACTTGCATAGCCTTGATTGGGCAAAATTTGGTAGCTTGTGATTACGGTGGTGGAGGTGGGGGTTGTGGGGCACGTTGTGTTGTTAACCACGTCCTTGATGATTTGGTTATGGAACTTGAGGTACATCATCTAGTTGTTCCTTCTCTCCTTCCAACTCACCCAATGGCATATTTTTGAGCTCATTGTTCGTCATTTTGTACCTATGTTTTCTTTAACAAATTAGCAACGTGGAAGGAAAAAAAGATATTTCAAGAACACACTCAAATATATAGCTAACACTGCAAAAACTTCCCGACAACGATGCCAAAAGTTGATCCAAGTCCAATCCGCACTTAGTTGTGAGTGTAAACGATCGTTGATATAATAGCACCCAACAAGAGCCAAGGTCGAATTACTCAGGGAGTTTATGAAGGGTGTTAGGGTAGATACTTGATGAGAGTACATGAAACAACTCAATTACGCTTCCAAACAAAGGGTGTTTATTTCCAAATTAAAACTAATCAATTTAAACTAATTGCAATCAACTAGAAAGAGAATATTTATTTATGATGTTTTTAATTAATTAGGAAAAGCCTTGGGGTGTAAACTTAACCTAGGTGCAAACCTAATGGGTAAACAGTATATATACTTATTTTTTTTATCATGTGTATTATAACTCTCAATTCTTGAATACCCACTCAATACCTCTTGGTTATAGAGCGGTTATTTCCAAGTTGGCTTTCTCGACTCTAATTAGGTATCAATTCAAATAATTTATATGAGATCAAGTCAGGTTTTCCGTATCTCTACTTCAAACCCTTTAATTAGACTAGCCAAAATCTTAACTAGTCCAATTCCTTGTTAGTCAAGTTTTTTCTAGAGTAAGCCCATATTTCTCAAGTAAGAACTAAGTCAAATAATAATGAATCAATATTTGCAATCATTAATTCTAAAAATAATATATAACCAAGGCTAAATAATAAATACTCAATCATAAACAAATACTAAAATTAATAACCCATAAGATTTATACTCTAGGGTTAGGTCACAACCATAGAGAAAATCTAGCTACTCATGCTAGACAGTATAGAAAATAAAGTAGAAGAAATAATAAAAGCCATAAACTAAGATTAAATAATAAAACTAATGAATCCTCACCAATAATTGTCACTACTTTCCCAAAAGGGTAAATTATAACCGCTACAACTGCTTAGAGTACAAAACGTGCCTTAAAAATTAGTTCCTATTTATTTATAGTCCATGGAAATTTATTGACAAAAATGCCCTTTGGGAGGTTCTGCGGCCGCACAATTCTCTGTGTGGTCCGCACTTTCTTCTCTTCTTCATTTGGGAGAATCTGCAGCCGCTCAATTTTATCCGCGGCTGTACTTTAGCTTATGCGGTCACACTTTGACGAGGCTTCACACTTGATCATTTTGCACATTCTCAAAACTTTTTCAATCTTGTCAGTGCAACCATCTTTTGCGGCTGTATAATTTGATGTGCGTACCGGGCTTGTTAAAACTCCTTCGAGGCTTTAGGTGTACTTCTGCGACCGCACATAGATTTCTGTGGGCCGCACTTTTTTCTATGGCTGCATGATTACTTCTGGGGATCACGCTTATGCGTGCTTTAATCATTCTTGTCTTTTTGAGCTAGAATGCTCCCTTTTTAGTTAGATTTCATTGTTAAGGTCCAATTTTCTAACATGCCTGCAATTTACACAATTTTTTAATTTTTGGAAACACAAATCAACACTTTCGGACTAAAACTAAAGCAAGAAGATATTAATAAGTTGTAAAATCCACACTTATCACTCCCTTCGGGGTTTACCCGATGCCAAATGTAGTTGTTGTTCCTGATGCTAATTGTTACTTGATATGCCTTTTATCTGTCTTCAGTTACACATGTCATGCTATCATTGGATCATTTATTATAAACTAATTTTACCTTATATATTAGTCCTTTTGAGATGTTCAAAAAATAAATAAACTAAGGTGTCGTTTGGTTAACAATAGTAATTTTGGAATAAAGTTTGGGATTAACTTTATCCCGTGTTTGGTTCGGGGTATTAGCTAATTGTGGGATAACTATTATAGTAAAATGATGAGATTAGTTATTCCTATATAGAAGATGGGATAATTGATCTCATTGGATATCCCACCCCTTGGAATATCCCGTGATATCCTACCATTCTACCAAATGACCCCTATTAAAATATTTTTAAAATATATTAAATTTTATTTCAAAATATAGAATTTTTTGTTAATACAATAAAGAATAAATCAATTAGCTTTATTATCGATTCGGAAAATATTGAAAAAATTAATTATGAAGATTACTTATGATTATGCATTGTAAAAAGCTAGAGAAATGACTTTCAAAAAGGAAAATACAAAATCTTATTTTTTATAAAGTTTGATCTAGGCCATTAATTATATTTAGACGCCTCTTATCATATATTCAACCCGTAAAAAATAGTTTGTTCCTAATAAAATAGAGTGCGTACAATAGACCATATTAGGTTTGGCCTTTTTCTCAAACTCCGTATATAACGCGAGGTCACCAGTTTTGTGCATCGAACTAAAAGGCAGTTGAGGCTTGCTTGAACATTTCTATATCCTGTTCAATTCGCATGTTATATCAAGTACTGCCAAGATAGCTGATGCCCATAAACTTTGCATTTCTTTGTTAGGATCTTCTATCTTCTTGCCAATGCCTAGAAGCAAAAATATTTTTAGACAAGCAAAAGGACACAAATTATGTTGGATGCTTTAAGTAATTCTGGTGTTTCATTGATCATAGATATCAATCACTCCTTTGTCTACTATGTTGGCCAGTATTTACATTTTTAAGTTGCCTAAAATATTCAAATTTGCGCATACGTAATAGTGCTTTGAAGCACTTCTTTTAAAAATATTTTATAGATCCTATTTTTATGTCTTCCAATTACTATCTTATGTGTTATAATAAATTAAAATTATTCTCTTTCGGTAGCAATTGAGGATAGATGATAATCAAGTCTAAGAACTTGAGGTAAATTTTTGCTTTTTATGCTTTTGGATCCTAAGTTTAGTTTTTAACGTTTGAGTCCTTCTTATTTACTTTTTAGTCACTAATGGCGTCTTTATTATTGGTCGGAATGTGTTTAGTTTGTTATGCTGCTTTCTTATTAAATGCCATTTAGTTCTTATTTGTAATTTATGTTTAGTCAAAATCAATCTCGATCTTCGTATTTTTCCTTTCTTCACCATTGTTTCTTCTTAGTTTAATTTTTTCTATTGGAGAAGGACTAGCTAATATATTGTTACAGCTTCTAACATAAAGTATAAAGTCTCCCAGGAAATAAGTTACAATTAAGTTTTCTTCATTTTTTTGTTGACCATCATGCAAAAGTAGGATGTTTTATGCAAAGGTTCTAAACTCTTCTCATTATTCAGTTTCTATTGGGTCTTAGGTTTTCTATTATACTTTCTAAGTAGGTTTAATTTTTAATTTTTTCTCACCGTACTTGTACGCTATCGAATATCACTTGTTAAAGTATATTTAAGACTAGAATGTGATCCCTATTTTTCATGTAAAAGTGATCAAAATTCAACCACTGCATTTTACTAGAAAGGATCAAATTATATGAACAAATCTAGGTGACTGAAAATGTTCACCTAAGGGGTCTTCGATTTGTGGGAACGCATTAGAATTAGGGATATCACATTTTATCAAGTGATGATGAGATTTAAATTTCATTTCGTGGATATTTAATTCATTTCCATGGACCATGGGACCATAAAATAAATCTTATTCCATGTGAGTAAGGGATAGTTTTACTTTTTCGCTCATATTTTCTTTCCCCATCTAATACCTTCGCACCTAATTTTTCCTTTTCAAAACATTTATTTCTGTCACGATCCGAATTTTCCATAATTGAGAATCGTGATGTCGCCTACTATTAGGAGTTAGGCAAGCCAATTAAATAAATGCTTCTTTTAACATCATCAACAATAAAGAAAGGCAAGACAGTTAATATAAAAGCGGAAGTCTTAAAACATAAATAACTGAAAGCAAGTGCGGAAGTTCAAATACAACTCTACCCAGATCTGTTGTCACTAACTCACGAACATCTAAAGAGTGCCAAATACAAAGTCTGAAATAAAGTACAACGCTGTTTGTTCCGGTACAAAGATAACAAATGAAGATAAACTAGAAGAGACTCTGGCCATGCTGACGCCAGCATAGTTACCTCGGGAATCCCTGAACTGAAGTCAGCTCCCAACGCTCCTACTGTGGTCTACAGGTTGCTTCAGCTCCGTAATCTGTGCAAAAAGATGCACATAGTGTAGCATCAGCACAACCGACCATATGTGCTGGTAAATGCCTAGTCTAACCCGGCGAAGTAGTGACGAGGCTAGACAGGACTACCAAACATACATGTGCAATTCAATATATATATATATATATATATATATATATATATATATATATATATATATAAAGGAAAAATACATAGTTTAAACAGTTAAGAGAAAGCGGAGCATGCTATGGGGAATGTAGCAGTTCAGATATAAAATCAACAAATAGTGAAATGAGACAATACAATAACAACAATCAAGAGAGCAGGATAATCAACAGTTGCATGGCACCTACCTTCATACTTTTACTCTCGTCCTCATCAAAAGCAATCAAATAAAGTGCAAGACATCAACCTTCGTGCTTTTCCTCACATAAACTCTCATATCATGGCACTGAATGACCCTTCGTGCAATAGTAATCAAATCAGGGCACGGAATGTACCTTCGTGCATTAATAATCAAAATGTGGAAGGGAATGACCCTTCGTGCATAAATATTCATAACATGGCACGGAATGACTCTTCGTGCATAAATATTCAAAACACGGCACGGAATGACCCTTCGTGCATTATCACTCTTCCTCACCCAAATAACAATCACAACCAAACGGGGTGAGGGGATAGACAAATAATAATAAACATCTTGGCAAGAGAAACCACAAGTACACAGCTAAACCCCGGCAAGGGAGCAATAATAATAACTTTCACATCCCGACAAGGGAGATAATCAATATACTCAAAACATCCCGGCAAGGGATTAATCAGATCTCTTCCTATTTCTTTCTTTTCTTACTCAATAATCTTTTTATCGTTCTAGCCAACGCTCCAAAGAGTTTACAATTCATAATTATTTCTCATACTCTTCACATTACATAAAAATCATCAATTGAACATGGAAGAGTCAGAACAATATCAAAATAAGTACAAGTAAGGACCCACAGTCATGCTAGACACCGGTGTATAGATACTCGTCACCATGCCTATGAACCATACTCAACATTTAGCAATTAGCAGACAATACACCAATCCTATTCCCTCAAGTCAAAGTTAGATCAAACACTTACCTCGAATGCTCCAAACTCAACTCAAGCATCTAGTATATATTTACTCCTCGAATTCGGCTCCAACTCAGACAAATCTATGAAATAATGACTATATTATATCAATAATAGCAAAAGAAACTAAACCCAAAGCCTAAATATAGATTTCTAAGCTTTCTTCAAAAAATCCCAAAAATTGACCCAGGGCTCACTTGGTCAAAACATGAGGTTCGAACCAATTCCATATTACATATTCCCCTACGAGCCCGGATATACAAATTTTTTTCAAATTCGACCCCAAAACGAGGTCTAAATCAAAGAATATCAAAAAGCCCTAACTTTTCCCCCAATTTCAACCCTAGATTCCATGATTTAGGCTTAGAAACTCATTAATTAATGAAGGAAGATGAAGGAAATGAGTGGGAAATTACTTACCCAAGAAGCTTTGGTGAAGAAGTTCTCAAAAATTCATTCAAGAGTTTTGGAGAAGAAGAACTCGTATTAAATATGGACTAAATCCCATCACTGGTTCTATTTTGAACATTTTAAATCACTGGGCGAAAATGCTCTATACGATCGCGGAAGAGGGATTGTGATCGCAAAGGGTAAGGCAGGTTGTCCACTCCGATCGGGGGCTGGTGAATGCAATCGCATAGAGGGTCAAGACGGAGGCTGGGTTTTTGTACATCGCGATCACAGAAGGGAGGGTGCGATTTCATAGAAAGAACTGGCTGAAGTACGCGATCGCATGGCCTACTATGCGATCGCATAGAATAAAACTGGCGACTCAAAATTAACATTACGCGATCGCAGACTTACCTGTGCAATCGCATAGATGGAATGAGTGGATACCAGCAGACAACAGTTTTTGCAACTTTTCTAAGTGCAGAAACACCTCTGAAACACTCCCGAGCCCTCAGGACTCCTAACCAAACATTCACACTAACTCAACAACATCCTACAAACTAATCGTGTGATCAAATCGCCAAATAACATCATAAACGAGGAATCAAATCTCAAAATCAACACTTTTCATTCAAGCTTCTCAAATTTCTAATTTTTGATATTTAAGTCCGGAACATGTCAAAAGACATCCGATTTCGACCATACACAAAAACATCTTAAACCATACATAAGAGATATACCGAGTGCCGTAACCAAAATATGGGCCCGATACCAATACTTTCTAATCCATTTTCATTTCAAATTTTCATATTCATTTCAGAAAAACAATTTCTTTCAAAAATTCATTTCTCTGGCTCGGGACCTCGGATATTGATTCAGGGGATACGCCCGATTCCCATATTTTTCTACGGACCTTCCGGGAACGTCAAATCATGGGTACGGGTCCGTTTACCCAAAATATTGACCAAAGTCAACTTTAATAATTTGAAAGCCATAATTTAGCAAATTTCACATAATCTAGCATATAAGATTTCCTACTACATGCCCGGACTGTGTACGCAAATCTATGTGACTAAAACTGAGGTTTTCAAGACCTCGGAAGCGATAAAAAGAGAGAAAATAGGTGATGACCCTTTGGATCGTCACATTCTCTACCTCTAAAACAACCATTCGTCCTCGAACGGACAAAAGAAATTAGTACCCGAGTCGGGAAATAGATAGGGATAACGGCTCGTCATATTAGACTCGGACTCCCAGGTCAATGCCTTAGGAGGCTGACTTCTCCATTGAACATGCACTAAAGGAAAAATATTCGACCTCCACTGTTGACCGTGCCGGTCTAGTATAGTTAGCGGCTCTTCGAAAGTACAAGGGGGGTGAATTGTGAATAATTAAAATAATTGTAAATAAGTTGAATTAAAAATTTATTAGTCGACTTAATATGGCAATGGTGCAGATGGAAAGATTAAAGAAAGTTATGAATAGAGTAAGTGCATAATGTAAAGACACTCAAAATTTTATACTGGTTCGGATTCATTGTGAATCTTAATTTAGCCCCCTTGGGTTGCAAGGGATTTCTCTTCAGATCAATGACTTTCCTTTAAGTACAGATTCAATATTTTTCACACAGTCTTCTATCACTCGTTTTGATATAATGCCTCACCAGTTGAAACTCTCTTTCTATCCCTAACTTGTTACACGGTCAATCTATCTAGACTACTATGCTTGTTTGCTGTAAATTGAAGAGAGATATTTTGGTTCGATCAAAGTATACTAAGGTTAAGGTTGCACTAAGAATTTATACACCATGAGGATGGTGAAGGCTTGTCAACCCAAGGGTTTTGGTCCTTGGAAAGAGTTGATTCTTTCCACGAATAAGGCACTAGCTGTTGCTTCAATTCAGATCCTTTCTCTTTGGCTAGAGATATAATTTGACAGAGTTCTTCCTTGATTATTGGGCCTTTGTCGACGCCCCTTTTTTTCAACTACTGGAGAGAAGCCAAAAATGGGTTTACAACATTATGGCAAAATAACTCTCTTTCTGGTTTGGTAATTGGATTATGAATTAGAAGAGTCGACACCTAATGATTATAGTGCATTAGGACACTTTAAGATGAAGAGAGTATTTTGAGAGAAAAACCAGAGTTTGGGTAAGTGCTTGAGATAATCTTGAGGGGAAGGTGTTAGGCACCCCTCAAGATCCCCAAATGTGGTTCTCGGCCGTGCTAATTGTGACTTTAATAGAAGATGAAGCAAGTAGACAAATAAGGTGCACATGTATAATATTCACATAACTTGAAAGCTTTAAAGAAAAGGAAGGACATAAGTTTGAAATAAGAGAGGACTAGTTTGAAAAACATTTCTAGAAGAAAGCATTTAAATAAAGAAAATAACGAAGAAAGAAGGGTCCTAGGTTTAACTATAATATGGATCACATCAGCACAATACACCGCACACACTCCTCAAAGAGGGGTCGCATATGGTATTAGCGTACCGGTCATCATCTCTATATTCTACCCTTCCCACCCCGTTAAGGTATTTAAACGCTTTGGTATCATTTACTTATTTCATGCTAATACCCACCCCAACCTGTTAGTCCTGGGGTATTAGGACTTCTAATCCTAAAAGGGAGAGAGAGAGATAGGATATATATATGGAGTATTCAAAGGTAAAAATACAACAGTCAAAAACACATAATGATACAAGAAAAGTAAGCTTATAAACATGATTTCTATGCAATATATATGCAAGAAAAGTAAACCCTTATAGGCATGTTTTCTATATGGTAATAAGAAGCATATAAACATGGTATCAGTACTAACAAATGCAAACGTATAGGCATAGTTTCTAATGAATTAAAGAAAGTAAATCCCTCTCATGTCCCTTTTCACTATACCCCGAGTTCTTTTATTACGAATTATTACAAATCTGGGCAGGAAAGGAAAAGAACATTAAAGGAAATAAAAATTAAATACATCAGTAGGTATAACAGGCCCAAGGAGTCTCAAAGCAACTTTAATGTCCAACATATGCCTTTTACCAAATCTGAGCTCCCAAGATCCGAGGCTTTTCTCTTTTAGAGTGATACAAAGTTCCAAGGGCTTTCAAGGAAACCCAGGCATTGCTTACACTCTAATTGGAATAGTGCAAGTGTGGAATTACCAGTCCTAAGGTAGCCAAGTTCAGAGGAGACTCCAAAGTTCCTAAGCATGGCTTACCAGAGGGGGGTGAGACTTAAAGGACTAAGAATAAGTGCAAAGTGAGGATTAGAGGAAGACCAATGTAGGAAGTGGTCATACCTAGCCTATAGAGTGAGACTGGCACACCCCAAACTTCTTACAAAGGTTAACAAATAAGAGCAGACTTGTAAACAAGTCGACAAGTGTCTGTATGGTGATTAGGACACCAACAGGGTTGTCAAGGCTCAAACACATAAGATAGGGGAATGGGAGTGGGATTACTCTGAGTATAGGCTATTAACAGCCTTGGTTCTAGATTAGAAGTGGCAATGAAGTGCCACTCTCCTCCAAAACAAACTCACAGGCAAACAGGGACTAAAATGATTCAAGAGCTCAATGAATAACAAGCAGGCAAGGGAAAGGGATTACACATGCTGGTTTAAACTACAAGCATAAGCAGAAAAGGAGCATGGCTAAGGATTAAACCAGCTGAACTTAAACAAAACAGACAAGGGAACAAGGGGAAAGGAGTTAAGCATACTAAAGCTTAACATAAACAGACAAGGGAACAAGTGAAAGGGATTAAACATGCCAGAGCTTAAATGAAATACACAAACAGGTAAGGGAAACGGGGAAAACATGCTAACTCAAATGAAGTACACAAATAGATAAGGGAAAAAGGGGAAAGGAATTAACATGTTAAAGCTTAAAGAAAAATGTTGAATGTAAACAAATAAGGGAAATGAGAAGAGGGGGTTAAACATATTAGAGCTTAATATAAACAGACCAGGGAAAGGGAAAAAGGTTGAGCATTTGAACATGAACATAACAGGAAAGGGAACAAGGGAAAAGGATTAAACATGCAAGAGTAAGTTGAAATAACATAACAGACTAAGAAAGGGGAAAGTAAACAGATAGTTGAAGGTTAATAATTGAAATTAGGAGCTTACCAGTGTAACTTGAAGAACAGATCAAGTATAGATTCTATAATTAGCCTAGGCTTTCAGCCAGCTAATTCTTTGCAAAGAGAGTAAGTAACAGAGAAGAGAAGAGCAGAGAGTTTTCAGTGAATAAGAGTAGAGAGAATTCGTGTATTAGTGTGTGCTAGTGAGAAAAGTGAAGGCCTATTTATAGTTTTGAAAAGATGAAGCAATAAGGCAAGGAAATATTCAGAAATATCAATCAGTACCAATTATGGAGAAGGGAAACCCTTCAATTAAGGAACTGGATGGAATAAATAAACCTAGGTCTAAAATTGGAAAGACAATCGAGTAGTAATCACAGAATATAGGGTAAATACATGTATAAAATTTGAAAATCACACGGGTAAACATATAAGGCAAGTAATCACCTAGGAAATCAAGGAGTCAAGATACTACTTGCATTTGAACTTAGTAAGAAAATAGGGAGCAATTAGAGAATCAAACAGCTGTACCAAAATCAATTAGGGTTTCATAGAAAAGGGAAAATAGTACTATAAAAGATGCATAGGTTTGAACATGCAAAGATTGGAAATAACATGTAGCAAAGCATAAGAAAGCAACCAAAGGCGGCTAGGGTTTCACAGAGAAAGAAAAATGGAAAATCCCCTTAGAAATTAGGGTTTCTACTACAAGTCGAGACACAAGAAACATCATAGACGAAGATGAACAAGAGCAGAACATCATAAAGAAAGTATAAACACATGAACTAAAAACCCTAGAAATACACTGTAAAGCAAAACACTTTTGAGCCATAGTAGAAAGCGTTCAAAATCATGGAGAAGAACACACAGTAGGAAAAACATACAACAAAATCAAAGAAATCAGATAAGTCATAGAAAACCCTAGGTTTAAAAGACGAACAATTTTGAAAACACAAATAGGCGAAGAAAGGATGAGAGATACTTAAATTTTTTAGAAAATAACTAGAGCTCAGAGAAGATCATAAGATAAACATAGAGAAAAATGAAAAAAAATCTCGAACATTAGGGTTTTCTGAGAAAGGTCTCGAAATGGCGAGAAAAGCCTGAACGGACTCATTGGAGTCGGCAAAGGACTCAAGGCCTTAAGACTTGCCGGAGAAAGGCCGGACACAACTGCAAAAGACCCCATTGGAGGACCTCTGGTCCAGTCATCTTTGAATTAAGGCTCCGATCATCAAACCCAAAGGCCATGAGAGGTGATGAGTGAACGAATAAGGGAATTTCAGGTCCAGGACGACAATGAACGCTGGTGAAAAGGTTTAGAGATTCAAAGTCGGCCAGTTTGGAAAAGTGACTAAGTCTTGGGGGGTATTAGGGATTTAATTTAGGTAAGTGTATTGTGGGCCGTTGATCTGTGAGATCAACAACCAAGATTAGAAAGGGGACTGGGTGGGTTAAATTTAAGTGGGTTTGGGTCGGGTTATTTTGGATTGGGTCGGGCAATTGGGGGCAAATTTTGGGGTTGATTTTGGGTTTCAATTTGGGCTAGAATTGAAAGATTAAAGGGCTACATTTTGAATAGCCATTTTTCCCAATTTGATTTTATAAAAATAGTAATAATTTTGTAAAAATCCAATAAAATTACTGAGTTAATAAAATATATTTAGGAGTCAACATACAAATATCAGGAACGATTTTGTACTTGAAATACTTATTAAATCGAAAAATAGGCTAAAATTGCAATTTAATGCAATTTTAGTTTAAAAATACCTAATAGCTTTGTAAAATTCTGTAAAAATTATATAAATTATATTTTTTATGTAAATGAGAGAATAAAATAAATTATTTATTAAATAACAAGATTTGAGGTTAAATGTTGGATTTTATAGTACAAAATAAGTTGTAAATTGGTTTCAAAATGCTTGAAAAATTATAGAAAATACCAAACCTTTTGTGGATGCTTATATATGCATTCACAAGCTATTTTGAAAGTAATTTGGGTACAAAAATTACATAGGGAAAAATTAGGTATCAACAGCTGCCCTCTTTACCCGAGGAGGATGAAAGAGTTGTCTGGTAAAGATAACATGGCCAATTTTGACCGGAAATGACAATTGTACAAGAATTTAGACCGCGCTCTGGCTTGTAAGCTGCCTACATATCTCTGGTTTTACAGGAATCAGGTCGTATGTAGTTCAGGAGCCATTAGCGGAATATGCCAATGAAAATTTGGAAAGGCGAACGCAATGGGGGTTTGAGATTTGGCAAGGGTTCAAGGATCAGACGAGACGCAGAGAACTAGAAAGGGAGCCCTCCTGCTGAGACAGCCGTGCCAGTCAGTATACTTGCAAATGAACGACGTGCGTGTATATTGCATTATTTAAACATGATGCAAGTTCCCATTGGACCATGAATGTTGTCTTCGGATGATTAGGATGGCATACTCCATGAAGAGCATGAAAGTAATGATTCGCAGGCCATGAAATGGTTTTCTCGGGCCATGAAGATGGTGCCTCCGAACTATGACGTCTTTGAATAAGTTGGCGATATTTCAGCCCATGAAAAGGTGACAATATTTCAACCGAATGAATGCAGAGGGTGGCGATCTTTCAGCCGAGTAGTAATTTAAAATGCAGGGTGGCAATATTTCAGCCAAAATGAAACAGGGTGGCGATATTTCAGCCAAAATGCAAAATAAAGGAGGTACAGCTTAACCTCAAAAGGTAGATGATAGCCTTATGCAATGCAAAATGGAGATAGAGCTTAGTCTCGAAAGGCGGAAGATAGCCTTATGTAGAATGGAGGCAGAGCTTAGCCCGGAAGGCAGAGAATAGCCTTATACAATGAAAGATGGAGACAGAGCTTGTCTTGAAAGGCAGAAGATAGCCTTATGCAAGGATGGAGGTAGAGCTTAACCTCAGAAGGTAGAGAATATCCTTATGCAAAATGCAAGATGGAGACAGAGCTTAGTCTCGAAAGGCAGCAGATAGCCTTATGCAGGATGGAGGTAGAGCTTAACCTTGGAAGGCAGAGAATAGCCTTATGCAATGCAAGAAATGTAGATGGAGACAGAGCTTAGTCTCGAAAGGCAGAAAATAGGCTTATGGAGGATGGAGGTAGAGCTTAACCTCGGAAGGTAGAGGATAGCCTTATGCAACGCAAAATGCAGATAGAGACAGAGCTTAGTCTCAAAAGGCAGAAAATAGCCTTATGCAGGATGGATGTAGAGCTTAACCTTGGAAGGCAGAGGATAGCCTTATGCAATGCAAAATGCAGATGGAGACAGAGCTTAGTCTCGAAAGGCAAAAAATAGCCTTATGCAGGATGGAGGCAGAGCTTAGCCTTGGAAGGCAGAGAGTAGCCTTATGCAATGCCAAAATGTAGATGGAGGCATAGCTTAGCCTTAAAAGAATGTGGATATATAAAGGAGAGGATGATGGTAATTTTCTTAGCTGGTAGATAATCGCGCTATCGATGATTGCTCGGGGAAGCGTTGAACGTAGTGAGCCTTTGCGAGGTAAGTAGTGGTTTTGGGAACTTCGGTTTTGTATAGCTCCTGCATCGCCTATTTGCACCCTGGGTTCCTGTATCTAAAGAAAAGTCATGAGTTCTGTAAGTAAAGCTCCTGCATCGACCTGTGGCGTCTTGTACCCCTTGGGGTAGCATTGCTGAACGATATTGATCCAAATGATTTTATGCAAAATTTGACAAATATGATGAAATGTATATATATATAAGTAAAGAAAAAGATATTTTTGTTTTATGATTAACCACAACTGCAACGCGATTCAAGGCACGACAACCTCGCTGGCTCCGGAATTTTGGGGGTCCTTCTCAAAATTCTGCCCTAGTTTAATGAGTTGGCGCTGTTGACGGTGGTGTTGACTGACTGAAACTGGATTGACCATAGAATTTTGGGGGTCCTCCTCAAAATTTTTCCCCGGTTTACTGGGTCGATGCTGATGCAAAAATTGGCAAGCTGACTTCGGAATTTTGAGGGTCCTCCTCAAAATTCTTCCCCAGTTCCAAATGCGGGGGAAATGGAATTTTATTAAAGATGCAACCGAACCAATATGGCCGCCTATGTATCCCCTCTTAACCGGCTATAAGGTCGGGCATAGTTCATATTACATCATAAAGAAAAGCATACTGATTAAATGTAATATCTCTTCACTGCATCTGAGTTGATCGGTTTTGGCCAGATTTCCCCATCCATTTCTGCAAGAATAAGGGCTCCTCCAGTTAGAACACGGTGGACCATGTACGGACCATGCCAGTTGGGAGAGAACTTCCCTTTGGCCTCAATTTGATTTGGAAATATCTTCTTGCAGCTGCCCTGATGTAAACTTCCTCGGTCGAACTCTCTTGTTGAAGGCTCTAGCCATTCTGTTATGATATAGCTGACCGTGACAGATAGAGTTCATTCTCTTTCCATCTATTAGGGATAATTTTTCGTAGCAAACCTTGACCCAATCTGCGTCCTCTAGCTCAGCTTCTTGTATGATTCTCAAGGACGGAATTTCTACCTCGGTGGGAATTACCGCTTTTGTACCGTAAACCAGCATGTAGGGAGTTGCCCCGGTTGATGTGCGAAGTGTAGTGCGATAACCCAATAAAGTGAATGACAACTTCTCCTGCCACTGCTTATGCCTTTCGATCATTTTCCTTAGTATTTTCTTGATGTTCTTGTTGGTTGCCTCCACGGCTCCAATCATCTGAGGTCTATAGGTCGTAGAATTTTTGTGTATGATCTTTAAAGTTTTACACATCGCATTCATCAAGTCGCTGTTGATATTGGAACCGTTATCAGTGATGAGCGACTCTGGAACACCGAACTGACAGACAACCCAATCTCGGACAAAGTCTTCCACGACTTTCTTGGTTATTGCTTTGTATGATGCTGCTTCGACCCATTTAGTAAAGTAGTCAATTTCCACCAGAATGAACCTATGTCTGTTTGATGCGGCAGGCTCAATTGGTCCAATAACATCCATCCCCCAAGTGGCAAATGGCCATGGTGAACTCGTTGCAGTGAGCTTGTTTGGAGGTACCTTTGTCATAACCGCATGTATCTGACAGCGATGACACTTTCAGACATACTGAATGCAGTCCGTTTCCATGGTCATCCAGAAATATCCTGCCCTGAGTATCTTCTTTGCTGGAACAAAACCATTCATGTGCGGTCCACAAGTCCCTGAGTGCACTTCTTCCAGCAACTTGGTTGCTTCTATCGCATCGACACACCTTAGTAGTCCCAAATTAGGAGTCCTCCTATGCAGGATTCCTCCGCTGAGTCTATGTCCGTTTGTTGTATAGCCTCGTTGCAAGTTACAGTTGTTGGTTCATCATCAAGATACGTAACAGTAATGTTGTGTGAAAAGAAGTAAATAACAGAGAAAGTAATGAATAGCCAGATATTTGATAAACTGAAAATGCTTTTGATTAAATTCATAAATGTTCAAAACATCGGAGCTCTTTTGTAAAGTAAAGACAAATGCTGAAAATAAAGAAAACAACTTAAACAAAAATGCATGATGCATGTTCAACCTTGCTACCCCAAAGGTTTCCGGGCGATGGTGGTCCTGATTGACCAGTTGGTGAGGCGCTCCCCTCGATTCACAGCCTGAATGGAAGGGCCTTCCTCCCCTTCCTCTTCAAAAATCACACAACAGTCCATGTCCTCCAGAAATAGGTTTTTCATTGCTGCAAGAGCCTCGTCTTCTTCTGACCCGTAGAGATGTCGGCTGGTTGAAATGTATGCTCCAACTGGGGTATGGGGCATTCTAATGGGTAATATGGGCTGCGCCATGGCGGAGACCAGTTTCTGAATTTTTGCCAAGTGTACTCGTACCCCAGTCCGAAGGTAGTACCATGTTTCTTCAGCTGGATAGGTTTGGTGATACCTTGAAAATTCTTACCAAGCCCTTTCTCTAGTTCGTACCCACCCCAATTAAGAATGCTCTCGACCTTTTTGCTCCACCATTTGTCCTTGTCCATTGCGTTGACCCGTTCAATATGATGATATGTTTCTCCGCCTTTTCTTCTTCTGCCTCCGATCATCGGAATAGTCTAGCAACTGTATATGGGGTTGCTACCGTTGCCATGGATGATCACTTCCTGATGGTTCCTTTCAAACTTCACGGCCTGATGCAAGGTTTATGCCACAGCCCTAGCGGCATGGATCCAGGGTCGTCCCAGCAATAAGCTGTACGATGTTGGTACGTCGATGACTTGGAAATCAATATCAAACCAAGTGGGGCCCATTTTCAAACACAGGCTAATTTCCCCGAGTGTGGACTTCTTAGAACCATCAAAAGCCTTAACGTTAATAGCCCCATCTTTTATCTCATGCAATCCTTTGCCCAACTTCTTGAGGGTGATCAATGGACAAATGTTGAGGCTACAACCTCCGTCGACTAAAATCATGGTGATGAAATGATCTTCACATTGCACAGTGATGTGTAGTGCTTTGTTATGACTGAGCCCTTCAGGTGGCAATTCATCCTCGTGGAAAGTGATTTTGTGACTTTCCAATACCTGCCCTATCTTGTTTGACATCTCTCCTCCTGTTATGTTGCTCGGGACATAACCCTCGCTCAATATCTTTATCAAGGCGTTCTTATGCGTCTCGGAACTCTGCAGTAACGCTAAGATGGAAATCTGCGCCAGATTCTTGTTTAGTTGTTCAACAACTGAATATTCCTTAGCCTATATGTTTCTCCAGAGATCATCATGTCCAGTTTCAATGGGACGTCCAGAGGCCTAATTGCTGGACTCGGCTAGGTGCTCTGGTGTGTATACCCTTCCTGTTCTAGTCATACCTTACGCGTCAATTGCTTCACCAGTGCGCGCTTTTCCTTTTCTTCTCGCCTCGGATGTGTAGTCCCAGGGTATGGCATTTGACTGAAATAGGGTTATGTCTGATATGGTGACCGAAATGGGCACCCTTGGAGGCAACATAGCCACTTCAATTAGTGCGGGCGTCATTGCAGTCCCGAACTCCACCTCAATTGATATTGGCACTTTTGGAGGAGGTGTGTCAAACTCAAATGGTTCATATATATTCACCACATTGTCCTCAGATGGCTGGATTGCACAACAATAGGAATAAGAGTAACCACCAATTTCTTGGGCTCATCTCCCTCGGATATCAAACCAATCGACCCTTCGGGTCCCAGTTGTCTTCTACCTAAAACATGTGGATTCCTCCACCTTTGTGATCTGGCAGAGGGTTGCTATGAACATTAGGAGCATGCTCCTTAGCTATGATGACCTTGTTTTCAATTAAGGTCTGGATTTTGTCCTTCAACGAGCGACACTCGTCAATGGTATGGCCCTTCATCCCCGAATGGTATGCACATGTTTTATTTGGGTTGATCCATTGGGAGGGGTTTTCTGTGGTTATGTCTGGGACGAGTGTAACATATCCGGCGTCTTTGAGCTTTTCATACAATTGGTCAATGAGTTCAGGAATAGCAGTGTACTGTCTTGGCGGTTTGCGGTCAACGTTTGGTCTCTGTCGTTGGATGTTTTGGCGGGTAGGCGGTGATGAATAGTGAGGAGGTTGGGTGTTGTAAGCTTGGTATACGAGTGCGGGTTGGGAATATATTGGCGAGATGGGCTGATATGTTGGTGATGGAGTTGTTTGGTAGACGGGATGCAGATTTTGATAGGTAGGTGAAGGTGCTTGGTAATTTAGAAAGGGTTGGTATGTTAGTAGAGTTGGAGGGTAGGGTTGGTATTTCATGGGAGAGTGGATTCTTTACGCAGCCATTACGGAGTTTACATCCTTTTTCTTCGACCATCCACCAGATTGCAAGGCTTTGTTGGTGGCCTGCAGTGCCTCAAGGTTAGTAACCATGCCATTTTTTATCCCTTCTTCAATTCTTTCTCCCAGTTTGATGATATCAACGAACTTCTGCCTCTCTATCAGCATCAATCTCTCGTAATACTGCGGGTCCTGAGCACGAAAGAAAAATCTGTTCATTTGTTCTTCTTCCAAAGCCGTCCTGACTTTGGCAACTTCCGACCTCCAATGAGTAGCATACTCGCAAAAGGTTTCAGTAGGCTTCTTCTTCAAATTTTGGAAATAGAACATGTCCGGCGCGTTCTCAGTGTGAACCTGAAACAGTCCATGAAAACGGATATCATGTTTACCCAACTAGTCAACTTCTTCGCATCTTGGCTGATATACCAAGATAACGCAACACCTTTCAAGCTCATCATGAACAGTTTCATGCGGATCTTATCATCTCTACCGACTCCCACTAACTTTTCACAATACATCCTGAGGTGAACCCTGGGATCACCCATGCCTTCAAACATTTCAAACTTAGGAGGTTTGTACCCCTCCGAGAGTTTGACATCAGGTTGAACACACATGTCTTCATAATTCAAACCCTCTACGCCTTTATTATCTTCCACGCCTTGAACCCTGCTAGTGAGTTTCTTAAGTTCAGCAGCCAAGTTTTGAATGAGTGAGTCTGATTCTGACACATCTGATATGGGCTGTGTATAGTATGGCACAATATCCACAAAGAAAGGGATATCATGGTGGTTTGGAGCATTCTGCGGCTCTGGGACGAGCGATGGAGCATTGTTGCAAACCTGGGTTGTGATCTTCTACGGAGGTGCAGGGACCTGGTTGTTGACATCTGCAGCAGCAAGGGAGAGGGACAAGCTTGCCAAACTCCGGACATGGTCCACTTCCTATCAAAATATTAGCAGAGTTTGCGCCAAATGAGCAGCAATATCTTTGGTGATCGGGGTACCCTGAGAAGTTCCTTCAATTTCCTTCTTTGCTTCATTATCTCCCATCTTTCCTTTGTTCATGTTTTTGGGAGGACACAGATGAGGAGGAGGACCCTTTGATCTTGTTGAGTATGCTGATGGTGCCAGAATGCACGAACTAACCTTTAGGGAGGGGAATAAAAAATCAAAATAAAAACAAAAGGTGAAAAGGTTAGTGCGGATTCTGATAAGGAGAACATTGCGGTATTTAAACACGTTGTTGTAGGAATATAAGTCGTTTCCTATTTGGGTGCTTCATTGTGCCCGAGGTAGGCCTAGCGAAAAATATGATTTGGAGAACTCGTTATACCAAATGCCTCATTTATTGACAAAAAATAGAATGAGTCAAAACAAACTGAAATAAAGAAAAGTTGTCACTAATGGCCAAAGGCCTTGTTACATCAGGAAAGCAGTAAAATCCTAACTACTTGGTCATAGAAGGACCTTCCCCAGATTCAGTATCTTTGCCTCCCTCGTACAGTTTCATCAGATCATGCAATCCCAGTAACAAGTAAGGTCGAGCCAGGTGCCCACCTTCATTACCTTCAGCTTCTTGACAGTCGTTGATCCTTTTCAAAAGCATGCCTTCCAGCTCCAATAAACCCCGCTCCAAGTACCCTAAACGGTTGTTTCCGCGAACAGCCATGCCTCTCCATTCATTGATTACCTTCTCTTGAGCCTCTAGCATTTCCCGATGTTCACTTTCACACTCTCGCATCCGCTTGCGCAACTGATTATACTTGACCGTTGCTGCAGCCTCCTCATCAATAACCCTGTGACCATGGACGAAACCCGTTTTTCCCAAGACAATATGATCATCTTCTTGCCACCCCGGATAAATCGGTGCATACCCCGCTTGATACATGTTTGGCTCCATAGATTCCTTTTCCAAAATGATTTTGTAGTGCCACATATTCTGAGCCCGACACCTGTGTGGGCTATCGTCATCCTGGAGGTCAGCCTTGTAGTGACTCATCTTTTCCACCCTTGGTATAATCTGCTTTCTTCCCGCTTGCCTCATGACTCGGAGATGGACATAAGGGTAAGTTCCTCTTAAGCTGATGAGTATAATGAATGGTGCATCCCTAGACCAAATGATAAAATCTTTAGTTGGAAACCACTCGTACATCCATTGTACCTGCTCTTCTCTAAAATTCTCTAATAGTTCCACCAATCCACTAGCGCCTTCCGTGTGAGCAAACATATCCGGCATAAAGTGCATTCGCTTTGGATGATGGAAAGCAATATGGTCCCAATCTCGTCGTACGATCTCTTGTCTATAGTCTCCCTTCTGAAGATGCTCGATGAGCCAGAGTAGTAGTAGCATATTGCACCTTTCAAAGTGGGGTGCCCCTTGTTGACATTTTTTCTAAGGCTCGGTGCAGTTCAACGAGGATCATGGGTGCTATGCTGAATGTCTTCCCGTCGATACTCTCCATTACAGCCTTGGTTACCATGGCTAGTCTTGTATGGATTCTAGCCTTCTTCATCAGAAAAACTATCATGCCAGAAAACATAACATGAATAAAAAGGCCCTCCTATGTATGTGCCCCAAAGAGGTGAGGGCGAACTCGTCAATGTGATTGCGGTATGATTTGCTATGTCTGAACCTTTCATACATGAAGTCGAAGGATATGTAGGAGTCTTTCAAACTAGTCAGATTAGGATTCTTCTTGAGCCCCATCATTTTCAGGAACCCTCTACCTTTCCGGTTTTCCAGCATATGCAAGCCCGGGCTATCCCAAGGAATTCCGGCTAGACCCCCAATTTCTTCTAACAGCGGCGTCATTTCAATACCCCCAAAGAGGAAGACGGACCGTTCACTATCCCAAAACATAGTAGCAGCTTCCACAACCTTGTTATCTGGCCTAACTTCTAGGAGTGAAGGAAGATTTCCTAAGTGCTTGCGGACAAGAGCCTGATCACTACTATGCAAATCATCCCACCAGCTTAGTAACTTCGGATGAATGTTTGAAACCATACTGAATCTGGGGACCTCGCGCCTCATTTTCCTGCAAAGTAGAGAGTTTGGCCCTTAACCCCACTGGACTCGACTATTTAAATTAATAATTAGAAAAGACATTTAATTCTCCAAATCAATGCACATAACATGAATGTCCGTTTGGGTTTCGAGGAAACCCGATGGACTTTTGGTTTAGGCTATCCTAATGGGTCATTATGCGGACAACATAACTGACTCGTCTAAGTTTGACCATGATGCATGAACAATTAAAGAGAGTAAGGTTTCTACTTTTGAAGTGCTAGACAAGGAACCCTTGAGCGGAAAAATCAAGAGGGAAAGGCATGGAACGTCGACTACACCGTTGACTGACAGGTTTTACCGCAAATATGCCTTAGCCAAATTTAAGGGGTTTGTAATGATGGAAGAGCGCAATCACTCATTATAAGCGTTGTTATAGCATTTGTTTGGCACGAGTGGAAAATGATGTTGAAGGATGCGATTACAACAATAAAATAAGTACATGTATTTTCACGTTCATACAATAATGCTTACAATAAATGCTCGGAATTTGAGACGGAATTGAAGTATAGTGAAGTAATAAAGTAGTAAAACAGTTAAAGAAAAAGAAAGACACGAAGAAACAAATTAGTAATTGTGGAGAAATTGTTAAAGCAATAAAGGTAATAAAGAAAGCAATAAAGCCATGAAACACGTAATGGTAAAAGCCTTGCAAGAAGTCCCCAGCAGAGTCGCCATGCTATCGACGCCCCCTTTTTTCAACTACTGGAAAGAAGCCAAAATCAGGTTTACAACAATACGGGCAAAACAACTCTCATTCCCGTTTGGAAATTGGCTTATGGAATTAGAAGAGTCGCCACCTAATGATTATAGTGCATTAGGATACCTTAAGATGAAGAGAGTATTTTGAGAGAAAAACCAGAGTTTGGGTAAGGGCTTGAGATTATCTCGAGGGGAAGGTGTTAGGAACCCCTCAATATCCACAAATGTGGTTCCCGACCGTGCTAATTGTGACTTTAATAGAAGATGAAGCAAGTAGACAAATAAGGTGCACATGTATAACATTCACATAACTTTAAAGCTTTAAAGAAAAGGAAGGACATAAGTTTGAAATAAGAGAGGACTAGTTTGAAAAGCATTACTAGAAAATAGCATTTAAATAAAGCAAATAAAGGAGAAAGAAGGGTCCTAGGTTTAACTATAATATGGATCACATTGGCACAATACCCTGCACACACTCCTCAAAGAGGGGTCACATATGTTATTATCGTACCGGTCATCATCTCCATATTTTACCCTTCCCACCCCGCTAAGGTATTTAAACGTGTTGGTATCGCTTACTTATTTCATGCTAATACTCATCCTAACCTGTTAGTCCTGGGGTATTAGCACTTCTAATCCTAAAAGGGGGAGAGAGAGATAGGATATATATATATGGAGTATTCAAAGGTAAAAATACTAGAGCGACAGTAAAAAATACATAACATGTAAGAGGTATGTAAATAAACAATCAAAGGCTCAAGTAAACCCCGTAACATACAGCAAATAGTTTAATATGACTTCAATTACTGATTTGGTCTTTAAAAGAGGTTAGAAGAGCGGGAAGATTAGTTTAACACATAAGATCTGGATAGAAAATCTGCTTCGAGCTCCCCGGGCCCATTCTAGGAGTTGACAGGATTTAGGAAATCAGTAGATTTTAGAGGAAAACGTTAATTTCATACAATAGTCTGTTAAAGGAGAGCTAAAGTTGCGAATGAGTTTGAAAAGGCTTATGAGTAAGCCGCATAAATCAAGTAAAAGGGAGATGCAAGAAGGGCAGTTTAAACGACCTTAAAGAAGTTTTTAAAGCACTGAACTTAGGCAAAATCACAGGTTCAATATAAAAAAATAGTTTACATGTTCAGAGCATTGTGAAAGGGGCAGACCTGGGCCCGTTCTGAAATAAAAAAATTTAGGACAAGTTACTGAGACGTTTGAAAGCATTAGGCAAGTCTGAACTTATGACTTACTTATTAACACTTTAGTTACAGCTTGTTATACGACCTACTGTTTTTGCCTAGCATTTAGATAGTTCCTATAGGAATGATTTCTAGGCGAGATTAAAAATGCAAACCTATATGCATGATTTCTATATGAAGTTGATGCAATAACAAAAGACTATAGACATGGTATCTACATGGGGATCGATGCAACAGTACGGTCGTGATAACGATATGGAATGGATGCAATAGTGCAAGGCCCTCAGACATTGTTTGTAACTGATACAAGAAACGTAGGCCTATAAATATGACTTCTATGCGATATAGATACAAGAAAAGTAAACCCTTATAGGCATGTTTTCTATATGGTAACGAAAAGCATATTAACATGGTATCGATACTAACAAGTGATGCAAACCTATAGGCATGGTTTCTAATGAATGCAAGAAAGTAAATCCCTCCCATGTCTCTTTTCACTATACCCCCGAGTTCTTTTATTACAAATTATTACAAATCTGGGCAGGAAAGGAAAAGAACATTAAAAGTAATAAAAATTAAATACATCAGCGGCTATAACAGGCCCGAGGAGTCTCGAAGCAACTTTAATGTCCAACATATGCCTTTTAGCAAATCTGAGCTCCCAAGATCTGAGGCTTTTCTCTTTTAGAGCGTTACAAAGTTCCAAGGGCTTTCAAGGAAACCCAGGCATTGTTTGCACTCTAATTGGAATAGTGCAAGTGTGGAATTACCAGCCCTAAGGCATCCAAGTTCAGAGGAGACTCCAAAGTTCCTAAGCATGGCTTACCAGAGGGGGGGTGGGACTTAAAGGACTAAGAATAAGTGTAAAGTGAGGATTAGAGGAAGACCAATGTAGGGAGTGGTCATACCTAGCCTATAGAGTGAGACTAGCACACCCCAAACATCATACAAAGGTTAACAAACAAGAGCAGACTTGTAAACATGTCAGACAAGGGTCTGTATGGTGATTAGGACACCAACATGCCTTTCTCAAGGCTCAAACACATAAGATAGGGGAAGGGGAGTGGGATTACTCTGAATATAGGCTGTTAACATCCTTGGTTCTAGATTAGAACTGTCAATGAAGTTCCACTCTCATCCAGAACAAGCTCACAGGCAAACAGGGACTAAAGGGGAGGGGAAATTACATAAGAACATTGAAAGAACAAGATTAAACTAAAATGATCAAGAACTCAATGAATAACAAGCATGCAAGGGAAAGGGATTACACATGCTAGTTTAAACTAAAAGCATAAGCAGACAAGGAGCATGGCTAAGGATTAAACATGCTGAACTTAAACACAAAACAGAATAGGGAACAAGGGGAAGGGAATTAAGCATACTAAAGCTTAACATAAACAGACAAGTGAATTGGGGAAAAGGATTGAACATGCCAGAGCTCAAATGAAATACACAAACAGGTGAGGGAAAAGGGAAAAACATGCTAACTCAAATGAAGTACACAAATAGATAAGGGAAAAGGGGGAAAGGAATTAACATGTTAAAGCATAAAGAAAAATGTTGAATGTAAACAAACAAGGGAAAGGAGAGGAGTGGCTTAAACATATTAAAGCTTAATATAAACAGACAAGGGAAAGGGAAAAGGGTTGAGCATTTGAACTTGAACATAACAGGCAACGGAACAAGGGAAAAAGATTAAACATGCAAGAGCTTAAGTTAACGCAACATAATAGACAAAGAAATGGGAAAGTATACAGATAGTTGAAGGTTAATAATTGAAATTAGGAGCCTACCAGTGCAACTTGAAGATTAGAGCAAGGATAGATTCTATAATTAGCCTAGGCTTTAAGCCGGCTAATTCTTAGCAAAGAGAGTAAGTAACAAAGAAGAGAAGAGCGGAGAGTTTTCAGTGAGTAAGAGTAGAGAGAACTCGTGTATTAGTGTGTGCTAGTTAAAAGAGAAGGCCTATTTATAGTTTTGAAAAGATGCAGCAATAAGGCAAGGAAATATTCAGCAATATCAATCTGTATCTATTAAGGAGAAAGGAACCCCTTCAATTAAGGAACCGGATGGAAATAAATAAACCTAGGTCTAAATTTGGAAAGACAATCGAGTATTAATCACAGAATATAGGGTAATTACATGTATAGAACTTGAAAATCACACGGGTAAACATATAAGGCAAGTAATCACCCAGGAAATCAAGGAGTCAAGATACTACTTGCATTCGAACTTAGTCAGAAAACAGGGAGCAATTAGAGAATCAAACAGCTGTACCCAAATCAATTAGGGTTTTCAGAGAAAGTGGAAAATAGTACTATAAAAGATGCATAGGTTTAAGCAGGCAAAGACTGGAAATAATATGTAGCAAAGCATAAGAAAGTAACCAAAGGCAGCTAGGGTTTCACGGAGAAAGAAAAATAGAAAATCCCCTTAGAAATTAGGGTTTCCACTACTAGTCGGAACACAAGGAACATCATAGACGAAGATGAACAAGAGCAGAACATCATAAAGAAAGTATAAACACATGAAATGAAAATCCTAGAAATACACAGTAAAGCAAACCACTTTAGAGACGTAGTAGAAAACGTTCAAAATCACAGAGAAGAACACACAGTAAACAACAAAATCAAAGAAATCAGATAAGTCATAGAAAACCCTAGGTTTAAAAGACGAACAGTTTTGAAAATACAAATAGGCGAAGAAAGGACTAGAGATACTTAAATTTTTTAGAAAATAACTAGAGCTCAGAGAAGATCTAAGATAAACACAAATAAATATGAAAAGAACTTCGAACATTAGGGTTTTCAAAGGAAGGTCTCGAAATGGCAAGAAAATCCTGAACGGACTCATCGGAGTCGCCGAAGGACTCAAGGCCTTAAGACTTGCCGGAGAAAGGCCGGACACAGCTGCAAAAGACCCCATTGGAGGACCTCTGGTCCATTCATCTTTGAAATAAGCTCTGATCCTCGAACCCAAAGGCCAGGAGAGGATAGGAGTGAACGAATAAGGGCCTTTCAGGTCCAGGACGGCCATGAACATTGGTGAAAAGGGCCGAAGGTGAGAGAGCTTAGAGAGCTTTAGGGATTCAAAGGCGGCCTGTTTGGAAAAGTGAGTAGAGCTTGGGGGGTATTCGAGATTTTTATTTAGGTAAGTGTATTGTGGGCCGTTGATCTGTGAGATCGATCAAGATTAGAAAGGGGACCGGGTGGGTTAGATTTAAGTGGGTTTGGGTCTGGTGATTTTGGATTTGGATCGAGAAATTGGGGGCTAATTTTGGGGTTGATTTTGGGTTTCAATTTGGGCTAGAATTGAAAGATTAAAGGGATACATTTTAAATAGCCATTTTCACAATTTGATTTTATAAAAATAGTAAACAATTTGGTGAATATCCAATAAAATCAATAAAATATATTGGGAAGCAACTAAAAAATATCAGGAACGATTTTATACTTGAAATACTTATTAAATTGAGAAATATGCTAAAATTACAATTTAATGCAATTTTAGTTTAAAAATACCTAATGGCTTTGTAATGTTCTTTAAAAATTACATAAATTATATTTTTATGTAAATGAGAGAATAAAATAAATTATTTATTAAATAACAAGATTTTAGGTTAAATATTGGATTTTTTAGTACAAAAGAAGTTGTAAATTGGTTTTAGAATTCTTGAAAAATTATAGAAATATACCAAACCTTTTGTGGATGCTTATATATGCATTCACAAACTATTTTGAAAGTATTTTGGGTACAAAAAATACATAGTGAAAACTGGGTATCAACAGCCTTCCAATCGTTATTTATGTCCAGATCTTCCGCTATCAATATCTTCAGTGATAGGAGTTACTCGTCCATTAAGGATTGCGTTGAATATTTTATTTCATCCGGATAGATTTGATTTCCCAAAATCATGGGAAAATTCCTAATTTGCTGATGAGATGTTGATCCTTTCCTTGAGCGACGGAGCTTTATTTTAGGAAGATTTTCTTCCTCATTTGCCATAGCAATTCCGCTTCCTTGTTTGAACATAACGGCAACTCCCCTTTTAGGAGTAGCTCTTTCCTTGTTTGCTACATCAATTCCAATAATAGAGCTTCCTTCTTTGAATACATGCACACGAATATTAATCGCGTCATTAAAATATGATCTAACACACTTTCTCATAAGACATATCCTTGTCCAACATGATAGTGATGAAATCTAACACGTGGGCTAGATCGTCGTGGTACCTCTGAAGCATGGATACGTGAAAAGATGGATGCACGACTGACAAGCTAGGCGGCAAGGCAAGTCTATAAGCCACCTTTCCCACACGATCGAGAATCTCAAATGGGCCAATGAACTTAGGGCTAAGCTTGCCCTTCTTCCTGAATCTCATCACGCCCTTCATAGGCGACACACGGAGCAATACTCACTCACCAACCATGAAAGCCACATTTCGAACATGCGATTTACTTAACTCTTTTGCCTGGACTGAGCGATACAAAGCCTATCCTGAATAATCTTAACCTTATCCAAGGCCTCCTGAACTAGATCTTTACCCAATACTCGAGCCTCTCCCTGCTCAAACCACCCAAATGGAGACCGACATCGCCTACCATACAACACCTCATATGGAGCCATCTGAATGATGTACTGGTAGCTATTGTTGTAGAAGAACTTTGCCAAAGGCAAAAACTGGTCCCACGAGCCTCTAAATTTAGTGACACTGGCTCGGAGCATATCCTCTAGAATCTGAATAGTGCTCTCGGACTGACCGTTCGTGGAATGTTGTGCTTAACTCAAACTGGGTGCCCAACTCTCGATGAACTTCTCTCCATAAGCACGAGGTATACTGCATACCCCGGTCCGAAATGATAGATATCGGCTCCCACGAAGGCGAACAATCTCTCTGATGTAGATCTCAGCTAACCTCTCTCATGAATAAGTGGTTGCAACAGGAACAAAATGCGCTAACTTTGTCAACCTATCAACAATGACCCAAATAGCATCAAACTTCTTCCGTGTAATCGGAAGTCAAGTAACAAAATCCATTATAATCCTCTCCCACATCCACTCGGGAAGCTCAATCCTCTTAAACAATCCACCATGTCTCTAATGCTCATTCTTAACCTGCTGACAATTCAAACACCGAGCAACATATGCAACAATATCTTTCTTCATTCTGTGCTACCAATAGTGTTGCCTCAGATCCTGATACATCTTCGCGCTACCTGGATGAATAGAATATCGAGAACTATGGGCCTCCGCTAAGATCAACTCTCGAATATCGTCAACATTAGGCACACAAACTCGCCCCTTCAATCTCAAAACACCATCATCATCAAAGATCACCTTCTCGGCACCTCCGCGCTGCATCGTGTCTCTCAAGACACACAAATAGGGATCATTAATCTACCGATCACGGATAAACTCCAATAACAAAAAATGAGCGACCGTGCAAGTTAATACTCAGCTAGGCTCTAAAATATCCAACCTGACAAATTGGTTGGCCAAGGCTTGAACATCCAAAGATAGCGGTCTCTGACTGACCAGAATATAAGCAACACTAACCATGCTGGGTGACTTCCTACTCAAAGCATCAGCAACTACATTGGCCTTCCCCGGGTGATACAAGATAGTAACATCATAGTCTTCCAACAACTCTAACCACTCCATCTACCTCAAATTCAACTCCTTCTACTTGAATAGATACTGAAGTCTCTTATGATCAGTGTACAACTCACACGTCACACCATATAGATAATGCCTCCAAATCTTCAAAGCATGAACAATGGCCGGCCAATTCAAGATCATGAACCGCATAATTCTTTTTGTGATTCTTCAACTACCTTGAAGCATTAGCCATGTCTGTCGTCCTGCATCGATACTGCACCAAACCCAATATGGGAAGCATCACAATATATTGTATAAGGCCCTGAACCTGTGGGTAAAACCAATACCGGTGCCGTAGTCAGAGGTGTCTTGAGCCTCTAGAAGCTCACCTTACACTCATCTGACCATCTAAACTGGCATCCTTCTGGTCAATCTGGTCACTGGGGCTGCAATAGATGAAAACCCCTCCACGAACCTACGATAGTAACCTGCTAATCTCATGAAACTCCAAATATCTACAGCTGATGCTGGTTGACGCCAGTTCTTGACTGCCTCAATCTTCTTCGAGTACACCTGAATACCCTCTGCTGATACAACGTGACCCAGAAATGCAACTGAACTCAACCAGAACTCGCACTTCAAAAAGTTAGCATATAACTGACTATCCTTTAGAGTCTCAAGAACCACTTTAAGATGATGCTCGTGGTCCTCCTAATTTCGAGAGTATATCAGAATATCATCAATAAAAACTATCACAAATAAGTCCAAGTAAGGCCTGAACACTCAGTTCATCAATTCCATAAATGTTGTTGGGACATTGTTCAACCCAAATGACATGACTAAAAACTCAATGCACATATCGAGTGTGGAATGCTGTCTTAGGGACATCAGACACCCTAATCCTCAGCTGATGGTAGCTAGATCTCAAATCTATCTTTGAAAACACCTTTGCACCCTGAAGCTGGTCGAATAAATCATCGATCCTCGGTAGTGGATACCTGTTCTTAATCGTTATTTTGTCCAATTGCTGGTAATCAATGCATATCCTCATCGAACCATCCTTTTTCTTCACAAATAACACCGGCGCACCCAAGTCAAAATGTTGGGTCTAGTGAAACCCTTCTTAAGCAAACCCTGTAGCTAATCGCTTAACTCTTTCAACTTTTGCAGGGACATGCGATACGACAGAATGGAAATGGGCTGCGTGCCCGGATCCAGATCTATACTAGAATCAATATCCATAGCAGGTCTGAAGGGAAAACCTCAGGGAACTCCCGAATAATAGGAACAGAATCAATAGAAGGGACCTCTGCACTAGAGTCACCAACATACGCCAAGTAAGCTAAACACTCCTTCTCGACCATGCGTTGAGCTTTCACATATGATATAACACTGCGGGTGGCATGACCTGGGGTCCCTTTCCACTCCAAATGGGGCAAATCCGGCAAATCCAAGGTCACGGTTTTGTTGTGAAAATCCAAGATATCATGATTACGGGGACAACCAATCCATCCCCAATATAACATTAAAATCCACCATGTCTAAGAGCAATAAATCAAAACGGGTCTCAAAACCCTCAAACACCACCACACAGGAATAATGCACTTGATCGACCACTATAGAATCACCCACCACTGTAGATACATAAACAGGAATACTCAAAGCATCACTAGGCATGACCAAGTAGGGTAAAAAATAGGAGGACACATACGAATACCTAGACCCAGGGTCAAATAGCTTTGACGCATCCCAATCCTAGACCAGAATAGTACATGTAATAGCTGCATCGGAAGACTAAGCCTCTGGTCTGGAAGGAAGAGCACGACACTGGGGTTGGGCCCCCCCTCCTTAATGAAGTCTCTAGGACGATTGACTGATGGCTGGCCTCTACCTCTAGCGGTCCAAGCTCCAACTCTACGGTCTCTACCTCCACCTCTATGATCCCTACCCCCGCCTTTAGTTGGATGGGCAGGCTGTGGATCACCTGGTGCCTGAATCATGGGGTGAGGACCCTGCTGCTGAGAACTACCCAACGCTCGAGGGCAAAATCTTACAATGTGACTCGGCTTACAACAATCGTAATAAGCCCTCGGCTGCTGAGACTACTGGCCCCGTCGACCTGAATGTCCTCCCTGAAAACTCTAATCTGGTGGTGCACAGATGAGAGGTGGTGGTGCACTAAAATCGTACTGACCAGAATAATGCTGCTAAGAACCACCACCACTTATGTACCATGAGAGACCTGGAGTGCTGACTGAAAGGGCCTTGGTGGATGGCCTCTACCATAAGATCCCTACCTCTAGATGAGGTACCACAGAACCTACCAGAATGACGTGGCCTCTTATCTGACCCTTCACCATCTCCCTATGCAAGAGCCATCTCAACTCTATGGACCGCATTGGCCGCCTCCTAAAAATAAATCTCACTCCCGGCTCCCATAGCCTTCTGGAGACGGATTGGCTGAATCAATCCATGAATAAACCTCTGCACCCTCTCTCTCGGTGGGGAGTATAATAATAGCATGGCGTGCTAGATTAATGAACCGGGTCTCATATTGTGTGACTGTCATAGAACCCTGCTAGAGGCGCTCCAACTACCTGCGAAGAGCCTCTTGCTGACTAACTAGGAGAAACATCTCCAAAAACAACTCTGCAAACTGGTCCCAAGTCAATGATAGCGACTCTGCTAGTCTGGATAAACAATATTCCCTCCACCAAGTCTTGGTAGATCCTGCTAGTCAAAAGGTGGCGAAGTCGACCCCATTGGTCTCCACAATACCCATAGTCCGAAGAACCTCATGGCAGCTGAATAAGAAATCCCGAGGGTCCTCTATAAAAGCACCACTGATCGTGGTTTTGAAGATCTTGGTGAACCTATCAAGTCTCAAAAAAGCATCCGTAAACATTGCCGCACCATCGCCGGTCCCAGCCGCAATACCCGGCTAAACTGCCACAGCTGGCTGAATAGCTGAAACCTGAGCATGAGGAGCTACCTGCTCCGGAGTGCGTGTAGTGTGAGTGTGAACTCCTCCCCCAGCCTGAGAATTGGCTGGTGCTACCGGAAGAAAACCCGCTCTAGTGACGCTCTCCACAAAGCCAACCAATCTGACCAAAGCGTCCTGAAGAACTATGGTGGCTATGAACCCCTCTGGGACCTGAGCTGGGCCCACCGGAGCAGCTGTGGAATGAACTTCCTCATCATAATCAACATGAGCATGTCGTGAAAGAATCACACTGGACGGGCATGCTTCCACCGTGTCTCTGGGGCACAGTTGAATGTAGATATCATAAACGCGAGGTGCAGGATACCAGGCCTAGAAACTCGGGCAACCATTCCCCTATGTGCCAATCGCTAGCGCATCCAGCCCCCCTCCCCCCCCCCCCCCCCGCCTGATCCGAGAAGTGCTAATTCGTTTCGGATAGACTTCATTCAAGAATGCCACCACCCCAAGAATCAATAAGGCTCCACCTTTGGGACTGTTGCTCGGTGCTGAGCTCTTCCCTGCCTCGGCCTCTAGCACGGCCTCGCCCTTTGCCCCCTATAGGAGCTGCTACTGGGGGCTCGGGCTGCTGCGCGGTAGAAGAGGAAGCACGTGTTCTCACCATTTACGAAAGAACAGAGTAGAAAGCCAATCAGTATTTGAGAAATAGAATCGCACATCAAGAAAGAATAAAAATGAAATTTTCCTAACTCTACAGCCTCTAGGGGATAAATACAAATGTCTCTGTACCGTTCCTTCAGACTCTACTAAGTTTTTCTGTGAGTTGTGAGACCTATGTAACCTAGTGCTTACGGTTAGGAGATAAGAAAGCCAATTAAATAAATGCTTCTTTTAACATCATCAAAAATATAAAAAAGGTGAGACAGTTAATATAAAAGCGGAAGTCTTAAAACATAAATAACTGAAAGCAAGTGCAGAAGTACAAATACAACTCTACCCAGATTTTGTGTCACTAATCACGAACATCTAGAGAGTGCTAAATACAAAGTCTGAAATAAGGTACAACACTATTTGTTCTGGTACAAAGATAAAAAACAAAGATAAACTAGAAGAGACTCTGTACATGCGGCCGCCATCAAGGCTACCTCGGGAATCTCTGGACTGAAGTCACCTCCCAACACTCCTACTGTGGCCCACAGGCTGCTCCAGCTCCGTAATCTGTGTAAAAAGATACACATAGTAAGTGCTGGTAAGTGCCTGGCTCAACCCCGGCAAAGTAGTGACGAGGCTAAACAGGACTACCCAACATACCTATGCAGTTATATATATATATATATATATATATATATATATATATATATATATATATATATATATATATATATATATATATATATATATATATATATAATGGAACTGTACAATACAAAAATCAAGAGAGCAGGATAATTAACAGTTGCACGGCACTGACCTTCGTGCTTTTACTCTCGTCCTCACCAAAAGTAATCAAATAAAGTGCACGACATCAACCTTCGTGCTTTTCCTCACATAAACTCTGATATCAAGGGACGGAATGACCCTTCGTGCAATAGTAATCAAATCAGGGCACGCAACATACCTTCATGCATTAATAATCAAAACGTGGCATGGAATGACCCTTCGTGCATAAATGTTCAAAACATGGCACGAAATGAGCCTTCGTGCATAGATATTCAAAACATGTCACGGAATGACCCTTCGTGCATTATCACTCTTCCTCACCTAAACAACAATCAAAACCAAACGGGCCTAGGGATAGACAAACAATAATAAACATCCCGGCAAGGGAAACAACAAGTAAAAAGCTAAACCCTGGCAAGGGAGCAACAATAATAACTTTCACATCCCTACAAGTGAGATAATCAATATACTCAAAACATCTCGGCAAGGGATTAATCACATCTCTTTATATTTCTTTCATTTCTTACTCAATAGTCTTTTTTATCATTCAAGCCAATGCTCCAAAGAGTTTAAAATTCATAATTATTCTCATACTCTTCACATTACATAAAATCATCAATTGAACATGGAAGAGTCACAACAGTATCAGAATAAGTACAAGTAAGGACCCACAGTCATGCTAGATACTAGTGTATAGATACTCGACACCATGCCTATACACCGTACTCAATATTTTGACATTTGCAGACAATACTCGAATCCTATTCCCTCAAGCCAAAGTTAGATCAAACACTTACTTTGAATTGTCAAAACTCAACTCAAGCCTCTAGTATAGCTTTACCCTCGAATTCGGCTCTAACTCAGCCAAATATAGTGAATGCGATCGCATAGAAGGTCAAGATGGAGGCTGGGTTTTTGTACATCGCAATTGCAAAAGGGAGGGTATGATCACATAGTCAGAACTGGCTGATGTACACGATCGCATAGACCAACACTGGCGACTCAAAACTAACACTACGCGATCGGAGACTTACCTATGTGATTGCATAAAGGAATAACTGGATACTAGCAGATAGCAGTTTATGCAATTTCTCGAAGTTCAGAAACACTCTCGAGCCCTCGGAACTCCTAACCAAACACACACACTAAGTCAAAAACATCCTACAAACTAAACTGTGCGATCAAATCGCCCAAATAACATCATAAACGAGGAATAAAACCGCAAAATCAACATTTTTCATTCAAACTTCTTAAATTTCTAATTTTTGATATTTAGGTCCAAAACACGTCAAATAACGTCCGACTTCGACCAAATTACATAGTAACATCCTAAGCCATATATAAGACTGTACCGGACACCGGAACTAAAATACGGGCCTAAAATCAATACTTTGTAATCCATTTTCATTTCAAATTTTCATATTCATTTTATAAAAACAATTTCTTTCAAAAATTTATTTCTCGGGCTCGGACCTCGAATTTCGATTCCGGGCATACGCTCAACTCTCACATTTTTCTACGGACCCTCTGAGACTGTCGAATCACGGGTCCGAGTCTGTTTACCCCAAATATTGATCAAAGTCAACTTTAATCATTTTAAACCACAATTTAATAAATTTCACATAATTTAGAATAGAAGCTTCCGGCGATACGCCTGGACTGCACACGCAAACTGAGGTAATTAAAAGTGAGGTTTTCAATGCCTCAAAAGCACAAATAAGAGAGAAAAAGGCTATGACCCTTTGGGTCTTCACAATTTCCTAATGAAACATCATTTTCCCGTAAAAACAATCTTATTCCCAGTCTAAACAAACATACAAACAAGTGTTTCGATCCGAGGCTTCAAATTAAAATTGATAATATAAAAGTTTTTACAAGACCTGCAAATTTTGACATATAGTACTAGGTTAGTTTTCATTTTAGTTAGGTTAAAAAATACTTAATATAAGAATTTACCTCCAGTTACTTTACTAGTATTTTGAATTGTATAAATGAAACGACCCGACCAGTTTGAGGCCATGAACAGCTTCACTTCGAGTATTATGAAATGTACACATGGTCGGAATTGAATTTCGAGAAGTTCAGAGTTGATTTAGAGAGAAAATTCTCATTTCTTAAGATTTAAATGGAAGAATTGACTAAGATTGAATTTTTTAGTAAACAACCTCGAAATCAGGATAGAAGGTTCCTACAGGTTTGTATGATGATTTCGGACTTGGGCGTATGTCCAGGTCAGATTTAAGATGAACCAGGAGTGTTTCGGTGCCTATTTTGGAAGTTAGCATTTTGGAAGAATTTCATAAATTTGGTTAGATTCTGGGAATAGCCCTGTATGGTGATTCTTGTATTGGGAGCTCATTCAGAAGTAGTATTTGAGGTCAGTAGGTCATTTTGGGGTCATTTGGCGAAAGTTATAAATTTGAAAGTTTTTGAGGAGTTGACCGCTAGTGGAATTTTGATAACGGGGATAGAATTTGATTCTGAAATTTGGAATAGGTATGTAATATCGAGTGTCACTTGTGTACAAAATTTGAGGTTAGTCGGACGTGATTTGATAAGTTTCGACATCGATGTAGAAGTTTGAAGTTTTAAAGTTCAGTAAGCTTGAATTGTAGTGTGATTCATGGTTTTAGCATCGTTTGATGTGATTTGAAAGCTCGACTAAATTCAAAAATGTGTTCTGGACATGTTTGTATATTCGGTTAAGGTTCCGAGGGCCTCGGGTAGGTCTGGGATGGTTAACAGAGCAAGTTTTGGACTAAGAGATGTTGATGGGCCCGAGTTCTGGTGTAATCACACCTGTGCAAAAAAGGATCGCAGGTGCGACGCCGCAAAAACATAGGTTAGACAAATGGATTGGGCCGCAGAAGCAAGTGTAATTGCGAAAGGGCAAAAGCGCACTAGGACCGCAGAAGAGAAGCACAGATACGCTACATGGGGCTCAAGTGCGAGAATTATTGGTCAAGATGGAGCCACACCTTCGATGAAATTTCTGCAGGTGCGAAGCAGATAAGTTAGGATTTTAACGTGTTTATGCCCATACTTGCCTCTGCTTTGAGTACAAAATGCTACAAAATAGACCCAATATGCTCACAAGTTGAGCTTGATTGTAGCTTTGATCGACAAAGAGACAAAATGTCAAAGATCGGCTCAAAAACGAGCGAAACCTACTCAAGTGTCAAAGATTAAGTAAAGTAAAGAAAAGAGGACCTAGTGCGACCGTGCGAAAGCAATTGCGGCTACCCCAGGAGATTCAGAGACATGTTCTGTCAAGCTAATAGCTATGCGGCCGCGATCTGTTTCACACGGTCCACAGTCAGGCCAACACGGCCGCACTACTCATCTATGCGGTTTTCATCAAGAGAGTCAGCGAGGTGGAAGATTAACCAAGGCAATTCCATGCAGGTCGCGGTTGTCAACACGCGGTCTGCACCAGAGCTCTCTGCGTCTGCCCTGCCCTTTTATGCAATCCGCGTCCCCCAATTCATAGAGAAACGTTGAAGTCAAAAGAGCCAGTGCAGCCGCGGTTGCTTTTGTGCAGCCCGTATTGACCCCCACATGGGTATTTTTGTCCAGTCTTTCCAGCCCACTATAAATAGAATATTTTACCATTTTTAGGTTAAGTCTGATTTTCTGGATGTAGTTGTGCACATGGGAACGAGTTTTGTAGCCATTTTTGGCACCTTAGCTTTAAATTCTTAATAGATTCTTGTGGTTTTCAATTAGCAATTAATTAATATGTCTATTTCATCATCTATTTCTTCAGTTTATTCTTTAATTATGTGTAGCTAAACCCATTAGCTAGTGTTCTGGCTCAACCCTAGTATGGATAATTGATTGGTGTTGTCATCTAGGGTTAGATTGATATTGGGTACTTGTTATTTGGGTTGATTTATGTTTTTAATTAAGGATTGGTGGTTGAAAACACTGATTCTAGGTTTGTGGGTTTAACTCTTCTTGATAAAGAGAGTTTATGACCCCAAAATTGATCCAACAAGGAATTAGAATGGACCCATGAGAAATGGTAGTCCTAATTAATGGGTTGAATCTCGAGAGAGTAATCACCCTACTTGAACCCTAGTTGCTTGATCTAATTGGCCTACCTTATTGGTCTCGAGAGAGTCAATTGGGACAAATCACTCTCTCTCTACCGAGAGGTTTGAGATTGGGTAAAATTGTACAACGGTAATAGCAAAAGCCCCAAATATGTCAATCTATCCTTAGTAGTTTCTACCCGTCAATTAACCAGCTAGGTGACGCCACGACCTTAGAGCCTTTCTTCCCATTAATTACAACTTAGCAATATTCTCTTGGCATAATATTGCTTTAATCCTTAGTTTAATAATAGTAGTTATAAATACAAAAACCCAAAAATATTTAAAGTGACATTAGAAGCACAACTGAATCTCTAGGCTAGACAGAAAATACAACTCCACTACTAGTTACCTGTAGAAATTCGATCCTGAATCACCATTCGGGTAAAAGTTATTGTGTCTCGCTCTTCCTACGTTTGTGTAGCATTAAGTCGGCAGCGATCACTTTTTGGCGCCGTTGTCGGGGAGCTTACGGTGTTGACTATCTATTTAGCTAGTTTTGTGTTTTCCATCTCTTTCCTTCTTGTTTACTAATTTAGTTTGTGTCAATCAATCAGGTAAAATGGATCTTAATGGAAATAACCCTCTAGGCAATGTGATAGCAGGGGAGGAGGTAGACGATCTAGACCAAGATGAGGCCCTACCTCGAGTTCCACAAAGAGGCCAAAATGCTAATGCAAATGCAAATGCTAATGAGAACAACAATGTTCCAGACCCTTCTCCGCCACCGACGAGAGTGGCTCCCGGAGTTCTACCCAATCAAGGATAAGCCAATGCTATTATTCCTCCCTAAATCCGGGCGTGGAACTTTCAAATAAAAAATTTTACGTTGATCTTGCTCGATAAAAGAGGGTATTTCACGGGTGCCTCCAATCAAAATGCCTAGAAAAACTTGAAGGAGTTCGTGAATACATGTTGGGGTAGCAAGCAGACAAACCAGTACGAGGATGCGTTGAGAATGAGGCTTTTCCCGTTCTCTTTTCGGGGTAAAGCATTGGATTGGTTGAAGAGGCTCCCCGGTCATTCTATCACCACATGGGATGAATTGGCGGACAAATTTATTGCCAAGTTCTTTTCTCCAAGTCATATGGCGACTCTTCAGAATGAGATGCTAGCTTTCAAGCAAGAGCCAACAGAACCTTTGCACGAGATATGGTAAAAATATAGAACAATGGTGAAAGAGTTCCCCAATAACGACATGGCGAGACAATGATAAAACCAAATTTTTATCTTGGCATCAACACCATGAATCAGTGCATTGTGAACCAATTGGCCGAAGCGAACATCATGAAACTTTATTCCCAATAGGCATGTGATAAACTTGACGAAATGGCCGATACCTCTTCGGCATGGCAAAGCCGAGCAAACGTACATCAAGGTGACCCGACGGTCATCAGTTTGCATAAAGAGTTGCATGACCACGGCCAAGCAATAGCTGAAATCACAACAACTATGAATTAATTGGCGAAGGTGCAATTGCACCAAGTCCAAAACCCACACCAAGTCAATGTAATGGAAGTGTTTCTATATAGAAAAGGAGGCAAAGAGGGCAACAACAACCTCAAGGTAATTTTGAGCAATTTGACAACAACAATGATGGTGGTGGTTATTTGAATAAGTTCTATGATGATCAAAGCGAGGAAGTTCAATATGTCAATAATTACCAAGGAATAGAGGAAATCAAGGAAATCAACAATGGCATCCCCAAGGAAATTGGGAAAATAAATAAGGCAGCGGTTTTGAAATAATAACAACCAGCAACAAGGTGGTAGTTGGAACAGTAACAACAATCAAGGTGGAAATTAGGGGAACAACAATTCGGTAATCAAGGGAATTAGAACGGAAATAATAACAACAATTGGAACAACAACAATGGTCAAGGTGGATGGAACAACAATGGTGGTCAACGAAACCGGGGGCAAGGCTTTCAGAGGCCCCCCATGTACCAACAACCGAACAATCCCCCTCCCTTTCCTTCTCAAGGTTTGATTTCTTCCGGGAGTGATTTGGGGAGAATGGAGAACATGTCCGAGCAAATGATGAAAAAGAACCAAGTTGCCGATGCACAATTTTCTTCTCATAACACTTCCATCCGGAACTTGGAGGAGCAACTAGGGAAAATTTCTCAAGCTTTGAACACTCGCCCAAAGGGTGCTCTACTAACTCATACGGTAGTGAACCCTAAGGGTGGAAATAACAACCATGTCATGGCGGTTACAACTAGGAGTGGAAGAGGTAGTGATGTGCATGCCTCGAGAGAAAAGCGAGTTGTAGAGGATGATGTTGTGTTGCATGATGATGATGTGCCTATGAATGTTGATGATGTGGTTGAGAAAAATGTGAGTAATGATGTGTGGATTGATATTGATGATAAAACCAAATTTGAGACTCAAGGTGTCGTGAACCCGTCTAGGAAACACGTGATTGATATACCCGAGGCGGTAGCTATAAGGGCCAAGACACCCTTTCCTAGGCCATCCCTTCCTTATCCCCAAAAGTTAGCGAAGTAAAAGGTTTATAATCAATTCAAAATGTTCATATACATTATGAAGAGCCTCACAATCAACGTACCTTTGGTCGAGGTACTTGAGCAAATGCTGGAGTATGCAAAGTTCATGAAAGATTTGGTTACAAAGAAGAGGTTGATGGAGTGTGAAATTATTAAAATGACTCTTCAAGTGAGTGCAATCGTGCATACAATGGCTCCCAAGCTTGATAATACCAGAGCCTTTACTATTCCTTGTACAATCGGAAGTGTGGATTTGGCTAAGGCCCTTTGTGACTTGGGGGCTAGAATAAATTTGATGTCGTACTCTGTCTTTAAAACTATAGGGATGGACAACCTCGACCTACCTCAGTGGGACTACAAATGGTGGACCAGTCGATTAACCGACCTTTGGGCATGATTGATGATGTACTTGTCTGTGTTGATAAATTCATCTTGCCGGCCGACTTTGTTATATTGATTGTGAAGTGGACTTTGAAGTCCCGATTATTCTTGGAAGACCTTTCCTAGCTACGGGGAAGGCTTTGGTTGATGTTGAGGCACCTGAGTTGACTTTCCATTTTGGGGACAAGAAGGTAGTGTTCCATGTGTGCAAGTCCATGAGGCATCCAAATAGCCTTGAGGTATGCTCGTTTGTGGACATTGTCACGGTGGTGATAGTGGATGACACAGCACGATGATTAATGTTGAAGATCCTTTTGAAATCGTGCTTTTGAATACGGATGTCAATGATGATGTTGGGAGAGTGAAGTGCGTAAATGCATTGCATGGTAAGGGTTCATATTCATATGATCCTAGGAAGTTGTCTTTGGACCTCGAAAATCGCAAAACTCCACTAACTAAGCCATCTATTGAGGAGCCACGGTGCTGGAGTTGAAGCCACTTCCTCCTCACCTCATGTATGAATTTTTGGGCTCTAGTTATACTTTTCATGTTATTCTTTCATCTTGCTTAACTAACTTGCAGGTTGATTCCACTTTGGCGGTTCTTCAAAAGCGCAAGAAGGTGATCGGATGGACATTGGCCGATACTCGGGGAATAAGCCCCGCCTTTTTCATGCATAAAATCATATTGGACGAGGATGTGAGGCCTTCACTTGAACATTAAATAAGACTAGAAAGGGCTATGCAAGAACTGGTAAAGAAATAGGTTATCAAGTGGCTTGACGCCGGTGTGGTTTATCCTATTTCTGACAGTTCTAGGACTTCTCCGGTGCAATGTGTATCGAAGAAGGGTGGGATGAATGTGTGAACAATGAAAACAATGAGCTTATTCCAACTCAGACAGTGACGGGTTGGGGAGTTTGTATGAATTACCGAAAGCTTAACAAGGTGACTAGAAAAGACCATTTCATGTTGCCGTTCCATGACCTAATGCTTGATCGTCTTGCGGGACGGGCTTTGTATTTCTTTTTGGATGGTAACTCGGGGTACAATCTATTTCTCATTGCCCCAAAAGACCAAGTGAAGATGACCTTTACATGTCCTTATGGCACATTCTCTTTCTCTAGAATGCCATTTGGATTGTGTAATGCATCGTCGACCTTCCAACATTGTATGATGGCTATTTTCACTGACATGGTGGAGGATATCTTGGAAGTCTTCATGGATGATTTCAAGTGGTTGGGAATTATTTTGAAGAGTGCTTGGTAAGCTTGGATAGAGTGTTGACTCTATATGAAGACACCAACCTTGTTCTAAACTAGGAAAAGTGTCATTTTATGGTAGAAGAAGGTATAGTGCTGGGTCACAAGATCTCGAAGCGAAGAATTGAAGTTGATAATGCATGATAGAGGTTATTTCAAGTCTTCCTCCCCCTACTTTTTTCAAAGGAGTGAGGAGTTTTCTTGGGCACGTGGGTTTTTACCGAAGGTTCATCAAGGATTTTTCTACGGTAGATAACCCGTTGTGAAAGTTGCTAGAGAGAAATGCCAAGTTTGTTTTCGATGAGAAGTGCATGGAGACATTAGAGCTCTTTAAACACAAGTTGACAACTACTCCATCATCACCGCACCAAATTGTAGCTTACCATTCGAGCTTATGTGTGATGCAAGTGACATGGCACTGGGGGCGGTTCTAGGCCAAAAGAACAACAAGATGTTCCATCTGGTGTACTACTCAAGCAAGACCATGAGTGAAGCTCAAAGGAACTACACAGTCACCGAGAAGGAGTTATTGGCTATTGTTTTTTCTATGGAAAATTTCCGTCCTTACCTTATGGGGGCCAAAGTTATTGCGCACACCGACTATGCCACCCTTACGTATTTGATGACCAAGAAAGATTCAAAGGCAATATTGATGATATGGGTTCTTCTTATTTAAGAGATTGATCTAGAAATTGTGGACCAAAAAGGGAGTGAGAATTAAGTGCGAACCACTTGTCCCGTTTGGAGGAGGAGGGGAGGCCTTGTGACGTCTTTGTAATCAATAATACATTTTATGACGAGCAACTCCTTGCAGATTCAATGAGTCGAATGACGTGGTTCATCGATGTTGCAAATTATCTTATTACCGGTATTATCCCGTGTGAGCTATATTCTAACCAAAGGAAGAACCACAAGCGGTATAGCTTGTATTTTTATTGGGATGATCCATATTTATTTAATATTTGCACCGATGGTGCGATTTGATGATGTGCCCGGAGGAGGAGCAATTGGGTATTTTGGAGGCTTTTCATTCCTCATCCTATGGTGGCCATCATGGTGGGGCAAGGACGTCTTCTAAAGTGCTTAGTTGCGAATTTTATTGGCCTACCTTGTTAAAAGATTCAGGTAATTTTTTCAAGAGATGTGATGAATGCCAAAGAGCTGGTGGGATTTCTAAAAGGGATGAGATGCCTCTCAATACGATTCTAGAGGTGGATATTTTCTATGTTTGGGGTATCGACTTCATGGGTCCTTTTGTGAGCTCTTGTGGGAACACCTACATTTTTGTGGCGGTGGAATATATCTCGAAGTGGGTTGAAAACATTGCTTTTCCCAACAATAAATCCCAAAGTGTGGTGGCATTTCTTAAAAGAAGTATCTTCACAAGGTTTGGCACTCCCCGTGCTATTATTAGTGATGGGGGGTCTCACTTTTGGAACAAGGCCTTTGATTCGTTGCTTTCCAAGTATAGAGTAAATCAGAAGGTGACCAGCCCCTATCATCCTCAAGCGAGTGGCCAAGTGGAAGTTTCCAACTGAGAAATTAAGAGTATCTTGTCTAAAGCTGTCAATGCTAATAGGACCGATTGGTCGAAGAAATTGGATGATGCTCTTTGGGCCTATCGGACGGCTTACAAAACTCCAATTGGTATATCTCCGTACCGGTTGGTATTTGGGAAAGCTTGTCATCTTCTAGTGGAATTGGAGCACAAAGCTATGTGGGCCTTAAGGAAGATGAACTTAGAATGAGATGTTGCAGAGAATCTCTGGGTTGAGAAACTCAATGAACTTGACGAGTTTAGATTTCATGCCTACTCCCGTTTGTCCTTGTATATGGACAAGATAAAGTATCTTCACGACAAATATGCAGGGGGAAAGGAATTCAAGGTTGGTGATATGGTTCTTCTTTTCAACTCCAGATTGAGTTTATTTCCAGCAAATCTCAAGTCAAAGTGGAGTGGTCCATTTGAAATTGTTTGTACGACCCCATTTGGTGCTATTGATCTCAAGAACAAAAATGGTAAAATTTCTAAGTCAATAGGCATCGTGTCAACCATTATTTGGGGAAGTTTGATGACATCCATGTGGTGGCACTCATTCATTTGAAGAGATGTGATGGTAACATGCGTTGTGCCGCGATGTTAAATCAGGCACTTCTTGGGAGGCAACCCATGTCTTTTTCTTTATTTTTTTATTTTCTTAGTAGCTTAGGATTTTTTAGCTATATTTTTGTGAGATGTTGCAGGGATTGTGTTGAAGCAATGCAAAATAAAGTATAAAAATTGCACAGTGTCTGAAGTTGCTAGTGCGGTCATGGTACACTTTGTGCGGTCCACACTGGCATGAGCTGAGAAGGGGACTCTCTGAAGTTCTTCCATGCAGCTACGGCTCCATTAGTGCGGTTTTCGGTGGAACACGCGAACGCGTTCCTCTTTTGTATGGTCCACGTGGGCGGCTTACTGTAAGGGTACATGAATGTTAACCAACGCGCTCCTTGGTCGCTTTTGTGCGGCCGCGCTGATTGGTGAGTACGGGTGCCACTCTGTGTCTATAAATAGAGACCAAGGGTCTCATTTTACCCTTTTCGCACTTTGAAAACTGAGAACCCTAGTTCTACTTTTCATCCTCTTCTAAAACTGATTTTTGCTTGATCGGATTACTTGCACTCATTCTTCACATATCTAGTAACACTTCATGATTTTGTATTTAATTAATTTCTTATTTTTCATCTTATTTGTTACCCAGTAGTGTAAGTTTTTTTTTTCCTTTTTGTTTTTCTTCGAATTGTTTGTATAGGGTAGATTTCATGTTAGTTTTTTGTGTGTTTAAAGTAATTAAAGATTGAGTAACTGAGTATGGACAAGTAGTGGTAAAAATTTGAATAAAAATGGAAGAAAACATGAAACCCTAGCTTAGTACATAAAATTGGCTCAACGCTGTCTGCAGTCACCTTAGCACGGTCCGCATGGCCCTGACGTGGTCCGCATCACCCTTTTTGGCAGACCGCGGTGCCAAAAGTTATTGATATTAAACTTTGTTATAGCATGGCCACATTGCATTTCATGCGGTCCGCGCTGGCCCTTCGAGGCCACACACCCATTTTATGCGGACCGCGGTGGGAGATTTAGAGAGCTGTCTTTCCTGGTCCTTGTTGTGCGGTCTACAATCTCTATTGCGCGGTCCACAGTACCTCCAACGTTGCCGCACTCCTGATGGTGCATTCCACAGTGCACTGTTCTGCAGTGGTGTCTGCAACATTTTCACCTCGTATTCTGCAATTGATATCAATAACTGGTTCACTGCTCAAGCTTAAACTAACAATGTTAGATGCATTTTCTTGCAGACAATGGTAAAATAATGAGGACGCGGTTCCAAACAACCCGGACGAGGTGGCTCCTCCTGGGGAGGTAAAGGGAAACAAGTTAAACTCACTCCCCGACTTAAACGGAAACAATGAAACAAGTTATTATAGATGATGATCGGGGAGTGAGTACGTGCCATCCCAAGACCTTTCCTTTGACTCAGTTCATGCTCCCTTAGTCCCAGCCTTAGCTACTGCCCAAGCTCCACAACTTGTACATTCTGAATCGTCTGATAGCTCAGCAGCAGGCAACAGTGAATACTCCACCTCCCCCATAGCTTCAGTAACTGGGGAGAGTGTAGAAGGTGGGACCAATAGTGATGATGAGTTACCGAACAGTGGTGTGCCCTAAGTTAGGGGTATTGAAAGATCTAGAAAACCTAATGTTTGGGAAGACCGATTTGTCGGTCAAGTGGAATATCATAAGTTTAGGGAATGGTGGTCAGTACGAAAATTGATTCTAGAAAGGAGTATCATCACAAGTGACCTACTGCCCTTACTTCCAAATGTACATAGAAAGTTTCATAACAGAGTAGGATGGGATCATTTTGGGATGATTTAGTAGATGCCAATGAGCACATGGTGAAGGAGTTCTACTGCAATGTGGCCCACGTCAAAAAAGGGCTCAATTGCGACCAAAGTGCGAAACAAAATTGTAGTGTTTTCTAGGCAAGCTTTCAATGAGTACTTGGGGTTTGATGACGAGGATGAAACCCAGTACAATGAGAAATTGGCAATGGGTGAAGAGGTTCACCCGTGGGTAGCTAGGTACTTGGCTCACCCGGGTACTATTCCAGATTGGATACAAGCGGTAGTGAAGATTGTTCGGCAGACATTGAACTTTGAGGCTAGGGGGTGGCTGACATTTGTGTGCAACAGACTTGATCCCACTTCCCATGATCAGACTATCCCACTTCCCCGTGCAGTTTTGATTGCTTCTATCATACAGTGCTTCCCTATCAATGTGGGAAATGTGATGCACCGGGCTATTACTTCGATGGGGGCTGATAGTGACCGAAGCCGCCCGCTCTCCCACCAGCCAAAACTACCCATTTCCTAACATCTCATCATGTACTTTCGATATTTGAAGGTAAAGAAAAAGTCCTATGTTGTGAAGGTAAGACCAATGGCTCCATTCTCATGGTTTATTGTATAGGGGCCTGACAACCCAAAGGACAAAAAGTACAAGCCCCCAACTTCTGCCCCAACTGGCTAGTCTGAGGAGCCAATTGCGGTAGATCCGTCTGTTGAGCCTTTCACCGAGCTTCCATCCATACCTACTACTACTATTTTGTGAGGAATTGCCTCTAGGACCTTCTTCGGCTACTGGTCCCAGTACTTCAGTTGGCCCAGGGGTTCCTTCTTCATGGGCTTATCCCGTTATGACCCATCAATTGAGCCAGACCTTAGCCAGTTTGAATAACTGGATGTTAGTTGCGACTTCTAAGTTGTCGACAATGTCTGCTACAATTGAGGCCCATTTAGAACATCTCATTTCCCAAGTTCCTCAGTCCATTGAGGATACTTTGAAGACGCTCATGTACAACCAAAAGAAGATCATGAAGACTCAGGGCTCCTTGACTAAGGTGGTGGATTCACATGGCAAAGCTCTGCAGGAGCTTGCCAAGAAGCAGAAGATGAGGAAGTCACGGGCTTTCAAAGAGTCTGCAAAATAGCTGTGGAAAGATGTGGACAAGATATTGGCAGATCAGTTGCCTTCAGATTTACTATTTGGGGATCCAACCCCAGCAGCAGCACCAGTGCCACAGCCACAGTAGGAGAAGGCACCCAGGCCTCCAAGGAATAAGAGGAAGCTTCCCAGTTCAGTTGGTGTAGTTATCAAGCTAGCACACCCACAGCATGTCCCTCCAGTGATGCACCTATCATTCAACCAGTCTAGGAGCAGGCCCCAGTCCCAGCAGCTGAGCAGTAAGAGTCCGGGAACCGGTCTGTGGTTCCCGCACATACAGAGGATTTGTGGACCACTGATGATCCCATGTAGATGAACCAGGCCTAGGGAGCCTCTATATCTTTTACTTTGATTTTGATGCTTATCTGTTTATTTGGCATTCGGAGGAATGCCAGTTTTTATTCGTAGGGGTGTGCCCTACATTTTGATTATCCATGGATGACTATATATGTAGATTAATAGTTTATGCTTTACTTTGATTTTCTATTTTGGGTTGTATATAACTTTACATTTAGATACTTTTCTCGTACTATTTATTCTTTCTTTTGGTCTATATATAAAGTTATATTTTTGTATATATCCATCCCCTGTTGTATATTTTACTCCCCTCTTATACATATTCATGCTATTTTCTATTTTCACAAACAAATTTCGTTTTTAGCTTATTAGATAGGCTCATATACTTTTGTTTTGTTTTTGGAATTTTCTATAAGCCCTTGGTTTTTTAATGCCACAGTTCTTTCCAAGGGTAGAGTGTTGTACGAACCGGGTGGCTCTTCCCAATGATAGATGGCATGACAACCTTCTTAAGGGTTTGAGTCCATTTTTGTTCTTTTGTTTTTGATAGTTGTAGATAAGGGTACCTCAAGCATAGCTTCACTTGGTCCTAGCACATTTTCCTTTGATTCCATGGTCAAATACATAGTGTTGTGTTTAGGATGGTGAAAGTCATGTCTTTGAGACTCTTGCATTAACCAAACAATCATCATGTGGTCTCTTCGGACCATTGTCTGCTTGAATCGTAACTAAGATCGTTGTGGGCCCTCGACTCTATATCTTTAGCAATCCCCTTGCGTGTGTTGTGAGGAACCGAATTGTGAGTCCATGATCTGAGCCAATGGCCTAGAACTTGCCCTGAATATATGTTGAGGCAAAATCCTAGGTAAAATTTAACTTGAGAAGTGATTATAGGCTCTCCTCGAACCAAATGTTAAGTTGAACAATACCATGGCCTACCAATAGAATGATCCCAAGTTCACCCTTTAGAGCCTTAAACCTTCTTCTTTCAAGAACCAATGCTACAAGTCTATACCCATTCTAAATAATTACCCTCTCTTGGCACCCAAATCTTCCCTTGAGTAATGGCAAATTTCAGTTTGGGGGGAGGGACATGAAAGGGAACAAAGTGGTAAAAAGGTATAAAAGTAAAATAAAAGGAAGGCAATGGAAAAGAAAGAAAAGAAAAAGACAAAAAGAAACTCCAATGTGATTAAGCATAAAGAGGGATTCAAGGAAAACCAAAGCGACGAAGGTGTGGAAAAGTAGAAAAAGGAAAAATGTTTTGAATTGCATAAGAAATAGTGACAATGTATCTCTCTAACCCCTTTAAAAGAAGTTTTATACTCAAAGAGTCAAGAAAGGTGTGCCAAAAATGAATCAAAAGAAGTGCTTAAAGGAAGATTGAACCCACTTGAATATAAACATATCCTACCCTTACCCAAAATCCTTCACAATGACTCCACAAAAGCCCTATATTATCTTGAGTTGAAGGAGCTTACATTAGTGGATACTTAAATAATGGGCAAGCATATGGTCCTAGAGCCGGACTTGTGACCTTCTTCTCGGGAGAGATGAGTAAAATTTCATCAACCTAGGTTTGTGTGTCAATACTCTGAAAAGGTGAGGTTCGCTTAGGGAGAGTTGAGGATGTGTGAGTTTGGTTTACAAAATGAACAAAGTAATTGAGAGAAGTTCTTTGATGAACTGTGTCAACTCTTGATGCTCTTGTGTCGCACTTGATCCATAGTTTTTCAAAGGTTTAAATGTGTCGATGATGCATTCGTATTGAGGGCGATAATTAGTCCCAATTGATGCTTGTTGAGATTACTTTAGGATAGCTAGAACTACTCGGTTGTTCCTTTAAGGGGTGTGTCTTATTTTGATTGCTTGAGGACAAGCAAAAGTTTAAGTTTGGGGGAGTTGATAAGTTAGGATTTAACGTGTTTATGCCCTACTTACCTCTGCTTTGAGTATAAATTGCTACAATATAGTCCTGAAATGCTCACAAGTTGTGCTTGATTGCAAGTTTGATCGACAAAGTGACGAAATGTCAAATATCAGCTCATAAAGGAGTGAAACTTGCTTAAGTGTCAAAGATTAAGTAAAGTGAAGAAAAGAGGACCTAGTGTGACCGCGCAAAATCAACTACGGCCGAACTAGGAGATTCAGAGACATGTTAGGTCAAACAAAGAGCTACGCGGCCGCTGTCTGTTTCATGCCGGTCTGCAGTCAAGACAATGCGGCTGCACTACTCATCTGTGTGGTCCGCATCAAGAGATTCAGAGAGGTAGAAGATTGACCAAGGCAATGCCAAGCAGGCCGTGGTTGTCAACGCGCGGTCCGTGCCAGAGCTCTTCATGGCCGCCCTGCCCTTTTATGTGGTCCGCGTCCCCCAATTCAGACAGATGAAAAGTTGAAGTCAAAAGAGCAAGTACGGCCGTGGTTGCTTTTGTACGGCCCACACAGACCTCGCATGGGTATTTTTGTCCAGTTTTTGCATCCCACTATTTACAACATTTTACCATTTTTAGGTTATGTCTGATTTTCTGAACGTAGTTGTGCACCTGGGAATGAGTTTTTAGCCATTTTGGCACTTTAGCTTTAAATTCTCAATAGATTCTTGTGTTTTCAATTACCAATTAATTAATATGTTTAATTTTTCATCGATTTCTTCAGTTTCTTCTTTAATTATGTATAGCTGAATCCATTAGCTAGGGTTGTGGCTCAACCCTAGTATGGGTAATTGATGGGTGTTGCCATCCAGGATTAGATTGATATTCGGTGATTGTTATTTGGGTTGATTTTATATTTTAATTAAGTATTGGTGGTTGCAAACACTGATTCTTGCTTTGTGGGTTTAACTCTTCTTGAAAAAGAGAGTATATAACACTAAAATTGACCCAACAAGGAACTGGGATGGACCCATGAAAAATTGTAGTCCCAATTAACGGGTTAATTCTCGAGAGAGTAATCACCCTACTTGAATCCTAGTTGTTTGATCTAATTGGCATACCCAATTGCTCTCCCGAGAGTCAATTGGAAAAAATCACTCTCTCTACCGTGAGGTGTGAGACTGGGTACAATTGTGCAACAGTTATAGCAAAAGCCTCAAATATGTCAATCTACCCTTAATAGTTTCTACCTGTCAATTAACCACCTAGGTGACGCCACGACCCTAGTGCCTTTCTTCTCATTAATTACAACTTAGCAATATTCTCTTAGCAGAATTTAGCTTTAACCCTTAGTTTTATAATAGTAGTTATAAATACATAAACCCAGAAATATTTGAAGTGACATTAGAAGCACAACCACATCTTTTGGCTAGACAAAAAATACAACTCCACTACTAGCTCGCTGTGAAAATTCGATCCCGAACACTATTAGGGTGAAGGTTATTGCGACCCGCTCTTCCTACACTTGTTGAGCGTTCAGTTTGCAACGATCAGAAGCCACAGCAGCGACTACTAGACCGCAGATGCAAAGGTGGGTTGGGCAGTGTTTTCATTAAATGAGGTTTGGCCCATTTTCACTTTACTTTCCCCAATAGAAGCCGGTCTTCGAGCGATTTTAGAGGTCTATCTTCATTTTGGGTTGTATATAACTTTACATTTAGATACTTTTCTCGTACTTTTTATTCTTTCTATTGGTCTATATATAAAGTTACATTTTTGTATATCCATCCCCTGTTGTATATTTTACTCCCCTGTTATACATATTCATGCTATTTTCTATTTCTACAAAAAAAATTCGTTTTTAACTTTGTAGATAGGCTCATATACTTTTGTTTTGTTTTTGGCATTTTCTATAAGCCCTTGGTTTTTTAATGCCACAGTTCTTTCCAAGGGTAGAGTGTTCTACGAACTGGGTGGCTCTTCCCAATAATAGATGGCGTGACAACCTTCTTAAGGGTTTGAGTCCATTTTTATTCTTTTGTTTTTGATAGTTGTAGATAAGGGTACCTCAAGCATAGCTTCACTTGGTCCTAGCACATTTTCCTTTGATTCCATGGTCAAAGACATAGTGTTGTGTTTAGGATGGTGAAAGTCATGGCTTTGAGACTCTTGCATTAACCAAACAATCATCATGTGGTCTTCGGATCATTGTCTGCTTGAATCGAAACTAAGCTCATTGTGGGCCCTCGACTCTATATCTTTAGCAATCCCCTTGCATGTGTGGTGAGGAATCGAATTGTGAGTCCATGATCTTAGCCAATGGCCTAGAACTAGCCCTGAATATTTGTTGAGGCAAACTCCTAGGTAAAATTAAACTTGAGAAGTGATTATAGGCTCTCCTCGAACCAAATGTTAAGTTGAACAATTACATGGCCTACCAATAAAATGATCCCTAGTTCACCCTTTAGAGCCTTAAACCTTCTTCTTTCAAGAACCAATGCTACAAGCCTATACCCATTCTAAATAATTACCCTCTCTTGGCAACCAAATCTTCCCTTGAGTAATGGCAAATTTCAGTTTGGGGGGAGGGACATGAAAGGAAACAAAGTGGTAAAAAGATATAAAAGCAAAATAAAAGGAAGGCAACGGAAAAGAAAGAAAAGAAAAAGACAAAAAGAAACTCCAATGTGATTAAGAATAAAGAGGGATTCAAGGAAAACCAAAGAGACGAAGGTTTGGAAAAGTAGAAAAAGGAAAAATGTTTTGAATTGCATAAGAAAGAGTTACAATGTATCTCTCTAACCCCTTTAAAAGAAGTAAAATACTCAAAGAGTCAAGAAAGGTGTGCCAAAAATGAATCAAAAGAAGTGCTTAAAGGAAGATTGATCTCACTTGAATATAAACATATCCTACCCTTACCCAAAATCCTTCACAATGACTCCACAAAAGCCCTATATTATCTTCAGTTGAAGGAGCTTACATTAGTGGATACTTAAATAATGGGCAAGCATATGGTACCTAGAGCCGGACTTGTGACCTTCTTCTCGAGAGAGATGAGTAAAATTTCATCAACCTAGGTTTGTGTCTCAATACTCTGAAAAGGTGAGGTTCGCTTAGGGAGAGTTGAGGATGTGTGAGTTTGGGTTACAAAATGAACAAAGTAATTGAGAGAAGTTCTTTGATGAACTGTGTCAACTCTTGATGCTCTTGCGTCACACTTGATCCATAGTTTTTCAAAGTTTTAAATGTGTCAATGATGCATTCGTATTTAGGGTAATAATTAGTCCCAATTGATGCTTGTTGAGATTACTTTAGGATAGCTAGAATTACTCGAATGTTCCTTTAAGGGGTGTGTCTTATTTTGATTGCTTGAGGACAAGCAAAGGTTTAAGTTTGGGGGAGTTGATAAGTTAGGATTTCAACGTGTTTATGCCCTACTTGCCTCTTCTTTGAGTATAAATTGCTACAATATAGTCCTAAAATGCTCACAAGTTGTGCTTGATTGCAGGTTCGATCGACAAAGTGACGAAATGTCAAATATCAGCTCATAAAGGAGTGAATCTTGCTCAAGTGTCAAAGATTACGTAAAGTGAAGAAAAGAGGACCTAGTGCGACCGCGAGAAATCAACTACGGCTGAACTAGGAGATTCAGAGACATTTTCGGTCAAACAAAGAGCTACGCGGCTGCTCTCCGTTTCACGCGGTCTGCAGTCAAGACAATGCGGCTGCACTACTCATCTGTGTGGTCCGCATCAAGAGATTCAGAGAGGTAGAAGATTGACCAAGGCAATGCCAAGCGGGCCGTGGTTGTCAACGCGCGATCCGTGCCAGAGCTCTTCATGGCCGCCCTGCCCTTTTATGTGGTCCGCGTCCCCCAATTCAGAGAGATGAAAAGTTGAAGTCAAAAGAGCAAGTACGGCTGCGGTTGCTTTTGTACGGCCCGCACAGATCTCGCATGGGTATTTTTTTCCAGTTTTTCCATCCCACTATTTAGAACATTTTACCATTTTTAGGTTATGTCTGATTTTCTGAACGTAGTTGTGCACCTGGGAATGAGTTTTTAGCCATTTTGGCACTTTAGCTTTAAAATCTCAATAGATTCTTGTGGTTTTCAATTACCAATTAATTAATATGTTTATTTTTCATCTATTTCTTCAGTTTCTTCTTTAATTATGTATAGCTAAACCCATTAGCTAGGGTTGTGGCTTAACCCTAGTATGGGTAATTGATGGGTGTTGCCATCCAGGGTTAGATTGATATTCGATGATTGTTATTTGGGTTGATTTTATATTTTAGTTAAGAATTGGTGGTTGCAAACACTGATTCTAGCTTTGTGGGTTAACTCTTCTTGAAAAAGAGAGTATATAACCTTGAAATTGACCCAACAAGGAACTGGGATGGACCCATGAAAAATGGTAGTCCCAACTAACGGGTTAAATCTCGAGAGAGTAATCACCCTACTTGAATCCTAGTTGTTTTATCTAATTGGCTTACCCAATTGGTCTCCCGAGAGTCAATTGGGAAAAATCACTCTCTCTATCGTGAGGTGTGAGACTGGGTGCAATTGTGCAACATTTATAGCAAAAGCCTCAAATATGTCAATCTACCCTTAATAGTTTCTACCTGTCAATTAACCACCTAGGTGACGCCACGACCCTAGTGCCTTTCTTCCCATTAATTACACCTTAGCAATATTCTCTTAGCAGAATTTAGCTTTAATCCTTAGTTTTATAATAGTAGTTATAAATACAAAAACCCAGAAATATTTGAAGTGACATTAGAAGCACAACCACATCATTAGGCTAGACAAAAAATACAACTCCACTACTAGCTCCCTGTGAAAATTCGATCCCGAACACTATTCGGGTAAAGGTTACTGCGACCCGCTCTTCCTACACTTGTGGAGCGTTGAGTTGGCAACGATCAGAAGCCACAGCAGCGGCTACTAGACTGCAAGTGCAAAGGCGGTTAGGCAGTGTTTTTATAAAACGAGGTTTGGCCCATTTTCACTTTACTTTCCCCCATTGAAGCCAATCTTCGAGAGATTTTAGAGCTCTATCTTCATTATCTATGTCAAGGTAAGTAATTTCCACCTATTGCAAGTTAAATACATGGTCTATATATGGATCTTGACATGAAAATTAGTGGCAATTGGGAAATTTGGAAGAAAACCTCGAATTTGGTATTTTTTTTAAATTTTTACCGTGAATTTGGGCATGAAATTGAGAATAAATGATATATTTGAGTTCACAAGGGGTATTATGAGTTGTAGGCATGGTCGAACTTGAATTTCGTGAAGTTCAGAGTTTATTTTGAGAGAAAATTCTCATTTCGGAAGCTTTAAAGTGAAAGAATTGACTAAGATTGAATTTTTGAATAAACGATCACGGAATTGGAATTTGAAGGTTCCAATAGGTTCGTATGATGGTTTCAGACTTAAGCGTATGTTCGGATCGGGTTAAGGATTACCCGGGAGCGTTTCAGCGCCTATTGTGGAAGTTGGCATCTTGGAAGAATTTCATAAATTTGGGTTGAATTGCATTTCAATGTTATCGATATCTATATGGGATTTTGAGTCCGGGAATAGCCCTGTATGGTGATTCTGGTGTTAGGAGTGTGTCTAGAAGTAGATTCAGAGGTTCATAGGTCATTTTAGGTTCTTGGAGAAAGTTAGAAATATTAAGGTTTTTGAGGAGTTTGATCGAATGTGGACTTTTTGATATCGAAGTCGGAATTCAATTTCGGAAGTTCGAGTAAGCCGGTAATGTCGAGTGTGACTTTTCTGCAAAATTGAGGTTAATCAGACGTGATTAGATAAGTTTCGGCATCGAATGTAGAAGTTTGAAGCTCAAAGTTTATTAAGCTTGAATTGGAGTGAAATTCGTAATTTTAGCATTGTTTGATGTAATTTGTAGTTTCGACTAAATTCGTAATGCATTATGGGACATGTTAGTATATTTGGTTAAGGTTCCAGGGGGCTCTGGTGGGTCCCAGATAGTTAACGGAGCAAATTTTGGACAAAGGGATGTTGAAGGGCCTGATTTTTGGTGTAATCGCACCTACGCAAAAAGGGCTACATGTGCTACACTCCAAAAGCGGCCAAACAAGCGTAGAAGCAGAGAATGGAAAAAAGGTCGGGCCGCAGAAGCGGGCGGAAATGCGCAAGCACAAAAGCGGAAGTGTAGATGCGCTTCATGGGGCGCGGGTGCGGGAGCTGTTGGTTGAGCTGGAGTCGCACATGACATGGAATTTCTACTGGTGCGGAGCTGCCGAAGCGACTACTGGACCGCAGGTGCGAAGGTCGGGCCGGGTAGTGTGTTTCTTTAAAATGAGGCTTTGGCTCATTTTCACTTTATTTCCTCCATGGAAGCGGTCTTGGAGTGATTTTGGAGCTCCATCTTGATCATCTACGGCAAGGTAAATGATTCCCACCTATTGCAAGTCAAATACATGGTCTATATATGGATTTAGACATGAAAATTAGTAGAAATTGTGGGATTTCGAAGAAAACCTAGAATTTGGTATTTTTGGATTTTGACCATGAATTTGGGTATGGAATTGAGAATAAATCATATATTTGAGTTCGTGGGGTCATGAATAAAGTTTGTCTTCAAAACATTTCGAAATCCGGGCACGTGGGCCAAAGGTAATTTAATCGACTTTTCAAGCGGTGTTGGGAATTGTTGTAAATAGGATTTTATTGAGTATTTGAGTATATATTTATGGGCTTGCACAATTATTGACTAGTTTTGGAGCGTTATACATTTGTTGAAATTATTGGAAAGGCTTGGGAGCCAGCTATGGAATTTCGGTGCGAGGTAAGTCTCCTTTTGAACCTTGTAAGAGGGAATTAACCTCATAGGTGAACTAAATTAATACATACTTATATTTGTGGGGGATACGTACGCACGAGGTGACGAGAATTTTGCATAGCTGCTATTAATCTTAAGTCCGTGTAGTCTAGCACACAAAAGCTTGTTATACTTGCGATATTTACTACCTCGTTGTCAATTTAAATTGCTTAAATCATATCGAACTTTGTAAACGAAATCCTAAAAGGTTAAACTATATTTTCTTGATCTATAAAAAAGAATTACCATTTTCTTGAATAATTGCTCCTTGATGAATTCTTGATTGATTGTTTGATTGTGTTTTCCTTTTTTGTGGAACGGGCCGAATGCCTCGGCAGGTTAAATAGATGCATCTATAGTTTGTGTTATTCGACCCTCGAAAATGCACAGTTTAAATATTATGTTGGATAGGGCCGTACGACCTTAACATGATTTGATTGTTTTGGAATTATTTATAATTGATATGGCCTTATTGACAGAAAATATAAATTGTTAAAAGATGACAACAACTTTGGAAATGTACTATTAACAAAAGAATTCTTTACGTGCTTCATGTTATTGAGTGTATTGTCACCTTATAAAATTCATAATTTATCATATAATTGGTATGTTATTGTTGCCCATAGTAAGTGTCGGAGTCGACCTCTCGTCGCTACTTCATCAAGATTAGATTGGATACTTACTAGGTACGTGTTGTTTTCATACTCCTATAACACTTGTTGTACATTTTGTTTTTTAGGCACATGATCGGCTAGTGTCCTAGTGGGCGCAACAGCATGGTTGACACAGGGACTTAGGTGAGCTGCATTCCATATTACGACCCACGGTCAGTAGAGTTTCAGAGTATTTACATTTTCTTTCATGTCCAAATTTGTATTCCGGACAGTTGTTGTATTTTATTTTATTTCCTAGTAAATGCTTATGCACTTGTGACCCCGTGTTCTGAGATGATTATGGGATGTTCAGATTAAAATTGGAGAGCATTATTATTTATTTTGTAAAGATTATCTGTTACTAATTAAACTGAAGAAAATTTATGATTTCAAAAACATATATATTAAAATGAGAATTTAATTAACTGTTTAACGTTGGCTAGCCTGACAATGGTGTTCCCCACCATCACGATCCTCAACAAATTTTGGATATTAACAGTAAATAATTTAAACATACACGTAATAAAACTATGGTGAAACGAAAGAAGTTTATTTCAAACACATATCATTCATCAATTAATTTTGTATATACAGCGAATGCCGTTAGTTTTTGCCCAAAAATCCCCTCATTATAATTGGAATAATATTACAATCCATCAAACTTATACATAAATCGAGCAACCTACAATCTTGAATCTTCAAACAAGATAGCTGTTCAAACAAACGAAGCTGGTTTTTCATTAGCAATTAGCCCACTGTTTTATTAGGAAATATTATAAATATTTTTTGTGTATCTTTTTATTATTGGTAGAATATTCTCTCATTAATTGTACAATCCTATAGTTGGTAGGTTTTGATTTTCCTTCATTATTGTACAATCCTATAGTTGGTAGGTTTTGATTTCTCTGTACTCTATATATACTTTGGTGAGCAATACAAGAAACTCACTTCTCCAAAACTCTCTACATGGTATCATACGCCAGTGGCTTATCGCCAAACAAACCCTAAATACATACTACCCGCCGCCGCCATAGCTCCTCTCATCGGAGCCCGTCGCCCCGCCGCTGCACTAATCGGCAGCCCTCTTTTTCTCGACGTCGTTCAGCGCCTCCTCTCCTTGCCTCGTGCTCATGGCCGCCACGACGTCAACCGCGCCTCTCCAGCCGATTGCCATAAATGCATCAGCTCAAATCCCACTCAAATTGGACTCCACTAATTACCTGACGTGAAAATTTCAATTTCGAACCCTCCTTACGGGTTACGATCTCCTCGGTTTCTTGGACGGATCGAAGCCATGCCCACCGGCCACTATCGTCGACAACGACGTGACTTCCCCCAATCCAGCATATCCTTACTGGATTCTCCAGGACAACCTTATTCTCAGGGCCATCATCTCGTCGATCACACCGACGATCATCTCCTTCATTGCCGCTGCGGAAACCTCTAAAGAGGCCTGGGACATCCTCGCGTGCACATACGGCACTGCTTCTCGTGGTCGTATCATGGCTCTCAAACAACAGCTCCACAATCCGGTAAAAGGTTCTAAATCTATTACTGACTTTATGCACGGTATTCGCGTGATTGTGGATGAATTATCTCTCCTGGGTGTTACCGTTGATTCTGAGGATCTTGTCATAAAGGTTCTAAATGGTCTTGATGACCCGTATATGGAACTCTCTCATGCCATCCAAGCCCGTGAGTCTCCCATCTCTTTTGCTGAATTACATGACAAGCTGTTAAGCATGGAGGCTCAGATTACTACTCGTGTGCCGGCCACCTCCGTTACATCCGACTCGGCTCCGTCGGCTGCCTTCGTCGCCGGACAGCAGCCAGTCCGTCACCGATTCGGTAGCCGCGGGCGCGGCCACATCATCCGCGGGTCATTCTTCGGTCACGGTGGTTACTCCAGCAATGGTCAATCTCGCGGGTACAATGGGAAGTGCCAACTCTATAGTGAATTTGGCCACTCCGCGCGCCGCTGCCCATCCTATCCCGTCTCCGGCGCCAACCAGCCCCCTTCCGGTGGACCATTGCCGCGGCCAGCTTATGCTTCGCTACCCTATCCAGTTGCTCACACAGCCCATCACTCTCCGACAATTCCCTCTGCATCCGATTGGATCCTGGACTCTGGTGCCTCTCATCACATAACCTCTGATCTTGCCAACATGTCTCTTCATAGTCCTTACATTGGCTTCAACAATGTGGTTATTGGTAATGGTGAAGGTTTGACAATTACTCATACTGGACAACTTAACAGTCATTCCTCTCTTTTATTACCTGGGGCTCTCTGTGTTCCACATATGCGTAAAAATTTGATCTCTGTTGCCCAATTATGTCGTCACAATAATGTTAACGTTGTTCTTTTTGATACTGATTTTCAGGTGAAGGATCGTCGCACGTGGGAAACGCTCGTTCGCGGCCCACTTAAGGGCAACACCTACTACTGGCCGGCGGCTCCCAGTCTCCCATGTTCCCTCACGGCACAAAAGCTCTCTGCGTCATTGTGGCATTCTCGGTTTGGTCACCCGTCAGCTAAAACCCTGCTCATTTAGTATCGTCTAGCAGTATAGCGTCCAGTAATGTGTCTGATCTTGCCTGTGTACCTTGCAAACTTCATAAGTGTCATAAGTTACCTTTTTCTGAGTTAAGTCTGTCTTCTACTGCTCCCTTGGAGCTTATTTTCTCCGATGTATGGACCTCTCCGATTATTTCTAATGAAGGGTTTAAATATTATGTCATCTTTGTTGATCATTTCTCTAAGTATGTTTGGTTTTTTCCTTTACGCCGTAAATCTGATGTCTCACAAACCTCCCCCATTTTTAAATCCATTGTAGAGAAATATTTCTCTGCTAAAATCATTACTCTGTATACTGACAATGGGGGTGAATTTCTCGCTTTACGCTCTTTTCTTGCCTTTCATGGCATCTCTCATCTTACGTCACCTCCTCATACTCCTCAGCACAATGGCTATGCTGAACGCCGTCACCGTCATATTATCGATACTGGTCTCACTCTCCTTCATGCCTCTATACCTCTCATTTACTGGCCTTATGCCTTTGCTACAGCAGTCTACCTCATTAATCGTCTTCCCAAGACAAATCTCTCGATGCGCTCCTCCTTTGAGTCTCTCTTCCAGAAACGCCCCAACCTTGCCAAATTACGTGTCTTCGGCTGTCAATGCTTCCCTTGGATTTGGCCCTACACCTCACACAAAATGGAACCCAGATCTCGTGCCTGTGTCCTCTTCGGCTACTCTACTAGTCAAAGCGCCTATCTCTGCTTTGATTCCTCAACGTCTAAAATCTTCGTCTTGCGTCATGTCACCTTCCATGAAGATGTCTTCCCGTTCTCCAAAATGTCTAACCCCGAGTCTCCTCCTGTACCCATTCCGGTCTCCCTAGAAGTCCTTCCGCTGCCGCCACCAGTACCTGCCGTTACTCCCACCAGCTATCCTTCACTGGACGCACTCCCGGCGCCACCGCCCGCGCCACCAGCGCCCCTTCGGCACCGCCAGCAGCCCCTGCCGCCGCTACACCCATTATGTCGCCACCTGCATCCTCTCAGGGTGGTCATCATATGCAGACACGCAGCAAAAATAACATCTTTATGCCCAACAAGAAGTTTGGTATGTCTGCTGTCACCTCTCCTGCTGTTACTGAACCTCAGACCCTGTCCAGTGCTATGTCTGATGAGCGCTGGCGCGCTGCTATGTCATCAGAGTTTGATGCTCTGCTACGGAATGGCACTTGGGATCTTGTCCAGCCTGATTTCTCCCAGAATGTTGTGGGTTGCAAGTGGATTTATCGCATCAAATACAAGCCTGACGGCACTGTGGATAAGTTCAAAGCCCGGCTTGTTGCAAAGGGCTTTCATCAGTGTCCAGGTGTGGATTCCAGGAGACTTTCAGTCCGGTTATTAAGCCGGCAACTGTGCCTTTGGTTCTCAGTATAGTTGTATCCAAGGGCTGGCCTCTTCGTCAAATGGATGTGAACAATGCCTTTCTCCATGGGAGGCTTACAGAGGATGTTTATATGGCACAACCAACGGGCTTTGTTGACAAAGCCTATCCATCTTATGTCTGTTAGTTACAGAAATCTATTTATGGTCTCAAACAGGCACCCCAGGCATGGTACAGTGCGCTCCGTCAAAGCCTTCTGACCATGGGTTTCGTCAACACTACCTCTGACACTTCGCTCTTCGTCTTTCCGCACTCTGGTATTACGGCCTATTTTTTGGGGTATGTTGATGATCTCATATTGACTGGTAATGATTCTGCTTTCTTGAACCGTGTGATTGACTCTCTTGGGTCTCAGTTTTCTCTTAAAGACATGGGTGATCTAAGCTACTTTCTTGGTGTTGAAGTTCTACGCAGCTCCAAGGGGTGTTTTCTTTCTTAGCGTAAATATGTTGTTGATCTTTTGACTCGTAATAATATGCTGGAGTCAAATCCTGTTCAGACGCCAACAGCGGCGTCAACTCGCCTTCATCTGGCCGACGGTTCGGCCCCTGCCGACGCATCCGCCTATCGACAGGCCCTTGGGGGCCTCCAGTATCTCTCCTTCACTCGTCCTGATATCTCCTTTGCTGTGAATAAAATCTCACAGTTCATGCATGCTCCTACTGTCACTCATTGGGGTGCAGTTAAGCGCCTATTCTGGTATCTGAATGGGACGCGTGACTTTGGCGTCTGGCTGCGTCCTTCATCTGCTATACCTCTGCATTGTTTCTCTGATGCTGATTGGGGTGCAAACTGTGATGACCGCTCCTCAACTGGTGCCTATGTTGTTTTTCTAGGGCCGAATCCTATTTCATGGAGCTCCATAAAGCAGTGTTCCGTTGCACGATCATCTACTGAGGCTGAGTATCGTGCCATTGCTTCTGCTGCCGCTGAAGTACGTTGGCTTCATTCCCTGCTGCGCGAGCTTCATGTCCCTCTTCCGGCTGCTCCTGTCATTTACAGTGACAACATTGGCGCCATTTATTTCATTCTCGCATGAAACACATCTCCATTGATTATCACTTTGTTCGTCAATTGGTCCAGAATGGGTCACTTCGTGTTGCTCACGTATCCTCTGCTGATCAGCTTGCTGACGCTCTCACCAAGCACTTATCTCGTCCTCGGCTTCTTCTGCTGATGTCCAAGATTGGCGTATCCTCCGGCCCTCCATCTTGATGGGGCGTATTAGGAAATATTGTAAATATCTTTTGTGTATCTTTTTATTATTGGTAGAATATTCTCTCATTAATTGTACAATCCTATAGTTGGTAGGTTTTGATTTTCCTTCATTATTGTACAATCCTATAGTTGGTAAGTTTTGATTTCTCTGTACTCTATATATACTTTAGTGAGCAATACAAGAAACTCACTTCTTCAAAACTCTCTACATGTTTCTCCCTTAAAACATGCTAGTACAACCTAATGAAAGAAGTTTCAACTGTCACCCCTTCTAAGTACATTACAGCTAATTAGCACAATTTTTCCACACCAAGATTTTGCATCTGAAATGTAGATTAAATGGGTCCACGTCATTCTTTTGTGTTTTTTTATTTGTTAATGCACTCTCTAGGAAGGTTGCCTTAGGTCAGTAATAACATGCTGTTCACGTTACTTTATACCAACAACTTGTAATTGAAAATAAATCAAAATTAAATAATTGAAGCTCAACTTCTTACGACCTAGCACTATTTTCCAAAATTAAAATCTTCTATTTCTGGATCTAGAATTCCATGAATATTAAAGAAAAAACCCGTCCTTTCTCATTAAGATATCCATATATTTTATTTTGTAACACCAACTTGAGAGTTTTTCTTAATTAAATTCCACATGGACATAGGTTCTACCAGTATATAAATATAGATGCCTTACCAAACTAAGCTAAGCAGGCTTAAATACATCTCTAACTCTCTGCTTCTTTCCAAAATTGAATAGAAAATCAAGAGAAAATTACAAAGAAACAGAAAATGGGTTGTTGGTCTGCTGAAAATGCCACCAAAGCTTTTCTCAAAACCATGAACATGGTAAGTACAATGATGAACTTATCATATCTGAATTCTGATATAATTTCAAATGATTTTTATTTCTTCTCAAGTTGTTACTAAAGATATGTTGATCTGATTCAGGGAAAAAGAGCTACAGAGCCAAACGGAGCAGAGTTCATCTCCGCGCTCGCAGCAGGAAATAATGTACAATTGATGGTAGTTGCTTGTGCACCTGTTGCAGATTCCACCACCCTAGCATTGGTGGCTGCAGCTCAACAAACAGGAGGACGCGTAATTTGCATCCTAAAGGGCGTAGAAGAATTACATCTCTCTAAAATGGCACTAGGCACAAATTCTAGTCACCTTGAGTTTGTTGTCGCGAATGCTCAGAGTCTAAAAATGCTGCTCCCAAATTACTACAAAGATGCTGATTTCATAGCAGTAGATTGTAATATCCAAAATCATGAAGAGATTCTTGGATCGTTGCGAAAACATAGGAGGGAAAAGAATACTATAGTTTTGGGATATAATGCATTTTGCAAGGAGTCATGGAGGACTAGCCCTTTGCGTACGCAGTTGTTGCCTATAGGAGAAGGGCTGCTGCTGACCAGAATTGGTGCAAAGGCAAAAAAGGTGACGGCTCAGGGGATGGAAAATAGAGGACATTGGATTGTTAAGGTAGATAAATGCACAGGGGAAGAACATGTATACAGAGTAAAATCACCTCGAAGGAGAGTGGTTGAAGCCTAAATCTTGACAGATTATACTACCTCATAAACTAGTCTAATTTTAGTAGATCGGAATTATAAAGAGTTATTTGATGTACAACACTTCAGCTTTCATGGAAAACGACCAAAGATTCAATTATGCTGGAGGAGAAATTTTGATAAATATAAAATATATTTTCCAAAACTAAAGTATTCTAATCTGATAACTTTATAGAGACACAAATATAATTACTCAAATCAGTTAATATTGATCCGACAAGCTAAAAATGAAGAGAAAATTAGGAAAGAGAACTGACAACAGCTCTTATTATAAGTATCTGCAGTTTGACAAAATTTCTCAAGGATTTCTGAAAAAGACTCCGCAAGTAATAAAAGATTTATAACGAGCACTAATTTTTTGTTTTTGCTGGAAACAAGCATTTTATTTATTAAAATCGTTACAACATGGAGGGAATGGAACGTATAGTTCCACTAGCCATTGAGTCCAAAAGTACAGAGCTTGATACAAAGGTGGGGGGTTATAAAAAAAAAGAACAGTAGACTGCTATGATTTGCTAAGGTGCTTTCCATAATTCGCTAGAGCATCTGCAACGGTATTACCCTCCCTACAGATGTGTAAAAGCTGTGGCACACAGAGATCAGTCAGCATCAACCTGCATTCATGAAAAAGATGTGAGTACTTCGGGGTACCTTGTGGTAATAGGGTAATAAGTACCTATGAATCTGTTTCCACTTGGAGTGGTAATAGGCGGCGGGTGATATCAAGCTGTAGACCATGAAGGAGCGCAAGTAGTTCTACTTGGAGGACTGATTTGTGGAACAATGGTTTAGAGTATCCAAGTATCCATTGTCCTTCATGATTACGAAAAGATTCCATCAATGCCACCAGTGTGTGTATGTGGATCATATGTGCCATCTATATTTAGTTGTAATTGGGTGAAGGAGGTAACATCCATTTGACTCTGGTGTGTATGGGTGTTCGAGGAGGTGTATGAGGGGATGCTAGGTATGTGTATTTTGTTGCTTCTAGGTCGATAAGTATGGGGTTTAGTAGTTGTGTGTCATGTTAAAAGAGATTATGGTTACGATTCAACCAAATGTTCCATAAGATAACAGGGGCAAGAGTACAGAGAAGTAGGGGAGGCAGGTGGTGATGAGGGTGTGGGGGTTGAATGGAGGTTGAAGAGGTGTAGATGTATTTCAACCATTTGACATGGTTGTGGTTTGGAGTTGGGATTTGATATTGTTGCCAAACATGGGCAGCTGGTGGGCAGGCAGTGAAGATGTGCAGGATATCTTCAGTGGGGTGCATGCAGAAGGTGCATTGGGCATTTTGGATGATGTTGCGGCAGGATAAGAACTGTCGTGTGGGTAAGGCTTGGTGTAGAAGTAGCCAAAGGAAGTGTTTTATTTTATTGAGGGTAGGGACAGTCCAAATCCAAGTGTGAGGGAATGCTTTGGGAAAGTGGGGTGCATTATAAGTGAGAAGTTTGTAGGCAGAATATGTGGTGAATGAGCCATTATGGGTTGGATGCCAGTGTGGTGTATCTTCAGTGTTTGAGCGAAGGTTAGGGATAGTGTTGTTTATGAGTAGTTGGATGTGAGGTAGTATGTGAAAGGAGAGTGAAGAAAGGGAGAAATTTGGAGATGAGAAAATGTGGCTAAGGGGGGAGTGTTGCCTCATGTTGTAGGAGTGGGCCTTGTATAAGTTGACACAATAAGAAATGAGGAGTGATCCATTATTTTGGTACCATCCTTGATTGTCTAAGTTGTACCACGTCGGCAAAGAGGTAGAGCTTGTGTGAGGCTCTTCCAGGTAGATGTGTCGTGTGATTTTGTAATGTAATTCCGGGAGTGCGGAGGAGTATGACGTGGCGTGCAGTATTTACCTTTTAGTATTTGAGTCCAAAGGTGGTGGGTATTAGTGGAAAATCTCCATGCAAGATTTGTTAATAAGGCCAAATTTTTGGGATGTGCTTGAGGTAGTCCTAGTCCTCCATATGTTTTGGGTGTTGTGACTGTGTTCCATTTTATTAAATGAAGTTTTTGTTTGTTAGGAGTGCTACCCCATAGAAAATCTCGTTGGAGTTTATCAATATTGAGACGTGTTTTGAATGGTAGTAATTGATTTTGCGTGGCGTAGATTGGTATGGAATTTAGAACTGATCTTATAAGAGTTGTACGACCAGTGAGGTTTAGAAATTTAGTCTTCCAACCTTGAAGTCTATTATGCATCCTATCTAGATTATATTGGTAGTTTATAGATTTAGGGTGGAGGTTTGGCATAGGGAATCCAAGATATTTACCAAAAGTGTTGGCGTTTCTAATATTGAGGAGATTGGTAATGGAGGATATGGTGTCAGGGTGCGTGTTGCAGGAGAATATGATTTTTGATTTAGTAACATTGATACGTTGTCCTGATTGAGTGGCAATGGGATTGAAGGTGTGAAGGATGGTATGGCCATTGGAGGTATCTACTTTGGCAAAAAGGACGATGTCATCCGCAAAAAGGAGGTGGGATACACTAGGTCCTTGTCTTGGCAATTTTAGCCGCGTCCAATGTTTTTGAATGACACCCTCCTCTATAAGTTGAGAAAGAGTTTCCATAGAGATAATAAATAAATAAGGGAAAAGTGGGTCGCCGTGTCTGATACCTCGTGAAGGTTGGAAAAGAGGAGTAGGTTTTCCATTGATGAGAATTGCTATAGAGGAGGTAGTTACACAAGACATAATGAGTTGGATTAGGTGTTGTGGAAAATTGAGACGACATAGGGAATAGCTTATGAATGACCGTTCTAAATGATCAAAGGCTCGCTCTAGGTCAATTTTGAGCATCATCTTGGAAAATTTACCTTTGGTTCGACGAAAGGAGTGGATGACTTCTTGCACAATGATGGCATTATCAACAACTTTACGACCAGGGACTAAACTACATTGGGTGGGGTTGATAAGGGAACTGATAAAGGGGCGGATTCGATTGACTAGGATTTTTGTGATGACCTTATAATTGGTGTTACATAAACCTATAGGTCAGTAATGTTGTATATGAGCAGGATTGTCTATTTTTGGTATAAGGGTGAGGTAGATGTGATTTAGATGTAGGGGAATTGTTGCAGTTTGGAAAATGTGGGAGCATGTTTGTATTACAACTTGTCTGGTGTGTGACCAATATTTTTGAAAGAAGATAGGGTGTATTCCGTCAGGTCTAAGGGATTTAAAAGGTTTGAATGATTTTATACCAGTTGCTATTTCTGTTTCAGTGGGGATTTATGTCATGGATAAGTGTTGGGATGGGTTGAGAGCATTATGTGAGAGGGTGGGTTGTAGGTCAATGCATTGGGTGAGTTGGGTTGTGTAAATAGCATGGAAGTGATTTTGAATAATGTCCTGGATGGAGTGATGGTCAAAGGTTTCCCACAGTATCATGGAGTCCCAGTATACGATTTTGTCTACGTCGTTGTGTTGTAGATATATGAAAGAAGCGTGTATGGGAGTCTCCATCATTTAATCATTGGATACGGGATTTGAGTTTCCAAAAATCTTCTTCATGTTTGAAATTGTATGTAGATCAGTAAGGAGTTAGTTTTCAATATTTAAATGAAAGCTATTTTTGATATTTGGGTCCATTGTTTGGATGCCTTGAAGCCTAGCTAAAATTACATGCTTTTAGTGAAAAAATGTTACCAAAGGAATGTTTGTTCCAGTACGTGGTGTGACGGATAAAGGAATCTAAGGCTTGATCATAGCTTGGGTTGGAAGCCCAATGGGATTGAACAATGTTGGAAAAATCTGGGTGATTAAACCACATAGTTTCCATGTGAAAAGGAAAGGAAGGTCGTGTGGTAGCTTTGGAGAGATTTAAGATGAGCGGGCAATGGTCTGAGAGTGTGACACTGGAGTCTAGGAATAAATTTAGCCATTGGTCATTTGCAAAAAATTTATCAAGTCGTTCTAAGATAAGGTGATTAGTTCGATTACGTAAGTTTGTCCAAGTAAAGCGAGTACCCGTAAAACCTAGATCAATCATATTTATTTCATTGAGATAAGTATTAAAAGCATTTGTAAAAGCATTTGTACGATTTGTATTAATGGGCTTACCTCCAAATTTCTCTGCACTTGTGGTGACTTCATTGAAGTCTCCACATAAGACCCAAGGTTGGTTATGAGAGTTGGCAAAAAATTTTATGTTTTGCAAAGTGTTTGTCTATTAGTGTAGTGTGTACTAGCATATATTACTAACAATATCCAAGAAGTGGTTGAGTTTACTACCTGGACAGTTGCATGGATCTCTTGTGCAGTGATCGCCAGTGGATCCACATTAAGCTCATCTACACGCTAAAGTACACAAATGCCTCTAAGTACCCTTGTGCTGCCAGTTGAACTAGGTCCATAAAATTAAAAGCTTGAAGTAGTGATGCATGATCTTCCATTCTAGTTTCAATGAGACAGAGTAGTGTAGGATTATTCCAGTCAAGTAGAAAGCGTAAGCTACATCTGAATTCAGCTCCATTGGCTCCTCTATAGTTCCAAAGCATGATTTTCACGGGGTTAGACAGTGGTGTGGTTGGACTCCCTCCGGATATTAGAGGCATGCCCAGTTTCATGTTGAGTTGATTGTTTTGGGGCATGGCTAGTAAGGGTTGTGCCAGTGTTGGAATCATAAGGATGACCTATCGTTGATCCACAGAGGAGGGGTCTAATCGGATATTCAAGGAGGTTGTCTCCAGAGTTGATGGTGCTTGAATGAGACACCTTCTTTCTGCATTATCGTGCATGGAAATAGTCAGGGAGTCTGTCAGATGTAAGGTCTCCATAAAAGCCTCTCTCATATTTGGTGTTTGGTCTGGCATGGCCTGAGCATGATCCTCCAAAAGTGGTGACAATGGTGGTGGAGTCAGAGGAGGGGAGGTTGAGAGGTGAGTTTGGTTGTGTGGTTGGAGTATCTGTGGAAAATGGTCTTGCAGTGGTTGTATTGGGTGCAGTGGTGGTTGTGATGGGTTGGGAGGTGTGTCTAAGTTTTGCCACTAGTTGAAGGGTTAGAGTGTATGCCTTGTAGGGTGGGAGGGAGGGATCAGTTCCACCCAGTTGAGGAATTTGGTTAAGTGGGTTTGAACTTACATGGTCGTAACCTCCTGGAGGTGAAGTAGTTGCATGATGTGGTCTTGGTGGAGAGAGCTAACTGTCTTGGATGAGCGTCATCAAGAGATCATTGTAATTGAGGAGGGTGGTCAGTTGCTGATTGAGAAGGGGAAGGTTCAAGGGTATGAGTGGCAGTGGTATTTCGAGCATGGGAGGGGGTGGTGGTGGAAGGTGGTGAAGTAATAAGGTTTGAGGCACGAGAGGAGGTGGTTTTGTTAAAGGTGTTAGTGGGATGTGGTGAAGTATTGGTGGTGGAGGAGGTGGATAGTAGTTGTTTTGGGTGTAGTTCAGGTGGCGGTGAGGTCGCCTAGGTCGTTGGTGAGCATTGTTGAAGTGGTACATGGTATATTTCCTCTTAGGGGATGGAGTAGAAAGTGGTGGTGGTGGTGGTAATGTTGGTATTTGTATGCGATGGGATTGAGTGATATCAGAGAAAGTGTTGCATGTATCCAAGAAATTGTCATTTGAGTTTGGAATTTGTGCAGTCTTCGAACACATCGCCGACGTCAGTGAGGTTTCGTGTTGTGGTTCCTTTGAGTGTCGATCAGTGGACGTAGTAACAGTAGTAGAAGGAGTAGTGTTTGGTCCATGGAGTTTGTGGTTTGTGTAGAAAATCATTCTATCCATGATATGTGCGCTTTGGTTGTACTAGCATAATTTTCAGGTATAGGTTTTGATGAATGACAAACAATGAAGTCAACTTGTTAAACAATGTTATTGTATGACAAACAATGAAGATGCATTAGCAAACAATCAAGATTGAATACCGAGAAGCATATTGATGAATGGATTGCATGGAAAAGCCAAGACGAGCTCAAAAGTTCAATACCGAAGACCCAAGGCATAGGTTGTTAGGTAGAACCAATGTAAGAGCAACGTTTAAGTTATCTCGTCTTTTGGCTCAACATAGGTCATCATAAATATGCATAAAATCATTTTATCAAATCATATTTCAAATACTTCAAACAAAATAATTTCAAACATTTTCATTTTAGCCAAAATGAATTTTAAACATGTCTTTCAAAGCTGGACAGAAATAATCGATTATGTTTATTTTGATAATCGATTATGTTAAAACAGTGTAAATCGGAATTTACAAAACAGCAAAATAATCGATTATCAGAAGTGCATAATCGATTATCTTGTATCCGTTGCCAAGTTTTTGAACGCTGTAACAAAATAATCGATTATGCATATCACAATAATCGATTATCCTGCATAAAATCAGCTTCCGATTTTGTAACGGTAAGCTGATAATCGATTATCCAAATCTGATAATCGATTATCTTGGCATATAATCAGCATAATTGATTGCCAATTAAGCAACGGACATACTACTTCTACCACCAATAAATAGAGGTCTTTTGAGCTGAATTGTAACACACAACACCTCTCATTATTCATATACATATTGATATCGTTTGTGCATCATTATAGAGCTTTTGTTGAGCCATTTGAGAAACAACTTTTGAGTTGTTCATAGAGCTAATATTGTATCTCTTTATCTACTCTTTTTAGAGAGTTCTTGTTGTAAAAGAGAAAGGTGTTTGAGAAGACCATATCTTCTCATTGATTGTCGGGTTTGCTAAGTACCCTCAATCTTAGTGTGTGAAGTCTTGTGGTGCGGTATCCACGAGCAAGGTGAGTCTTGAGGTGAGGTATCCTCGAGCAAGTTGAAGTCTTGTAGAGTGTACATCTACGAGCAAGTGTAACGGTTTGTTAGGCTCCCGTAAGCTTAACGGAGTTAGTGGAATCTCGAGAGAGTCTCTCGGGGACTGGACTAACCACAAGTTGTGGTGAACCAGGATAAATTCGGTGTGTTCTTTCCTTACTATTTTAATTACCGAATTTATTTTATTCCTGCAATTTTAATTCCGCAATATTTATCAATATTCTCGTCCCGCACTATTCACCCCCCCTCTAGTGATGGGCATAAATCCTAACAATTGGTATCAGAGCCTAACTCTCTGAAAGCCTTAACCGGTTGAGAGAACGATAAAAATTTTTTTGAGAATATTGAACGCAGGAATGATGAGCAAAGGACACTCCACCTATAGACCTCCACTATTTGACGGAACAAATTACACATATTGGAAAGAGCGGATGAGAATCTTCATCCAATCAAATAACTTTCGCTTGTGGCAAATCATCAAGAACGGTGAACAAATGCCAACAAAGAAAGTTGGGGAAACCACGGTTCCAAAGGAGGAAGATGAATATGATGCCGAGGACGTCAAGAAAGTTGAAAATAACGCAAAGGCCGTCAACTTATATATTGTGCAGTGAATCCGGATGACAATCGGAAGATTTCTTGCTTCACAACCGCCAAGGAGATGTGGGATAAACTCGAGATCACTTATGAAGGTACGCCTCAAGTCCGAGAATCTAAAGTTGATTTTCTAACACATGAATATGAACTCTTTAGAATGAGGGAGAATGAAAGCATCGATATTATGTTCGAACGGCTCTCAATGATCATCAACGATCTCCATGCTCTCGGAAAAGTATACTCGAACAAAGATCTAGTTCGAAAAATCCTACGGAGTCTCACTCCCGAATGGCGCTCCAAAGCCAATGCCATCCAAGAGTCGATAGGAATCACGGACGTCACAATTGATGGACTAAGAGGTAACCTCAAAACTTATGAAAGCACTATTCTTAATCCTTATCTTGGAAATAAAGGTCCAGGTATTGCCTTCAAAGCCTCATCCTCTAAAAGAGAAGAGGTAAGTGATTCGGATAGCGATGATGATAATATTTCCAATGCCTTGATCGAAAAGTTTTATAAGGTTATGAAAAAGGAAATAAAGAAGGAAGAACCAAGTCCTTCATGCCAAAATTGTGGAAAACTTGGCCACACCAAATCACATTGTCCAAAATCCAAGGACAAGAAGAAGAACAAACACCAAAGGCGTGTGACATGGGATTCGGATAGCTCGGGCGATGAAACTGCCGCATTATGCCTCATGGCCAACGAGGAAAAAGAGGTAAGTAAGTCTAACTCTTATTCTTTTGAAGAATTACCAGAAGCTTTTCAAGAATTATATGATGAATTGAAAAAGTCTTCAAAAATCTCCAAAGAGGCCAAGGCTAAAATTAAAGTTTTAGAAGAGAAAAATAAATTTTTGGAAAATGACAATATTGATCTTAGAAATAAAATTAAGGAGATGAATGAAGCCTCTTCAATTGATCAAAGTTCTAATTGTTCTTCTTGTAGTTCTTTGAAAATAGAGAACATAGAACTTAGGAACACACTAGAAAAACGTAGTGTAGATAATCCTAAAATAAGTGAAGAAATTAAGAAGAATATTAGAAAGGATGATAGAAATGAAGTTAGACCACCTAGAAATAATTCTAGGAACTTCACTAATGAGTCTAAAATTAATCATTTTAGACCACCTAGAAACAACTCTAGGAATTTTGTTAATGAGTCTAGAATGAATAATTTTAGACCACCTAGAAATAACTCTAGGAATCGCAATACGTCTAGGAATAACGACTTTAGATCACCTAGAACGTTTTTGGCTCAACCAAGACATATGCACAACCCGAATGTTATATGTCATTATTGCAACCGAGTAGGACACATAGCACCCGTATGTTTTGCAAAACATAGAGATTCATCATTTGGCTATGATTATTATTTGCCTAACCCCCAAGGACCCAAAAGCAGTTGGGTACCGAAAACCTATTTTTAGGTATGTTTGCAGGTGTGCTTGAAGACTACAATATCGTAGTAGATGCACCAAGCACGAAACCTTATTGTATCGAGGGAGAATTTCGGTTAGTTATCATTTTTTTGATAAAAATGTAATAGTTGATATGTGTTAACAATTAATATATCTTTGTTAACAATTGATATTAATTATTTTTGTTGATTCATGTTTTGATAAGAATTACAATTGGTATCAATTATTTTTGTTAAAAATAATGATTGATGTTTTGATGAATATCTTTCTAGTTTGAATAACAGTTGGTATATTCGCTAAAAATAACCTTTGATATGGTTGTTATATTTTTACTAACATTTGGTATTATTTCATGTTGGTATGATTTTTTAAATATCGTCAATGTATATTCCTCATTGTATTTCCTATCTTATATTTGACACTAACAATTGATATACCCAAAAGGGGAAAGTGTCGAAAGGGGAAAGTAGCCTTTGTATAATCTCTTTTTGCTAATGCCAAAAGGGGGAAGAAATTAGGCGATATGCATCAAATAAGGGGGAATGAATCTACGTTATAGTATGCCTTATTTGAGGGGGAATTATCATTGAGGAGAATTGTTTGTATGAATTGTATGTTGAGATATAGCATGAATTTAGGGGGAATCCGATATGCATATCTCCTGTTGTTTGTCAGTATCAAAAAGGGGAAAATTGTAGAAAATCATTCTATCCATGATATGTGCGCTTTGGTTGTACTAGCATGATTTTCAGGTATAGGTTTTGATGAATGACAAACAATAAAGTCAACTTGTTAAATAATGTTATTGTATGACAAACAATGAAGATGCATTAGCAAACAATCAAGATTGAATGCCGAGAAGCATATTGATGAATGGATTGCATGGAAAAGCCAAGACGAGCTCAAAAGTTCAAGACCGAAGACCCAAGGCATAGGTCGTTAGGTAGAACCAATGTAAGAGCAACGTTTAAGTTATCTCGTCTTTTGGCTCAACATAGGTCATCATAAATATGCATAAAATCATTTTATCAAATCATATTTCAAATACTTCAAACAAAATGATTTCAAACATTTTCATTTTAGCCAAAATGAATTTTAAACATGTCTTTCAAAGCTGGACAGAAATAATCGATTATGTTTATTTTGATAATCGATTATGTTAAAACAGTGTAAATCGGAATTTACAAAACAGCAAAATAATCGATTATCAGAAGTGCATAATCGATTATCTTGTATCCGTTGCCAAGTTTTTGAACGCTGTAACAAAATAATCGATTATGCATATCACAATAATCGATTATCCTGCATAAAATCAGCTTCCGATTTTGTAACGGTAAGCTGATAATCGATTATCCAAATCTGATAATCGATTATCTTGGCATATAATCAGCATAATTGATTGCCAATTAAGCAACGGACATACTACTTCTACCACCAATAAATAGAGGTCTTTTGAGCTGAATTGTAACACACAACACCTCTCATTATTCATATACATATTGATATTATTTGTGCATCATTATAGGTCTTTTGTTGAGCCATTTGAGAGACAACTTTGAGTTGTTCATAGAGCTAATATTGTATCTCTTTATCTACTCTTTTTAGAGAGTACTTGTTGTAAAAGAGAAAGGTGTTTGAGAAGACCATATCTTCTCATTGATTGTCGGGTTTGATAAGTACCCTCAATCTTAGTGTGTGAAGTCTTGTGGTGCGGTATCCACGAGCAAGGTGAAGTCTTGAGGTGAGGTATCCTCGAGCAAGTTGAAGGCTTGTAGAGTGTACATCTACGAGCAAGTGTAACGGTTTGTTAGGCACCCATAAGCTTAACGGAGTTAGTGGAATCTCGAGAGAGTCTCTCGGGGACTGGACTAACCACACGTTGTGGTAAACCAGGATAAATTCGGTGTGTTCTTTCCTTACTATTTTAATTACCGAATTTATTTTATTCCTGCAATTTTAATTCCGCAATATTTATCAATATTCTCGTCCCGCACTATTCACCCCCTCTAGTGACGGGCATAAATCCTAACAGTTTGGTGTTGCATGTGGATAGGTGTTTAAGGTGACATGGCTGACAGGTGTTGTATGTGGGTGAAGGTTGGACTGTTGAGGTAGTGATGATGGGGCAGTTGGGATATTTGGTGTAGTTTGTGGTATTTTATTTTTTATACGGTTGAAGGTGGTGTCAAATTCAGAGGTTGGAGGGGTATTTTTTTAAATGGTAATGAGGTAGAGTGGTCATTTGTTAAATTGCCCGTGATGGATTGAAATTGGTGATTTATTTGGGGAGTGTTATGTTTGTGTATTTTTGGAGGGGTGATAGGGTTATTGATAGTGCATTTTATAGGCGGTGGTAGTAGGGCAGAGGGGGAATGATTAGGTGGCAAGGATGAATCTTCGTTGGAAATTGGAGTGTGTATTTGAGGTGAGCTGTCAGAGGATGTCTCCATATGGGCGGTGAAAGCAAAGCAATTGTGCGTTGGGATTGGTACTGAGTTGTTTTGGGCCTGTGTGGGAGAAACGTTGGGATTTTGTGTTGGGTGGTTGGTTTGCTGTGACAGATCGGGTATCGAGTCCTGTGGTGTGCATTTTGGTAGTGCTTCGTTTGGATGGTTTGGGGTAGGTAACAGTTTTCCAAGGACTTTCAGATTTAGTGCTCGTTAATGGAGCTTTAGTGGTAACAGTGGGTGTTGTGGTGGAGGTGGATGGAGAAGATATATTTTTAGGGCAGAAAGTGGTTGTATGGCCTAGGCAACCACAAGCAACACATAGTAGGGATTAGTGTTCGTAGTAGATTTGTTGAGTATGTGTTCCAAGAAGAATTTATATGGGCAATGGCTTACCAATTGGTGCTAGCATACATAAGCGGGCGTAACGTCCTCTAGTAGTAGTGGTGCAATTATCAATTTTGAGAAGTGTACCAATATGGTTCCCTATTTTTGAAAGAATTTGAATGTCATAGTATTATATAGGTAATTCCTGTAGACGAACTCATATAGTTGCAAAGTTTTGGAGAGTGTGCCGGGTTAAATTTCGGTTGCTATTGTTGTATCGATAAATATTGTGAACCTATAAACCAAGGCCCATTGTGCAATATTTTTTGATAGTTAGCAGTGTGCCTTAGTTTGAGTAAATAGTAATCATAACCCAGATCTATAAGGTTAATAGGTTCGTTTCCAAAGACTGCTGACTTTAGTTTTCAGTTGGTTGTAGGAGATTTTAGGGCCCAATAGCTTGATGATTAAGGATTGTGCCCATGGTTTGTAGAGTCTTGATTTGTCGTCTGCTGTAATGGGAATAAAGTGAGGATGATTTGATGGGTTTTCTAGTTCGTCATTTAAGGTTAGTTAACCTTATCTAGTGAATAAGATGTATCTTCCATAAAAGCATCAGTAGTAGTAGTATTATTGAGGACATCTTTATAACTTACTTGTGGTGGTGAATGATGAGAAGTGTCTTCTTTTGGTTTGTTTGTACTGCTGTGGAGCAAATCTTCTTCTTGTTCGGATTGGTCCGTTGGAAAGATTGTATTCATTGCTGCGTGTGTTGGTTGGTGTTGGACTGATGTTAATAGATTGTAGTGAGAATAAAGGAGAGACTGATGAAATTGTGAAGGGGAGTTAGAGAGAAGTTAGCACTAACTTTACTCAATTCATTTCAGATCTTCAATTCGAGTAGAATCACTCCACTTCCTTCTTGATATGAAATTTTACGTCGAAACCTTATAATATGTAAGGTTTTGAAAGTAAAAGTTTATTTACACTGGTTTTACTATTTATGACATCAGAAATCAGGTTAGCTTAGTGAAAGAAGTATCGTGGGGCAAATCTCCAAATCATATTTTTGTTTGTAAGTTGAAAATCACCGAATCCAAACATAGCTATATTGGGCCTAGTGTGTCCAAAGTTGCACCAAAAAATATGGCAGTCCAAAAAATGTCATCACATATTGAATCATATGAGACTCAGAGCATAAGAGTTCAGCATGTGTAACATGGACAAACGAGAAAAGAAAAGAACAAAATAATTACCCTACGTAAATGGAGGAAAATCCATTTTTTACAACCAGAATAATAATATCAGTAATAATCCATGAGAACAACAGAGGAAATTCCTCCAAACTGAGAAATTCTAAGGTTAAATGGCATACAAGATACAGAGATTCACAAAAGAGTCTGAGGTTCGCGGTCAAAGGACTTGGCAAACTATATGTGTAAATCCACTCCGCCCCAATATTGGTGCAAGGTTAGTAGGAACCTATCTCCAGCTAATAAGTTAGGAAAGAAAATTTGCCAGAGCCAATAGCTGCTGGAAATAGTTCATTAGCCATTAGGAAAAGATAGCTAAATTACCAAGTTCTCGTACGATTGTTTCCATGGTTGGTCTCTCCTCAGGACATTCATGTGTACATATCAAAGCAATTTTTGCTAGTTTTGCTGCTTCAGACTCGGAGAACCTTCCACGGAGATTTGCGTCCATCAAGTCATGGAGTTTGCATGACTCAGCAGCAGCACGCATTGAACTGGTGAATTTTCGCTTGCCAGAGAGAATCTGAAAAATTAGCACTCCAAAGGCATAAATATCACTCTTCTCCGTAAATCGGCCTGTCGTAGAGTACTCTGGAGCTAAATATCCCATGGCAGCACTGGCCTTGAGTGCTGAGAAGACGATATCATTCGTGAGAAGCTTATGCAGGCCTGAGTTTGAAAGCAATGGTTTGAATCGCTGGTCAAGGAGCACGTTCTCGGCACAGATATTTTGATGCACTAGAGCTGGCTTATTCACCTTACAACCGTGCAAATACTCGAGCCCTGCTCATGAAGATAACAGATAGATAAAGGGTAACCCTTTGTTAGATCCACTCTACAGTAAAGCGCCCCAAATTGACAGTTGTATTAAGTATTACCCTTGTTTTTAATGCAACTAGTTTCGTTTTTGTGCTAAAGTACAGGAGGAGAAAGTCAGAAACCAACAGCAATCAAGGATCTCAATGTCTCATGAGTTGGCTGGACAAGAATACATATGAATTCTTTAGACATTTAGCCATGAAATACCTTTTCTGTTCTCTTGGGCCTAACCAAACCGACTTTTAGTAAGAGGCATGCTTAACATCTTAATGCATGTTAAACTCTTTCTGCTCATAATACCCCTCAATGTTGAATTGCTGATAGTAAGCACTCAAAAAGTAATATAATCTCAAAATGTTGCATATTAAATCCAACAAGATAGAGTTTATTCAAAACTAACCTTTTGCAGTTCCACTTATGATAGATACCCTGGTGGACCATTCAAGAGCACGAGCTTCATCCTCCTTCACATCTAGGTAATGCAACAAGTTACCTCTTGGAACAAAATCATAAACAAGAAAACATTCTCCCCTGATTTTAGAGCAGCAGAAACCTCTCAACCTAACTAAATTTTCATGTCTCAGAGACGTCAAGATGTTTAGTCCTCTTAAGAACTCGGCTTCCTCTGACTTGCAGCTAATTTTGGTAATTCTCGTAACAGCAATTAGTGATCCATCTCTTAGAGTCCCTCTATATGTAGTCGAAAAGCTGCTCTTAGCCAATCGATTCTTATCAGCAAAGTACTGTGTAGCTGACTCCACCTCTTCCAAATTGAATTTGTAGCTCTGCAAAACCTCTTGGGATACACCACCATAACGCCGACCCTCAGCCAAGGGATCCCAACCACTCGAGTACTCAAGACTAACTAGTGGAGAACCGTTCTTCCTATTAACCTCCTTGGTTTGGTCAGTACTGAGACGGCTATCACAGATATCCAGTCCACCTCCAAGTTTCTGCTTTCGTCTTCTATAGTGCGTGAAAGTAAGAGCTCCTATAGTAGATGCAATAACAGTAACCACAATAACCCCTACAACAACAGATGCCTGTGAGGTTTTCGATGACTTTGCGCAGCCATTTCCACTGCAATTTAGATTGAGATTAGCTGTCTCTGGAATATCTCTAGTTGATAAACCACTCGAGGCACCTCCGTAGGGCTCTGGTCTATTAGGATTCGAGCGATCCAAAGATGTACAAACTCTCAAGGATGGGAAACCTACTCCGCATAGTCCTGGATTGTTCTCATACTGGAATCCACCGACTAATCTCTTCAAAGCTTCAGAAGACAGAAAATAAAAGACCAGATAAGATAAAATTTCACCAAAAAAACATAATGTAGGGCGAGGAAATTTATTACCAAGAGGCACATTGCCCAAAAGCTTGTTGCTTCGGATATCCAAGACTTCGAGAAGGGGAGCATCTGCAAGTTTTGAAGGAATTGAACCAAAAAGATGATTAGAACTCAAGTCCACCCTCATCAACACGCCTAACTCCCCCAAGCTAGCGGGGATTGCGCCAGTTAACTGATTGGATTGCAGAGCGAGGACATTGAGCTTCTTTAGAGTCCCTATTTGAGTTGGTATGCTACCACTGAACTGGTTATAGCATAGTTGCAAAACTGTACAATGCGAAACAAGATAATAAATTGATAAGAAACAGACTCCATAATCGAAATGAGGATGAAAATGGAATATGATCATGATTTGAAAAGAAAAAAAAATTCTCAAGTTCCCAAAAACTAGTCTATGGCATTTTTTGGGTGAAAATTTTACTTCTACCACAAAACTTAACTTTCCTTCAAATAAAATACATGTCCAAACACAACTTTAACTTCCAAAAATTATTTTTTAATACAACTTCAAAAACTCTTTTTTCAAGTTTCAACCAAATCTATGTTCCAACGCAACCTTAATCTTTATCATTTCCAAAACTAGAAAAAGTGTCAACTTGTGAAATCAAGAATTTATATTTTACAATGAAATAATATCAAAAAATTCAGCGAGACATCAAGTATTAACAGCAAAGCTCCTAATTTTTCCAACAAGAGCTCAGAACATTAGAAAAGGAACATAAATAAATAACAAGGAAAACGTAAAAATCGTTTCTTTTTATCACAATGCTACTTAAAAATTGCCAAAAAAATCACACAAAACATAAGGCATAAAGAGAGAAGTTTCCAACACTAACCTTGCAAGCTGGACATGTTTCCAAGTTCAGGGGGAATCTCACCAGAGAGATTATTAACATTCAAATACAGATCAGTAAGCTCAATCAAACTTGAAATTTCTCTGGGTATTTCTCCATTCAAAGAATTATAATGCAAGTAGAGTCCCGTCAAGTGAGAAAGCCTAGCAATGGCCGGCGACAGTTTCCCAGAAAGCCTTTTACCTTGAAGAGAAATATTAGCCACTTGACCTTTTTCATTGCACGCAACACCTTCAAAAAAGCCATCACATGGATTACCAGAAACTGTCCATGAAATGAGCAAAGCATTTTCAGGGTCAAGACTTGCCTTTAAGTCCATAAGAGCTTGCAACTCATTGTTTCCATATATGGGTTGCGGAGAAAAGAATATGAAGAGTGTGAGGAGAAAGCAGAGAAATTGAGGAAAAGTCATGTTACTCTTTTGACTGAAAATGGTGGAGAGTGAGGTTTTCTGTGGGTGCAGAGAAGAAGTAGTTGGAGACCTGAGTCACTGACTGACTCACTTGGTTTCTTTTTCTACTGTTTCTTTAAATGTGTCTGCTTGATTTAAAATATTTTGTTTTTAAATATTTGCTTTTTGTTCTTCTGCTGCGTTTGTGGTGTTGTCCTATGTTGTTGGCTTTTGATAGAAGAGGGAAGGAACCGAGGTGAGGTTCGTATATCGGCGTTGGAAGCGTGCTGCAGTGCAAGTGAAAGTAACTATTCCAACAGACCCCAATATCAACATTACTACAAAAAAAGAACAAGGAGAAGGGACAAAGTTATTGGGCGCCCACATTTACTATTGCCTAAATAATAATAAGTCGTTTTGTTTTATATATACTGACATTTAAGTCGACATTAATTTTTAAAAATATCTAAACACACACATTAATGTTGAATTGGTTGTGTATAGGACTGAATTTGACTCATCACATCCCCACGCCAGGTTGGCATGCCCCTCATAATAAGGGCGACCCACGCAAGGGTACGGCCGAAACCAGAAACGATGTCGTTTAGCATCTGACTCTCTTTGTTGAGTGGAAACCATCAACTTTTGTACTTTTCTTTCTTGTATTTCGAGAAAAAGGTCTCCTAATATATAAAGGAGACTTTCACCTTGTAATAAGGCAGGTTGATAATTGTGAATATACGAACTCTCTACTTTCTCTATCTCTCAATTGTTATCGAGCAAACATCTTTATTTCTCTTTAACTATCTATTATCTTCTATACTTTAAGAATCTACTAAAATCCTCGTAAAATAACCTCTTCTAGGACTCATTATACTTGATTACGATTTACCCTCATATGTTTTTGATTGTTTTTTAGCTTATAAAGTGCATATATCTTTTGAGCAAAACAATTTGGCGCCGTGTGTGGGGATTTCGAGAATCAAAGTTGCAGTTTGTGCCTAGAAAACTATTAACAATCATCTCATATATCACACAAACAAGTATGGCTGACAACCGTGCGAAAATGAAAGCGATAGATGGGGTTGGGGTCAACCTCATGGATTCTCTCAACGAGGCAGGTGAAGATAATCCCTTGAATGCAACCTCCGGCACCATGATGAGTGGAGAACCCCACCTCCTCCACCCCGAGACCTGACGGAACCGCGAGAAAGTGGAACTTCCACATCTACATCTAAGGAAGCACCCCCCGGAGTCAAGGAGCTACTAAAAGAATGGCTCACGAACACTCTAAATGAGTTGGTTGAAATGCCACCACAACGTGGCGTAAGACGCATGCCAGAGATGGATCTCACCGTGACAGAAGATGAACCCGAGGTCGCACAAGCAAACAATGCGCTCACCGACACTCAGACCAACAACGATGCGCTCACATCCATCCTTAGAAAGATGGAAGAAATGGAGCACGAAAACAAGTCGCTTCGTGACCAAATGAAGGAAAATCAAGAAAGAGTGGACAAGAACCCGGGCGCTCCTAAACTACTACCAAAGCGCGACGTATGGAGGTTCGTGGAACAACCTTACACAGAGGAGGCTGCACCACACTCCATCCCTAAGACCTTCAAAATGCCTCCCTATCTGAGGGCATACGATGGGACTACCGATCACGTACCATCTGACCCACTACGCCACAGCTGTGAAAGGAAACGATTTGGTAAAGGAACAGGTACCGCCAGTACTTCTAAAGAAATTTAGCGAGACGCCGACTAGTGGGGCGTTGGCATGGTACTCTTAGCTACCGGCTAAGGGTATCACCACATTCGATGAAATGGCAGACAAATTTGTCATGGCACATGCGGGAGCAAAGAAAGCGAAGGCAAGGGTCAACGACATCTTCGCCATTCGGGAAACCATGGGAGAAGGGCTCAGGGACTTCCTAGCCAGATTCAACAGGGTCGGAATGAGCCTGCTGTACGTATCGGAGGGCATGGCGGTTGCCACTTTCCAGAATAGGCTAAGTAGGAACGGCTCGAGGGCAATCAAGAAGCTGCTAAGTCGCCTCATGAAGTACCCCCCGACCACCACCACATGGGAAGAAATCCACAACGTATACTGTGTCGAGATACGTGCAGATGAGGACGACCTTAACGGTCCGACCTGGTGACTAACTATAATGCTTCGAGAGATCAGGAGGGACCGACGAAACGAGGGGTGACGAGAGCAAATCTCGTGTCCCAACAGGGAAAGGCATCAACCATATACCATATCATCCCATCCGCCACCAAGGCACGTGGACGCACTACAGCAACACGTCGCCCCCTACGAAATGAATGAGGTATGCCTCCTTTATTATCTGCACATAACTTTTGTGTTTCTCCTTCAGAGGTAGTATACGCACTAGAAAGGTTGGGCAACAAGGTACAATGGCCAGTAAAGATGAAGTCAGACCCTACCACTCGAAAATAAAGCACCCTGTGTGAGTTCCACCAGGAGCGAGGACATAAGACCGAGGATTGCATAGGCCTACTGCAGGAAGTTGTCAGAATGTTAAACCAAGGGTTCCTTAGGGAAATACTCAGCGATAAAGGGAAACTAAACTTTCCACTGGATCAACCCAATGGGCCACCAAGGGCGCCCTCGCCAACACGCACGATCAATATGATCATCGGGGACAGCAATGACTCGACAATCAATCACGTCAAATTTACCACCCCACACAAGTTGAAGCGAACTATCGCCCACGAACGGTATGATGACTTCGAAGATAGTACCACCTTCGATAAGTCTGATACCGACGGTTTGTCTTTTCCACATTATAATGCTTTAGTTATTACTTTACGCATTGTGGATACAAATGTTAGGAGAATTATAATTGACGACGGTAGCGGCACTTGTATTATCCACCCAAGGGTCCTTGCACTTATGGGACTCGAGGATAAGATAATACCGCGATGTATAATGCTGACTGGTTTTAACAGTGCAGTAGAAAGAACCTCTGGAGAAATAACGTTGCATGCCTTGGCGGGAGGAGTCACGTTGGAAACCACCTTCCACGTGATGAACCAGGAAACAGCATACAATGCCATCATTGGACGACCATGGATACATGCCATGAGAGCAGTCCCCTCTAGCTTCTATCAGATAATCAAATTCCCTACCCCATGAGGGGTATTCAGCATACGGGGTGAACTCCATATCGCCCAAGAATGCCACAAAATAGCTCAAGACTATACCCATACCAAACAACTCCAAGAGGCAAGCGCGGAAGCATAGCAATAAGCTCTGTCGGGGACTAAGGTTCTTCCGATAGAGGATGCCATCAAAGATCCAGCTATCATACAAGCCAGAAAAGCTACGATCGAGAACCGCAATCCCGTACGGCTAGCTGAAAACGACCTCACAAAGAAGGCCTACATCGGGCACCGCCTTTCGAATCCAACTAAGTACCGTGAATTTTTATCTAACCATGTAGACTTATTCGCTTTTTCCTATTCGGATATGCCAGGGATACTGCGAGACATCGTTACCCAAAAATTGTACGTTGATCCACTACACCTACCCGTGAGGCAAATAAGGAGAAAATTCAATGCCTCCATCAACGAAGCCGTGAGTAAAGAAGTAGACAAACTATTAGCAAATGGTTCCACCAGAGAATCCAATACCCTGAGTGGGTTGCCAACGTTGTCATGGTCAAGAAGAAAAATGGAAGTGGCGAATGTGGGTGGATTGATGGACTTGAACAAAACATGCGCGAAAGATTCATTCCGACTCCCCCACATCGATCAGCTGATAGATGCGACGGCCCGACATGAACTCTTGAGCTTCCTAGATGCATATTCCGGCTTCAATCAAATCATGATGGCCGAAGAAGATCAAGAGAAGACGACCTTCATCACTCACCGAGGGACGTACTGCTACAAAGTGATGACCTTTGGACCCAAAAATGCGGGAGCAACGTACCAAATATTGGTAACCGAGATGTTCAAGGAACAACTTGGTAATACAATGGAAGTCTAAATTGGCGACCTAGTAAAGTCGTCCAGAAAGGAGGATCACCTCGACCATATGAAAGAGGCCTTCGAAATATTGAAAAGATACGGGATGAAACTTAATCCCGAAAAGTGCAAGTTGTTGGGATTCCTTGTATCTCAGAGAGGTATCAAAGTCAATCCGGATCAGATCAAAGCAATAGACGCAATCACGGAAGTGCTAAGCAGTAAAAAATAGGTGCAAAAGCTGACGGGCCGGATAGCCGCCCTTTCTAGGTTTATCCCGCGATCCTCCGATGGGTGCCATAAGTTCTTCAGTGTGTTGAAGAAAGATCAGGGGCTCCACTGGAACGAAGAGTGTGTCGAATCCCTAAGAAATATGAAGGCGTACCAATGTTCGTCGCCCCTACTATCCAAAGCAAGCGTAGGAGAACCACTTCTAGTGTATCTAGCCGTGTCTGAGGTCGCCGTCAGCGCTGTCCTATTATGCGAGAACAAAGGTACGCAATCTTCCATCTATTATATTAGCAAGACTAGTGGACGCCGAAACTCGGTACCGACACCTTGAAAAGCTAGCATTAGCACTAGTCGTAGCTTCATGAAAGCTACGACCTTATTTTCAATGCCATCCCATAAGAGTGGTAACGACCTTCCCACTGAGGAGTGTCTTACATAAGCTCGAGTTATCAGGCCGACTCGTGAAATGGGCCATTGAGCTCATCGAGCACGATATCTCGTACCTTTCCAGAAACGCCATCAAGTCTCAAGTCTTAGCTAACTTCAAAGCCAACTTCAGCGCGGAAATCCTGCTGAAGGCAGAGCTCGAGGCCCAACATGGCTCCCCCACCAACGACCAATGGGTCCTTCACACTAATGGCGTTGCTAATACTACGGGATCAAGACTGGGACTCGTCCTCGAGGTCCCCATGGGTGAAACAATTCGCTAGTCCATACGATGCCCCAAAATGACTAACAATGAGGCCGAGCATGAGGCTGTTATTACAGGTATAAAATTAGCCATCAAATACGTAGCCCGACGAATCCTTCTCCACTACGATTCGCAACTCATAGTGAATCAGATCGGTGGGACTTACCATATCAAAGAATAGAGGCTACAAAAATACCAAACAAAAATACACAGACTAATGGCTGAGTTCGACGAGTGCCGCTTCAAACAAATTCCGAGAGCATGGAACATCGAAGCGGAAGGCCTTGCAAAACTGGCCGCGGCCACCAAAAACATCAACAAGGAAAGCGTGGTCACCCACGTCCATTCAGCCATCGATCACACCGAGGTATTTTTATTGAGTCTAACCTGGGACTGGCGCAACCAGTTCATGTCCTATCTACATGATGGAACGCTACCGCGTCACAAAAAATAGGCAAAGAAACTCTGCATGCAAGTCGCTCGGTAATGCCTAATCAACAATGATCTCCACAAGAGAACGTTTGTCGGACCCTTTGACAAATCCCTAGGTTCGCACCAAACAAGACCAGTATTCGAAAAGGTACACGAGGTCACTGCGGTGCCCATACATGAAAATGTGCCCTCGTACAATGCATCATCCGCGCCGGCTACTACTAGCTCACCATGAAGAAAGAAATGACAGAATACGACCGCCGATGCGAAAAATGCCAAAAATATGTCCCAATAATCCACCAGTCAGGGGAACCCTACACTCAGTCACCTCTCCATGGCCCTTCATCAGATGGGGAATCGACATAGTTGGCCCCCTACCTACAAAACTGGGAAAGGTACAATTTTTGCTTGTTTTGATTGACTATATTTCTAAGTGGGTGGAAGCAGGTGCGTACGCACAGATACGCGAACATGAGGTCATCGCCTTCATATGGAAGAACATTATATGCCGTTTCGGCATCCCCAAAGAAATCAGCTGCGACAAGGGACGACAGTTCGTCGGTCAAAAAATGATCGAATTCTTTGAGAAATGGTGCATTTAGAGAATCCTCTCCATGCCATACCACCCCGCCGCCAACGGTCAAGCAGAATCCTCCAAGAAAAACATAGTAAACATACTGAAGAAAAAACTTGAAGACGCCAAAGGGTTATGGCCTGAACTGTTGCCCGAAGTGTTGTGGGCACACAGGAACACACCCAAGTCCAGCACAGGGGAAACCCCGTACTCGTTGGTCTATGGTACTGATGCAGTCATACCCGTCAAAGTAGGCAAACCAAGCCTGAGGTATTCACACACCAGCGGAACAGAAAATGACGCAAATAGGCTCCAAGACCTTTATAAAACTGAGGAAAGAAGAGAAATGGCCCACATAAGAATGGTGGCCCAAAAGCAGCAGGTCGAAAGGTACTACAACAAAAGGGCAAAAATAAGGCCGGTCAAAGTAGAGGACTACGTCCTCAAAGCCAAGACATTGGCCGCCAAAGACCCAAGTGAAGGAAAATTGGGTTAAAACTGGGACAGACCCTATAAAATCACAGCAACAACAAACAAAGGGTCTTTTCAGCTGGAAACAGTGGAAGGGAAAACACTCCACAACAACTGGAATGTCGCCCACCTCAAATATTTCCATTTCTAAAAGGCATCCCCCAAGTCGCACTCTTTTTCCCTCACCCGAGTTTTGTCCCAATTGGGTTTTCTCGGGGAGGTTTTTAACGAGGCAACGAATGGGACACCTGGATATGTTTGTGGAACAATTGTGCCCGCCTCTCCATACACTCTCCAGCTGGACCTGATACAGGGACTGGACCAATGACCATCCCCAATGTATATAAGGCTACGACCATCTCCAAAGTGTAATAGGCTACGACCAACTCCAAAGTGTAAAAGGCTACGGCCATCTCCAAAGTGTAAAAGGCTACGGCCATCTCCAAAGTGTAAAAGGCTACGGCCATCTCCAAAGTGTATAAGGCTACGATCATCTCCAAATTGTAAAAGGCTAAGGCCATCTCCAAAGTGTAAAAGGCTACGGCCATCTCCAAAGTGTAAAGGCTACGACCATATCCAATGAATGAAAAGGTTACGGCCATCTCCAACGTGTAAAAAGATGCGACCATCTCCAAAGTGTAAAAGGCTATGGCCATATCCAAAGTGTAAAAGGCTATAGCCATCTCCAATGAATGAAAAGGCTATGGCCATCTCCAACGTGTAAAAGGCTACGACCATCTCAAACTTGTAAAAGGCTACGTCCATCTCCAAATTGTAAAAGGCTACGGCCATCTCCAATATGTAAAAGTCCACGGCCATCTCTAATGAATGAAAAATCTATAACCATCTCCAAATGTGTAAAAGGCTACGACCATCTCCAATATGCAAAAAGGCCAAGGCCATCGCCACTAACATTCGATCCAATGTCGACTACGGAAAAACAAAAGACTCGACGACAGTCGAAGTCAACCACATGGCTAAGGCCATTCAGTTCAATCATGTCCAAGTCCATCGATTAAATTATGGCTAAGTCCATCCTCACCAACAGTCGGCCCAAGATTCAACTACGGTGAATAAACGACTTGACGATAGTCGAAGTCGCCTACATGGCTAAGACCATCAGTTTAATCATGGCCAAGGCCATAAATTACATTATGGCTAAGGCCATCCTCACCAATGGTCGGCCCAAGATTAGACTACGGTGAATAAACGACTCAACAACAGTCGAAGTCTCCTACATGGCTAAGGCCATCAGTTCAATCATGGCCAAGGCCATCGATTACATTATGGCTAAGGCCATCCTCACCAACGGTCAACCTAAGACTCGACCACCGCGAATAAGCGACCCAACAACAGTCAAGATTGGCTACATGGTAAGGAACATTGATTATATTACGGCCAAAACCATCGATCTAAATTCAATCTAAGTGGCCAACACTGACGGTCAACAAAGAACGCAACAAAAACTAGAGAACGAAATAAAGAAAAACAATGGCAAGGGGAAGAAAGAAAAATTATATTTCATTCATCCAAAATATATATATACAACAAGTTCTACAAAACTTACATCTGCAAAAGGTTCATATACAAGCATTAAAGGCCTTCATATCAGGTCTGTTGCTGCTCCCATGCTGGTAATCCCTAGAAATCCATGAGCTGGACTCTAGGCAGTTGACATCCTCAGAACTATAGCCCTCCCTACCAGGCGAGTCGGAGCTATAACCGGCCACTTCACGGGCAACGCGAGTTAAGTTCCGCTGCCTATCTACCTCCACTTCGAAGACTTGGCCCGCTGCCAAATGCTCTTCAAAGATGACATCGTGATGCACCCATATCTCGTGCGCCTCACGGTGCAAAACATCTTTTGGGGGCGATCGCCTAAGGGCCTCCACTTCGGCGTCCTGGCATCCAGCACGGCTCTAAGGGCAGTGATCTGAGCACGTAATTCCGCAGCCTCGGCCGTTATCCTGCGGCTAATCTCCAAGTCCTCCTCCCTTGACCGTAGGAGAGTTTACAACTCACCATTTCGGGCCAAGGCAGCCATCAAATTTCCTTCAGCTCCGCCGCCATTTTCTTTAAAAGAGCCTTTGATTCTTTAAGGCCCTCGCGGAACGTTCGGAACTGGGGGTCCTGCTCAAACATGTCCGCCAATGCCCGATGCTTGGAACAGACCTCTCTGTACTTCTTCGCCATCTTGGAGAAGGTGGCCGCTCTCTTTTTCTCACGCCTTCTCTTCTCTACCTCCAAAACGAGGGTCTGTAAAAGAAGAAAAGAAATGCCTCAATTCAGATCGCAGTCATTTTAAACGACAAAATAAAGGAAGGGTGCCGAAAGCTACCTGTAAAGCTAAACCAGTTACCCGCCTTGACAAGCCATCGTTGCTCACATCCATCAGCGACTCGCATTCCGCAGTCGCGCATAATAGGGTCGTGTTCGCCGCAACATGCTCACTATCCTTCAACAAGTTATATCCCACAGGGATCACAATGCAGCGAGTAGATCGGCCCGCCCGCATCTCCACACAGGCCGAGTTGCCCGGTGCCTCCTCGAGAGCGGCTTCAGAGTCCATCCTCTCAGTCTCCACGGCAGCCATGTTAACAACAGAGGATGATTCGCCTCCTGATGCACGAGCCAAACGAGCGGCAACCGCCCCGTGAGCATGAATAACCTCGGCCATAAAGGTCGACCTTGACACTTGGCGAGGCTCACTAGGACTCCTCACGTCTTCAACAGCAATGCCTTTGCCAGTAATCGGGCGCCACCTATTTTTCTCAAGCGTCTCCTCTTCTTCGGAAGCCGCCTCCGCGGGTGGGACTTTCGGTGCCGGTGCCGGAAGCCAAAACATCACATCACATTCTAAACAAGACTCGGGAACAGGTGTAATGATGACGCATGTGACTGTTGACGTCACCTTAAAAAAGGTAAGTCATACGTCAACGGCCCAACCAATGTCATCACAACCATATTTTGCAAAGAATTCGCATACATGCACGACCAAATTTTCGTAAAAAATGAATCGTGTATGTCCGTCCATTGAAGACGATCATCGAGTACGTCTCCAATGAACAGAGGGAATAACTGCATAGGGCTAATTTAACTCATCACGTCCCCACGCCGGATGGGCACGCCCCTCATAATAAAGCGACCCAAGCAAGGGTATGTCCCAAACTAGGACGACGTCGTTTAGCATCTGACTCCCTTTGTTGAGTGGAAACCACCAACTTTTATACTTTTCTTTTCGTGTATTCGATAAAAAGGTCTCCTAATATATAAAGGAGACCTTCACCTTGTAATAAGGCAGATTGATAATTCAGAATATACCAACTCTCGATTTTCTCTCTCTCTCTCTACTTTTATCGAGCAAACATCTTTATTTCTCTTTATCTCTTTCTGATAGCAAGAACTATCTATTATCTTCTATACTTTAAAGATCTACTAAGATCCTGGTAAAATAACCTCTTTTAGGACTCATTATACTTGATTACGATTTACCATCATATCTTTTTAATTATTTTTTAGATACATATATCTTTATAGCAAAACAGGTTGGACTCTCGATCACAAATAGATTTTAGCTCGCCAGGGACAGAGACAGGATATGTTCTTGAGTCTAACAATCATTATCACCAAGAGCTTAATGACCAGCCGGTAATTTAGCAGGCGTTTTGACATAAAAATTGTGATTTTTGAAGGAAAAAATTGAGTTAAATTGAAAATGGTATATGAAATTATGTTTGTGATTGCATTTCACGTAAAAACATATTATAGGGTTTTGAGTGGATAAGATTAGGAACGAAGATACTCGGGAGAAAGTGCGTGTGACTCCCATTGATGACAAGATGCGGGAAGCAAGACTCCGATAGTTCGGGCATGTTCAGAGAAGAAGCTCAGATGCTCCGATAAGGAGGTGTGAGCGGCTAGTTGTGGAGGGAACGAGAAGAGGTAGAGGGCGGTGTAAGAAATATTGAGGAGAGGTGATCAGACAGGATGTGGTGAGGCTTCAGATTTTCGAGAACATGACACTTGATAGGAAGATGTGGAGGTCGAGTATTAGGGTTGTGGGTTCTTAGTCGAGTATTGCCTTACTTCATACCTATTTCTATTTTCAGTGGAGGACCTATTTTACTGGCTATCGCTTTTGCTTTGCATCTTTCTTCTGGATTTTATGTTCCTATTTTTCCTATGATTTCCGTGGTGATACTAATATTGTCTCCTTTTGTATTTTTGTTTTCTTAAGCCGAGTGTCTTTCGTAAAACAACCTCTCTACTCTTTTGAGGCAGAAGTAAGGTCTGCGTACACACTACTCTCCCTAGACCCCACTAATGAGATTTTACCCGATTGTTGTTGTTGTTGTTGGGTGGGGGGAAAATTTCCGAAAAACTTGAAAAAGTAGTCAAAATCACTTTTTAGTTTATGAAAATCTCTTTTTCGAAAAATCTCAAAAAACTTATAAATGGTTGTCCAAAGCATATAATTTTTTATGGACAAATACGATTTTGGAAGAAAAAATCCCGAAAAAAAAAGAACAAAAATTATATGGACAAAGGGATCATTAAATTGTAGCCGATAGACAAAAATACAAACAAAATTACTATTGCGAGTGACGAGATTTTTACCGCAAATACGTAATGGCTTTAATATACACTGAAGTGTAATAAATCTCGGTCCAATATTATCTGCAACATGATTAGTCGACATGCAATGAAGTTATAAATATAACCATTACCACAATAAAGTAGTGAATTCGGCCTATTAACGGCTAATTTCTTATGAATAACACATCTAGTGATATAATTCGATATACACATATGACATAACCAATCTATTTAGTTTAATTCAATCCAATTATGTTTTGGACATTTTTTATTATCATTATTTCCTGTTTTTAATCACTTTCTTTACAGATATTTCCTGTACTTTTCTAGATTAGCCCGTATCTGCCTAAGTTCATTTTCTTGCAAAATGATTTCATTTGTGACTCTTTTAGTATTAACACTTTCTCAAGTAAACCTTGAATGAAATCTATAGAGAAGAAGTAGAATCACATCTTCAAATTAATCGACTGATCTTAAATTGAGAGGATGTGAAGATTTGTATTACCTCAAAGACTCAACCAAATTTTCGGCCGCAAAAATAACATTTCAAAAGTACTCTGAATATAATTGTAATAAAATTATTATGTCAATTTGCATAACAGTAAGTTACTATTATTTATCAACAAATAAAGGAAAGGACATTATTATTAAATCAAATAGACAGAGTACGAATACAACTATTGAAAAAAACAGCGAAAATTTACAAAATGGTGGAGATTTACCAAGTCAGCAATATCTGTTTCAAGAAACTGAGAAATGTTCTCCTGAAGTTGGTACTGCCAATAAACCATATATAGCACATAGAGAAAATTGTAGTTTTGCATGTTAAAAATATGAGGCAACTTTGTTTTGGTGTTATACCTGCCGTGACGTTGAAGAATCTTTTAATTAGTATGAACTCATCCTCAACGGACAACTCATATAACTTTCACTATCAACTTCCTCTTCTCGTACTATTTTGGAACAATTTAGTAAAATCTTGTACTGTCCCTTCCTTTTTTTTATTCCTTCCCTGATTTAAGCTCTAAAAATTGACAGAGTTGTCTGAGGTTTGAAAGACAATTACCATATTCAATAGGTTATTCATATTCTACTTTGACTGTTGCAATAATGTCCTGATACTCTAATTAAGTACCTTAAACACACATTTTGCTGCCGATTACTATCTCACAATTACATACTCTAAGGTGCATCTTCAAGATTCCTTAGTTATTTAACTGTGTTTGCTGATACTTTAGCTTATTGTAGCTAAATTCGATCACCGAGTCCCCCACATAAGCCTCTTTACACGTTGTGCCTTTTAAGTCAACTTGAGTTTCATCATAGTTGCAAAGTGATAAAGATATTTATATAAAGTTATTGATTCACCAGCAATCACCAAAGAAAATATGCCCTAAAATAAAGGGTAGTTAGTGCATGAAATATTCCGTATTCGTACAGAGTCCAAAAAAAGATTGCATCCCATAAGAATGCGATATATGCAGTTTATCCTTATATAAGTATAAGTGGCTAATTTAACAGTTTAAACCCGACACCTATAGGTCCTAAAATATTTTTTTAAAGCTATAAATAGCAGGTATTAATCGTAGTTTTTGCATATTTGAAAAGTTGAAACTATGTGGGAATTTTGGTGGGAATGTATACGTTTTTTCTAATTGTTTTTAAAATACAAAAGAAAAATATCAAATAACAAACTTAGTTTCCCTAATTGCTACGTAGTCCTTTGAACAAGAAGTTTGTGGTTCAAGTTGGTGGTCCTCCAATCACCAAACTAGCACAGTTCACAGACCTATTCTACCACAACAATAAACCTGTATAATTTCACTTAGTGGGGTCTGAAGTGGGGTCTGAGAAAGGTAATGTATACGCAGACCATACCCATACCCTTGAGTAGAGAGGTTGTTTCCAAATAGAACCCCAACATTTTTCCCTCCAAAAACTTTTCACCTTGTTTTTGGGGAAACTCGAACTCACAATATCTCGGTTGGAAGTGAAGCAAGCCCTCTTGTCCCTTCACATACCTATTCTAAATTGTAAAAATTGAAATGCTTTAATGGGAGGGGTCAGCGGTTCTCTGACAATCAGATTTTTTAACTCCCTGCCCCCACTCTGTTTATTGCAATTTTAAATTTATAGGCCACCTGGGCGAGGAGATTCCCATTTTGTAGGGCCAATGAATTTAACCCATTCAAGCCTGTAATAATCTCCTGCAACGAATACTTTGGTGATTTTTCGAAAATCCGTTATACAATTGTTACAAATTTCAAGAATCTGAATAATTATATGATGTGATAATATCTTCATCAAATTAAACTCTCCAACTATTGCATTAATGATTTACTTCACAATTACAGTGATAATATATCATATTCGCATTTTAAACTTCGTACATATTTATATACCATTGCATATTACGGAACATATTTTTGTAGTACCTCGTATAAAACATTAGGAGTACTCGCCATAAAATCAAAGGCTAACACCAATAATGTTGAGACCTACTCCATGATTAATTAAGTGAAAAATCTAATGGCTGTCTTGCAAATTTTGAAAGGTTATATACCATTTCGTTACTTCATGTATGTATCATTAATAACAGTAATAGTAACCATGATTATGACCCTAATTAAGATCCTTTCTCTCGTACCCCATTTAATAAAAAACAACATAAAAAATGGAAGAAAAGAAAACCTTTACCCGTTATAACAACCGATGCATTGATCGAAGAAACAAGGTGATGAATTGAATATATAATGACAATTTAAGAGAAACAATGTTGATCATTCCAACAAAACAAAGGTTAGAACTTTATGGTACTGCATTATAAAGTAGTGCATCGTCTGTATATTCATCTCGCCTTGGAAAACACACAGTATGAAAATTTAGTTTTTTGTCACAGTAAATTAAATTAAATTAAAAAACATATTCATGGAATGGAGATGATCGAAAAAGGAGCTTTGGGAGAACTGTTAAAGATAAAAACCTGGTTTTATTATGTTAGGTTATGTGTCGTAGTTGCTTTTTAGGCATGCTTAGATAGCTGTGCCTAGTGTTATAAGATCTGATAATTCCAGGATAATATACATTGTCGTGCCCATGCTTTTGCATGGTCTCACTAAGGCTAACCAATTGCCAACGGATTGCTTTTCTTAGTTGCCAGCACATGTTTGGTTATCCCTATCCAAAACTCGGTTATAATCTTAGTCCTTCGACAAAATCAGCTACATTTGGGTAATGTTTTATGCTAAGAATATGTGTTGTGGCTATTTCTTGTTTAAAGCACAGTTTTACATTTTTGGTGTCAAGATGGGGGGCAACACATTTTACTTACTATTGTGTCCCTCCATAACTAATAAGGTCAAGGAAAATAATGGATAAATTCTCCATATAATTCCATCTAAGCTCGTACACAATAAGTGTCGAGAACATACCTTCTGAACTCCAGTATGATCAATCCAACAGTAGTATTGTATAGGTCAAAATCTGACCCTTCAATAATTAACGATATTAATTATTTTAAAAGCTAAAGCATAAATTACAAGTGGTATGATTATTTGTAATCATTATTAATTTGTGTGTACGGGACGTTATCAGGGAGACTACGACCTGTCTATTATCACACGAACCATACACCGGTGTGATCATGGTCACTTATCGCCAGCTCATCCGATTTACAGCTATAAATACTAAGCGAAAGAACCCTAAGGGGGAGGGGAGGGAAGAGGGTGCATCTTCTTCTTCATCACTATTCTCAAGAAAAGAGAGAACATGATTGTAATGCTCTAAACCTCTTCATAGAGAGGCAGACCAAATCAATACTATCAATAAAAGATCTCTACATATTTCTTTCTAACGAATAACACTTGCATCTTATGTCTTTCATTTGGTCCCTCGATTATTACGATCTGCTATGATTGGCCCTCAATTTATTTTTATTATTTTATTCTTGCAAAGTATGTGATAACTTTGAGCTAAATAATTTGGCGCCGTCTGTGGCGATTTCATAGCAGAATCACGTAGTTCTTCCCCATACCAAAAGGAAAGAAACGCCAAAGAATAACCCAGCTCGAACAAGCTAAAGTGGCATGTCGGACCAAAGGAACTCGAAGATCTCGAACCGTGACCTAACTCCTCTCTCGGATAGTGCAAGCAAGAAGAAGAAGCAGTTCCCCTACCCCCCTCCTAAGGGAGGATCTCTGTAAGGCACCTTCCGCATCCTTGATACTGAGGTCGACGAAAGAGGAGCATCTCGAATGGCCCTAGTGCCCACGTTTATGGCCAATGTTATTTGATCGGGAAGGCTGCCACATGAGGAGAGAGTCACCCCAAGGATCAATTTGGTGCGCCCCGCTGAGGGGGGGTTCGTCGACTAACGTTGGAGGGATTAATGTGGGGTTGAGGAATTGGGTTTCGATGTCGCTCCTAGAGGAAGTAAATGAATTTTTAGGTTGTCATACCCATATGGAGATGATGATTGAAGGGTCTGGCCGTCGCATAATAATCCCTAGAGACTGCAACTTGTTGTTAAATAGCAAGCAGGCTGCATCGACCCTTAATCCTTTATATGCTGCTCCTAAGAGTGAGATGCTCAAAACGATGAGTGATAGGGAGCTGCCTCAAAAGGTCCCTATCATGGCCTTACATGTAGGTTTTCTCATCCCCCTTTTTTTGCGTGTTGTATGATTGATATGGAAATGTGCTAACTTCTATTTTTCCTTCTCAAACCCTTGCCTGGAGTTGGAGAGAGGTCGTCATAAGAGGAAGATGATAGACATCTATATGAAGATGTTGATAAATTATCAGAAATACCGCGCTAAAAACTGAGCGATGGTTGACCTCCACCAGCAGGAACCTGAGTTTCAAGTGTTCTACGAGGGGCTTCAATAGATGGAAGCCCAGTTGGAACGTGGGGGGAGTACCTGGAAGATACGAATGGGGAGTTGGTGAGGGTCGTTGACCATAGCAGCTAATTAGAGGCCCTTCTTAAGGCGAGAGAGGATGACCTCGAACTAAGTCGAGGGGGTGACAGCGGAGGACGTCAACCTGCAGAAGAAGGTAGCTGATTTGACTGTCAAACTTGGTGCTATGATGGCAGAAATTGATGGACTTAAGGGCGAGCTAAGTGTTAACGTTGATAAGTTAACTGAGTTGCAAAGGTAGGTCGCCCTACCGAGGTCATAGGAAGCGGATTGCCCTTTCGAACCTCCTCGTCTCATCCCCTATCTAGTCGGGGCCTGACTTACATTGCATATGAGATGTGGGTCTATGTAGAGGCTTGACTTGATGAATATAGGGCTTTTCATACCAAGGGTCAGGTGACGGAGGTGGAGGTTTAGGTAATGGAAAATGAGTCACGCACAACTCGCGAATCATGTGGGTACTACCCCGATTCTCCTAATGGGGAGGGTGCTAATTCTGAGGACGTTAATCGCCTTGACTCAGATTCATGGTATGAAGACACTTATCCCACAGGGGGTGATGTGTAGTTTTGAAGTTTGTATATTTTTGTTTCCGTATTTATATGTTTTTTCAATGGGTTGTACTAGAGCCCGTCCATAGGGACGAATGTAAATGATTTTTGTTGTAATATAAACTTTTGTTTTTGTTGCTTCATCTAATTGTTGCCTTTCCCTTTTTGGGGTTTTTCATGATACTTAGTCTCCACAAAGGTTGCTTTTATTACTGTTAAAATGGTCTCATCGTGGTTCGAGCGAGATCAAACTGATCGATGTCCTTGCCCATTTGTATCCTTTAAAGTTCGAACGAGGTCGAACTGATATCGATGGCCTTGGCCATTGAGATGTTGCTTCTAATGTCATCGAAATAGAATCCATCGAAGTTCGAACGAGGTCGAACTGATGTTGATGGCCTTGGCCATTGGGATGTTGCTTCGACTATCATTGAAGTAGTATATATCGAAGTTCGAACGAGGTCTAACTGATGTCGATGGCCTTGGCCATTGGGATGTTGTTTTGACTATCGTCGAAGTAATATCCGTCGAAGTTCGAACGAGGTTGAACTGATGTTGATAGCCTTGGCCATTGGGATATTTCTTCGACTGTCGTTGAAGTATTATTCGTCGAAGTTCGAACGAGGTCGAACTGATGTCGATGTGCTTAGCCATAGGGAAGTTGTTTCGACTATCGTCGAAGTAATATCCGTTGAAGTTCGAACGAGGTAGAACTGATGTCGATGGACTTTGCATTGGGATGTTACTTCGAATGTCGTCGAAGTAGTATCAGTCGAAGTTCGAACTTATATTGATGGCCTTGGCCATTGGGATGTTCATTTAATGGAGGTTCGAATTTCGTTCATATAATAGATATTGTTGCTTATACAATGGAGATTGACTTTCATTCATATAATGGATATTGTTGCTTATATAATGGAGATTGTTGCTTATATAATGGAGATCAACTAGTGTAGTCCCTTCATTATTTCGGCCTAGAGACCGTGTTGACAGGCCAAAGTGATGAACTGCGTTTTGACCCACTGGTATCCCCTTCACCGTCTCATTTAAAACTCACCGACAAAGCCTATTTGGGACAAAACTCGGGTGAGGAAAAAAGAGTACGACTCAGGATACGCCTTTAAAAAGTGGAAATGTTTGAGGTGGGCGACGTTTCAGTTTTTTGTAGTGGTTTTCCCTCCATTGTTACAGTTGGAATGCTCCTTTATTTGCAGTGGCTATGATTTTATACAGTCTGTCCCAATTGGTTCCCAACTTTCCCTCATTCGGGTCCTTCGATGCCAGTGTCTTGGCCTTTAGGACGTAGTTGCCAATTTCTAGTGATCTTAATTTGGCCTTTTTGTTGTAGTATCTCTCTACCTGCTGTTTCTGGGCTATCATTCTTACATGGGCCATCTCTCTTCGCTCTTCAAATTTATCTAGGTCTTGCAACCTATTTTCGTCGTTATCTATCGTACTGATATGGGAGCACCCCAGGCTTGGTTCCCCGACCTATGTGGGTATGACTACATCGGTCCCGTAGACCAGTGAGTATGGCTTTTCTCCCGTGCTGGACATTGGCGTAGTTCAGTATGCCCATAGTACTTCTGGTAGTAATTCGGGCCATAGCCCTTTAGCTCCCTCGAGCTTCTTTTTCAGTATGTTTAACATTATTTTATTGAAAGAATCAGCTTGGCCATTGGAGGCGGGGTGATACAAAGTGAAGAGTATCCACTTGATGTACCATTTTTAAAAGAACTCAGTCATCTTCTTTCCGATGAACTGAGGCCCATTATCGCAGTTGATTTCCTTGGGGATGACAAAGCGGGATATAATATTTTTCTATATAAAAGCGATGACCTATTGTTCGCGTATTTGGGCGTACGCACCTGCTTCTACCCATTTAGTGAAATATTCAATTAAAACAAGAAGGAAGCGTACCTTTCCTCATCCGCCTGGCAAGGGGCCAATTATGTACATCCCCCATTTTATGAAGGGTCATGGTGAAGTGACTGAATGTAGAAGTTCTCCCGCTTGATGTATCATGGGGGCGTATTTTTGGCACTGTTTGTATCTCCGGACATAATCTGTCTCTTCTTTTTTCATAGTACGCCAATAATAGCCAATCGGGATAAGGCATCAGACGAGGGTGCGATTCCCTGTATGGGCGCCACAGTGGCCGTTGTGTACCTCCTCGAATACTTGTTTGGTTTGGTGTAGTTCGAGGAATTTAGCAAGGGGGCCACCAAATGTTCTCTTGTAAAGGTCATTATTTGCCATGCTGTATCGGACAGCCTGCACTCAAAGTTTCTTGGCTTCTTTTTTGTCTTGCACGAGTGTTCCATCATGTAGATAGGCTGCAAGGCGGTTGTGCCAGTCCCAAGTTAAGTTCAAAAAGAATATCTCGACATGATCTATGGTTGAATGGAGGAGGCTAACCACGCTTTCTTTGTTGATGTTCTTGGTGGTCGCGGCCATCTTGGCTAGGCCATCTGCTTCAATGTTCTGTGCCATAGGGATCTACTCGAAGCGGCATTCGTCAAACTCTTGCATCAGCTTATGGATTTCTGATTGATACTTTTGTAGTCTCTGTTCTATAATTTGGGAAGTCCCGATGACTTGATTTACGACGAGTTGAGAGTCACAGTAGAGGATGAGCCGTCGGGCTCCGTATTTGAGTGCTAACTTCATACCTGCAATCACAGCCACATACTCGGTCATTTCGGGACATCATATGGACTGGAGAATTACTTTTCCTGTAGGTACTTCAAGAACAAGTCCTAGTCCTCATCCCGAGGTATATGAGGCATCATCAATATAGAAGATCCAGAGGTCGATGTGGGTAGAGGCACGAAGTACTTCTTATTCTACCTCTGAGAATATTTTTGCATTGAAGCCAGCGATAAAGTCGGTAAGCACTTGCGACTTAATGGAAGTTCTGGGGTGATAAGTTATGTCGTGTTCGCTGAGCTCTATAGCCCACTTAGCGAGTCTGCCCAAGAGATCAGTCTTATGAAGAATGCCACTTAAGGGAAATGTTGTTATCACTTTTATGGGGTGACATTGAAAAAAGGGTCTGAGCTTTCGTGAAGCTACAACTAGTGTCAGAGCAAGTTTTTCAAGATGTGGGTACCTTGTCTCGCCATCTATTAAGGTTTTACTGATATAATAAATAGGGGAATGAGTACTTTTATTTTCAAGGACCAGGACTGCACTGACAGCAATCTTGGATACTGCCAGGTATAGAGCAGACGCTCGCCTGGGTCTGCCTTAACGAGTAGTGTTGGCAAGGATAGATAGGCTTTCAGTTTCCTTAGGGCGTTGATGCATTCCTCATTCCATTGTAGCCCATGATCTTTCCTAAGTACATTGAAGAACTTTGTGTCATCGTCCAAGGATCGTGAAATGAACATCGATAGAAAAGCTTTTTGCCCCGTCAACTTCTGCACCTGCTTCTTGTTGTTTTGTACCTCGGGTGTTGTGTCTATGCCTTTGATCTAATTCGGGTTGACTTCGACACCGTGTTTTGATACGAGGAAGCCTACAAATTTTCCCAAGGCCATGCTGAAGGCGCATTTTTCCGGATTCAATTTCATCCTGTACCGCCTCAGTATCTCGAAGCTTTCTTAAATGATTGATATGGTCCTCCTTCTTTGCCAATTTTACCAACATATCATCGTTATAGACCTCCATTGTCTTGCCGAGTTGTTCCTTCAACATCTTGTTAACCAACCTCTAGTATGTGGCTTATGCGTTCTTGATTCCGAACAACATCACTTTATAGCAGTAAGTCCCTTGGTGGGTAATGAAAGTTATCTTTTCTTGATCCTCTTCATCCATTTGGATTTGGTTGTAGCCTAAATAAGCATCCAAGAAACTTAGGGTTCGTGCCCCGCGGTTGCGTTGATCATCTAGTCGATATGGGGCAATCTGAAGGAATCTTTTGGACATGCGTTGTTAAGGTATGTGAAGTCCACATACATTCTCCATTTCCTATTTTTCTTTTTAACCATGACCACATTCGCGACCCATTGAGGGTATTTTGATTCTTTGATGGAACTGTTGGCTAGCGGCTGGTCCAATTCTTCACTTACCACCTCGTTGATCGCGTCGTTGAATTTCCTCCTCATCTGTCGTACGGGCGGATAGAGCGGATCGACATTCAGCTTATGACTGGCGATGTCTTTTGGGATCCTTGGCGTATCTAAGTGGGAGAAGGCAAATAGGTCGGCTTTGTTAGTTAAGAATTCATGATACTTACCTGGATCGGAGAGGTTGTATCCGATATAAGCCTTTTTTTACGTTATCAGCGTCATCCAGCTGTATTGGGTCAAGATTTTCAATAGTCGCTTTGCAAGCTTCTACAACAACTGGGTCTCTGATGACCTCTGCTGGCGGGTCGGTTTTAGTTCCCACTGATTCTTATGCCTCCGCCTTGGATTCTGAATATTTCCCACAAGGTGAGAAATTTGATTACTTGATAAAAGCTTGAGGGGACAGCCCACATAGCATGTATCCATGTACGTCCTATAATGGCATTATAAGTTGTTTCCTGGTCCATGACGTGGAACGTGGTTTCCAGCGTGACTCCCCCTGCCAAGACTGGCAGTGCTATTTTTCCAGTTGTCCACTCTACTACATTGTTAAAACCCGTTAGTGTTATGTAATGCTGTATTATCTTATCTTCGAGCCTTAATTGCACGAGAACTCTCGGGTGTATAATACATGTGTTGCTTACATCATCTACCATTATTTTTGTCACATATGTATCAGCGATGTGTAACATTATAACTAAATTATCGTAATAGGGGAAAGACAAATCGTTGGTATCTGACTTATCAAAGGTGATACTGTCTTTGAAGTCATCATACCATTTGTGAGCGGTCGTACGCTTCAACTTGTGTGTGGTGGTGAAATTTACGTGGGTTATTATCGAGTCATCCCCACTGCCGATGATCATTTGTATTGTGCACGTCGGCGACGCTGCTTTGGCAGCCTTTGGGATGGGTCGCATCCTCGTGCGAAATTAGCTCTTCCATCGTTGAGCAGTTCTTTGAGGTATCCCTGGTTCCACATTCTGGCCACCTCCTATCGTAAACCTATGCAATCTTCAATCGTGTATCCTCTTTCTTGATAGAATATGCAGAGGACATTCGACCTTCTTGCACTTGGGTCCGAATTCATTTTTTGTGGCCACTGCACCTTTGTGCCTAGCTTTTCTAGTGCGTACACTATTTTTGAGGGGGAAACACAAAAGTAATGAGTACATAATAATGGAGGCATACCCCTTTAATTTTAAAGTGGTGCGATGTGTCGTGACACGACATCTGTATGCCTCAGGGGAGGCAAATTGTTGATGTCTTTTCCTATTGAGGTAGGGTAGTTGATCATTCCGCCCGTTATTACATCGAACCCTCCTTTCCTCGGACTGTATTGACGTTTGTCATTGGGTTGGACCATTGAGATCATCTTCATCTGCTCTTACTTCGGCGCAGTAGGAGTTATGAATCTCTTTCCATGTGGTGGGGGATACTTCATCAGTCAGCTGAGCAATTTCTTGCTCGCCTTGATCCATTTCTGCTCAGCCTATTTTGGAAGGTTGTGATCTCCATTCCTTCTGACATATTTGGCAGTCCCATTCTTACCTTTTTGAATCGGGTCAGGAAGTCTCGAAGTCCTTTACCCGGCTTTTGCTTGATGGTGAAGATGTCGTTGACCCTATCTTCGACCTTCTTTGCTCCTGCATGAGCGGTGGCGAATTTATCTGCCATCTCCTCAAATGTTGATATCGACCGCATTGGTAGCTGAGAATATCATGTTAATGCTCCTCCTGTCAAAGTTTTGCCAAACTTTTTTAGCACTATAGACGGCACTTGCTCTTTTGACAAATCATTGCCTTTCACAGTAGTGACGTAATGGATTGTATGATCTTCTGGATCCGTGGTCCCGTCGTATATTTTCAAGTATGGTGGTATTTTGAAGGTTTTTGGGATGGGATGGGGAGCAACTTCCTTACTGTATGGCTGTTCGACAAACCTTCCCACATCGCGTTTTGGCAGCAGCTTAGGGGCGCTAGGTATCTTATCAACCCTTTCCTATTGTTCTTTCATTTGACTATGAAGCAATTTATTCAATTTTCCACTTCTTCCATTTTATTTAGGATGGTCGCGAGTGCATCATCATTTGTATCGATGATAGTGCAGGTGTTGCTCGTTCGTACAGTGCTTGGTTCGCCAGTGACAACAGCGATTTCTTCCGTTGGCGAATCTTCGGTATTTTCTTGAGGGGGTTTTCGAGCATGTTGCTTAGAGTGCTCGTTAACCATTCCTCTAGCAGCTTTTTGACTATTGGGAGTGTTTCTATCGCCGTGGACGTAAAAGCTCCTCTTTCACGCAAGACGTCAGATCATCAAGCGGTGAAGGTGGGATCTCCGCCTCCGGTGTATTTCTTGGTGTTACATTATCGGTATCTTCTCTACCGGCTTCGTTGAGGGAGTCTATGTGGTTATTTGAGATATTTGCTATCATCTTAAACCTTGTTTCTTTCTCTGGTATCGTTGGTTTCTATGGAACCTGAAGAGCAGTGACTGTTGTTCTTGATATCCTAAGTGAGAACTATGATTTCGACTACTGAAATCCCCACAGACGGCGCCAAATTGTTTGACACAAAAGAAACTAAACTCTTTATAAGCCAATCAATCAAAAGAGATGAAAGAGGTAAATCGTAATCGAAAATAATATACCTTAGGATAACTTGAACAATCGGAATATCAATAATAGTAGAGGAGAACAAGAGAGAGAAGTAGAGAGATAAAGAATAGAGAGAGAGTGAACTTTGTATGTTAAAAAATCCTCCTTCCATTACAAGGGTCGGATCCCTTTTATATAATAGAGGATTCTTAGTTATAGAAACGACAAAATCAGAATACATTTTATAGTGGGGTCAACAATGACGTCGAGTCGTTTTTCCCCTTACCCCTCGTCGTCCCCATGTATCGAGTCGTGGGGACGGTGGTTGATTGTATCGACTTTGGGATATGATCAAATTCGATGCCATACAATATGGAAATTTTATTTCTTTAAAGAAACGGATGAAAATGGATTTGTCATGGATGTCTTTATCTATTATTGAGGTCAAGTATCATTCTTGGTTGTATTATGCAAAGGTAGTTTTGTAGAAATGGGAAGGCAATAAAGGGGTCGCACTTAGTTCACTCTTCCTTTTTCATTTGCATTATGATACCTTTTCCAATGCCTCTGAAAAAGAAGTAAGGCATCTAATTCTAACACCACTTTATACAGTAACTTTTTGGGAAGTGACACATTTTGCTTTTCAACCTTTGTCTTGGGTTCAGGGGCCCTCTACCACGCTTAAGAAAGATTCTTCAGAACCACTCTCTTCTGTGTATCAGCAATTTGAATTCAGCAAAAGAAAAGCCAATTAACAGCAAAATCGCTTCAGTTTCCACTGCCAATTTCCTTTTAGTGTCAGCAATTTAAATTCGTGAGCATAGCAAACATTATATACCAAAGATGACTATGTATTTTATGCAAAGATTATTCGATAACTTTGCTGGTACAACAATGTAGGTATCTATTAAAATAGTCAAGGTCCAAAGTTGCAAGGGTTTGATGATTATTTAAAACACATATAGAGAAAATGTATTATTACACGGTAGAGCAATCAGCTATCCATAATTTTACGTCATTCGTGGACATTTAATAAATGAAAAAGTTTCAAATATACCTTTATACAATGAAAAAATATTTAAATATACCCCTTGTTATATTTTGGGTCTAAATATACCTATATCGTAATACTATTAGTTCAAATATATCCTTTTTATGTTAACTTTGTTTAAGGTGGATATTTAATCCTACGTGGCATTGATATTTGATGAGGTGGATGACACGTGACGTGCCACCTCATGACCCTAACTCATTTTACCCCTCCCTCTATTTTTTTCCACAGCTAAAATTTTCTTTCGCTCTACCATCATTGATATTATACTGCCATCATGAATAATATTGAATTTTCAGCTAGTCAACACAGACCAAATCGGAGTATCTGACTAGTGAGGCTGAATACTGCCTATTTATAAATGCTTTGAGCACCTGGGTCTGCTAAAAATACTTCAATTCATCACCTCAATATCATGCACACTAATAGTACGTAAAGAGATCATCTAGTTTATCGATGAAGAGAACTTTACCTGAAATTCGAAAAGCTTCGGATTTTATTGAATCCAATGAGAGCGGTGAGCGGAGAAATAAACATAAAAGACTAAACTCTAAAATACAATTTTGTTCATGGAGGTAGTAATAGTGGCAATGGTAGTAGAGGGGAAGGAATTTTTAGTGTTGAAACAAAAAATAAAAGGGAGGGATACAATAAGCATGGGGCGTTGAGATGGCATGCCACATAGTATTCGCCTCATCAAATATCAGTGTCACGTAGGATTGGATGTCCATCTTCGACAAACTTAACAGAATTGAACTATATTTAAACCAATAATATAACGACATGGGTATATTTGGAATTAAAGTATAATAAAAGTTATATTTAAACTTTTTCTTATAGTACAAGAATATTTAGACCTTTTCTCCGTTTAATAAAAGTAAAACAATACGGTGACTAGCATGTGCCTTAAGTTTATGATCCTTATTTGTAATTTACAATTATCAGGAATGATAGAAGGGTTCTTTTGGGAAGGTCACTTGCATAGTTTTCAAGGCTTTTCGTGTGACATTTAACAAAATTACAATACTGACTTGAAAGGTGAAAATTGGCTTGGGAATTTTTGTAACAAAATTGTGTTTAATCAAAGTTCGACTAGGATTTTACCTTTAGGTGGTTATCACTTATCACAAGAAATATTTCATGTATTCGTTAGCCCCATTTGCCTGTGTCATACAGTACAAGATACAAAAAGTTCAGTTCCAAAATTTTGATATTTTAAAAAAGGAATTTTTATATTTTTATGCTCATAGAAAATTTTTGTACCCTTAATGTTAAGGTTTGATTTTAATTATATTTAGTATACCAAATTATCAATTCAATACAATAATTAATTAAGGGTAGAATTAATGAGATGTTTTTTTACTCTTTAATTAAAGGATTTCCGTTTAATTTCAGTATCTCCACTCATCCCACGTTTCTCTATCCTAACCCGTCAATCTCACCCACGTTTTACTCATACCACGTTCTTTTTACAGGCTTTCACCATTGACAGCTATTAAAAAGCTTGAAAGCTTTAAATTCAAATTTGAATTTTCAAAAATTATTATTTGTTTTAATTGGGTTTGTTGTAAATAATTGAAAATATATTTTACAGTTTATATCTCAATTCTGAGGGGTTTTGGTGAAGATTTAGACTTGGTTTTGGCTGAATTTCAGTTGAGTACAGCATTCTATCCTCAGACAGACAGTCAGTCCGAGAGGACGATTCAGAAATAAAAGCTGGTCATAGTTTGTGGAGTATGATTTTAAATAAAGTTGGGTATAACACCAGCTATTTTGGCACTATACCTGAGCGTGTCAGCTTTTTCAGTATAGTGGGCCAATACTTGGCGCTATACATTAACGGCACAGTTACCGTTAATGTATAGCGCCAAGTATTGTGGCACTAAATATAAAAATGTCATCTTTTTTCCCTATCTATTTATGTATTTTGAGTCCAAAAGAACCACAATTGGATTCCAGACTCTTAACTATAAAGAACTGATGATAGAATCGTTGGCAATTAATGAAATGCAGTTGTCCTTGTATACTAGTTCACCTACCCCTGCAGTAATAGCAGGGGCGGACCTACGGAACGATAGAGGTTTTGTAAGAAAAAAACTACATTGTGCATTTGAATTTTTTTTATTTATGTATTTTTATTAGATGTTGAATCTCCTTACTTTCTTTGTGTCTCAACATCTTTTATCTTTTAAATTATTTTGGTAAAAATCCTACTTCTTGTATGGGATCAAATTCGACCCTCGACGTCTCCGCGTTAAGTGGGTACGACCACTGGATATATGACGAGTTAGACGTGAAGACAGGAATGACGTCGTTTAGGTTCAGCGTCCCCACTAAGGGGATATTACCTACTTTTGTATTATTTTTATTATTTCGGAAAGGGTCTCCTACTATATAAAGGAGACCCTAATGTTGTAAAAGGAGAGGATGATTCTCTCATAATACAATTCCCTATTTCTCTCTCTATCTCTAAGCAAGTATTCTCCAAATATCATCGGATCTATCCGAACAATATTATTTTTCATCTATATGTCTCATTATATTTGATTACGGTTTACCCTGATTTATTTTTAATTATTTATGTTTAAAAAGTGTATTAATAACTTTTGAGTCAAACGATTTGGCACCGTCTGTGGGGATTTCGAGAATCAAAATCGTAGTTTTACACCTAGAGAACAACCAACCACTATCTCACTAGACCATACAGAAATAAAAGATGGCAGAAAATAGCGCAAGAATGAAAGCAATAACAAGCATCGCAACCAACCTCATGGGCCCCCTCAACGAGGCCGGTGACGAGGGTATTATGAACACAACCCCTAGGTTTACAACGGGTGGAGAGATCTCACCCTCTCCATATGAGGATCTGACAATCTTGCACAAAAAAGGGGCATCAACCTCTGCGGTAAAATAAACGTTACCCCCGGTGGTCAAGAGGCTACTAGAGGAGTGGTTGATGAACACCCTAAGTAGCTTGCTCAAAAAGCCACCCCAAAGTATCATGAGAAACTCATCAGCGACAAATATCGCCACAGCCACTGATGAACCTGCTGTTGCACGAACAAATAATGCCCACATTGAAGCCACCGCCAGCGAAAGTACACTTGCAGTCGTTCTTAAGAAAAATGGAAAAAATAGAAAATAAATTTAGGGCACTTCGTGACCAAATGAAGGAAAATCAAGAGAGAGTGGATAAGATCCCCGGTGCTCCCATGTTGCTGCCCAAGCGCGACGTAGGAAGGTTCGTTGAACAACCATATACCAAAGAAGCAGCCCCTCACCCTATCGCGAAAACCTTCAAGATGCCACCTTACTTAAGGATATATGATGGGACCACAGATCCCGAGGATCATCTGATCCATTATGTAACCGCTGTAAAGGACAACGATTTATCGAAAGAACAAGTACCATCCGTGTTACTGAAGAAGTTTGCTGAGACATTAACATAAGGGGCTCTAACATGGTACTCTCAACTACCAGCGAGAATGATATCAACGGTCTAGGAAATGGCGGATAAGTTCATCACCGGCCATGCAGGAGCGAGAAAGCAGAAGCCAGAGTTAATGATATTTTTGCCGTCAGGCAAATCGCAGGAGAAGGGCTCAGAGACTTTCTAGCAAGGTTCAACAGAGTAGGGATGAGCCTACCAAATGTATCGGAAGGTATGGCGATCGCATCTTTCCAAAACAGTTGAACGGAGATGGTTCAAGAGCGACCAAAAAGCTACTAAGTAGCCTCATGAAATATCCCCTACAACATGGGAGGAGATCCACAACGCCTTACTGTGCTGAGGTGCGAGCAGACGAGGATGAACTTAACGGGCCCACCCAACTGCTAACAGCGATATACTCGGAAGCAAGGAGGGATCGACGCAACGAGGGGCGGCAGGAACAACTCCCACGCTTCAATAAAGAAAGGCACCAACCCTATGTCAGAATTTCCCATCCGCCACCTCCAAGACATACGGATGCGTTGCAGCGACATGTCACTCCACTCCGGAATGAAAGAGGTATGCCCCCTTATTATCTGCCCATAAATTTTGTGTGTCTCCTTCAGAAATAGTGTACGTACTAGAGAAGCTGGGCACCAAGGTGCAGTGACCACAGAAGATGAAATCATACCCCACCACATAGAGTTCAAACGTCATGTGTGAATTCCGCTAGGAACGATGACATAAAACCGAGGACTGCATAGGCCTACGACAAGTGGTGGTCGGGATGGTGAATCAAGGATACCTGAGGAAACTACTCAGCGACAAAGGGAAGGCCAACTTCGAACACGGGCGGGAGCAACCCCAGGGGCCACCGAAGCCACCTTTACCAGCACGCAGCATAAATATGATCATCGGAGGCGACGACGACTCAGCAATCAATAACGTCAAGTTCACCACCACGCATAAACTGAAGGGAACAATCACCCATGAACGGTATAATGACCTCGAAAATAGTATCACCTTCGATAGGTCTGATGCCAACGGTTTGTCTTTTCCTTATTATAACGCTCTTGTTATAACTTAACGTATTGCCAATACTGACGTTAATATGATCATGGTCGACGATGGAAGCGGAGCCTGTAATATCCATCCAAGGGTCCTCATGCAAATGAAACTCGAAGATAAGATAATGCAGCGTTGCATAACACTGACATGTTTTAATAATGCAATGGAACAAACCTCTGGAGAAATAATGTTGCCGGTTTTGGCGAGAGGAGTCACGTTAGAGACCACCTTTCATGTGATGAACCAAGAAACGGCTTACAACGCCATCATAGGACGCCCTTTGATAAATGCCATGCGAGCAGTCCCTTTGAGCTTTTACCAAGTGATAAAATTCCCCACCCCTTGGGGAGTATTTAGCATTCGAGGCGAGCCTCGCACCGCACAAGAATGCTACCGAATAGCCCAAGATTGCGCCTATACCAGACAACTGAAGGGAGCGAGTGCAGAGGCACAGCAATCAGCCGTGGGGACTAAGGTCAACCCGATGACAGAAGCCATCAGAGACCCAGACGTCGTAGAATCCTGCAAAACGGCAGTAGAGGATCTCAACTCGATCTAATTGGACGGCACCGACTACGCAAAAAGGGCCAATATTGGGCACGGTCTCGATGATCCAGATAAGTACCATGAATTATGAACTAACCATGCCAATTTATTTGCTTTATCCCATTCAGATATGCTAGGAATTCCGAAAGACATCACCACTTATAAGCTGAAAGTAGACCCATTACACCCTCCCGTGCAGCAAGTTCGGAGAAAATTCAATGTCGCAATCAATGAAGCAGTCAGTGAAGAAGTGGGCAAGTTATTGGCTAATGGTTCCATCAGAGAATCAAAGTACCCTAATCGGTCTCCAATGTGGTCATGATCAAAAAGAAAAACGGGAAATGGAGAATGTGCGTAGATTTCACTGATCTAAACAATGCATGCCGAAAGTCAACTCGTAGTGAACCAGGTCACTAGGACTTACCAAATCAAGGAACAGAGGCTACAAAAGTACCAATCAGAAATCCACAAATTAATGAATGAGTTTGACGAGTGCCGATTTGAGCAAATTCTGAGGGCACAAAACATCGAAGCAGATGGCTTAGCAAAATTGGCCTCAGTCACTAAAAACATCAACAAAGAAAGCGGGGATCACCCTTCTCCATTCAACCAGTTTGTATCCTATCTGCAGAACAGGACACTCCCACTTGATAAAAAATAAGCAAAGAAGCTCCACATACAAGCCGCCCGGTACTGCCTAATAAACCACGACCTCTACAAGAGGACGTTTGGTGGACCACTAGCCAAATGCCTAGGGATTCACCAAACGAGGCAAGTGCTCGAAGAGGTAAATGACGGTCACTATGGCGCCCACACAGGTAATTGCGCCCTCGTTCGCTGCATCACCCGAGTCGGTCATTATTAGCCCACTATGAAAAGGAGGCAGTGGAATACGTTCACTGATGCGAACAATGCCAAAATTATGCTCCCATGATACACCAACTGGGAGAACCTCTACAATCAGTCGCCTCACCATGGCCCTTCATCAAATAGGGGATGGACATAGTCGGCCCCCTACCAGTGGGACGAGGAAAGGTACGATTTCTATTAGTTTTAACTGACTATTTCTCCAAGTGGGTCGAAGCATGTGCGTACGCATAGATGCGAACAGAATCCTCTCCACACCATATCACCCCGCTGCCAACGGCCAAGCAGAATCCTCCAACAAAATAATACTAATGATACTGAAAAAGAAACCCAAAGAAGCCAAAGGGCTATGGCCCGAGCTACTACCGGAAATATTGTGGGCACACCAGACCACGCCCAAATCCAGCACGGGAGAAACACCGTACTCACTGGTCTACGGAACCGACGCAGACATACCCGTCGAAGTCGGAGAACCAAGACTAAGGTATTCACACACCAGCGAAGCAGAGAACGACACGAATAGACTTCAAGACCTCGATGAGGTCGAGGAAAGAAGGGATATGGCCCAAATAAGAATGGCAACCCACAAACAACATGTCGAAATGTACTATAATAAGAAAGCCAAAATAAGGTCGCTCAAAGTGGGAGACTACGTCCTCAAAGCCAAAACATTGGCATCAAAGAATCCGAGTGAAGGAAAACTTGGAACCAATTGGGACAGACCATACAAAATCACAGCAGCAACAAGTAAAAGCGCATTCCAGTTAGAAACAATAGAGGGAAAAACACTCTAAAACAACTGGAACATCGACCACCTCAAGTACTTCCATTTCTAAAGTCGTCTCCCAGGTCGTACTCGTTTTCCCTAACCTTAGTTTTGTCCCAATTGGGTTTTCTCAAGAATGTTTTTAATGAGGCGGCGAAAGGTACACCTTGAAGTATCTGTGTCCAAGTTTATCATACCAGCCGCTCGACGTGCTCTCAAGGACGATATGATAGAGGGATTGGACTAGCGATCTCCATTGTATAAAAGGCTACGACCACATCTCCATTGTATAAATGGCTACGGAAATGATCTCCATTGTATAACCGGCTACGGCCAGGATCTCCATTGTATAAAAGACTATGACCACGATCTCCATTGTATAAACAGTTAAGTCCATCTCTATAAAGCATCGTCAAAGTTCGACCACGGCCAATAAATAATTCGACGCCAGTCGACCATTATTACAGGCAAAGGCCAAGCGCCTTCTTCATCAAATTTAACAAGTTCAACTTCAGTTGAACTGGGACTCAGGCTAAGTGCCTTTGATGTTAAACTCAAAGAGTTTGACCTCGCGCGAGCAATAAGGCCAAGTTCCTTCGCCATCCAATTTAACAAGTTCAACTCCAGTTGAACTGGGACTCAGGCTAAGCGCCTTAAATATTAAACTCAAAAAGTTCGACCTCGCTCGAATTAAAGGCTAAGGCCATTGCCATAAAGCGTCGAAAAAGCTCGACCATGGTCAATTAATAATTCGACACCAGTCGAACATTATTACAGGCTAAGGCCAAGCGCCTTTGTCATCAAATTTAACAATTTCAACTTCAGTTGAACTGGGACTCCGTCTAAGCGCCTTCGAGATTAAACTCAAAAATTTTGACCTCGCTCGAATTACAGGCTAAGGCCATCACCATAAAGCGTCGACAAAGTTCTACCATGGTCAATAAATAATTCGACACCAATCGAACATTATTACAGGCTAAGGCCAAGCGCCTTCGGCATCAAATTTAACAAGTTCAACTTCAGTTGAACTTGGACTCATGGTAAGTGCCTTTGACATTAAACTCAAAAAGTTTGACCTTGCTCAAACTACACGCTAAATCCATTACCATAAAGCGTCGACAAAGTTCGACCACGGCCAATAAAAACATTTGACACCAATCGAACATTATTACACGCTAAGGCCAAGCATCAAATATAACAAGTTCAACTTCAGTTGAACCGGGAATCAGGCTATGCGCCTTCGAGAGTAAACTCAACGAAGTTCGACCTCGCTCGGACTATAAGGCCAAGAGCCTTTGCCATCAAATTTAACAAGTTCAACTCGAGTTGAACTGGAACTCAAGCTAAGGCCATCGCCATAAAGCATCGACAAAGCTCGACCACGACCAATAAATAATCCGGGCCAGTCGAAAACCATTAATGACTAAGGCTATTACCTTTAGAACATTGACCTAGCTCGACTACGACAAGCAAACAACTCGATGACTTCCGAAGTTACATTAAGCATAGACTTAGTTCAGCTATGACGGATGACACATCAACGACGGTTGAAATAATATCACCATCGGCCAAGGCCACCGCAATTTAGTATCGACCTAGCTCGATCACAATAGATAAGTGCTCCGATGATAGTCGAAGCTGCACCCCATCGGCAGATAACACTTAGACAACATTCAGAAACACAAAAAACTTTCTACAAATAAATGAGTACCCGATCGGCGAAAACAAGGTGCCCAAAAACAAAGAGATAAAAGGAGTGGAATAGTAGCAAAAGTATGATTTTCACTGTCATCAAAAAGTATATTTACATCTGATCCTACTAATGGTCCCTATTACATTCAAAAATAAGCAAAGTATATACAAGTTCTAAGGAGCTTTACCATTTTGTTCATCGCCTCATGCGGGCCTGCCATCATAGCCGTCACCCCCCGTTTGGCCACCATCTTGTCAGTCGTCACCCCCGGGGAAATAAGCTACGGCATACCAAGAGTTAGACTCAAGCCAGTTGACGTCCTCAGAGGTATAGCCCTCCTGATGAGGGGAGTCAAAATTGTACCTACAAGTAGCGCGAGCGGTATAAGCCATGTGCCGCTGCCTTTGGACCTCCTCCTCGTAGTGCGGCCCGCTGCAAGATATTCCTTAAGCACATCCAGTCGGACCTCCACATATACCCACATCTCATGAGCATCCCGGCTTGCATCCTCAGGCCTCGATAGGGCAGCCAGCTTAAGAGCTTCAATTTCAACCATTTTGGCTTCAAGTTACGCGGTCAAGTTAGTAACCCTACGGTGCAGGTCATCGAGCTCTGCCACTACTCCACGGCTGAGCTCCAACTCATCCTCCCTAGACTTGAGGAGCGACTCCAACTCACTATTATAAGTCACCGCCGCCATCAACCTCTCATCGGTCGTTTCAGCTCGGCCATTATGTACTTTAACTGCTCCTCTTATTACTCAAGACCCTCACAAAACACCCTAAATTTGGGGTCTTGCTCGAGCAAATCCACCACCACCTGATGCTTGGCACGTCATTTCGTATTTCTTTGCCATTTTGTTATAAATGGTCGCATTCCGTTGTGCACGTCGCCTCCGCTCTACCTCCAAGATATAACTGTAAAAAAAGAGAAGACAAAAGAAAGAGATAAGTCAGTACACATCAAAACTAGACTCACGACATGCAGGGAAAATGGATAGTTACCTGCAAAGCCATGCCAGCTACCCTTCGAGATAGCTTCCCGTCACTGACGCCTCTCAACAGCTCAAGATCGGGGGCCGCACACAACAGGTCATGTTTGTTGCCGCTTGCTCGCTGTGTTGTAATAAATTGTAGCCCCCTGGGATCATAATTCGGCGATTGGATCTACCCGCCGTCATCTCCACACGGGTCAGACTCCTCGCTACCTCATCCACATATTCATGGGTAGCCTTAGGGGCCGCTCCAACGACATCATCGCCCACTTCACCAACAACGGACGTTGAACCACCTGCCATGACTCGAACTGGGCTGGCCTTGGCAGCTGCACTTACTTAAGGGGCCGACCTCCCCGAGCGAATGGCATCATCTATGAAAACGGGCCTAAGCGCTTGGCGGGCATGCTGACCCTCTCGTCCTCAATCACCACCGACTTTCTCATTATCAGTCTCCATCTTTTTCTCTCCGGTGGCTCCTCGCCCTCAAAAGCTTTATCCAAGGATTGTGGAGACGGTACTGGAGAGGTCTCTTTACTTGCAGTCATCGCCACAGGCGTAGCCTCTTGCGGGGAAGCTACGGAAACGCCTTCACGGACCGACTCACAAACTAGATCTTCACTATCAAAGTCAATATCCGACCTAGTTAAGGGTAAAACAGCCGCTTTCTTCCTGGGGGCACTTCGGCCTATCGATACAAACAGGTAAATCCTTAAGTCAATCGTCAAAACCTAAAGAAGCTTTCAAACCAAAGTTAATGAATTACCTCATGGTCCAGCAAGGCCGTAATGTTGAAGAAATGCAGACCAGGTACGACACTTCTCTGCATAAGGCAGCAACTTAGCCACCCATTGTCGTGTTTATAGATCGGGACGCAGAGGCCCTCGCTACAAACAAAGAAAAATCATAGGTAACAAGTGTTCAGGTCCATCAAGGCCGCATACAAATGAGAAATTCGACAAACTGAGGTACTTACGTTCTGATTACACTTCTTTGGGAATCCGTTAGGGTTGGATACTAGATGTTCCGTTCTGATGAAGAAGTACCTACGCCAAAAGCCACGGCTGGGTTTGTCATCGGTCTTGAATACCAACCCTTTCGAGCCACAGATCTTCAAGTGTACCATGGTACCCCTCAGGTAACCGGTGTTAAACAAATGCAAAAGATGGTGAACAGAGACTTCGCACCCAGCCCACTCTGCGTACGTAGTCAGAATCCTGCACACACTTCAAGGTGTAAGGGGTGAGCTGGGTTGGGCACACGTTGTAAAACCAACAGAACTCCTCCACCAAGGGATAAACGGGGAAATAGTAACCGATCAAGAATAGGTACTCATAAAACGTGAAGTATCCCGGTCTGTGAACATTTGCGTAATCCGTTCCCGCCGGAACCATTTCTACATGAGCTGGTATGTTGTGTGCCGCCCGAAAGTCATTTACGTGACTTTGCGTCAGTTCACTTCATTTCCAAGGAAGAGCGGGGCAAGTCTTTTTAAATCACACCGAACGAGAAGTTCTTCGGCAGCATGTTATCTACAGTAAGAGGAACAAGAACCTTTTCCACTTACTCCTCTTCGCCTCTAGAGGAAGGTGGTACCCTAGATGAGGCGGTGTCTTAAGCCTTTTTGATATCTTGACGACGCTTTTCCATGGTTTCCGTATAAGAAATGAGGTATGAACAACGGAAAGGGTAACTTCTAAGAAACACTCTCAAATGGATGAACGGTGATTTGGGAAGGAAAACAAAGAGAGAAACCAGAAAGTGTTTGCAAAGGGATCGAAAGATAAACCTTGTTGAACCCATCCCCTATTTATAGGGTCAGGTGGCGCCAAAATAGAAGAGGCATAATTCAAAGCGGGCGCGGGAAACTGAACGTCAAATCACCTTCTTAATTGTCTCAGTAACATGTGTAATAATGATGCATGCAGTTTCGTCCCTTGGGGACGCTTCCCAAGGCGTCCCCTAACGGATGGAGGGGCTATCTATTTGGGGTTGATACGACCCTTGACGTCTCCGTGTTAAGTGGGTACAACCAGTGGATATATGACGAGTTAGACGTGAGGACAGGAACGACGCCGTTTAGATTCAACGTCCTACTAAGGGGATATTGCCTACTTTTGTATTATTTTTATTATTTCGAGGAGGGTCTCTTACTATATAAAGGAGACCCTAATGTTGTAAAAGGAGAGGATGATTCTCTGATAATACAATTCTCTATTTCTCTCTTTATTTTTTTCTCTATCTCTAAGCAAGTATTCTCCAAATATCATCGAATCTATCCGAACAATATTATTTTCATCTCTAGGTCTCATTATATTTTATTACGATTTATCCTCGTTTATTTTTGATTTTTTTATGCTTGTAAAGTGTCTCAATAACTTTAAAGCCAAACACTTCTCTCACTGAGTAACACATATTGTAGTTTGGGTATCATCTTCACTCTAGGCTTTCTTGTTCTGGTCCCAACTCCCGCATATCCTTTCTGTAATGGTAGCCCCTTTCTTCTTTTAATTTTTTACTGTATCAATCTGTGTTATAGTGGGCAAATATGAAATGTCTATATGCTGGCTAAATAGTAGTGTATCATTTATAAAGTGTATAACTTCCTTGATAGCACGAAAAAATCTGTAACAATTTTGATTGTAGCACAAAACCATTTGACTTTGTCCATATCTTTATCTTTCTTTTCAATTTAATTAGGTACTGCTTAGTGCAGAATACATTTTCGAAAGAATATTAGGAGTACTTTTTATCGGAACTATAATCCAACAAAAAAGCTATTGAGTGATATAAGAAGAAAGGCATTTTCGCATTTGGCTGCAATCAAAAACAACAATGACTTTACATTGTTACATCTCTTTTAGACAGCAAATTAAAATAGATCCCCCAACTTCAGACACCTTCTCGTGTATCAGTAAGGAGGGGAATTACCAGCATAATGACAAACTAAACCAAGAATTCAAAACAATTCTTTACGTATTATTATTATTATTATTATTATTATTATTATTATTATTATTATTATTATTATTATTATTATTATTATTATTATTTATTTTATCATAAAAGAGAATGGGTGCAAAAGTTTGTTGCTAGGAGTTGGGAGTAGAAAAGCATCTTACTTTTTTAGCATTATTGTGTAAATACACTTGTTGCTGAATTTACTTGACAGTGATTTATAAAAGCGAAAGATTTGCTTTTTGGCTCGTCTTTAATTTTGTGCATTTGCAATATCGCTTCCTTAAAATTATGGACCTTATTTTCTACACCATCAAAGTCGCTCTCCTCAGTCCGCACCTTCTCTTGTCACTTTGTTTTCTACTTATTAGGATTATTATACAGAGAGCAATTATAATTGTTTAGCTCAAAGTATTCATTTACTTTATAAGCATAAAACAATAAAAACAAAGGACGTATCAATCATAGCAGATCGTAATAAATCTAAAGACCAAAGGAATAAAAATGCAAGAAGCAATAGATATTAGATAAAGGGAGGAGGATGAAGATCTTTCGCTAATAAGATGGATCTGGTTTGCCTCTCCATGGAGAGGTTCAGAGCCTTACAATGGAGTATTTTCTCCTCATTTGGAAGTAGATGTGAAGAAGAAGAAGCAGCCCCCTTTTAGGATTCTTTCTCTTAGTATTTATAGCCAGGAGATCTGCCAGCTGGCACCAAAGGGTTGGGACCACTCACAGTGGATGCCCTCGTAAGGACGGACTGGTCGTGGCCTTAGTTGTCAAACGGGATGACTGCTCGATAATCTCGTGAGTAAATGGCCATATCATTTATTAGTTACAATCAGGCATTAATAAATGTGCTGATCTCATTCATCATCATAAGGTCAAGTTTCGACTCATACAGATAGTCCCTCCGCTTATTGAGGTCGTGCTCAGGCCGAGCTCGATGAGCGGATTCCGCAAATATCCGTAACCGTTTATGCGTTGGGGACGATCGTGGCCTTTTATTCTTCGGAGACGGCCGTAACCTTTCGTACTTTTAGAGCTGGCCGTAGCCTTTTCGCTGTTTGGAGAATGCCTTAGCCATTTTTACTTCAGAGATGGCCGTAGCCGTTTTTACTTTGGAGATGGTCGTAGCCATTTTTACTTTGGAGATGGTTGTAGCCATATTTACATAGGAGATGGCCGTAGCCATTTTTACTTAGGAGATGGCCGTAGCCATTTTTACTTTTGGGATGGCCGTATCCATTTTTACTTTGAGGATGGCCCTAGCCATTTTTTACTTTAGAGATGGTCGTAGCCATTTTTTACTTAGGAAATGCCGTAGTCATTTTTACTTAAGAGATGGCCGTAGCCATTTTATTTAGGAGATGGCCGTAGCCATTTTTACTTAGGAGATGGCCGTAGCTATTTTTACTTTGGAGATGTCCGTAGCCATTTTTACTTAGGAGATGGTCGTAGCCATTTTTATTTAGGATTACGCATGCCTGACGAGAGTACGGTTATGTCTGCCGTGTATAAGGGAGACATCACGTGCATGGTAATACATGAGGCGTGACCGTGGTATCTCGAGGTCGTTACAACCATTTCTTGGGAGACACGCCAATTGACGGTTGAATGACCGTTCTGAGGCTCCTGTCATAATGGTGCCCGTTACTGTAGATCCAAACCGTTCCGCGGTTGGTCAGGTAGTTAATGGTGACCTTCGGGATTCGTGAAGGTCATTTATGCTTTGCCTATAAATAGGGGGCCATATCGTTCATTTCTCACCTTTCTGCTATTCTGAATTAGTGGAGTTCTGAGAGATAGTCTTTCTTGCCAATTCATTCTCCTTCGTTCATTGTCGGATTTTTGTCTCTTCTTGTTTTTCCTGCGAATTTCACCACTTTTCTCCCTTTGTACCATCAATTGCGAGTGGTTCTCAAACTGATATTGTTCCGGCGGTGGTTGTGGCAGCTGAAGGGCCATCGACGGTGGTGGAAACCATCGATTCGTCGAATATTGATCGGTTCCCTTCGGTGACCGATTCTTTCCCTGCCCGGCGGCCCGGCAACTGATTTCACCGACCCCGAGGGATAAGATCAGGTGGATGAGGCTCCACTAACGGGGGAAGTTTGCCTTGCTCAGCTGAGGGAGCAATGCGGTATTCCTCGTTTCGCCGACATTGTTCCGGCCGGGAGCACCGATAGGGTGCACCTCGAGCGCCGAGGTTATTGTGCTTTCTACGCCTACCCTTTTAGGCTGGGATTTGGGATTCCTCTTCCCCTACTGGTGGTTAACTTTTGCTGTTACTACAGGTTGTGCCCTGGTCAGCTCGTCCCCTCTTCTTACAAATTATTGGCGATGCTGATCAAGTATGCGGAGTTGGTGCACAGGGAAATCACGCTTGGGCACGTACTTACTCTGTACACCCCTCAAAGGGTACGTGGTACCATGATTCGGTTGGTCCCTCGTGGGACCGACGGCTTAATTGCGGAGCTTGATGACGAGGTCACTACCCGTCCATACGAGTATTTCTTCTACATCAGGACCAGACACTTGGTGGCATGTGCTACTGATTTCCCAGAGGAGTGGAATCATGCACATATGTTTCTTTTATGCTGGCCTTGATTTTCTTTGATTAAGTGCTTTGCTTTATGCTTTCGCGTACTGATCTCCTTTTCGTGCCGTAGCGGGAGGTGCACCACCAGCACCGTTCACTAGAATTCGTGAGTGGATTGAGGCCGTGCTCCCTATTACGACGGGGATTCGTACGTGGGAGTCTTTCTGGGACGCTCATGGCCGTAGACCGGGTGCTGGTAAGAATATGTTTTGCTGTCGTTGTTCTTTTCTTGTAGACTTTGGCTTAACCTTTCTTCTCTGGCTTGCCAGGACGACCGGCTCCTCAGCTTGCTTTCCGCAGGCCCGGGGCAACTTTCCAATTAATTACAATGCCGGCGCCTCATCCTGTCCCGAGGGCGACTTTAGTGGAATCTTCAACGGCGCATTCTTCGACACGGTCCGGGCCCCGAGTTGAGGATTCTCCATGGGTCGTGCATTCCAGAGCGGAGCGATCGCCAAATGGAGATGAAGAAGAGGAGGGGAGGCCGCTAGTTCGGCGCAGGGTAGCATTCACCCCGGATCTTCCGGAGGTGATCAGTTTAGATTCTTCGCCGTCGGCGGAGGAGGGGGGCGCAGCGGATGTTGCCCCGAAGGGTGGGCACTTAGTGGGGGTTGGCCCGTTTGGCTTAGTCCAAGGTGATACAATCACTTCAGCGATTCAAACTTTTGCTCTTATTGCTGAGGGAGAAGGCCGTTCCTCGGCAACTATTTTGGTGGAGAGGACGTGCGCTGATACTTTGGTGAATTCAGGTGCTTCGACATATCGGGCGGCGGAGGCCTCAACTTGAAGGGCGCCGGAATAAAGGGGCGCCTCAGGAGAGGGGGATAATTCTGAATCCGAGACGGATTCTGAGGATCTCCGCACGTTTTAGGAGGGCTTCACCTGACCAGCGGCGCAGGCCGAAGGGGATTTTCGTTATTTGCAGATCCCTAACGACCAGAACATGCTACTCGAGGAGGAAAACCTACTAACGCCGTTCGGGGTTCTGTGCTCCGATGCGGAAAGCGCGTCCTTGAGGAATATCTCGGACATCGGATTGATGGGTGTGGTGGCCGCCTAGAGTAAAAAGGTACGTTTAAATTTTTGGTTGTTTTTCTTTCTCAATACACTTTCTCATACTAATTGTTGCTTTTTTTTATTGTAGTAATTTCTATTGGAGATAGAGAGCATCAGGCGAGCTAGCGCCTGCTCGGCGGTTTGTGCGCGACTGTTGGTGAAGTACCGCCATTATCGCGACTGGTGTCGTGATTTGCGCGAACGCATAAGGGGAGATCCGCGAAACCGAGAGCTAGTAGAGGATTTGGCACGAAGGGAGTTCCATATTCACCAGACCCTCAACAGGGTAAACGTTCTTGAGGGGCAGCTCCGTCAGAGGGGCGAGGAGATGGACGTCGAGAGGAGGGCGGCTGCTTAAAGGGAGTGCCGAAATAAAGCTGCGGTAGCGGAGGCCGCTGAAGCTTTGACTAGGCAGGTGATTGTTATGGCAATTGAGGTCACCGCTTCAATGAAGCGGGAAGAGGACGCTCTAGTGAGGGCTAAAACGCTGCAGGCGGCCAACCTGCCCAAGAGAGGAAGCGTGGATTGGAGAGGGCTGCTGCTAACTTTCGAGAGCGGTCGTTGGAGGGGCGCATCATCGTTTGTAAGCAGTACACTCGTGCTGCAGCGGATCGGATAGCGGCCTTGGAGGCTGAGAATCAACGCCTGAAAGATCAGGCCGCTTCTTGTGGTCCCACTCGTGAGCTTTGGATGTTTGCCGAGGCCCAACTCGATGTGTACAGGCAGTTGTGGGAGGTCGGCGTCGTGTCTGAGGACACTTATGAGGAGGCACATCAAAAGGCTCGTGGATCCTGCCTCGACTGAGGCTTTGACCCGTCCACGCCCGAGGGAGACGATGACGCCGAGGGAGCTAATATTGCTGAAGGGGGCACCGAGGGCACCAGGGGCGCCGAGTGAATAGATGGGAAAATTTGTAATGTTGGTTTAGTTTTCATTTTCTCTTTCTTTTTTTTTGTTTCCTTTGGTGGCCTTGGGCCAATGTAATTGGGGGAAACCCCGTGTAAATGTTGTAAATATCCTTTCTTCTTTTCTGTTTGTTTGTTTTGTGTGGAATACATTATGTTTGTTTTTGTGTGTGCCCATTTATAAGGTCCTTGCTTTTGAGTTTCTCCAGTGAGTATGTTAATAGTCTCGATTGCTTAGGTGGATTCGATCGTTGTATGATTGATCCTTGGCTTTAAGAGGCAATTGGTACAGATGGCCTTGGCCGTAGATGGACGCTTTTAGTTGTCACCTTCTTCCGCATGGCGGGAGTTGGTGATAGCCGCACTTGGGCAGTGGAGGCACATATCCTTAGTCCCAGTTCGGGCTTAGTCGAACTACTGGCTTTGGTAACAAAAGATACGGCCTTGTAGTTCGACTTAGGCCGAACTTTACGCGGGCTGACATTTTAGTTGTGAGTTAGTCATACTTACTTGAATGGCGAGGGCACTTGGCCCGACCTAGGGTTCGTCCATGCTTGGACATTTGGGAGCGCTCGTCCTCGCCTGATCCCGGCCCGGCTTGTAGCCCCGGGGACGTGTGTCTTTGGTTTTGATTCGTCCATGGTTGAGTTTGTGGCTTTTGTGGCGGAGGCGTGTAGACTGAGTCCTGGCTCAACTCCTGGTTTAATTTTTGTAATAATAAATTTTTTTTAGGGCGTGTAACCTGGGCTGCTGTTCAACCGTAGTTGAATCTTTGTGATATTTGATGTCGAAGTCACATGGCCTGAGTCCCTGTTCAGTCGTAGCTGAACTTTTGGGCGAAGGCACGTAGCCTGAGCAATCGTTCGACCGTAGTCGAACTTTTGTAATATTTGAAGGCGCGTAGCCTGAGCCGAAGGCACATGGCCTGAGTTGTCGTTCGACCCTAGTCGAACCTTTGTAATATTTAAAGGCGTGTAGCCTGAGTCGAAGGCACATAGCTTGAGTCCCAGTTCACTCGTAGCTAAACTTTTGGGTGAAGGCATGTAGCCTGAGTTGTCGTTTGATTGTAGTCGAACCTTTGTAATATTTGAAGGCGCGTAGCCTGAGTCGAAGGCATATAGCCTGAGTCCCAATTCAACCGTAGCTGAACATTTGGGTGAAGGCATGTAGCTGAGTTGTCGTTCGACCGTAGTCGAACCTTTGTAATATTTGAAGGCGCGTAGCCTGAGTCGAAGGCACATAGCCTGAGTCCCAGTTCAACCCTAGCTGAACTTTTGGGTGAAGGCACGTAGCCTGAGTTGTCGTTCGACCGTAGTCGAACCTTTGTAATATTTGAAGGCGCGTAGCCTGAGTCAAAGGCACATAGCCTGAGTCCCAGTTCAATCGTAGCTGAACTTTTGGGTGAAGGCACGTAGCCTGAGTTGTCGTTCGACCATAGTCGAACCATTGTAATATTTGAAGGCACGTAGCCTGAGTCGAAGGCACATAGCCTGAGTCCCAGTTCAACCTTACCTGAACTTTTGGGTGAAGGCACGTAGCCTGAGTTGTCGTTCGACCGTAGTCGAACCTTTGTAATATTTGAAGGCGCGTGGCCTGAGTCGAAGGCACATAGCCTGAGTCCCAGTTCAACCATAGATGAACTTTTGGGTGAAGGCACGTAGCCTGAGTTGTCGTTCGACCGTAGTCAAACCTTTGTAATATTTGAAGGCGCGTAGCCTAAGTTGAAGGCACATAGCCTGAGTTGAAGGCACATAGCCTGAGCTGTTGTTCAACCGTAGTCGAACTTTTGTAATATTTGAAGGTGCATAGCCTGAGTTAAAGGCACGTAGCCTGAGTTGAAGGCACATAGCCTGAGTCCCCGTTCGACCGTAGCTGAACTTTTGGGTGAAGGCACGTAGCCTGAGCTGTCGTTCAACCGTAGTTGGATCTTAGTAATTTTTTCCGTATAACCCGCCTCGTGTTGGAGGTTGGGGCTTGCTTCTGGTTTTAGATCTGGACTAACTTGCACTTGCAGTCTTTCCGAATGGCTCACTCGGGTCACCCTGTCACAGATCTTGGTCAGAGAGGTGCTTTCATGTTGTCCTCTCTTTTGGCAGGAACCCGTGTGGAAAGGGGGTGAGGTATCTTAGTCCTATTTTCCCCATAGGGATGGGGGATCTGCTGCTTCTTCTTCTTCTTCCCTTTGCTCGGAGATGCGGGGATGTGGAAGCAAGCTCATCTCGAGGTTTTTGACTTCCTACGATCCGACGTGCCGCTTAGGCTCGTTCGAGCTGTGTTGCTTTCTTTCCTCTTTTTGGTCCACGGATGAACTACTCGGTTTTGCTATGAAATCCCCATAGACGGCGCCAAATTTTTCAGCTCAAAGTATTCATTTACTTTATAAGCATAAAAAAATAAAAACAAAGGGAGGGCCAATCATAGAAGATCGTAATAAATCCAAAGACCAAAGGAATAAAAATGCAAGAAGCAATAGATATTAGATAAAGGGAGGAGTATGAGGATCTTTCGCTAATAAGATGGATCTGGTTTGCCTCTCCATGGAGAGGTTCAGAGTCTTACAATGGAGTATTTTCTCCTCATTTGGAAGTAGATGTGAAGAAGAAAAAGAAGAAGCATCCCCCTTTTAGGGTTCTTTCTCTTAGTATTTATAGCCAGGAGATCTGCCAGCTGGCACCAAAGGGTTGTGATCACTCAGAGGGGACGCCCTCGTAAGGATGGCCTGGCCGTGGCCTTAGTTATCAAACGGGATGACTGCTCGATAATCTCGTGAGTAAATGACCATACCATTTATTAATTACAAATAGGCTTTAATAAATGTGCTGATCTCATTCATCATTATAAGGTCAAGTTTCGACACATACAATAGTTTATCTTATTTTTCCCTTTTTTTTCTTTTAGGTTGGGTTCGGGTAAAAGAACAAGGAAAATTCCGCAAGGCCCAAATTTAAGGCAAGTCCGTTAAGAAGTTTAGCAAAGCTTAGCTCTCCTAGCCCATTAAAGATCATATTCTTTCCAAAATGGCGTTTCATAAAAGTTGTCTTCACATAATCCTGTTCTTAATCCAATTCGTATGATGCTCTTTTATAGTTTCGAGCGTTCGAAAATGCTTGAAAGGAAGAATTAATTATGATTCGAAATTTTAAGTTTTATTCAATACATTGAATTACTTAAAATTCGAATTTTTAAAATTATATTTGAGAGGTAGAAAAACTTTAAAATTGCTTTTTGAAATTGCATTGAAGAGATTAAACTGCTTTAGATCGGAGCGGGTATACTTTGTAAAATTTAATGGCTTCAATGATAGTCCAAAAAGTGGGTATATATAAAAATACCCCCTAGAGTTGATTTTGAGGTTACTGAACTATAAAAATATTGTAAATCTTGTTGTTCATTAAATAGGGATCTTAAAAACAGTTATTTGTGCACTTCATACTATCTTACAATGGGCTCCCAATCTAGACCTAATTTTGAGCTTGGTAACTTTACCTCTAATGTGCCAATTACCAAATCCGAATGAATTTTTGAAAATCATGAAACGTCCCTGGATCTTTATTTAAACAAAACTTTGAATCCCAAAATTATCAAATAAAATGGTGAAAGATCTGAGAAACGATCAAATATCTTCCATGAAGGAGGCATTCACTCTCTTCGACACCGACGATATCGCTCCGTCGGAGCTCGGAATCTTAATGCGTCCGCTAGGTGGTAACCCGACCCTCAACTCAAATCCATAATCGCCGAGGAGAAACTCAAACCCCCCCCCCCCCCCCCCCCCCCGCCCCTCCCAAACTCGATTTCAAATGTTTCCTTGAGCATCCAAACACGTCAAGTCTGAACCATTTGATCGCAAACTATGTGACATGTTTAGGTTCCTGGATACGGACGGTGTGAATACATAATTTTTGTCCTGTGATTTAATTATTCCTAAAAGTCCAAAAATAGTCGCTTAATTAGTGTTAATATTTATAGAATTTTTAAGGATTATTCTCTATTTGTCGTTTGCATTTATTGCATTTAGTTGCATTTTCAGCCTAATTAGGAACATATCAAATTATAAAATATCAAAAATAATTTATCTTCTTATTGCACTCTAACTCTTTAATTACATTTTTTAGGATTTAATTACATCATTTAAATGCATAGTTAATAAATAAAAATCACAAAATACATAGTTATTAAATTTTAGTTTGATGAACGGTGGAGATTGGATAAAATCAATTAAGTGGCTTAATTGTATAAAGAGATTTAATTTGAATGGGTAGATAAGTGGTAAATTTTGAAAGGTTAAACAAAGAAGAAGAGAAGGGGCTATAAGCCTCAATTTGGGCTAAGTAGTTCCAATGACCCATTTACACTCCACATACATGCCTAAACCTATTTCCAAATCGGTACAGCCCCTCTCTAAAGCAGAATGGCGTCGTTTATGGTTATATTAAATCTTAGTTGTCCCTCAAACCTTATCCAACGGCTCCGAACGGGCCTCTATGTCCCTTAAATGTATCAGACAACCTACCTAACCCCCAAAGACCATCTCAGAAACCCTCTCTATACCTCCGCTCATCTCCGTCCAGAACTGTCGTCGAAAATCGCCTCACAGAGGCGGCCCACCACCAAACAGGCCCAATTTTCCATCAAATAATCCCCAACTCTTACTCAATCCAAATCTCTTGTCCGTTTTCCCATAATCCATCTCCAATGCAACCACTAGTAGATCTAAAAATCTCAAAAAAAAACTTAGTCAATTCACGGCCATCAAAACTTGGTCAAATCCCCGTTGGCCCTTCATAAAACACCCTTAACATTTTTTCTGAAAGATGAAATGTACAATATAAAATCACCTACTACAATTGAACTAGAATAAAATACAGACACTTGGAACTAGTTCTTCTATCTAGTTCATGTAGCTTCACGTTTGCACACTTGAATTACACACAAACTGCTTGCAAAATTAACTTGCTATTTTGCTCTCAATTCACGTTTAACTTCTGCTTATATGTGTTACATGTAAAAGAGAGAATAACACTGATATTTATAGAGTTCGTAAATAGAGATTGACCAGAATTATGATGCTTGATCACAGTCTCTAGCTCTTTCCCTTTCTTTAATTGCGTTCTCTTTTGAGTAAGGAGTCCTTCTCCTAATCCATAATGCAACCTTTTCGATCAAGATCAGGAGATATCAATTCTTTCAAGTTAGATTTATCTCCTTCACATGCATCCCACATGCTCAAGTCTATCCGTATATATGCTCTACTGGGATGGACATGGTTCATGTATGAGTTCCTTTGTCAATCTTCAAAACTGACATTACTTGGGCCAACAAATTTCCCTTTTTTATGAATGACAAACTCTATGCTTTTTCTTACATTTAGGCCTTGTCAGAACTCAGCTCAACATCAATGTAATGTTAGAAATATTTTTCACTTATCATGAAGGACCAGGTTCATTAGGTTATAAGCATCACTATTCAAAGTATAAAGCACAATTTATTTTCCCTCTTTTGTCATCATCGAAAAGTTGAATAAAAATGTGTGATTCCCAGATTTTAAAAAATTACTTATGGCCACTAGGACAACTGCAAATGCATTCATGAATTAATTATCAATAATCAACTACAAATTCAAACTATCAAGGAAATATCGACTAACAATAAGAGCAAATGCAGAAAACTTCATTGATAGAGAATATGATTCTGCCATAATCCACACAAAAAAAAATAGCTAAAACATGAGCAACAAAAAGAAACATCCCTCATCTGGATCACTGAAAGGACTAGGCAGGGCTAGAAAATTAAGGCTTGGGAGAATTGGGGTTTTGGGTTTTGTCTTGGAGAAGGTGAAACATGTCTTGAAGAATTCCATCATTCTTCTCCTTTTCCTTTGTGAGCTCAATTCTGAGGGCATCTTTCTCATATTCTACCTCTGCCAAATGAGTATTCAGTCGTGCTATATCAACATCCTTTTCCCTACTCTCGTGCAATAGAGCTCTAACCGTTCTATTTACATGTATCTTTTTAGATGAACCAGGTTCATTGGTAATGGCAGTGATCTCATAATCACAAGTATTCAGAGTATTGATTCCAAAATAATTTTTGCTTGTGCCCATCTCCCACTTCTTTCGTGGCACCTTACAATAAGCAAGAACAGTACTGAGAATGAAACTATAAGGAGATGTATGGGCCTTGGAGCCATTGATAACCCGATCTAGAAGCTTGATTATAAACCCAGGCCAGTTTATCTACCGTCTACTATCTTAACATTCCATCAAAAGCAAGTCCATGTAGTTGGAAATGTGCCTTCTTTCCTATCTAGGCAACACACACTTGTTGACAAATTCAAACAACACCTTGTGGGGTGGCTTCATTTCACTCTTGTAAACAACTTTTGGCTCACTAACTTCTTTGTTATCATAGAATTTCCTAGTAATAGCTAGGTCAGCAGGAAGAGAGTCCAGACATGGCCATTTTTGCCTTGTGTAATCATCATACAGAGGGTATACCAAGGATTTCACCTAGCTGTTTTGTATCAAAGGAAATTTGACCCCCCTTCACCAGGCCGGTGACCCTTCCATCCTTTACCTCAACATTTGTCGTGAATTCAATAACCTCATTTCTGGCAGTCTGACATCTAACTGAAGGACTATGTCCTTCCACCCCTGTATCTCTAGTCTTTCAAGCAGTAGAATCATCCCTTTTTCCTCCAAGTCCTTCAAGAGTCTGCCCTTTAAGATAGTTCATTTACCAAGCTTTGCCTGCTTGTCTTGTTCATTATCAGACTCATCCTCCTCTTCACCACTCCAGTCTTTTTCTTTAGTAATTTTAACTTGTTTGGCTTTCACATCAGACCTCATCCGTTTAGCCAAAGTGGAGGGTTCAACAAACTTAGATACAAATGAAGACTTCTTTGAGGAAGTCTTAACTTTCTTGGGCTTAAGGGTCTGAACCTCCACCTCAACGGTCACTTGTTCACCTTGATGAATCGGGTCCATGTCACCCACATCAATAACCTGAACAGGCTCTGCCACCTTTTATTTCCCTTTGTCCATCCATTTCTTCTTACTTTCATCCATAGCTCGATGTAACTCTTCCTTACTTTGCTTCAGTTTGCTCCTTGTGGCCCTTCCTTTTGGTAGAGGAGTTTCAGTAGTATTAGTAGGAGCAGCCTTCCTTTTCTTTTTGTCTCTTGCTGTTCCAGGGGTCTTTGTTTTTGGAGTTCTCTTTTTCTTAGGGTTATAACTATCACTAACTTTTTCAGAAGATCTGCTAGTGTTTCTTCAACAAATGAACCTGGTTCATCTCTATGCTTGCCAAGATTAACTAGTCCTTTAGCAGCTTCCCCTGATCCACTTTCTCCTATTTTCTTGCTACTTCTACCGCCTTTTTCTAGCTCAGCTCCACAAATAGCCATTTTAATAGTTTCAGAGGTGGGTGAATAATCAACCACTTTTACCCCTTTTCCCCTCTCATCACTACGCACACCCTCACTCACTCTTTTTTTCTCTTTTATGTTTAACTCTTCTCCTTTTTGACTCAGTCGTTTCCACATCCACAAAAGACCCAACCAATGCAAATCAATTTTCCAAAATTTTAGCCAAATTAGAGATTAACTCAGTAGATGTATTTGAACGAATGTTACCTACTCAGAATCGGAAGACCCATTCCCTTACTTGCAGACTTGAAAGAATCATCAGAATTTTGGGAATCTTAGGCTTGACTAGCCTTTAACTGTGCGTTTAGTTTCCTTGAAACCGCACCTCTAGCCACAATTTTTTGAGCAAGTACCGATCTGAGAATCCTCTTGAACATGTCTCAATTTGCCAAAATAGAGAAAAAAAAAATTAGAGATTAGTGAGTCATGTTAACACATGGCACAGGAGTATACTATTTACAGTATGAAACTTGGCAAAGATTAATCTAGTTACTTACACAAGTTCTAGATTTTCTAACCTATTTTTTTAAAAAAAAAATTGTGCATTCTAATTAGTTCCATTAGGTAAGCTTAATCATCCTAATTTTAACCTGTTCCTTTTAAAGTTTTCTCTACTCAATGCTTTTGTAAAGATGTCAGCAATCTTCTTATCAGTAGCACAAATCTCTACAGTGATCAAGCCTTCATAGTTGTCCCTTAAAAATGGTGTCTAACATCTATGTGCTTAGATCTCTTATGATGAACCGGGTTGTTTGTCATAGTAATAGCACCAGGTTATCATAGAAAATAGGGATGCAACCATCATCAATTCCAAAATCCATTAATTATTTTTTGATCCACAGCAATTGAGCACAACATGAAGCAGCAACAACATACTCAGTTTCAGGAGTAAACAAGGCCACTGAATTTTGCTTTTTAGTAGCCCATGACACAAGATATGAACAACAAAGTGTGTCGTACCTAAGGTGTTTTTCCTGTCTACAAGGAAACCTGCATAGACAATGTTAGCATATCCTGCTAGGTTACAAGTGCTAACTTTTGGATACGAAAGGCAAAGTTCAGTGGTGACTTTCAAGTATCTTACTATTCTCTTGACAGTGGCCAAGTGGGATTCTTTTGAATTTGCTTGAAATCGAGCACAAAGCCCTACATTGAAAATAATCTCAGGTCTGCTAGCAGTAAGAAACAAAAATGAACCATTCATTCCCCTATACAACTTCTGATCAACAGATAAACCAGGTTCATCTATGTCCAATTTTGTAGTTGTTGCAATAGGAGTATCAATTTCCTTTAATTCTTCCATTTTAAACTTCTTAAGCAACTATTTTATATATTTTTGCTGATGGATCATAGTTCCATTTGATTTTTGTTTAATTTGTAGGCCTAAAAAGAAATTAATCTCACCCATCATACTCATTTCAAATTCACTCCCCATTAGTTTAGCAAATTCCTCAGTTTTAAGTAGTTACTCCAATAATTATTTCATTAACTTATATCTGTATTACTATAAGATATTTACTTTTTTCCCTCAAGAATAGTGTGTTATCGATGTTACCTCTCTTGTAGCCATGTTCAAGCAGAAATTTTGATAGTCTTTCATATCATGCTCTAGGAGCCTACTTGAGTCCATAGAGTGCCTTGAGTCTGTATACATGACAAGGACACTCCTTGCTTTCAAACCCTGGAGGTTGCTTGAATAATATTTATTCCTTTAAGTAGCCATAAAGGAAGGCACTCTTTACGTCCATCTAGTGAAGAGTAAATTCCATGTATGCAATAAAGGCTATGATGAGTCTTATTGCTTCTAACCTTACAACTAGAGCAAAGGTTTCGTCATAGTCTATGCCCTCCTCTTGGCTATATCCTTGAACTACTAATCTTACCTTGTTCCTTGTAACAGTTCCATCTTCATTAAGTTTTTTTTTTCTAAAGACCCATTTTGTGCCAATTACTGATCTATCATCGGGTCTTGGAACCAGATGCTAAAATTGACTCCTTTTAAACTGGTTGGGTTCATCTTGCGTTGTACTTACCCAGTTTGCATCCTACAAAGCCTCAGCAACATTATTAGGCTTAATAAGAGATAAGAAATCATCAAAAGCAAAAATATTCTTTAATGAAGATCTAGTTTTGATTCCAGAAGTTGGATCAGTAATTATGTTCTCAATGGGATGAGAACTTTGATACTTGTAAGGTTTCACAACCAACTTGTTTCCGCTTGATGTTTCTCCTATATTTTATTTCTGGGGAACATGCTCATGGACATGTTCTATTGAGGTATTGGATTCAGTTTCTCTTTGTTCAGTTCTCTCTGTTAGGTTTCCCTGGTTGGATGAACCTGTTCAATCATTTGTTTCTTCTTCTAGGGCAGCTTCATACTAGGCTGTGATTTCATTCAAACTTCTTATCAGCCCAATAGATGATAAGAAAGAAAGTTAGTTTCATCAAAAACCACATGTAAACTTTCTTGTACACACATAGCTCTTTTGTTGTACACTTCATAGGCGTTGCTATGTGAAGAATGTCTCAAGAATATTCCCTTATTACTTATGGGATAAAATGTACCCAGGGAGTCCTTTCCATTGTTGTGCACAAAACACTTGCATCCAAATTCCCTAAGATGAGATATATTTGGTTTTCTCCCTTTAAGTAACTCATATGGAGTCTTCTCTACAAGATGCCTAGTCATGCACCTATTTATGATGTAACATACAGTGTCTACATCTCTGCCCAGAAACTTGGGGCAGTTTACTATAAAGAAGCATAGTCGTAGCCATACCTTCAAGTGTCATATTCTTTCTTTCAACTGCTCCATTTTGTTGGGGAGTCCTAGGGGCATAAAAGTTATGATCTATTCCGTGCACATCACAAAATTCAGCAAACTTAGTATTTTCATATTCAGTTCCATGATCAAACCTAATTGATGCAAGTTGATTACTTAGTTGTTTCTGAGTTTTTCTAACAAAAGAAGTAAACATATCAAATGATTCATCTTTAGAAGTTAAAGATAATGTCTAAGTAAACCTAGAGTAATCATCAACAAGCACCATCACATATCTTTTACCACATCTACTTAATGTTCTCATTGAACCATAGAGATCCATATGGACCAGTTCCATCGAGCTGGTCATGCTCACCACTTTCTTGCATTTAAAAGAGGATCTTACCTACTTCCCCCTCTTTCACAAGCCTCACAAATTTTGTCTTCCTTAAACTTGATGTTAGGCAGCCTTATCACCAGGTCCTTGGAGACTAATTTGTTGAGTTGACTTACACTTACATGTCCAAGTCTCTTTTGCCAAATGAGAGGATCTTCATCCAGCACACTTAAGCAAAATGAGTTCATTTTCTAAAAGAGTGGACATATCTACAATGTATATATTGTTTACTCTTTTCCCCTGCAAAACAATCTTGCCAGTGGTAAGATTTGTCACAAAACATTTGGTAGAGGTGAATGCTACCAAGTTACCTCTGTCACACATTTGTGATACACTGATTAGGTTGTATTTAAGCCTTCTATCAAGTAGACATTCTCAATGGAGTGTGTCTATCTTACCTACCTTTCCAACCCCAATGATCTCACCTTTCTTACCATTTCCAAAGGAGACATTACCTCCTTTGAGGTCCTCAAGTGAAAGGAACTGGTTCTAGCTTCCAGTCATATGCTTTGAGCAGCCACTATCCATGTACCATATTTGACAGATCCCTTTCACTTTGACCTGCAAAAGGAAATTAGGGCGTAGGAACCCAAACTAGTTTGGGTCCCTTTGTATAGGCAAAAGGGTGAATTAGATTCTTTATAGCCCATCATTGCAGCCTATTTTTCCCTTGAACAAATATTTTATTCTTTTGACTAGCCTTTTCTTTTGCAGTACATTCACTTTTGTAGTGACAAGTCTTACCACAATGTTTGCAAATTTTATTCTTAGGAAGTGTGATATGCTTGCTTTTGGGACCCCACTTAGGTGCAGTGGTCCCATAGCCAAGTCCTCTGTTGTTGCTACTATAGCGTTCTTGTAGCCATGAAAGTGAATCAGAGGACCTATTGCATTTACAAGTTCTGTCTATCTCGTGATTAACCTTGCTTAGATGTTCCTTTAGGACTCTTATCTGATCATCTATTTTGTACAACTCATCTTTCATTTTACCTGGATTTTCTTCTTTAGTGAGATATGTCTGATCAACTTTCTTTTTACCTCTTCCTAATTTCAATTTTAAATTTTCAGATCTGAGCTCTAGCACAGTGGTGCCAAGTTCAAGAACCTGGTTCTATAATTCAACATTTTTACTATCCCTTTCACTAGCCCTGAGATTTTTGCACTTATCTTTCAAAATACACATTCCTTAGACAGCCGTTCTTCTTCATTGTTTATGACCTTAGATTCATCAATAAATTCTAGAAGTAACTCAGACGTACTTTCTTTATATAAAAACTTAATCTTGCCTTTGAGATGAATCACACTTGCCTCTGATTCCTCATATGATTCTCCAATGGCCATGAGTGTTTGTTCATCTCCATCTTCATCCTCTGAATCCTCATATGAGCTTTCTCCCTAAGCAGAAACTATAGCCTTTGTTGATCCTTTGTTCTTCTTGGAATGAACCTATTCTTTCTTCATGTTTCTTCGTTCAGTCATTTCCTTCTTCCATTTGATTTCCCATTGAGGACAGTTTTTGACATGGTGATCTATCTTACTGCACTTGTAGCAGCCCTCGTTGGTTTTTTTCAGGAACACTTAGTTTGTTGTAGCTTGCACCTCTTGATGAACCTTTTCCTATCATTAGATACTTCTTGAAGTCCTTTGTGATCATAGCCATTTCATCCTCTTCTAGATCAGCACCTGTAGTGATTCTCAGAGCCAGACTCCTTTCCTTTTTGGGTGCATCCATCTTCAAGGTTTGCCTTCTAAGTTCATAGGCAGTGAGAGATTAACTCGTCCAACTTAAGAGTGGAAATGTTTTTTGATTCCTGAATTGCGGTGATTTTGCTTTCCCAAGTGACTGGCAAAACCCTTCTCAAGATTTTTTCAACTTTTTCTTCTTCAAGAATAACTATTCCAAGAGACTTAAGTTCATTTGTTAGTGTGGTGAACCTTGTATACATCTCTTGGATGGTTTCTCCTTCCTCATGCTGAAATTCTCATATTGAGAATACAACAACGTTCCTCTTGACCTCATCACTTGAGGAGTTCCTCCGTGAGCCACTTGCAAAGTCTCCTATATTTTTTTAGCACTGGTACAACTTTGAATTATGTTGTACTCGTCTGGACCAAGTACACATACAAGCCACTTCTTGTCCTTAGCATTCTTTTCCCACTTCCTTAAGTCCTCATCATTGTAGTTCTTGTCTTTGGCACTTCTACTCCTTCAGCATTCTTCTTCATAGTAGCTAGGGGACCATCAGTGACAATGTCCCATAGCTCATAGTCCTCTCCAATAATGTAATCTCTCATCCTTTTTTTCCACCGGGAGTGTAGGACATTAAAGAGTAGAGGCCTAGCAGTGGATTGACCTCCATAGTTTCCAGGTGGTGCACTCGTCTTGATCTATTTCTTAGGTGTTATCCTCTTCAAGAATATCCTGCTCTGATACCAATTGATATTTATACTTCAATACCATACAAAGGGGGAGGTGATTTGTGTGGTGACCAATTTTTTGTTTAATCTGATTATGGAAGGACCAAGTTTTTCTAAGTGTTTCTTAACCTGCTACTGAAACCTGCGACCTACTTTCTAGAAGGATTTTCCCAAACTCTCCAATAAAATCACTGGGCTAAGAAACTGCATTTACAAAAACTCTTTTGTAAACCTAGGACTAACTCTAATCCCGTCGTAACTACTGCGATAACTTCAAGTTAATTCTAACTTGAAAACTTTGAGTACCTATTAAAACTGCCTCTAGATAAAGCTGAAAGGTCCAATATAAAATCACCTACTATAATTGAACTAGAATAAAAGATAGACACTTAGAACTGGTTCTTCTATCTAGTTCATGCAGCTTCAGATTTGCACACTTGAATCACATGCGAACTGCTTGCAAAATTGCCTTTCTCTTTTTCTCTCAATTCACTTTTAACTTCTGCTTATATGCAATACCTATAAAAGAGAACAACACTGATATTTATAGAGTTAATAAATAGAGATTGACTTGAATTCTGATGCTACTCTTCCACTAGTTGATCAAAACCTCTAAATCCTTCCCTTTCCTAAACTGTGTTCTCTTTGAGTAAGAAGTCCTTCTCCTTATCCATTATGCAGCCTTTTCGATGAAGATCAGGAGATATCAATTCTGTCAATATAGATTTATCTCCTTCACGTGCATCCTACATGCTCAATTCTACCATATCTGTGCTCCACTAGGATGGATTTGGTTCATGTATGAGTTCATTTGTCAATTTTCAAAACTAACCTTTACTTGGGCCAACAACTTTTATATCCTATCAAAAGCAACTACTTTGTAGCAAGTTCACCAATTAAATTATTTTGAATGAATTCCTTTTAAATCTTCGTATGTTCTAATTCACATCCAAATTAGAACTTAGCTTTATACATTTTGCCTTTAGGAAAGACATCTTCAAAGTTGGTTGGTTTCATTCATGTCATTTGCTAAAAAAATCTGAATAAAGTAAGTTGAATTCAGTTGAGGTAGTAGTCAAAGTAAAGTTTTGCAAATAAAAAAAGAATAAGATCACGCTACTCCATCCTAACTGAAAGATGCTTCATGGTCTGGATGTTGTATCTCATGAAATTGTTCATTCCCCGGACGGAGTAGAGATTAATTGTGGCATATGCCTTTGGAGAGTAGGGACGCAGCCATGTGATATTTGTTCATTCTAATTTTCTTTGGAGACCATATCTTATTAGTTTTATTAGTTACAATTTACTCATTTTAATTTGCATAATACATTGCTTATGTAAAATTTGTTGTTATGTCAAAATCATAAATTTTCTTTCTATCTGTGATTAATATTGACAAACAATATTTGATGATGGCTCATTACAGTAAAGCAGAGATATGCCCGAAATACCAGGTCAGATTTGTAAAGGTGCAATAATTTATCGATCTAAAATACAGAAGATAATGTTGTCATTAATAATTGAAACAAGGCATGTCCTTCCCCTCATATTTCCTCTGGTTTCTTGTTAGTGCTATTGTGCATGCAGAACTTCTGTTGAGTGATGAACCTCAATTAACTATTACAGTTTATCTACTATGAAGATAATCCAGCAGTATCGGATGAAGTATCTACCTTTCTTCACTCCTTACTCTGCCCCAAACACCTTAATTAATTTAGTCCAATTAAGTTTAACTAGTAAAGAGCATAAAGGCAATCATGAGGCTTCATCCTGTGGGTTGCATGATAGTCCTTCAATTTATGCGAATTTGTTATGTGAAGCCGGATTGATTCTCCTTAACACCACTGCAAATTGCCTTTGTTGTATGTGGACGTTAAGGGAACAACATGACTTATCTCTCTAGTTAGTTTTTTCTACTCTCTGCCATGCACTTTACAAGAAAACTCTGGCTATAATGAACTCATGCTCCCCTATGTTGATGTTGTGAGAGGATAATCAGGGGTAGAAAGTGCTTGTAATCTGAGCAAAGTATAAATATTTTTCCTTATGTATAAAAAGAAAACACAGGGTTTGTAGGTGCGAGAAAACTAACTCGAAACCATCAATACCAAAGAACTTGAAAGCTCTTTTACTTGACTTGTTAAGTTTGTAAATTGGTTGCTTCTAAAGATGGAGAGTGAAGAGCAATGGTGGAGCTCGAGCTTGGGCTCCAATGGTGGAACACTAGAAGCTTCTCGAATGAAAGAGATAAGGAGAGAAGAATCAGAGAGTAAAATGAACTGGCTAATTGAATTATTATATGTACAAAGAATTACATATATACACAAACACGTGAGAGTCACACGTGAGGCACTTGACATACTAACTAGTAGCTAAGCTAATACAACTAACACTTAACAGAATACTAACTAATAATGTTACATATATTAAGGCAATATCTCAATACCCCCTCCCCCCCCCCCCTCCCCCGCAAGTTGGAAGTGAAATTGTCACTGCCAACTTGATCATAATTGTTGCGTGCTTGACTCCAGCAAGAGCCTTAGTTAAGACATTAGCTAGCTGGCAATCAGTTCCCACATGATGATGAGATACCGGTCCTTCTTGCAGCTTATTTCTCACAAACAGGCAATTGAACTTAATATATTTGGTGCATTCATAAAACACACAATTTCGAGCAATGTATAGTGCTGATTGATTGTCACAAAATACTGGGGTTAGGGAAATGAACTATCAGCTCATCAAATAACCTACACAACCAAGTAAGTTCACCAACTAGATTTCTCAAGGCTCTATACTCTGCTTCAGCAGAGGAGAGGGATATAGTAGCCTATTTCTTAGACTTCTAGTTGATTGGAATACCAAATATCTACTAATAGACTTCCTAGAATCTTGACAAACTGCCTTGTCGGAGTCACAATACCCTTTAACAATACAATCAGAACTGGCAGAGCTGAAAATCCCAAGGGTAGGATCAATCTTCAAATATCTAAGCAAATGATAAGCAGCCTTCAAGTGAGATTTCCTAGGATCTTGCATGAATTGACTAAGGTGTTTCACACTACATGCAATATCCATTCTTGTATTTGTGAGAAAGTTCAACTTACCTACCAGAGTCCTATAGATAGAAGGATCTGTTAGGGGCATACCTTCCTTAGCTTTGAGTTTAACATTAGGATCCAATGGTGAACTGAAAGCACTACAATGAAGGCATTCATACTCCTTCAGTAGATCAAGTGCAAACTTCCTTTGAGAGATTATGGCACCATCATCCCCGTAGAGAACTTACAAACCTAGGAAATAGTGTAATCTTTCCAAGTCCTTGATCCTAAATTGAGCATGTAGAGAGTTTTTCAACAAGATAATCTCCTTTGAGTTGTTACCTGTAATGATTATATCATCAACATAAACAACAACAAAGATAATACACAGTCTTCTTGTAAAACAAAGAATAGTCATTAAGGGAGTGAACATATCCTTTGGAGCATAGAGCCTCAGCTAGTTTAGCTTACTACTAGAGACTAGCATGTTTCAAGCCATATAGTGATTTGTTCAGTTTGCACACTAGTCCAGGTGCATCAACCAATAGGCCATGAGTAAATTCATATACACTTCCTTATGAAGATCCCATGGAGGAAGACATTATTTACATCAAGTTGAAATACTCCCCAATGTTTCTTTACTGCAATTGCTATGAGTGCCCTGATAGTGGTCATCTATACAACTTGTGAAAAGGTCTCAGTATAGTCAATACTAGCCTGTTGAGCATACCCTTTCACCTCCAACTGGGCCTTGAATCTCTCAATACTACCATCAGCTTTGTGCTTGATTTTATACACCTATCTACAACCTATTGGCTTCTTCCCTATAGGAAAATGAACTAATTCCTAAGTGTAATTGCCATGTAGTGCCTCAAACTCTAATGGCATCGCTGCTTGACAAGCAGGGTCCAAAGATTCTTCCTCATGAGAGTTGGCTCACTGTTATGACAAATACTTTGCACAAAGTGCTGACTATCAGGAACTAAGAAGGTGAAGGAAACATGGTGATGTATAGAGAAAAGATCATCAAGAGAGAGAAGAATTTGAAGTGGATGTGGGTGCAGAAGATATTGAAACAGATACAGGATATGTATTAGGGTGTAAATTAGGCATGGAGCGGATATAATCTTTCAAATACATAGATAGGTGATGTTCTATAGTGGACCTTCTAGGTACCTGGTTGTCTTGAGTTAAAGGTGGTAAAGGAATAACATGTGATGAGTTGCTAGGAGAATGTACAGCTGAGTTGTCTACAAGCGAGACTATAGTGGAGATATCATCAATACCAGTTGATGGTTGAGGTGTATGAGTATTACAATATGCCTCAGTATGTGGCACATCCTGTGAGCACCTAATTTTGTCCTACAGAAAAAATATTCTTACAAAATCTACAGAAAATAGTTTTTTCTATTTGTTTTGAATATATAGAATTTTAGGTTTTTTTGAAATTGATTGTATGAATATAGTGGAATTTTCATGCATCTTTAATATTTTAAAATCATAAAAAAAATTATAAAAAGTTATCAGATTTTCATTTCATGCCACCTTAGATTTAATTTGCATTTTAGAAATCAATTACTCTTTAATTTTTAGATTAATACATGAAAATCATAAAATATATGTTAGTTTTAATTAATTAGTTTATTTAATTATTTAAAATATTAATTACATTATTTTGGTAAAACAAATTTATTTAGTAGTAAGGTGGCTGTTTTTGAAAGATCAAATTTGCCTCTTATTTCAAATGGCCTAATTTCGGGCCCAAAAATCACAGGCCCAACCAGTCCCCCAACCCCCACCCCCAACCCCCAAATTAAAAATCCCTTATTCCCTAGGCCTAGGTAGGGGTTGGCATATATCCGAAAAAATCGACCGAACCGGTTTTTTTAATTTAGGTTTTTTGGTTATTTTGGTCGGTTTTACTTATAAAAAATTTAAATTCAGTTTTTTGATTCAGCCGTCGGTTTTTGATTTTTTTTTTTTTGGTTAACAGAAAAACCGAATTATTTGTACATGAATTCTTTAAACTATATATACTTATATAATTATATAGGCTAAGGCCCAATTTTAAGTTCCAAATAATCAGCCCAAATCCAATTGTCCCAAAAAATCCAAATACGACTAGGAGGCTAGGGTCAGAAGTCTTAATTCCTTAAGGTTAATTTAGCTCATTCTTAATTAATCTAAAATTCCAAATACGCAGCATACTTAGGGCTTTCTTTATCTTGTCTCTCTCTCTATTGGCAGACGGCGCCATTGGCATGGATAGTAGGTGCTTCATCTGGAATTTGGAAACACAGCTTCATTTGGAATATATAAGCACTGTTTAGATGTTATAGCCATCTGAAAACAACTTCATCTGCTTCATCTTCTGATTATTTAGTTTTACTGTTCAGAGATAGGATATTGTATGGTGCTAAAATTACCGGTGATGGATTTGGTGGAACTATTTGTGTCATTGATATTTGGTAAGAATTCACTCAAGAGAAGTGAACAAATTCTTGAGGTAATGTCCCTCGAGCACTGAACTGTTTGTTATATATGGGCTTAGCCTATATATAGTTTATGACTATTTAAATAAAAGAACAGATTTATGACTTATCACATTCAAAAAGTCCAAAATTTTGGAAAAGCCCAACAAATTAGTCCAATTATTATGTATAAGAAGCCCAACCCAATATGATGATGTTCAAACCGAAAATCAAACTAAAATAACTAAACAAAAATTAGAAAAACCGAATTGAACCGAACTTATGTCAGTTCGATTTTGTTTACTACTTTTATAAAATCGAAAATCGAATAACCTAACCGACCAAACGCCCACCCCTAGGCCTAGGTCTCCTCCTCTAATAATAACAGACCCCCCCCCCCTCTTGAAAAATAAACCTAAACCCTCTCTCTCTTTAAAAACATAGCAAACACCCCCCCCCCCTCTTCTTCTCCATTCACCCCTAACCTAGCAGCAGCCATCACCTTCAAAACTCCAACTCTAGGGATTCACCCCATCTTTCTTCATGAGAAATGCACGCACACACACACTTATAGGAAAGGAACAGAAAGATTCAGAAGAATAAATACATATTAAAATAAGCCAATATTTTGGGAATAGTTAATATTCGAGAATTGGGGGAAAAGTAGCAAAAACAGAGGGGGAACATGTTCTAGGTACCAATTAGCTCTACGACGACAACACAGAAGTCCATGGATACACTATCTGTTTTGAGTCTTTTCCTTCATTGAGCATACACGGTGGTCCATTCGAGGTATTCGAATTCCGGGTTCATGGACTAATTCGTGGCTCCTGTTTGTTGTTGATGTTCGCTACTATCTATAGTTCCTGTCGATGGACTTTTCCTTGCTTGATTGAGTGTAAAGCTTTTTTTTTTGTTGGGAAATTCTGCTATTGAAAAAGCTGCTTAAAGGTCCATTCATTTCTTATCTCCTATTTGTTTTATATTGCGTTCTGTTTTTTGTTTTATATTTTAGAGTTATATTTCTTAGTTCATTATTTTGAATTGATCTGCTTCATAATTGATTTATGCCATCTTTTGATTAGAACTAATGCATGAAGACTAAGGGCCTAAATGCTTAAGGGAGTTTAAGTGAAAAATAAATTGAAAGGACTTGGATATGTTTGGGTTAATCAGCAACGAGATGTAATGGTTAATTAAGAAAATTGGACATTAGATATCTTATTGGCTTTATCATTGTGCGCTAGGAGCATGCTTAGGTCGACCACTTTTGGGTAGGCAAACCTTTAGGGTGTTTGTGCTTAGCGTGTATATTAGGCACATATTAATAAACAAATTATCTTGATTCTGTACATGTTCTCATGATACAAGTACGACTTAAAATTGAATATTCGTAGACATGCTTTAGGCACGACCTAATCTAACATTGTGATTGTGTACACGTTCGCATGACATATTAAGATTTTTAAAATAAATCGATGTATGCATTCGTACGACTTTGGCCAAGATTTTCTTAAATAATAAAGTGTTATTAATTGAGTACACGTACGCATGACTCGTTTTAAAATAATTCTGTAATTATGAATAATCAAACAAAATGAATACACGTATACGTGATTCGTTTCAAATTAAAAGCGGTAAAAGGTTAAAATGTATATAGGTTCTAAAATGAGTAATTAAATAATTTATTTAAGGTAGGTATTGTTGGAAACACGTTCTCAATGCAATATACTAAAACGTGTGTTCTTTTGTATAGGTTTTGATGAATGACAAACGAAGCGAAAACTGATATATGACGAAGTTCAAGAAACAAGCACACAATTGATATACATCGAGATTCAAGCTCAAGACAAAGTTTTATAGTTTAATTGAGTCATTCTTAATTGTGATCTTGATCCTACAACTTGACTCGTAACATGGCTTCTCTCATAAAACTATTTTCCAAAATCATGCATATTTAATTCAATGCTAAATGATTTTAAATCATGCACATTTACATTAGTCAAAATGATTTTCATACATGCCTCTGAAAACTGGACTAAGATAATCGATTATGGACTTATGATAATCTATTATGTTGAGCCAAGACTGCATGACAATCGATTGTGAACTAATGACAATCGATTGTGTTAAGGCAGTGAACATCAGGTTTTTTCAAACCTGCATGACAGTCGATTGTGAACCTTATGACAATCGATTGTGCTGAGGCAGTGTCTATCAAAGTTTTTCAAAACTCAGAATAATCGATTGTGAAGCTAATGACAATCGATTGTGAAGAGACAGTGTCCTTCAGATTTTTCAAAGTCACAAAATAATCGATTGTGAACTAATGACAATCGATTGTGTTGATGCACTGACTTCCAGTGATTTTCAAATTTATTAAATAATCGATTGTGAGTATATAACAATCGATTGTCAAGAGGCAGTGTCTAAAATGTTTTTCAAAAACTGATAAGTAATCGATTGTTGACTTTGTGCAATCGATTGTGAAGCTGACCGTTGTCGTAAAGTTTTCAAATACCGTCAGGTAATCGATTATTGTTTCTGTATAATCGATTGTTGTGATTAAAATCCGGAAAATATTTTTTGAACGTTATTTGATAATCGATTATTGATTTTGTATAATCGATTGTTTTGATTAAAATCCGGAAAAGATTTTTTGAACGTTGCTGAGTAATCGATTGTTGATTCTGAACAATCGATTGTTTGTGGTAAAATCTGGAAAGGATTTTTTGAACGTTGCCAGTAATTGATTATGGATTGTAAGTAATCGATTGTCAAGCGTATAATCTGGGATTGATTTTTTATCTGACTGGCAGACAATCGATTGTTGGGGTTTGACAATCGATTGTCAGTGAGTAAAATCAGCAACTCTTAATTGGCAATTAGGCAACGGAAATGCCAAGTTTTTCAACTATAAATACAGCTTCATTTCAGTGTTTTAAACACAACAACATACTACAACTGATCATTACATTGCTATAAGCTTGCATACTTTTGTTTATCATTTTATATTCAATTTCATAAAGCTTTTGAGAGCCATATTCTTGTTCAAAGTTGTTGTGATCCAGAGCTTACTTCTTTTACTCATATGTACTCATTAAGGAGTATTTTGTTTGAGTGTTTTAGTGTTGTATACACTTGTAAGAGAATTGTAATTCTCTTGTTGTAAGGAACTTGTGTTTCCTTGGTTGAAGTCTTGGAGTGTTGTAACTCCGAGCAAAGGTGTTGAGGCTTGCGTCCTCAAGTTGTAAAGGTTTATTAAGCACCCGGAAGCTTGACACGTTAGTGGAAAATCTCGAGAGAGTCTCTCGGGGACTGGACTAGCCACTCGTTGTGGTGAACCAGGATATATCTGTGTGTAAGTTATTATTTATCGCACTTATTTACTTCCTGCAAATTTTAATTTCCGCAAGTTTACGCTAAATTTTATTATAACGCTATTCACCCCCCCCCCCCTCTAGCGTTAAGCGTATTATCTAACAATTGGTATCAGAGCCCAACTCTCTGAAAACTTAACAGTTTGAGAGAACCATCCATGGCTTCTACTCGTGATTCTTTTGCAGGAATTGAAGAAGGACAGTGCTCCACACGACCACCTCTATTCAACGGTACAAATTACACGTACTGGAAGGAAAGGATGAAGATCTTCGTTCAGTCCAACAGCTTTCACCTTTGGAAGGTGATAATGAAGGGAAACCAAATTCCAACAAAGAAGGTGGAAAACGAATGGGTTCCCAAGTCCGAGGATGAGTATGACGCGGATGACATCCGAAAGGTTCAAAATAATGCTAAAGAAATAAATTTATTATATTGTGCTGTTAATGCTGACGATTACAGGAAAATATCGTGTTGTACAACGGCAAAGGAGATGTGGGACAAGCTAGAAGTCACGTACGAAGGTACGGACCAGGTAAGGGAAGCAAAAATTGATTTCCTAACCCATTCTTATGAATTATTTCACATGAAGGAAGGTGAAAAGGTGGACGAAATGTTTGAGCGATTTTCAATAATCGTAAATGACTTACATGCTCTCAAGAAAACATTCACGGATAGAGAGCTCGTTCGAAAAATTCTTAGAAGTCTCACACTGGCATGGAGATCAAAGGCCAATGCAATTCAAGAATCCATTGGCGTTTCAAACGTCACCATCGACGCACTAAGAGGTAACCTTAAAACCTATGAATCAACTATTCTTAACCCTTTTGTTGATGATCAAAGGAGGCAAAGAATAGCTCTAAAGGCGAGCACAAGCCAACCGCAAATTGATGAGGAAGGAGACAACGAGTTTGGACTCGTTATCAAAAGATTTCAAAAGTTCATGCGCAAGGAGTATGAACGCAAGGGCAAAAAGCAAGGCGAACAAATCAAGTGCTATGAATGTGGTGAAACCGGGCACATCAAATCAAATTGCCCAAACATCAAAAAGGAGAAGAAACCTGTTAAAAAGCAACGTGCATACATTTATTGGGGAGGCGACTCCGGAGATGAGTCAAGCGAAGGAGAAGAAGACGAAGCAGCAAATCTTTGCCTTATGGCACAAGAAGACAACAAAGATGAGGTATGTCAAATTTCGTCTAAAAACTTCTTTCCTCTTGAAGAAATGCGAACTGCTTTTGATGAATTATATGCTGAGTTTATTAAGGCTTCAAAAACTGTTAAGGGCATAAAAGAAAATGCTTCATTAAAAGAAAAGGATTTTCAAAAAAAGCTTTCTTTGAAAGAAAAGGATTTAGGAAAACTGGTTTTAGAAAATGAGAAGCTGAAAGAGGAAAACAAGTTTTTTGGAAAAAGAAGTTCCGATAAGCCCGAAAGCTCTACTAGAAATTGCACTTCTTGTTTGCTTCTTAAGAATGAAGTAAGTAGGCTTAAAGGCACATTAGATAAGTTTAATTCTTCGCACAAAAACTTGAATGATGTTCTTGTTAACTTGAAATCAACCAAGCATGGAATAGGCTTTAAAAATGAAGAAAAGGTTGCAGCTAAACCTCAACAACCTAAAGCTCAACCTAGGATTAACAATAGAAATGCTTATCCTAGAAACAACAACTCTAGAGTCAATATGCATGCTAGACAAAATGCTGAACATTTTAGAAGACCTAGGAATGACTTACCACCTAGAAATGATGCATATTTTAGGCCAAATTTTGAACCCCTTAGAAGACCTAGCAATGGCCCTCAACCGAGAAACAATCACTCTAGAAATGCTGCCCATCCTAGAGCTCATAGTAGGAGAAATAATTCTCATGAAATGCGAAATAGTCATAGTGCTCAAAATAGAGTAAGCAATTTTCATCCGTCTAGTTACTATGAACCTAGAAGGATGCATAACCCAAATGTGACTTGTCATTATTGTAGACGTATTGGTCATATTGCTCCTGCATGCTTTACACGTCATAGACATGTTACTCAATCGCATCATTATAATATGCCTAACCCCCAAGGACCCAAGATGGCATGGGTACCTAAAGAACATTAATTTGTTTTGTAGGTGTGCTTGAAGGGATCAAGTGTACTATGGTACCTTGATAGTGGATGCTCCAAGCATATGACGGGAGATGAATCCAAATTCCTTCAATTAGAGCACAAAGAAGGAGGAAGTGTTATCTTCGGTGATAACAATAAAGGAAAGATCATCGTCATCGGCTCGGTCGGTAAGGATGAAAAATTCTCTATTAAGCATATATTACTTGTGAAAGGTTTGAAGCATAATCTCTTGAGCATAAGTCAATTATGTGACAAGGGAAATCTTGCTCTATTTGATTCGGATGAATGCCTAGTATTTAGACGTAGTGATTTCAAAATCATACTTCGTGGTTTTAGAGTTGATAATATTTATATGGTTGATCTTGCTAATTCCTCACCCGAATATGTTGAATGTCTAATGAGTAAAGAGGATGATACTTGGCTATGGCATCGTAGAGTAGCACATATCAATATGCATCTTCTGAACAAATTGATTTCTCAAAACTTAGTTGTTGGTCTTCCCTTTTTAAAATTTTAAAATGACTCTATTTGTGACTCGTGTCAAAAGGGGAAGCAAACAAAAGCATCATTCAAATCTAAAAACATTGTTTCAACTTCTAGACCATTGCAATTGCTTCATATGGATTTATTTGGTCCCTCTCGCATTGAAAGTCTAGGAAGAAATAAATATGCTTTTGTGATTGTTGATGATTACTCGAGATTTACTTGGACTTTATTTCTTGCCAATAAAAGTGATGCTTTTCAAAATTTTAAATTTTTTCTTAAGCGTGTTCAAAATGAGAAAGAAACAACCGTCACTTCAATTAGAAGTGATCATGGGGGAGAGTTTGATCACAATCTCTTTGCGGACTTTTGTGACGAACTCGGAATCGAGCATACCTTTTCTGCTCCACGTACACCACAACAAAATGGGGTGGTGGAAAGGAAAAATAGGTGTCTCGAAGAGATGGCTAGAACCTTGCTCGACGAAGCTAAGATACCCAAACATTTTTGGGCGTACGCCGTGAGTACCGCTTGCCAAGTTCTAAATAGAGTAGTAATTCGGCCGATACTCATGAAAACCCCCTATGAACTTTATAAGGGAAGAAAACCAAATATTTCCCATTTTAGAGTTTTTGGTTGCAAATGTTTTGTTCATAACAATGGCAAAGACCAATTGGGAAAATTTGATGCTAAGTCAGATGAAGGTATTTTCATTGGATATTCCTCACGTAGTAAAGCATATAGGGTCTTTAATAAAGAATCCAAATTGTGGAGGAATCCCCTCATGTTGTATTTTCCGAAAATAATGCTTGCTTGGCGAGAAAGGATTCCGGTTTTGATCTTGCAGGTATCTTAGATAGCTTGAAAGACAAAATACAAGAGGAACCACCCAAGGAAAATAAAGATGAAACTGAGGAACAACCAACGGAAGAAGCGCCACAATTGGAAAAAGAAATGAATAAGCCTAACGAGTGGAGGACAATCAAAGATCACCCTCTCGAACAGGTAATTGGCAACGTTGGAGACAAGGTAAGTACCCGAAACTCTCTTAAAAATACCTTAGAACATACTACTTTTGTTTCTCAAATTGAACCCAAAACCATCTCAGAAGCAATTGGGGATGAATTTTGGACCTTGGCAATGCAAGAGGAGCTTAACCAATTCGAACGAAATGACGTTTGGGATTTGGTGCCAAGACCCGAAGGTCATACCATAATTGGTACGAAATGGGTTTTTCGCAATAAACTAGATGAAAATGGTATAATCACTAGAAACAAAGCTAGGCTTGTAGCAAAAGGCTATAATCAAGAAGAAGGTATTGACTATGAGGAAACATATGCTCCCGTAGCTAGATTAGAAGCTATTCGCTTATTGCTTGCATTTGCCTCTTCTATGAATTTCAATTTATATCAAATGGATGTGAAAAGTGCTTTTCTAAACGGTTTTATTCAAGAAGAAGTTTTTGTTGAACAACCCCCCGGCTTTGAAAACTTTAAATCTCCCGATCATGTTTTCAAACTCAAAAAGGCTCTTTATGGTTTAAAACAAGCTCCCCGAGCTTGGTATGAAAGATTGAATAAGTTTCTTTTGGAAAATGATTTCATTAGGGGAAAAGTTGACACAACTCTCTTTGTTAAGCATAAAAACAATGATATTTTGTTAGTTCAAATATATGTAGATGATATTATATTTGGTGCTACTAACAATGTTTTATACAAGGAATTTTCCGATTTAATGACAAGCGAATTTGAGATGTCTATGATGGGTGAGTTAACATTCTTTTTGGGATTACAAGTAAAGCAAATGAAAGAAGGTACATTCATTTGTCAAGCCAAATATTGCAAAGAATTGCTGAAACGATTTGAGATGAACAATGCAAAAGAAATGGCAACTCCCATGAGCACATCCGATCATCTAGACAAAGATGAGAAAGGTAAGGAAGTCGACACCAAAAAGTATCGAGGTATGATTGGCTCTCTTCTTTATCTTACTGCTAGTCGTCCGGACATCATGTTTAGCGTGTGCTTATGCGCTCGTTATCAATCGTGTCCGAAGGAGTCTCACCTTACTGCGGTAAAACGGATTTTAAGGTATCTTGTTGGTACTACAAATGTGGGTCTATGGTACCCCAAAGGCTCTTCATGCCAACTTGTTGGCTACTCCGATTCCGATTTTGCTGGATGCAAATTGGACCACAAGAGCACTAGTGGCACTTGCCATTTGCTCGGTAGCTCTCTCGTTTCTTGGTTTAGCAAGAAACAAGTAAGTGTTGCGTTGTCCACAACCGAGGCTGAATATGTAGCCGCGGGGAGTTGTTGCGCTCAAATCCTATGGATGAAACAACAACTCTTGGACTATGGCCTAAGTCTTGATCATATCCCTCTTAGATGTGATAATACTAGTGCCATATGCTTGACGAAGAACCCCGTTCTTCATTCGCGAACGAAATACATTGAAATTAGACATCATTTTATTAGAGATCACGTTCTCAAAGGCGATGTCAAAATTGAATTTGTTGAAACCAAAAACCAATTGGCAGACATCTTTACAAAGCCTTTAGAGAAAGAGTCCTTCTTCCGAATTCGCAGTGAACTTGGGATCCTTGACTCCACGTTGATCTAAGTCATGCATTGCAATTTTTTACTACATGAGTTCTAACTTGAGCGTCGGAGACGTCTAACGATTTTTGCAGGTATCGCCCCAAAGGAAAGGGGAATTATAAAGCTTGACGTACAACAATCGGTTTCCGTCGTCTAAAAATAGATTATTTAGTATCAATAATCGATTATGTTGCTATTATTCGGGTTGATGTTGCTATTTTTGTCAATAAATAAACAAAGTTTATATCATCTTTGGCATCTTATTATTATTTTTTTGCTAATGGCAAAAGGGGGAAGATAACGGGTATGCACTCTCAATATCTATAAGCTTAAATTAAGGGGGAATTCATATATTGAGAGGGAACAAATTGCATACTTGTTGCATGTATACACTTGTCTTAAATCGTCAATATAAATTGCTTGCATTGCATATCCCGCTTAATGTTTGCCATTATCAAAAAGGGGGAAATTGTTGGAAACACGTTCTCAATGCAATATACTAAAACGTGTGTTCTTTTGTATAGGTTTTGATGAATGACAAACGAAGCGAAAACTGATATATGACGAAGTTCAAGAAACAAGCGCACAATTGATATACATCGAGATTCAAGCTCAAGACAAAGTTTTATAGTTTAATTGAGTCATTCTTAATTGTGATCTTGATCCTACAACTTGACTCGTAACATGGCTTCTCTCATAAAACTATTTTCCAAAATCATGCATATTTAATTCAATGCTAAATGATTTTAAATCATGCACATTTACATTAGTCAAAATGATTTTCATACATGCCTCTGAAAACTGGACTAAGATAATCGATTATGGACTTATGATAATCGATTATGTTGAGCCAAGACTGCATGACAATCGATTGTGAACTAATGACAATCGATTGTGTTAATGCAGTGAACATCAGGTTTTTTCAAACCTGCATGACAATCGATTGTGAACCTTATGACAATCGATTGTGCTGAGGCAGTGTCTATCAAAGTTTTTCAAAACTCAGAATAATCGATTGTGAAGCTAATGACAATCGATTGTGAAGAGACAGTGTCCTTCAGATTTTTCAAAGTCACAAAATAATCGATTGTGAACTAATGACAATCGATTGTGTTGAGGCACTGACTTCCAGTGATTTTCAAATTTATTAAATAATCGATTGTGAGTATATAACAATCGATTGTCAAGAGGCAGTGTCTAAAATGTTTTTCAAAAACTGATAAGTAATCGATTGTTGACTTTGTGCAATCGATTGTGAAGCTGACCATTGTCGTAAAGTTTTCAAATACCGTCAGGTAATCGATTATTGTTTCTGTATAATTGATTGTTGTGATTAAAATCCGGAAAATATTTTTTGAACGTTATTTGATAATCGATTATTGATTTTGTATAATCGATTGTTTTGATTAAAATCCGGAAAAGATTTTTTGAACGTTGCTGAGTAATCGATTGTTGATTCTGAACAATCGATTGTTTGTGGTAAAATCTGGAAAGGATTTTTTGAACGTTGCCAGTAATTGATTATGGATTGTAAGTAATCGATTGTCAAGCGTATAATCTGGGATTGATTTTTGATCTGACTGGCAGACAATAGATTGTTGGGGTTTGACAATCGATTGTCAGTGAGTAAAATCAGCAACTCTTAATTGGCAATTAGGCAACGGAAATGCCAAGTTTTTCAACTATAAATACAGCTTCATTTCAGTGTTTTAAACACAACAACATACTACAACTGATCATTACATTGCTATAAGCTTGCATACTTTTGTTTATCATTTTATATTCAATTTCATAAAGCTTTTGAGAGCCATATTCTTGTTCAAAGTTGTTGTGATCCAGAGCTTACTTCTTTTACTCATATGTACTCATTAAGGAGTATTTTGTTTGAGTGTTTTAGTGTTGTATACACTTGTAAGAGAATTGTAATTCTCGTGTTGTAAGGAACTTGTGTTTCCTTGGTTGAAGTCTTGGAGTGTTGTAACTCCGAGCAAAGGTGTTGAGGCTTGCGTCCTCAAGTTGTAAAGGTTTGTTAAGCACCCGGAAGCTTGACACGTTAGTGGAAAATCTCGAGAGAGTCTCTCGGGGACTGGACTAGCCACTCGTTGTGGTGAACCAGGATATATCTGTGTGTAAGTTATTATTTATCGCACTTATTTACTTCCTGCAAATTTTAATTTCCGCAAGTTTACGCTAAATTTTATTATAACGCTATTCACCCCCCCTCTAGCGTTAAGCGTATTATCTAACAGGTATGATTCAAGCGACTGTGCTAAAACCACAAAATTCGGGAGTGCCTAACACCTTCTCCCGAGTTAATAAAATTCCTATCCGGTCTTCTAAATTCGCAGACTTTAAACAAAGTCAAATTTTCTCGATTTTGAATTTAAAATAAACCGATGACTTGGGACACCATAATAATTATTCCAAGTGGAAACTCTAAATAAAATAAAAAATCACATTTTGACTAATGTCACTTTAATTGGAAAAACTCCCTATTCCTCGGGAAAAAGGAGGTTTGACAGCTCTGGCAACTCTGGTGGGGACGTTCCCCTGAACTTCTAGTTCAGGATTTCGAATTCGAGCTTGTTAATGCTTTCTTGATTGTTGAAATTATTGTGTTTTTGGGTATAATGTTCTAATTGCCACTCATTTACTGCATTGATATTATTTGAACTATATTAATTGTCTTCTTACGCCTCCCTTCTGAGTTTTCTATTATATGGTCACGTATGCGAGCCCACTTTTCTGTTAGAAATCATACCAAATATAACGAGGCTAGGTCAGCAACTACGCCGGGTAGACTTTCATGCTTCCAGTACATTGGCCCCACCTCAGCTCGAGATGTCTGCTTGGGTAAGACATGTGTAGAACACATCGCCGGGCTCAAACCTAGAATAACATAGCCTCATGTCGGATCCCTAGTTGGAACGTTTGTACATCATGTGTATTTAACTTTGGGGACTCAATACATGGGTTAGGTCCATCTAGGACAGATATACCCGGAATAAAAGACCATCCTAATGCATCTTACATGCTATTTGTACATTTGTTTGCATTGGCTTGCCTGTTGATCGGCTAGGGAAAGAAAATCAAGAGAAAAACCAAGTGATGTAGGAGAGAAATTAGCTAGATTCTGAAAACTCCGGTATTTAAAAAAAATCTTCAAACTCTACTGAATTTTTCAAAAAAGAAAAATTATGAAAATTGTAAAAGAAAACAATAGTCATTTCAAAATGAGTCAATATTATGTTTTCCCGGTTATATCAAAACTGGTCGAACTACGCGTGTCTGATTCTCACCGAATGTGAGATACATAGGCAAACATCATCGGTTCCGGCTCTAATTTTGAATATCAAAAAATACTTTCCTTTAATTCCTTCTTTAGAAACTTTTCTTAAAAATTCAAAAAAAAAATTAACTCAACAAAATATGTATATAGTGAAATCGGGAGGTCCGATTTCTCGCCATTAAGGTGTTGTCGGGGAGTAATATTGATATCTCGAGGCTATGGGGTTGCAATCGAGTTCTATCCCTCGAGGTTCATTTATGCTCGACCCAACAACGATCCCGATGACGGGGAATTCCCGAGGCGAGCAGATAGCACCAGCAAAGTCTAATATCTTGTCTAGCCGTCCCATCTTCGTATCTTTACAATAAATGCATTCTGTACTATGTATTATTTTCCCTTCTATATAATGGGGATCCTCACCACTTTGTAAAGTGTGGTTGTTGCTCCAACTATTCTACACAAGATCAATAACAACTCTCTCTCTCTCTCTCTTTCTCTCTCTTTTCTCTCTAACTTACTCGCTCAATATTACCTCTTTCATTTATTGCTTTCATACTTTGTCTTCATTTATTGCTTGACATATAAATAGCCTCCTTTTAATTATATCTTAACTTTTAGTACCTTCCCGGTTACCCTCAATAGCTCGAGCTCAATCCTAGGCATCGACCTCTAGACCCTTCCTCGGTTAGCCCGAGGCCCGGATAGCTAGCTGCTCGATTTGATTATAACCTCGTTTTAGTTCGTATTTAATCATTAAGTTTCACATATCTAGCATCAACTGCCCTAACAACTAGCATAAAATAGATAACGTATTTTTAGAGTTCCATTAACAAACTTAATTGTTATTACCATTTTTACGGTAAATAGTTTGGCGCCCACCGTGGGGCTAAAAATAATAGTGATTATTTTTTTTGCTGGTTTCATTACACAAACCAAGTTATCTTTCACACTTTCTCTTGTCCAAGATCTTTGATTTCTGGTAAAAATGTCTTGCTCGGTAAACAAAATAGAGAACGACAACCTCAAAACCTTGGAAAAAAAGGTATGGTTGTTCCAGCTGTTGGCACGCCACTGCAGAACCTTGATTACGCAACTGGACCGATTCCAACGTACATGGAGTCGCAAGATGAATAACAGGTTGATAAAACCTCACACACCGACATGGGCATACGACATGGCGACCTACAGGAAGCCCAAAAAACCCTAGCCCGGAAATGACGTGAAGTTAGCCTTCATGTTATTTTTGAAAGTCGCAAGCACAACAATTGTCTATCGCTGAGTTGCAAAGCCACCCGAAGAGTCCCAACACACTAGCACTAAAATTACTCCTCGGGCCGAACAAGTACCAGAGAGATTGAGCAACAACGGATCAGTAGTCGATCCTGCCATCGTGAAAATGCTAGAGGACCTCACCAAAAGGATCGAGTCAGGCGAGAAAATGATAGCAGCCAACTATAAGAAGGTCGAAACCTATAACTTAAGAGTCGACCAAATCTCGAGTGCGCCCCCGGTCCTAAAGGGTGTAGATTTGAAGAAGTTCGTACAATGGCCGTTCCTAGAAAAAGTAGCCCTGAAACCCATTCCAAAGAAGTTCAGAATGCAAAAACTCCCAAAATACAACGGGATCTCAAATCCCAACGAACATGTCACTACCTAAACATGCGCGGTGAAGGGCAATGCCATAAAAAATGATGAGATCGAGTCCATCTTATCGAAGTAGTTCGGAGAACGCTCTTGAAAGGGGCTATGATGTGGTATCACAACCTAGCTCCCAACTCCATACATTTATTTTCCATGCTAGAAGATTCCTTCATAAAGGCGCACGCCGGTGCTATCAAGGTAACAATAAGGAAGTCTGACGTATTCAAGATTAGGCAGAGAGAGAACAAAATGCCACGAGAATTCGTATCTCATTTCCAAATGGAACGAATGGATCTACCCCCAGTCTCCGATGAATGGGCAGTGCAGGCCTTCACTCAAGGCCTGAAGGAACAAAGATCGTTGGCCTCAAGGCAGCTGAAAGAGAATCTGATCGAATATCCCGCCATAACTTGGTCGGACATCCACAATCGGCACCGGTCAAAGATCATGGTCGAGGATAACCAGCTGGGAGCACCCTCGGGCTCAGTATATCCGAGCAGAATCCCAGCAAAGGAGTCAAAATTGAATAAAGAAAGGTATCAACCATACCCCGATGATAGGAGAAATGACCCGAGATGAAATTCGCTTCGCAATGATCGATTGGTAAACATTGGATATAACCCTCAGGGACCCATCAACACAGGTGGCTTCGATGGGGACACGGGACCGATGGGGGAACCTCCCCTATCAGAATACAACTTCAACATTGATGTATCAGACATTGTGTTTGAAATCAGCAAGATAAGGGATACCTAGTGGCCCAGGCATATACCCTCGGATCCTTCCTAAAGGAACTATAACTTGATATGCGAGTTTCACAACTCGCACGAGCACAGAATCGAGGATTGCAGCCAACTCCAAGAGGAAGTTAACCGGCTACTCGATAATGGATACCTTCAGGAAATCCTCAGTGACTTGACCAAGCACCAATCCTGGGAAAGAGAAACAACTAGAAAGAACAAAGCAGACGAATCCCAACACGTCATCCATATAATGTTTTAATACATGCCCTCAGCTGTATTCAAATGAACGACCACATTGCATCCGCCAAACGAACATCGGGGCCCAAGAGCGCCATCGCTACTAAGGTATAATCACCTCTTCCTTTTTATCTTTTACTTCACGATAAATCTTGCACAGGCCATCGACCAAAGCATTTGAGATATCGATCCGGCTCGAAGACCTTGAGGTTTTGAAGCGTTCGTTGCACTCTTTTCCTTTGACCGAGTTTCTATATCGAAATGGGTTTTTGCTGGAAAGGTTTTTAATGAGGCAACGTCCATGCGCTGCCCAAGAAGGACCCAACAAGCTTACAAGGCTTCTTCTACAATCAACCATGTACGAGGAAACAACAAACGAGGTTAGAATAGGAAATTATGTACCGGGCCAAACGGTCGAACAAACGTGTCCGCATAAGCCGGGCTTATGACAACAATACAACATATACATATGCTGATAAATAAAAGAATATCTTTCACCAAAAGCACCTCGTACTCTAAAGACAATTCAGTATGTTCACAGCAAGGATCCCTCAATCGAGTACGTCCCAAAATACTCTGAGACTATCGTCAATAATTTGATACCCCTATGGCCTTAGGGTCGGAACTCCATGCTCATAAACCTTCAATGAGGAAAGTTTGGGCTCACGAGTAACAACCTTCGAGCTTAAGAAAACTCGATGATTTGGAGACTGTCACCAATCGCCACTCACTTGAATACCCGAGGTCGTAAGACCTCGAGCGGGCAAACTAGATCTAGAGAGATCTATTTTACATAGCAACAAAAATTGTCAGACCTCAACAGGCATGAAAAAGTTGTAAGATTCAACATGCATGAAAATGCTGTAAAACCTCAACAGGCATGAAAATTTTGTAAGACCTTGCTATAGGCATAAAACTCGATCACGAAGTTTAATTTGTAAAACTCATGAAAGGGCATACCCTCGATATAAATGCCTAACTTACTACACTCGGGATCAAAAATGGCTTTGTCCAAACAAAAATGACTATTGTTAGTAAGACTGCACCAGCCAAATTAACGCGACTCAAGGACGCCCGACCATCGCTATAAAATCACAGGCCATTAGGTGGAATCTACTTCAAAAGGAATCGATTAAACAGCCCTCAACAGGCAAACGGGTTTCGACCATGTTATCTCCAAATGACAAGTCTGCGAGCTACTCGGCCTATGAGCTAAACCTTCCAAGGTACTCGAACATCACCACAAACGACTTGAAATTGAGGTTCTTCCCGAATCGAAGATGGGTCAGGCAAAATCATATCAAAAATTCCTTAACGAGAGGAAAACAAAGTCTACACATGCCTAAGGGCATTAGCGTAAGAGCTATTGTTGCCAGCCAAACGAGCCTTAGGGCCACACACTAAAACATCGCAACGACCAAGAGCGTAAGAGCTACCGTCGCCAGCTTAAAATTTTAAAGCTTAAGGATAAAAATAAGCTCGAGTCGTAACCCGATTCGGAGACCAGATCCAAAATAGTTAACTAATGTATGCCTAAGGGCAAAAGCATAAGAGCCATCATCGCCAATTTCATGACCCCAGGGCCACATATATAAAAGGTCACTTCGACCCAAGGTGTAAGAGCCACTATCGCCAGCCCATACAGATATAAAACTTGAGGGTCGATTAAGCTCGACTCGAAGCCTGACTCGGAGACTGAACCCAAAATAGTAAAAATGCGTATGCCCTAGGGCAACGGATAAAATCTGATGTTGCCAGCCTAACGAACCTCAGGGCCGCACCACGGGTTCAAAGATTCCTACTAATTTAAAAGTGGAATCGACTAGATTGAGATCTTGGCGAACAGAAACACAAAACACACAAACTGCAGGGTTTGCCCTTTTTACATACAGGTGGTGAAATAGAAGCTCATTCTACAATATATTTTGAAAGCTATGTACACAAGAACAAGGTAGGAAATAAACGTCCGCCCTTAGTGACTATGGCCGAGCAGCCCCCTCCTCGATGTCTTGAGTGTTGGATAGAAGAAACTTGGCGCCATACTCCTCCCATTTAGCTTGCTCTAACTCCCTTGAGAGATCAAAGCCCTTGGCATGTATCTACTCGAGAACTTCCCTCCGGGATCTGCACCTCGCTTACTCCTTGTTGATGCTTGCAAGATAAAGGGCTCTCTTCGAATAGGCCGCCACTTTCTGTCCTGCCCTGGTATTGCTTATCATAACCTCGGCCCGTACATTCACTACCTCGGTCTTCGCCTTCAAAAGTTCGGACGAGAGCCTTGCGTTCATATTCGCTCAAGGAGAATCACTCGCGCGAATGGTTTGGATTTGTCCCTCAAGTGTAGAAACCATGGCTAGAGCACTCCCTTTGGCCTCAAAATGGGCACTTACATGCGTCTGTAGCTCATTGAATTCGTGTTTGGCTCGACCAACCTTGCCCCAGAGCTATCCCAGCTCCTCTTCCTTGTCCTCCAACTGAAATATCAAAACATTAAGACGCCGAGGTAAAAAAGGAGTGCAAGCTAGCATGAAATACAGAGTACCTATTTTTCCAGGCAGATTTCACATCTCCGGGTCCGGTCCACCTCGCACCGTGGGGAAAATAGCTCGTTTTCCTTTTTTCGCACAAAAACATTTAAGGGATTTCTCCCTATCCAAAGCTTCCCACAAAAGGGCCTCACTATGAAGCAGTTCGGATTTAAGCTTGTCAAAGGCCTATAAAAGAAAGCTAAATAAAAAAAAAGAGAAAGGCACGGTGCCAGAATAATCTTACAGCAATCAAAGCTCACCATAAGGCCAAGCCGTTATGCCTCACCGAAGGCCGAAGCAATATCTGATGGCGTACCACCTTCAGAAGGTGGCCGATCGACCGAATCGTTTTTCCTTAACCGTTGAGAAGAAGTCGCCTTACTGCAATCCCTCTCGCACCCCAGAGCATGTTTTTGTTTGTCATTACTCCTCGATCCCAAGGCTAGAAATCTATCCTCCTCCCCCGGAGGACACGACCTCCTTTCAAAATAGAACCTCGTTACCTGCGATAGTTGAGTTAATAAAACCGACAAGAAAAATGCCATTTTCTAGGAAGCAAAGCGTTGGACACCTACTGGGATGTTTCGCCTCCCATCTCCTTTTGGACAGATCTTTCCACTGGCGCCTATCATAAATCGAGCAAGCTGCTAGCTTATGACACCACTCGGCTAAATCGGGGACCTCATTCGACGACCAATGAGCTGCTACAAATATGATTGGAAAGATATCATTATAGAGCCTACCTCCGATTGAAACGATGATAGTTCAGATGTGGCACTTACGTGTGAAGTTCCATCTCCCAAGAAATGGCAGAAATTCTCTAGGAAGGACATTGATTGTTCGAATCCGAATGAACCGATTCATCCATTCCTGGCCCTCGTCCTCCTTACTGCTGATAATAGGAGCTCGGGTAGATCAATGCTGAAAAGCAATAAAACCCCGGTAATGCAGTGGGTGATATAACCTCATGATATGGTTGACAATAAACTATGTCTGTTCTTATTGGCGAAATATCTCATCGTCTACACTATTTTCCAAAGGAAAGGATGGCCCTGCGCCAGTGTAACCTAATATCTTTGACAAAAATCAAGCACGATTTGGTCGGGGGAACCCGATGCAAAAATATGCATATATATGTTCAAAAACCCCTCAACTTATGTCTTAACGCTCTCCTTGGGAGAAGGTACTTGTAATACCGCGCCTTCTCCCCATCCGTAGTTTTTTCTGATCATTTCGAGGTTTTTCTCTCCCACTAATAAGATGATCCTCGACACATGCTCCTGGTGACCCAGAACATTAGGAGGCCTCCCCGGTTCTCCTCGAGGCAGGTCACCCAGAGGCTTGCTCACCAGGCATCACCGGTGAGTCGCTATCACCAACCAAATCCGGAGTACAATGAGAACTCACATATCCCTGACAATGGGATGTCGACATAGAATTCATGGCTACGATAGAATATGAGGAGAAAGATATGGATCTGGGCAAATTTTTTGAATTGAACCAATAGAAGAACTATCATGAACACCAGACTCTGCGGAAGAGATAGTCTATTAATGCAGCAAAATCACTATTGGAAAGGCAGATAAATGAATATATAGGGGCAAAGCAGCAACTGCCCGCCTACCCAAAAAGGCTAATTAATTCTAGTCGCATTAACGTCACCCTCTTCTAGGGAAACATATACTGGCAAACTCATCCAGGCCCCCCTATCGGATCGAGGGAATGTTTCTACCCTGCCAAACTCAAACAACTACGAGGCCTTGGGGGCTCCCCGATATCACCAGCACTGGTCAGACAGGAGCTATCGATTTAACCCTGGGGCATGGCCAGTTTTAGGGTCCCGGTTTCTCTGAGAATAGATTCCGATAGGCCAACGTCGAAATTCAAAAGCCAATCTGCAAAAGCGAAGGAGCAAAGAAAAATGAGACTGAAAAAGCTGACAAGAGGAAAATCCCTTTTTTTAACGTATCCACAAGAAACGACCATGGGCTGTATTCAGAAGAAAAAGAGGGGCTGCAAAATAACTTTTGGACTACCCCTCATCACTATTATGTTCACCCTCATCGGAGGCAATTAAAAGCGCTAGTTCTCTTTCCAATTTGCGGGCTTCCTCAATATTAACTGACAGGTCGACACCTCTGGCTCTAATTTACTCCAAGTATCTCTCTTCGCCTCCGCCTTAGCATGATAAATAGCTCGAGTTAGCTTCTGTTCAGTTGCTATCGTCGCGTCACGAGCTATTTTATATGTTGTGGATGCGTCCTCCAGATAAGTGGCAACATTTTGTTCAACCTTGGACTTAGTCGCGACCAAGACAACAACCTCCTTATGAGCATCCTTCATAAGATCCTAGGATGTCGCCAACTCCCCAGTCGCTACTTTATTTTTCTTCCTCAGCCTAGAGATATCTGTGTCAGTTGGCTAATCAGCGAACCATTCTGCTCAACCTACAAAAGAAAGATGAACCAATTTTTGTCAAAATACGGGATCAAAGGTCGGGTATAAGCAGGTCCAAATACCTGCGCAACAAGGCCAGCCTTTTCCCGGAGCTCTCTCACCAGAGTGGCTCAGAGCTCTCCTAATTCCTTCTCTTCTCGAGCAGAATGATCCTCTGCATCCTGCAGCATCGAGGTAAGCTTCTTACGCTCTTTGTGATGGTAAGAAAGCTCCTCGAGGAGCAGAAAGAGGGCATGATAATACATATCCTTGCACTGCAACATAGCGAAAGAGTTAGGAAAATGAAGAACAACGCCCGAGAATTAAATAAATATACAAAAAATGGATAGCACCTGGTGCAAGTATCCCTTGACGGCACCGGGAATGTCAAGACCGACGTTATCTCTAACACTATCAAAGATATTGTTGTGTGAGCCTCCCCCTTGAGAGGAATCCCCGCTTCGATGGTGTTCGCATCTTGAGCATCGCACAACTCCCCTGACGAGACCTAAAAGCATGAGATGAAATCACCTATATTGCCTATTTATCCAAAAGGCAACCCCTGCTCTTGAAATGCTTCGGGCCCCAACCCTTCAAGATCGATGGCAACGGTCCCCCCAATGGAAACTGCATTGAACCCGGCCGTGCGATCTGAGGCCATATTAACATCTTCTTCAAGGGTCTCCAATTTACGGGACTGACCAGAGTCATCCATTCCATAATCAGCAGCCTTCGATCGAGGCACCAGTGAGGCTCTCACATTCTACCTCGTCCTCCGCGCTTGCTGGATTTCATCATCATCCTCTTCCTCGGTGTCACGATTTGCCCTTGAATTTGAAGCAGAGGTCTCAGCAGTGACTCGATGCTTGAGCGGCCTAGGTTTCTTAGTCATAGGAAGGTCAACAATTGCCTTTCCTATTCTCTTCTTGCCATAGCCGGGCACCGAATCCTCCACTTCACTACTAGGGGCGGCCTCATCTATATATTCTCGCCAAGACCTGCACAAGTGCAGCAACAACAAAATGATTATCGCTAAGGGTGCAGGTAGAAACACGAATACAAGACGTAGGCAGTAAGGAAACTCTACCATGATTCTTGGCCACCCATCACTCCTTGGCTAGGTCGGTCCAAGATCAACCCCAATAGCTCGAGATCCTAACTTTTAGTACCTTCTCGGTTAACCCCAATAGCTCAAGCTAGAGCCTAGGCGTCGACCTCGAGGCCCTTCATCGATTAGCCCGAGGCTCGAACAGCTAGCTCCTCGGTTTGATTATAACCTCGTTCTAGTTTGTATTTCATCGTTAAGCTTCACATATCTAGCATCAACTGCCCTAACAACTAGCATAAAAATAGATTATGTATGTTTAGAGTCCCATTAACAAATTTAATTGTTATAAACATTTTCACGGTAAACAACATACTTTCCTTCTTTCTGTAGTATTTCATACGAAAAAAGAAATAAAAATAAAAATCAATCAAAAATAAAAACTCAAAATACATGTTTCATTTATTTTAAAGTATTTTTCCCAAAAATTTTAAAAATCAGAAAAGGGAAAAAAGATATTCTTTTCATTTTTTAAAAGTCTTTCTTTCGTAAATGTCAACAAAAAAATTAAAAAATTAAAGTTCAAAAACATATTCGTTTTTACTGAGAATTACTTTTGTAAATTTAAGAATAAAAAAACTTAAAAATCAAAAATATTTTCTTAAAAGTCACTCTTTCGAAAATTAAGAAGCAATGTCCAAAGTCCAAAAATATATTCTTTCTTTTTTACAAAAAATTAAAATAAATAAAATTCAAAAAAATATATTTTCTTTTTACTTTTGAAATTCTCAAAGTTCAAATCAAAAGAAAAGGATTTTTTAGAAGTCTTTCTTTAAAAAATCAAAATTCAAAATCCAAAATATTTTCCTTGTTAGAAGCTTTTGAGGTATGATTTGCCTATTTAAGAATATTGAAAAAATTAGAAAATAAAAAAGAAAGAAAAAAATTGAGCTCATTTACCTTGTTCCTAGTATTCATGAACTACATAATGATCCGATTCATGCCGCGTCTTGATAAGTTGGTAATTCCCATCGGATTCGATCATAGACATAAAGTTAATTGAATGAAAATAACCTAAAAAAGGAGAAAGAAAATTTGAGTGAAAAAGAAAGAAAAGAGTGGGAAAAAAATAATAAATAGCGACAAAATAATAATAATAATAATAATAATAAAAAATAAAAAAAAGAGTGATGAAACCATAAAGAGTGCCAAAAAAAGAGAGCGTCAGAAACAAAATGAGAAAATCAAGAGTGATTAAAGAAAGGCAGAAATGAAAGAAAAGAGGTACAAAGTGAAAATGGTTAGTTAAGGCCAGGATGAAACATGCAATCGTTCAAACACATGATAGAAACATTTAACTGTTTAGGTGCATTGCATCCAAATGTGTGATTTCCTATTTGTTAAGCGTTTCAAAGCAAATTAGCCAGTTATGTTCAGGTGGTTGGATTTGTTGGTAATCTGGCTTTCCATCCTTACTTCACAAGATCCAAAGGCATTTTTCCTATGACCTCAGTCCCACATACTCGTATCCCCTTAAGATGTTGCTTATGCTTTGGCACCGCCTCTTTATATGGTAATGAGCATGCAACCTTACACGTGGCCACATCATTACGCACAAAACGAGCTCCATCTCCTTGAAATGCCCACCTTTATCAAGATCCATATAATCACAATCAAATGTTCCTCGGTATAATCCTCGCCCAAGAGAGCCTTTAAAAAAGAATCAGTTCACCCCTATTGGCGAATCGTATTCAAGCTTATTCCAAAAGCTAATCATGCTAGATCTGTTGCATCCAGTGGCCTCGAACCGGCTGAACCTCGAGTCCCCCTTGCACCGAGCTGATGCTAGATGTGAATACCACTCTGGAGTAGTTTTACACAGTAAAAAAGACTTTTGGACCCTCAGAGGGTCTCCACTCCCTAGATGTGATACCACTATGGAGTAGTGATGCCAACATAGGGTCTTCACTCCCTAGTTGATGCCAATATAGGGTCTCCACTACCTAGCAGATGCCAACATAGAGTCACCACTCCCTAGTTGATGCTAACATAGAGTTCTCATTCCCTAGTTGATTCCAACATAGGATAACCATTCCCTAGTTAATGCCAACATAGGGCCTCAACTCCCTAGTTGATGCCAATATAACTTGATGCCAACATAGAGTCTCCACTCCCTAGTTGATGCCAGCATAGGGTCTCCACTCCCTAGTTGATGATTTTCCAACATAGGGTCTCCAATCCCTAGTTGATTTTATTTTAGACATAGGGTCTCCACTCCCTAGTCGCTTTTCCAATATAAGGTCTTCATTCCCTAGTTGATGCCAACATAGGGTCTCCACTCTCTTGTTGATGTCAATATAGGATCTCCACTCCCTAGTTTATGCCAACATACCTTGATGCCGACATAGGGTCACCACTCCCTAGTTGATGCCTACATATGTTCTCCACTCCCTAGTTGATGCCAACATAACTTGATGCCAACATAGGGTCACCACTCCCTAATTGATGCCAACATAGGGTCTCCACTCCCTAGTTGATGCCAACATAATTTTATGCCAATATAGGTTCACCACTCCCTAGTTGAAGGCAACATATGGTCTCCACTCCCTACTTGATTCCAACATAACTTTATGCCAACATAGGGTCACAGCTCCCTAGTTGATGCCAACATAGGTTCTTCACTCCCTAGATGATTTCAAAATAGGGTCTCCACTCCCTTGTTGATGCCAACATAGGGTCTCCAATCCCTAGTTGATGCCAACATAACTTGATGCCAATATAAGGTCTCCACTCCCTAGTTGATGATTTTCCAACAAAGGATCTCCAATCCCTAGTTGATTTTATTTTTTACATAGGGTCTCCACTCCCTAGTGGCTTTTTTAACATAGGGTCTCCACTTTCTAGGTTATTTCATTCTAGACATAGGATCACCACTCCCTAGTCTCTTTTCCAGGATACACCATCCCGCTCTTTTATTGCTTTCAATGATGAAACAGTATAGAGTTTTGTTATAATTACTCACGAAATTTTCTTAGTAAAATCTTGGGCAGAAAATTTTGTTCATCAATTTTGATGCCTGAGCAGGTTATACCTTGAGGCACATGGTTTGATACAACCAAAAGAAGAAGTTTCAATCCAGATTAAAGAAAAGAAGGGAAGAAAAGAAAAGCAAGAAGTGAATCCAAAATGCAAAAGTGAAAAAAAATATGTGGACTACTCAATACATGACTGAAGTCACAAGCTTTGCATGTCCCGTCTTACTTCGAAAAGCTGAAGAAGAATAAACTAGCACATGTAGCTAGCAAGCATCAATATTCAGATCAGAGTCTGTGTGAAGGACCACCTAAGTCTCAAGATCAAGCTTCAAAAGACTCATAGATAGGAATCTTGTAACTTGCAACTGATAGGCTTATTAATCTTTTTCATTTTAATTTTGATATAATAGCAGGACCATAGACCGGAGCCTCGACGGAACCTCACTCGATTCGATAACTCATTATTCCACCATTCTCCCAGAACTATACTAACCTGATTCCTTTATAGCCAAGGATATGTAGGTAACATCTGAAGAAAGATTCGATCAAGCTTTTTTAAAATGATTCCATGGGGCATCAAACAGGTAAAAATTATTCATGATGGCTCACTTTAACTTTCCCCGAAAACTCTTTATATTCTCGAGCAAAGAGGAGCAACTGTGAGCACCCAATTTTTGTCCTACAGAAAATATTCCTACAAAATCCACAAAAAATAGTTTTTTCCTATTTGTTTTGAATTTATAAAATTTAGGACTTTCTTTTAAATTGATTGTATGCATTTAGTTGCATTTTCATGTCGTTTGGTAAAGTGATTAACATAGGATACACTAAGGTTTTAATGTGAGTAAGAAAGAATTTTTTGAAGGTCATATGATTAGAAGCCCCGGAATCTAGAATCCAAATGTCAGCTCTTGACTTAAAGAATTTACATGAAAGTAATCCAAAATCAATAGAGAAAACAGATAAATAACAAGCTAGAATACCTGCAAAATTCACATTTTCACCACTGATTTTGTTGTTTGAGTTATCTCTAGCAGAGCTAGTCTGAAAGTGCTGGATTAAAGTCACCAATTGCCATATTGTTCTTTAGCGAGACCGACATTGGTGTTGCTGCTTTGGGACTGCATTTCCTCATAATTCACAGGAAAAGTATCAACTGGAGTGTTCTGTACATTTGCTGCAGTTCTCTTTCCTTTATTGTACTTAGGATTGTAATTGAAGTCTTGAGGATAACCTTGGAGTTTGAAGCATTTGTCTTTGGTATGACCAGCACGCTTGCAGTGACCATAAAAAAGGACGAGTTCTACTAGTGAAGGAGTAGTTATTTGGAGAGTAATTGGTTCTGAAGTTGTTATTATGCATAGGTGCCCTGTTTAAGAAATTGTGTGTAGGAACATTGGCATTTAGAGAGAGATATTCCACCGCGAGCTGATTGTGTGGTTTCACTTCTCTTTGCTTTTTCTCCTGAATGAGCAAAGAGAAGGCATGTTCCATAGAAGGTAAAAGATTCATCATGAGTATATTGCCCCGCACCGTGGTATATACCTCGTTCAATCCCATAAAAAGTGGATGAGTCTTCTGTCTTTTCAGATTTGTGCATATTTCCTTAGCCCCACAGGTACATTGGCAAGTACACTGTGATTTGGCATTTATCATATTCAATTCCTCCCAAAGTTTCTTCATCTTTGTATAGTATCCGGTAATATCAAGGACTCCTTGAGTTAAATCGTTGATTTTCTTTTGGATTTGGTACAATTTGGTGCCATTAGTCTGGTTGTACATGTCCTCTAACTCTCTCTCTCTCTCTCTCTACAACTCAAAAACATTAGTAGCATATTCGACAATATCAGCAATATCTTTGCACAGAGAATTCAGGATCCATGAGGTTACCATATCATCGCACCTCTCCCACTGACGGAATTGTGGGGAATCTTGGTCTGGGAGTTAATACTGTCAAGTGATAAAACCTGCTTTTTTTTACTAAAAGAGCTCTAAGAACACTTCTCCTCCAGGATCTGTAGCCGATGCCGTTGAACGGAGCTGTCACTAACATCGCACCAGAATTATCCGACGGGTGCATGTCGAAAAGACGACGCAAATTAACTCTGGAATCGACGCCAAAAACGGGAGTAGAGATACTCGATTCAACTCTACATTCACTGTTTGGATTAAGGATAACCATAATAGAAGGCAGGAAAACTTGATACTTGAGAACGAAAAAATGAATATATAAGCAAAATGCCGGAATGAGAAAATTGGGGCAAAACTTGCGAACTCGATTGAGATCCCGATGTTAGCTTCAGAACTCAATTGAGAGAAATCAAGGACAATGGTGAGACAACTATTGTGCTCTGATACCATGTAAAGATGGAGAAGTGAAGAACAATGGTAGAGCTCGAGCTTGGGATCCAATGGTGGAACCCTAGAAGTTTCTCGAAGGAGAGAAGAATGAAAGACAAAATGAACTGACTAATTGAATTATAATCTGTACAAAGAATACATATATACACAACACGTGAGAGCCACACGTGAGGCACTTAACATACTAACTAGCTGCTAAGCTAATACAACTATCACTTTAAACTAATACTTAACAAAATACTAACTAACAGTGTTACATATAATTAAGGCAATATCTCAATAAAAGAAATTAAGTGGCAACAATAAGATATTATAATTATAGATAAAACAGGATCTATTTAATGTCATCTTATCATTTGAGCCCCATCTATCTACAGAATAAATTACTTAAATGCTTCAAAATTCAACTAATTCTCTTCCTTTTGAATTTTTATATGCAGTTGACTGAGATCTTAAACTGTAATATTTATTGCATGAGAGCAAGAACCTGACTTTGCATATTTGTAGCTTTTGATCTTCTATTTGGCGTGTTCAAGCGTATCTAAGTTATAATTTTTCTACTAACGATTTCGCTATTTTTACTTGTTTATTGTAATTGAAAATTTTGTGGTTAAGATGTCTATAAGGTTTATGTATATCAATATATGATTTTCGGCTTCCTGATCCATAATCATCTTGAACCTAAAAGTACAATTGCTTCTTCCTTTGTGTATAGTTCAGATGCCTTATAACTTAAAACTCTTATTCTGTTATAAATAGAACTCTAATTAGAGTGAATGTCTATCTTATAGAAGAGTTTTACTTTGAGGCTAACTCATTTCTCTCCCTATAAATATAGGGGTTCTATACCATTGTAAATCATCTCAAAGTATCAATAAGAATACTCCTCTCTCTACTTTTCTCTATATTGTTCTTGTTCTTATATTATTTCATAACACGTTATCAGCACGAGTCTCTAACCAATTGAATTTGATTTCTTCCTTCTTCCAAAATTTCTATACGGACAAAAAGGAAAAAGAAAGAATGAAGAAAGAAGGAAAAGAAACGAAAGAAAGAAAAACAAAGAAGAAAGAAACAGAAACAAAAAGAGAAAAACGTGAGAGAAAGAAAGGAATTACACAAGAGGTATATTTGATATCACAACATTTATTGGTATACCTTAAAGGTAAGTTATTTACTTTTCTCTTTCAAATTCTTGAAATTCTACGATTTGATTTCATATACAAACAAAGACAAAGTCCGTCCAATTGAATTTGCTCCATTCCCTTTAGAGAATGTGGTAGCAGTATGTGATAAGTCTGAAAGAAGACAAAATCCGTCCAATTGAATTTGCCCCATTCCCTTTAGAGAATGTGGTAGCAGTATGTGATAAGTCTGAAAGAAGACAAAATTATTACCATGAAGGTATCAATGAATGTGGACGAGGCAATAGACGGAATTATAATCGTCATCATTGTGATAATGAGAATAATGAAGATTCTCAAAATAATCTTTCACTTTATGAAAGTAATATTTGACATGAGATTGTATATAACATATACAGATGATTATAATCCATTCCCTGAAGTGAATGTGATAATTGTAATAAAGCCCATAAGTATGGACACGCTCTTGATGTAATTTTGTTTTATGTCTGACATTATGAAAAGAAAGTTCGTTGCCCTTGAAATTTCGGGCAAGAACTATATGACATGGGTGTTGGATACTGAATTCCATTTGGATGCAATGGGTCTTGGAGACGCCATTAAAGACAGAAATAATGCATCCACCCAAGACTATGCTAAGGCCTTGATTTTCTTGCGTCATCACCTTGATGAAGGTTTGAAAATTGAATATATCACAGTCAAAGATCCACCTATCTTGTGGAATGGCTTAAAGGAGAGATATGACAACTTGAAGTTGGTCACTCTGCCACAAGCACGATATGATCCAAAAGCAAATAGTTCATAAACTATATGTTATCGTTGCGGTGGAAAAGGGCACTGGGCGAAAACTTGCCGTGTACCAAGACATTTGGTTGAGCCTTATCAAGCATCTCTAAAGAGTAAATGCCCTGAAACAAATTTTGTCTCTAACGACAATTTTGACATCACCCACTTGGATGTGGCAGACTTCTTTGAGCAACCCGAGGGGAAAATAGACCACTTAATCGGTGATGGATCTGTGATGAAGGATGATAGAATTGTTTGATTTTATTTGTATTAATTAGTGAATAAACTAATAGTCATTAGTATCAGCTCGTATTAGTTAGTTTATGATATAATGTTAGTATTAGTTCTTTAGAATGTTTCAATATGCTTAAATTTCAAAGATATTTTTATTTTTCAGTAGAGTTAATCGACTAACCTAACAGTTAGTCGATTATCTAATATTTCGCATTAAAACTGCAAAACAATCGATTATATACTTGTTAACAATCGATTATATTAAGACATAATCGATTATGTATGTTTAACAATCGATTATATTAAGACAGTGTGATCTGAAGTTTTTCAAAATAGCAAATAATCGATTATGTATGTTAAACAATCGATTATATTAAGACAGTGTGATCTGAAGTTTTTCAAAATAGCAAATAATCGATTATGTATGTTTAACAATCGATTATATTAAGACATAATCGATTATGTATGTTTAACAATCGATTATATTAAGACAGTGCGATCTGAAGTTTTATTAGAATAACAAATAATTGATTATGTATGTTTAACAATCGATTATATTAAGACAGTGTGATCTGAAGTTTTTTAAATTAGCAAATAATCGATTATGTATGTTTAACAATCGATTACATTGAGACAGTGCTTAAACTGAAATTTTTCAAACTGCAAAGTAATCGATTATGGAAAACATATAATCGACTATCTGATTTAGTTAGTCAACTAACCTCAACAGATTTTGAAAATATTATTTAAATATGAAACAAACGGATTGAATTTGTTTATTCTCATGTTCGTATATTTTCTTTTGTTGTCAACCATGGGAATTAAATTGATTGAAGGCTCCGGAAGAGCAACTATAACTCTGCCTAAAGGAACAATATTTATCATAGAGAATGCAATGTTCTCCTCCAAGTTTAAGAGGAACTTGTTGAGTTTTTAAGATATCATTCAAAATGGATATCATGTTGAGACAATAGATGAGAATAATCTTGAATACCTCATTTACTCATGAAAACGGGGCTGCCCACTTCGGTTTGGGGTCACGCCATTTTTCATGCAACAATGCTAGTTCGTCGGCTGCCCACTTCGGTTTGGGGTCACGCCATTTTGCATGCAGCAATGCTAGTTCGTCGGCTGCCCATTTCGGTTTGGGTCACGCCATTTTGCTTGCAGCAATGCTAGTTCGTCTCAGACCGACGAATTATCACAAATATTCCTCGTTGCAATTAGTTTTGGGTCATGAACCTAATATATCCCATTTAAGAATTTTTGGATGCGCAGTATATGTGCCTGTAGCACCGCCATATCGCACCAAAATGGGTCTGCAAAGAAATTTAGGAATATATGTTGGGTTTGAATCGCCCTCCATTATTCGCTACCTCGAAACATTGACAGGTTATTTGTTCACTGCACGATTTGCAGACTGTCAATTTAATGAGACACTTTTCCCAAACTTTGGTGGAGAAGTTGGTGAAACCAAACGGGAAATTTTGTGGAAAAATTCATCATTATCTCATCTTGATCCACATACCTCTATTTGTGAAAAAGATGTGCAAAATATTATCCATTTGCAAAGAATAGCAAATCGAATGCCAGACGCATTGGTATTGAATATACCACACTCACCCCTAGAAGGAGGTTTGAGATGATATATGAAAATAATGTCATTATTATGGCATGAATGATCGTTGGTCACGTACCTATTGTACGCCAAAATATTTTGGAAATATGACTATTAAAGGACAACGATAATGCAAGAAACATATCTTGCATATAATTTTGACCATGACCATAATGGTATAACTTTCTCTTTAAAAGAGATATTCACCACATGGATGTTGATGAATCTGTGGTAGTACAAAATTAATTGAGAGCTCTAGAAGAGCCAATTATTACTATGTTGGAGAAACACAATTGATTACCAATAAGGTATTGTGTTGTAGTAAGTCTCAAAGAAACTTTTTCAGTTTCCAAAGTATATACGAAAGCGATTGATTATATTGAGACTATAAATAAAGGAAAGATTTGATATCTTCTATTACTACAACTTGTAGCGGGATAATCTGTTTGTGAAAAGCTACCCGCTTATTCTCCAGTTTTGTACTACACAAACAAAAGAATGCCACAATAAAGTGGATATTTATTGGTATAAAAACCCATACCATAATAAACTTGAAGTTTATTGATAATTGCACATGTCATGGTGTAAATTTGAAGTTTATCAATATTGATAATTTATTCAGTTGGCATTCGGGTTAGCCATCTCATTTTAAGTATGATGTGCAGTAATAGAGAATTCACATGAGTAAATATTAAAGAACTAGAAAATTCTTTACGAATTCTCTTATATTACTTGTTCTCATTAATTGATTGACCAACTAAAGAGTTCGGGTTGAATCCCATAAATTCTGGAAATATCAAAGGTGAATATGGGCCCATTCACCTGCCATGTATACCACATATGATGCATCTATGATATGGTTACATGTGCGATTGTTATTAACCCGCAGCCTAGCCGGTGCTTGCGAGGTAAATTGCTCAGTAATATAACTTCGAGCATAATTTCCAGATTTTCTATTCAAGATAGTTCATCTTGATAAGTTGGTTTATATCATAATTGGTTTAGCAAGATAATTATTGAGTGCCTCCACTTAATAGCTAAACTGTTTCTTATGAGAACAAAGTTATATATATCAGTTTGATATATGTTGTATACGAGAGTATATTATATTCTCCCCTCACAAGTGGTTCAAGGTCAGGAACCAAATAACTCCATCTTATTATTGATGTGCGGTGTATATTTTCATTAACACCATAATGCACAAATATGGACTCTCAAAGTTGAGGAAACAAGTTAGCTTTTCTAACACGAGGAGGAGACATGATAAACACTTGAGAAAAGGTTACACGGGATGAATTATCATTTGTATATATAGATCCTCGAATATCATAATATGAACCTGAAGTTCATAAAAGGATAATTCAATTGCAAGATATTGCAAAGCATGCTATACGCATTTGCTGACCCAAAGAAAGTAACTATATTCTCACTGCAAATGCTCATATTAAGTCCCAGAAGGACAAAGTCTTTGATACGCTTAAAGCGTATAGACAAATCGGTTTCAAAATAACTTCTTAATAAAGAAGATGAGCAAATGATCAAAGTGATCATAAATGGAAGAGATACAATTCAAGCAGAATTGATTCCATATGAAAAACATGTAGTTTTGGACATGTAGTTCAAATACTTGAAAGTATAAAGTCAATGGTATGTGTAATCAGTTTTCGATATCTTATTTGTTTAGCATGACATGAAAACTTGATATGCATCTAAAGTCTATTATATGGCTTATATGACTTAACTTATATGTCAATCCATGAAAGATTGAAGTTGCTTGAAGCATATACAATTCTTGGTCCTGAAGTACCACATCCTAAGTGCAACTTGTGTACATATGTATCTTGCTATAACTATAAGCATGATGGCATCGAGAGTACCTCTATGGAGATATTGAAGAGTCATTCCACGACATTATATGAAGATGTTCATATCTATCAAGAATGATAATTTCAAGGTGCGGAATATTTATTCAAATCAATATGGCTGATTTATTTATCAAATCTCTACAAAAGATCGTTTTGAAGATGATGCACAAGATTGGAATGCAAATGCTCAAGGATGTGAATTGATGCTCTTTCAGAGGGAGTTAATGCGCGTTGCACTCTTTTTCCCTTACAAGGTTTTGTCCCACTGGGTTTTCCTTGCAAGGTTTTTAACGAGGCAACCAATAGGCGCATATTCAAACATGTGTACTCTTTTTCCTTTTCTATAATTTTTTTTCCCATTGGTTTTTGTTTTAGTTAAGGTTTTAACGAGGCACATTATTGAATAGACATTCAAGGGGAGTGTTATAAATAGAACTCTAATTAGAGTGAATGTCTATCTTATAGAAGAGTTTTACTTTGAGGCTAACTCATTTCTCTCCCTATAAATATAGGGGTTCTATACCATTGTAAATCATCTCAAAGTATCAATAAGAATACTCCTCTCTCTACTTTTCTCTCTATTGTTCTTGTTTTTATATTATTTCATAACATATTCACTATTTTTATTTTCATTTATCCTAATGGAACCTTTGAAGACATTATTGTATTTATTAAAGAAAACATATTCTTGTGCTATTTGAGAGGACAAAAATGATAGAGACGTCAATGTCTTAGAGTTTAATTGGTGAAATTTAAAACTCCATTTTCACAAAGGCTGGGCCAAAAATTGCTAAGCGGGCGACTTGGGTGCTATTTGTACTCGACAACTAAAAAGGTAGCAGACGTTGATCTAGGTCAAGGTCCATTTTCTGCTCCATCCTTGTTGTAATTGGCAGGTAACTGCTTTGAGACGCTCTTATTTAACATATATCTAACTATTAACAATACTTAAAAGTTTAGCCAATTTTAAACAACTTCAAATTGCTCGTCACCGCAACTTCTTCTTTTTCAGCAAACTTGCGAGCAAACTTAGCAATTACTGAATCACCTTTTTTCTGCTCTTGGACCATTAATGAGTTGAATTACATTATGTCAGAATTAGTCACTTGGGTACAACTTTCTCGAAGAGAATTATGCTTTACCTTCGATCCTTATAGAGCAAAAGAGTTGTCGGTGATCCCTAAGTCGCAACATGTCCGATTGTTAAGTTTTTTGCGCAGGTAGTTTTTCAACTGCCCCCTTTTCTCCTCTAAATAATATTGTTGACGTGTCTTGTTGCAATTACTCCGGTTAATTCCTTTCCTAACCATAGATAACCAATTCATTGTATAGCAAAAAATGAAAAAATATCGTTATATAGTCGCTGTAAAAATAATAATCGAAAAAATATATAAAAGTTGTATATTTTTTTATACATATATATTCTGTATGTTATATACACAAATTATACAAGTGTTATATACTTTTTCGGTTACCAAATATTAATAATTTCTTGCGCAGGCTAAAAGTAATAATGACCCAATAAAATTTTATTACAAGGCGAGACAAAAATAAGGATTTACATGACTGGGCCGAGCATACAATTCACTAAGCTCAATCCTAGGCCCACCTTCTGTCAAATAATTTTGTCAACCTAGCCCAGTAAAACAAAACATTCTTTCTCAATGATAAACAAGGCCCTGAAAACTGGGCTACAGAAGCCCAAAGTAGCACCACCGTAACACTAAACCCTAGTAAAACGCCATAGATTAAAGAACAGAGTCAGGTTCATAAACAATCCATTCACACAACCAAAACTAAGCCTCGATTGCTGACCGCCGGTAGCCAATCCTTACTCCGCCATCATGGGTCGCATGCACAGTCGCGGGTTCGTCATTCTCTTCTTTTCTTTAAGCTCTTATAACCATCAATTAATCTGCATTTTTTCTTTCTCTGACCATCAATTTATCTAACATTTTTTCGTGTGAGTTTCAGTAAGGGTATTTCAGCTTCGGCTCTTCCTTACAAAAGAACTCCTCCCAGTTGGCTCAAGATCTCTGCTCCTGATGTAAAATCATCCACCTTTGTTTGTCACTTATAACTTCGTGTTATTTATATGTCTAGAAAATTTATATAAATATCCTTGATTTGTTTGATTTCAGGTTGAGGATAACATTTGCAAGTTTGCAAAGAAAGGATTGACTCCTTCACAGATTGGTGTGATTCTTCGTGACTCACACGGAATTGCACAAGTCAAGAGTGTCACTGGCAGCAAGATCTTGCGTATCCTCAAAGCTCACGGTATTGTTGTTATTATGTGCTTTTTGTTCCTGCTATTGGGAATAATTGCTTAGTTGGTTGTGGTTTTTCTATATATGAGTATTTTGTTGGGGCAAATGGATTTAGGGCTTGCTCCTGAGATACCAGAGGATCTGTACCACCTGATTAAGAAGGCAGTTGCTATTAGGAAGCATTTGGAAAGGAACAGAAAGGATAAGGATTCCAAGTTCCGCTTGATTTTGGTGGAGAGCAGGATCCATCGTCTTGCTCGCTATTACAAGAAAACAAAGAAGCTCCCACCTGTCTGGAAATAGTAAGCTTCTTTCCCTCTCTATCTCTTAATTTATAATGTTTGTGCTGTGCAAATAGTACGCTTTATTTGTTTCCAATAAGATTGTTGGAGTTTGATTATCTGTTTACTTGTTTAAGTTTTTGTGTTTTGGTTTATTCTTCTGGAAACAAAATCTTTTTGCAGAACTATTCTGAAACTTAGGTTCCTTCCTAATGATTGTCTTACTAGAGTTAGAGACCTCTAGTCCAGTTACTTTTATTCATCTTGAGCTTTAGTTTTTTTGTAGGCAATGGTGAGACTTCCACAGTTCGGTAAAAAACTGTAATGTACTTGCTCTTTCCATGGCTTCGGCATGTTGCTTGACCCAATGTGAATTGATGGCCCCAAAAGAGGGGCAGTAGTTAGTATAGTTGTTAATGTTAGAGTTTGTCACATTGGTTGAGGGAATGAGTTGTTGTCTCCTTATATGGTCTTTCGCAGTCATCATCTCTCTCATGAGTTAGGCTCAAGCTTCATTCTTTTTACATTATATCAAAGTCAGGCTCATCCCTATTCTTTGTTTACCCAATGCTTAGCTTCCATGTTGAGTTGGCCATGTTCCAAATGTGAGGTGCATAGGAGAAGTTGGTGCTAGGTGCCTACATTGGTTGGGGAATGAGTCATTGAGTTGTGTCTTGTTAATGATCTTGGACAATCCTAACCTCACGAACTTGCTTTTGGAGCTGAGGGAGGCTCAATGTTCGGCCTCTTTACAATTAAAAAGTTAGCTGAAATCTTTCTATTTGTTACAAATTTGGCTGCGATAGGTTTTATATCTTTTTGCTTCTGATACCAAGACAAATTGAGCAAAATGGATTCCGAGGAATCGTGTGCTAACCGCAACTAAGACATAGTAGTTAATGTTATATTGTTGTTTACTTCTAGTTTCTTCTTGGTGTATACTCCAGTTGAAATGGAATGTCCTGGTTCTTATACGGCAAGCTTTAAAGTTGTAACAATTCCAAGTGTTATTTTTTTATTACTATTTTCTTTTACTCCTTTCCAGTTTAACTTCATTTGGTCTATCAAAGTTGTGTTAGTGATCATTATGAAAGCGTACCAAGAAACTACTGTAATGTTTAAGGGAAGTTGTCTTTCTTCAGATTTGGATATATTTATCTTTAAATGCAGCAAAGCTTTACTTCTTACCGTAATACTTTGATAGAGGAATACTTATACTGGAATGCACAGAGTAAACGCTTTGACATTGGTTCTTCATTTTTCTCCTAAATGTTCTCAAAGAGGAATACTTATACTATTTCTTTTTTGGCTGTCTTTACTTCTTTCTTGGTTTAAGAGCAAGGTTTATGCCATCTTTCTCAGCAGTTGCTGATTGTTTTTATTTCGATTTATGTGCAGCGAATCAACCACTGCCAGCACACTTGTGGCTTAGAGTGAGATGTGAGCTGGAGTAGTTTTGGCTGATGGCAATATGTTGTTTTCTCGTGTCATGAATTACTTGTTAAATCCAATTTTGTTTGATTTAGTCATGCTACTCAATGGAAATTAGTTTTCTGGATAGTACTTGATCCGTTTTTTACAATCTATTAAGCATAGATGCTTTTATTTTGATATGAATGACTTGTTTCTCAAGCTCTTAGGCTAAAAGAATGGAAAGGCAATGTTCAGCTGGTATGGGGCTGCACTGTAATTTGGGTTAGCTGGAATTATGGTTTTGCCCTTCATTTTTCTCCACCTTGTATGCATGTCAGTGATGTACTGTTTTAAACATAAAAACCTATGATTATGGAACACAGATTTGCATCATACAACAACAACAACCCAGTATAATCCCACTTAGTGGGGTCTAGGGAGGGTAGTGTGTACTGCTAATTGACTGCATTTCACAAGATTTTTAATAACAATGAGAAACCAGCAACTTGAATGATTGTTACTCCTAATTGCAATGAAAGATTAAGTGTTTTTACATCAATATGGTGCAAATCCGTGACAAGAAGGGTTGCTTTGATGGTAAGCAACCCCCACTTCCAACCAAGAGGTTGTGTGTTCGAGTCTCCCCAAGAGCAAGGTGGGAAGTTCTTGGAGTGAAGGATGCTGGGATATATCTCCAAATTTTTTTTTAAAAATAACCGAAGAAGCTCGAGTTTGAACTTTAATTAGCACCTGATTTGACCTGCCGCTAGCTATCAAATTCTGCTTGTTGACACAAGAATAATTCAACTTGCTTGGGGTTGAGGTTCGAGCTTGATATCAGCTTAGGGACGTCTTCGCTCATCCTGGTGCGTAGAGGCGGGTTTATAAAATTTGCTGAGTTTAACCGTAGGTCTTACTAATAAAGCTATCAAACTTTTGAAATTATGAATTCAAAATTTGCTGTCCGTTAAAGTTCAGTAATTTTTCTCTTAGTTTACTTATGCTCTTATTAATTTTTTTGGGTTCAGTTCAACTGTGTGGTGTTTAGATGCAATCTATTTATTAGACGAAATTGACAGGTGCGATAAGCTGTTCTTGAAACATTATTGTAAAGAACAACATTGATATTTTGCGCGGAAATTCTTTCTTTATTGAATATATACAAAATTTACCTTTGTACTCTTTTTTCTTCTATCTTTTTCTCCCGATTTAAGGAGAACCGGAATATTCAATGCTTATTATCATCAGTGAAAAATTTCACACGTTGAACCTTGTTCTATTTATTACTTAAATGCCATTTACTATCATTTATTGCTATCGTTTACATTCTTAAGCTATTATTGCTCTGTTATTGCTCTATTATTATTTTGAGACACTCTTATCTTACAGTACATATCTAATATTCATCATAAAAATACTAGATTTGGTAGTTGGACATTAATACTGGCTTGGATTATTCTTTTTCTCTATAAATATAATTGTATTTAAATCTAGATCTAAATTTCGGATTACACAGGCAAGGAAAATAGTTGAAAGATAAAGTCGATAATGGGAAGGTGGCTATTACGTGATGAGTTTATTTAGTTTAAGGTGGGTAGTCGTTGTATTAACATATTACTAAATCTAGCGGTTGAACCGATAGTTTGGGGCAGAAAACTTTCCACACCGTTCTCATAACCTGCTCTCCTGTTATTTTAAAATTGTCTTTAAAAGCTGTGTGTCAATTCGACTGCAGGATGACGAATGGGCTGCGATTTATTCGATGAGCATTTCAAGCACAGGAAAGTCCCCGGGCCGCTCTTGCAGAGATGCAAGCTCGGTCGAATCTCATACGTGAGATGGGCTGAGACGAGGTGGAGCCTACGGACTCCTGCCGGAAGCTCTTGAAGTCACCTTTTTTCTCTGTTTTTTGGTTCTTAAATAATCTGTTTCAATTTGTTCCGTTTGTCATAGTACTATGTAATTTCATCATTTTTTTCCCTAAGTCATTCTTTAATTGGTCAATTATTTTTGTGGCTCTTTACAAATTTGTTTTTAATTTTATGGACCTATTCCCTTTTTTACACATGAAAAATTTACTTTTATACGTAAGAGATTTTCTTTTACACATAAGAGATATAAAAAGGTCATTGTATGGGGTTAAATTTGGCTCATAACGTCCCCGCGCTAGGTGGGCACATCCCCCATGATAAGGACGACCCAAGCAAGGGAGCGGCCCAAATCGGTGAAGAATGAGTGACGTCGTTTAGCACCTGTCCCTTTCACTGAGTGGAAGCCACCAACTTATGTGCTTTTTTTATTATTTCGAGGAAGGTTTCCTATTATATAAAAGAAACCTTCTCATTGTAAAAGGCACCATGATTATTATCGAACAATACAATCTCTCTCGCTATCTCTATTTTTCTCCCGAGTTCTGACCATTGCTTCCTTCTTAAGCTAAGTCTGTTTTATTACTCATTTAATAGATCTACAAAAACTCTCGAAGCGATAATCGTCTCTTGGGCTTATTATATTACGCTTTACCCATATATATTTTTTATTATTTTTAGGCTTACAGAACACGAATATAATTTTTGAGCTAAACAATTTGGCGCCGTCTGTGGGGATTTCGAGAATCAAAAACCATAGTTTGCACCTAGAGAACCATCGAAAACCCTTCTCTACAACACAAAGAAGAAAAATGGATGATAACAGCGCAAGAATGAAAACAACGGCAGATGTTGCAACCAACCTATCGGTCTTGTCAACGCAGCCGGCGAAGAAGGATTTTTGGGTGCAACCCCTAGCACCACCACAAGCGAAGTAATCCCACCTCCACCACCTGAAGATCTAACGATCTTGCGGGGAAAGATGCATCCATGTCTAAAGAAGCACCCCTAGAGGTAATTTCATGGAAGAGTGGCTAACAAGCACTCTAAGTGGCTTGGTTGAAAAGTCATCCCAGAACAATGTCAGATGCAGGCCGATCGCAGATCTTGCTGCAGTCGGAAGCAAACCTGAGATTGCACGAGCAAACAATGCGCTCCTCGATACTCGAGCCAACGGCGACACGCTCATAGCCATCCTCAAGAATATGGAGGAAATGAAAAACGAAAACAGGTCACTCCGTGACCAGATGAAGGAACACCAGGAAAGGGTTGAAAAAAACCCTGGTGCCCCCAAATTGCTGCCAAAGCGTGACGTGGGGAGGTTCGTTGAACAACCCTACACGGAAGAGGCTGCACCATACTTTATTCCGAAAACTTTCAAAATGCCGCCTTATCTGAGAGTGTACGACAGAACTACAGATCTCGAGAACCACTTGATCCACTACGTCACTGCTGTAAAAGGTAATGACATCTCAAAAGACATGTACCGTCTGTGCTGAAGAAGTTCGGTGAAACATTAACAGGGGGAGCACTGATCTGGTATTCCCAGCTACCGGCCAAAATCATTTTCACGTTCCAGGAGATGGCAGACAAGTTTTTCACCGCCCATGCAGGAGCAAAGAAAGCAGAAGCAAGGGTCAACGACATCCTGTTCGGCAAACCGTAGGGGAAGGGATCAGGGACTTCCTATCAAGGTTTAACAGGGTAAGGATGAGCCTACCAAACGTGTCATAAGGCATGGCGGTCGCTTCCTTCCAAAACAGACTGAGCCGGGACGGCTCTAAGACAACCAAAAAACTACTAAATCGCCTCATGAAGTACCCCGCCCACCACGTGGGAAGAGATTCATGAACTACATTATATGGTGTACTATGTTATTAGTATAATATATATTTAGTTTGGTAATTAGTATATATTGTGTATAAGTAGTGTATATTTTGTATATAAGTAGTATATATTGTATGTAAGTAGTATATATTGTATATAAGTAGTGTATATTGTGTTGTAGTTAGTAATTAGTATAAATTGTATATAAGTGGTATATATTGATAAAGAAAGATTGAGACAAAAGATATATTGTTTCCAACAAGGTACAATGGCCGGCAAAGATGAAATTGGACCCCGTCACCAGAAAATCAAATGCCTTGTGCGAGTTCCACCAGGAGCGAAGGCACAAAACCGAAGACTGTATAGGTCTACGGCAAGAGGTGGTCAGGATGTTGAACCAAGGATTCCTGAAAAAAGTTGCTCAGTGATAAAGGAAAAATCAACTTTGCACGAGGACGGAGCAGCATCACGGGCCACCAAAGCCTCCTTCACCAACACGCACGATCAACATGATCATTGAAAATGTTGATGACTCGGTGATCAACCACGTCAAGTTCACCACTACGCACAAGCGAACTATCGCCCACGAACGGTATAACAGCTCCGAAGATAGTATCACCTTCGATAAGTCTGATGCCGACGGTTCGTCTTTCCCTCAATACGATGCTTTAGTTATCACTTTACGTTCGCAGATACGAATGTTAAATGAATTATGGTAGACGATAGTAGTGCCACCTGTATTATCCATCCGAGGGTCTTTATACTGATGGGACTCAAGGATAAGATAATAACGTGCTGCATAACACTAATAGGTTTCAATAATGCAGTAGAGCGAACCTACGGGAAATATCACTACCCGTCCTAGCGGGAGGGGTCACGCTGGAAATAACTTTCCACCTGATGAACCAAGAAATGGCATACAACGCCATCATAGGACGACCGTAGATACACGCCATAAAAGCGGTCCCGTTGAGCTTTTACCAAATGATCAAATTTCCACCCCGTTGGGGGTATTCGGCATTCGAGGCGAGCCTCACACCACTTAGGAGTGCAATAAAATAGCTCAAGACTGCGCCCATACCAACCGGCTTAAAGGGGCAAGCATAGACGCATAGCAATCAACTGTGTCGGGGACTAAGGTCTACCCGACAGAGAACGCCATCAAAGACCCTGACATCATCAAAGCCTGTAAGGCTACTGTCGAAGATCTCGACCCAGTCCAACTAGACAACAATGACCCTACAAATAAAGCTTATATCGGGAACGACCTCTCCAATCCAAGTAAGTATCGTAAATTTTTATCTAACCATACAGACCTGTTTGATTTTTATCATTCAGATATGCTGGGGATCCCACGAGAAATCGCCGCTCACAATATGAACGTCGACTTGCTACACACGCCTGTGCAGAAAATGAGAAGAAAATTCAATGCCACAATCAATAAAGCGGTCAGCGAGGAAGTGGACAAACTCCTGGCCAACGACTCCATCAGGGAATCAAAGTACCCCCAATGGGCTACTAATGTCGTCATGGTCAAGAAGAAGAATGGGAAGTGGAGAATGTGTGTAGACTTCACCGATTTGAACAAAGCATGCCCAAAGGACTCCTTCCCACTGCCCCACATTAACCAGCTAATAGACGTGACCGCAGGGCATGAGCTGCTAAGTTTCCTAGATGCATACTCCGGCTACAACCAAATCATGATGGCCGAAGAGGACCAGGAAAAAACAACTTTCATCACCCACCAGGGGACATACTGTTACAACGTAATGCCCGTCGGGCTCAAGAATGCGGGAGCCACGTATCAAAGGCTGGTCACCTGAATGTTCAAAGAACAAGTCGGTAAGATCATGGAAGTCTACATCGATGATATGCCTGTAAAATAGGCAAAGAAAGAGGACCATATCGACCACCTAAAAAAGGCATTCGAGATACTAAGGAGGTACAGAATGAAGTTGAACCCTGAGAAATGCGCCTTTGATGTAGCTTCAAGAAAATTCTTAGGATTCCTTGTATCGCAACGAGGCATCGAGGTCAACCTAGACCAGATCAAGGCGATAGACACAACACCTGAGGTGCTGAGCAGCAAGAAACAGGTACAGAAGTTGACGGGGCGCATAGCTGCCTTGTCCAGATTTATCGCACAGTCATTTGATAGGTGCCATAAATTTTTCAACGTACTGAAAAAAGATCAAGGACTACAGTGGAATGAGGAATGCGTCGAAGCCTTGAGGAAGCTGAAAGTATACTTGTCTTCGCCATCTTTATTGGTCAAGGCGAGTCCGGGCGAACCCCTACTAGTATATCTGGCCATATCTGAAGTCGATGTCAGCGTCGTCCTAGTCCGCGAAAACAAAGGTACACAATCCCCTATCTATTACATTAGCAAAACCTTAGTGGATGCCGAAACTCGGTTCCCACACCTCGAGAGATTAGCATTGGTCGTAGCTTCACAAAATCTACGGCCCTATTTCCAATGCCAATCCATAAAAGTGATAACGACCTTCCCATAAGAAGCGTCTTACATAAGCCCGAATTATCGGGCTGGCTCGTAAGATGGGCCATTAAGCTTAGCGAGCACGACATCTCATATCTTCCAAGAACCGCCATTAAGTCGCAAGTTCTGGCAGACTTTATAGCCGATTTTAGCGCAGAAATCCTGCCAAAAGCAAAACTTGAGGCACAACATGCCTCCGCAAATAATGACCTGCGGGACTGGGACTCGTCCTCGATGTCCCCACGAACAAAACAATTCGCCAATCCATACGATGCCCTAAAATGACTAACAACGAGACCGAGTATGAGGCCGTTATTGCAGGCATCAAGCTGGCCATAAAATATGGGGCCCGCCGACTCATCCTCCACGGCTATTCCCAACTCGTGGTAAACCAAGTCACGGGGACTTACTAGATCAAAGAACAGAGACTGCAAAAATACCAGTCAAAAATCTGCAGGTTAATAGCCGAGTTTTATGAATGCCGCCTGGAACAGATCCCAAGGGCACGAAATATCGAAGCAGACGGTTTAGCAAAATTGGCTATGACCACTAAAAACTTCAACAAAGAAAGCATAGTCACTCTCCTCCACTACGCCATCAACCACACTCAGGTATTCTCTTTAAATTTGACTTGGGACAGGCGCAACCAGTTTTTATCTTATCTACAGGACGGAACGTTGCCACCCGACATGAAAGAGGCAAAGAAACTTCGCACGCAAGCCACTCGGTACTGCTTAATAAACAACGACCTCTACAAAAGAATATTTGGTGGACCCTTGGCTAAGTGCCTAGGGCCACACCAAATGAGGCCGGTACTCGAAGAAGACTACGAGGGTCCATGCGGTGCCCACACAGGAAACCGCGCCCTCGTACAATGCATCATACGGGCCAGCTATTACTGGCCGACCATGAATGAGGCGATAGAATACGTCTGCCGATGCGAACAATGCCAAAAATGTGCCCCCGTGATACACCAACCAGGAGATCCCCTCCATTCAGTCACCTCCTCATGGACTTTCATCAAATGGGAAATGGACATAGTCGGCCCCCACCCATAGGACGGGGAAAGGTACGATTCTTATTAGTATTAACTGACTATTTTTCTAAGTGGGTAAAAGCAGGTGTGTACACACAAATACGTGAACAAGAGATAATCGCCTTCATATGGAGAAATATTATATGCCGCTTCGGCATCCCTAAAGAAATCAGTAATGACAACTGACGGCAGTTTATCGGTCAAAAAATGATCGAATTCTTCGAGAAATGGCGCTCGAGAGGATACTCTCCATGCCATATCACCCTGCCGCCAACGGCCAAGCAGAATCCTCCAACAAAATAATATTAAACATACTAAAGAAGAAACTCGAGGACGCCAAAGGGCTATGGCCTGAGTTGCTACCCAAAGTGTTATGGGCACACCGGACCACACCCAAATCCAGCACAGGGGAAACACCGTACTCTATGTTCTACGGAACTGATGCGGTTGTACCTGTCGAGGTTGGCGAACTAAGCCTAAGATATTCACACACTAGCGGAACAGAAAACGATGCCAACAGACTCCAAGACCTCGACAAAGCTAAGGAAAAGAGAGAGATGGCCCATATCAGAATGGTGGCCCAAATCAACAAGTCGAAAGATACTACAACAAGAGGGCCAAAATAAGACCACTCAAGGTGGGAGATTATGTCCTCAAGGCCAAGACATTGGCATCCAAAGACCCAAGTGAAGAAAAATTGGGCACCAACTGGGAAAGACCCTACAAAATGACAGCGATAGCCAGCAAAGGCGCATTCCAGTTGGAAACAATGGAAGGGAAAACGCTCCAAAACAACTGGAACGTTACTCACCTCAAGTATTTTCACTTCTAAAAGGTATCTCCCGAGTCGTACTCTTTTTTCCTTACCTGAGTTTTGTACCAATTGGGTTTTCTTGGGAGGTTTTTACCAAGCTGGCGGAGGGGACATCTGGAGATATTTGCGGAACAAGTTTATCATATCAACCTCTCCTTACGACCTCCAGGCCGACATGATAAAGGTACTGGACTAGCTTGATCTCCAATGTATGAAAGGCTACGACCATCTCCAATATATGAAAGGCTACGACCATCTCCAATGTATGAAAGGGTACGGCCATCTCCATTATACAAAAGGCTACAGGCATCTTCAATGTACGAAAGGCTACGACCATCTCCAATGTACGAAAGGCTACGACCATCTCCAATGTACGAAAGGCAACGACCATCTCCAATGTATGAAAGGCTATGGCCATCTCCAATGTATAAAAATCTACGGCCATCTCCAATGTATGAAAGGCTACGGCCATCTCCAATATGTGAAAGGCTACGGCCACATGGCTAAGGCCATCGCTACCAACGGTCGATCCAGATTCGACTACGGTGAGTAAACGACTTGATGACAGTTGAAGTCGCCTGCTTGGCTAAGGCCACCAGTTCTATTATGGCTAAGGCCATCAGTTATATTATAGCTAAGGTCATCGTCACCAGCGGTTGACCCAGATTCGACTACGATGAGTAAACGACTCGACGACAGTCGAAGTCGCCTACTTGGCTAAGGCCACCAGTTCTATCATGGCTGAGGCCATCAATTATATTATGGCTAAGGCCATCGCCACCAACAATCGACCTAGATTCAACTACAGTGAGTAAACGACTTGACGACAGTCGAAGTCGCCTACAAGGCTAAGGCCATCAATTATATTATGGCTAAGGCCATCGCAACCAACAGTCGACCTAGATTCGACTACGTTGAGTAAACGACTCGACGATAGTCGAAGTTACCTACATGGCTAAAGCCATCAATTATATCATGGCTAAGGCTATCGCCACCAATGGTCGACCTAGATTCGACTACAGTGAGTAACGACTCGACGACAGTCGAAGTCGCCTACATGGCTAAGTCCATCGCCACCAATGGTCGACCTAAATTCAATTACGGTGAGTAAAAGACTCGACGACAGTCGAAGTCGCTTACATGGCTAAGGCCATCAATAATATCATGGCTAAGGCCATCGCCACCAACGGTTGACCTAGATTAAACGACTCGATGATAGTCGAAGTCGCCTACATGGCTAAGGCCATCAATTATATTATGGCTAACTCCATCTCCACCAACTGTGGACCTAGATTCCACTATGGTGAGTAAATGACTCGATGATAGTCGAAGTCGCCTACATGGCTAAGTCCGTTAATTACATCATATCTAAGGCCATTAATTACATCATGGATAAGGCCATCGCCACCAACGATCAACCTAGATTCGACTATGGTGAGTAAATGACTCGACGACAGTCGTAGTCGCCTACATGCCTAAGTCCATCAATTATATCATGGTTAAGGCCATCACCACCAACGGTCGACCTATATTCGAATACAGTGAGCAAAAGTCTTGATGACAGTCGAAGTCGCCTACATGGCTAAGCCATCAACTACATTATGGCTAAGGCCATCGCCGCTAAAAGTCGACCTAGTTTCGACTGCGGAGCGCAAACGACTCACTGATAGTCGAAGTATCCATTATGGCTAAGGCCGTTGATTCCATTACGACCAAAATCATCGATATAAGTTCGACCAGGGCCGCCAACGCTGACGGTCATTAAAGAGTGCAACAAAATCTCTAAAGAACGAAAGAAAAACAGTGGAAAATGAGGGAAGAGAAGTCATATTCCATTTATCTCCAAAAATATACATACAACTGGCCTTAGAAAAGGCCCCATCCACACAAAAAAATATTCACACATACAAGCCCTAAGGTCCTTCACCACCCCTCCCGTCGCGACCCGCCTGGTCGCCATCTGGTCTGTTGCTGTCTCCATATTGATAAGCCCTGGAAATCCACAAGATGGAGTCTAGACGGTTGACATCCTCATAATTTCAGCCCTCCCTACCAGTCGAGTCGGAGCTATAACCGGCCACTTCACGAGCAACACGAGTCAAGTGTCGTTGTCTTTCTACTTTCACCTCGGAAGCTCGACCCGCCGCCAAAATCTCCTCAAAAATGACCAATATGGCGTCACGATACACCTACATCTCGTGCGCCTCACGGTGCATGATCGGTGCAGACTCACACCTAAGTATGAGTCGCGATTACTAATAACCCAATAGTGTATCGGGGTCGATAATTCCACAGGGAGCTTCAATTTGGAGTTGAAATATTTGCTAGCCTAGAGATGCGTTTTGACTTCTAATTGGTCTTCTTATCGTTTTTGGGTTTTGTATTTGTTTCAACTAAAGTTATCACTACGATTGTAAGCTAAAGTTATGCTAAGATGTAATGTTAGATTTACGTAATAAGAGAAAGGCACTATGATCATAACACTCACCTAGGTGGCTAATTAACGGGTACTAAATTCTAACACAAGGATTATAATTATGGGGAATATGGATAACCGTTGCACTTTAGCACTCACACTCACACCTCTCGGTAGAAAGAGTGATTTTGCCCAATTGACTCTCTCGAGACCAATTAGGTAGGCTAATTTGCCCAAGAAACTCAAGGTTCAAGTAGGGTGATTACTCTCTCAAGGAGTGGATTCATCCCAAATTCTTGTTGGGTTGATTGTGAGGTCATAGACTCTCTTTCTCAAGAAGAGTCAAAACCCACTAAGCTTGACTTAGTGTTTCAAACCACCAAATTTAAGTAAAATCATACAAATAACCCAAATAACAAACACCCAATATCATCCAAGCATTAATTAAGAATACCCATTAATTACCTACACTAGGGTTAAGCCACAACCCTAGCTAATGGGTTTAGCTAAACATGGAACAACCAGAAAAAGATGAAAGAATAGAAGAGATTGACATCATCATCAATTATAAAATTAATCTACTTGATTCCACACTAATTACTCAAGAAAATTGCCTAAAATAGGCTAAGTACGAGAGTCACGAGCTCAGCTGCTACAACATATGATAAAACTTGACCTAAAAAGTAAATTTTCTATTTATACTACACAGAAAAATCGGACAAAAATGCCACTGAGGGTCTGTTGCATACCGCACAAAAATGGCATGCAATCGCATAGGTCTTATGGTCTTCAGTTTTGGCTTCTGGGCTTGAGGATGCGGACCGCATGGAAATGACACACAACCACACAGGTCATGGTACGCGGATCTCGTGGAAATGTCATGCGGCCGCCCAACTAAAGTGATGCAGACTGCGTGAAAGTGGCATGCGGCCGCACAAAAGACTTTCTCAATTTTGCTGATTCTTTGAACTTCTCCTACGCGGACCGCACTGGTTTGTTGTGCGACCGCATAGGCATGTTGCCTTGAGTTTCTGAACTTTAGCCTGTTGTCAGTGCGGACCACAGCGCGGGTTCTCCTCTATCTTGGTCACTCTCTAAACTATCCTACGTGGTCGTACACCAAAACAGTGCGGTCCGCGCAGGTCACTTATGACTTGACTTCTTGCAGACTAATCTGTGCAGCCGCACATCAAAATAGTACGGTCCGCATAGGTGACCTTCTTCCCACTTTGGTTATTTGTTGACGTCGGGCAGGTTTCACTCCTCTTTTGAGATGATTTGTGATATTCATCATCTCGTCACTCAAACCTGGAATCAAACCCAATTTGTAAGCAATTTAAGACTAATTTGAAGTTGTTTATGCACAAAGCTCAGGTAAGATGGAGTATAAAACATGTATAGTTCAAAGATATCAACTCCCCCAAACTTAAACCTTTTCTTGTCCTCAAGAAAATAAAAATAAGACCTATCCCTCAATGAAAAGCACCCCGGTAATTCATGTTCTTCCTAAGGTAACCTCAACGAGCCTCAGTTGGGACTAACAATTGCCCTCAATGCATATGTATTATTAACACCTTTAAACTTTGAACACTTGTGGATCAAGTGCGACACAAGAGCATCAAGGGTTGACACAACTCATCAAGGAGCCTTTCTCAAACACTTCGGTCATTCTGGAACCTAGACTCACGTATCTTCGACTGTCCCTAAGTGCACCTCACCTTTTAGAATAATTGCACGTAAAATGAGGCTAATGAAGTCTCTCTCATCTCTCACAAAGAAATAGCCCTAAGACCGGCTTTAAGCACCATATGTTTACCCTTCATATAAGTATCCACTAATTTAGGCTTCTCTCAACTCAAGATCACATAGGGATTTTGCGGAGTCATTGTGAAGGCTTTTGGGTAGAGGTAGAATATGATGTTGTTTCAATGGTTTCAATCTTCCCATATGCACTTCATTTGATTCATTTTGGCACACTTTCTTGACTCAATTAAGTAATTCACTTCTTTTGGGGCTATAGGGATGCAATATCACTCTTTCTTTTGCAACTCAACACCTTTTTCCTTTTTGTATACTCTTCCACACCTTTTTCACTTTTGTTGTCCTTTTATTCCCTTTTTTATTGTTATTACTTTTGTCTTTCTTTTTGTCCTTTTCTCTTTTTTATTGCCTTCTTTTTCTTTTTGCTTTTGTGCCTTTCCACCACATTGATACCTTTCTTGTTTCCCTCCCCCAAACTTAGTCATTTGCCACTACTCAAGGGAAGCTTTGGGTGCCAAGAGAAGGTCTAATTAAGAATAGGTATAGGCTTGTAATTTGGTTCATGAAAGAATAAGGTTTGAGGCTCAAAAGGGGTGAACTAGAGATCATTTGATTGGTAGGTCATGGAATTGTTCAATTTTGCACTTTTGGATCAAGGAGAGCCTAAGATAATTTCTCAAGTCAAGTTCCACCAAATATTTCGCCTCAACAAACATTCGGGGCAAGTTTTAGGCTGTTGGCACGGTACTTGGGCTCAACACATCGACTTCTCACCACACGCACTCAAGGATTGCCAAAAACAGAGTCGAGGTCACACAACAACATTAGATATGACTCAAGCACACAATGGCCCAACACGACCATATGATGATTGTTTGGTCAACACAAGAGTCTCAAGGTCACGAGTTTCACCATCCTAAACACAACTTAATGTCTTTGACCATAAGATCAAAGGCAAATGTGCTAGGCCCAAGTGAAGCCTTGCCTGAGGTACCCTTAACTACAAAAACTTGAAAATCAAAAAGAAAAAATCAAAAACTGACTCAGCCCTTAAGAAATTTGTCACGCTATCTATCATAGGGAAGATCCACCCGGTTCTCACAAAATATTACCCTTGGAAAGAATCGGGGCATTAAGAAAACCAAGGGCTTATTGTCAACACCAAAACTAAACCAAATAGAGGCTACGAGCCTAACTTTGCAACTAAAATAAAAAACTTTAACGAAAATATGAAAATAAAAAATAAAAAGAAAGCTCAAACGAAACCCAAATGAATATGTACAAAGGAGAAGTAGAATATACAACCAAGGGAGTTCAGAATCAAAAGTTATATACAAATCAACTAGAACTACGAAAGTACTAAAAGTAATCAATATGTACAATCATCCAAATGTAAACAAAAAGTAGGGCCACATCCATACAAATAAGAGCTAGCATTGTCCCAAATGCTAAATACCAAATATATCATCAAAATCAAATAAAGGATATAGGAGTGGCCCCTCAAGCCTCATCATCTGCTGTCTACTGGTCAATGGCTCACGTGTCCTTTGTACTGACCGGGACCTTAGACCGGTCCCCAGCCTGCTGTTGTTGTGCTATGGGGACATCCGGTGCCTGCTCCTGAAATGGCTCAACTACTGTTGGGGCTAGAGGAAGCTCGGTATCTGCAGTGTTGGATAGGCCATCCTGAACCGGTGCTACTGCTATCACGACTCCCTCAATGTTGGGGAGCTTTCTCTTCTTCCTCGGCCCCTCCTCCTCCTGTGGCTGCAAATCTAATGGCTCCCCGGACGGCTCAGCAAATAATAAGTCAAGTGGTAGCTGATCCCCTACTAACTTGTCTACCTGTACCTGCAACTTTGCTACCGAATCCTTGGATGCCTTCGTCTTTCTCAATTTCCGGTGCTCCTTAGCCAAGTATTTGAGAGCCTTGCTATGCTCCCCAACTGCCTTTGCCAAATTTTCCTGCTCTACAATCATCTTTTCCTGGTTGGCCAGGATTTTCTTTAGAGTCTCATCAATGGAGGTAGGCACCTCAACAGTCACTGGGGCTCTCTTTGCCTGAACTGCAGTGGTCAGTGTGGCCAACTTGGATGTCACAGCCGATATCCAGTTGTTTACACTAGCAAGTGTGTGTGTGAGCTGATTTGCCGTGAATCTGTGAGTCTTCGACACCGAAATCACCGGGTCATCTGTGGTAGTAGGATGAGCGGTGGATGGGCCTGGAGGCACTGTCTCAATAGTAGTCTGCTCAATGGCAGCTGGCTCTTCAGACTGGCCAACTGCGGTGGAAGTGGAGGCCTGGACCTTCTTGGATCCCTTAGGGTTGTCCGGACTCTTTTGATCATACCAAGAGTACGGGCCCACCGGTGGTGCCATGATGTCAAATTTCTTCTTTTTCACTTTCATCTTCCGGATGTAGAGTGTCAATGTGTTGGGGAAGGGGTAGTTGGTCTTTGTCTCGTACCCTGGAGATCACCCGAGACATGATGTTTCCTACATTCAACGGAAAACCTGCCATGATAGAGGCAACAAGAACAACACGATCAACTGAAACAGAATGATCATGTGTGGTCGGGTCTAGCCGATTGCACACGAAGTTCAACCACCCTTTGGCTTCAAAGTTGAGGGTGTTTCTGCTGATTTTCTCCGGTGCCTTCAACCATACAAGAACTGTACCTGGAGCAACTAGAATCCCGGCTAACCACGAGTGAGCTTCTTCTTTCAGTGCAAGCTTTTCCAAGTACTGAGACTCACTTCCTCCCCAAACCCCAGCAAGTCATTCAAATATTTCCCGTCAAACACTATCGTCTTGTTCCTCACCTTTGTTGCTTTTGTATCCCGAACCACATGGTGAACATTGCTGTAAAATTCTTTCACCATGTGTTCGTTAGCATAGCCAACCCTTTCCTTAAAGAATACCTAACCTTCTCTCGTACGGAATTGAGCTTGTATGTGAGGGTTGTGAGGAAGCAAGTCATCATCAATGAAACACCGCTCCGGAATCAGGTTTCTCTTTGGCCAATATTACCTATACCGGTGGAAGGATACCTCACTGACAAATCTATCCTCCCAAGCCTCTGACTTCCTCATTCTATCTATCCCCCCGATTTTTGATTCTCCTACCTCGGCATACCCCGCACTCTCCTCTGATATTGAAGCTGTGGAAGAGGTGGATTATCTACTTACGTCTCTATCATCAGTCCCGAACTCATCAGACGAGCTCGAGACTACATTAACTTGATTTTTTGAAGTTGCCATGGTTGCAGCCTCCGGAGAAGAGTCCTCAGGAGCGAGGACCTATATTGATGCATGAGTGAGGATGGACTCGGAAGTGATGTCCCGGGAGGGTGCGTACTCACTCTCACTTGAATATGAAGCCGCCCCGTTGGCTGCCTGAATGATCTTTCTTTGCTAATTTATTGTTTCCTTATCTTTGGGAGTGAGTTTTATCACTCTGCACACAGTCTTCCCTCGGGAAGCACCACCCCTCTCGGGTTGTTTATCTGATCCCCCACGTTGTATTTGTTTACCGCCCCTTTTCTGCACCATTTTCAGTTAATTGATGAAAAAGGACGATAATTGCACAATGTGAGTGGGTGAAAAGTAGATGGGAGCTTTCAGGTGAAATTGGGAAAAAAGTAAAAGGAGGCTCCAGCTGTCTATATATAGAAAATCGTGGGGCCCAATTCTTTCCTACCTGTGCGACCGCACAAAAATGGCACGCGTACCGTGCAGGATTTCAGCTCACACCGACCGCACTTATTTGTCATGCGGCCGCATGGGAAACTTCAGAGGCTTGGTGCATTTGGCCACACCTATGCAGATCACACTGATTTGGCATGCGGCTGCGTGGAAAACTTCATAGAGTGTCCATTTCTTATTCCTTCCACGCGGACCGCACTAAAGTGGTATGCGGTCGCGTAGGGTCTTTTGAGTTTTGCACCTTCAACTTGTCAAGCCCACGCGGCACTGTTTTGGTGTGCGGCCGCGTGGGCACTGGTCAGAGACTGTTCTTTTTTTACATTTTTCTTTGCACTGGTTCAACAATATCCCTGCAACACTTCACAAACTATCAGCCCAAAAATCCTATTCTACACAGAAAAATAAGGAAAAACAAAAGACATGGGTTTCCTCCCAAGAAGCGCCCGATTTAACGTCGCGGCACGACGCATATTACCATCATAGTCACCTCAAATGAATCAGCGCCACCATGTGGCTATCATCAAACTTGCGCAAATAATGCTTGACTCGATGTCCATTGACCCGGAATGCCTCACCATTTTTTTAGATCAATGGAACCGAAAGGAGTAACTCTAACCACTTCAAAAGGACTGCTCCACTTGGACTTAAGCTTTCCCGGACACAACCTTAACCGGGAATTGAAGAGAAGAACCATATCCCCAACTTTGAATTCTTTCCCCCGGGCATACTTGTCATGGAGGTACTTCTTCTTGTCCTTGTACAAGGATGAGCTTGAATATGCATGTCGGCACGATTCTTGATTTGACGGTGCCGACATGCATATCACACGGGACCACACCGTTAACCAAATAATTAGCAATGTCGGCAAACCACGCCATGTCAAGCATAGAAACTGAGAGGAGTAGTTCGTCCGAAAAAGAATCATTTATCTCAAGGCTGTCCGAAGGGCCTCCCTCCCTCCTCCAATCTAGAAAAGTGATCTGACACTTGATTCTCACTTCCTTTTCTATCAACGATCTCTAAATCAAATTCTTGTAGAAGAAGCACCCATCTCATCAATCTTGTTTTTGAGTCCTTTTTAGTCATCAAGTACCTAAGAGTGGCATGATCGGTATGGATAATCACTTTGGCCCCATAAGGTACGGGCGAAACTTCTCCATGGCAAATTCAATGGCAAGCAATTCCTTCTCGGTGACTGTGTAGTTTCTTTGTGCCTCATTCATAGTCTTGCTAGCTTTAATACACCGGATGGAATAATTTGTTTATTTTCTGGCCCAAGACCTGCCCAACCGCAACATCACTAGAGTCGCACATGATCTCAAAAGGTAAGCTACAATTTGGTGCGGTTATGATGGGGGTAGTCACCAATTTTTGTGTTAGAAGCTCAAAGGCCTCCATGCACTTGTCATCAAACACATATTTTGCATCCTTCTCCAACATCTGACACAACAGGTTCACCACCTTAGAAAAGTCCTTGATGAATCTTTGGTAGAAGCCCGCATGTGCTAGAAAACTCCTCACCCCTTTGACAGAGATAAGGGGAGGAAGACTTGAGATCACCTCGATTTTTGCTTTGTTGACCTCGATCCCCCTTTTCGATATTTTATGACTGAACACAATTCCTTCTTCCACCATAAAGTGGCATTTCTCCCAATTGATCACCAAATTTGTGTCTTCACAAATGGCCAACACATGGTCAAGATTTTGCAAACATTCACCAAATGAGTCCCCGAATACACTAAAATCATCCATGAAGACCTCTAATATGTCCTCCACCGTATCAGTGAAGATTGCCATCATACATCTATGAAAGGTCGTTGGAGCATTACACAGTCCAAATGGCATACGAGAATGCGAATGTGCCATACGGACATGTGAAAGTTGTCTTTTCTTGGTCCTCTGGGGCAATGAGAATCTTGTTATAGCCGGAGTACCTATCTATAAAACAATAGAACGTCCGGCCTGCCAAACGGTCAAGCATCTGATCCAAGAATGGCAAAGGAAAATGGTCTGTTCTTGTAACATTGTTCAATTTTTAGTAGTCCATGCATACCCTCCAACCCGTCACAGCAGAATCAGCTCATTATTATCATTGGTCACTACCGTCATTCCTCCCTTCTTTGGCATGCACTGAACTGGGGATGTCCATGAACTATCAGAAATTCGATATACCACACCGGCGTCAAACCACTTGATGATTTCCTTCTTAACCACCTATTGCATGGCCTCATTGAGTCTCCTTTTGTGTTCAAGAGATGGTCTCGCATCCTCCTCCAATATTATCTTGTGCATGCAAAACGTGGGTCTAATACCCCAAATATCCACCAAGTTCCATCCAATCGCCCGCTTGCACTTTTAAAAACCTCCTAAGTGGCATCCACCTACACATTTGTCAAGCAAGAGGAAAGAATAACCGGTAAAGTGAAATTAGGACCAAGAAACTCATACCTGAGGTGAGGAGGAAGTGGTTTCAACTCCAACACCGGTGGCTCCTCAATGGATGGTTTGGTGGGTGGAGGTGTGCGATTTTCAAGATCAAGAGATAGCTTCCTCGGTTAATAGGAATATGAGCCCATTCCATGAAGTGCATTCACACTCTCCACCCTTTCCAAAATATCCTCAACCTCCATGTTTATGATCATGGCCTCGAGTGGGTCCTCAACATTTTCCATTGCGTGTGTTCATCCACTATCACCGCCCTGATAATGTCAACAAACGAACACACTTCAGTTCTATTTTGTTGGCGCATAGACTTGCATAGATGGAAAACCACTTTTTCATCACCAACACGGAAAGTCAATTCTACCGCCTCTACATCAACCAAGGTCTTCCCTGTATCTAGGAATGGCCTTCCAAGAATAATAGGCACCTCAAAATCCACCTCGCGGTCCATGATCACGAAGTCCGCCGACAATATGAACTTGTCAACCCGAACGAGGACATCATCAATAATTCCCAAGTGTCGCTTCATAGACCGGTCCGCCAATTGAATCCTCGTGGAAGTGGGGCGTGGTTTCCGAATCCCCAAAGTTTTGAATACGGAATAAGGCATAAGATTGATACTTGCCCCCAAGTCACATAGGGCTTTTGCAAAATCTGCGCTTCCAATGGTGCATGGTATTGTGAATGCACTGGGATCCTCTAGCTTCGGAGCCATGGAGTGCACAATGGAACTCACTTGATGTGTCATCTTAATAGTTTCGCACTCCATAGATCTCTTCTTAATAACCATGTCCTTCATGAACTTTGCATATCCAGGCATTTGTTCAAATGCCTCCACCAATTAACTTTTTAAACTGATTGTCACCATTTTGCTTGGCCAATCTTTGAGGATATGGTGGAGGAGGCCTAGGTATAGGTGCCTTGGCTTTTGGAACCGTAGGTTCCGGCATGTCAATGAAGTGTTCCCTAGACAGGTTCACGGCCTCTTGGGTCTCCTCCTCACACCCATCAATATTTATTTTCACTTCATTCCTCACAATTGGTTCATCAATATCTTCAACTACTAACAGGACATCATCTTCCCGCAACTCATCATCATCGACCCTAACTTGACTTTCTTGCACATCACCCCCTCTCACACTACGCGTTTTCACCCCCATGACATGGTTATTGTGCCCACCCTTGGGGTTTACCACTGTATCACTTGGTAGTGCACCCTTCGGGCGAGTGTTGAGAGATTGTGATATTTGTCCAAGTTGCACCTTTAAGTTTCGGATCGAAGTGTTGTGGGAGGCTATTTGGGCATCCGAGTCATGATTACTCTTCATTATTTGTTCGAACGTGTTCTCAATTCTACCCATATCTTGACCCGAAGAACTCGACCCTCGAGATTGGAACGAAGGTGGGTTGTTCGGTTATTGGAACATCGGGGCCTTTGAAAGCCTTGCCCCCGATTGCCTTGATTATCTCCTTGATTGTTGCTCCACCCACCATTGTTGTTATTGTTCCAATTGTTGTTGTTTCCACCCCAATTGCCTTGGTTGGCTTGATTACCCCAATTGTTACCTTGATTACCTTGATTGCCCCAACTGTTACCTTGATTACCTTGATTGCCCTAATTATTGTTCCAATTTCACTATTTTGTTAGTTCCCCCAATTTCCTTGGGAACTCCATTGTTGATTCCTTTGATTTCCTCTATTACCTTGGTAGTTATTGACATATTGGACCTCTTCACTTTGGTCATTATATCAATCATTCGAATAACCACCATTCCCGTCATCAAAGTTGTCAAAATTTTTCGGAGGTTGTTGTTGCCCTCTTTGCCTTCTTTTCATCATACTCACTCCCTCCGTGGCATTGACTTGACGCGGATGTTGAGCTTGTTGAAGTTGCACCTTAGCCAATTGGTTCATTGTTGTTGTGAGTTGGGCGATGGCTTGGCCATGATCATGCAACTCCTTATACAAGTGTATAACATTGGGATCACCTTGAGGAACATTAGCCCGACTTTGCCATGCCGAAGAAGTATCGGGCATTTCATCAAGAACATCACAAGCTTCGTTGTATGAAAGCTTCATAAAATTACCACCAGCCAACTGATTAACAATACATTGGTTTGTTGTGTTTATACCCAGATAGAACGTCTGTTGGATCATCACATCATTCATATCGTCGTTGGGCACTCTTTCACCATTGTCCAAAATCTCTCCCATATCTCATGTAAAGGCTCCATCGTCTCTTGCTTGAAATCTAGGATCTCATCTCTAGGAGCCGCCATATGACTAGGTGAGAAGAACTTTGCAATGAATTTATCCTCCAGTTCATCCTAAGTAGTGATGGAATGATTTGGCAATCGCTCCAACCAGTCCAATGCTTCCCCCCGAAGTGAGAAGGGGAAAAGCCTTAGCCTCAGTGCATCTTTTGAAACATTCATCTGCTTGCTCCCCCAACAATTATCCACAAACCCTTTCAAATGTTTGTAAGCGTTTTGGTCCAAAGCGCCTATGAAATATCCTCGTTGTTTGAGCAACGTGAGCATGAAATTGGTGATTCAGAAGTTCCCCGCTCGGATTCGTGGAGGAGCTATTGCACTTGCGTACCCTTGATTGGGTCGAACTTGTGGAGCAACTCTTGGTGGAGGTGGAGGAGGGTCTGGTATGTTGTCATTAGCATTAGCATTAGCATTTGTATTAGCATTCCTACTCCTCCTTTGTGCTTGGGGTAAAAATCTCATCTTGTTCCACATCTTCCACCTCCTCCACTCCAACCTTAATAGGATCATTTGCATTTAAAGCCATTGGTACCTGAGTTAAATAAACAAACAAAATAACTAAAAAGAAGGAAAGAGAAGCAAAACACAATACTAGCCACCAAATAGTCAAACACCGTAAAGCTCCCCGGCAACGGCGACAAAAAGTGATCAGTGCGGACTCACACCTAAGTATGAGTGGGCGCGGTTACTAATAACCCAATAGTGTATCGGGATCGATAAATCCACAGGGAGCTTCAATTTGAAGTTGAAATATTTGCTAGCCTAGAGATGCGTTTTGACTTCTAATTGGCCTTCTTATCATTTTTGGGTTTTCTATTTGTTTCAACTAAAATTATCACTACGATTGTAAGCTAAATTTATGCTAAGATGTAATGTTACATTTACGCAATAAGAAAAAGGCACTAGGGTCATGACATTCACCTAGGTGGCTAATTAACAGGTATTAAATTCTAACACAAGGATGATAATTATAGGGAATATGGATAACCGTTGCACTTCAGCACTCACTCTCACACCTCTCGGTAGAGAGAGTTGATTTTGCCTAGTTGACTCTCTCGAGACCAATTGGGTAGGCTAATTTGCCCAAGAAAATCAAGGTTCAAGTAGGGTGATTACTCTCTCAAGGTTTAACCCGTTACTTGGGACTACCATTCTCATGGGTCCATCCTAATTCTTGTTGGGTTGATTTCTCAAGAAGAGTCAAAACCCACTAAGCTTGGCATAGTGTTTGCAACCACCAAATCTAAGTAAAATCATACAAACAACCCAAATTCAAACACCAATATCATCCAAGCATTAATTAAGAATACCCATTAATTACTCACGCTAAGGTTGAGCTACAACCCTAGCTAATGGGCTTAGCTAGACATGGAACAAGCAGAAAAAGAAGAAATAATAGAAGAGATTTACATAATCATTAATTATATAATTAATCTACTTGATTCCACACTAATTACTCAAGAAAATCGTCTAAAATAGGTTAAGTACGAGAGTTACGAGCTCAGCTGCTACAACATATGATAAAACTTGACCTAAGAAGTAAAATGTTTTATTTATACTACACAGAAAAACAAGACAAAAATGCCCCTGAGGGTCTGTTGTGGATCGCACAAAAATGGCATGCAACCGCATAGGGCTTGTGGTCTTTAGTTCTAGCTTCTGAGCTTGAGGATGCGGACCGCATGAAAATGATACATGGCTACACAGGTCATGGTACGCGGACCCCATGGAAATGTCACATGGCTGCACAAATACAGTGATGCGGACCGCGTGAATGTGGCATCCGGCCGCACAAGAGACTTTCTCAATTTTGCTGGTTCTCTGAACTTCTCCTACGCGGACCGCACTGGTTTGGTGTGCGGCTGCGTAGGCCTGTTTCCTTGAGTTTCTGAACTTTGGTCTCTTGTCAGTGCGGATCGCATGGAAATGGATGCGGTCCGCGTGGGTTCTTCTCTGTCTTGGTCACTTTCTGAACGATCCTACGTAGCCGCACACCAATATAGTGTGGTCCGCGCAGGTCACTTCTGACTTGACTTCTTACAGACTAATCTCTGTGGCCGCACATTAAAGCAGTGCGGTCCGCACATGCGACCTTCTTCCCACTTTGGTTATCTGTTGACGTTGGGCAGGTTTCACTCATCTTTGAGTTGATTTGTGATATTCATCATCTCGTCGCTCAAACCTGCAATCAAACGCACTTTGTAATCAATTTAAGACTAATTTGATGCAGTTTATGCACAAAGCTCAGGTAAGATGGGGTATAAAACATGTATAGTTCAAAGATATCAGTGCACGGTATCCTGCATGGGTGTTCGCCTAAGGGACTCAACTTCGGCTGGCCTAGCATCAAGCTCAGCTATAAAGGCAGTAATCTGAGCCCGTAGTTCTGCAGCGTCGACCTCCACCCCACAGCTGATCTCCAAGTCCTTTTCTTTTGACTAAAGGATAGTTTCCAGTTTGTTATTTTGAGCCAAGGCAGCCATCAGCTGCTCATCCATCTCCTTCAACTCAACCGATCTCTTCTCCAAAAGAGCTTGTGATTCATTAAGGCCCTCATGGAATGTCCGGAACTGGTGGTCCTGCTTAAGCATGTCTGCCAACGCCTGATGCTTGGCACGAACCTCTTTGTACTTCCTCGCTATTTTGGTGAAGGTGGCCGCCTTCTTTTTCTCACTCCACCTCCTATCTACCTCCAAGATGAGGGTCTGAAAAAGAAAAGAAGAAACGCGTCAGTACGTACCACAGTCGCTTTATACGACAAAATAAAAAAAGGGCTGAAAGCTTCCTGCAAAGTTGAGCCGGCTACCCGCCTCGACAAGTCCATGTTGCTAACACTTCTCAGCGACTCATGCTCCGCAGCCGCACACAGCAGGGTCATGTCTTCCGCGGCCTACTCGCTATCTTCCAATAAATTGTATTCATTAGGGATCACAATGTGGCGAGTAGACCGGCCATCCCTCATCTCCACACGGGCCGAGATGCCCGGTGCTACCCCAAGAGCGGCTTCAGAGCCCGTCCTCTAAATCTCCACAGCTGCTTCATTAACAGCGGAAGACGACTCACCTCCTGGGGCACGAACCGAACGAGCAACGACAACTATTCTCTAAGGAACCATTCGCCCAGAACGAATGGCCTCAGCCATAAAGGTTGACCTCGGTACTTGGCAAGGATCACTAGGCCTCCTTACGCCCTCAACGGCAATCCCTTTGCCAGTAATCAATCGCCGCCTCTTTTCCCCAGGCGGCTCCTCTCCATAGGAAGTCGCCTCTACTGGAGCGACTTCAGCTACCGGCACAGAAGCGGTTTCAGGTGTTGTTGTTGCTACGACCTCTGCTATCTCTACAGAAGCAGCCTCATGCACCGCCTCCAATGCAGCTACCGATGTAGCCCCTTGCTAGGGAGTCGAAAAGGGGCTACGTCTAGATGAGCCTCCCATAATTATGTCTCCCCCGTCAGAGTTAGACTCTGCCCTAGACGGTCCGTCATCAGTTTTTTTCTTCTTTGTCCTTGAAGAAGCACCTCGACCTAGCAAACGAAAAGCACATCAGGTACGAAGGTCTCCAAGTCAAAACAAAATGAAAGGAAACAGGGAAGGTTGTTACTAGTTGGGCCGTACAACCTACAGAATTCAGGCCAAGGGGGGCATTTCTCTGCATACAGTATCAAACCCGCCACCCACGACCTAATTTCATCGACGGGACGGGGTGAGCAAGCCACCACTACCAAAAAAGGGAATAAAGTAAGTCAAGAGTGATTGGTCAGTCAAAACAGGGCATTGCAAAATTACATGTAGAGATACTTACATCCTGCATTCCACGTCTTTGGAAATCCTTCAGGATCGGACACTAGATGGCTCATCCTAACATAAAAGAATTTACGCTAGAACTCATGGTTAGATTTGTCGTCAGCCCTCATGACGAAGCTCTTCTTACCACGGATCCTCAGTTGAAGCATGGTACCCCTCATATAACTAGGGCTGAACATCTATAACATGTGGTGAATGGAAACGACAGTCCCGGCCTCACCCCCGAGTGTGGTAAGGATCCGACACACCTTCAGGGCTTAAGATGTGAGTTGAGCCGGGCATATATGGTAGAAGCGGCAGAGCTCTTCCGCCAAAGGGTTAAGCGTGAAGCCATACCCGATCCTAAGAGCATACTCATAAAATGTACAAAAACCGAGCCTATACACATCGGCATAGTCCATCCCGGCCAGAGCTATTTCGACATGATCAGGGATGTTGTATCTTGCTCTGATAACGTCCAGGTGATACTGGAGCAAATCGCTCTGCTCCCAAGGACAAGAAGAACATGTCGTATTGAAGTCTTTCCTTACACTCAAGTTGTCATGGCCCAAATTCCCAAACCTGGTCGTGATGGCGCCTCTCGTGAAGACAAGGACAACCAACTAATCCAAATCGCATTTTTAACAATTCTTAAACATATAGAATAGAAAATACAGCTTAAATTACGTTGATTAACAATATATATACAACCCAACTCAGCCCGACCGGGGTGTTACAAGTCACAAGCATCTAAGATATAGGAACACAACTACAGAGTCAACTATATATATATAAAATGAAATCTGAAGTTCAAGATGAAGTCCGGTGCGGCGAACGCTAGTGGTCACCTTACTCGGCTATAATAGAAATACCTTCAGTCTACTAACTACCTGCTACCAGGTGATCAATACCTGCAACTGCACGCGAGGTGCAGGGAGTAGAGTGAGTACTTCCAACTCAGTGGTAATAAGAGTAAATAATGCTGAGAGGCAAGAAATCACGTAAGAGCACTACATCATGCTATAAAGTACTGTACCACCCTTTTTAGATCCAATAGCTCCATGATAATACTTTATAAAATATCTTAAGTATAACGCTATCTCAAGAAGTAAAATCAATTATGCCATAAAAACCATAGGTATCAGATAATTCTCCTTTTAAAATAGAGGAAATAACCAATTCAACAATTAAGGAATAATCACAAGTTTGCCCCTCGGGCTCAATATCAAACTCTCAGTATAGTATCAGCCCCACTGGCTCACTCTCAACACCAGCACATACAACATCAGCCCCTCGGGTCACTCCCAACTCACCAGACACAAACAACGGCCTCTCGGGCCCACTCCCAACTCACATGGGTACCATGCGCTCATTGGGGGTGTGTACAGACTCCGGAGGGGATCCTACAGCCCAAGCGCAATATCAATAGGCCTGAAAGCCTTCACACATCACACACAAGGCCTGCAAGCCTCCTCATATAACACTCGATGCCTGAAAAGCCTCCTCACATAGCACTCGAGGCCTGAAAGCCTCCTCCACAACCCTCAATATATCCTCACGGATGGCCCACGGCCTCAATCAGTGCAGGAAGTAGTCATAAGCCTCTTGGGCTTCAGTAAAACAATAGTGCTCAGCTCATTGACATTTTTAATATCATTTAAATCTCGAGTTGAGTAGAAACGTAGCTTAGTTCACAAAATAATAGAATTCAATTGGACTGAATTCAGTAATATTTCAATTCGTGAGGAAAAATAGTGATGTAATTCACAAGATTTCAGATAATTGGCACAAAGCCCAAGTATGGCAATAAGCCCAAATCATGATAAAAATTAATAATTCTTTATCAAATACGCGGTAAAATCAACACCCGAGACGGACCAAGTCAAAATCCCCAATGCTGCTCTACCCCACACCTACACATGGCGTGAAAGTCACCACAATACAACACTATGATGCGTAGTCCCGGGTTTCAAACCCTCAGGACATCATTTACAAATATTACCTAGCTCGAACTGGCGAAATTTCTAGCCCGCGACGCCTTTGCGCCTCAAACCAGCCTCGACGCGCGTCAAATCTAACCAAAGTCACACAAATATTGATGAAGCTCGATTTCTAAAAGACAGTATTTTAGCTATACATATATGAAATTCGCCCCTTAATGATACTACAATGATCCAATACAGTTATGTAACTCCAATCTACAATACAACATCCAATAGGGCCAATATTACCACTAGATCCCATAAATTATGCCAATTTATGCATATTATCAAACATCTTGTAGGCATAAATTTTTACACCTCATAACTATAGCATTGATTCCTCCAAATGAGGAACAGTTTGTTGTGTTGGAAACTAGACTCATAGGGATTACATTTGATAGGTTTTAGCTCACACAAATCTTTATATAACGGGAGATATGATCGTCCAAAGTGAGGTCTTGTGCACACTCGTTTACAATTTCGTCTATTATGAAATTTTCTAACTTCAAAAGTTCCCGTTAGCCATCCGAAATCATCCCGAGGTCCCCAGGACCTCAACCAAAAGCACAAACATATCTTAAAACATTATTGAAACTTTTTCCAATCATCAAAACACCTTAAACAACATCAAAACCATTAAGTTACATCGAATTCGCGCCTAAGTTCTCCCAAAACATTCAAAATACACATTTGATCAAAAACCCGACGAAATCACCTCCGAATCACATGAAATTTTGCGCACACATCTCAAATCAAATAATGAAGCTACAGAAATTCTCGAAATTCCATTCTAACCCTCGGATCAAAATCTCGCCTACCAACCGGATTTCGCCAAATTCCTAACTTCGCCAAAATAGGTTAACTTCTACACCGAACCTCCAAAATTACTTCCGGTTGCTATCCTAAGCCTTAAATCATCCCCCGAAAATAACCAAATCATCGAAAATAAACTCCGAGCCCTCTAAATCATAAGTTAACTTCCGGTTGACCTTTTCCAAATTGATCCTTCCTTAAAGAGACTAAGTGTCTCATTTCTTATCAAGATTATTCCAAATCAATTCTAACGCACCTAATACCGGTAATGAAACATAAGAAAGCAAAAAATGGGAAGACCAGGTAGTAACTCACAAGATGATGGGTCGGGTCGTCACACAAGTCCTTCGGTAAAACATTGTCTACCGTCAAAGGAACTAGGGTTTTCCCGCTCCTTCCCCTTCACCATCGGAAGAGGGCGGAACCCTAGAAGGAGCACTGTTCTTAGCCTTTTTGCTTCCTTGGAATTTTTTCCATAATACACAATAAGAGAATAAAGTATTAGTAATGAGTGAGACAATTCTCAAGAATGGTATCTCTCTGAAAACAATGTAACTATTGCAAGAAAGAAGGATGAAGAAGAAACAAAGGGAAAATTACCAAAAGATCGAAAGATGAAATTACTCGAACCACTCTTCTATTTATAGTAGTAAGGCACATGGATATCGAAGAGGCTCAGTTCTGAAACCGGCGCCGAAAACCGAAACGTCACATCGTGTTCTGAATAGTCTCGGGAACAGGTATAACGATGACGCATGTGACTGTTGATGTCACCTTAAAAAAGGTGGATCGCAAATCAACAGCCCAACAATGGCTCCGCGTTCGTGCTCTGCGAAGGAGGGGCCTATGGGCGTGGTCAAATTCCCGTAAAGAGAAAATCGTGTATGTCCGTCCATTGAAGATGATCATTGAGTACGTCTCCAGCGAACGGAAGGACTAACTATATGGGGCTAATTTGGCTCATAACATCCCCGCGCCAGGTGGGCACGTCCTCCATGATAAGGGCGACCCAAGAAAGGGAGCGGCCCAAATCGATGAAGACGGAGTGATGTCGTTTAGCACCTGACCCTTTCACTGAGTGGAAGCCACCAACCTATGTACTTTTTTTATTATTTCGTGGAAGGTTTCCTATTATATAAAGAAAACCTTCCCATTGTAAGAGGCATCATTACTATTATCGAACAATACAATCTCTCTCTATCTCTATTTTTCTCTCGAATTCCTAACCATTGCTTCCTTCTTAAGCTAAGTCTGTTTTACTACTCATTAAGAGATCTACAAAAATTCTCAAAGTGATAATCATCTCTTGGGCTTATTATATTTAAATACAGTTTACCGCTATAAATTTTTTATTGTTTTTAGGTTTACAAAATATGAATATAATTTTTGAGCTAAACAGTTATTTTTCTTAATATAAATTGAAATCGGAACCTTTACGCGTTGGTAGGCTTTCGACTCAATCTAATTGACTATTTATCGGGTGCCAATAAAAAATAAAATTTTTGCGTGGGCTCATTATCTGATGCAGAACCGATGAGAGAGGGATAAGCGAGGATTGATAGCTTTCAAGTTCCAATGGAAAGAAAAAGGACGTGATATAAAAATAATACTAATTCTGCTCCTCGACGACAAATAATACAACCATTTTAATAGGCTAGTATAGCTTAAAACGTTAATGAGAACAAGTTGTTTTCCTCGTAATACTATTTATTTTGTGGTACGAAAAAATATTTCCCTTTTTGTTTACCCAATATCTTTTTTAAGTAAACAATATTTCCTTCTATGAAATTGTTTCTCCCAAACGTACATGTAAGTTTATGCGGTCGGCATGTAATAAAGTGACTAAAAGCCGTATGTCGATCCCACGAGGACTTGTGATTAACTATCAACTAAATTAGACTATCCTAATTATCTAAACAAGAATTAAACCTAGAAGTATTTTATTCTAAAATAATTAAATTAAATAAAAATAAATAATGAACTTTGAATAGAGGAAGAGCGGATTTTTATGTCATAATGTAATGAAAACGATCTAGGGTAATGCGCTTTCTAACATTCCTATTGTATTCTTCAATTGAATTGACTAACTAATTTATCCAGTTTATTGGTTGACAGGGTTAATATTGCTCATAAGAATATGTCGAGTTATTACTCGCCTATTCAAGCTAACCTAACACATATATGTCTATGAAGTTAGAATCAACAAGCACATATTTATAATTCATGTAAATTAACCAAGCAAGACAATTGGGTATATATCTATCCCTATTGCGAATCTGTTCCCCGAGGCCCGGGTTCAAGATCTTGCTCTACTCAATCCTATATGAAATCTAGAATTCCCACTTTCGAGTTCAACTCTAGATTTGTAGAAAATATTTAATTGGTGATCAAGCAATTAAATAATTAAGTGTAGGATTGAATAAATAAACCAATATGATAAACTAAGAAATCAAAATCAATATCCGAATACAATAGTCTCGAAAGAACCACAACCGTAGAACGTAAAGTTTAGCTCCACATAAATATGGTATCAAAATAACAAATCATACAAAGAAAAATAAAAATTATTAAGTTTGATGGAAGAAAAAATAAAACCCTGCTCCACGACGGCTCTGTTCTCTTCCTTGGTCTAAAATTACTCTAAAAACGTTCTCCTACGTATATATACCAAGTAGGGTTGAGCCCAAATAATTGTAACTTCTATAATGTGAAAAATGACACTTTTTAGGACTGGCCACGCGCGAGCTCGTGTGTCGCTTCGCGCGTAACTTCGCGCACTATTCTGCCTCAGCCCTTAATGCGTGCGACTTTGTGCATGTCTTCACGCATTTTTTACCCTGTTCTGTTGCGAATTTGAAAAAAATGTAACATATGAAAGTTGTAAATCTTTGAGTTAGATTTTCAACCATATATTGTGTAGCCCAAATGATTTCTGAGCAAAAAATTATATTTATTTTACTAGACAGTACGTGATCTTCCCACTGGATTCTTCGTTCGCACTAACTATCATTCGTTGACCCCCAAACGCGATCCCGGCTTAATTCCTTGAGCTTTCACTCAGATTTCAAAGCTTCAGATCACTTGAATTCATTCCATAACATCTACATAGCTCAGAATCACTATTACTGGGCATAAAACACACAGTTAGTGCAAGACACTAGCGATTAAAGCGCAAACTCAACTAAAGTGCAGTAAATTAGAGTGTAATAATCGACAGCCTATCATCAACACCCCACACTTAAATCATTGCTCATCCTCGAGCAATCAAACTATTCTTTTTATAGACACAACCTTTTTATATAATTCTCCTAACTCATCACACCAAGAATATTTAAAATAGACTAAGCACAAAAGGGTAACTTCTTCACCTCAAGATTTGACTCACAAGTACCACACATTATTCACAACTCATCCACTTGCTCTAACATAAAGATCACTGACATTAACTTTCCTTCATGAATCAAGTGCCCTCATACAACAAAAGAGAGCAGTTCCACACAATAAAATTTAAGAACACTTAGGAACTCAAGATTGAAAGAATTCACTCACTCTCAAAAATGACATTCATATGCCACAAAAGATGCACCATAATCTTGCCCATAGTGTACTACTCCACTAATCGAGCTCATTCAATCTAGGATCAATTTGGACTTTATTCGAATATAATGTAAGCTATGAGACGGGTAAGATACGTTTAGATATAAGAGTGACTACACCTCCCTAAGCACTTTAATACATACATTTTAAAATTTAAACCGCATACTTATATCAAACCAAAACTCCACCTTAACATCAATGTAAATAACCCCATGGTTCTTTAAGCATACGTACATCAAGAGTCACAATTCATCTTTTTTTTCCCCAGAATAATCCAACTATTTTTTTTTCAATTCAAGTGGCTCTTACTTTTTCAAAACAGTGCACATTTCTCCTTATTCAATTAGTTCCACTCAAAAGCCAAACCAACCACCCCACACTTTAATTTTTACAAAGTTCATAATAATTCAAGTGCTCATAAGAGGTGAAAAGGTTCAAATAAATGGTTAATTCAAACAAATGGACAAGGCTTGTAATGTGGTTGCCAAAGAAAAAAGATTATAGGCTCAAAGAGATTAACTACGATACATAACAATTAGTGGGTAACATATACATATCTGGCTCGACAAAGAAATGTCTATATCACTTCCGAGACTGAACAAGACTACTATTTCGCTTTGCAAATACACGATGCAAGTTCTAGACATCAAATGCAATGCACTGAATAACGCAACACCTTGCACACACATGGCACATAACTCACTTAGGATTATATTCATAGACACTCTAGTTAAAATAGTTAAACGAAGTTAAGAAAATACAATTTAAGGTACTTCTACAAGAGTTCAAAACTAAGCCTAAGCGTTACAACCAAAGTATTCACTATTCTCAAGGCATAACCAAGTCAAGACATATTGCTTCAATTCAAAGCACAACACCATGGCTCCTACTCCCAAAAAAAATAACTACACCCGGTTCAAATAAAACCCTTGGAAAAGAACCGTTGCCCACAAAAATCAAGGGGGAATTACTACACTACCTATAAAGAAATTTTTTTGTCCTTTTTATACAGACATAAATCCCTCAAGAAAACTGTCTAGGAGATCCATCGCCGGGAAAGTCCAAATTTTGTTGCTATTTTTCAAAAAAAAAATTATTTAATTAAAATAACACAACTAAAATAGCATAGAAAGTCACTTAGACAATCTCCTCACCCCACACTTAAAATTGTGCAATGTCCTCAATGGACACTATAAATAATAAAAGGGTAAAAGAGACTCCCTGGTAGGCCAAAGGCCAGAGAATTAGCAGCTAACGGGATACTCAGACTTCTCCCAGGTATGATTTTTTGTGCGGGTACTTCATACTTAGTTTCAACCACCTGCTCACTTTTGCACTCGCATATTGGCTTTGACTCCATGCTCTTACTCCTACAAAATACAAAAAAAAAACACTACAAATATAACATAATAACAAAAAGAAGAAAAAATAGAATTGGGTTACCTCCCAACAAGCGCTTGATTAAACGTCGTGGCACGACGCCATCACTTTCACCACTTTTACTTCCACTTTGAGGATATAAATTGCGACCCTAATTCTACATCAATTTTTCTGTCACGTTCATGAGGCGATGGTGTGAAAATAAAGGAACCAAGTAATAAATATCGCATCTTGCACTTCTTGGACCTTAAGTGAGGAATGTCGTTTTGTCTCCTTGATATGACAAATTTTAGAATATAAACACTTTGTTCCTCATCCATTGACTCCTCCATATGCTCGACTAGATCAATTTCCATATCACCAACCAAGCACAACGTTGAAAAGTGTTTAGAATGAGGTCTAATACGCTCCAACTCCAAAATAGCATTACTTTTGACATCCTCAATTTGCACACTTCATCAACCTTGGCATTATCAATAATATTTTGGTCAAATTGTTGGAATTCCTCTCTCCGCTCCTCAAGTTGGCCAATATCTACAAAAATTGGTTGTAGGGCATTAGACGTCTCAACCTTTTTATTCAATTGATCATGAATGTCATCGATATCTAAGCCAAATTGGTCTATTTCTTGCCTGAGCTCAGTTATTCCTTCTATCAGTTGTTCTGTCATATTTGAAAGACCATCCAGGAGAAGCTCATGATATTTTATAAGTTGAGTTTGTTCCTCTAGCCAAGATTGGCTCACTATATCTGCTTCTTCAAAAGTATTTTCTGGTGGGAACTCGCTCTCTTCAGCCATTTCCTCCGATTCGGCCTTCATTCTCATGATTGCTGCACTAATTATTTGTACAACCTTTCGATTTTCATCTTGTATCTCGACTACTTGCCTCATCATGTCCATAAGATGAGCCATGCTTTCCATATCCTCAACTTCCTTGCTCCTATCAAACTCATAAACATTATTAGAAACATTATAGTAAGAATTATGAGAAGGATAATAAGAATTAGGACAACCATCCCAATGGCCACCTTGACCACCACATATATTACAAATATTCCACTAGTATTGAGATTGTGCGCACAACTCGCTCCCGGGAGCATCACGATAATTTTTCCACCATTGAGGTCCTCCACAATATAGACAAGGATCATCATAATAAGAATAACCAATATTCTACCAACTTTCATTCCAAGATTCCATGTTAAAATAAATAAAAAATATTAACTAAACTTAAAAAATGAATAAATAAAAATTTAAAAAATATAAAAGTCTAATTTAGAAGAATAGTTAATTTCTAAGTCCCCGGCAACGGCGCCAAAAACTTTTTGCTCCAAAGCGCACACGTAAGTATACGCTGTCATCAAGTAATAAAGTGACTAAAAGTCGGATGTCGATCCCACAAGGACTTATGATTAACTATCAACTAAATTAAACTATCCTAATTATCTAAACAAGAATTAAACCTAGAAGTATTTTATTCTAAACTAATTAAATTAAATAAAAACAAATAATGAACTTTAAATAGAGGAAGAGCAGATTTTTATGTTATCAATATAATGAAAACGATATAGGGATATGGGCTATCTAACATTCCTATTGTATTTTTCAATTGAATTGACTAACTAATTTATCTAGTCTATTGGTTGACAGGGTTAATAATGCTCGTAAAAATCTGTCGTGTTCTTTCTCATCTATTCAAGCTAGCCTAACCTATATGTCTATGGAGTTAGAATCAACAAGAACGCATTTATAATTCCTGTAAATTAACCAAGCAAGGCAATTGGGTACATGTCTATCCCAATTGCGAATATGTACCTCGAGGCCCGGGTTCAAGATCTTACTCTACTCAATCCTATATGCAATCTAGAATTTCCACTGTCGAGTTCAACTCTAGATTCGTAGATAGTATTCAATTGGTGATCAAGCAATCAAATAATTAAGTGCAGGATTGAATAAATAAACCAATATGATAAACTAAGAAATTAAAATCGATATCTGAATAACAATAGTCACGAAAGAACCACAACCCTAGAACGTGAAGTTTAGCTCCACATAGACATGATAGTAAACAAAAAAACATACAAAGAAACATAAAAATTACTAAGCTTGATGGAAGAAAAGATGAAACCCGATCTCCACAGCTGCTATGTCCTTGGTCTAAAATTACTCTAAAAACATTCTCATATATATATATATATATACACACACACATATATATACACACACATCAAGTAGAGTTGGGCCCAAACAATTATACTTTCTCCAATGTGAAAAAGGACACTTTTCCGGACTGGCCACGTGCGAGCTCGCGCGTAACTTCGCCGCACCATTCTGCCTCAGCCCTTAACGCACACGACTTTACTCGTGTCTTTGCGCGTTTTCCTCCATGTTACATTACGAATTTTGGAAAATGCATAACATGAAAGTTGTAACCCTTTGAGTTATCTTTTCAACCATATGTTGTGGAGCTAAAACACAGTTTTGAGCAAAAAGTTATGTCTATTGTACTAGACAGTACGCAACCTGCCTACTGGATTCTTCTTTCGCTCTAACTATCATCCGTTGACCCCCAAACGCGATCCCGGCTTAATTCCTTGAGCTTTTACTCATATTTCAAAGTTTTAATTCAGTTTAATTCATTCCATAACATCTATATAGCTCGGAATTACTCCTACAAGGCATAAAATACACAGTTAGTGCAACACACTAGCGATTAAACCGCAAATTCAACTAAAGTGCAGTAAATTAGAGTGTAATAATCGACTAAAATACGCAATTATAGCCTATCATCAGAAACTGTAATATTTTTCAGTAAAATAAATATCCAAACACTATTAATTTTCAAATATATATTTTCAATTTAACTTCAAACTTACATTTTTTTAAATCTAAATATTTTTTTACGTTCAAACGCCTACTGAATATTGCTGTTACTCTAAAGTCTAAATTAAATACTGCTCCCAAAATTGATTTTGACCTTATTCAAGAGGCCACTAGATCCACTGCAACTGAACAGTCCAAGAGGGTGTTTGGATGGGCTTAAAAGCTGGTCAAATCAGCTTTTAAGCACTTTTTTTATTTTTTTGGAGTGTTTGGCAACAAAAAAAGTTACTTAAAAAACAGCTAAAAAGTGCTTAAAAAAACAAAAGCAACAAGTTGGCTGACTCCAACTTTTTTGATTTTGGCTTAAAACCCGTTTTAGTTTGACCAATAAAATTACTATCTTGCCCTTATAAGTTTTTATAATACCAAAATTATCCTCTTCTTTCCTCTTCATCTTTATTATTATAATACCAAAGTTTTTATATTTTTGTCTTTTTAATAAGAAAAAATGCTTACCACCACTTGTTTGCCAAACACTTCAACATCTTTTTTTAAGCTTCAGCACTTTTATCCAAACATGTAACTATTATTTATAAAATAAGCTCCAGTACTTAAAAGCTGCTTTTAAGCACTTGTGCTTAAAAGCCATTTCTTTAAAGAGAAAATCTCACTTTATACCCATTAATCCTAAATTATTTACCCTTTAATGCTCAGGCTCAAACTATTTACTACTCCTACCCATGGTTATAAAACTATTTACCCATAAGATAAAAGTTATAACATGTATTTCTTGAGACAAGAGGGGTTGCTCTGATGGTAAGCAACCCTCACTCCAACCGAGAGGTTGTGAGTTCGAGTCTTCCCAAGAGCAAGTTGAATTACCCTATTAGTTATCTATATACTATATTGGTATCATATGCAAGTTGAATTATTTTTTGGTTATATTAGCTACATTTAATTGGTACAATATTTGATTTTCTTTTAATAATAGTATTATAGTACAATATCTTGAAATACCTTATTATATTAATATGTGGTACACAATTTTTTTATTTTTCTCTTTATGCATGTGTGTTATGTAATAGTAGTATAATCATATAGTTGATGGGAATTAACTAGTAAAATTGTATACCATGTTGGAATAGTTATATACCATATTGGTATCATATGGTAGTTTTAACATTGTTTTGGTTGTTTTAGCTGCATTTTAAGTGAATTTATTATGAAATTATTTATATCAATATGAGTTGCAATAATGTTGAAATTTTTGTGTACCGATAAACATAAATTGTATGTATTAATAGTGTTTATAGTTATATCTCATACAACTATATACCCTCTTAGTATACGAAATGAGCAGGTTGTTTTGCGATTATTTAGCTTGCAATACGAGCATGTAATTTTCTCGTACTTTTATTGCGTCCTTCAATATTTTGATAGAGTAATATAGCCGCCGGTAGTTGTAGCAATATTCTAGAGAAATAATATACTTTGTTGGTATACATATATACCATATTGGTATCACATGGTACTAGAAGTCTTTTTCGCTACTTATACTTTGGTTGTATTTTTTAATATTTTTTTATTCTAACTAGTATATATGGAGATTTGGTTGGCGTAAATTATGTTTTCTTACTCTATAACTAGTTGTATTACCGCTAATGGTAGAGTGTATATTGATATTTATAGGGAAGGAGATCAAGGTTTACATGACAATCACATGTTGATTCTTAGAAATTGATTATGTAATTTATGGTGCTCAACATCAGTCAATGTGATATTCAGTGTATTAGATCAAGTGACAACTGATATTATTTCAGTTTAATAATTGAATTAAAAAATAAAAAGACAAAAAAGGTATACTGTACTAGTTATTTTAAAAAAGGTCAACAAATATTTATTATATCAATTATTTTTCTTATTGTATTAAAAAAAATAAAATGAGTAAAAGATGTAAATGAAATTAGATTATGAAGAGAAAAAGAATATAAAAAATAAGAAGTTAAATGAAATAAAAAAAGGATAAAAAAAAAATAAGAAGAAAACGAGAAGAAAGAAGAAAAAGAAGAAAAGAAGCGTTGAAATAAAAAAGAATTAAAGAATTGTTATAAACTAAAGCAAAAAACAAGAACAATAGAACAAGAACAATAGCAATAGAGAGAAGAGTAGAGAGAGTTCTTCTTATTGAGTTGAGAGGGGTGAATTACAATGGTAGAGAGCACCTCTATTTATAGGGAGGAGAAAGATCTTGCTACCAATAATAGGACTCTAAAATCTCTCTAATTAAGTACATTAAAGACATTCACCTTAAATAGAAGTGTAAGAATCTTCTATTTCATAACACTCCCCCTTGAATGTCTATTCAATGACGTGCCTCATAAAACCTTAAAACCAAAACCCAATGGGAAAAATTAAAGTAAGGAAAAAGAGTACACATGTTTGAATATGCGCCTATTGGTTGCCTCGTTAAAAACCTTGCAAGGAAAACCCAGTGGGAAAAAACCTTGTAAGGGAAAAAGAGTGCAACGCGCATTGACTCCCCCTAATGAGTACATCAATTTATATCCTTGAGCATTTGCATTCCAATCTTGTACATCATCTTCAAAACGATCTTTGGTAGATGCTTGATGAATAAATCAACCATATTGACTTGAATAAATATTCCGCACCTTGAAATCATCATTCTTGATAGATATGAACATCTTCATATATTGTCGTGGAATAACTCTTCAATATCTCCATAGATGCATTCTCAAATCCATCATGCTTATAGTTATGGCAAGATTCATATGTACACAAATTGTACTTAGGATGCGGTACTTCAGGACCAAGAATTGCATATGCTTCAAGCAACTTAAATCTTTCAAGTTAAGTCATATAAGTCGCATAATAGACTTTAGCTGCATATCAAGTTTTCAGGTCATGCTAAACAAATAAGATATCGAAAATTGATTATACACACCTTTGCCTTTATACTTTCAAGCCTATGAACTATAGGTTCAAAGCTACATGTCTTTCATATGGAATCAATTCCTCTTGAATTGTATCTCTTCCATTTAGTTGCTTTCTTTGAGTCAGCAAATGCATATAGCATGCTTTGCAATATGTTGCAATTGCATTTCCTTTTTATGAACTACAGGTTCATATCATGATATTCGGGGATATACATATACAAATGAAAATTCATCCCATGTAACACTTTCTCAAATGTTTATCATGTCTCCCCCTCATGTTAGTAAAGCTAACATGTTTCCTCAACCTTGGGAAATCATCTTTGTGCATTATGTCAATATACACAGCACCTTAATATAAGATGAAATTATTTGGTTCCTGACCTTGAACCACTTGTGAGGGGAGAATATACTCTCGTATACAACTTATATCAAACTGATATATATAACTTCGTTCTCATAAGGAACAGTTTAGCTATTAAGTGGAAGCACTCAATAATTATCTTGCTAAACCAACTTTGATATAAACCAACTTATCAAGATGAACTGTCTTGAGTAGAGAATCTGGAAACTATGCTCGAAGTTAGATTACTGAGCGATTTACCTCGCAAGCACTGCCAGGCTGCGGGTTAATAACAATGGCGCATGTAACCATATCATAGATGCATCATATGTGGTATACATGGCAGGTGAATGGGCCCATATTCACCTTTGATATTTCCAGAATCAAGGGGCTTCAACCCGAACTCTTTAGTTGGTCAGTTCATTACTGATAACAAGAACTTCTAGTTCTTTGATATTCACCTATGTGAATTTGCACATCATACTTCAAATGAGATGGCTAACACGAATATCAACTGAATAAATTATCAATATTGGTAAATTTCAAATTTACACCATGACATGTGCACTTATCAATAAACTTCGGGTTTATTATGACATGGGTTTTATACCAATAGATATCCACTTTATTGTGGCATTCTTTCGTTTGTGTAGTACAAACTGGAGAACAAAGCGGGTAGCTTTTCATATACAAATTACCCCGCTACAAGTTGTAGTAATAGGAGAATCAAAGCCTTCCTTTATTTATAGTCTCAATATCATCAATCGCCTTCGCGTGTACTTTTGGAAACTGGATAAGTTTCTTTGAGACTTACTACAGCACAATACTCAATTGTGTTTCTCCAACATAGTAATAATTGGCTCTTCGAGAGCTCTCAATTAATTTTGTACTACCACAGACTGAGGTTCGAGATCCTCACATTCTTGCATTCCGTATTTTCAAGAGTCTCAGGCTCAATAGATTCTTCGTGAATCTCGGAATTAATCAAATCATGAGCGTCCTCATGTGATTCTTTCATAGTGTCATTTAGATCGTTCTTTTTCCTCTTTCTAGGATTTCGATCTTTGGAACCTAATGGTCTGCCACGCTTCTGGCGTGCATTTGACTCATTGGATATGACACTAGATATTTGTCCAATAGGGACTTCAATACGGATCGGAACTTTTTCCCGCGTGAATGTGTGATTTCGTTATCCTCTTCAAGTCCGTAAATGCGTCAGGCATTTGATTTGCTATTCTTTGCAAATGGATAATCTTTTGTACCTCTTTCTTTCAAATAGAGGTATGTGGATCAAGATGAGATAATGATGCATTTTTCCACAAAATTTCCCGTTTGGTTTCACCAACTTCTCCCCCTAATTTTGGGAAAAGTGTCTCATCCAATTGACAGTCTGCAAATAGTGCAGTGAACAAATCTCCTGTCAATGTTTCGAGGTAGCGAATAATGGAGGACGCGTCAAACTCAACATATATTCCTAACCTCCTTTGCAAACCCATTTTGGTGCGGGATGGCGGTGCTACAGGCACATATACTGCGCATCCAAAGCTTCTTAAATGGGATATATTGGGTTCATGACCCAAAACCAATTGCAATGGGGAATATTTGTGTCAATTCGTCAGTCAGAGACGAACTAGCATTGCTGCATGCAACATGGCGTGACCCCAAAACGAAGTGGGCAGCCGACGAACTAGCATTGCTTCATGCAAAATGGCGTGAACCCAAGTCGAAGCGGGCAGCCGATAAACTAGCATTGTTGCATTCAAAATGGCGTGAACCCAAACCGAAATGGGCAGCCTCGTTTTCATGAAGAATTCAAGATTATTCTCATCTATTGTCTCAATATGATATCCATTTTGAATGATATCTTTAAAACTCAACAAGTTCCTTTTAGACTTGGAGGAGAACACTTTGATTGATATCATTAAAACTCAACAAGTCCTTCTTAGACTTGGAGGAGAACATTGCATTCTCTATGATTAACGTCATGCCTTTGGGCAGAGTTACAATTGCTCTTCCGGAGCCTTCAATCAATTTACTACTTCCATAGATTGTAGTAATGTTTGCCTTACACAATTACTCTTCTTTTCTTTGAGTATTGTATGTGTAGTACATGAATCAACTAGGCAAATACTTTTACAATTGGACGTTGGTCCAAGTTCGCTTTGTGAGATATCCATATTTGCTATCCCATAGTTTAACATACAAAAGAAATACACGAACATAGGAATAAACAAGTTCAATTCTTTTGTGTCACATAATATCTTCAAAATCTGCTACTAACAGTTGGCTAACAAAATCAGATATGTTATCCATAATCAATTCCTTTGCAGTTTGAAAATTTCAGCGTTTTTCATAAGACAATCGATTATTAAACACACACAATCGATTGTTGGAACATAGACAATCGATTGTTAAACACACACAATCGATTATTTGTTATTTTTGAAAAACTTCGTAGCATACTGTCTTAAGACAATCGATTGTTAAACATCGACAATCGATTGTGGATGATTTTTGAAAAATTCCAGATTACACTGCCTAACGACAATCGATTGTTAGATATAGACAATCGATTGTGGGTGATTTTTGAAAAATTCCAGACCTCACTGTTTCAAGACAATCGATTGTTAGACAAAGACAATCGATTGTTGGCTATTTTTGAAAAATTCCAGAACACACTGTTTCAAGACAATCGATTGTTAGCCAAAGACAATCGATTGTTGATCAATTGTTTTTCAACTTTAATGCAAAAATAGTTGATAATCGACTAGTTTTTCAGGCTAGTCGATTACCCCCACTGGAAAATAAAAGTTTTATTGATATTTGAGCATATTGAAGATATTCTAAAGAACTACTGCTAACATTGCATCATGAACTAGCTAATACGAGCTAATACTAATGACTATTAGATTATTCACTAACTAATACAAATAAGTAGAACAAAATCAAATAACTCCATCTTCTTTCATCATGGTCCCATCGCCGATTAGGTGGTCTATTTTCCCCTCGGGTTGCTCAAAGAAGTCTGCCACATCCAGGTGGGTGATGTCCTCATTGTCGTCATAGACAAAGTTTGTTTCAGGGCCTTTTCTCTTTCGAGATGCTTGATAAAGGTCAACCAAGTGTCTTGGTATACGGCAAATCTTTGACCAGTGCCCTTTCCCACCGCAACGATAACATATAGTTTCTGAACTATTTGCCTTAGGATCTTCGGGATCCCGTTTCTGCTTTCGGTGGTTATCTTTCTTTGGGGGGTGACGGACTTCTTTGGAATTTCTTCCTTGTCCACGTCCTTGGCTTTGACCCCGTTTATGACCGTGATCATGGTCCCTTTTATGTTTGGCATAATGCGAGTGCACCATATCTGCTTCAGGCAGTGGTGTAGACCCAGTTGGTCTATTTTCGTGATTTCTCATGAGCAGGTCATTATTTCGCTCAGCCACTAGTAAGAGAGAAATCAGTTCAGAGTACTTCGTAAAGCCTTTCTCTCGGTACTGTTGCTGCAGTACCATATTGGAGGCATGAAACGTTGTAAACGTTTTCTCAAGCATATCGTAATCGGAGATGTTATCTCCACATAGCTTCAGTTTAGAAGTAATTCTGAACATAGCAGAATTATATTCAGAAACGGACTTAAAGTCCTGTAGCCTCAGATGGGCCCAATCATATCGTGCTTGTGGCAGAGTGACCAACTTCAGGTTGTCATATCTCTCCTTTAAGCTGTTCCACAAAACGAGTGGATCCTTGACGGTGAGATATTCAATCTTCAAACCTTCGTCAAGGTGGTGGCGCAAGAAAATCAAGGCCTTCGCACAATCTTGGGTGGATGCTTTTTCTTTATCTTTGAGGGTGTCTCCGAGACCCATAGCATCTAGGTGGATTTCAGCATCCAACACCCATGTCATATAGTTCTTGCCCGAAATTTCAAGGGCAACGAACTTTCTTTTCATAATGTCAGACATACTCGAAAATTAAATTAGGAAGAGGGAAAATACCTTGGATTTTCGAGAATGATACTTGAGACGGTAGAGTCTCGTGCTGATAACGTGTTATAAACTAAAGTAAAAAACAAGAACAATAGAACAAGAACAATAGCAATAGAGAGAAGAGTAGAGAGAGTTCTTCTTATTGAGTTGAGAGGGGTGAATTACAATGGTAGAGAGCACCTCTATTTATAGGGAGGAGAAAGATCTTGCTACCAATAATAGGACTCTAAAATCTCTCTAATTAAGTACATTAAAGACATTCACCTTAAATAGAAGTGTAAGAATCTTCTATTTCATAACAAGAATAAAGAAAAAATATCCACTAATACTATTATGGATAAAAAATATAATTAATTTATAAATAAAAAAAATATAAACAAGAATAAATAATTTTATTTTTGTGGGTAGACCTGTCAAAAGTGTTTTTTAAGACAATCGAAACGTCTCCAACTGTCCAGAACCTTCTTATAGCGGTGCAAAATGTGTCGAATACAATTTAGGCGCCCAACTAAAACCCTAGAGCACCAGTCTAGCAGAGCCTTTACCAGTCTCCAACTCCTTTCCTGCCGGAGCTAAGTAAACATCAATTAACCGGAAAATATGTCAGGCTTGAGGTTCTTCGTTGAAAGAAACGGTGACGGCGCCGGGCATCCATTCCTCGACGCCGACAACGGCGAGGAACTCATGCACGTGCAGCCTGGAACCGCCATCGTCCTCGGCAGCCGCCAGCGTGAGTCCCCTGGCACTCTCTACATCACCACTAAGTAACTTCTCGACCTTCGATTTATCTTTTGTTTGTTTCCGTATTTATGCCTTCTCGAATCGAATCAGTCGTTGAGTTTTGGTTGTATTTCGTAAAATATTTACCAGGCAGGTGGTGTGGCTAAGCGATACAGATAGGAGAAAAGGTTATGCAGTTGATTTCCTGTCGGTTTCACTTCATGCTGTGTCTAGGGACCCCGAGGCGTATCAGGATCCTTGTTTATACGCTCAGGTAAATCTCCTTTCGAAATGTAAATACGGAGTATATTATTTCCGTTAGTTGATTTACGTTTCACTCTATATTAGCAAGAGAGCCACAAATGAAGATTAATTTCTGTTCTTTGTGAAGTTGGAATGTCCCAAATTTTGTAGAAGCAAATTGACCTGCCTATATTTGGATTAATTTCTGATGTAATTTTAAGAACTGCTGGTCGTGAAATGGAACTGATTGTAATCAAAAAGGGCTAGGAATTACTGAAGTGATTATTTAAGTATCTCTCCTTATGTGAACCTATTTCCTTTTTAGTCTATGCCAAAAAGAATGATCTCTTTCCCTATTCGAAAATAATTTACTTTTATGTAACGATTTATAGCCACACAAAATATATGTGCTTCATTTTACATCACAAATTAAAAGTCTTCTCTCTTTTCTTAATTTCCGTGCCCAGTCAAATGGGTTCACATAAATTGAGATGGAGAGAGTGTAGAGAGTTTTGGGAGAATTGATTTTCTTGTGTTGCTTACAAAAGTATATATAGAGTACAAGATGTATCAAATTCTACCAATTATAGGACCGTACAATAATGGAAGAAATCAAATCCTACCAACTATAGGACTGTACAATAATGAAAGAATATTCTACCAATAATAAAAAGATACACACAATATATTCTAATACGCCCCCTCAAGATGGAGGGCCGGAGGACACGTCAATCTTGGACATCAGCAGAAGAAGCCGAGGACGAGATAAGTGCTTGGTGAGAGCATCAGCAAGCTGATCAGCAGAGGATACGTGAGCAACACGAAGAGACCCATTCTGAACCAATTGGCGAACAAAGTGATAATCAATGGAGATGTGTTTCATGCGCGAATGAAACACAGGGTTGGCACAGAGGTAAGTGGCGCCAATGTTGTCGCTGGAAATGACAGGAGCAGCCGGAAGAGGGACATGAAGCTCGCGCAGCAGTGAATGAAGCCAACGGACTTCAGCGGCAGCAGAAGCAATGGCACGATATTCAGCCTCAGTAGAAGATCGTGCAACAAAACGCTGCTTTTTGGAGCTCCAGGAAATAGGATTAGGACCCAGAAAGACAACATAGGCACCAGCTGAGCGGTCATCACAGTTTCCATCCCAATCAGCATCAGAGAAACAATGCAGAGGTATAGCAGATGAAGGACGCAGCCAGACTCCGAAGTCACGCGTCCCATTCAGATACCGGAAGAGGCGCTTAACTGCACTCCAATGAGTGACAGTAGGAGCGTGCATGAACTGTGAGAGTTTATTCACAGCAAAGGAAATATCAGGACGTGTGAAGGAGAGATACTAGAGGCGTCGAAGGGCCTGTCGATAGGCGGATGCGTCGGCAGGAGTCGAGCCGTCGGCCAGATGAAGGCGAGTGGACGCCATTGTTGGCGTCTGAACAGGGTTGGATTCCAGCATATTATGAAGAGTCAAAAGATCAACAACATACTTACGCTGAGAAAGAAAACACCCCTTGGAGCTGCGCAGAACCTCAACACCAAGAAAGCAGCTTAGATCACCCATGTCTTTAAGAGAAAATTTAGTCCCAAGAGAGTCAATCACACGGTTCAAGAAGGCAGAGTAATTACCAGTCTATATGAGATCATCAACATATACCAAAAAATAGGCTGTAATACCAGAATTCTGAAAGACGAATAGCGAAGTGTCAGAGGTAGTGTTGACGAAACCCATGGCCAAAAGGCATTGGCGGAGCTCACTGTACCATGCCCGGGGTGCCTGTTTGAGACCATAAATAGCTTTTTGTAACTTACAGACATAAGATGGATAGACTTTGTCAACAAAATCCGGCGGCTGTGCCATATAAACATCCTCTGCAAGCCTCCCGTGGAGAAAGGCATTGTTCACATCCATTTGACGAAGAGGCCAGCCCTTGGATACAGCTATACTGAGAACCAAACGCACAGTTGCCGGCTTAATAACCAGACTGAAAGTCTCCTGGAAATCGACACCTGGTCGCTGATGAAAGCCTTTCGCAACAGTCGGGCTTTGAACTTATCCACATTACCGTCAGGCTTTCGTTTGATACGATAAACCCACTTGCAGCCCACAACATTCTGTGAAGAATCAGGTGGAACAAGATCCCAGGTGCCATTCCGTAGCAGAGCATCAAACTCCAATGACATAGCAGCGCGCCAGCGCTCATCAGACATATCACTAGACAAAGTCTGAGGTTCTGGAACAGCTGGAGAGGATACAGCAGACATACCAAACTTCTTGTTGGGCGTAAAGATGTTATTTTTGCTGCGAGTTTGCATGTGATGACCACCTTGAGAGGATGAAGGTGGCGGCATAGTGGGTGTAGCGGCGGCGGGGGCCACTGGCGGTAAGAGGCGCTGGTGGCTCGGGCGATGGCGCCGGCAGTGCGTCAGGTGAAGGATCGCTAGTGGGAGCGGCGGCAGGTACTGACGGAGGCAGCGGAAGGACTTCTAGGGTGACCGGAATGGGTACGGGTGGAGACTCGGGGTTAGACAATTTGGAGAACGGGAAGATATCTTCATGGAAGGTGACATGACGCGAGAAGAAGATTTTAGACGTTGAGGGATCAAAGCATAGATATGCGCTTTGAGTAGATGAGTAGCCGAAGAGGACACATGCACGAGATCGGGGTTCCATTTTGTGTGAGGTGTAGGGCCGAAGCCAAGGGAAGCATTGACAGCCGAAGACACGCAGTTTGGCAAGGTTGGGGCGCCTATGGAAGAGAGACTCAAAGGAGGAGATCATCGAGAGATTTGTCTTGGGAAGACGATTAATGAGATAGACTGCTGTGGCAAAGGCATAAGGCCAGTAAATGAGAGGGACAGAGGCATAATGAAGGAGAGTAGACCAGTATCGACAATATGACGGTGACGACGTTCAGCATAGCCATTGTGTTGAGGTGTATGAGGAGGTGAAGTGAGATGTGAGATGCCATGGGAGGCAAGAAAAGAGCGTAAGGTTAGGAATTCACCACCATTATCAGTATACAGAGTAATGATTTTAGTAGAGAAGTATTTTTCGACAATGGACTTAAAAGTGGGGAAGGTTTGTAAGACATCAGATTTACGGCGTAAAGGGAAAAACCAAACGTACTTAGAAAAAATGATCAACAAAAATGACATAATATTTAAATCCTTCATTAGAAATAATTGGGGAGGTCCATACATCAGAAAAAATAAGCTCCAGCGGAGCAGTAGAAGATAAACTTGACTCAGAGAAAGGTAACTTATGACAGTTATGAAGCTTGCAAGAGACACAAGCAAAATCAGACACACTACTGGACGCTATACTGCTAGAAGACACTAAATGACGTAGGATTTTAGCTGACGGATGACCAAACCGAGAATGCCATAATGACGCAAGGAGATTTTGTGCCGTGAGAACGGACGGGAGACGGGAAGCCGCCGGCCAGTAGTAGGCGTCGTTCCTACGTGGGCCGCTGACGAGTGTTGTCCACGTGTGACGATCCTTCACCTGAAAATCAGTATCAGAAAAAACAACATTAACATTATTGTGACGACATAATTGAGCAACAGAGATCAAATTTTTACGAATATGTGGAACACAGAGAGCTCCAGGCAATAAAAGAGATGAATAACTGAAAAGTTGGCCAGTATGTGTAATTTTTAAACCTTCATCGTTACCAATAACCACATCATCGAAACCAGTGTACGGACTATGAAGAGACATGTTGGCAAGATCATTGGTTATGTGATGAGTGGCACCAGAGTCCAAGATCCAAACAGATGGAGAGTGATGGGCTGTGTGAGCAGCCGGATAAGATGACGTAGCTTATGCTGGTCGCGGTAGTGGTCCACCGTGAGGGGGTTGATTTGCGCCGAAAATAGGATAGGACGGACAGCGGCGCGCGGAGTGGCCAAATTCACTGCAGTGCTGGCACTTCCCATTGTACCCGCGAGATTGGCCATTGTTGGAGTAAGCACCGCGGCCGGAGGATAAACCACGGCTGCCACAGCCGCGCCCGCGGCCACCAAAGCGGTTACGGCCGGACTGCTGTCCGGCGACGAGGGCAGCCGACGGAGCCAAATCAGATGCGCCGGATGTGGCCGGCGCACTGGCAGTAATCTGAGCCTCCATGCTTAACAGCTTGTCATGTAATTCAGCAAAAGAGATTGGAGATTCACGGGCTTGGATAGCATGAGAGAGCTCCATATACGGATCATCAAGACCATTTAGAACCTTAATGACAAGATCCTCAGAATCAACAGTAACACCCAGGAGAGATAATTCATCCACAATCTCGCGAATACCGTGCATAAAATCAGTAACAGATTTTGAACCTTTTACCGGATTATGGAGCTGCTGTTTGAGAGCCATGATACGACCACGAGAAGCAGTGCCGTATGTGCGCGCGAGGATGTCTCAGGCCTCTTTAGAGGTTTCCGCGGCGGCAATAAAGGAGATGATCGTCGGTGTGATCGACGAGATGATGGCACTGAGAATAAGATTGTCCTGGCGAATCCAATAATGATATGCTGGATTGGGGGAAGTTACCTCCTTGTCGACGATAGTGGCTGGTGGGCACGGCTTCGATCCGTCCAAGGAGCCGAGGAGGTCGTATCCCGTAAGAAGGGTTCGGAATTGGAATTTCCACGCCAGGTAATTAGTGGAATCCAATTTAAGCGGGATCTGAGCCGATGCATTGATGCCAATCGGCTGGAGAAGATCGTTGGATGTCGTAGCTCGCCATGAAGTGCGAGGCAGAGGAGGAGCTAATCGACGCCGAGAGAGAGGGCTGCCGGTTAGTGCAGCGGTGGCGGGGCAAGACGCCGGAGAGAGGCGATGGACCGAGAAGGTCGGCGGCGGCGGCGCGGGTAGGGAAAAATTAGGGTTTCTTTGGCGATAAGCCACTGGCGTATGATACCATGTAGAGAGTTTTGGGAGAATTGATTTTCTTGTATTGCTCACAAAAGTATATATAGAGTACAAGAGGTATCAAATCCTACCAACTATAGGACTGTACAATAATGGAAGAAATCAAATCCTACCAACTATAGGACTGTACAATAATGAAAGAATATTCTACCAATAATAAAAAAATACACACAATATATTCTAATAGAGAGTACAAAAAAGGAATGGGGCTTGGGGGAGGGTGGGCAACTTATTAATTGGTCACATTTTATTCATGAAATGACTTAGATTGGTAGTCTGGATTTGGTGGAGAAAAAACATTCTATCAGATTGAATAGTTATATTCTACCTAATAAGCACCTTGTGTTAGCATTGACAAATTACGTCCTGGATATCTAGTATTCCCTAATTATTACCCGTGTCTACTATTTAGGCGGAATATCCTCCTGCTGTTTTTTGAGTTGGCATTTGATGATTTGAATAACCAACAAAGAAATCTCTGAATCGGGAAAGGAAACCAAGTATCTGAAAAGCTGCACACAATTGTTTTAGATTTATGGAAAAAATAATTTCTGTTTTTTGGATTTGGGTAACTTGGTAACAACTACTAAAATCTTTAGGTTCTTGTTTTGTATTTTATTTGGGGGAAGCTTGTAAAGATAACTACTCTGTGGTTTTTATTTTTTTACTTTTTTGGATAAGGTAAAAAGTTTCATTAATAAGGTAGCAAGATGGTACAAAATGTTACAAAGAGCACCCTAGAAATAACCATCTCCTACAGTCCCAGTAAATCCAGAAAATCTATAAACTGTTGTTCCACTGGTACACTGCTTATACACCAATGAAACAGGTAATACATTTGTTTCTAATTCTAAAAATGTGATCCTTGTGTCCTTCAAAACAAGCCAGGTTCCTTTCCAGCCATGAAGTCCAGAATATGCACAATGAAATGGTTCTCCATATTTTCTTCAGTCTTCTAGGTAGTCTTTGATTTTGCCACTCATCCAACAAACTCCTGACGGTCTGTGGCATTACCCAAGAGATACCAAAAACGTTTAAGAACAAGTCGCAGCATTGTCTAGCAATTCTACAACGGAGAAGAATATGATTCACTGATTCTTGATCTCCTTCACACAGATAGCATCTCCTACTTGGATTAGAACCCCTTTTTTGCAAATTATCTTGTGTCAAACATGTTTTGCAAGCTGCTATCCATCCAAAGCATGCCACCTTGACTGGAGCTTTTTTAAATCATCTTCCAAAGCCAGTTGTCAACCCCGTGACTTGATTTCTTAATCAGCATATTATAACAACTTTTGACTGGAAAATTTTATCCTTACCATCTTCCCAGATCAGTGCATCACCTTACTATGATTAATTGAGACTGAGTCGAGCTGTTGAAGTAAAAGACAATAGTCATCTACCTCCCAGTCGTTCAAGTTTCTTCTGAGCTCCACCTGCCATCCTGCCTCTGTGAAAACCAGCAATCATACCATCCTTTTTAACGAAATAATTGAATAGATAGGATACTTACAAGCATTTCTCCCCTAATTGGTTCAGCTGGTTAAAACTAATTGGTTCAGTTGTCCTCTCCATTAGTCCTACTGAGGAGTGTAGAAAAGTACACAACTTGAATACATTCAATAGGGTAACTTGGGCATTCTATTTAAGTTTAGTTTCTCGATTTGTTTTTATGCATCTGTAGTTTTCCTGTTTACTTGAGCATGGAGTATCATCCTGCTGTTTACTTTTTTCTTTTTTCATTTGTCGGTAAGATATCTCACACAGTGAGTATATAGTTGGACGTCATTTACTCGGGTAAAAATGCAATTTCTTTTATTTGGCAGAATAGGCTCCAGGAAAAAAAAATTAGGATAGGCTAGCATATGCTGTCTGTTCAGTGAAGCTGGAAGATCATTTGGGATTGGCTGCATGATTGTTGTGCATATTTTACCTTGATGAGGTGGTTTCATGATTGTTATGCATGTGTCCGTTCTGTTAAGGCATCTCTTTGGTTTTCATTATTAGTGAGTGTTTGTTAACAGAATTACTTTCTTTCAGGCTCGTTTATGGTTTTGTATGATCATTTAATTTATTTCTTTTCTGAATGGGGACTGAGTGTGGGTGTTGGTTAAACATTTCTTCCATTCTGCTAAAGTGATTGCTTTCTCTGTTATGGAAATGATGGATATATTTTGCTTTGTTCTTGAAGATTGACAATGGGTTGGAGGATGATGAATCAGAAGGCTCTGCTGATGAGGGTGATGAGTCATCAGATTTATCAAGTATCACTGAGTTGAGACTTGTGCCGTCAGATCCTAATCAATGTACTTCATTCTTGCTCATTGTCTTTACTTGGGTTTTCCTTGAAATCTTTCATCTAGGATAAATTCCTTCTGCTACTTCAGCACCTAAAGATATGTTTGCTTTGCATGTTCTGTTTTGACAGTGGATACTCTCTTCCAGATCTTTTGTGAATGTGCTGAGCTTAATCCTGAACCAATTGAAGGTTGTTATTTAGTTCTTTGTTCATACTCCAAACAAACTCCTTTTTCTCATTTTCTTCTGTCCAGTCATGTTTCTACTTGACTAAACCCTGGTATTGCTTTTTCCTAGGGGAGGAAGAAGAGCATAATTGGATCTTCAGTGCAGATCAGCTTGAGAATCAGCAAGCTGGTATGGAATTGATAGGCATTGGTTTGTTTTAAGAAACCAATTTTTGTTTTGCCAACTAACTTCTGCTGTTATTGGTCTTAACTTTTGAAGAGGAAGAATCTGAATGGACGTTTTCTCAGAATCTGACACATTCTATTGGTTATTCAAATGGAGATCATGACTTAGCTCGTAATGTGCTTCAGGTATGCCTGCTGTAGATTTGGTTTGAGACTTGAACTTAAGAACTGTGATTATTCTATTGTCATTTGTCTTTTGTTTGGCTTGTTGGTAGGTGTTGGGTTTGGGTGGCATGGGAGATGAACACATTAAATACTTAGTTTCTAGAGTAACGGGCAGAGAGTCTCGCTGTATATTTGGCAGGCACTGTCAAGAATTTTAGAGCTCCTCTTGGCTGATTGTCTCAAGCAACTCATGTCTTTAGATGGATGTTAGATAAACTAATATCAATAACTGCATTTGCAATTTCACTATAGCTCTGGCATATGCTGAGCCCCTCTATAATACACCTCGTCGTCTAAGTTTGTTTATTATTATTGTTACTTTTTGGGGTTGTGAGTGGTTTCAGGTCTATAAGAGTAGGTTGAGATATGAAAATAGATCATGTTTATGCTTTGTGCTCAAGTTATTTCACATGAACTTCTAGTGCATATATTGGGTACTTGTTGCTGGAAATTGAGACATTTACTTTTCTTACTGCAGCTTCAAATTAATGATCAAAGGTTTGAAGATGCGGAGGAAATGGACAGCGACAGCAAAAATGGTCATCACTAAGGCATCACCATTCTGAATCGGACTATCTTCTTGGGTATCATTATATCTCACTCACAACGAACTTTTGATGTATATTAAAGTGTGTCAACCCGGTCCAGTTTCTCACAATTCAGATGTTGTTGCGGAAATGTTGATTTAAATTTTTAGATCTTTTGCCCAAAAAGATTACATGATATTCAGGATTTAATAGTTATTGCATATCAAAACTAGTGACCTGTGAGTAGTGCGAGCCAAGACCACATAGCTTAAGTTGAAGGCAGCTTTTCTTGGCTTTTCTCTTCTTGTACCCTTCGTTCTATTTTTTAACTGTGTTATGGTGATGACCTTAAAACTTCCAGAGATATCTGTGTGTACACTTCAGTCTAGTTACTCAGTATCTCGCCCATATAAGCAGTGTAAATGGAAAGCACAACTTTCTGGTCCTCTAGGTCTCCCTCTTTAGTGCCTGATATTGTTACACTCGGGATTCTCTCAAGTTCTTCCGGTTGTATCGTGTTTGAGCTTCAAAAAATTCACATTTTGAAAAATATTCCTCATCAGTAAAATACGTGAACCTTTAAGAAGTATGATCAATGACGACAGTTCACATTCTTCATGTAGCTGCTTTAATGACACATGCGAGTGTGTAGAAGAGATTACTAAGATGAGAATTCTCAAGTAGATAATTACTTTTGAGTAAATGCTATTTTATTTTGTATATGAAAAAAAATGCAAACTCATACGCCCTTTGACAGTGTGACCCCGGTCTATTTTTAATAATTAATTTGCCAAATTCATATTAAGTTAGTACAGCTATTCGACACTTTTGTATTATGATCGCAAAACAGCTTACTTTTGGGGGATTGTCCCTTTTGGAAGAATTAGTACTTCTCCGCAGGGCGGATGCAATATATTGGCCCCGAGTTCAATTGAATTCAGTACTTTTAACGCGGAGCATAAATTTATATGTAAAAATTTATTAATATTGTAATATATAATAATTTGAACCCATAGCTTTAAAAAGATAATGGATTCAATGCTAAAATTGAACCCAATAAACTTAAAGCCTATAACCACCTCTGCTTCTCTGTCGCAAGTCACACAAGTCACAACATGAGCACAATTAGGATTTTGGTGGGGTCTCTGTGTACGGTCCTACAAAATGACCGATCTTCATGTAGCTTTGACAAAAATTTGCAGCAAATCCTCTGTTGTCAATGCGTCAATTTGCTGGAACAATTAAACAACAGAGAGTTCTGAATTCCAATCCTTACCCATCTTTCTTGGGCATGAGCACAAGATTCAAAAACCAATTAGATAATGGTTTTCTCAAACTGCAAACTGTGTCACCATAAGCAAGCAATTATCATCTATCAACAAAATAGAATCAGAAATGTTTACTATTTGGGTTCCACATTAATGGTGCTTTTTGTGAATGATGCGTCTGTGTGCATGTTGCTAAACAACCTACCTTACTATGCCGTAAAATAAACAAGTGAGATGCGACCACTGACCTTTCACTTGTTCGGCAAGTTAAAATAATCTTACGATAACTTTGGGCTTTTGACCACTTTTGTAGAGTGAGCCGAAGATCTTTTGCTTCTTCGGAGGCGTAGCACCAGTGGAATTATTGAGCCATAAATTGGTTTTAGACTTTTAGCTGTGCAGACTGCAGAGTTTAAGATAGAATCAAATTGTTGGTTTTTACTTCTTACGTTCTTCGTCCAATAATGAAGGGCCCGAAATACAACAACTCGAAGTTCATGAAATAATGGCTAAGGCGCATAATATGAATCTACACATGCCCCAGATTCACTTGCATGCAAATGCAGTCTTAAATAGCATTAACATAATCATCATAAGAGCAATAAAAGACATGAAAAAATGGAAGGAAATTTTGATGAGGGACAGAAAGAAGGAAGCACAGTTCACTAAGACTGTGAGATGACTAGCATAATGAAATCTCCCCAACTGGAAGTCATTAACACAGTTGTTCAACGTTTAAAAAAGAAAAAAGGAAAAGCTAATATTCCAGTCGACTAAAAATTAAAATACCTATACAGGTTTTTGATATTTTCTTGTGCCAATCTCCTCCTACTTCCTGTTTTGCATACATCTATTTAACCAGTAGCTAAAAGCGGTCACCAAAAACTCTTTTTCGTCTCACTAATTGAATAGTAATCAAGATACCAATTAACGAACTTGTGTAGCCCCATGTGCAAATCTGTAGTAGGTTTATATCCAAATTCCTTCTGAGCATAGCTAATATTAGCATGAGTAAACATCACATCCCCATTTCTTGGCAATGGCAACACATTCTTTTTAGCCTTTACTTTAAGCAACTTCTCCAATATACTAACCAGCTTAGTAACTGGAACAGGTGAAGTATTCCCCAAATTGAACACTCTCAATTGTGCATTTCCCTTCTTCTTACCTCCACTTCCTGTACTCTTCTCAGCTGTATCCAATGCCCCTAAACACCCTTTCACTATATCATCAATGTAAGTAAAATCCCTAGCTACACTTTTATTATTAGAACCTTCAAACACATTAATACTCTTTCCCTTTAATATATCCTTTGTGAAAAAGAAATACGCCATATCAGGCCGACCCCAAGGTCCATAAACAGTGAAAAATCTCAACCCTGTAATTGAAAGACCATTGATATGGTTATAAGAATGAGCAATCTCTTCACCAGCTTTCTTTGTAGCGGCGTAAAGACTCGCTGGTTGATCCGTTCGATCTTTTTCTGAAAAGGGGACTTTAGAATTAAGTCCATAAACAGAGCTAGACGATGCCCAAACAATTGCAGGCTGTGGATTAGCTGATTTACAGGCCTCGAAAACGCTAACGAGACCTGCAATATTACTATGGATATAAGAACCAGGATTCTTCATAGCGTAACGAACGCCAGCTTGTGCAGCTAAGTGCATTACGTGAGTAAAAGCAACAACGTCAAAAAGCTTCTCGAGTAAATGCCTGTCATTAATATCACCTTCAATAACAAAAATCCCATTACGTTCTAACAATTTCTGACGAGCTCTTTTCAACGATGGGTCGTAATAGCTGTTGAAATTGTCCAGGCCGACGACGCCGTCGCCGCGCCGTTTGAGGGCGGCGGAAACGTGGGACCCGACGAAACCGGCAGCACCGGTGACAAGGGCGGTAAAATGACCGGAACGAGAACGAGCAGAGGATTTGACACGCTTTTCCCATTGTGGGCTGCCCCATTTCATCTTCGGGTGAATAGATGGGGAATCAGAAGGAGGAGAGTGGAAACATATGAAAAGAATGGTACCTGCAAAAAGTGTGGTCCAGAAAATAATCTTCGTGATTGAATATGTCCATCTACTACGGTGCTTATCCATTGTTTAATGGATTGATTGCTAATTTGGCAGTAAAAATCTACAATCTACAACAACGGAAAATGATTGTTGATGATAATAATAAAGATTCATTCTCTTTGAACATGGGGGAAAATTCTTGACTCGAAAAATTAGAGCTGAAGTGGGAATATCAATGGTGGCGTTTTAATTTTTTTTTGAAGAAAATGAGTTTGTTGCAATTGGTGCTCATCTAAAGAGCTATAACGTTGGATTGGATATATACGTCTTCTTGAAAACCGGGTCTGGGATATGAAAAAAGGATAACAGAGAGGGGGGGGGGGGGGGGGGGAATCTGGGGATAAAGAAGGAATAGAGGGATGAGTGCGCAAAAGGTTTCTGTAAATGTGGGGGTAAAGAAAAGAATAAGATGGAGAGAGAGAGCGAGAAACAGCCGTTAGGGGAAGAGGTTGGGCGGAAGTCGGAGACCGTACATTATATGGGAGATGGAGATGAGAGTATCGTCACAGCTTTTCTCAGCATATTGGCTCTAACCGGTTTACCCTTGTCCCTTTCGTTATTTTCCCATCACTATTTGCTCAAGCACTTTTTAATCGTTACAAGTTTCACGAAAGAAAAAGGATTATTTTTCTCCCAAAACTTTCATTTTTAGGTCTTTGCCCGACTAACTTTCTGAATATTTTAATTTTTTCCCCTAAATACTTGTTTGACCAAAAGATATCGAAACTATTTTGATTAAATTAATTAATAAAGATGAAGAGGTAAATCTTAGCCAAGCATAGTAAAGTTTATATTGAAAATGCAAGGGATGAACAAGGTGAATAATGCTTCTTAATATGTCGAAACCAAACGTAAATATAATAAGTTCGAATGTAGAGAAATATTGCAATGGATGTTATTGACCAAGATAAAAAATGGACATGTCGATTCCAGAACTATAATAAGCAAAAGATGTCTTTTTCGTATTTACTTTTCGATCCCCCTTTTACAAAGTCTGCTCCCTCTATTTATAAGGAATAATCCCCTCTTGACCCCTAGAAAGTATAACATAAAGAATATTCGAAAAGCATACTCCTACTGTCTCCTGTTGTGCCTGCACTACTACAAATGTTGTGCGTTTACTAACCGCTGCCAGTCGCCACCTAAAAAATGACCAAGGGATGAAGCATCGTAACGACCTCGTCCCTCGCCGTACAAGCCAGTGGTTGTGGTCGTCCAAATTTGGACCTATACAATTAGTCCCTCCGCTTGTCGAGGTTACGGCTTGGTGCGTCCTCGATAAGCGAACATCGCCCACACCTGCGGAGAAATTTGGCTTACGAATCGCAATGGTTTGGCCAGCAATGGAAGGTTAGCGTGCTTCACGATATCCTGGATGGTGTGTCTTATTGGGAATGACATCACTTCCACGTGCGTCATCATTACGTGCATTGTCGAGATAGAGGTTGATGGTTTGTCGCTTCGATTTTGGTGCCATTTTGCAGCCTTCCGCTTCGATTCTAGCACTACCCAACCTTATAAATAGGTGGAGGGTTTGTTTTTATAAAAAGCTCATGTCTATTTTTTCTTTGGTTATTCCTTATCATACCTCCAGTTTTGCTCTAGTGATTTCTTTGCTTTCTCTCTTCCGTTCGCCATTCTTAGTTTTTTTCTGTTTTATTAACACATATTTTGCCATAGATATGCCTAGAACATATCGATCCCGTGAGGGGATTTTTGATGCCACCCCACTATCCATGGCGCTCCCTTCCGGCGGTGAGGACATAACGGTGGATGAAGAGGATAATTTTCCCACCGTGGACAAGTTACTGCCGAGACACCCCATGTCTCAAAGTGACTTTCTTAAAAAACCTTCACCTACTCCTGTTTCAGTAGCATCTGAAATTGAGCAGGCCCATATCGATGCCCTCCACTCTAAAATACAACATTCCCCCCCACATATCGAGATGGTTCCAGCGGGAAGGGACTTCGTGGAGGTCCATAGACCGGGTTATTATGCTTTTTTTGTGAATACCCCTTGTGATTGGTCATTCCTTCCCCCTTTTCGCGTTAGTAGAAGAATTCTGTCGATTCTATCAGGTTTGTTCGACGTAGTTTCTGGTGTTGACAAAATACGCGTAGAAAGTACTTCTGGTGTTGACAAAATACACGGAGTTGACAGGGTGCGAAGTTACCGTTCACCACCTCCTACACTTGTTTTTTCCTAGTTTTCACAGGGATACAGTGGTGCATCTGAGGCACCGTGGAACCAAACGGCTGGTATTCGGCATTGACGACCGGGCGAGTCATAAATTTTGGCATATGTATTTCTTTGTCATAACTGAACACAATGTGTCAAACCCTACTAGATTCCCGTAGCACTGGAATGAGAATCGTAGGTGTCGTAACTTGTTTACTCTTTTTATTTTTATTTTTTATTTCCAACTTAATGTTTGTTTGCGGCTCTCTTTTGCAGCCATGAGGCGTCTACCCTGTCCCATCAGCGGTATAAGGGATTGGGTAGCCCATTTGTAGTTTCATGCAGCAGAGACTCTGGACTGGATCGATTTTGTGAAATGCTTTAGGCCGAAGGTCTCATCCGGTATGTGTCTTCCTCTATGTTGCTCTTTAGCAGTTTGCCTTTGTCTACTGATACGACTCTTTGTGATGAAATGTCATGGAGCTTTTAGGTGGAGGGCCCCAGTCCCTGCATTTTTCTAGGCCGTCGCCTCTGCAGGAATGTAATTCACTTTGGATGAGTCCACCTGAGAGGGTCGTGCTCAGCCGGTACAGGTGAGAGACTCCTCCCAGGATATCATTGTGAGGGAAGAGATCTCCTTTTTACTGGTCATCACCTTGTGGATGAGTCCTCTAATGGAGACGAATCTTCGTTGAAAAAAAAGAGGAGGGTAGAGCTCGAAAAAGGGGTGCCGTTGGTACTAGTAAGAGTGGGACGGGTGTGTTGGAGACGACATCAGTGCCTCGTTATGGCCGATGCCATCTTGGCGGGGAGGTCTCCCCAAACAGAAGGGGTTTACCAAGGAGCGGGGTCTGTGCGCCTCACTGAGGATGGCGCATCATCTACTGTCGGAGGGGGCTTACATGTCGAGGGTGAAAACTTGTGCTCGGATGTCAACCCAGTGGATGTTCGTGAGTTTTTGGAGCGTCACACTCACATAGAGGTCAGAATGGAGGGTTCTGATTGACATATAAACGTCCTTAGGGACTACGACTTGCTGTCGAACTGTGATCAGGTGGCGTCCATTTTTGCCCCTTTATATGCTGCTGCTTAGAGCGAGGAACTTAGAGCGATGAGTGATGCAGAGTTGTCATGGAGCATTTTTGGAATGGCTCTTCGGGTGGGTGCCTTTGTTTTCTTTTCGTCGTTGGATCAGTTTTACTATTCTTGGCCCATCTTTTTGTTTTAAGTTGGTTTTTTATATTATACCCTCATAATGGAGATAGAGCATGAGCGTAGGGAAAGGAGGACGATGACTACCTATGGGAAGATATCCTCTAAGTATTAAGAATACCGCACCAAGCATTGTGCGATGTCCGACATTTTCACTCACGATCGCGAATTTTAGTTGTTCCGCGATGAGCATAAATAGAGGTATGATCAGTTGCCATGTAAGGTTGAGGAATTGATAGATCAAGATGAGGACCTTATGAAGGGCGTCGCTTGTTGTAGTGTGCTTGAGGCTGCTGGCTACCCTTAAGGTCAGGGGAGATGAGCATGAGCTAAATAACGAAGTGGTGGCCGAAAATGCCAACCTCCAAGCAAAAGTGGCCAATTTAACCGCCTAACTGTACGCGAAGGCAGCAAAGGTCATTGACCTTAAGAGTGAATTGAGCGCAACTGCTGATAGACTGGCCCAACCGCCGTATCCGAGGCAGTGACTTTAGAAGACCCCCTCCATGTTTGTAGGTTGGAGCGCAGCAAGGAGTCGGAGACATCTATGCTTAAGGTAGCGGGACTTGAGGGGCATATTCAAGGTTTGGAGGAGGAATTGTCCGCATTAAATGCACATGTGGCTTCTTTGAAAATGGAGGACGTGCATCGTCGGTTGCACCCCTCCACATCCCATGCTTCGGCTGACCCTGCCTCGCCATTTGTATGAGTTGTGGGTTCATGCTGAAGCCCGGCTCGATGTGTACAAGTCTCTTTATACTAACGGGAGGGCGTCCGAGATGGAGCTTCAGGATGTGCATGCCAAGGCCCGTGCAGATCGTGAGGAATGTGGGTATGACCCTATCACGCCTGGCGGGGATGATATTAGTTCTGGTGATATGGACAAACTTGCCTTAAATTCTTGGTACGAGGAGGTGTATGCCACAAGGAATGATATGGCGCAGTTTTTGGTTATATTTACTTTTGCTTAGCCATTTTTATGAAGGCATCTCTGAGCCCTTTGTAAAAATAGATACTTGCAATATATTTACTATAATGAAAATTATTTTGGTCGTGTACCTCTGAGTTGTTGTTCCCTTTCTCTGGTTTGTTTGACGATGACTTTTGCCGCCGTCATGATAGTTCTGAATCTTTGTTGAAATGTGAAACCCGTTGGGTTGTGAGATTAGTTGAACTTTTTTTGTTAGCAACAACCTTGGCCGTAGGGATATTACTTTCGAGCTGGTGCCGAAGTAGTATCCTGTCGTGGTTCGGGTGAAGTCAAACAATTTTTTTGACGATGGCCTTGGCCATTAGGATGTTTCTTTTGAGCTGGTGCCGAAGTAGTATCCCATCGTGATTCGAATGAAGTCAAAATCTTTTCTTCGATGATGGCCTTATCCATGGGGATGTTACTTTTGAGCTAGTGCTAACGTAGTATCTTGTCGTGGTGCAAATGAAGTCGAGCTGTTTTCTTTGACGATGGCCTTGGCCTTTGGGATGTTACTTTCGAGCTGGTGCCGAAGTAGTATCCCATCGTGGTTTGAGTGAAGTCAAATTGTTTTATTTGATGATGGCCTTGGACATCGGGGTGTTACTTTCGAGCTGTTGCCGAAGTAGTATCCCATCGTAGTTCGAATGAAGTCAAACTCTTTTCTTCAAAGATGGCCTTAGCCATGGGGATGCTACTTTCGAGCTGGGGACAAAGTAGTATACTGTCATGGTTTGAATGAAGTCGAACTCTTTTCTTCGATAATGGCCTTAGCCATTGGGATGTTACTTTCGAGCTGGTGCCGAAGAGTATCCCGTTGTGAGGATAGTGTTCTATTTTATTTGTTGGAGTGTCGTAGATGCCGATTTTATTTATAGATTGGTGATGCGTGTTGATTTCATGTACATAATGGAGTGATTTTATTCATATGTTGGAGATACATGTCGACTTCGCTTGTATAATAGTGGTACATGACAATTTCGTACATATTATGGAGATTCTTTATACCTAGTCCTTTATTGCTCGGCCTAGAGATGTAATCAGTAGGTGGATCAATGATACTTTGAACCTCGAGACGTCTACCTCATCGCCTTATTAAAAACCTCCCCGAGAAAACCCGATTGGGAAAAAACCTGGGCGAGGGAAAAAAAGCACGACTTGGGCGGCGTCTCTTTTCAGAAGTGGAAGTACTTGAGGTGTGCAACATTCCAGTTATTTTGTAGTTGTTTTTCTTCCATTATTTCTAACTGGAATGCTCTTTTGCTTGCTGCTACTGTGATTTTATATGGCCCATCCCAGTTTGTTCCTAATTTCCCTTTATTTGGGTCATTTGGTGCTTGCGTTTTGGCTTTTACCACGTAGTCCCCGACTCTGAGTGGTCGTACTTTGGACTTCTTGTTATAGTACCTTTCTGCTTGTTGTTTTTGGGCCACCATCCTTATGTGTGCCATATCTCTTCATTTTTTGACCTCATCCAAGTCTTGTAATCTGCTTTCTCGTTGCTTGGTCCACTCTTATTCGAGTATCTTAGGCTAGGTTCCCCGACCTCAACGAGTATGACTACATTACATTTATACCCGTGAATATGACGTCTCACTGGTGCTGGTTTTTGGCATTGTGTTGTAGGCCCATAGCACCTTTGGTAGCAGTTCCGACCATAACCCTTTGGCATCCTCAAGCTTTTTCATTAATATGTTCAATATTTTTTTATTGGAGCATTCCGCTTGGCCGTTGCCGGCAGGATGATATGGCGTCGGGAGTATCCTCTTGATGTTCCATTTTTCGAAGAGCTCAGCCACTTTTTTCCCGATGAACTGGGGTCCGTTGTCGCAACTGATTTCTTTGGCGGTGCCAAAGTGGCATATGATGTTTTTCCAAATGAACGCGATGACTTCTTGTTTGCGTATTGGATCGAATGCACATGCTTCCACACATTTGGAAATGTAGTTAGTTAAAACTAAAAGGAAGCATATCTTACCTCACCCTGCTGGGAGGGGACCGATGATATCCATCCCTCATTTTATAAACGGCCATGGAGAGGTAGAGGAATGCAAGAATTACCTCACCTGGTGTATCATAGGGGCATATTTTTAGCATATCTCACATTTCTCGACGTACTCCGCGACCTCTTTTTTGTAGTAGGCTAGTAGTATCCTACACGAATAAGACACCTAACGAGGTCCCGGTTGCCTGTATGGTCACCGGAGTGGCCTTCGTGCACCTCTTCAAGCACACGCCTTGTCTGATTTGGTCCAAGGAATTTGGCTAAAGGGCCACCGAACGTCTTTTTGTAAAGGTCGTGGTTTATGAGGCTGTATCTGGCTGCTTGTATTCAGAGCATTTTGGATTCTTCTTTATGTGTTGGGAGTGTTCCCTTATCCAAATATGATATGATGCGATTAGGCCAGTCCCAAGTTAAATTTAGAGAATGTACCTCGACTTGGTCTATTGATGAGTGGAGGAGGGTGACCATGTTCTCCTTGGTGATGTTTTAGTTGCTGTTGTCAGCTTGGCGAGACCGTCTTCTTCGATGTTTTAAGCTCGGGGTATTTCGTCAAATTTTGGCAGCATCTTGTTAATTTTGGTTTGGTATTTCTGCAACCTCTTCTCCTTAACCTGGAAAGTCCGAGTAACATGGTTTACAAGAAATTGAGAGACGCAATAGAGGATGACTCATCGAGCACCATACTTGAGGGCCAATTTCAGTCCTACAATTACGATCTCATCTCCGCCTCATTGTTAATCATTTCAGGGCATTGTATAGATTGACGAATTACTTCCCTCATTAGGACTTTGAATACAAGTACCAGTCCCGATCCGACGCATTGGACGCGCCGTCGACGTAGAGGATCCAGAGGTCGGGTCGTTCAGCTGAAGTGCAAAGGGCTTCTTGCTCAACTTCGGGCAGTATCTCTGCACTGAAGTCGGTGACGAAATCGGCGAGCACTTGCGACTTTATTGAAGTTCGCGTTTGATATGTTATACCATGCTTGCTCAATTCTATGTCCCATTTGGCCAACCGACCCGATAATTCGGGTTTGTGCAGGATGCTCTTAAGAGGAAAGGTCGTCACACCCGTATGGGGTGGCACTGAAAATATGGTCTAAGCTTTCGTGAAGCTACGACTAATGCTAAAGATAGTTTTTCAAGATGGGGGTACTTGTTTCAGCGCCAATTTACATTTTGCTGATATAGTAGATTGGAGAATGCGTACCTTTGTTTTCTCAGACTAGAACTACACTTACCGCAACTTGAGATGGCTAGGTAGACTAAGAGGCACTCGTTTAGATTTGCCTTGGCGAGTAAGGGTGGTGAAGACAAGTATGCTTTTAGTTTCCATAGGGTGTCGACACATTCTGAATTCCATTCTCTTTCTTTAATACATTAAAGAATTTATGGCATCTATCTGATGACCGTGAGATGAACCTCGACAAGGTGGCTATCCGTCCTATCAATTTTTGTACCCGCTTTTTGCTGGTCAATGTTTTAGGTATTCCTTTGATGGCCTTAATCTATTCTGGGTTGACCTCGATGCCTCTTTGTGATACCTGGAAGCCGAGGAACTTACCCGGGGTTACGTCGAAGGCGCATTTTTTGGGGTTCAGTTTCATGCCGTACCGTATTAATATGTCGAAGGCTTCCTTCATATGATCGATGTGATCTTCTTTCCTTTTTGATTTAACCAATATGTCGTTGATGTAGACTTCCATTGTTTTACCAAGTTGGTTTTTGAACATCTTGGTGACCAATCTCTGATATGTCGCTCCTGCATTCTTTTGTCCTAACGGCATGACGTTATAGCAGCACGTTTCTTGGTGAGTGATGAAAATGGTTTTCTCCTAGTCTTTTTCTTTCATGAGTATCTAGTTGTGACCTGAGTAGGCATCTAAGAAGCTTAGCAACTCGTATTATGCTGTTGCATCGATTAGATGGTCGATGTGTGGCAGTGGAAATGAATCTTTTGGGCATGCCTTATTTAGGTCCATAAAATCTACAAACATCCGCCACTTTCCATTTTTCCTTTTCACCATGCACACATTGGCGACCCACTGAGGGTAGTTTGACTCTCGGACGGAGCCATTTGCGAGCATTTATCAAATTCTTCACTAACAGCTTCATTGATCGCGACATTGAACTTCTTATTTTACATACTGGTGGGTATAGGGGTCGACATTTAGCTTGTATGTGGCCATATCCTTTGGGATACCTGGCATATCTATATGGAAGAAGGCAAACAGATCGACATGGTTAGTCAAGAATTTATGAAACTTACCTACGTTTGAGAGGTTGTGCCCGATATAGGTCTTTTTTGTGCTGTCGTTGCTGTCTGTAGGATGGGATCAAGATTGTCTATCGTTGACTCAGACGCTTCCACGCTGTCGGGGTCCTTGATAACGTTTTTCCGTACGTCAAGTTTGTCTCCCGACATCGCTGATTGCTATGCTTTCGCGTTTGCCATTTTGAGTTGCTGGGTGTAGACGCAATCTTAGGCGATGCGATTTCATTCTTGTGCGGTGCGTTGCTCGCCTAGAATGATGAATACTCCCCACAGGGTAGGAAACTTGATAGAAACTGAAAGGGATTGCTCGCATGGCATGTATCTACGGGCGCCTTATGATGGCGTTGTAGGATTCTTCTTGGTTCATAAAGTGATCGTTTTCAGGGTGAATCCTCCAGCCAGGATGGGTAGCACTATCTCTCCAAAAGTCCGTTCGACTACATTATTAAAACCTATTAGCGTTATGCAGCACGGTATTATTTTTTCTTCGAGTCTCTTTTGAACGAGGAATCGAGGATGGATAATACACGCGTCTCTCATACCATTATTCTTTTTACATCAGTATCTATAATACGTAAAGTGATAACAAGAGTATCACAGTGAGGGAAAGACAAACCGTCGGCATCTGGCTTATCGAAGATGATGCTGTCTTCGAGGTCATCATATCGTTCATGGGTGATTGATCATTTGAATTTATGTGTGGTGATGAACTTGATATGATTGATTGCTTAGCCATCACCCCCGCCAATGATCATCTGTATAGAGCGAGTGGGAGAAGGAGGGTTTGGAGGTCCCTGGTGCTGTTCGCGTCCGCGGGCTAAGTTAGCCCTTCCTTGATCGCTTAGCAACTCTTTCAGGTGTCCCTAGCTTAGTATTCACACTGCCCTCTGTCACAGTCCTATGCAATCTTCGATTTTGTGACCCCTTTCTTAGGGAAATTTGTAGAAAGCGTTCGACTTCTGAGTGCTAGGGTCTGACCTCATCTTTTGCGGCCATTGCATATTTGTACCTAGTTTCTCTAGTGCGTACACTATTTTTGAAGGAGAAACACATATATTGTGAGAAGATAGGAGTGGAGGCATACCTTTCTCATGTCTATATAGTGCAGTGTGTTGAAAAGGAGCATCCGTATGCTGTGGCGGGGGCGGGGCAAACGTCCTGACGTAAGGCTGATGCCTTTCTTAGCCGAGACTGCCCCCAAATGATCCCTTTGAATATCGTTGCGATGATCTTTCCTAGATTCAGTTTGAAATGACGTCACCTGTTGGGTTGGATCGTTGAGGTTGTCCTCGTTGGCTCGTACCTCGGCGTAGGACGTGTTATGGATTTCTTCCCAAGTAGTTAGAGGGTATTTGTCTGCCATTTCCTCAAACGTTGCCATCGAGTGTGACGATATTTGAGAGTACTATGTCAAGGCTCCCCGTGTTAGGGTTTCGCTAAACTTTTTCAATAGCACCAATGGTACCTGCTCTTTTGAAAGATCGTTACCTTTTTACGTCTGTGAGTAGTGGATGATATGATCTTCTGGATCGGTAGTACCATCATATATCTTTAGGTAGGGTGGCATTTTTAAGGTCTTTGGAATGGCATATGAGGCCTCTTCTTCACTGTATAGTTGCTCGACAAATCGACCAACGTCGCATTTTGGCAACAACTTTGAGGTGCCTAGTATTTTGTCAACCTTCTTTTGGTATTCCTTCATTTGGTCACAGAGTGCCTTATTCTCATGTAGAAAAATATTGCAATGGATAACTGTAATAAGGAAAAGTTGACTTTTTTATATTCACTTTTTGATTTTCCTTTTACAAAGTCTTGTCCCTCTATTTATAAGGGACAATCTCTTCTTGAACCTAAAAATTATAATATAAAGAATATTCGAAAAGCATATTCCTATTATCTCATATTGCGCCTACACTACTACAAATATTGTGCGTTTACTAACCGCTGTCAGTCATCACCCTCTACAACGACCAAGGGACACTGAGTCGTAAGGGCCTCGTCCCTCGGCGTACTCCTCAGTGGTCATGGTCGTCCAAATTTGGACCTATACAATGCTAAATTTATTTATTATTTATTTTTGGGATGGCATTCCGCATGAATTAATCTTGCAATTTTTTTTCTTATAGCTTGTTTGGCCAAGCTTCTTCGAGGGCCAAAATTGTTTTTTTCTTAAAAAGTAGTATTTCTTTTCTTCAACGGCCAAAACTGTTTCATCACAACTTCTCTTTGATATAAAATGTGTTTCTTCCAAGTTTGTGTGGTATAAAATTAGTTTTAAATTGACCGTGTATATAAGTTAAAAATATTGTATATTTCCTCTGTTGGTTTTATGTATTGCATTTTGATTGGGCACAAAATTACAAAAATAATAAAATTAAAATTTATGAGCTAAAATAAGTCATACATACTTATGTAGCTTTATATTTTGGTATTTCCTCATTAAGGATAAAATGAAAGTTAAAATTAAATTACTTTAGTTGAAATTAGCTTAGAGTATTTTCACTTGATAGCAATAAGGTAGGAGTTGCACTGAGGTGATCAATGAGTGTAATCATTTCTAATTTTATCTATCCAAGCTTTCCCAATACTTTTCTTAAGTATTCGTATCTTGTAATGCTATAGCTAAAGCAACTTTATGATTTAATAAGAAAATAATTTTTGACGGTAAGTTGTGGAGGTCAATAATTAGAGTAGAAGATTAGTAAGTTGTAGAGCTTTCTTCCTGTCATTATTGGTAATTTTAGTATTAATCTTACATTTGTCTTATTCTTGGATATCTATCATTATCAGATGTTGCTTCTTCTTAGATTTTGTCAATATTTCACTATTATTACTTCATTTTCATGATTCTTTCATTACTATATGTTTGTTGTTTTAATGCTGCACTATGCTAGTGTGAGTCGGAGGTATATTGAAAATAACCTATCTATTTGCACGAGGTAAGAATAAGATTGTCTACGGAGAATTTTGCCATACAATCGTTTGTGCTGATGGACAATGTTGGACTGGGGAGATAAAGGCATTTTTTTCATTTGATAATTATTTAATGTGTAATTAAGGGTGTGTTTGGTATAGCGGAAAATGTTTTCCATGGAAAATATTTTTCAAGAAAATATTTTCTTGGAAAATAAGTAGTAATATTATTCATTTTCTGGTGTTTGATCCGTAAATTAAGGAAAATGACTTCTCAAGAGTATTCATAAATAATTTAGATATAATAAATATGAAGCCATACACTTTCAAACCAACAACCTTCCGGACCCACAAATTTCATAAAATTTCGAACCGCCAAACATTCAAAATCACAAAATTTCGAACCCGTAAACTTTATAATTTCTAAAACTGTAAACTTTCAAACGCATAAACTTCTGAATTCATAATTTTGAAACTTATAAAATTTTAGCCTTTAAACCGATGAATAATAAAACTAAAACTGAAAAATACATTTAAAATATTTTTTCGGGGAAGGGTGGGAGAGGTGGAGCGGGGCTGGGGCAAGGGGCAAGGGGCAGTAAAATGAAAAAAAAAAACAGAAATTTAAACTAAAAAAAATAAATTTTTTTTCGGAGGAGGGGTAACGTTGGGGATGGGGGAGGGAGGCAGTAAAATGAAAAAAAAAACAAAAACTTTGAAGTACAAAAAAAAGTAATTTTTATTCCGAGGGGGTAGGGGTGGGGGTGGGGAGGGTGTTAGAAGCCATGGATGAACTATCGAAGCTAGAGAGAAATAGAAGGTTCAGAGATATTTTGAAGAGAAGAAAAGAACTTCTTCATTTCTGAATGAATCGTGCTGTAGAACTAACTACAATATTTAACTACTAACAATTAAGAAACTAAATGCCTCTTTTACAACTAATTACATAACTAACTCTAGTTAACATAATAATTAAGGTTTACTATGGTTACTCATCAGCTTGCTAGTCAACACCCCCCCTCAAGCTGATGATTCAAACAAGTTCTTCAATCCAAATTTATCCAGCAAGTACTCATGTGGAGCCTTGCCCAACCCTTTAGTAAGCTAATCAACCAGTTGATCTTTTATATTGAGTTGTTCAGTTCTCAGCAGTCCCAGACTAATCTTTTCCCTTACAATGTGACAATCTATGTCAATGTACTTTGTTCTCTCATGAAATATTGGATTAGAAACTATTTGAATTGCCGCTTTGCTATCACATATCAAGGTTCTAGGCAGTTCAATCTTGATCCCCAGCTCACTGAATAAGCCAGTTAACCAAGTAACCTATGCTGCACAAGAAGCCATATTTCTAAATTCTGCTTCTGCTGAAATTCTGGAGACAGTACTATGTTTCTTAGACTTTTAGGAACACCAAAGCATTCCCAAACTTGACTAAATACCCTGTAACAGGTCTTTTAGTCTGTATGCATGCTCCCAAGTCTGAGTCACAGAAGGTAGTTAGTTTACTTGAAGGTTCTGCAGGCATAAGTAGTCCCAGACCAGGTGCCTGCTTTAGATATATTACTACCCTCAACGCTGCTTCCATATGAGACACCTTAGGGCAGTGCATAAATTGACTAAGCACTTGTACAACAAAGGAAATATATGGCCTGGTCATAGTGAGATAGAGCAACCTACCTACCAGTCTTTGATATGTACCAGGATTGTTCAGCACTTCATCTGAGTGGTATTGCCACACTTACCAAATTCAGTGGTTGTTAACTTCTGATTCAATTATAAGGGAGTTCCAGCAGGCTTTGCACCACTTAGTCCTGACTCAGAGATTAACTCTAGTGCATACTTTCTCTAACGCATGAGAATGCCTTATCTAGACCTAGCAAACTCAATACCTAGGAAGAACTTTACCTCTCCTAGATCCTTCATCTTGAAACTTTTCTTGAGATCAGATCTTGTTTCACACAACAACTGTTATTTCCAGTAATCAACAAGTCATCTACATATACCAATATGACTATCATATCGCTCCCAGTCTTCTTAGTGAACAAAGAATAGTCATAGTGGCTTTGCTGATACCCCATACACACTAGGGCCTTTGTTAATTTCACATTCCACTATTTTGGAGCCTGCTTAAGTCCATAGAGAAACTTATGAAGTTTGAAGACCTTCTTACAATTCTCCCTCTATCTAGCAAACCCCTCAGGTATGCATATAAAACCTCCTCAATAAGATCACCATTAAGGAAAGCATTATTAACATCCATCTGAAATATCAACCAATGTTGAGAAGCTTCCAAGGCAATAACAGATCTGACAGTAACTATCTTAGCAACAGGAGAGAAGGTTTCACCATAATCTAAACCTTCCTTTTGACTGTATCCCTTAGCAACTAGCCTAGCTTTGAATCTTTCTACCTCCTAGAAGCTTTGTATTTGACTTTATACTCCCATCTGCAGCCAATAGGTCTCTTTCCAGGTGGAAGATCCACTACACTCCATGTTTTGTTATCTTTAAGAGCATCAATCTCCAACTGCATAGCTTTACCCTACCTAAGATCAACAACAACCTCTCTGAAGGAGGCGGGTTCTGTAACAGCTGAGTAAGCAGTGAGAGCCTGTCTAAAATTTGAAGAGATGTGCGAGTAATCAACATAAGAAGAAATAGGATAAGTGTGTTTTGAGCCTTTGGAGAGGGTCACCTTGTCCTGCAATCACACAGGTGGTTTGCTTGGTCTAGAAGACCTCCTACACCCTTCAATGTTTTCAGCAAGATCAGACTGACCACCAGATGACTCAACTCAGGCATTATCAAGAGGATTAGGCATAATAGAGGAGATAGGTTTAGAAGCTACTATTTCTGTAGGACAATCAGATGGAACCTGATCTGCAGTAAGATCAGTAGACCTTTCAACTATAGGTGTGGAAGAAGTAGAAGAAGTAGGAGAAGTAGACGGAGAATGAATATTCAACTCATGGGATAATAGATCTAAAATAGGAAACATCATGGTTCCAGAATCCCTAGTATGTATGAAGGGAAAAATGGTTTAATGAAATATCACATTCTTGTTGACTACAAAGTGCTTGGCATGAAGATCATGCAGAATGTACCCTTTTTTAGTTGAAGAATATCCTAAGAAAACAGCTAGAACCGCTCTAGGATAGAATTTATCAACAACCTTAGGAGAGGTAGAATAACACAAACAACCAAGCACTTTGAGGTGAGACAAAGATGGTGGATGTAGATATAGCCTTCAAAAGGAGATTTGTTTCCAATCACCTTAGAAGATAATATGTTCAGAAGATACACTACTGTAGTAACACATTCTCCCCAGAATTTCAAAGGTACAGATGCTTGAAACCTGAGAGATATGTCCATATCTAAGATGGTTCTATGTTTCCTTTCTACTATCCCATTATGTTGGGGTGTGTACGCACCAGTACTCTGATATAAAATACCAAGATCAGACACTAAATTCTTGAATGCAATACTAAACAATTCACTCCCATTGTCTGTTCTCAGTGTTTTAACAGTAGTAGAGAATACATTATTTTCTTGAGTCAGAAAATCTTTCAGAACTACAATTGCTTTTGACTTATAGTTCACAAGAAATATCCAAGTAAACCTGCTATAGTCATCAAATAAGGTAACAAAGTACCTTTTACCATCATGAGTGGGTACTCTATATGGACCCCAAATATCACAATGAACTAGCTCAAAAATTGACTTAGAAACAGAATTACTTAGCTGAAAAGGCATCTTAGTTTGCTTAGCAACAGGACATATAGTACAATGCTTATTAAGAGCTCCAATTGTCAGACCATCCAATCCTACTATCTTCCTTATTACCTCTATGGGAGTATGTCCCAATCTTTTATGCCACAAACTACTAGTACCAGAAGCATGTGTTCTACATGTATTACTAGAAGTAGATGCATCACTTGCTGAAGTAGCATGAACTTCATTTGTATGTTGGCACACTTATTTATTAGCTGAACCAAGTTTCCAGTAGATGCACTCCCATGTAGTATGTACTAACCATGTTCTTCTCTACCAATCCACTTCACCTGACCATTGAAGAAGTCATGAAATATATAGAAATCAGGAAAGAAGCCAACCATACACTTTAGTTCCTTAGAAAGCTTTGAAACTGAGAGTAAGTTGAATTTAAAATCAGGGATATACAAGACATTAGAAATTTCATGATTGTTCAGTGCAGAAGCATTTCTTGTGTATGATACTGATGCCACACTACCAGTGGGTAACTGAACTTTGTTTTCTTCTATATTTGGGAGTTCCTTACAATCATGTAGCAAATCAAGGCTGGAAGTCATATGGTTTGATGCACCAATATCAACAATTCACTTTGTTTAGAATACCTGCAACTGTTGACTTGTTTAATGCTTCTGATCCTTCTGTGCTTCCTTTGGACAACAACTGAACTATCTTCTGATACTGTTCAAGAGTAAGCATAGGAGCAGGGAAAGACATTTGCTGAGAGAATGTAGGCTGACTGGCTTGCTGTGATTGTGAAGCACCTGCATGGGATTGATTTCCACCTCTGCCTTGTTGAACCGCATTTGAAGCTACATTGTTTCCCATACTATATCTGTCTGCATAGTTCAGTTCTGAGCTATACACCTGATTTTCATATTGTCCACCACTATCACCTTTCCTTTTGGACTTGAAATCGGGGGGGGGGGGGGTATCCAATCAACTTATAGAAATTTTCCTTGATATGTCCTTGTAATGGCAATATTCACACTGAACTTGACTCCTTTTCTGCTTGTAACCCCCAGTATTATTTGTCCCTTTGTTGCTATACATGGCTAAACTCTCCAATGATTCAGAGACTTGGGCTACTTGTGGCCAATTAGCAAGATTTCTCCGATTTTCCTGATCAACTTACATAGAGTATGCTTTATTTATACTAGTGAGAAGAGACATCATCATAATTTGACTTCTTAACTGAGAATAAGATTCATTCAGTCTAGTAAGAAACTGAAGAAGTCTTTGGTATTCAAAATGTTGTGCATACATCTTTGATTCAGGACAGGGACATCCAGAGCATGTCATAAGGGCATCAAATTCATCCCAAAGTTCTCTTAGTTTTGAGTAGTAGTTAGTCACTGTCATAACACCTTGAGTCAAGGTATGAACTTCTCTATGTAGATATAGAATCCTAGATCCATTCACTTTATCAAATCTCCCCTTTAAATCTTCCCATACTTTATGTGCACTAGATGCATACAACACACTACTCAACAAACCTGGTCTCACAACATTCATTATCCATGACAAAACAATAACATTCACTTTTTCCAACAAATCATGGAGTTTAGGTTCAAATCTAGATTTAGGAAATCTACCATCAACAAAACCTAACTTGCTTTTACCTAACAAGCCAATTCGCATAGCACGACTCCACATGGCATAATTATCAGACCCTGTAAGTTGAAGAGAGATCAGAGAACTACCTAGTATGTTTGAAGTAACCTAAGCAAGGAAATACGTTTGCTCGTTCAACTAGATCCTATACCGATGGCTCTGATACATGTTAGAAGCCGTGGATTAACTATCGAAGCTAGAGAGAAATGGAAGATTCAGAGATATTTTGAAGAGAAGAAAAGAGCTTCTTCATTTCTGAATGAACCGTGCTGTACAACTAGCTAAAGTATTTAACTACTAACAGTTAACTAACTGCCTCTTTTACAACTAACTACATAACTAACTCTAGTTAACATAATAATTAAGCTTAACTATGGTTACTCATCAGTTTGCTAGTCAACGGGAGGTGGGGGGGGGGGGGGGTTGGAGGTGTAGTAGGGTGGGTGGTAACGGAAAAACTGAAATAAAATTTTTTTTGGAGAGAGGGTGGGGTGGGTTGGTGATGGTGGAGAATGTTGAGAAGGAGATTTGGAAAATATTTTCCCTTCTCTTGATAAGGAAAACATTTACCTCCAATTGGAGGAAAATGTATTGATAAGAAAAATATTTTCCAAAATATTTAAATCAATCAAACATGAAAAAATTGGAAAATATTTTCCGGAAAATATTTTCCGGAAAAACCAAACACACCCTAAGTGTTGATACAATTCCTAGATCATTAGTTAAGTTGTGAAGAATTTTCCAATGGGGAAGAAGAAATAGTGGAAAGGACAAAAGCCGTTGCTAATGTGGAAGTATAATCCTTTCAACGGTCACCTGATGAATTCTTTTTGGATGAAATGAGTCCATACTTATCCAAAAAACATATCCACTGACCCAGAACTCTACTGTATCACTGCAACGTCAAGTATTCCAAATTATTTAGAAATAACACAAACTTTTAACTCGTCTGTCGTCTCTACTTTGATTGTAGAATCCCTTACTGAACCATTCACTGAAATATTACGTGCTTGGCCGATAAATATTAATCATATCAGCATGTGAGGGAGTGTATTGAGGACAAAATGTATTTTCTCATAATTTAAGTTTTTATAATAAAATGGTAACGCACTTTAAAATAAGTAAATTACTTGTGATGCGCAAGGTTTTAGTAAAAACATTTCCTGCAAAGTCTCGTTAAGTATTCGGCTAAAATATATTATAAGAGAAATTTTTAGATTCATTTTTTTTTTCAATTAAAAAATATACACAGAAGCACACATCACTCTGTATTTATCATCGTAGGACTAGGACCTATAAAATTATGACGCATATTAATTGTTAGTTGACAAACTGACATATTATTGTGGTTGGAGCTCAAATTGTGGTTGGAATACTTACTTTGTAAAATTTGGATGGTAAAAATTAGATTAGAGTGGTAACTAACCTTTGTTGAACAAACATAAAAAAGTGGATAATAGCTTTTGAATCTGATTTTTGTGAGAGATCTAGCGTGGGTGTTGTTTAGACCTATTAAATATAGTCTAATTAATGTTCAATTGGTGAAGATTTGGATTTTGGATAGGTTGTAATTGAAAATCATAAGTACAATTAGCGACATCTATACATTTTTGTACAAGGTTTTATATATTTTTATGCACTATTATATATATATTTATAAAAGGTAGATACATTGATTACATAGGTACACAAATAATATATACGGTGTATAAATATTATTGCAAGAAAATATTGGTTATGCAAGTATAAACTGGAAAATATGATTATTAGGTGCAACGTATTGTGTTGGACTTTATATTTTTAAGAAGATCCCCAATAATAATGGAGCCGAATGTCGTAGGAGCCAGGAGGAGAGGCAAAGGAAGTGGTTGAGTAAGAAGTTGAGAATTTCAATATCACGATCTAAAATTTATTAAAGGTTGTGATATCGCAGGACATCACTATCAAACAAGCTAATACTAAATAGTTAATTAAAATTTTATTTTAATAATTTTTTTGAAATTGTAAATTTCCTTCAACTTAACTAATAAAAAGGCAAACTTTGTAGAATAATAATAATGTTTTCCAATTTCAATGCATATCCCACAATCCTCCCAGAATTCGGTATCCCAGGTACATGAGCCTTTACTAAGAAATAAAATAAAATATAATAACTGTCCGAAATACAAATTTGGATAAAAAAGGACAATACAAGTACTTGAAGGAGATTTTGCTGGCTGCAGATCGTCTCATAAGATGCAACTCCCCGAAGTCCCCATATCAACCACACCGCTGTGCCCACAAGGCCACTAGACATACATGTGCATGTACAACAAAATGTACAACAACTGTAATAGGAGTACGAAAATAACGCCCAATAAGTATCTAGTCTAATCTAGAAGAAGTATTGATGAGAGGCCGACTGCGACACTTACTATGGCCAATAAAAATATACCGATAATATGATAAATTATGAATTTTATAAGGCAACTATAAACTGAATAACATGAAGCAGGTAAAAAATTCTTTTGCTAATAGGATATTTCCAAATTTATTTTCATCTTTTAGCAATTTATATCTCCGGCCAATGAGGCCACATCAATTATCAATAATTTTAGAACAATCAATTAAGTCATGCACAAATCATGCTGAGGTCATACGACCCGATTCAACATAATATTAAACTGTGTATAGCCATAGGATCGAACAACGCAAACTATAGATCTATCAATGTAATCTGCTGAGGCGTTCGGCCCATTCCATAAAAGATAAACACATTCAAACAACCAAATCAATGATTTATTTAGGTTTGATGTTCAAAGAAATATCAATTCTCATTAACGGTCAAGTGAACCGTCCAAAATCCAAGTAGGTGAAGTTTAACCTTTTGAAATTCCTTTATCAAGTTTCAATATATTTTAACTGGTTAAGTTAACAAGTAGGATGCAAGCATAGCAAATATAACGTGATTTGGGTCCTAGATTAACCGAACATAAGCATAATAGTAGCTAAGCACGAACTCTCGTCACCTCACGTAACCACCACAAATAAAAGCACATATTGAATTATTTTATTTATGGGGTAAATTCCCTCTTACAAGGTTAGGAAGGAGACTTACCTCACTCCGAAGTTCCATATTCGGCTCCCAATCCTTTCCGACGACTCAAATCGATTCCCAATGCTCCAAGATTAGTCAATAATTGTGCCAACTAATAAACATATACTCAAATACTCATTATCTAATTTATAACAAGTTCTAAACCCGATCAAAAAGTCGATAAAAATCACCCTGGGACCCAAGTGTCCGGTTTCCAAAAATTTCAAGACAAAATTACCCATAACATCACGAACTCAAATATATAATTTATTCTCAATTCCACTAAATTCTTGATCAAAATTCAAAAATACTAATTATTTTAGGTTTTCTACCAAAACCCCAAATTTTCACTAACATTTCATGAGTTTTCATCTTAAAATCTATATATAATCCAAGTATTTAACTTGCAATAGGTGAGAATCACTTACCTTGACATGGATAATAAAGACGGAGCTCCAAAATCGCTCATAGGTCGTCTCCCATGGAGAAAACGAGATGAAATGAGCCAGATCCACTTTTGCAAACTTATACACTGCCAGGCAACCCTTATTCACATTCGCGATGAACAAAATTCTCAAAAGCCATTTCCAAATTCTTCTCTGACAGCTTCTAGTATAATAGTCATAACTTTTCGTAAAAACTCCAAATGAAAAATGATTTAACTTTCCGAAAACTAGATACCAAGATCTACAACTTTCATATTTGGTCATCTCTCAATTCATTATAGATTTCGAGATATAAGCTGCCAAAGTCAGACCTGTGCAACAAAAATTTCTTCTTCATCTTCCCTGACAGCATATAGTATACCGGCCATAACTATTTGTACACAATAGCTAAATGGTTTACTTTTCTGAATATGAGACACAAAGGGCTACAACTTTTAATTTTGGATCATCTAAAAAATTCCTTAAAGATTGCGAGATATGAGCATCCGAAATCAGACCCGTGCAACAGAGATTTCCTTCTTCACGAACGCGACAGTCTCTTCGCGAACCCGAAGAACAAAATCCCAGAAGCCAAATCCTTCTGCACGAGCTCGAGAGGATCCTTTCAAAAGCAAAGAACAACACCGGTTACTAGTAAACAACATCCAAAGTAGCCTAACATGATCCGAAACACAGCCGATGCCCCCAAGACCCCGTCCAATCACACTAACATGTCCCAAAACATGACACGAACTTGTTCGAGGCCTCAAACTACATAAAACAACATCACATGAATCGCACACAAATTTAACCTTAATGAACTTTAGAACTTCAAACTTCTACATTCGATGCCGAAACCTATCAAATCACATCCGATTGACCTTAAATTTTGCACACAAGTAACGTTTAATATTATGTACCTACTCCAACTTTTAAAATCAGAATCCGACCCTGATATTAAAAAGTTCACTCCCGGCCGAACTTCTTAAAAGCCTTTTAATTTCTAACTTTTAAGAAATGACTCCAAAATGACCTACGAACCTCCGAATCTACATCCGTACGTGCTACCAATACCGGAATTACCATACAGAGATATTTTCAGACTCGGAATCCCAAATGTACATTAATAACATTGAAATGAACTTAAACTCAAATTATAATTTTTTTCAAAAATTCTAACTTCCACAATAGACGCCAAAATACTTCCGGATCATTCAATACCCGATCCAAACACACGCCAAGTCCAAAATTATCATACGAACCTACTGGAATCTTCAAATTCCAATTTCGAGATTTTTTACACAAAAATCTAACTTTAGTTAATTCTTCCACCTTAAAGCTTCTGAAATGAAAATTCTCTTTCTAAATCAACTCTGAACTTTCAAAATTCCAGTTCCGACCACGTGTACAAGTCATAATACCTGAAGTGAAGCTATTCAAGGCCTCAAATTGCCAAACAACGCGCTAGAGCTCAAAATGACCGGTCGGATCGCTGCATTCAATCTCTTAAAGAAAAAGTTTACAGGATGAATAGGGGTGGCAAATGGGCGGTTTGGGTTGAACTTGGGCGGATAAGTGTGAGCGAAATTAATAAATGAGTCTTCATTTTCCCAACTCAACTTAAAGATCACTTGGGCTAAGATGAGTTGGGTCAAGATGGGCTAAACAATGAGCCATAATCCAACCCGCCCAACTTGACCTAGCTTTTGTAATATTTATAAGCAGTTAGGAATAGAAAATGGTGCCGGGCGGGCGGTTGCGGGGCAAATTCGAGTAAACTCGTGAAGACTTCAACCCGCCCCGCAAAGTTTGATTTGTTGTTTTAAATCGTCCCACGCAAACCTGCCCCGCATAATGTTTTTTAATTTTTTTTTAATTTGAGAATATTATCAAAATATATCATATTCCGATGCATTGTATTCTTCTTTTTTGTGAAATTTCATACATTTTTGCTTGATTTTTCCTCTTTCGTGGATGTTAACTCCACTTATTTTTGTGCATATGGAGTAATTTTATGTTACCTCATATTTTTCAAACTTCATATTATGTAACTGTCCATTATAATTGAAGTTGTGTTTTTTACAAACTATTTTGGGTTCCTTTACGAGAACATGGAGTTAATGGAGCATCTCATAATCACGATGCCAATATTGAGAATATTGTTATATTTATATTTGTATCAATGCTGAGTCAGCATTATTAGTTAGTCATAGTTAGTCAACAAGTCATTATGTATATATGTACTGAGAACAATATCATTCAGTTAGTTTTTGGCTAATATTATTTTTTTCCAGTTAACCGACTCTATTGCTCTCTCTCTGTTACTCTCTCTCTTCGAAAAGCTTCCACGACCTCTATTGAAGGCAGCTTGATGCTTTCTCCTCTTAGTCTTCACATGGTATCTGAGCGGAGGTCCGATCAATGACCATGCATCGTATCTCTTTGTTATTTTCAGTTGATTCGAGCAGTCTAGGGTAAGGCTGTATTTTTCGCGGTTCCGAACCGGAACCGCGGTTCTGGCGGTTCTGCCGGTTCCGGCGGTTCCGGTTCCGCGGTTCCGGTTCCGGCGGTTCCCCGGAACCGTGATGGGGCGGTTCCACCCGTTGGAACAGCGGAACCAGAACCGCCAGAACCGAAACCGGACTGGTTCAAGCGGTTCCAAACGGTTCCATCCGGTTCCAACCGGTTCCGCAACGGTCCGATTTTAAAATTTTTTTTTTTGTTTTTTTTTAAAATTTCCAAACGGTTCTTTTTCAAAATTAGCCGCTTGGAATTTTCAAAAATAGCCATTTGGCCCCAAACTTCAATTTAACCCCAAACTTTATATAATTACACAATTTCCCATTTCTCAACTATAAATACCCCCTCATTCTTTCATTATAATTCACCAATTCATCAATATCTCTCAATCTCTCTCAAGCTCTCTTTCAATCTTTCTAGTGCAAGTGCTTAATTTATTATTGCAAATTCTTGAAACATTGTGAAGTTGTTGAATTGAAGTTTTCAAGTGTTAAATTTCAACGATTTTCAATTTTTAAGAAGTTGTTTGTCAATCCGGTAAACTCGTTTCAACTCTTACATGCTAAGAATATTTTTGTGTGTTGTTATTTTGCTTAATTGTAATTATTATGACATTTTCATTGAAAAATATGTTCAGAAAAGGAAAATCTAAAACCGGTGAAAGTAGTCGCCAAAATACTACCCCTCCCCGGCTCCCCGACCTAGAAAAGATAAACAAGTTCAAAGTAGTAGCCAACCTAGAAATACTAATAAAACCTTCAGAATCCTTGATAGTGATCACCCATGTTTTCAATTTAGCGATGTTGATTTTCTACATGATGTAGCAGTTGGTGATAGAATAGACGATGATATTATGTATATTCTTTATCCTAATGCACCTATCTTAGAGGGAAATGAGGTTGATGATGATGACGAAACCCAAGCTCCGGTAGATTTAGATGATACACCTACTAGTCCTGCTACTAACGAACCGGAACACCCACCCGTACAAACTCCCACTTTTAGTAGACAACCTCCTAAACATTCAGAAACTTCATTAGTTTGGCAATTTTTTATTCAAGTAAGAGAACAAAATAAGGCTAAGTGTAAATCTTGTGGGAAATTACTTGTGCATAGGCATACTGGAGATCGTAGCGGCACAGGTAGTTTAGTTAAACATATAAAATTACACCCTAGCGATAAGGCTAGATATTTGCAATTGAAAGCGCAACAAGAGGGGAGGACAAGTCCTGATTCTATAGTTAACCCAAGTACTGGTTCAAATCTAGTTCAACCAGAAATAAACACAGACACCGGAGGTATATTGTATTACGATCCAAATAAGGATCGTGAAGAATTAGCTAAAATGATTACTGTTATGTGTTTGCCTTATTCTTTTGCTTCTAATCCTACTTGGATTCATTATATTAGAAGAGTATTTAATCCTACGTATAAAGGTTGGCCTCGCGCCACAGTTAAGGCCGACATTTATAAATACAAGCATGAATATGAACAATACTTGCGTTATTTATTTACCCATATAAGTAATCGTATGTCTATTACAACTGATATTGGTAGAAGTAATAATGATTGTGATTATCTAACCGTAACCAGTCATTGGATAGACGAAGACTGGACAATACAAAAACGCATTATTGCATATAGAATAATTAATTCACGGCACACGGGTAAGTTTATTGCTAACACTGTTTCAGATGTATGTAGATATTTTTATTTTAGTGATAAAATAATATCAATTTCCATGGATAACGCTAGTAGCAACACTAGTGCAATAGGTATTTTAACTAGAACACTTAATCATGCTTTTACTAATATTTTCCATGTTAAAATCAAAGAGGAGAAAACACGTTTTCGAGATAGGAATCGGTATCTAATGAATTCAATGGTTCCAGTATAAATGAAAGAAAAAGAAAAAGGAGATGTATATGTCATATTTATCATTTAATTGTTGTTGATGGTATGAGAATTTTAAACATAGAAATTGAAAAGGTTAAATTCGCTCTTAATTGGCTTTTTTATTCTAACCGTAGAAGTAGACTTAGAGAATATTTTAAAAAATGTGACGAGTATGGCCTTATAGAAAGAAAGGTTCCTAAACCTTGCCCGACTAGGTGGAACTACATGTACGAAAGTTTAGTAGTGGCGTACGAATATAGAAACCCAATTAACGCTACTTATAATTCTCGGGATTGTGGGGAGGAAGATAATGACATGCTAACTAATCAAGATTGGACTACCGTTAAAATTCTTTTAGATTTTTTAGAACATTTTCATGTGGGTACAACTGCTTTATCTGGCCAATATTATCCAACTATTTCTAACTGTTTAGTTTATATTGCCGCACTTGCTAATTTGTTTGTTGATTTTAACGAGGGATGGGAAATTTATGAAATTTCAATTACTGAAATGAAAAAGAAGTTTAAAAAATATTTTTTTTCCAATCCCTCCTATATTTGGTGTGGCTGCTATGTTAAATCCTACTATGAAAGTAGGAGGTCCTAACTTTTTGTATTCTACTATTTATCAAGCTTTAGATCTTGAAGAAGAAGAAATGGCTACACTATCTGATGCGAAAGCATCAATTACAGTGAATGCTCAAACTGCTTATAATGCTTATAAACAGGCGTTAGAGCATGCTAGGCCTAATATTCCAACCCCTACTTCGTCCACATCACAGGCGTCTAAAAGAGCTGCTGGCTTAACAGCTCTTAAATCGTGGAGGGGTACTCAAGGTGAAAATGTAGATGATTTTTCCCATCTAAATGAGCTTCAAGTTTATTTGTCGCAGGGACTAGAGAATGAGAATCCAGTCGGCTCTTTCGACCTTTTGGATTGGTGGAAGGCAAGGGAAAAGCATTTTCCCATTCTTGCAAGGATGGCTCGGGATGTTCTGTCGATTCAAGCGTCAACTGTTGCATCGGAGAGCGCCTTTAGTCAAGCAAGACTACAAATAGGTGATCACAGGGCGTCGATGCGGGACAACTTGGAAAAATCAGTTCTTTTTCGAGATTGGATCCGCGCAGAAAGAAGGAACTTTGGGCTAGCTGAATCACAACCAGAAATAGATGAGTGCTATGAAGAAATGCTAGCAGAACTTGCTCAGGAAACATCTTCACCCGGAAGTGGTGATGAACAAGCTTCATTTCCACCACCGCCAACACAACCACCTCCAAACCTTGAAGGTTTTATGAGATTTGTTAGAAATAATACATAAACTATGATGTAACTTGTACATTGGCATGTCTTCTTTTAGTTTTTTTCCTTTTAATGGTGGTATTAGTACCATGTTGTGCTCATTCCATTGGGGGAAGGAAGAATAAAAAAAGATATGCCATTTTGGTCAATAAATATGCTCTTTATCATATCCTTGAATATCTTTTGTCTCAATATTTCTTTGTCTTTAATTCTATATCAATCCTTGAATATTTATATAACATACAATATATAACATACAACACAATATACTAATGACAATATTCTTTTATCAATATATACTACTTATATACAATTTATACTAATTACTAACTACAAGTCTACAACACAATATACACTATTTGTATACAATATATACTACTTGAATACAATATATACTACTTATATACAAAATATACACTACTTATACACAATATATACTAATTACCAAACACAATATATATTATATTAATAATATAGTACACCATATAAAATATATTCTACAATATACTAATAACTACTATACAAGATATTGATTTAAAAAAAAAATCAGAACCGCCGGGAACCGCTAGAACCGCGGTTCGGGAACCGCCAGAACCGGAACCGGACGATTTCGGAACCGTATGGTAGCGGTTCCGGCTTCGTAACCGCCAGAACCGGAACCGCTAGAACCGCCAGAACCGCAGAACCGGAACCGCCAGAACCGGAACCGCAGACCCAAATAGACCCAGAACCGGAACCGGATACAGCCTTAGTCTAGGTTTTCTTATAATCTCTTTTGATAATCACGATATAGGGAAGATCTGGATCGAGCACATTCAGTGAAAATTTGTTTGCGGACTGAAGAAATGTCAGCTATGCAAAGAATATTCCGACTATTATTCACGGATTTCTCACAAAAGCTTCATGGCGATAATAGATCAAGTTGACAAAGCAACTACAACCACAATAACAACGACGATACATACAACAATTGATGCTGGGAGTCCCTTTTACGTACATCCTTTCGATAGCCCATGATCTAGTCTAGTTCCAGTGCCCTTTGATGGGATTGGATACCGCTCCCGGAGGAGGAGTGTGCTCAGAACCCTCTCAGTGAAGAACAAGCTAGGGTTCATTAATGGAGATACTAAAAAACCTCCTATGGCTTCTCTACTTTTTTGCTAATGGGAAAGATGTGATGATATGATCACCTCATCAATTCTAAGTTCCCTATCGAGAGATATAGCTGATAGTGTTGAGTACGTGAATGATTTCGTCGAACTGTGGAAACAGCTTTCGGGTCGATATTATTAGATGAATGTGGCCAAATTGTACCAAAATTCAGAAGCAAATCAATGACTTGAGTCAGGGAGTACTCGATATTACTGGGTATTACACGAAGATGAACGAACTCTGGGAGGAATTGAATACTGTCAGTGTTAAGCTCATTGTAGCTGCATATGCATTTGTGGAGCACAGGAGAATATGCATAAGGCAGAGTAGGATAGGAGGCTCATACAGTTTTTAATTGGACTTAATGAGGTGTATACAGTTATTCGAGGGAGCTTACTTATGATAAATCCCCTACCAAATATGGAACACGCATTTGCCCTCCTGATACAAGAAGAAAAATAGAGGGAGTTTAGGCTCAGAAACCAACTAGATATTGATTCTACAGTAGTGAATGCAAACTTGTGAGGAAGGAATTTTAAAACAAACTATTCTGCTGGGACTGTAAACCAAAATGTGAACAGTAGGGCTCGAACTTTTTGTGCTTACTGTAAATGACAAGGTCACACTAAGGACAAATGTTATAAACTCCACGGTTATCCTCAAAGCTTCAATCAAGGATCACAACAGCAGTATAGACAGGGTACTCAAAGGTGAAACAACAATACAAGGTTCAATAACGGAAGAAATGTCTCAGCAAATGTAGTCACAAGTGTTGAGGAAGGAGAAAACCTGGAGCCCCAAGGAGAAGGCCAAAGTCAAAATGTCAACCTTACAAAAGAGCAATATGGACAGATTGTTAGCCTATTGCAGCATTTTTAGACTAGAAGCATTGGAGAAGGTTCAGCTAGTGTAAACATAGTTGGTAGAGCATCAATGAATTTTGCAGGTATGATTGCTTGCACTTCCTCAACTGATTTTGACAATCCTTCATGTAAATGCTTTAATGCAACGGCTGACTTGTAGATTTTAGATTCTGGGGTATCACACCACATGACCTTTGATAAATCTAAATTGCAAAACATAGTAAACCTTCCTTATCCTCTATTAACAAAGCTTCCAAATGGCTGTAAAGTAAGAGTAAGTGAAATTGGAAGTGTATTCCTAACACCTGAAATCATCCTGTACAAAGTCCTATTCGTTCAAATTTAATTTGGTGTCCATTAGCTCCTTGGCAGTTCATCTAAAGTGTATTGCATCATTCTCAGACACTTCTTGTCTACTACAGGCCCCTTCACTGAAGAGGCTTCTAGAGATTGGTAAGTTGCTGGATAATTTGTATTTCCTTAACTCCAGGTGCCTGAGGAAAGGTAGTTCCAAACTACAATGTGATCCTTCTTATCTTTCTATTCAAGCTAGTGATGTAAGGGGTGTAGACTGTCTAACTTAGTCTTTCAATTCACTACCAATTGTAAATAATTCCACTTACAATATCAAGAATAAAGACAGTAACTCTACTTTGTTTTCTAGTTAATCTCATACTGTTAATCAATATATATTTTGGCATTTTAAACTTGGCCATGTACCCTTTAGTAAAATGAAAGGAATTCATACCATACCTGTAACCTTTTCTGACAAACAGCCCTTTACATGCAATATTTTCCCCATGGCCAGATAGTCCAAACTTCCTTTTCCCCAAAGGAAAACAAAAACTACTGAAATCGTTATAGTACTTCATGTGGATTTATGGGGCCCCTATCATGTGACAACACACAACAACTTCAAATATCTTTTAATCCTGGCAGATGACTACAATAGGTCCACTTGGACACATCTTCTAAGTTGCAAAAGCAATGCCTTGCAAATAAAGAAAGCCATTATAGCCATGGTGGAAAACCAATTCAAGACAACTGTCAAATATGTAAGATATGATAATGGTCTAGAATTTACCAGTAATGAAGCTACCACGTTCTTCCAATCCAAAGGAATTAAACACCAGAAAACTTGTCCTTATACACCACAGAAAAATATGGTGGTGGAAAGAAAACACAAATACCTACTTGAGGTAGACAGTGCACTCCTTTTTTCAATCTTAATTTCCACCAAAATATTGGGGAGAATGTATCCTGATAGCAACATATTTGATTAATAGACTGCCAACCATCTCTCTAAAGAACAAATCCCCATTTGAGCTCATATACAAAAGGAATCCAAAGTACTCTCACTTGAGAAACTTTGGGTGTTTATGCTACCCCACAGTACCAAAACCATTCAGAGATAAATTGGAACCAAGAATAGTCCATATGTATTTGTAGGGTCTCCTTTTGGTATAAATGGGTACAAGGTACTAAGTCTGGCCACTAGGAAAATATATGTCTCTAGAGATGTTGCCTTTTATGAGTCAGTTTTCCCCTTCACTCTTAACTCCAACATATCAAGCATTCCATCCGTCCTTCCTAATACATCATTCTTTGAGAATTATCTGTTAGATAATACGCATAACGCTAGAGGGGGGGTGAATAGCGTTATAATAAAAATTAGCGTAAACTTGCGGAATTTAAAAATTGCAGGAAATAAATAAGTGCGATAAGTAAATAAATTAGAACAAACGCACCGATGTATCCTGGTTCACCACAACCCGTGGCTAGTCCAGTCCCCGAGAGACTCTCTCGAGATTTCCACTAACTTGTTAAGCTTACGGGTGCTCAACAAACTGATACAACTTGAGGACACAAGCCTCAACAACCTTTGCTCGAAGATACAACACTCCACGACTTCAACCAAGGAAACACAAGTTCCTTCTTACAACACAAGGGACTAACACTTCCCTTCAAGTGTACAAAAACACTTAGCACTCAAACAAGACACTCCTTTAAGAGTAGATATGAGTAAAAAGAATACGCTCAAGATCGCAACAACTTTTGACAAGAATTTGGCTCTCAAAAGCTTATGTAATGAATATAAGATGATAAGCAATAAAGTATGCAAGCTTTAGCAATTGTATGATCAGTTGTTGTATGTTGTTATTCTTAAAAGACTGAATTGAAGCTGTATTTATAGTTGAAAAACTTTGTATTACCGTTGCCTAATTGCCAATTAAGAGTTGCTGATTTTACTCTGTGACAATCGATTGTCAAATTACCACAATCGATTGTTTGCCAGTTCTTCAAAAAATCAATCCCAGATTTTACGCATAACAATCGATTATCTAAGATCAATAATCGATTACTGGCAACGTTCAATAAATCATTTCCAGATTTTACTTAAAACAATCGATTGTCCGAAATCTACAATCGATTACTCAGCAACGTTCAAAAAATCCTTTCCAGATTTTAATTAAAACAATCGATTATAGGAAATCAACAATCGATTACTCAGCAACGTTCAAAAAATCCTTTCCAGATTTTAATTAAAACAATCAATTATAGGAAATCAATAATCGATTACCTGATGGTATTTGAAAACATTTTGGCAACGGTCAGTTATACAATCGATTATACTAAGTTAACAATCGATTATATATCAGTCTTGAAAAATCAATCTAGACACTGCCTCTTGACAATCGATTGTTATAGGTTCACAATCGATTATTTAATAACTTTGAAAAAGTATGGAAGACACTGCCTCAACACAATCGATTGTCATAAGTTCACAATCGATTATTTTGTGACTTTGAAAAATCTGATGGACACTGTCTCTTCATAATCGATTGTCATTAGCTTCACAATCGATTATTTTGTGCTTTGAAAAACTTTGATGGATACTGCCTCATCACAATCGATTGTCATAAGGTTCACAATCGATTGTTATGCAGATTTGAAAAATCTGATGCTCACTGCCTTAACACAATCGATTGTCATAAGTTCACAATCGATTGTCAAGCAGCTGACTTAAACATAATCGATTATCATAAGTACATAATCGATTATCTTAGTCCAGATTTTGGAGGCATGTTTAAAAATCATTTTGACTAAAGTAAATATGCATTATTTAAAATCATTTTGCTCTAAATTAAATATGCATGATTTGTTAAAAATATTTTTACGAGAGAAGCCAAGTCTTGAGTTTAAGTTGTCGGATCAAAATCGCAATTAAATACCGACTCATATAAAACTTAATCTCGATCTTTGTCTTGTGCTTGAATCTCATTATATATCAATTTTGTGCTTGTGCTTGGACCTCGTCATATGTCAATTTGCGCATAGTTTGTCATTCACCAAAACCTACAAATATGAACACACGTTTAGTATAATGCCTTGAGAACGTGTTTCCAACAATTTCCCCCTTTTTGATAATGGCAAACTTTAAGCGGGATATGCATATTAGGCAATTCATAATGACGATTCAAGACAAGTAAAGATATGCAACAAGTATATAGATATGTAATTTTGTTCCCCCTCAATATATGAATTCCCCCTCAATTTATGCCGATAAGTATTGAGAGTGCATACCCGTTATCTTCCCCCTTTTGCCATTAGCAAAAAAATATAGAATAATTAAAAAAAAACTTGTTTATTTATTAAATCTGCAATTTCAGAAATAATAACGCAAATAATGTCAAGACAATCGATTATTGATACTGGATAATCGATTATATGAAAGAGAAATCGATTGTTCTGTGCGTCAAGCTTTATAATTCCCCCTGCCTTTAGGGCGATACCTGCAAAAATACGTTAGACGTCTCCAACGCTCAAGTTAGAAAACATGTGAAAGGGAAAATGCAATGCATGACTTAGATCAACGTGGAGTCAAGGATCCCGAGTTCACTACGAATTCGGAAGAAGGACTCTTTCTCTAAGGGCTTTGTAAAGATGTCGGCCAATTGATCTTTGGTTTCAACAAATTCAATTTCGACATCGCCCTTGAGAACGTGATCTCTTATAAAATGATGTCTAATTTCAATGTGTTTTGTTCGCGAATGAAGAACGGGGTTCTTCGTCAAGCATATGGCACTAGTATTGTCACATCTAAGAGGGATATGATCAAGACTTAGGCCATAGTCCAAGAGTTGTTGTTTCATCCAAAGGATTTGAGCGCAACAACTCCCCGCGGCTACATATTCAGCCTCGGTTGTGGACAACGCAACACTTACTTGTTTCTTGCTAAACCAAGAAACGAGAGAGCTACCGAGCAAATGGCAAGTGCCACTAGTGCTCTTGCGGTCCAATTTGCATCCAGCAAAATCGGAATCGGAATAGCCAACAAGTTGGCATAAAGAACCTTTGGGGTACCATAGACCCACATTTACAGTACCAACAAGATACTTCAATATCCGTTTCACCGCAGTTAGGTGAGACTCCTTCGAACACGATTGATAACGAGCGCATAAGCACACGCTAAACATGATGTCCGGACGACTAGCAGTAAGATAAAGGAGAGAGCCAATCATACCTTGATACTTTTTGATGTCGACTTCCTTACCTTTCTCATCTTTGTCTAGATGATCGGATGTGCTCATGGGGGTTGCCATTGCTTTTGCATTGGTCATTTCAAATCGTTTCAGCAATTCTTTGCAATATTTCGCTTGGCAAATGAACGTACCTTCTTTCATTTGCTTTACTTGTAATCCCAAAAAGAATGTTAACTCACCCATCATAGACATCTCAAATTTGCTTGTCATTAAATCGGAAAATTCCTTGCACAAAACATTGTTAGTAGCACCAAATATAATATCATCCACATAGATTTGAACTAATAAAATATCATTGTTTTTATGCTTAACAAAAAGAGTGGTGTCAACTTTCCCCCTAATGAAATCATTTTCCATTAGAAATTTACTCAATCTTTCATACCAAGCTCGGGGAGCTTGTTTTAAACCATAAAGAGCCTTTTTGAGTTTGAAAACATGATCGGGAGATTTAAAATTTTCAAAACCGGGGGGTTGTTCAACATAAACTTCTTCTTGAATAACACAATTTAGAAAAGCACTTTTCACATCCATTTGATATAAATTGAAATTCATAGAAGAGGCAAAAGCAAGCAATAAACGAATAGCTTCTAATCTAGCTACGGGAGCATATGTTTCTTCATAGTCAATACCCTCTTCTTGATTATAGCCTTTTGCTACAAGCCTAGCTTTGTTTCTAGTGATTACACCATTTTCATCTAGTTTGTTTCGAAAAACCCATTTCGTACCAATTATGGTATGATTTTCGGGTCTTGGCACCAAATCCCAAACGTCATTCCGTTTGAATTGGTTAAGCTCCTCTTGCATTGCCAAGGTCCAAAATTCATCCCCAATTGCTTCGGAGATGGTTGTTGGTTCAATTTGAGAAACAAAAGCAGTATGTCCTAAGGTGTTCTTAAGGGAGTTTCGGGTACTTACCTTTTCTCCGACGTTGCCATTACCTGTTCGAGAGGGTGATCTTTGATTGTCCTCCACTCGTTAGGCATTTTTGTTTCTTTCTCCAATTGTGGCGTTTCCTCCGTTGATTGTTCCAAGATTTCATCTTGAATTTCCTTAGGAGTTTCCTCTTGTACTTTGTCTTTTAAACTGTTTAGAATACCTTCAAGATCAGAACAAGAATCCTTTCTCGCCAAGCGAGCATTATTTTCGGAAAACACAATATGAGGGGATTCCTCCACAGTTTGGGTTCTATTGTTAAATACCCTATATGCTTTGCTACGTGAAGAATACCCAATAAAAATTCCCTCATCGGATTTGGCATCAAATTTTCCCAATTGATCTTTTCCATTGTTATGAATAAAACATTTACAACCGAATACTCTAAAATGGGAGATATTTGGTTTCCTTCCCTTGTAGAGTTCATAAGGGGTTTTCATGAGTATTGGCCTTATGACTACTCTATTTAAAACGTAGCATGCGGTACTCACGGCATCCGCCCAAAAATGTTTGGGAATCTTAGCCTCTTCGAGCATGGTTCTAGCCATCTCTTCGAGACACCTATTTTTCCTTTCCACCACCCCATTTTGTTGTGGTGTTCGTGGAGCGGAAAAGGTATGCTCGATATCGAGTTCGTCACAAAAGTCCGCAAAGAGATTGTGATCAAACTCTCCCCCATGATCAGTTCTAATTAAAGTGACGGTTGTTTCCTTTTTGTTTTGAACACGTTTAAGAAAATATTTAAAATTCTGAAAAGCATCACTTTTATGGGCAAGAAATAAAGTCCAAGTAAATCTGGAATAATCATCAACAATAACAAAAGCATAACGATTTCTACCAAGACTTTCAATGCGAGATGGTCCAAACAAATCCATGTGAAGCAATTGCAATGGTCTAGTAGTTGAAACAATGTTTTTCGATTTAAAAGATGCTTTTGTTTGCTTCCCTTTTTGACAAGAATCACAAGTAGAGTCATTTTAAAATTTCAAGTTTGGAAGACCAACAACTAAATTTTGTGAAACCAATTTGTTCAAAAGATGCATGTTGATGTGAGCTACTCTACGATGCCATAACCAAGAATCATCCTCTTTGCTCATTAAACAATTCACATATTCGGGTGCAGAATTTGCAAGATCAACCACATTAATGTTATCCATTCTAAAACCACGAAGGATAATTTTATAATCGTTACGTCTAAAAACTAAGCATTCATCCGAATCAAATAAAACAAAATTTCCCTTGTCACATAATTGACTTATGCTCAAGAGATTATGTTTTAAACCTTTCACAAGTAATATATGCTTAATGGAAGAATTTTCATCCTTACCGACCGATCCGATGCCGATAATCTTTCCTTTGTTGTTATCAACAAAAATAACACTTCCCCCTTCCTTGTGTTCTAGTTGAAGGAATTTGGATTCGTCTCCCGTCATGTGCTTGGAGCATCCACTAACAAGGTACCATAGTACACTTGATCCCTTCAAACATACCTACAAAACAGATTAATGAGTTTTAGGTACCCATGCCATTTTGGGTCCTTGGGGGTTAGGCAAATCATAGTGATGTGATTGAGTGTTATGTCTATGTCGTGTAAAACAAGCAGGAGCAATATGTCCAATTCGTCTACAATAATGACAAGTCACGTTAGGATTATGCATCCTTCTAGGTTGATAGTAATTGGACGGGCGAAATTCATTTACTCTATTCTTGACAATATAATTATTGCGCAAATCATGAAAATTATTTCTCCTACCATTTGTTCTAGGATATGCATCATTTCTAGAATTGTTGTTTCTAGGTTGGAAGTCATTTCTAGGTGTTCTAAAAGGTTCAAAATTCCTTCTAGTGTGTGGCCTAGAATGTGCATTATTTCTAGCATGATTATTTCTAGGTTGCGATTGATGAAAACCTTTTCTAGGTTTGTTGTATCTAGGATGAACATTTGTTTTATTTATCCTAGGTTGAGCCTTATGTGGTTGGGGGTTGGCTTCAACTTTCTCTTTTGGCTCGTTTCTAAAACCTATGCCATGCTTGGTCGACTTCAAACTAACAAGCACTTCATTCAAATTTTTATGAGAAGAGTTAATCTTATCTAAGGTGCCCTTAAACCTTTCTACTTCATTTTTGAGATGCATGCAAGAAGTACAATTTCTAGAACTCTCGGGCTTGTCGGCGCTTCTCTTGCCAAAAAATTTATTTTCCTCTTTCAACTTCTCATTTTCTAAAATCAGTTTTTCCAATTCCTTTTCTTTAAAAGAGAGTTGTTTTTGAAATCTTTTTCTTTTAAAGAAACATTTTCTTTTATACTCTTAACAGTTTTTGAAGCTTTAATAAATTCGCTATACAACTCATCAAAAGCATTTTGCATTTCTTCAAGGGAAAAGAAATTTTTGGAAGAAATTTGACATACCTCTTCTTTGTTGTCTTCTTGTGCCATAAGACAAAGATTTGCGGCTTCGTCTTCTTCTTCCTCACTTGACTCGTCACCGGAGTCGCCTCCCCAAGATATGCATGCTCGTTGCTTCTTGAATGGTTTCTTCTCCTTTTTAGCATTTGGGCAATTTGATTTAATGTGCCCGATTTCTCCGCACTCATAGCACTTTATTTGATCTCCTTGCTTTTTGCCCTTTCGTTCATACTCTTTTCGCATTAACTTTTGAAATCTCTTGATAACGAGTCCGAACTCGTTGTCTCCGTCCTCATCATTTTGAGGTTGGCTTGTGCTTGCCTTGAGAGCGATTCTTTGCTTCCTTTGATCATCAACAAGAGGGTTAAGTATAGTAGATTCATAAGTTTTAAGATTACCTCTTAATGCGTCGATGGTGACATTTGAAATGCCAATGGATTCTTGAATCGCGTCGGCCTTGGATCGCCATTCCGGAGTGAGACTTCGGAGAATTTTTCGGACAAGTTCCTTATCCGTGATGGTCTTCTTAAGAGCATGTAAATCATTTACGATTTTTGAAAATCGTTCAAACATCTCATTGACCTTTTCGCCTTCCTTCATGTGAAACAATTCATATGCATGGGTTAGGAAATCAATTTTGGCTTCCCTTACCTGGTCCGTACCTTCGTACGTAATTTCCAGCTTGTCCCACATTTGCTTCGCCGTTGTGCAACAAGATATCTTCCTGTAATCATCAGCATTTACAGCACAATATAATAAATTAATAGCTTTAGCATTATTTTGCACCTTTCGGATATCATCCGCATCGTATTCATCTTCGGACTTTGGGACCCATTCATTTTCAACCTTCTTGGTTGGAATTTGTTCTCCATTCATTATGACCTTCCAAAGATGAAAACTATTTGATTGTACAAATATTCTCATCCTCTCCTTCCAGTGTGTATAATTTGTACCATCGAATAGCGGTGGTCGGGTGGAGCATTGTCCTTCACCTATTCCTACAAAGGAATCACGAGTAGAAGCCATGGATGTTTCTCTCAAACGGTTAAGTCTTCAGAGAGTTGGGCTCTGATACCAATTGTTAGATAATATGCTTAACGCTAGAGAGGGGGGTGAATAGCGTTATAATAAAAATTAGCGTAAACTTGCGGAATTTAAAAATTGCAGGAAATAAATAAGTGCGATAAGTAAATAAATTAGAACAAACGCACCGATGTATCCTGGTTCACCACAACCCGTGGCTAGTCCAGTCCCCGAGAGACTCTCTCGAGATTTCCACTAACTTGTTAAGCTTACGGGTGCTCAACAAACCGTTACAACTTGAGGACACAAGCCTCAACAACCTTTGCTCGGAGATACAACACTCCAAGACTTCAACTAAGGAAACACAAGTTCCTTCTTACAACACAAGGGACTAACACATCCCTTCAAGTGTACAAAAACACTTAGCACTCAAACAAGACACTCCTTTAAGAGTAGATATGAGTAAAAAGAATACGCTCAAGATCGCAACAACTTTCGACAAGAATTTGGCTCTCAAAAGCTTATGTAATGAATATAAAATGATAAGCAATAAAGTATGCAAGCTTTAGCAATTGTATGATCAGTTGTTGTGTGTTGTTATTCTTAAAAGACTGAATTGAAGCTGTATTTATAGTTGAAAAACTTTGTATTACCGTTGCCTAATTGCCAATTAAGAGTTGCTGATTTTACTCTGTGACAATCGATTGTCAAATTACCACAATCGATTGTTTGCCAGTTCTTCCAAAAATCAATCCCAGATTTTACGCATAACAATCGATTATCTAAGATCAATAATCGATTACTGGCAACGTTCAAAAAATCATTTCCAGATTTTACTTAAAACAATCGATTGTCCGAAATCTACAATCGATTACTCAGCAACGTTCAAAAAATCCTTTCCAGATTTTAATTAAAACAATCGATTATAGGAAATCAACAATCGATTACTCAGCAACGTTCAAAAAATCCTTTCCAGATTTTAATTAAAACAATCGATTATAGGAAATCAATAATCGATTACCTGACGGTATTTGAAAACATTTTGGCAACGGTCAGTTATACAATCGATTATACTAAGTTAACAATCGATTATATATCAGTCTTGAAAAATCAATTTAGACACTGCCTCTTGACAATCGATTGTTATAGGTTCACAATCGATTATTTAATAACTTTGAAAAAGTCTGGAAGACACTGCCTCAACACAATCGATTGTCATAAGTTCACAATCGATTATTTTGTGACTTTGAAAAATCTGATGGACACTGTTCTTCACAATTGATTGTCATTAGCTTCACAATCGATTATTTTGAGCTTTGAAAAACTTTGATGGACACTGCCTCATCACAATCGATTGTCATAAGGTTCACAATCGATTGTTATGCAGATTTGAAAAGTCTGATGCTCACCGCCTTAACACAATCGATTGTCATAAGTTCACAATTGATTGTCAAGCAGCTGACTTAAACATAATCGATTATCATAAGTACATAATCGATTATCTTAGTCCAGATTGTAGAGGCATGTTTAAAAATCATTTTGACTATAGTAAATATGCATTATTTAAAATCATTTTGCTCTAAATTAAATATGCATGATTTGTTAAAAATATTTTTACGAGAGAAGCCAAGTCTTGAGTTTAAGTTGTCGGATCAAAATCATAATTAAATACCGACTCATATAAAACTTAATCTCGATCTTTGTCTTGTGCTTGAATCTCGTGATATATCAATTTTGCGCTTGTGCTTGGACCTCGTCATATGTCAATTTGCGCATAGTTTGTCATTCATCAAAACCTACAAATATGAACACACGTTTAGTATAATGCCTTGAGAACGTGTTTCCAACATTATCATGATCATATTGATATTCGACTGCACCACAACACTAGTGAGAATACCGATAATCAGGAAAGTACCAATTCTTTAAACTCTAATACATCATCTGATGTGTCTTCCCTGTGTCCTCTGGTCATGAATTTCAAATTTTAGTAGACCAACTACAAGATCTGGTCTCATCTCCTCGGCCCTTGGCAGAACCACAAACTTTCAGGAAATCCAATAGGGAGCATAAATTGCCATCTCATCTGATTGATTATGTTTACAAGATACCAAATCTAAAGTGTACGTCCAACTTTTCTATACATGTTATGTCCTCTATTAATAACCACATCATTTCTGATGTCCTACATCCTAATAGTCAGCATATTGTAGAGCACATTTGCAATGATAGAGAACCAACTTCATATGAAGAAGCTGCTCGATATCCTGCCTGGCAGAATGCCATTAATCAGGAAATGATGCTTTGTATGCTAACAAAATATGGGATCTGGTTCCCCTACCTAAGGGTAAACAAGCCATTGGGTGTAGATAGGTGTATAAAGTTAAACATATGGCAGTTGGTAGTGTTGAGAGGTATAAAGTAAGTCTGGTTGTTAAAGGATACACTCAACAAGCTGGTATCGATTAAATAAAGACCTTTTCCCCAGTGGTCAAGATGACTACTGTGAGGTCACTCATTGCTATAGTAGCAAAGAAGGGGCAAATTTCACAACTAGATGTGAATAATACATTTCTCCATGGATATTTCATGAGGAGGTCTATATGCAGACTCCTCCAGGTCTTGAGGTGTCTTCCACAACTAGTGTGCAAGCTAAACAAATCACTTTATGGGTTAAAACAGGCAAGTAGGCAGTGGTATGATAAGCGAACGAAGTGTTGTATTCCAGAGGATATGTGCACTCCATACATGATTATTCCTTGTGTTTTACAGAAGACAGAACTCCTCTATTTTTTTTGTAGCAGTATATGTGGATGATGTGTTGCTCACAGGGACTGATTCTCAAGAAATCGATCAATTCAAAATTTTCTTACATTAAAAATTTAAAATCAAGGATTTGGGACAACTACACTATTTTTTATAACTGGAGATCCTTTACTAGTCAGATTGCATTGTTGTCTCTCAAAGGAAGTTTGTTTTGGACCTATTGAAGGACTATGAATGTCTTCATTGTCCACCTCTGGCTTCTCCCCTTGATCCTACAATCAAGCTGAGAGCCAAAGAGGGAATACCACTCTCTGATCCTACTTTCTACAGGAAGTTATTTGGTAAGTTAAATTTTCTCACTAACACCAGGTTGGACATAGCCTATGGGGTTCAGCATCTTAGTCAATTAATGCAAGATCCTAGGGAGCCCCATTTGAAATCACCCTATCATATGTTGAGATACCTGAAAGGAGATCCCACTATGGGCCTTTGTTTCAGTAATGAAGGTGATCTTTCCCTGACTGCATACTATGATTCTGATTGTGCAGCTTGCCCAGACTCTAGAAAATCAGTGTCTGGGTACATTGTGTTCCTAGGAGAAAGTCCAATTAGTTGGAAGTCCCATAAGCAAGAAACTATTACCATCTCCTCAGCAGAAGCATAATATAAAGCTCTCAAAAAGGTTGTTGGTGAACTTGTTTGGCTATCAAGACTGCTTGAAGAACTTACTGTGTCAATCACTCTACCCATACTTGTACAGTGTGATAGTCTCTCTACTTTACATATTGTTAGGAGCCCTGTATTCCATGAAAGAACCAAGCATATTGAAGTTGATTACCATTTAGTGCGCACCAAACTCCAAGAGGGACTCATTTCACTGCATCACATTGGGGCTGGACAACAACTTGCTGATGTACTTACTAAAGCTCTTACTGAGATCAACACTCTTCTGTACTTGGCAAGTTGGGTGTGACTCCTTCACCTCCAACTTGAAGGGGTATTGAGAATATTGTCATATTTATATTTGTATCAATGTTGAGCCAGCATTATTAGTTAGTCATAGTTAGTCAATAAATCATTATGTATATATGTACTGAGAACAATATCATTCAGTTAGCTTTTGTTTACTATCATTTTTTCAGTTAACCGACTCTATTGCTCTCTTTGTTACTCTCGCTCTTCGAGAAGCTTCCACGACCTCCATTGGAGGCAGCTCGGAGCTTTCTCCTCTCTTAGTCTTCACAGCCAGTAATGAAGTAATAGTTTTATTTTATAACAATCTGTACTAGTTAGCTTTAAAGTTATACTTACTATAACACATACACCAGTCTCACAACACCAATGAATAAAGATTAGCTTCACTAGGTGACAAGGCATTAGGTGAATATAATATAATTTAAAGTGGCAAGACATTAGGTGAATATAATATAATTTAAAGTGGCAAGGCATTAGGTGAAAAAATATTAATATAATATCTAATATATTAGTAGTAAGTCCTTGGTTAAGTCAGTTACGAGACATATTTCGAAAACTTAAGTGCATTCCTATTTGTCTGCAAAAAAAATTGGTATGGGAAAATAGAACTAGAAATATATAAAATTATATTAAAGCCTTTTCCTTTGAGAGTTTTTCAAAAATAAAAAGATACATCATTTATAAACGGGCACTCTTTATAAACTAAAGGTTAGTTAATGATTCACGGGTCACTAAATACAAGTTCATAAGAATAGTTACGAAAATTTAGAGAATGAAATTATTCTAAAAAAAGGATTTAGAGAATGAAATATGTATATAAAGCAAAAGACAAATTATAATGCACACAAAATTGAAGGGTGGATTTAGCAGTCTTATATTCCCTCAAATGCGGGCTAAGCGCATAAATAGCCACTAACAGCAGCTGTTTTTATTTTAAAGCTAGTGTTTTAAATATATTTAGTCTTTAGCTATTGGTTTAATAAACTTATACCTGATTGGATTAAAATACCCTTTTTGCTATAATTTATAGCTATGCTTTTATTAACGATCATAGCAGCAGCAGCAGCAGCATTGCAAAACTACTTTCTTTGTGATCGTCGAAATTGAAGAAGATTCTCTTCCGATTTTAAAAATTCAACATTCTCATCAATAAAATCGACATAGATTTACAGTAAGTTATACTTTTATATGTTTCTATTAATTTTTATTTCGGCATAGTTATACTTTTTCCGATTTATATTGATTTTTATACAGTAATTAGTTTTTTGATTTTTTTTTGAATTTTTGTATTTATAAAGTTAAGGACATCGCGTCATGTGATAATTATATAAAAAGTGAGCATATAATATTAAGGATATCGTGTCCTCATATTTGAAATTGAATTGTAAAATTTATGGACACAATGTCCTTAACTTTGTTGCTGTTCTTCTGTTATTACAGACATGCTGTCATAGTTTTTGCAAATGGTTTTGAAAAAGATAAGGACACTAAGTCCTAAATTTTGAGTTTCATGTTGAAAAATTTAAGGATATTTTGTCCTTAACTTACACTTATAGTTAAAAAGTTAAGCACACATAGTCCTTAACTTCAAATTTCAACTTTAAAAGCTAAGGACACTTGCTCCTTAACTTTGGGTTTCAAGTTCAAAAGTTAAGGACATAAATCCCTTAAGTTTGAATTCTAGGTTAATTCTATAAAAAATGAGCATATAACATTAAGAACATAGTGTCCTGATTTTTAAGGACACTAGTTCCTGAAGTTTGAGTTTTAAGTTGAAAAGTTCAGGACATGAGTCCTTAAGTTTGACTTGCAGGTTCAAAAGTTAAGGACATGAAGTCCTTAAGTTTGAATTACAGCTTGAAAAATTGAGGACACAAGCCCTTAAGTTTGATTGTAGGTTTAAAAGTTAAGGACATGCAGTCCTTAGGTTTGAATTGCAAGTTCAAAAGTTAAGGACAAACAGTCCCTATGTATTACTTACAGGTTCAAAAATTAAGGACATGCAGTCCTTAAGTTTTAATTCCACGTTCAAATGGTAAGGACACTTGGTCCTTCACTTGGTCTTGAACTTACAATACCTGTTCTTAATTATACAAGATTGCATTATTATATATGTCCTGGGTTTCCCCTTCTCTTGACTTGCAGGATGGAAACAATATGCATTATAGTTGCTTTTAATGATAGATGGACAGAAGGCTATAAATATCTTGATCATCAAACAAAGCTTGTTCTGGTACCCGAGGTTCGGTTTGAAGATTTCATTATATAGATCTTTGAAGTAATTGAAAAGGACAGAAACAAATTTGAAGTAGTGATACGATTTGATATCAACCTTGGAACAAGAAAGGAAATGCTTGTATCCAAAGATTTAGATCTTCACACTTGTATAGAGTTACTAAAAACTCATTCATTCTTCAAGGGCTGTCATTTCATTATTGATGTTTCGGAAAGAGTTTTTGGATCAACAAGCAACGAACATATCAACACAGAAACTCAACATGAGAATAAAAAAAATGCCAATAAATAATTGAAATATATATGGTTGAAACTCAAGCAATAACTGAAGAGGTACTTCAAAAACATGTCAACGGAGAAACTCAACATGACAATCAAGACAAATGCCAATAGATAATGGAAATAGATATGATTGAAGCTCAACGAATAACTGAAGAGGTACTTCAAACATTTGATTCCATTCAAGTAGAAGGACAAAGCATTATAGATATTGACGAATAAGATTTGGGTATTCAAGTCTTAGAGAGTGCACCGATAATCGAAGAAGTTGCTGAAAAACCACTACTCAACTAACTAGATGAAGATCAAATTTGAAATAAAAAGAATTATCAACTATAACATTAATAAAAAATGCTTCGTTGGATGAAATGAAAGTCGGATCAGTATTTGACAAGAAGAAGAGTATAATTAATTATTTTTTCAATATAGCAATTAAAGGAAATTTTGAATTTAAGGTTTTTAGATCAAGATCAACAAGATATTCGTTGAAATGCAATGATGATAGGTGTTGTTGGTGTCTGCATACTTTTGAAATTAAAGATTCAACACTATTCAAGATAGTAAAGATTGAGAAAAAGCATGACTGCTATGTTAACACTATGAAAGAAGATGAAAGGCATGCTAATTCAAAGTTGATTAATGGTTATATTATCGACAATCTTCGGCACCCAATATTTGAGTTATACCAGCTTGTCATGGCAGAGATGAAAAAATTGCATGGACAAGACATTGGATATCACAAGGTGTGGCGTGCTATTCAACATGCTCCCACTTTAATAAGAGGAACTCCCGAAGAGAATTATGAATTATTGTCTTCATACTTGTATATGATGATAAGTAAAATCTCGGGAACTTATACTAACATAAATATAGACGACAACAACAGGTAAATTATCAAAAAGAAGTTTATTAGTATGTTTTATAAAATTTAGGACATGCTATCTTTAACCTTTTTAACTTTTGAGTTGTAACCGGAAGTTCAGGACATGTTGTCCTTAACTTTTGAACTTGTAATTCAAAGTTAAGGGTTGATGGTCCTTAAGTTTTGAACTTTAAACTTAAAGTTAAAGGACTGCATGTCCTTAGCTTTATGAATTGAAATTCTAAGTTAAGGACTGACTGTCCTTAACTTTTAAACTTGTAATCTGAAATTCAAGATTACCTGTCCATATATACTGTTAACCTTGTTTTATATCGTATTTTCAGGTTTCTTTATATGTTTTATTCATATGGATCATCTATAGATGGTTCGAATCATTGTAGACCAATGATTGCTGTTGATGCAACTTTTTTGAAGTCAAAATTTCATGGTGTTTTAATGATTTCAGTTTCAAAGGATGCAAATAACCAAATTTTCCTACTAGCCTTTAAAATAGCATAATCTGAAAATTACAATTCCTATGAGTTGTACATTAGTCAGCTTCGCAATGCAATTGGAATCCGTGGGAATTTAATCTTTTTATCAGACAGACATCAAGCTATTGTAAATGGCATTGTAAAGGTATATCCTGAAAGCAATCATGAGATTTGCATCTATCATTTGGTGCAGAACCTAATGCGAAGGAATGTGAAAAGTGAGGTCATAAAACTTTTCCAAAGTGCTGCATGAGTATACATGCACAAAGAATTTGGCCTATACATGTCATATATAGTAAAATTAGATAAGAAGACTTATGACTACTTGATGGAAGAACCACCAGAAAGATGGGCACGTTCTTGTAGTCCACGATGAAGATATGACATGCTCACAGCAAACATAGTTGAGTCAATGAATTCTATCCTATTAGAATCAAGGGAGCTGCCTAAATTAAGAATAATGGATTTCATTCAAGTGAAACTACAATGTTGGTTTTATGAAATAAAAAATAAAGTAGAAGGAAAATTTTATGATGTCTCTTGTTGGGTAGAGGAGGAATTGAAGAAAAGAATAGATTTAGCATTTACTTTGAAAGTAAGTATTATGTTCTATGTTGTAATGACCCGGTCCATTGTCACGCGAGTTCCTACCCTGTTTACCTTATTTTATGCTTCTTCATATTTCGTTGTCGGTATTCGGTGTGTTAGAGTCAAATCAGATTGGTTTTGATAAGAAATGAGACACTTAGTCTCTTTAAGGAAAACTTGTTTTAGAAAAGTCAACCGGATGTTGACTTATGGGTAAGCTAGATCGGATGCGATTTTCGGCAATTTGATTAGCTTCAGGGGATGATTTTTGACGTAGGAGCGTGATCAGAAATGGTTTTTGAGGACCAGTGTAGAAATAGGCTTGAATTAGCGAAGTTAGTGTTTTGGTGATTTTTGGTTGATAGGTGAGATTTTTATCCGCGGGTCATAATGGAATTCCAAGAGTTGTACTAGCTTTGTTAGTTGATTTGGGATGTGTGTGCAAAATTTGAATTGATTCGGAAGTGCTTTGGTTGGGTTTTTAATCAAATGCGTATTTTGGAAGTTTAAGAAGAACTTAGGCTTGATCCGATGTGAAATGATGATTTTAGTATTGTTGGATGTGTTTTGATGATTGGAGCGAGTTTGAATGATGTTTTAGAATGGGTTGGCACTTTTGGTTGAGGTCTCGGGGGACCTCGGGGTGATTTCAGATGGCTAACGGGATGAAATTTAGAGTTTGAAGACCGCTGCTATATCTGGTATTTGGTGTTTTTACTTATGCAGAAACGGACCGCGAAAGCGGATCTGCTAAAGCGAAGGTCAAGTCACAGAAGCGAATGAGGGAGCCTAGGGAATTTCCGCAGAAGCGGACATGTGGATCGCAGAAGCGGTCTCACTTGTGCGAGTGATGGACCACAGAAGCGGTCCTGGGCAAGATTTGAGGAAGCGCAAAAGTGGAAGAGAGTCTGGCGGTGTCGTAGATTTCATCGCAGAACCGAGAAGGTCTGTTTTGAAGTATTAATTTTTACCTTGGCAAATTTCAGAGAGAGCTCAATATTTTCACTTCGAACTTGGAGGCTTTTGTGCAATTTTGGAGAGGGAATCAAGGTACTTCATTGAGGTAAGAAATTTTAAGCCTAATATATAAATCTAATGTTTACATGAATTAAGGGTGAAAATTCAAGGAATTTGGGATCAAAAATGGAGATTAGGGCTTGAACTTAAGAGAAGGAAGAATGGGGATTTGAGGGGTCAATTGGATTCCGATTCTGGAGATTTTTAAATGTATAGACTCATGGAGAGATAAGGAATCCGGTGATGAGAAATTTGACTTTCAAGAAGTGGGCCCGGGGCTCAAGTTTTGTAAATTTCGTGAATTTTGATATTTTTCGAGTCTTTTAGATTGGGTTTTGTCCAGATTCGATGCGCGAGGAGGTCGATTCGAGAGGAAAAGGCATAGTGAGCTAGACTTTTGGTCGGCTAGAGTGAGTAATGATTTTAATTGATGTCCTAAGGGTTTGAAACCTCGAATTCGCACAATGTAGTGCTATGTTGAGATGAGACACGTATTGTATGACGAGTGTGGGGTCATTTACTATTGGGGATTGTGACTTGGTCCATTCTGGGTTGATATTTTACCGTGTATTTAATAAAGACTTGTTGTTTTTCACTATGACTTGGGCTTATTGCAATACTTGGGCTTTATGCCAACTATTTGAAACCATTTGTGAATTTCCATCACTGTTTCTTCACGAATTGAAGTATTATTTGATCTCAGTCCATTTGAATTATACTGTTTCATGAACTATGCTATATTCTTACTCAAATTTGAGATTTATATGATATTTGAACTGCTATTTTAGCTGAGCACTATTGTTTTACTGTTGCCAAAGGGGATTATGATTATTTTCAGGACTGATTGAGGCCGAGGGCCATATTTGAGGATATGATGAGTGATAAGAGGAAGCTTTCAGGCCTTGAGTGATATGTACAGGCTTCCATGCTTTATGATGATATATCGCTCGGGCTGTAGGAGCCCCTCCGGAGTGTGCACCCCCACAGTGAGCGCGTGTACCATATGATTTGAAATAGTGGTAATAATGACAATGTATGATATGATTTGAAATAATGGTAACAATGACAGCGTATGACGTGACTTGAAATAGTGGTAACAATGATACTATATAATGTGACTGAAACAGTGGTAAAAATGATAGTGTATGATGTAAATTGATCAGGTAACAATGGCTGACCAGGAAATTGAGCCCGAGTGGCTGGTTGCTGATTATTTCTTACTTGTTGCACATATTGTCTTAAACTGATTTTAAAAGGGAATTTTTCTGATACTTCACTCTTTTTATTTCCTGACTCATTTTACTGCATAAGATAGCGTTTCCTTGTGCATTTATGAGATTTCTAGATTTCAGTCATTAGTTATTATTATCACTCACTGGGTCGGAGTACTCACATTACTCCCTGCACTGTGTGTGCAGATACAGGCAGAGCTGAGTTCGTTCCTGAGCGCTGGTTATATAATTTGTGGTGTGAGAAAGATGCTTAAAGGGGGAAAACCCCTAGCCTTTGGGATTCATTCACAGACAGTTCCCTAAATGGCAAGAAGAATATTAAAGTATTCACAAGAGCTTTGGGTTATGAGAATAATAAATGCATCAGTCAACATTCGAGGAAAAATTTTCCAGAGGGGGGAATAATCTTACACCCCATGTTTTTGTACGTAAAATATGCCATAGGAAAATTGGTGAAACCTTGGAATGAGATATTACATCCCGATTTTCCTTCCATACCAGGCGGACCATGAGTGACGAGGTAGCTGTTGACGTCCATATCCCCGTTTCTCCTTTGTCTTCTATTTTCTACTTTGTCCTCAGACTTTGTTCTTAGATATAGACTTTTTAGAATTCTAGTAAATTCTGTAGTATCTCGTGACTTGTGCTACCCAATTGCGGGCTGAGTTGGGATGATTCCGTATTTTTATCATTATATTTTCGCACTTATGATAATGCTAGTTACGTTTTAAACTTATAAATGCTAGTAAATATTAAAGGAAGAGTTACTATTCTGTTGGCTAGCCTTGTCTTCACGAGAGGCACCATCATGACTGGGTTCAGGAATTAGGTCGTGACATGTTGGTATCAGAGCCTAGGTTACGTAGGTCTCATGAGCAGGTTTAGTAGAGTCTCGCAGATACGGAGACGTCTATATTTATCCTCAAGAGGCTGTAGAACCATTAGGAAAAAATTCATATTCTTGAAATTCTTGTACTGCGACTTTGTTGATCCGAGAACTAAACTTCTGTGTTCTATTCTCTTGCAGATGGCGAGGACTCGTGCTACACGACGAGATGGAAGATCCCCAGTACCAACCACTGAGGGCACAAGAGGCCGTGGGAACGGTCTTGGTAGAGGTAGAGCCGCGAGGGTAGCACCTGTTTCTCCACCAGTTGCCCCAGCTCAGGATCAGGCTACAACTGCAAATGCTCTCGCAGCCCCTGTGCAGGTACCGGCAGTGCCTATTGTGATTCCAGGTCTTCAAGAGACTCTGTCTTAGATATTATCAGGTTGCACTGGCCTGGACCGGGCAGTTTCAGTCACTAACGCAACAGCTATATCTCAGGACGAGGGAGGCAATTAGACCCCCGCTGCTCACACAACTGAGCAAGTGGTGCAGGGATTGCAGACACCGGGAGCAGCCCCAGCTTAGTCGCTTGCACCAGTTCAAGACTTTGTGGTTCTAGCTATGCCAGACTACGGGCAGCATCATCTTGAAAGGTTCAATTGGCTCCATCCTCCTTCTTTTACTGGTGCTCTAGATGAGTATGTTCTAGGGGTTTCTCGACAAGTGTTAGCACATGTTTCAAACAACAAGGATTTTGGAGTCGAGTGGTGTAGCCTTTACTTCATTTCAGCTCACTGAAGCTTCCTTCACTTGGTAGGAGGCATATGAGCGGCATAGGCTGGCAGGTGTAGCACCTTTGACTTGGCATGATTTCTCCACCGTCTTCTTGGAGAAGTGGGTACCGCAGTCTCAGAGAGAAGAGTTGCGTAGACAGTTTGAGTGGCTTCGTCCGGGAGATATGACTGTGACCCAATGCGAGGTGAGATTTTCTTAGTTGGCTCGTCATGCCTCCTGGCTAGTTCCAACCGATTGAGAGAGGATCAAGAAATTGTTGATGGGCTTAACTATAGCCTTCGTGTTCTGATGAATCGAGAGAGAGATATGGGTATTTCCTTTTAGGATGCAGTGGATATTGCTCGTGATATTGAGGCAGCTTGCCGTCAGGATATGGAGGAGAGGGAGGCCAAGAGGCATATAGGTTCTGGTTGTTACAGTGGTGCCCCGTCTAGGGTCAAGTTCCAGCAAGGTAGAGGTCGTTCATTCAGGCATCCTCAGTCGGCTTGTACCGAGTATCACTGGGCATCTACAGGCCGTGGTCATCAGAGGCATCAGTAGGGCCAGTCCTCACTTTGTGCCCTTCCAGTTCAGAGTTCTTCACGTGCCCCGTCTGTTCATGGTTCATCCATGCCGAGTGCGTTAACTAGTCACTCTAGTGCGAGGGGTTCCCTTCAGTCCCATTCTCTAGTTCCTCAGAGCTGCTATGAGTGCGGGGAGTTTTGTCACGTGTGGAGGTATTGTCCTCGTTGAGCTGCCAATTCATCATAGCAGAGGGGTCAGCCCTCGGCTTCTCCACTAGTTTCTTCAGCACTAGTCAGCTAGGGGTGAGGGGTCAGACATCTAGGAGTCTCCCCAGAGGTGGAGGCCGATCAGGTGGAAATCATGATTGATTTTATGCTATTCCAGACAGGAGAGATGCCCTTGCATCAGATGTTGTTGTCACATGTATTATCTCAGTCTGCCATAGAGACGCCTCTATCTTATTTTATCCCAGTTCCACCTATTTCTATGTGTCTTCATATTTTGATCATCATTTAGGTATGACCCGAGGGTGTCTTTCTTTACCTGTGCACGTATTTACCTCGGTGGGCGATACTATTATTGTAGACCGTGTGTATCAGTCTTGTCTTATGACTATTGGGGTATGGAGACTCGAGTTGATTTATTGCTAATGAGCATGGTGGACTTCGATGTTATTTTGGGCATGGATTGGCTATCTCTGTGTGATGATATTCTAGACTGTCATGCTAAGACAGTCACTTTGGCTATGCCGGGTGTTCAAAGGATCGAATGGCATGGTGTGACTGATTACGTCCCTAGTAGAGTAATTTCTTTCCTAAAGGACCAACGCATGGTTGGGAAGCGTTGTCTGTCATATTTAGCCTTCATGCGCGATGTCGGAGCTGAGGCTCCTAGCGTTGATTTTGTTCCAGTTGTGAGGGACTTTCCCGATGTTTTCCATGCAGACCTGTCGAGCATGCCTCCGGATAGGGACATTGATTTTGGGATTGATCTAGTGCACGACACTCAAGCCCATTTCCATTCCTCTATGTTGTATGGCACTGGCGGAGCTAAAAGAGTTGAAGGAGCAGCTTCATGAACTCCTAGATAAGGGGTTGATTCGGCCTAGTAATTCACCATGAGGTGCACATGTTTTATTCGTGAAGAGAAAGGATGGCACAATGCTGATGTGCATTGATTAAGGTTGTATCCGGTTCCGGTTCTGGCGGTTCCGGTTCTAGCGGTTCTGGCGGTTCCGGTTATGGCGGTTCTAGAGCTGGAATCGCTACCATACGGTTCCGGAACCATCCGGTTCCGGTTCTGGCGGTTCCGGTTCCGGCGGTTCTGGCGGTTCCCGGCGGTTCTGAATTTTTTTTTAAAACCAATATCTTGTATAATAGTCATTAGTATATTGTAGAATATATTTTATGTGGTGTACTATGTTATTAGTATAGTATATATTATGTTTGGTAATTAGTATATATTGTGTATAAGTAGTGTATTTTTTGTATATAAGTAGTATATATTGTATGTAAGTAGTATATATTGTATATAAGTAGTGTATATTGTATATAAGTAGTGTATATTGTGTTGTAGTTAGTAATTAGTATAAATTGTATATAAGTATTATATATTGATAAAAGAATGTTGTCATTAGTATATTGTGTTGTATGTTATATATTGTATGTTATATAAATATTCATGGATTGATATAGAAGTAAAGACAAAGAAATATTGAGACAAAAGATATCCAAGGATATGATAAAGAGCATATTTATTGACCAAAATGGCATATTTTTCTTAGTCTTCCTTCCCCCAATGGAAAAAAAACTAAAAGAAGACATGCCAATGTACAAGTTACATCATAATTTATGCATTATTCCCTGAACATGACTTAACTCAGTTATCCCCTGTGGTGAACGCTTCTTCTTGTTCCTTGGGGTTAATTCTATTGACAGTTGCACCCACATCATCGGCCACTTCAGTTTTTTCGGCATCTTTTGGAGTTCCTGGAGCCGAGCCATATGCTTCTTCCCTGTCCGAGCCATATGCTTCTTCCCTGTCCTGTGTGCCTCCATTGATTTCTCACCATCAAGGTGAACGGACTTCTTAGTGTTTGAAGGCACTACTTTAAATCCTGCCTTATTTGAACCACCCCATTGAGATAAAACCACCTGTTCCATTGCACCTTTTTCCAAGCCATCAGCATGGTGTTGCAAAGATGGTGTGACGTTGTCCTTTGTACCTTCTTTCTCCAAAATCTCTAGAGATGTTCCCTCCACCAATTTATTACCAGGAAAGAATTCAACTTTTGGTTTTATGTTGAGATTGTCATCAACCGGGGGAGGGGTAGTATTTTGGCCACTACTTTCACCGGTTTTAGCTATTCCTTTACCGAACATATTTTTCAACGAAAATGCCATAATAAGTAGCACGTAAGAGTTGAAACGAGTTTACCGGATTGACGAACAACTTCTTGAAAATTGAAATCATTGAAATTGAACACTTGAAAACTTCAATTCAACAACTTCACAATGTTTCACGAATTTGCAACAATAAATTAAGCACTTGCACTAGAAAGATTGAAGGAGAGCTTGAGAGAGATTGAGAGATATTGATGAATTGGTGAATAAAAATGAAAGAATGAGGGGGTATTTATAGTTGAGAAATGGGAAATAGTGTAATTATTTAAAGTTTGGGGTCCAAATGGCTATTTTTTAAACTTCCAAACGGCTAGTTTTGAAAAAGAGCCGTTTGGAACCATTTGGAACCGCCAGAACCGTTTGGAACCTTTTGGAGCTGTTTGGAATTTTTTTTTAGAAACATTACCGTTACAGAATCGTTTGGAACCGTTTGGAACCGCCCGAACCGGTCCGGTTCCGGTTCTGGTTCCGGTTCTGGCGGTTCCGGCAGTTCCGGTTCTGGAGGTTCCGGCAGTTCCGGTTCTGGCGGTTCCAACGGGTGGAATCGCCCCACCACGGTTCCAGGGAACCGCCAGAACCGCCAGGGCAGCGGTTCCGGTCCGGTTCCGGTTCGAAACCGCCCCGTTTACAGTCTTAGCATTGATTACAGGCAGTTGAACAGAGTGACAGTGAAGAACAAGTATCCCCTGGCTCATATTGATGATTTATTTACCAACTTTAGGGAGTGAGGGTGTTCTCCAAGAATGATCTCCGTTTGGGTTATCACCAGCTGCAGATTAGGGATTTGGATATCCTTATGACTGCTTTTGGACGAGTTATGGTAACTATGAGTTTCTCGTCATGTTTTTTGGGCTGACCAATGCCCCATAAGCGTTCATGCATCTGATGAATAGTGTATTTCGGCCGCATTTGGATTCGTTTGTTATTGTATTCATTGATGGTATTCTGGTGTACTCGCATAGCCAGGATGAGCACACGGGGAATTTGCGAGTCATATTGCAGAGATTGAGAGAGGAGAACCTTTATGCAATGTTCTCCAAGTGCAAGTTTTGACTCGGTTCAATGGCTTTCCTGGGGCATGTGGTGTCTAGCGATGGGAATCAGGTTAGCCCAAAGAAGATACAGGCAGTTCAGATTGGCCTAGACCTTCCTCAGCCACAAAGATTCATAGTTTCCTCAGTTTGGTGGGCTATTATCGCCGGTTCATTCAGGGTTTTCATCTATTGCCTCGCCCTTGACTAAGTTGACTCAGAAGGGTGCTCCTTTTGTATAGTCGAACGAGTGCGAGGAGAGCTTTCAGAAGCTCAAGACAACTTTGACCATAGCTCCAGTATTGGTGTTACCATTAGCTTCAGGTTTCTATTGTGGTGCTTCGAGAGTTGGGATTGGCTGTGTAATGATGCAGGGGGGTACAGTGATTGTATATGCTTCTCGTCAGTTGAAGCCCTACGAGAAGAAATACCATGTTCATAACTTAGAATTAGCTGCTGTAGTTCATGTTTTGAAGATTTGGAGGCATTATCTATATGGCGTATCTTGAGATATTCACCGATCATCACAATCTTAAGCATTTGTTCAAACAGAAGGATCTTAATTTGAGGCAGCGGAGATGGCTTGAGTTACTAAAAGATTATGATATTACTATTCTGTATAATCCGGGAAAGGCCAGTTTAGTGGCCGATTCGTTGAGCCGAAAGGCAGTCAGTATGGGGAGTTTGGCATATATTCCAGTTGGGGAGAGGCTATTCATAACTGATGTTCAAGCTTTGGACAATTGCTTTGTGAAATTAGATATTTCGGAGCCCAACCGGGTATTGGCATGCATGGTTTCTTGGACTTCATTATACGATCGCATCAGAGAGTGGCAGTATTATGATCCACATTTGCTTTTCCTCAAGGACAGAGTTCAGCACAGTGATTCTAGAGATGTGACTATAGGTGATGATGGTGTGTTGAGGATGTAGGGTCGGATTTGTGTGCCCAATGTAGAGGGGGTCAGAGAGATTATTATTAAGTAGTCCCACAGCTTGCAGTATTCCATTCATCCAGGTACCTCGTAGATGTATCAGAATTTGAGACAACACTACTAGTGGAGGCGAATGAAGAAAGACATTATGGGTTATCTATCTCGGTGTCTCAATTTTCAGCAGGTGAAATCTGAGATCAAAGACCAGGTGGTATGCTTCAGCAGATGGCTATTCCCGATTGCAAGTGGGAGAGAGTTACTATGGACTTTGTGAATGGTCTTCCTCGGACTTCGAAGAAGTTTGATTCGATTTTGGTGATTGTGGATCGGCTGACCAAGTCCGCACATTTCATTCCGGTGTGTACTACCTATTCTTCGAAGCGTCTGGAAAGGATCTTCATTCGTGAGATTGTTCGGTTGCATGGCGCTAAGATAGAGGTACTCAGTTCACTTCCCAGTTTTGGAGGACTTTTCAGTGATAGTTGGGTACGCAAGTTGAGTTGAGCACGACATTTCACCCTTAGATGGATGGACAGTCCGAGCGTACTGTCCAGATATTGGAGGACATGTTGTGTGCCTGTGTTATTGACTTCGAAGGTTCTTGGGTTGAGTTCTTGTCACTTGCAGAGTTTGCCTACAATAACATTTATCAATCCAACATTCTGATGGCACTATATGAGGCCTTGTATGGAGACGGTGTAGATATCCAGTGGGTTGGTTTGAGCCCGGAGACGCTAGACTATTGGGGATGGAGTTGGGTCAGGATGCCTTAGAGAATGTGAAGTTGATTCAGGAGAGACTTTGTACAGCTCAGTAGCGTCAGAAAAGTTACGCAGACCGGAAGGTTCGAGATTTGTCTTATGTGGGTGAGAAGGATTTGCTGAAGGTATCGCCCATTAAGGGTGTTATGAGGTTTGGAAAGAAAGGGAAGTTGATACTGCGGTTCATCGAACCTTTTGAGGTACTCAGTAGGATTGGAGAGGTGGCCTACATGCTTGCTTTTCCACCCAGCTTGCAGGGGGTTCATCCGGTATGCCATGTTTCTATGCTCTGGAAGTATATTGGGGACCCGTCTCATGTTCTAGACTTCAGCATGGTCCAGTTGGACGATGATTTGACCTATGATGTGGATCCAGTGGCTATTTTGGGTCGTCAGGGGTTCATGTTTTACAAATTTCGTAAACTTCGATATTTTTTGAGTCTTTTCGATTAGGTTATATTCCCTTAGCCTATTGTAACATATTCATTGAGGGTTTTTCGATATTCGATTCATGAGGAGGTCGATTGGAGAGGAAAAGGCATATCGAGATAGACTTTTGGACGGCTAGAGGTGAGTAATGGTTTAAATGATATACTGAGGGTTTGAAACCCTAAATTTGCACAACGTAGTGCTATGTTGAGATGAGACACGCGTTGTATGATGAGCGCATGGTCATTTATTATTGGGAATTGTGACTTGGTCCATCCTGGATTGATATTTTACCGTGTATTTGATAAAGACTTCTTATTTTTCACTATGACTTGGGCTTATTGCCATACTTGGGCTTCGTGACATCTATTGAAACCATTTGTGAATTTCCATCACTGTTTCCTTACTAATTGAAGTATTATTTGAATTCAGACCATTTGGATTATACTCTTTCGTGAGCTCAGCCATATTTTTACTTAAATTTGAGATGTAAATGATATTTAAATTGGTGTTTGAGCTGAGCACTATTGTTTTACTGTTGTCCAAAGGGCTTATGATTATTTTCTGGACTGATTCAGGCCAATGGCCATATGTCAGGATATGATGAGTCATGTGAGGAGGATTTCAAGCCTCGAGTGATATGTACAGGTTTCCAAATCTTATGATGTTATAGAGTTTGGGCTGTAGGAGCCCCTCCAGAGTCTGCACCCCCACAATGAGCGCGGGTACCCATGTGATTTGAAATAGTGGTAACAATGACACTGTATGATGTGACTTGAAATAGTGGTAATAATGACACTATATGATGTGACTGAAACCGTGGTAACAATGACACTGCATGGTGTAAATTGGTCAGATAACAATGGCTGACCAGGAAATTGCGCCCGAGGGGCTGGTTGCTGATTATTTCTTACTTGTTGCACATGTTGTCTTAAACTGCTTTTAAAAGGGAATTTTTCTAATACTTCACTATTTTTATTTCCTGACTGATTTTACTACTTAAGATAGCGTTTCCTTATGCATTTATGAGCTTTCTAGCTTTTAGTCATTATTTATACTTATTACTCACTGGGTCGGAGTATTCACATTACTCCCTGCACCGTGTGTGCAAATACAGGCATAGCCGAGTTCATTCCTGAGCACTGATTTCCTTCCAGACCAGGCGGACCAAGAGTGACAATGTAGCTGTTGACATCCGCAACCCCGTTTCTCTTTTATCTCCTGTTTTCTACTTTATCCTCAGACTTTATTCTTATATCTAGACTTTGTAGTAGCACGTGACTTGTGATACACCGATTCCGGGTTGAGTTGGGATGGTTCCCTATTTTTATCATTATATTTCCGCACTTATGATAATGCTAGTTCTGCTTTAAACTTATAAATGCTAGTAAATGTTAAAAGGAAGCGTTGTTATCCTGTTGGATGGCCTTGTCTTCACGAGAGGCGCCATCACGACCGGGTTCGGGAATTGGATCGTGACATATGTTTATCTTATGATTTTGATATTATTTAACATAATGTACTAACATATAATTTTTTAACATTGAAGGTCCTTGTTTATTCATGGCGTTCTAGAGTTGACAAAGAAGGAATATCTTTCTTGGTGGACTTAAACAAAAGAACATGTGATTGTTTTCAGTTTCAATTTGATGAATTACCATGCATACATGCAATTGTAGATATCGAGAATAGAAAAATCAATAAGTCCAATTTTTTTTCGCACTCGTACTTAAAGGAATCTTGGCTGAACACATATGAAAGATAAATACATCCTTTAGGACATACTGATTCTTGGATTGTACCAGAGAGTGTTAAGTCACAAATTGTTAAACCTCGAAATTTCAAAGTGCCACCAGGTAGAAGACAAAAGAAAAGGCATATTCCTGCTACCGAGTGATCAAAAATAATATTCAAAATGTAGTTGTTGCAGAAGAATTGGTCATAATAGAACAACTTGTATATATTGTCCGGCACGCCATCCATTTTCAAGAAAGTATAGAGACAAGTAGATATATCCACTTATCATTATCGACTCTTTTCAGTTTTTGATAAATTGGATTCATTTAGATTATTCTTATTTGAGCAGATGTCAAAATTTTCAAAATTTCATTCTTCTTAACTTCTTTTTGTTTCTTTTGAGTTCAAATATTAAAAGTTAAGGACAGGAGTCCGTAAGTTCGACTTGCAATTTCAAAACTTAAGGATAGTTTGTCCTTAACTTTGAGTTTCAACTTTAAAAGTTAAGGACATGAGGTCCTTAACTTATAGTTCCAAGTTATAAACTTAAGGACTGTCTATCCTTATCTTTGAGTTTCAAGTTAAAAGTAAGGACTAATATCAATAACTTTGAATTACACGTTCAAAAGTTAAGGACATGCAGTGTTTAACTTATAGTTAGCAGTTAAAAACTTAAGGACTCCTATCCTTTTTTTTTTCAAAGATTAAAAGTTAAGGACATGAAGTCCTTAAATTATAGATTCAAGCTTAAAACTTAAAGACTGTTTGTCCTTAACTTTGAGTTTCAAGTTCAAAATTTAAGGATATTAAGTCCTTAACTTATAGTTCAACGTTCAAAACTTAAGGATTGTCTGTCCTTAACTTTGAGTTTTAAGTTCAAAAGTTAAGAGCAACAGTCCTTAAGTTTGACTTGCTGGTTAAAAAGTTATGGATAGCAAGTCCTTAAGTTTGAATTATACATCCAAAAGTTAAGGACAACCAGTCCTTAACTTTGAGTTCGAAGTTCAAAGGTTAAGGATAAGAGTCTTTAAGTTTGAAATACAGGTTCAAAACTTAAGGCAGTAAGTCCATAAGTTTGAATTACACGTTCAAAAGTTTAGGACATGAAGTCCTTAACTTTGTGTTTCAAGTTCAAAAGTTTAGGATATTTGGTCCTTAACTTTGAATTTGAAGTTCACGTACACTTAGTCATGAACTAATACTAACAAACTCAATGGACAAATCAATACTTGAGAGAAACAAATAAATTAATAACATAATACCTTGATATAACATCTGAAATTGTAATTGTGCATAGTTGTGACAAAAAATTACGCTATGCCAACAAAATATAAGTTCCTTTTGAGAGATTTACAGAATATTTTAAAAGTTTTCTAAATTTGCAGAATTTATATGTATCTTTTACAACAATTTTATACAAAAGATCAACCACAGATAACTTTCTTTACAACTAAACTTCAACTCCTTTGAACACCATGTTTCATTTTCACTATCATAATCATCGACCAATATTTTCTGGTGGAGTATCATAACCAAAATTTCTTTTCCAGTCACCATGTGCCCAAAGATTTGCAGCAAGTTCTTTTTTAAAGTCTTTTATATCTTCGGGTTGGAATTTCTCCACATCTTTTCCAATCATCAGTAACTCGACATATTTGATCAGGAAGGCACCACAACCAATCCTAAGAGAAATGTAAGATATGAAGTGAATTAAACAATATATCTAAAGTACATATAAATAATATAACAAATAATACGTAATCCATTTTGGTGTGGTGGTCTTCGCCACTGAATATCAAGTTTGTTGAATGCATTTCTAAAAGACTTGTGATGTTTGTCAAACTGTGAGAACATTAGCAAGTGGTGGATCATGCGTGCATACATTTCCATGTGATTCATTCCTGCCTCATATGGCTCACTGTATATGTAATCGTATACATCAATTTTTTTCTGATTCAAGTCCAATACACCCAAAAGAAAGTATGTCACACCATTATCATCTTCTGAAGGAAGCCGACATGGAAAAAAGATTTTGTCAACCTCTGTCCAAGCAATTCCATATCTATGGCTATCCCCCCACACATATGGTGTCAGAAACAACTGATTATCACCAGCACACCAAAAGTCATCAGTAACATCTTCACTGAAATCTTTATACACAAGCACCATATAATTCTCAAAAAGAATATTAGTAGTTGTACAACGAAAAGGATGATCGCGAGGGTGGTAGCATCCTTCTTTCTCAGATAATATAGGGCAATGTCAATATGCTTCATAAAAAGGCAAAAATAAAACAAATCCATCAATCATAAAATAATTAAAAATAATAAATTAAGAATACAAAAACTAAATGCCTTCTAAATTATCTAACCTTATTATCAAGTACAAAACTGCTATCTAAATGCTCAAGGAAGAACAGTTTGCTACTGATTCTTTTTGATGATAAAATTTGTATGATTTTTCCTCACACCATTATCATCAGCATATATATCATTTTTCCCCCTGAAAATTTTTGAAAATATCAAAGTTAGAATTTAGTCCTGAACTTAGCCTTTCATATTGAAAAATTAAGGACAGGTAGTCCTTAAATTTGAATTAGAAGTTCAAAAGCTAAGGACACTTGGTCCTAAAGTTTGAATTTCAAGTTCAAAACTTAAGGACTGTCTATCTTTAACTTTGAGTATCATGTTCAAAAGTTAAGGACATGAGGTCCTTGACTTATAGTTTCAATTTCAAAACTTAAGGACCGCCTGTCCTTAACTTTGAATTCCAAGTTCAAAAGTTAAGGACATGTAGTCCTTAAGTTTGAAATTAGTAATTCAAAAGCTATGAATACTTGGTCCTAAAGTTTGTTTTTCAAGTTCAAAACTTAAGGACTGTCTGTCTTTAACTTTGAGTATCAAGTTCAAATGTTATGGACATGAGATCCTTAACTTATAGTTTCACGTTCAAAACTTAAGAACTGTATGTCCGTAAGTTTAACTTGAAGGCTCAAAAGTAATGATAGACAGTCCAAAAGTTTGACTTGAAGATTCAAAAGTTACTTTGAATTACAAGTTCGAATATTAAGAACACATGGTCCTGAACTTTGACTTACAACTTCAAAAGTTCAGGACACTTAGTCCTAAAATTAGTCTTACAATCACAGAAGTTAAACATGTAATAAAATACATTAAGGGACTTACTCTTTTTTGCGATCTACCCTTTTCTCCTTGCCCAACCACACAATGAATTTCTTCATTATTTTTTCCTCTTCTATGACATAACGAAAATACACCTACCAGTATATGTTGATTTTATCCAGCCAATGTTTGCATCGAAGTTCCTGCTTTTCTTTCCTGATCAAAAGGAGATTTCAACTGCCAACTTAGTTTCTTTCCTTTTACCTCGACCGAGATCTTCTTCAACTTTCTTTCAACCTCCATAATCAAAGCCCCATCAATGCTCATTTTGTACTTGGAGGAGTAGCAGTAAGAATAGAAATGACTGACATCATAACCAATACTGTCTCTCTTTCCTTTCCTCGTATATTGGTCAAGAGCTTCATCATTGTTTACCTACGCCGACAACACTATATATATATATATATATATATATATATATATATATATATATATATATATATATATATATATATATATATATATATATATATATATATATATATATATATATATATTAGTTTGTTGTAACTCGTCAAATGAAGAGACAAAACTTTAATTATGAATATAATATTTAGGATACAATCAGTACCTGTCTACTGCACACTACCTTCTTGTGTTTTTAACAGACAATTCAGATAAGATCATGCTTGCATTATTTTCTTTTTCTTCCAATTGCACATTTTTTTATATTGCAATTGTTCACCATGTGCTTCAGTTGCTTGTTCACAAGATTTTACAAAAATATTTACTAGAGCTAACACAATTAGTACTTGTTAATAATCTTTGATTAAAACAAACATATATAAAATTTAAAAAAATATTGTCTAACCATTTGAAATAGTCAATATCATCCCAATTATATTATTATCTTCACTAGCATTTTCTTGGGTTCCAATATTGTCGTTAAGAGAGGGAGATCTAGAGAGATCACATGTTGCATCTATGCGTTTGGAACTAATCTCACTTCTGCTTGTTCCTATGGTATTTTTTACGTCTTGAGATTGTATTCCACGTTTCTCTTGATACTCCACTCCAGCTTCTTCTCTTGCAGCTTCAAACGTTTTTGTAAAATTTGCAATTAATACCCATTCTAATAATTTACTAGAACTAACATACAATATATAATAAAAATTTTATCTAACCTTGATTGGCACAAGTTTGAACTCCAAATTTTTCTTTGTATGACAGAGGTGTAGACAAACATATGTTCCTTCTAAGAATTTACATACAATCTCGTTGATACTTGTTCCCAGTGGACTTACTAAATCCTCCCGAGATTGCAATCCACATTTACAATTTTTTTCCATTTCTCCTTTTTCTTTTATATTTTTCTAGTCTTGACATTCTCCTACATCTTCAACTTCCACTCCATCAATAGATTCTACAAATATTTATAATCAGCAAAATTTTATATGTATTACTCTATTGAATATAAATTTCAACAAAAAAATTCAAAATCTATATCTGACCTTTCCTAATATCAGTAACGTTATCAGTTTCATCATCTAGATGTGCATCTTTAAAATCACTTTCATATTGAACTTCTGCATGCACATCCATATCATCACGTTCATCACCACCTGCATCTTTGTTGATTGTAACAGTAGCCTTTGTAGCACGACAATGATGATCAACTCTATCTTTTCTAATTGGAACACTAGATTCTCTCTCTATATTCCTTTCATCAGCTTTCCCACAAAATCATTAACAAAGTATCAAGCTCTAATCCTTGAGTTTTCGTTAAATCCTGAGAAAGAAACTAAGTTTGAAAGTTAAGGACATGTTCAAAAGTTAAAGACATGCAATCCTTATATTTGAATAACAGGTTGAAAAGTTAAGGACATGAGCCTTTACGTTTGACTTGAAAGTTCAAAAGTTAAGAACAGACAATCCTTAAGTTTAAATTCCAAGTTCAAAAGTTAAGGACAGACGATCCTTAGCTTTGAATTCCAAGTTCAAAAGTTAAGGACATGAGTCCTTAACTTGTAGTTTTAAGTTCAAAAGTTAAGGACATGAAGTCCTTAAGTTTGAATTACAGGTTGAAAAGTTAAGTACATGAGTCCTTTAGTTTGACTTGAAGGTTCAAAAGTTAAGGACAGACAGTCCATAACTTTGAATTCCAAGTTCAAAATTTAAGGACAGACAGTTTTTAAATTTCATTTATAGGTTCAAAAGTTAAGGACAAACAGTCCTTAACTTTGAATTGCAAGTTCAAAAGTTAAGGACAGGAAGTCCTTAACTTATAGTTTTAAGTTCAAAAGTTACAGACACAAAGTTCTGAACTTGGACTAACTAAAATTAATCATATTACCATGATTTCATTCTCAATCATTTTTCCTGCTACAACTATTTTCTAATTTATTCTGGTAACTTCAGTTTGCAGATCCTTCTTAAAACCCTATGATTATCTGTGAATAAAAAAATATTAATAAAAAGTGTCGTAAAAGAAAATTAATAAAATAAAAAACTAATGCTATTCAAAGGAAGAAACACATACTCTAACAAATTCATTAAGTATGACTTCATCAAATTGTGTGGAAGAAGGCCTTGAGCTTTGATCTTATAAAATTGGCTCCTCCACACTAAGAGGCTCTGTATCTTCTTCTTCAATATGAATAAATGGTGACACCTCAATCAACTTATACAACTATTATATAACAAAAAGTAAACATAGACTTTCAAAACTAAAACAAATAAATAAAAAAATAGCTAGTAATTACATTAACTTATATTTTCATTATGGAAGTATTTTTTACAAAGACAATCAAATTGTGAAGATTTCATTTCCGAATAACATAACATACGAGGATAACCAGATTCTTGGAAGTTCACAAATTATTTTTCCTGGAAAATAGGAATTACTTCTATAATCCAAACACAAAAGGCAAAAGGAAAGCCAAGTATAGTGTAGCTATCCTTGTCTATCTTTGTCTTTCTCTTTCTCAATCTCATTCTCATTCGGCTTCAAACAACTCTTCAATGATTTTAATATTGTATCATAAGAAATAGATCCCCAATTGAAAGAAGAGCAGAGTGCCTCATCGTCAACAATTTTTATTATCTGCTCGGACACATTCCTATTCTTCCGCTTTCCCATCAAAACAGATTCAACAAAATAAATATTTGCCAACTTCACAGCATCATCATTGCTGCCTTCAAATGATGAAGCATTATCATGTGGCTAACTAGAAATAAATTTAAACAAATCACCCAACTCAATTCTATCCTTTTCAAGGAAATAGACTTTTGGAATCCTATTCTCTTTCTCATGTAAACCTTTGATGTCCAGCGAGGAATAACACTTCAAACTTGTAATTATATGAAATGTGTCACGTGTTAACTTAATTTCACGGTCTAATACCTTGAATGTCATCAAATCAGGGTCATTATTCACAATTTCTAAAAGCAATATACAGTGAATAAGCTTACCACAAAACTTCACACTTTGTAATCGGAAGAAGTTGCCGAAAATACCATCCTTCAACTTCTTCCACTGCATGTTTGACAAAAAACTTTTAATTGTTTCCTTATACTGTAATCTCCTTTCCAATACACCATAAAATTATGCCAATCATCAAACTTGAACACACGATCTCCTTCCATTATCACACTACAAATAAGGAAAAAGAAAACAAAGATTAGGACTTACAATTAGTTGGAGGGACTTGGTACTTAAATTCAAGTTTCACGTAAAAAAGCTAAGGACAAGCAGTCCTTAACTTAAATTATAAAGTTGAAAAGTTAAGGACAAGCAGTCCTTAACTTTGAATTCTAAGTTGAAAAGTAAAGGACACTTAGTCCTTAATTTAGAGTTACAAGTTAAAGAGGTAAGAATAGGCAGGCCTTAACTTATTGTTTCAAGTTCAAAAGATAAGGACACTTGGTCCTTAACTTCAAGTTTCAAGTTAAAAAGTTAAGGACATGCAGTCCCTAACTTATAGTGTTATGTTAAAAAGTTAAGGACACTTGATCCTGAACTTCAACTTTCAAGTTCTAAAGTTAAGGACACTTGGTCCTTAACTTCAAATTTCAAGTTCAAAAGTTAAGGACACTCAGTCCTTAACTTTGAGTTCCAACTTCAAAAGTTAATGTCGTTTGATCCGTATCTTTCATGAACACAGTTAACAAAAAATTCATAAACACAGTAAGCTTATGTATTTCTATGACTATTTTTATGAAATGCCTTACATAATCAAATATATTGAATCAGCCGCAAACATATTAAACATTTCAACACTAAAATTTTCTCAATAACAACATCACAAAAATACACTACTTCTCCGACACTAAATCAACTTATAATGATCATTTTTTAAATTTCACACATATTTGACACAACATTGAACGCGATTACACGTATAGAAAAAAATTAATAAAACAAAAACAATTACCAGTTCGATCGTTCGAATGAGAGAAGATGACAGAGAAGATGAAGAAGGAGAAAAATTAACTGAAGCTCGTTTGCATGCGAGGATGATACAGTAGAAGAGAACACCAAGATTTGCCCCTCTCTCAAAATTGTTTCCCTTTTCTGAATGAAAAACAAGGATTTTGGGCCTTTTGGAATATAAACATTGAAGGAAGGGTAAAAACAGTCTTTTTCCTATTAGTAGTGACTATTTTTGCTGAGCATTATAATTAGTGAATAAAAATTAAAGACAACCTTAATTAGTGGCTACTGCACGTCATTTCCCCTCAAAACCCACAACAGTTTCACCCCAAAATTCCGGGAAGAAATTTAAAAGTAGCCAGATTTACAAGAAGTCATTCAAAAATAGCCACAATTTCAAAAGTCATCGAAATTTAGCCACTTTTCAAGTAAAGATAAATCTGAACGAAAATATTGTTCAAAATTAGGAAAATAATCCAGTATATTATACTCGAATTGCAACAAAGTATACTTTAACTCTAGTATATTATACTGAAACTCAAGTATATTATACTGTAGCCAGCAAAGTAGACGAGTCTAGTATAATATGCTGGAAGTTCATGAACAGATGCACCAAACTCCAGTATATTATGCTAGAATGGTCTCTATTATAGCAAAATAGTGACTATTTTTTAATGATTTGGCAAATGCTGGCTATTTTTGAACGATCAATCAAAAAACTGGCTAGACCGTGCTATTTTTACAAAAATCTAGAACCCCCCTTCCCCGCTTTAAGTTTTCAAAAAATTATTTTCACCCGCACCACACACGCATAAGATTAAACCCGCCATGCCCGCCCCATTGCCATCCTTATAAGTAGCATCAAACAACAAACATAGCTGCAATATAAAGAATTGAAATTCACGAATTCATATTTAAATACTTTACATAGAGTACTGTAGATATGAAAATCTATGGGAATGTTTTTTTTTGAATCTATATGAATGTTGAAATATATATTTTTTATCAGGTATGAGCGTTAAAAAGTTGAAATATAACAAGCATTAAAATTTCCAAAAGAAATGAAGTGTCATAAAAGTTGTACATGCGTAGTACAAAATTAAAAATAGTTTAATTGGTGGATAATATGACTTGATTGATATTGTATGCGGCAAAAATCGCCGTTTCAATTTTATGGTCACCAATGCGCCTCAAAGGAACTGCCTCCCATAAAGATCGAAGCTTAGATCGGGGCACTGGCCTCAGGGATTCTCGGTAATCTACTTCGAGGTAGCGTAAGGCCTCAAGAGAGGGTAAATCAGTGATGTTGGTGGATTGGTGTGAGGTTCCCAAGGCATGTGACTACAGCTGACAAGGTCTATTTGGCTAGTCCAAACCCGTACCATGGCATTAAAAGGTTGTACTAGCCCTTTATCTTTGTAATAAATGCATTTGTACTATGTTGGGATTCTCCCTCATATATAACGAGTATCCTTGTCATTTTGTAGACATCTGATGCTCAATATTGAATATACAAGAACATTCTCTCTGCTCTCTAACATATTCTTTTGGTCTCATTACTTCCATTTATTGCTTATATTCATTGTATTCTATTTATTGTTCTTCATTTACTGCTTATCATTGATAATAAAGAGTCACCATAATAGCTCTCATAATTGTTAATATTCCCTCTGTCCCTCTAAGCCAGCCACCCAATTCTACCCCGAGGCCTCATACACGACAGCTCGAGGCCCCAATATCCAACCGCCTGGTTTGACTATAACACTGTTTTAAGCTATATTCTTTCCTTCTAATCTTTTACTTAGCATCCATTGCCTAACAACTAGCATAAAAATAGATCACGTAGTTTTAGAACCACAAAGTTAAATTTAGTTGTTATTACCATTTTTATGGTAAACAGTTTGGCACCCGGCATGGGGCTAAAAATAATAGTCATTATTTTCTTGTTGGTTTAACTACATAACTCAGGTTACCTTTCACACTTTCTCTTGTCCAAGATCTTCGGTTTCAGGTCAAAATGTCTAACTCGGTAAATAACAATCTTGAGGACCATGGAGAGAATGGTGTGGACGTTCCAGGTGTTGGTGTACCACCACGAAACCCAGAGAATGCATTAGACTTAATTCCCATAGACGCGATCTCATGTGATACTCAACATGTTGATATAAGCTCTCACACTAACAAGAGCATACATCAAGAAGACCAATAAGAAGTCCAAATGACCCCAGCTCGGGAGGAACATGAGGTTAGCCTTCATGTTATTTTTGAGATGTTTCAGGTACAATAGCTGGCAATCGCTCAGTTGCAGAGGGACCCAAAAACCCCAAGTACAGCGGCCTCGAGAACAGCCCCTCGGACCGAACATGTACCAGAAAAATCAAGCAACAACGGGTCGGTAGCTGACCCCGCCATATTAAATATGCTCAAGGACCTCACAAAGAGGATCGAGTTGGGCGAGAAAAAGATAGAAGCCAACGATAAGAAGGTCGAGACCTACAATTGCAGGGTCGACCAAATTTCAGGCGCACCCCCGATCCAGAAATGTGTGGATTCAAAAAAGTTCGTACATAAGCTATACCTATAGGAAGCGGCTCCAAAACCCATTCAAATTAAGTTCAGAATGCTAGACCTTCTGAAGTATAACGGAACCTCAGACCTCAGTGAACACGTTACTGGTTACACCTGTGCAGTCAAGAGCAATGACCTAAAGGACAACGAGATCGAGTCCATCCTACTGAATAGGTTAATTTCAAAAGGGGAAATGACGTAGTATCATGACCTGGGCCCAAACGCAATAGATTCATTCGCCATGCTGGCGAATTCTATTACAAAGCACACGATGGTGCTATCAAAGTAGGAACAAGGAAATCTGACATCTTCAAGATCAAATAGAGAGATAATGAGTTACCGCGAGAGTTCATATCTCACTTTCAGATGGAACGAATGGAACTACTACCGGTTTTCGATGATTGGGCAGTGCATGCCTTTACTCAAGGTTTGAACGAATGAAGCTCGGTGGCTTCGAAACAGTTGACACAGAATTTGGTTGAATACCTTATCGTGACTTGGTTGGATGTTCCCAACCACTATCAATTGAAAATCAGGGCCGGGGATGACTAATTAGAAGCCCCCTCGGGCTCGGTATACATAAGAAGGCTTCTGGCGAAGGAACCCAAGCCAAAAAAAGAAAGATAAAAAAGAAAGATACCAATCATACTTTGGAGATAGAAGAAACACCCCAAGGCGCAACATACCTCGCAATGACCGAAGAATGGACCGAGGGAAAAACCTCACGGACTCATCAGCAGAATCGGGTTTTGATAGGCACGCAGGGCCGATGCAGGCACCTCGCTTGTCAGAATACAACTTCAATGTCGATGTTACAGACATCGTATTTGCCATCAGCAAATAAGATACACAAGGTGTCCAAGGCCTGTACAATCAGATCATTCGACAAAGAAATCATAACTTAGTGTGTGAATTTCACAACACGCACGGCCACAGGAACGAGGACTGCCACCAACTCCGAGAAGAAGTAGCCCGACTACTCCGCAAAGGTCACCTCTGAGAATTCCTAAGCGACCGAACCAAAAATTAGTTTCAGGAAAGAGAGGCGACAAAGAGGAACAAAATAAATGAGCCACAACATGTCATCCATATGATCTTGGAAGGCATCGATGCCCTGCAAGAACCCATGATCATAAGAATAAAAAATATCCATCACTAGAGAAAAGCCAACTCGGGGTTACATACTCGAGGATACCCTCACATTCAGTAAGGAGGACAATGAGACCTTCTCTCAGCCTCACAACGATGCACTGGTAACATCTTTCCTTGTGAATACATTTCAAATTAAATGTGTACTTGCGGATCCAGGTAGCTCGACCAACATTATCAAGTCGAGGGAGGTAGAGAAGCTCAGATTCCTTGACCAAATCGTGCCCACCTCTCGTGTCCTCAACGAATTCAACATGGCGAGAAAAATAATTAAAGAGGGAATCACCCTCCCAATCAACGTGGCCAGCACAACCCAAAATGCCAAATTCTATATCGTCGAAGGAGACATGAGACACAATGCCTTGCTCGGAAGGCCATGGATACACTGCATGAGAGTAGTACCATCAACCTTTCATAAGATGATGAAGTTCCCAAAGAAGGATGGAATAAAAATCATGTACGCGGAACAACGTGCAGAAAGGAAGATATTCGCAGTACATGACATTGTGCTGACACTAGTACCTCCACCTTTGAAGGAGATAAAGGATAAGCTAATAGTAAATAGCAATAACAAGCTACACTCTGGGTAACCCCCGACTAAACAAAACAAAGGACGGTACCGAGTCCTCATAACAAACAATTGAATCACATCGAGACCCGAAGTGCTGACAGCACTAAGGTATGGCCGTCTGCTTTATTCAGTTATATATTATGCTAATCTGAATGCGGGTATCCGATTGAGACGGCTGAAGCGCTTACCAACTTGAAGGCCTTATGTTTCGAAAGCATGCGTTGCACTCTTTTCATTCAACCGATTTGTATCCCAAGAAGGGTTTCACCGACAAGGTTTTTAACGAGGCGACATCTATATGCTACCTAAAGAAGACCCAAAAAGTATTCAAGGCTTCTTTTGCAATCAACCCAAATACCGGGGGGCATCTCCCTAAAAGGGCACCTACTCGGAGAAGCCAAGATGAACTAATGGGGTCACGATAGGAGAATAATGTACCAGGAAAAATGGTCGAGCGAGCCATGTCCGCATAGAACAACCGAGCCCGTAATAGCAAAAACGTGTATACTTGTACCAAATAATCAAATAACACTTTCCCCTTCATCAAAGCATTTCGCGTTTCAAGGAAGCTTGGTAATTTTCACAAAAAATAGCCCCGAAGCAAAAATGCATCCCGAATACTCGAGGGCTGGAATCAATAACTTAAGCCGTCTGACCCCTGGGTCGGAGCTTCAAACTCATAAGCCCTCAATGAGGCAATATCAAGATCACAAAATGGCTCCAAATCAAAAAACGTTGCGAACACTCGGGGACTAATTTTGAAAACGCATGACCACATGACCTCTGGGACGAAAACCCCGAAATCGTATGGCCTCAATGAGGCAATACCAAGTTTACAAGTAATGGATCCTGAGACAAACAACCCTTGATGACTCGGGGACTGCCGCCAATCGCCACTCCCATAAACCCGAGGCCACAAGACCACGTGCGGGAAGCCTTGGTCTTATAAGACCTATATAATGAAATAACAATATCTGTAAGACCTCATGCAAGGAACGTACCACACTTGTACCAAGTGAAAATATCTGTAAGACCTCAAGCAAGTCATGAACCATACTTGTACCAAGTAGCCAAAGCTGTAAGACCTCAAGGGGCATGTAAAACTTGTAAGACCTTACAAGGCATAAACCCAATCTTAAAGTTAAGGCTATATATCGAACTTGTAAGACCCCTAATTAGGCATACCCTCTATATAATTGGGGACTGAAAGGCTCTGGCCAAATACAAATGACCACGGTCACAAGGCTATACCAGCCAAACTAACATGACTCGGGGACATCCGACCATCGCTATAATATCACAGGCCTTTAATTAATTCGAAAATACTTCGAAAGGAACCGATTAAACAGGCTACCCTCGACATAGGAAAAAGAGCTTCTGCCATGTTAGCTCCAAACGAAAGACGTCGAGATACTTAGCTACCGAGCCAAACCTTCCAAGGTGCTCGATCATCGCCATATAATGACTCATAATCATTGTTCCTTGCGAACCGTCGAAGATAGAGGCAAAAAAAATCTCAAAAAGTCCTTAACGAGGGAAAAATAAAGCCTATATAAGAGGTCGTACCGACCCAATGCATAAGAGCAGCTGTCGCCAGCCCATACAGGAGGTCGTACTGACCCAATGTGTAAGAGCCACTGTTTCCAGCCCATACAAAAGGTCGTACCGATCCAACGCGTAAGAGCCTAAGGGTCAGATTTAAATTCAAAACTTGAGGGTCGAATGAGCTTGAGTCGAAACCCGATTCGGAGACTAAACCCAAAATAGTTAACTAGATATAACTAAGAGCAAGAGTATAAGAGCCACTGTCGCGAGCTCACACTAAAAAGTCATACTGACAAAGCGCATAAGAGCCTACGGGTCATCCTAATAATGCCCAGGGCCATACCATGAATCTGAGCATTCCTTTTAACTCGAAGACCAATTCATCTGGCTAAAATAAAGGCAAAAGGAAATGCACGAAAAATAAAACCACAAGGTTTCCTTTTGTACATATATGCGAGGGAATACAAGCTGCATTTACAAAGTTCATTGAAATCCCTTTACGCGAAACAAGAAAGGAAATTCCTAATCTAATCTACATCTCCCTTGGGGACAATGGACCATTGGCTTCTTCATCGCCATCTTCGGCATCAGACATGAGGAACTTAGCATCATATTATTCCACATTCGTATGCCTTATCTCTTCCGAGAGATTGAAGCCCCTGGCATGAATTTCCTCGAGGGTATCCTTACGGGATTTACACCTCACATACTCTTTATTCCTACTCTCCCGGTCGAGAGCCCTCATTAGCTCAGCACGAGCATCGACAACATCTTTCAAATAGAAAACCATTGTTTTTATCAGCCTTAGTTTGGATTGTTATGGATTCAGCCCAGGCATCCACGATTTTGGCCTTTATCTTCAGGAACTCAGACTCGAGCCGAGGAATCATGTCTATTCGGACCAAGCTATTCTTGTGAGCATTACAAAGTTGCACTTCGGAGGCGGAAGCCATGGCCAAAGCATCCTTCTTAACCGATACCTGGGTGTCCACCCAAGCCTTTAGCCTATCGCGCTCGAACTTAGCTTGAATAACTTCATTCCTAAGGTGTTCCAAGTTCTCCATATTTTTCTGCAGCTACAGTAAATGAAACATTAGCCTCAGAGGATAGAAGAAGAAACACGCACTCCGTTGAAACAAAATTTACATGTTTCTTGAGGTAGCTTTCGTGGTTCAGAATGTGACTTGCCTCATATCGCAAGTGTGCCAACTCGTCTTCCCTTTCATCATAAATAAGCCTAAGGGATTTCTCCCCATCTATGGCTTTTCACAATCTTGCCTCGTGGCGAAACATCTCATATTGAGCTTATTAAAAGCCTGTAGAAGAGAAACATGGTAAAAAAGTGAAGATTACAAAACTATAAAACCAGTACGAGTGGCCAAAACCTACCTCCGAGTAAAGCCGTTGATCTTCCTTGAAAGTTGACCGTACATCTACTGGTATGGCTCCATCTACCGTGGTCTAACCACCCCGATTTGGGACACGGTCACACAATATATGCACCTCTTGGCATCGAACATCCCTCGAAGTGCCTTCAACGGGAGAAGAATCCAGCGGCAGAGAACCCTCACTCCTCGAAGTACCTTCGATGGTCAAGGAAGATGGTAGCGGAGGAGAGACTGTTTTTCTAAAGTTAGAGATCTCGATTGCTACAGGTTCGGCTGACGTGCCCTCTCTAACCTCCAAGACGGACTCGTATTGCTATTATTGCCGTCGTCCTACAAATACCTTTTCTGCTTATTGTTATTTTCATCCCTTGGCCCAGAAGCCGGTGATCCTCCTCCCTCTACTAGAGGGCATAGTCTTGCTTCAAAGTACTCCCCAATGGCTACAATGACAGAGTTAATACGGGGAAAGAGAAAGTGATCTTCAAGTTAAAGGGAAGGGGGAAAAAATCACATAACGTGTACCGTGGTGTTTTGCTTCCCATCTACCCCAAGTCAAAGCTCGCCATTTATGCTCATTACAAGTCAAGTGGGTCTCCAACTTTCGAGCCCAATCTGGTAGGTCAGGAACCTTGCATGACATCCATGAAATCACTGCATAAAAGGAAAACGAAGGAGCATTTATAGAGCCCGTCTTCGCCATAATTTTAAAACTATAGAGGCACGAGTATACCACTTACGTGTAAAATTCCATTCCTCGGGAAATGGCAGAAACTCCACAGGGATAATATCGTCATCCCGTACTCTAAAGAATCGGCTTATCCACCCTCGATCACCGTTTTCCTCCTCATAAACAACGAAAGGGGTGGAGAAGCATCGTAGGGTTAGCAGACCTTGATGGTGAAAAGGCCGGTACAACCTGATGAGATGGCTAAGAGTGTATGCAGGCTTTGCTTTCTCCGCAAAAAACCTCATCATCGATACTATCCACCAAAATGATGGATGAATCTTCATCAGGGTAACATGTTACTTTCTATAGAAGTCAAGCACAACTCTATCGAGGGGGCCCAATGTAAACGGATATGTATACAAGTTCAAAAAACCCTCGACACGGTTCATAATGCTATCTCCCGAGGAAGGTACCCGCAATACAACCTTTTCTCCCCATCCACAATCTTTCCTCGCCGAGTCAAGGTGCTCCTTACCTATTAAAGAAGTAAACTTTGAGGCGTACTCCCAATGACCTCGAACATTGGGAGACTTTTCTGATGGGAGATTCCCCCCCCCCCCCCGAAACAAAATTCCTAGAGGATGACTCGACTAGCAGTGACGGCACACTGCCAACCAGGTGGAAACCAGAGGCGGAACTCCCTTCTCCTTGCCGAGCGGACCCTGATGTAGCAGTCATAACTGTCGTAAAACCAGAGAATTAGAGTGGGAATTCGATCAAGAGCGCCAAAGCTAAAATGGTGGAGGACCTAACGCAAGAAAAAAGAACTCTACAAAAGAGGATAACTAATCAGAATGAAGGAATTTTCAAAAAGGGCGAAGACAAACCTATATATGGAAAAAGCAGAGACTATTCGCCTGCCTCAAATGCCGATTAAAAATACTTGCTAAAGCTTTTATCACTTCGGGAAGATGAGCCAGCAGGATTGCCTCGCTCATTTCGTAACCATGTCATACGCTTGATGCCCCCATACGACGTTTCGGGGTCAGAAACCTCCGCATCAACCAAGCCTTGAGATGGTACCAAATCTCGAGGACCTCCGTCAATAAGAAGGAAGGCTATAAGGAGCAATTAATATCATTACGAGACTAGAGATTGTACCCAATCTCGAGGACCTCTCTCAAAAAGAAGATAAGCTTTAAAAACCTACTCATATGGGCTTGGCCTCGAGGTGCCATCTAAACCCGGATGATCCCTCATCCGGGAGCTATCTGCAATGCTTTAGGACTATCTACACCGGGTTCAAAACAAGCTTCCAGGTAGCCCGAGATTGAGTGAAACCCCACTTGGAGATTGGTCATGAAATCCTAAAAGGATATCTTTACTCTCAGGCGTCCGAGAAAATCCGCCCATCGAGGAGTATCGCGGGGTCTAAAAGGACAAGTCTCATACTGAAAGTTCGAAGCCCTACTCTCATTCAACTCGAAGTCGGGGATCTCGGCGACCCAAGTTTATAAATCCTATCCGAGCTCGGCCCAATGAACAACAAAGGGTTCTACAGGAAATCGTGTTAATCAATCAAGAGCTAGAAGGAATACTTGCGGCGGGGCTCGATTTCACGACAGTTGGTGGAGTCGTGCATTTAGTTTTTTCACAAACGCATACAAAAGGAAATATATCATAAATAAGAGATTTACAAGCACATTTTACAAAAGCCCACGAAAGGTCATTACATATGATTATAAAAGCCCACGAAAGGTCCTTACATATAATTACAAAAGCCCACGAAATGTCCTTCCGCAGAAACAAAAAAGGGGAGGCCCCGATTTCCAGTCGTCTGGTTTGACTATAACTTCCTTTTTAAGCTATAATCTTGCCTTCTAATCTCTTATTTAGCATCCATTGTCTAACAACTTGCATAAAATAGATTATGTATTTTTAGAACCATAAAACTAAATTTAATTGTTATTATTATTTTTACGATAAACAAATATTAAGAAACGAAATCAAAATTTTATGGACCAGAACGTTATCCTTTCAAGTTTAATTCGCTGAACACATAATTGATCAATTGAAACGACTATAGCAGCAACATTCAGTTATATAGTTTGATTGAATATATGCCCATGAAATAAAAACATTGAAAATGTTATGAAATAATGTAAAAGACAAGAACAATAACTCAAGAACAAGAGCAAATAGAGAGAAGAGTAGAGAGAGTTCTTCTTATTGATACTTAGAGAATGTTAGGAGTTATTTACAACGGTAGAGAGCACCTCTATTTATAGGGAGGAGGATGATTTATCTACCAAGAATAGAACTCTAGAATCTCTCTAATTAAAGACATTCACCTTAAATAGAAGTGTATTTATAACACTCCCCCTTGAATGTCTATTCAATGATGTGCCTCGTTAAAACCTTAAAACAAAACCCAATGGGAAAAATTAAAGTAAGGAAAAAGAGTACACATGTTTGAATATGCGCCTATTGGTTGCCTCGTTAAAAACCTCGCAAGGAAAACCCGGTGGGACAAAACCTTGTAAGGGAAAAAGAGTGCAACGCGCCTTAAACTCCCCCTGATAAGAACATCAATTTATGTCCTTAAGTCTTCGCATCCCGATCTTGTGAACTAGCTTCTTGAAGGTTGACTTTGGTAGAGATTTTGTGAACAAATCAGCCATATTATCGCTTGAACGAATCTGTTGAACATTGATATCACCATTCTTTTGAAGATCATGCGTGAAGAATAACTTTGGTGAAATATGCTTCGTTCTATCTCCTTTTATGAATCCTCCCTTCAATTGAGCTATACATGCTGCATTGTCTTCATACAAAGTTGTGGGTAGTTTATCATACTTCAAACCACATTTGTCTTGGATATGATGTATTATCGACCTTAACCACACACACTCCCGACTTGCTTCATGAATAGCAATTATCTCGGCATGATTAGATGAAGTAGCCACAATTGATTGCTTAGTCGATCGCCAAGATATGGCGGTTTCTCCACAGGTAAACACATAACCCGTTTGAGATCGAGCCTTGTGTGGGTCGGACAAATATCCAGCATCAGCATAACCAACAAGATCCGGGCTGCAATTCTTGCCATAAAATAAGCCCATATCGGTAGTTCCCTTTAGGTACCGCAATATGTGTTTGATCCCATTCCAATGTCTCCTCGTAGGAGCCGAGCTAAATCTTGCTAAGACATTAACTGAAAAGGATATGTCAGGTCTTGTAGTATTTGCAAGATACATTAGTGCGCCAATTGCGCTAAGATATGGTACTTCAGGACCAAGTAGCTCTTCATTCCTTTCTTGTGGTCGGAATGGATCTTTGTTCACATCAAGTGATCGAACAACCATCGGTGTACTTAAAGGATGTGCTTCATCCATGTAAAACCGTTTCAGTACCTTTTCTGTATAGGTAGATTGATGAACAAAAATTCCGTTTGCCAAATATTCAATTTGCAAACCAAGACATAATTTAGTCTTTCCGAGATCTTTCATCTCGAATTCATCCTTTAGATAATCAATTGCCTTTTGGAGTTCTTTAGGGGTTCCAATAAGGTTTATGTCATCAACATATACGGCAAGTACAACAAATTCCGATGTTGTTTTCTTTATAAAAACACACGGGCAAATGGCGTCATTTATATAGCCTTCTTTTAACAAGTACTCACTAAGACGATTATACCACATTCGTCCAGATTGCTTTAGACCATACAAGGATCTTTGCAATTTAATTGAGAACATTTCCCGAGATTTTGAGTTATGCGCGTTTGGCATCTTGAGTCCATCGGGAATTTTCATGTATATCTCATTATCAAGTGAGCCATAAAGATAGGCAGTAACCACATCCATTAAGTGCATGTCAAGCTTTTCATGGACAGCAAAACTTATGAGATAACGAAAGGTTATCGCATCCATTACAGGCGAATATGTCTCTTCATAATCGACACCAGGCCTTTGAGAAAAACCTTGTGCAACAAGGCGTGCTTTATATCTTTGTACCTCGTTTTTCTCATTTCTTTTGCGTACAAAGACCCATTTATAGCCGACAGGCTTAACACCATTAGGTGTTTCAACTATAGGGCCAAAAACTTCACGTTTTGCCAGCGAATTCAATTCTGATTGAATTGCTTCTTGGCACTTTGGCTAATCCTGTCTTTTTCGACATTCTTCAACAGATTGAGGTTCGAGATCCTCACATTCTTGCATAATGCTAGATGCTACATTATAAGCAAAGGCATTATCCACCACAATATCCAGTCGATTAATATTTGCCTCAATATTAATTGGATTTAGGGATAGTTCCGTATTTTCCAGAGTCTCGGGCTCAATGGATTCTTCATGAATCTCAGAATTTGTTAAATCATGAGATTCTTTCGTGGTGTCATTTTGATCGTTCTTTTTCCTCTTTCTAGGATTTCGATCTTTGGAACCTAATGGTCTGCCACGCTTCAGGCGTGCATTCGACTCATTGGATATGACACTAGATGATTGTCCAACAGGGACATCAATACGGATTGGAACATTTTCCGCGGGAATGTGGGATTTCCTTATCCTTTTCAAGTCCGTAAATGCGTCAGGCATTTGATTTGCTATTCTTTGCAAATGGATAATCTTTTGTACCTCTCTTTCACAAATAGAGGTATGTGGATCAAGATGAGATAATGATGCATTTTTCCACAAAATTTCCCGTTTGGTTTCACCAACTTCTCCCCCTAATTTTGGGAAAAGTGTCTCATCAAATCGACAGTCTGCAAATCGTGCAGTAAACAAGTCGCCTGTCAATGTTTCGAGGTAGCGAATGATGGAGGGCGATTCAAACCCAACATATATTCCTAACCTTCTTTGCGGACCCATTTTGGTGCGGGATGGCGGTGCAATAGGCACATATACTGCGCATCCAAAAATCCTTAAATGGGATATATTGGGTTTATGACCCAAAACCAATTGCAACGGGGAATACTTGTGGTAATTCGTCGGTCTGAGACGAATTAGCATTGCTGCATGTAAGATGGCGTGACCCCATACCGAAGTGGGCAGCCTCGTTCTCATAAGTAATGGCCTTGCAATCAACTGCAGGCGTTTAATTAACGATTCTGCAAGACCGTTTTGAGTGTGAACATGAGCTACAGAATGTTCAACTTTTATCCCGATTGATAAGCAATAATCATTAAATGCTTGGGATGTAAACTCAGCAGCATTATCCAGTCTAATGGACTTGATTGGATTATCTGGAAATTGTGCTCGTAGTCGAATTATTTTTGCCATTAATTTCGCAAACGCAAGGTTGCGTGATGACAACAGGCACACATGAGACCATCTACAGGATGCGTCTATCAAGACCATGAAATACCTAAACGACCCACTAGGTGGGTAAATAGGTCCACAAATGTCCCCTTGTATACGTTCCAGAAACGTGGGTGACTCAGTCCCAACCTTTGTTGGTGATGGCCTGTTAATCAACTTGCCTTGATAACAGGAAGTGCAAGGATATTCATTATTTGAAAGAATTTTGAAATTCTTTAACGGATGCCCATATGAGCTTTCTATAATCCGTCTCATCATGACCGATCCTGGGTGTCCCAATCGATCATGCCAAAGTACAAAGGTATTGGAATCAGTAACCCTTTGGTTTACTGTTGAATGTGCCTCAATTGCACTAATTCTTGTCCAATATAGGCCACAAGATAAAGACGGGAATTTCTCAATAACCCTCTTTTGGCCGGAGACATTCTTTATGATGACGAGATATTCAATATTATCTTCATCCATTGTCTCAATATGATAGCCATTCCGGCGTACATCTTTAAAACTCAACAAGTTTCTCTTAGACTTGGAGGAGAACATTGCATTCTCTATGATTAACGTCGTGCCCTTGGGCAGAGTTACAATTGCTCTTCCGGAGCCTTCAATCAATTTACTACTTCCAGAGATTGTAGTAACGTTTGCCTTACACATATTTAGTTGGGAGAAATACTTCCTTTCTTTGAGTATTGTATGTGTAGTACATGAATCAATTAGGCAAATACTTTTACAGTTGGATGTTGATCCAAGTTCGCTTTGTGAGATATCCATATTTGCTATCCCATAGTTTGACATACAAAAGAGATACAAGAACATAAGAATAAACAAGTTCAATTCTTTTGTGCCACATAATATTTTCAAAATCTGCTGCTAACAGTTGACTAACAAAATCAGATATGTTATTCATTACTTTGCAGTTTGAAAATTTCAGTTTAAACGTTTTCTTCAAATAATCGATTGTTACTTACAAACAATCGATTGTTGAACATTGACAATCGATTGTTATGCATAGACAATCGATTGTTAGCTATTTTGAAAAAACTTCAGATCACACTGTCTTAAGACAATCGATTGTTATGCATAGACAATCGATTGTTGGCTATTTTGAAAAATTCCAGAGCACTGTTTCAAGACAATCGATTGTTATGCATAGACAATCGATTGTTGGCTATTTTGAAAAATTCGACCTTACTGTTTCAAGACAATCGATTGTTATGCATAGACAATCGATTGTTGGCTATTTTGAAAAATTCCAGAGCACTGTTTTAATGACAATCGATTGTTAGACAAAGACAATCGATTGTGGATGATTTTTGAAAATTTCCAGATTACTGTCTTAATGACAATCGATTGTTAGTCAACGACAATCGATTGTTGATCAATTATTTTTCAACTTTAATGCGAAAATAGTTGATAATCGACTAGTTTTTCAGGCTAGTCGATTACCCCTACTGGAAAATAAAAATTTTATTGATATTTGAGCATATTGAAGATATTCTAAAGAACTACTGCTAACATTGCATCATGAACTAACTAATACGAGCTAATACTAATGACTATTAGTTTATTCACTAACTAATACAAATAAGTAGAACAAAATCAAATAACTCCATATTCTTTCATCACGGATCCATCGCCGATTAGGTGGTCTATTTTCCCATCGGGTTGCTCAAAGAAGTCTGCCACATCCAGGTGGGTGATGTCCTCATTGTCGTCATAGATAAAATTTGTTTCAGGGCCTTTTCTCTTTCGAGATGCTTGATAAAGGTCAACCAAGTGTCTTGGTATACGGCAAGTCTTTGACCAGTGCCCTTTCCCACCGCAACGATAACATATCGTTTCTGAACCATTTTCCTTAGGATCTTCATGACCCCGTTTCTGCTTTCGGCGGTTATCTCTCTTCGGGGGGTGACGGACTTCATTGGAATTTCTTCCTTGTCTACGTCCCTGGCTATGACCCCGTTTACGACCATGACTATGGTCCTTTTCATGTTTGGCATAATGAGAGTGCACCTTATTTGCTTCAGGCAGTGGTGTAGACCCAGTGGGTCGATTTTCATGATTTCTCATGAGCAGGTCATTATTTCGCTCAGCCACTAGTAGAAGAGAAATCAGTTCAGAGTACTTTGTAAAGCCTTTCTCTCTGTACTGTTGTTGCAGTACTATATTGGAGGCATGAAACATTGTAAACGTTTTCTCAAGCATATCATAATCGGAGATATTATCCCCGCATAGCTTCAATTTGGAAGTAATTCTGAACATAGCAGAATTATATTCAGAAACGGACTTAAAGTCCTGGAGCCTTAGATGAGCCCAATCATATCGTGCTTGTGGCAGAGTGACCAACTTCAGGTTGTCATATCTCTCCTTTAAGCCGTTCCACAAGACGAGTGGATCCTTGACGGTGAGATATTCAATCTTCAAACCTTCATCAAGGTGGTGGCGCAAGAAAATCAAGGCCTTCGCACATTCTTGGGTGGATGCTTTTTCTCTATCTTTGATGGTGTCTCCGAGACCCATAGCATCTAAGTGGATTTCAGCATCCAACACCCATGTCATATAGTTCTTGCCCGAAATTTCAAGGGCAACGAACTTTCTTTTCGTAATGTCAGACATAATCGAAAATTAAATTAGGAAGAGGGAAATACCTTAGATTTCTCGAGAATGGTTCTTGAGACGGTAGAGTCTCGTGCTGATAACGTGTTATGAAATAATGTAAAAGACAAGAACAATAACTCAAGAACAAGAGCAAATAGAGAGAAGAGTAGAGAGAGTTCTTCTTATTGATACTTAGAGAATGTTAGGAGTTATTTACAATGGTAGAGAGCACCTCTATTTATAGGGAGGAGGATGATTTATCTACCAAGAATAGAACTCTAGAATCTCTCTAATTAAAGACATTCACCATAAATAGAAGTGTATTTATAACAGAAAACATATTTAATTTTACTTTTCGGTGGTCATTTTGTAAAACGAAGCACAGTTCTAGAATGGGTAAGACCAAAATAGAAGTCTATTCATGGGTTCAGAGAAGGCTAATCGCAAACTGAAGTCTTGAGCTAATTGCAAACTGAAGTTTTCAAAGCGACGTTATCGAAATGAGATTATTTAATTTATCAGAGTCGTCATTTAGGACTATTATTAGGGTATTTCAAATTACAGATTTATTTTAAATCCCAAATTGAAAAAGTTTGACTTTGTTTTAAAGACCGCGAAACCAAAAAACCGGCTAAGGAATTATACTAACCCAAGAAAAGGGGCTAAGCATTCTTGGGTTTCGTAATTTTAGCACAGTTGCTCATCTGTTAATAATTAGCCTAATTTTTGATCTATTACATATTTAAAATTTATTGTGCATTTTAACTTTTAGGACCGCTTTTAGTATTTATGAAATTTGTTTGAACAAGTCGCGATGCCGCATACTCATTTATTTTTGCACATATTGCGAATCGCGTCACGTCAAACTCATCCGCGATTTACAGCATGTTAATATTATTGTTGTTTGAAGTTGTATTCGAGTTACATGAAATGTGCATCCGAATTTTGAGTATTATCTATCACAACTGCATTACGGGAACCGTAATTGTATTGATTTAATTACGCGCCTAAAGCAAATTACGATGTTTTGATTTATTTTCTAATCTAATTTGAGATTATTGTGAGGTCATTAATATGAACAAGTATAATGGTATAAGGTGGGAGATTTAATCTATATAAGTGATTGATTATTCTACAATCCACATGCTGCCTTAAGATACAAGAATGATTCCATCATTTGGGACTCAAATCTGCACAACATTTGAACCACAGGAAACTAGTAAGACAAGCTGAGATTAGTCCATTTTTTTCAAATTGGTTGTTAGTTGATCCCTCAAACAACTAACACTTGGATTAATGACATCCTTATCTAATATTTTACAAGCTACTTGAAACATAATGACATCCTTATCTAATATTTTTTTAAAAATTGCAGTCCATTTGATATACATGAGTCAGAATCTGAATCTTAAAACATCACCCACTTTTATTACAATTCTCCATGACATTGCTAACTAATGAATACTTTATAATTCAGATATTACCTATTCACGTAAACCTCAAGTCACAACATGAAGTAATTGACCTTCAGCACGCTACCAGCAACACAAAATCCCATTCTTTGGCTTAGAACTTTGCTGATTTGGCCAACTAGTGGCTGGATCTGCAAACTATAGCCATGTGATCAGCAGCTACAACCCTCAAACTCCTTACATTGGCGCAAAATTACTCATCACATACACAGAACACTAAGAAAGCTCTTGTTTAGACTGCTGCCAAGTCTGTATGATCTAACAACAACTTCAACCTTAAAACTCAAGAAATTTAATGATTGATGCCACATACCACTCATAAATTGAACAAGAATTGCTATGTTTCAAAAGGGAGAAGACATTATGGCATTCAAATAGCTCTATCTTAATAAGATTTACAACAGCAGAATCAGTAATCACAACTGAAATAGAAATCTTGTACCATGATAGAAAGCAAATAGTGGATAAATTTGACAACAAACAAGAAAACCACACATCATTGATGCACAAAATCTGAACAAAGGCATAGTAAGAACAAATTACATCTTTGAATCTATATTTAATGAAAATCCAACAAGTTAGATAGATTACATACCAATCAGCAAAACAATAGAAGAAAAAATGACCAAATAAAGGCCAAATTTGAGAGCAAATAGAGCTTGATTGAACAACAGCAGCAAAGCAGTAATCAACAACCCATTTTGCTAAGATTCAACAACTTCTAAACCCAAAAAATGCACCAGAAAATAGTGAAGTTGAAGCAGCCTCCCTATTTCCCTTTTTCTGTCTAAGTATTTATGTCTTTTTGAGAGTGAATGTGCAGAAATTAATGTGTAGTTTTTGAGGCAGTGTGTCACGACCCTAGTTCACCAATTGTGAACACGTCATGACGGTACCTAGTCGTGACCTCACGACTAGGTAAGCCTAACACATTGCGGAATTTACAACCTTTACGAAAATAATAATTTAAAAGCTAAATAAGAAATGTATGTAGTTGACGCCTTGCACATACACTTTAACAGTACAATTCTGAAATAATCCCAAAACCAGGAATCTCACGGGCAACACAGGCTAAAAGAGTTTCATAATATGCTCTACACGAGAGTATCTAGAACAACATGAAAAGAAGGGAAATGGGGGCTATCTGCTACAGCTGGAATGGAATAGATACTTTAGGTCTGCGGACGTAGCAGATACACCTCAAGTCTCCACTAATGCTCTCCACTAATGCTCTCCACTGCGAGGATGATACGCCTGGGAGGAAGTACCTGGGTCTGCACATGAAAAACATGAACAGAAGAGGCGTGAGTACACCACATCAGTACTTAGTAAGTGCCAAGCATAACCTTAGTCGGGTAGTGACGAGGAAGATTGAGGCCCTAATGAGATAAAACATGATAATCAATATGATAAGGAAACGACAACATAAATATAATCTATAGCGAGAATCTAGCAAGAAAATAAGTAAAAGCATTAACCTAGAACCATCACAATCAATAAATAGAGGTACAAACCACAACCGGATATTTATCATCGGGGATCTCCTGGTATCCTAAGGATCTCCTGGCATCCTCATCATATATACGAGGGATTTCCTTGTATCCCGAGGATCTCCTGATATCGTCCATTTTATACACGAGGGATCTCCTAGTATCCCGAGGATCTCATGGTATCCTCCATTTATAATTATATCAGTGCTAGGGATATCTTGGTTTTCCCGCACTCTCAGTCTTAGAACATAACACGTGCATGGGGAGCTCATGGGATGCCGTCCCGTAGTCCCAAATTGTAAACACACCACAACAATTCAAATATTGTATAATGCTAAATAAGAACAATTAATAGGATTTCTAGTCTAGCATGCTTCACAAAGTACAAATAAACTAATTTAGACAAGTAAGCAAGTAAGTCAACTAAACGTGCTTTTCTTAAGCCTAGACAGGTTAAATTGCATCTAGAATAGGCAAATACGCAAGAAAACAGCGTTTAAATATTCTAAGTAAAACAGATTTTTAACAATTAGCTCAAGTAAATGCTTGTCACCTCGCGTACAAGGTATTTAAAAAAACAAGTAATATATCCTAAGGGGAGAGGTCGCCCACACAAAGCTAGAAAAGCACTTAGCTCGAATCGGTACCAAAATTAACTACGAATAACGCCTTTGCCATGAGTATCCGACTCCGAATGGTCCAAATCTATTCAATCCAATTACTTAACGTAAATAACATCGCAAGTAACTAGTTCCACTATTAAAATTAAAGCTAAGGCGTAAAAATAGGTAAAATGACCAAAACGCCCCTCAGGCCAACATCTCGGAATCGAATAATTTTTACGTTTTCAGAAATCCCGTACTATCACGAGTCTAACCATATAAAAATCTCTCAAATCGGAGATCAAATACCCCCTCAAAATCCCATAACTAGGTCTAAGAAGTTTTCCCCAAATTTCATTAAAAATCCAAAATTAAGGGTTGAATTCGAGATTAGATTAGTGGTCTTTAGACGTAGAAAGGTAGAGAATCGCTACCTAGTGATTTCCTTTGAAAAACCTTTGAAATTGCTCCACAATCCGAGCTCCAAAGGTTGAGTTTTGGTAAAAATGGCTAACTCTCGGAATTTGAATTGTTAAATACTGCCCAGGTGTTTCTTTAGTGTGATCGCGTGAAGAGGGATGCGATCGCGTAGAGAAAACATGTGGAGGTCCAGAATTTGGTCTATGCGAACGCAAGACTGGGCCTGCGATCGCAGAAGGGAAGGAACTGAACTTATGCGATCGCAATAGAGGCTCTGCAATCACGTACAAGGAATTTGGGCCCTGAGACACTAGCCCAGTTTATTCTATGCGGACACAGGGTATGGATTGCGAACGCGTGGGAGGGAATAATAGAACTATGTGATCGCGTAAAGGTCTTTCCAATCGCATTGATAGAAAAATGCCCCCCCCCCTTAAATTTCACTACACAATCGCATGGGGATGGATGCGATCGTAGAGAAGAAGATGTCTACAACAGCTGAAAGGAATTTTATGCAACACTTCAAGTCTCAAAAATGCTCCGTTGAGAATCCGAAACACACCCAAGGCCCCGGGGACCTCAAACAAAACTTACGGGCATATACAATAACATCATTTAAACTTGTACCAATCCTTAACCCACCTAAAATAATACTGGAAACTCAAATTAATCAATGATTTGATCCTAGGAACTTTAAATTTCAACCAAACACGCTTTTGATCAAAAACCTAACCAAAACACATCCGATTGACCTGAAATTTTGCACGCACGTCCCAAATGACATGACGGTTCTACAAAACTTCCGAAATCCCGTTTAGACCCTCGGATAAAAATTCACTATCGGACCGAAAACTTCCAAATTCCAACTTTTGGCATTTCTAGGCTAAATGAGCTAAGGACTTCCAAAACACATTCCAGACACGCTCCCAACCCCGAAAACACCTAACGGAGCTGACGGAACAATCAGATTTCCATTCCGAGGTCATCTTCACACTGTTGTGATTACAGACCACTTTCCAATACTTAAGCTTTTATTTTGGGACTAAGTATCCCAAAACACTTCGAATCCTAGTACCGAACGTCCTGACAAACTAAAATAGCAAAAATAGACTTAGGTAAAGAAATTAATAGGGGAACAGGGCGTAAATTCTGAAAATGATCGGTCGGGTCATTATATCCTCCCACACTTAAACATTCATTCGTCCTCGAAAGAGTATAGAAAACATACCTGAAGTAGAAAAAAGATGAGGGTATCGGTTGCCATATCCCGCTCGGTCTCCCAAGTCGCCTCTTCAACCGGCTGACCCCCCCCCCCCCCCCCACTGAACCTTTTTTGAAGCTATATCCTTTGACCTGAGCTTTCATACCTACTTGTCCAATACAGCCACTGGCTCCTCAACATAGGACGAAACCTTGTCCAACTAGACTGAAAAGAACTCCAACACATGAGACTGATCACCGTGATACCTCCGAAGCATCGAGACATGAAATACCGGATGAACCCCTGCCAAATTGGGAGTTAAAGCAAGCTCATGAGCAACCTTCCCAACTCGCTTCAAAATATCAAAAGGGCCAATGAACCTCGGACTCAACTTTCCTTTCTTACCAAACCTCATGACACCTTTCATAGGTGAGACCCGAACCAGAACTCGCTCACCAACCATAAAGGAAATATCATGAACCTTCTGGTTAGTGTAACTCTTTTGCATAGACTGGGCAGCACGGGATCGATCCTAAATCACCTTAACCTTCTCCAAGGTATCCTGAACCAAATCTTTACCCAATAGCCTCGTCTCACCCGGCTCAAACTAACCCACCAGAGATCTGCATCTCCTACCATATAAAGCCTCATACGCGCCATCTATATGCTGGACTGGTAACTATTATTGTAGGAAAACTCAGCCAATAGTAAGAACTTATCCCAAGACCCTCTAAACTCAATCACGCATGCACAGAGCATATCCTTAAGAATCTGAATGGTGTGCTCGAATTGTCCGTCCGTCTGAGGGTGAAATGATGTACTCATAGTCACCTGGGTACCCAACTCCTGCTGAACGGCTCTCCAGAACCATGATATAAACTGACTACCCTTGTCCGAGATGATAGAAACTGGAATGCATGCAGACAGAAAATCTCTCTAATGTAAATCCCCGCTAATCGCTCCGCTGAGTAAGTAGTACACACCGGTATGAAATGAGCGGACTTTGTTAGCCGATCCATAACAACCCAAATAGAAATGAATTTCTTCGCAGTCAGAGGGAGACCAGCTACAAAATCCATGGTGGTATTCTCCCATTTCCACTCCAGAATATCAATTTGATGAAGTAATTCACTCGATCTGTGGTTCTCAGCCTTTACCTGCTGACAGTTGAGGCATTTAGCTACAAATCCCACTATATCTTTCTTCATCCGCATCCACCAATAGTGGTGTCTCAAATCCTGATATATCTTCGCGACACCCGGATGGATGGAATACCACGAACTATGAGCCTCTGCGAATATCAACTCCTGAATATCATCAACATCGGGTACACAGACCCGACCCTGCATCCTTAATACCCTATGCTCACCGATAGTCACATCCCTGGCATTGCCATGCTCAATCCAGTCCTTGAGGACAAGTAAATAGGGGTCATCATATATTCGCACCCTGATACTATCAAATAATGAGATCCGAGAAACCACACAAGCTAGAAAACGACGGGACTCCGGAAGGTCCAATCTCACAGACTAGCTGGCCAAGGCCTGAATACCCATCGCCATAGGCCTCTCTGATGGTGGTAGATATGCCAAACTACCCAAACTCTTCGCTCGGTGACTCAAGGCGTCGGACACCACATTGGCCTTGCCCGGGTGATATAGAATAATGATGTCATAATCTTTCAATAAGTCCAACCACCTCTTCTGGCGCAAATTTAGATCCTTTTGCTTGACAAGTGCTACAAACTCCGATGATTCGTATAAATCTCACAAGGCACTTTACATAAATAGTAGCGCCAGATCTTCAAGGCATGAACAATAGAAGCAAACTCAAGATCATGGACAAGATAATTCTTCTCATATACTTTCAACTGTCCGGATGCATAGGTAATCACCCTACCGTCCTGCATCAATACCGCTCCAGGACCAATCCTCGAAGAATCATAATAGACAGTATAAGAATCCAAACATGTAGTCAATATAAGAACTGGGCTGTAGTCAAAGCTGTCTTGAGCTTTTGAAAGCTTGCCTCAACTCTTCCGTCCACTGGAACGGAGCACCCTTTTGGGTTATTCTAGTCATAGGTGCTGCAATAGAAGAGAACCCCTCAGTAAATCAACGGCAATAACCCACTAAGCCAAGAAAACTACGAACTCTATCGTTGAGAAATGTCTAGGCCAACTCTGCACTGCCTCTACCTTCTTTTGATCCACCTGAAACCCCCGCTCGACACCACGTAACCCAAGAAAGCCATAGAATCCAACTAAACTCACATTTCTAAAACTTTGCATACAATTTCTTTTCCCTCAAAGCCTGAAGCACTATCCACTGGTGCTGCTCATGCTCTTCACGACTCCGGGAGTAAACAAGAATATCACCTATGAAAATAATGATGAACGAGTCGAGATATGGCCTGAATATATTGTGCATCAAATGCATAAAGGCTGCTGGGGCATTGGTCAGCCCAAATGACATAACTAAAAACTCGTAATGCCCGTACCGAGTCTTGAAGGCAGTCTTCGGGATATCCGGCTCCCAAATCTTCAACTGATGGTAACCTGAGTGCAAATTAATCTTAGAAAACACCCGTGTGCCCTGAAGCTGGTCGGATAGATAATTAATACGAGGGAGAGGATAACGGTTCTTCACTGTTACCTTATTCAATTGACGATAATCGATGCATATACGCATAGAACCATCACTTTTCTTCAAAAACAAGACAGGGGAACCCCAGATGAAACACTAGGTCGAATACCCTTATCGAGCAATTCCTGTAACTGATCCTTCAACTCCTTTAATTCACTAGAAGCCATACAGTAAGGAGGAATGGATATGTGGTGAGTGCCCGGTAACAAATCAATACCAAAATCAATGTTCCGATCGGGCAGTGTGCCCGAACGATTGGCTGGGAACACATCGGGATAGTCCCATACTACTGGGACAAAATCAACAGAAAGGGTATCAACACTGACATCTCTCACATATGCCAAATATGCGGCATACCCCTTTTCAACCATACGTTGACATTTATGAAAAGAGATAACTCTACTGGGAGTGTGATCTAAAGTACCACTCCACTCAATACGTGGAATACCTGGCATAGCCAGTGTCATTATCTTATCATGATAATCAAGAATAGCATAATGGGGCAACAACCAGTCCATGCCCAAGATAATATCGAAATCAACCATGTTACGTAATAAAAGATCTGCTCTGGTCTCAAAACCATGGATAGTAACCAAACACGACCAAAAAACGCCGTCCATAATAAGAGAATCTCCCACAGGAGTAGAAATATAAATAGGAGAACTAAAAGAATATCGGGCTACGCCCAAATATGGAGCAAATTAAGAAGACACATAAGAATAAGTGGAGCCTGGATCGAGTAGAACCGATACATCTCGGTGACAGACCAGTATAATACCTGCGATGACAAAATCAGAGGCAACAACCTCAGTACAAGCAAGAATAGCATAATATCTTCCTGGCCTCCCCTTCGAGGGCAACCTCTACCTCCCCAACCTCCGCCCCTAGCTAGCTAGGAGGTGGGGTGGCAGGTAGAGCTGGAACAATAGCCTGAGAACCCTGTTTAGCATGCTGCGACTGATACTGCTGTGAAAGTACACTCCTCCCAAGTCTAGGGCAATCCCTAACCACATGGAAGGTGTCCTCACACTCAAAACAAGCTCTGCGAGGGCGCTGTGGATGTGAATGAGTTGGACAGGGCCTGCTGGACTTACCTCTGAAAACACCCTACGCAAGAGGCGCGCTAGAAACCGGAGATGCGTAGTAAGGCTCCTGAGATCTGGGAGGAGCTGGAGTACTACTGGATGAAGGAAGAGCTTAATGAACTAGGCGACCCATATAACCCCTACCATGATGCCCTACTCCTGGGGTACGGGTACCAGAGTACTGACCCGACTCTCGAGACCTCTTGGCCTCTCTCTCCTCACGCTCTCTAGCGTGCAAACCCTAGATCCTCCTAACAATGCTCACTACCTGATGATAAGGAATGTCCACTTCCAACACTCGAGCCATGCTAGATCTGATGGATGGAATAGGACCCTTAAAAAACTGGTGAACCCTCTCGCGGGCAGTAGCAACCAAAGCCGGTGTATGTGTGGGCAACCTAGTATAACGAATGGCATACTCTGAAATGGTCATAGCACCCCGGCACAAATGCTCAAACTCTTTGCGCCATACGTCCTTGAGGCTCTAAGGAACAAAATCTCTCTGAAACATATCTAAAACCCGTGCCCAAGTCAGAGAGGCTGCCTTATCCGGACTATCTAACTCAAAGGTGCGCCACCAATTATAAGAGGCTCCCTGAAGCTGGAAGGCTGCGAAAGAAACCCCACTCAATCCAGTAATACCTATAGTGCGAAAAATAGAGTGATATTCCTCCAGAAATCCCAAGGCATCATCTGTAGCTAATCCTCTCAAAATCGGAGGATCATACTTCTTGAACCTCTCCAGTCTCTGCTGCTCATCCTCAGAAGCAGGTGCCCCATCATCGGGCTGAACTGGTGTTGCAGGCTGGACAGGGATGATCTCTGAGACCTGCTCAACCTGCACTCGCTGCTCAGAATGCGGGCGGTGGGAGTCTGCGCTCCTCCCCCGGCCTAGGATATGGCTGCCTATGACAGGGTGGTGTACAAGCTCATGAACTGTGCCAATGCCTCCTGAATGGCTGGAGTAGTAGTGGCTGTAGGCGTGTCAGGTGCCTGAACCCCAACTGGATCTGCTTGCGGTACCTTAATGGCGGCTCACGCATGTGATTTGGATGCACCACGCTGGCGTCCATGACCTCTGCCCCGACCCTACCTTTGGCGGCTCCAGGAGGGGGTGCGGGTGCCTGATCATCCTGAGTAGCGCATGTCCTCACGATTTGTGAGAGATAGAAGATAGAAGTTTAGAATTAGTGTCCAAAATATTGCACGACAAGGACATCAAATGAAGTGAAGATTTTCCTAAACAGTAACATAGCCCCTCGTAGATAAGTGCAGACATCTCCGTACCGATCAACGAGGCTCTAATAAATTGGTCTGTGTTCCATGACTCCTATGAACGTAGAGCTCTAATACCAACTTCTCACGACCCTAGGTCAACAATTGCGAACACATCATGACGGCACCTAGTCCTCACGACTAGGTAAGCCTAACACATTGAGAAATTTACAACCTTTACAAAAATAATAATTTAAAACTAAATAACATAAGGAAATATATATAGTTGTCACCTGGAATATACACTTTAACACTACAATTCTGAAACAATCCCAAAACCCGGAATCTCACGGGAAACACAAGCTAAAAGAGTTTCATAATATGCTCTACACCAGGGTATATAGAACAACATGAAAATAAGGGAAATGGGGGCTATCTTCTACAGCTGGAATGGAATAGAGACTTCGGGTCTGCGCACGTAGCAGATATACCTCAAGTCTCCACTAATGCTCTCCACTGCGAGGATGATATGCCTGGTATGAAGTACCTAGGTCTGCAGATGAAAAACATGTGCAGAAGAGGCGGGAGTACACCACAGCTGTACTTAGTAAGTGCCAAGCCTAACCTCAGTCGAGTAGTCACGAGGAAGGTTGAGGCCCTACTGAGATAAAAAATGATAATCAATATGATAAGGAAACGACAACATGAATATAATCTATAGCGAGAATCTAGCAAGAAAATAAGTAAAAGCATTAACAGAGAACCAACAGAATTGATAAATAGTGGTACAAACCACAACCGAATATTTATTATCGGAGATCTCCTGGTATCCCGAGGATCTCCTAGTATCCTTATCATATACACGAGGAATCTCCTAGTATCCCGAGGATCTCCTGGTATCCTCTATTTTATACACGAGGGATCTCCTAATATCCCGAGGATCTCCTGGCTTCCTCCATTTTATACATGAGAGATCTCCTAGTATCCCAAGAATCTCTAGTATCCTCCATTTATGATCATATTTGTGCCAGGGATCACTTAGTATCCCGCCCTCTCAGTCTTAGAGCATAACACGTGCCGGGGGAGCTCACGGGATGCCGTCTTGAAGTCCCAAATTGTAAACACGCCAAAACAATTCAAATATTGTATAATGCTAAGTATGAACAATTAATAGGATTTCTAGCCTAGCATGCTTCACGGACTACAGATAATACCATTTAGACAAGTAAGTAAGTAAGTCAACTAAACATGCTTTTCTTAAGCCTACACAGGTTAAATTGCATCTAGAATAGGAAAATACGCAAGAAAATACAGTTTAAATATTCTAAGTAAAATGGATTTTCAACAATTAGCTCAAGTACATGTTCTTCACCTCGCGTGCAAGGCATTTAAAACAACAAGTAATATATTCTAAGGGGAGAGGTCCCCCCACAAAGTTAGGCAAGCCACTTACCTCGAACCAGTACCAAAATCAACTACGAACACGCCTTTTCCACGAGTATTTTACTTTGAATGGCCTAAATCTATTCAATCCAGTTTCACAACGTAAATAACATCGCAAGTAACTAATTCCACTATTAAAATTAAAGCTAATGCTTGAAAATAGGTAAAATGACTAAAATGCTCCTCTGCCTAACGTCTCGGAATCGAATAATCTTTACATTTTCAGAAACCTCGTACTCCCATGAGTCTAACCATAAAAAAATATCTCAAATCGGAGGTCAAATTCCCCCACAAAACCCCAAAACAAGGTCAAAGAAAATTTTCCCAAATTTCATTAAAAATCTGATATTAAAAGATGAATTCGAGATTATATTAGTGGGCTTTAGTCATCGAAGGGTAGAGAATTGTTACCTAGTGATTTCCTTTGAAAAACCTTTGAAATTGCTCCCCAATGCGAGCTCCAAATGTTGAGTTTTGGTAAAAATGGCTAACTCTCGGGATTTGAAATGTTAAATACTGCCTAGGTGTTTCTTCAATGCGATCACATGAAGAGGGATGCGGTCGCGTAGAGTAAAATTGTGGAGGTCCAGAGTTTGGTCTACGTGAAAGCAGGGCTGGGCCTCCGATCGTAGAAGGGAAGGAACTGAACATATATGATCGCAATAGAGGCTCTGCGATCACATGTAAGGAATTTAGGCCCTAAGACACTAGCCCAGTCTGTTCTATGCGAACGCAAGGTATGGATTACGAACGCGGAAGAGGGAAAACGGAATAATGCGATCACGTGAGGGTCTTTTTTATTGTATTGAAGGAAAAATGCCCCCTCCCCCCTCCCCCAAATTGCACGACGCGATTGCATGGGGATGGATGCGATCGCAGAGAAGAAGATGTCTGCAACAGCTTAAGGGAATTTTCTGCAACACTTCAAGTCCCAAAAATGATCCGTTGAGCATCCAAAACACACCCGAGACCCGACGGACCCTAACCAAACCTACGGAGATATCCCATAAAATCATTCAAACTTTTACCAATCCTTAACCTACCTAAAACAATGTTGGAAACTCAAATTAATCAATGTTTGAACCTAAGAACTTCAAATTTCAACCAAGCTCGCTTTCGATCAAAAACCTAAACAAAACACATCTGATTGACCTGAAATTTTGCACGCACGTCCAAAATGACATGATGGTGCTACAAAAACTTCCAAAATCCCATTCTCATCCTCGGATAAAAAATGCACTATCAGATAGGAAATTTCAAGTTCCAACATTCGGTATTTCTAGCCTAAATGAGCTACAGACATCCAAAACACATTCCGGACACGATCCCAATTCCGAAGTCAACTAACGGATCTAACGGAACCATCAGATTTCCATTTCAAAATCGTATTCATACTATTCTAATTATGGACCACTTTCCAATACATAAGCTCTCATTTGGGGACTAAGTGTCCCAAAATACTTTGAATCCTAATACCGAACATCGTAGAAAACAAAAATAGTAGAAATAGACTTAAGAAAATTAGTTAATAGGAGAACGGGGAATAAATTCTAAAAATGACTGGCCGGGTAATTAGAGAGTGTGACGTCTCTTTTATTAAGTGTGAAAGTACATGATGATAGGGAATGAGAGAGAGATTAAGGGAATCTTCCGGCATTCCCTTAAAATTAGAAAATTGGCATCTTTTAAAAATAGAAAAATGGACAACTGTCCAGTTTTCAGCACCTCTTTTTAACAATTTTAGACAGCTAGTCCCTTTCTACAAACCTCCCAAACAAACACCTAAAAGTCCCTATCTTTTCTTTTCAATTAACCCCGCTTAAGTTTTTGTTCTTTACAAACAACCACCCTAATTTTGACCTAACTTCTGATTCTCAATACCCTAAGTTTACATGTTCCCTTAGCTCCCTCAAATTTCAATTATGAACAAAATATTAGTCAACCAAACTATTTAATAGTTAATTGATAGATTTATGAAATTACACTAAATAGCATAATTAAACTTACTGATTATGCACCTAATTAAAACGTGCAGGAAAATTTTAATTCGACCACATTTAGGTATCAATCCGGTCATAATAGGAGAGCAAGCAAAAATGAATAACAAAAGAAGAAGATAGTAATCTTAAATCAGTTATTCAAACAAAATCAAGAAATTAACTATTAATCAAAACATTCACACACAGAATCAAACTAAATTAAATCCTAATATGCGGAATAAATAATAAGAACATAGTCTAGTACCCTTCTAATCGGATAAGGTGAATTTCCTTCAATATTTATGCTTTTCAACTCATGAAGCAATAGTAGAGATAACAGAAAATTATCTAAGCATAACAACAAATATCTTCGGACAAAATTTGGGTGAACCATCGAATCCGAACACCTTTTAAACAGACAAAAAATGACACTAATCAATTATTCTCGCTGAGAAAAATGAATTAGCATAAGTTTTGGTCAAATCGAGTCTTGAAACTCAACCAAAATGAAGGAGGAAAGAAAACTAGGGTCTTTTTTTTTTCTTTTTAAATCGAAAATTGGAGAAGTTTGGTGGTGGTTTTATGAAAATGGGTATGGGATTAGGGTTAAGGCGGAGTCAGAGAGTGTAGAGTGTGAGTTTGAGGTTGTTTGGACGGTGGTCACCCACGACAAGGGCTTACGAATCCTGGGCCAGCTAGGATTTGGTCGGTTGAGGGAGATGCAGCGAATGGGGGAAATTCTTGGGGTTGAGAGGGGGTCCTTAGGACAATTATATGGGATGGGGGGGGGGGGTTAGTTGAGAGCCGTTAGATCAAAAGGGTTGAACAGTGAGGATTAGGCGTTACTAACATGGGATCGTTTTGGTAATTAGCGGTGCTGGGGAAGGCTCGACTGGGTAGGGGTTGGGCTGGGCGGATTGGACGATTTTAGGTCAATTGGGCCACTAAAAATGGTTGAGGCCCAGTTCGAAATAAAACCAAGCTCTTTTTTTTCATGATCTGTAAATCATACAAAATTAATTAAAAACCTAAACCAAATCCTAAATCAAATATAATATGTAGAATTAAATTAAATATCTATTTATAATATTAGAATAGTTAAAAAACTTAAAACTAAAGATAGGAAAATACTAATTTTAAACCTAAAAATGTGAAAATGACCTTTTTAATTTTTTTTTAATTATGCATTTAATAAATATCTTAAATCATAAAAATGCAAATAAAAACTTAAATGAAATGTATGAAATTTGATATTTTTGTGGTAAACAAACCAATCATCTATGAGTTACAAGATTCCTATCTATAAATCTTCTGAAGCTTGATCTTGAATCTTCTACAGTACCGTTGTGTATCTTGAATTGTTCACTCGCATTCTTGAGGTGAGTTTCTGCTACTTCTAACTTGAATTGACCCTATACATCAAGCGGGTTCATGCTATTGATTTGACTGGAATTTAACTTTGAAATGAATACTGAAATGACTTGAAACTCTTGAAATAACTATGATATGAGTTTCCTCGCTCTCCAGGACGGTGCCTGCTAACTGATTTAACAACTTATAATAAATTACCTCATTCTCTATGTGTGTGCCTGCTAACTAACTTAAAAACTTGAAATGAATTCTCTCGTTCTCCAGGTGGGCGCCTGCAACTAACTTAAAACTTAAAAATTCTCCATGTGGGCGCTTGCGACTGACTTAAAACTTGAAATAAATTCCATCGTTCTCCAGGTGGGTGCCTTCTAAAGGGTTAAAAACTTGAAATGGATTCCCTCGTTCTCCAGGTGGGCTCCTGCAACTGACTTAAAACTTGAAATAAATTCCCTCCATCTCCAGGTGGGAGCCTGGAACTGTGATGACCCGAAAGTTCATCTTGTGTATTAGAACCCAATTTTGTGTTTCGAGGATTTCAAAACCTCATTTTATTCCTTCTCGGTTTGTATGCACGGTCGATGTGTGTATCCGGAAAGCATTGTATGAAAAATTGTGGAAATAATAATTTTTTGCTTCAAAAGTTGATTTTTGTTGACTTCGATCAATATTCTGGGTAAGCGGACCCAGTCCCATATTTTGACTCTCCAAAAGGTCCGTAGTAAAATAATGGACCTGGGCAAATGCCTGTAATCGAATTCCGAGATCCCTAGCCTAGGAAATGAAAATTTGATGAAAATTGTTAAACAAAAATTATAAAAGTTTTAAGAACATGGTTAATAATTGATATTGTTCATACCAGGTCTGTATTGTGGTTTCGGATCCCGATACAATTCCATTATGATATTTATATCCTATCTATAAAATCTGATGAGAAGCGGGACTTATCTGACGTGATTCGGACTTTTGGTTGATAAAATAGTAGTTTTGAAACTATCTTGAAAATTTCATGCAATTTGGTGCTAAATTCGTAGTTCTAGGTATTATTTTGGAAATTTGATCATGCGAGCAAGTTTGTATGATGTTCTAATACCTGTGTGCATGTTTGGTTTGTAACCCTGAGGGTTCGGGTAAGTTTAAGATAGGCAACAAAGTGATTTTGACTTAAGAGAGATTGTTGGTATGCTTCAGGTTTGCAGACTTCACATTTGCGAGGTCTGGCTAGCAAATGCAAGACTCGCATTTGCGAAGTTCAGGAGGGGACTTGGTAGTTAGCACTTGCAAAGAATAGGTCGCATTAGCGAAAGTCCATGTTCACATTTGTGACTGGGACTTCGCATTTGCGATGACAGCAGAAATGTGAAGAGTTCGCATTTGCGATACTTTTCTCACATTTGCGAGCTTAGCAATTCGACATCTTCAGCTGATAAGTTGAGACTTAGACGGGATTTTTCATTCATTCTTCCATTTATCAAAACTTCAACTTCAACATGGAATTTTTCAAATGCTAATCCTTCTCCAAATCATAGGTAAATGATTCATAACTCATTTCCTTCAATCTTTTACTTCTTTTCACAAGATTTCATTCAAGAATCTAGGGTTTTTCATGGTGGAATTGGGGATTTTTGGGTAGAACTTAGGAATTTCGAAACTTGGGGATTTAGACCTCAAATTGAGGTCGGATTCTAAAACCAATTGTGTATCCGGGCTCGAGGGTGAATGGGTAATCGGGTTTTGGTCCGAATTTCATGTCTTAACCAAGCGAACCCTGGGCCAGTTTTTGACTTTTTGGGAAAATATTGGGAAACCTATAATTTATGCATTGGAATTGATTTCTTTAGCGATAATTGATGTTATTAAGTTAATTACGACTAGATACGAGTGGTGGGAGGTGGAAACTAGAGGAAAAGCAGTGATTGAGGCTTGGGTTTGGACGTGCAATCGAGGTAAGTGTCGTGGCTAACCTTAGCTTAAGGGATTAGGTATTGTTGTTTGCTTGCTAAGTGTTTGTTGTTCTGTACGACGTATAGATGTGGTGACGTTTATTTATACATTGTTGTTGGGTCCTAGTATACGAGTAAGTCTTAATTCTTTTGATTGTTGTATTCTTTATTCTTATTGTTCATTCTTAAACTGGTTATTTTTCATGTTGAAAAATTCTTATCATATTTACTGGAATGGGATATTTGTTGAGCATTGTTTTGAAGTTGACGTTGACATTGGGAAACTAAATATTGATATGGGGTTTGTTATTAATAATCCTATTGCTCGGTTGTTATTATTTTGTTGTTTGGGTGAGGAATAACGTAAAGCACAAAGAGTGATATTGTGCCATTACATATTTAATTTCATGAGGGGAAGAATGTAAATCACGAAGGGTGATGCCGTGCCATTTGATATTTACTTTCAAGTGGAAGAGTGTAAAGCACGAAGGGTGATGCCATGCCATTGCATATTTATTATCATGTAAGGAAGAGTGTAAAGCACGAAGGGTGATGCTGTGCCATGTCATATTCATTATCATTATTAATTTCATTTGTTATGGTGAGGACGTGAGTAAAGGCACAAAGGGTGATGCCGTGCACTTGTTTTGCTGTGTTTCTTTACTGTTCTATTTTCCTGATCTCGTACTCCCCTCAGCATGTTTTTACCCCTCCCGTTAATACGCGTTTAATTTATATTATCTGTTATTATGATGTATATTGCTTAACTGCATAAGTTTATATATGTGTCTTGTCCTAGCCTCGTCACTACTTCACTTTTGTTCTTCTTTGTCATGCGATTTGATCTCTCAATACTAATTGAACTTTCTACTCTTGTCCTTTCGCAGTTGGCGGGAACATATACCCTTTCATCAGCTAATCAGCAGCCCGAGTTTCGAGTGGCAGCTCCTACGAGGGGCAGAGGCTGAGGCAGGGGCAGGGCTCAGCCTAGAACTCGGCAGCAACAGTAGTAGTGGAGCCTCAGGTGGAGTTTGATGACGAGGTTCTGACCCAAGCTGTTCCAGCAGGGCCAGCTCAGGTTCCATAGGGGTTCATAGCCACCCCACTGCTTCAGGATGCTTTGGTCCATCTAGTGGGCTTTATGGAGAGTGTTACTCAGGCTAGCACATTCCTTGTAGAACCAGCTGTCTCTCGAGCTGGGGTAGGAGCATAGACTCCCGCTACTCACACTCCAGAGTAGATAGCTCCTGAATTTCAAACTCTAGTAGCTCCGCCAGTTGGGATAGTTCTGTCGGGTGTTACAATACAGTCCGGTGATGGATCAGCTAGGTCTTCTGATGCTTTGTTGAGGTATTGCATAACATGGGGATAGTGGAGACCAATGGAGTCAACTTTGCTGCTTTTCGTCTGTCAGGTTCCGCCAAAAAAGGGTGGAGTCTTTTTTGTTTGACCAAACCAGCTGGGTTTCCTAGTTTGAATTGGGACCAGTTCTCTCAGCTATTTCTCGAGAAGTCACCTTCTTGTATTTCTAAGAGAGGATTATCATAGGCAATTCGAGCATCTCCAGTAGGGCAGCATCTCTGTTACTCAGTATGAGCCCGTTTTATTGATTTGGCTCTCCATGCTCTTCTTATACTTCCTAGAGAGAGAGAGAGAGAGATAGAGGTTAATTGAGGGACTCACTCAGCCTATCTGATTGTAGATAGCTTAGGAGACAGTGAGCGAGATTTCCTTCTAAGATGCGACCAATGTGGCTAGGCGAGTTGAGTTGGTGTTAGCTTAAGGGAGTGGTCAAGGTTCTGACAAGAGGCCACGTCACTCCCATAGATTCAGTAGGGCCTCATCTGGAGGCCGTGGTGCTTTTGGTAGAGGCCATCCTCCCAGGCCGTTTCATTCAACACTTTAGACTTCTCACGATGCTTCAGGTGGTCGTACTCCTCATATGTAGCATCCCGATCAACTAGCATGTAGTCCACCACCATCTCTTATCAGTGCACCTCCGCTCCAGAGTTTTCAGGGTGGTTCCTCAGGCTTCCAGGGTCAGTTTCAGGGTCATCAACCATAATAGCCGAGTCATGTTATACTTGTGGTGATCCGAGGCACATTGATTGGTATTGTTCCCGAGCATCGAGCAATTCTCAACCCCAGGGTTCTCGTGCCATGATGCCAACACCAGGTGTTCCACCCCCCCCCCCCCTCAACAGCTAGAGGTAAGGGTCAGACAGCTAGAGGTGGAGGTCGAAGTATTAGAGGTAGATGTCGGACCGCTAGAAATGGAGGCCATCTAGCAGGAGGCCGTCCCAGGGATGTAGTTCAGAGTGGTGGGGCCCAGCCCTGATTTTATGCTTTCCCAGCCAGGCCTGAGGTTGAATTATGTGATGTGATTATCACATGTACAGTTTCAGTTTACAGTAGGGATGCCTCAGTATTATTTGATCCTGGGTCTACTTATTCATATGTCTTATCCTATTTTGTATCATATTTGGTTGTGCCACGTGATTCTTTGAGTGCGCATGTGTATGGTCCACACCTGTGAGGTATTCTATCGTAGATCATGTCCATAGTTTGTGTTATTGGGGGTCTTGAGACTCGTGTAGATCTCCTACTTCTCGATATGGTTGATTTCGATGTCATTTTAGAGATGGATTCGTTGTCACCTTATCATGCTATATTGGACTATCACGCCAAGACCGTTACCTTAGCATTCCGAGGTTTCCTCAATTATAGTAGATAGGGACTCCTGGTTATTCTACCAGCAGGGTTATTTCTTATATGAAGTCTCAGCGTATGGTCGAGAAGCGGTGTTTGGCTTATTTAGCTTATGTTCTTGATTCCAGTGCGGAGGTTCCTTCCATTGATTTCGTACCAATTGTTCATGAGTTTCCAGAGGTATTTCTTGCAAACCTACTAGGGATGCCGCCCAATAGTGATATTGACTTTTGCATTGATTAGGTTTCGGGAACTCAACCCATTTCTATTCTGCCATACCACATGGCCCTACTAGAGTTAAAATAATTGAAGGAATAATTGAAAGATTTGCTTGATAAGGGCTTTATTAGACTTAGTGTCTTGCCTTGGGGTGTGCCGATGTTGTTTGAAAATAATAAGGATGGGTCGATGAGGATGTGCTTTAGACTATCACCAGTTGAACAAAGTCACAATCAAGAATAAGTATTCATTGCTGAGGATTGATGACTTATTTGATCAGCTTCAGGATGTCGGGATGTTTTCAAAGATTGATTTGAGGCCTGGTTACTATAAGTTGAGGATTAGGGCATCCGATGTCCCTAAGACATCTTTTCGGACTCGGTACATGCATTATGAGTTTCTAGTGATATCATTTAGGTTGACAAATTCCTCAAAAACATATATGGATTTAATGATCCGGGTGTTCAAGCCTTATCTGGATTTCATTGTGATTGTTTTTATTGATGATATCTTGATCTACTCTCGCAGCCGAGAGGAGCATGAGCAACATCTTCGGATCGTTTTCAGAATCTGAGAGCCAACCAGTTATATGTTAAGTTTTTGAAATGTGAGTTTTGATTGAGTTCAGTTGCTTTCTTGGGTCACGTTGTATTAGCAGAGGGTATTGAGGTGGATCCTAAGAAGATTGAGGCAGTCAAGGACTGGCCTAGACCTATATTACTATAGAAATTCGGAGTTTCTTGGGCTTGGTCAGTTATTACCGTCGGTTTATAGAAGGGTTTTCATCTATATCGGGCCTGATGACTAGGTTGACTTAGAAGGGTGCCCCGTTCAGATGGTCGGACGAGTGCGAGGCAAGCTTTTAGAAGCTCAAGACAGCTTTGACTATGTCATCGGTGTTGGTATTGCCCACAGGTTCAGGGCATTATACAGTATATTGTGACACATCTCATATTGGTCTAGGAGCGGTATTGATGCAGGGTGGCAAGGTTATTGCATACGCTTCGCCGTAGCTAGAGATTCACGAGAAGAACTATTGTGTTCATGACTTGGAGTTGGCTGCCATTGTTCACGCGCTAAAGATTTGGAGGCATTATCTATATGGCGTGTCATGTGAGATGTTCACAGATCATAAGAGTTTGCGGTATTTGTTTAAGAAAAAAGGAGCTCAATTTGAGGTAGATGAGGTGGTTGATAGACTATGATATCACCATCTTATATCATCCCGGGAAGGCTAATATGGTGGCTGATACTTTGAGTAGGAAGTCAGCCTGTATAGGCGGCCTTGCGTATATTCCATTTGATGAGAGACCACTTGCATTAGATGTCCAGGCCTTGGAGAATCAGTTCATGAGGTTGGATGTTTTTTAGCCCAGCTGTGTGTTAGCCTGCACAGTTCCTCAGTCTTCCTTGTTTGAGCGCATCACGGATCGGCATTATGATGACACTCATTTGCTCGTCCTTAGGGACATAGTGCGGCATGGTGATACCAAGCATGTTATGGTTGAAGATGATGGAGTTTTGAGGATATAGGGTCGTGTTTGTGTGCCCAATTTGGATGGTTTTCGACAGTTGATTTTAGAGGAGGCCCACAGTTCCCGGTATTCTATTCATCCGGGTGTCTCTAAGATGTATCAGGATTTGCGGCAGCATTATTGGTGGAGTAGGATGAAGAAGAATTTTGTTGCATATGTAGCTCGGTGTTTAAATTGTCAGCAAGTAAAGTACGAGCATCAGAGATCTCGTGGTTGTTTCAGGAGATAGATATTCCTAAGTGGAAGTGGTAGTGTATCCAATGGACTTTGTTGTTGGACTCTTACAGACTCAGAAGAAGTTCGATGCAGTTTGGGTGATTATGGATAGGATGACTAAGTCAGCACAACTTCCTATTCGCCGGAGCGGTTTGCAAAGATTTATATTCGTGAGATCGTTCATCTTCACAGTGTGCCCCCGACTATTATTTTTTATCCAGGTACGTAGTTAAAGTGTCGCACTTCTAGAGGGCAGTGCAACTTGAGTTGGGTACGCGGGTCGGGTTGAGAGTAGCATTTCATCCTAAGTCGGACGAACAGTTCAAACTTACTATTTAGATCTTGGAGGATATGATCTATGCCTGTGTTATTAAATTTGGAGGTTCTTGGAATCAATTCTTACCTTTAGCCGAGTTTTCCTACAACAACACTTATCAGTCGAGCATCCAAATCGCTCCTTATGAGGCATTATATGGTAGACAATGTCGATCACCTATTGGATGGTTTTAGTTGGGGGAGACTGTGTTATTGAGTACAAATTTGGTACAAGATTCCCAAAAGAGTTATACCAACCATAAATTTCATGATGTAGCATTCATGGTCGGAGAGAGACTGTAGATTCGAGTGTCACCCATGAAGAGCGTGATGTGGTTTGGGAAGAAGGTAAAGTTAAGGCCTAGGATCATCGGGCCTTTTTAGATCCTTGATCATCAACTGAGAGAGGTGGCCTACAGACTTGCGTTGCCACCAGGCTTATCAGCGGTACATCCAGTGTTTCATGTGTCCATGCTTTGGAAGTATCATGGCGATCCATCCCACGTGTTAGACTTCAGCACTGTCCAACTCGATAAAGATTTGACCTACGAGGAGGAGCCAATATCTATTCTAGACCGTCATGTTTGTCAATTGAGATCAAAGAGTTATCTTTCAGTTTGTGTGCACCGGAGAGGTCAACCTGTTAGGGCAGCTACCTAGGAGCCTGAGTCCGATATGCGGAGTAGATATCCCCATCTTTTCTCCAGCTCAGGTACTTTTCTATGTCCGTTCGAGGACAAATAGATGTTTTAGAGGTGGAGAATGTGATGACCCGATAGAACCCAATTCAATTTTCCGAAGCTTTCAAAACCACATTTTATTTCTCCTCAATTTGTGTGTGCAGTCCGGACGTGTATCCGAAAAGCTTTTGTGTAAAAAATTGAGAAAATAATAATTTTTAGTTTAAAAGTTGATTTTTTTACTTGGGTCAATATTTTGGTAAACAGACCCTGCCTTGCCTTTTGACTGTGACGGTCTCGGTAGGTACGTAGTTAAACATGAAACCTGGATGTATGCCCGGAATCGAATTCCGAAGTCCCTAACCCGAGAAATGTATATTTGATGAAGGTTGCAAAACTGAAATTATAAAGGTTTTAAGAATTGGTTAATAATTAATCTTGTTGATACCGGGTCCTTATTGTTGTTCCGGAACCCGGTACATGTCTTTTATGATATTTATATCCCATTTATGAAGTTTGGTGATAAACAGGACAACTTTGACGTGATTCGTACCTTTGGTAGAGAAAATAGGAGTTTGAAACTATCTTGAAAATTTTATAAAATTTAGTGTTAAATTCATAGTTCTAGGTAATATTTTGGAAATTTGATTACGTGAGCAAGCTTGTATGATATTTTAAGACTTGTGTGTTTGGTTTGGAGCTCCGAGGGCTCGATGAGTTTCGAATAGGCTACAGAGTGATATTAAGAGAGATTGTTGGTATGTTTCAGGAAAGCAGACTTCGCATTTGCGAGGTCTAGCTAGCAAATGCGAGCCTCGCATTTGCAAAGATTGTTTGCATTTGTGAGGTAGGGGAGGGGATTGGGTTAGGGCTATGCACGGATCAGATCGGACCGAATTTAGCACATTTCGGATTCGAATTTCATATTTCGGAAACTAGAATATGCAATCCGAATCCGAATTCGATCTGAATTATATCGGACTGGATCTGATTTGAAAGTTTGGATCGGATCGAATTTTGGATCATATTATTATGCATCAAAGCTAAGCTAATATGTATATTTTCTTTGTAAAAAGGCAATACATCAAGCAAAAATCATGTTTATGCAATTATGAGAGTAATACGGTGGCAATATAACTAAATGTAGCAATTGTATATGTAAAAACTTGGAGGTTGATGTAAAGGAAGTATTGACTATCCGAAATTATAGTGTATTATTAATACATGCCCTAATAATTTCATATTTCGGATCAGATCAGGTTAAAATATAAAAATCCGAATCGGATATGAAATCCGAATTTTTAAAACATACAATCCGAAATCTGATCCAATCCAATCCGAAATCTGAAATTGAATGGATCGGTTAGGATTTTGGAAATCTGATCCGAATGAATAGCCCGAGACTGGGTAGCTTACATTTGCAAAGTATAGGTCGCATTTTCAGAAGTCCAGGTTCGCATTTGCGACAGGGACTTTGCATTTGCGATGGAAGTAGAAACATGAGGAGTTCGCATTTGCGATACTTTTCTCGCATTTGCAAGCTTTGCAAATGCGAAGGTCATGTCGCAAATGAGACATCTGTAGCGGATAACTTTCGACTTAGATGGGATTTTTCATTCATTCTCCCATTTATCAAAACCTAAACTTCAAGAGGCGATTATCTTAAGGTTAGTTCTTCCCCAAATCATAGGTAAATGATTTTTAACTCATTTCTTTCAATCTTTTATTTCTTTTCACAAGATTTCATCCTAGAATCTAGGGGTTTTCATAGTATAATTAGGAATTTTTGGATAGAACTTAGGAATTACGAAATTTGGGGATTTAGACCTCATATTAAGGTCGGATTCTAAAATCAATTGTGTATCAAGGCTTGGAGGTGAATGGATAATCGATTTTTGAGCACGCGGACCTAGGGCCAATTTTTGACTTTTTGAGGAAAATATTGGGAAACCTATAATTATGCATTGGAAAAGATTTCTTTAGCGATAATTGATGTTGTTATGTTAACTATGACTAGATATGAGTGGTTCCGAGGTGGAAAATAGAGGAAAAGCAGTGATTGAGTCTTGAGTATGGTTGTGCAATCGAGGTAGGTGTCATGTCTAATCTTAGCTTGAGGGATTAGGTATAGTTGTCTACTTGCTATGTGTTTGTTGTTGTGTATGACAGATAGGCCGTGTGACGAGTATCTATACGTTGTTGTCGGGTCATAGTATATAAGTGAGTCTTATTCTTATGATTGTTGCATTCTTTATTCTATATGTTCATGCTTAAACTGGTCATTTTTCATGTCGAACAATACTTATCATGTTTACTGGAATTGAATATTTGTTGAGCATTGATTCGAAGTTGAGGTTGACATTGGGAAACTAAATATTGATATGGGGCTTGTTACTAATAATCACATTGCCCATTTGTTATTATTTTTTATTTGGGTGAGGAAAAATGTAAAGCACGAAGGGTGATACCGTGCCATTGCATATTTATTTTCATGTGAGGAAGAGTGTAAAGCATGAAGGGTGATGCCGTGCCATTTCATATTTACTTTCATGTGAGGAAGAATGTAAAGCACGAAGGGTGATGTCGTACCATTTCATATTTGCTTTCATTTGACGAAGAGTGTAAAGCAGGTGATATCGTGCAATTTCATAATCATTATCATTTATTCATTTCATTTGTTGTTGTGTTTCTTTACTATTTTGTTTTCATGATCTCGTACTCCCCTCAGTATGCTTTCCCCTACCATTAATATGTGTTTAATTTCTATTATCTTTTATTATGTTGTATATTGCATAACTTCAGAGGTTTATATATGTGTCTTGTCCTAGCCTCGTCACTACTTTATCGATGTTAGGCTTGGCACTTACCAGTAAATGGGGTTGGTTGTACTTGTACTGCACTCTGCACTTTTTGGGCAGATTTTGATACTGGAACATATTGATCATTGTTGGGTTACATCCTTCAGTCCATCAGAAAAGGTAGATCTGCCGGCGTTCGTAGACCCTGGAGTCCCCTTCCAGTTATCCTTGTTTTCCTGTTTTCTTTTAATTCGAGAATAGTTGTATTTTCTTTCAGCCAGTATTTGTAGTGACTCTTAGTAGTTCGTGGATTGTGACATCAAATTTTGGGTAGTCGTGTATAAGTACATGAATTATTATGAATTTTTGCACCTCTTTACTCTATTTTGGCTTAATTATAGTTAGTTACTGATTTGGATAATGGTCCGCATGTCAATTCTTTAGCTATTGGCTTGCCTAGTATTATGAAAAGTTAGTTAACATTACGATCCCGATGGTGGAAAATTCGGGCCGTGACATCAACTAACTTAAAACTTGTATTGAATTCCCTCATTCTCCACGTGGTCTCCTAAACTGACTTAAAACTTGAAATGAATTCCCTCGTTCTCCAGGTGGACGCCTGCAACTGATTTAAAACTTGAAATGAATTCTCTCATTCTCCAAGTGGGCTCCTGCCAGTGACTTGAACTTGGAATAAATTCCCTTGTTCTCCATGTGGGCGCCTGCGATAGACTTAAAACATGAGATGAATTCCCTCGTTCTCCAGGTGGGCGCATGCAACTGACTTGAAACTTGAAATAAATTCGCTCATTCTCCAGACGGGTGCTTGCCAATTATTTAAACTTGAAATAAATTCCCTCATTCTTCAGGTGGGTGCCTATGACAGACTTGAAAATTGAAATAATTACCTCGTTCTCCGGATGGGCGCCTGCAGTCACAACAAAACAGTCAAAACAAAGAAAATTTTCTGCCCTAGTTTATACCAGGAACATTTGTGAGTGTTAGTTGAATCACTTTTTCCAAGAGGGTCCTGAAAATTTAAAATTGAATCCCATTATCCAGGAGGTTCCTAAAAACTTAAAATTAAATTCGATTATCCATGAGGGTCCTGAAAAGTTAAAACTGAACTTTCCTGGAACATGCTTTCCTCATGGAGGATTCTTGCGAAGCAAACAAAATTTCTTGCCCCTATTTCAAACAAAGAAAATCTCATCAGTTTGAAAATATGGTGGTTAATTTGTGGTATCCTTGCTGAAGGTGTCTACTTCTGCCACTACCATGCTTCATTTAGATTAGTTGTTTCGAGCTAACGAAGAATTGTTTGACCTTCCGATCGACCCTCGGCCACAAAAACCTCCAAATGACCCGAATCCCTTACATTAAACTTGTTGTATGGCATTTTTATTCTTACAATTATTGAACCTTTGTATTTCCTCAAAATCCATGATCACCTGACCGCCTGAACTTCAATTACCACCACATTGCTCATTGTGAATCATGTCACTTGTGATGTGCTTGGCCGAACTTTTCTTGATGCAATTAAAAATCTAGAAATGGGATTTGAATTCCTTTCTTGCTTGCTTAATAAACATTGACTTGACAGAGACTTAGAAAAATAAACCCAAAAGAAATGAAGCGAAGTGACTTCGAGAAATTAGAAATAAAAAGAAAATTTTGAACAAAGATGACTATTTGAAGAAGAACGGAAAAGATACTTATCTGATTGAAGCAACTGGCTCCAATGATCATGACATGCATTTTGGATTGATCAGCCTAATCCACCCAACTAATCATATTTTAGTTCAAGCGATGTATTCATACTTCAAATAACAGGGATTTCAATAATCCAATTTCTCTGTAGAGGCACGAATCTCATTCGGTTTGTAGTGCCCCAAAGGTTCACCAGCAAACCTATCTCACTTGTTCATCTCTGAGCTCACAGTCGTCTTAAATCACCCACGAGGATTTTAACCAATAAGACTCTCTTGTTTTAAATTTTCTCCCAGCTTTCCATCACCTTATGATGCCCGTGAGGGTTTCACCAATAACACTCTCTCATTTTATTCATCTTTCCTTGTGCCCATGAACAAAGTGTTACCCATGACGTAAATCATACCTCTATCTCGATTGACTTAACATCCTCGAAGATTGATCAAAAGGTCTCTTTGGACCATAGTGTAGGCTTTTGGACAGGGTTAAAAAGAAAGGGTAGCATGAAGGCTCAAAATAATTTAAGATGAAAGGGTTATAATTACAACTTTTAGAATCAGATCCTTTTGCAAAACTAAAACTTTTTCCCCTATTTCTTTGCATCTGGGGAGTTTTGGATTTTTATTTGATGGGACCGAACCTCAGAGTTAGGTTGTCTACGTATCCTTAAAAAAGAATTAGGTCGAGTGTAATTCAAATGTAAAGTTATTTTTTGCTTTTTTCCTTTTTCTTTCTTTTTTTTTCTTTTTTGTTATTTTCTTTTCTCCCTTTGGTTTTTCTTTTATTTTCCTTTTCCTTTTCCATTTTTATGCTACTTCTAATTTCAAAATATGGGTATGAAAGAAAACAAATAAGGTTCAAAAGTGGTGACAAAAGATAAATGTCTTTGGGTAGTATAATAAAATGCCTTCGTCATTCTAACATTGAACATGCCAAGTGCAGAAAATGCAAATGAAGATAAGCCGAAAAATTATACATAATGTCTCTTGACTGCATAAGAATTGATAGCCATATCTACGCATTTGCCTTCTATATCTGTTTAATACAAAGTACCATTGGGCAACACTCTTGTCACAATGAATGGTCTCTGCCAGTTTGGGACGAACTTGCCTTTAGCTTCTACTTGATGTGGAATGATGTGTTTCAATACCAACTGGCCCGCTTCAAATTTCTAGGGATGCACCTTCTTGTTGCATGCTCATGTCATTATCTTCTTATGCAATTGACCATGACATATTGCTTCCAATCTTTTCTCAACAATGAGACTCAACTGCTCCAGTCGGGTTTTAACCTACTTATCATCATCAATTTCAGCTTTCATAACAATCTAAAGGGATGAAATCTCAACTTTCGTAGGTATGATTGCCTCCGTTCCATATGCCGGCAAATAAGGAGTTGCACCTACTAAGTGCAAACAGTGTAATAGCCCAGTAAAACAAAAGGTAACTTTTAATGACATTTTTTAGAACCTTGCACCATCTTACGAAGTATCTACTTTATGTTCTTGTTAGTGGCCTCAACATCTCCACATTTGCCTTGGGACGATTTGGAGTGCAATTTCAATGCAGAATCTTGAACTGTGTGCATACCTCTTTCATCAAATGACTATTGAGACTAGCAGCATTTTCTGTGATGATTACCTTAGGAATTCCGAACCGGCAGATGATATTTGCATGAACAAAATCTACTACTACTTTCTTGGTCATGGACTTAAAAGTTACTGCTTTGACCTAGTTGGTAAAGTAATCAATGGCCACCAGAATAAACCTATGCCCATTTGATGCTGTCAGCTCAATTGGTCTGATGACATCCATGCCCCAAGCAACAAAAGGCCAAGGTGTAGATATTGATGGCGAATGATGTATCAAATCACCATGCACCTGGTATTGATGACATTTGTAAACAAAGCTGATGCAATCTCGTTCCATTGTAAACCAATAATAACCTGCTCGAAGTATCTTCTTTGCGAAGACATACCCACTCGTATGCGGACCATGAACTCCAAAAATTCACTTCGAGCAGATAGCCGAAGCTTGTTTGGCATCTATTCACCTCCGTAGTCCAAGATCTGGAGTCCTCTTGTACAAGATTCTCCCGCATAATAAAAATCCACTAGCCAAACGTCTAATGGTTCTTTTTTTATCGTCTTTGGTATGTACTGGTTATACCCCCCCCCCCCCCCACTTGATGTATTCCTTAATATCATGGAACCAAGGTTCACCATCAAGTTCTTCTTAAACCATATTATAATAGGCATGCTGATCACGGACTTGGATATGCAGAGGGTCGACGCAAGTCTTATCCTGATAGTGTAACACTGATGCCAGAATGGCCAGGGCATCGACAACCTCATATGGATCCTGGGAATATTCCTAAATTCTACTGACCTAAATCATTGACAAAGATCATGCAGACATTCTCGATACGGTATGAGCTTCAAATCCCGAGTCTCACATTCTCCCTAAATATGGCGAACCAACAAATCTAATTATCTTGAACCAGTATTTCTTGGACTCCCATGTCTATAGTTAACCTCAAACCCAGAATGCTTGCTTCGTACATAGCCATTTTATTGGTGTAATAAAGTAGAAGTTGAGCTATTACGAGGTAGTGATGCCGTGTTCAGAAATGCGCACAACTCTTATTCTAACACCCTTCATGTTAGTAGCTCCATCAAAGAATAGTTTCCAGCCTAGATTTTCATTATGATCAACCTCATCAACACGCATCACTTCTTCATCAGGAAAACAAGTCTTTAGTGGCTCATATTCTTCAACAACAAGATTTTCGACCACGTGGTCGGCCAAGGCTTGGGTTTTTATTGCGGTCCGAGTTATATAGATGATGTCAAACTCTATGAGTAAAATCTGCCACTTCGCAAGTCTTCCTATAGTCATAGGCTTCTGAAAGATATACTTTAAGGGATCCGTACGAGAAATGAGGTACGTAGTGTAGGATGAAAGATAATGCTTCAACTTTTGTGCCACTCTAGTAAAGGAGCAACATGTCCTTTCAAGAAGAGTATACTTAACCTAATAAGGAGTGAACTTCTTGTTGAGATAATAAATGGCTTGCTCCTTCTTGCCAGTGATATCGTGTTGACCCAACACACAACCAAAAGAATTATCCAGGACTGTCAAATAGAGAATCAAGGGTCTCCCAAGCTCTGACGAGGCCAACACAGGTGGGTTTGACAGGTACTTCTTCATCTCATCAAATGCTTCCTGATACACATCAGTCCGCTTAATCGTAGTATTCTTTTTCACCAAGTTAAAGATGGTCTCACAAGTTGTCGTGATCTAATCAATAAACATGCTTATGTAGTTTAACTGTTCGAGCAGGCTCATCACCTCAGTTTTATTCTTTGGTGGTGGTAATTCTTGGATGCTTTTGATCTTCGATGGATCCAACTCAATATTTCATCAACTGACTATGAATCCCAACATTTTCCCAGACGGGACACCAAATGCACATTTTTCTAGATTGAGCTTGAGGTTGTACCTGCAGAGCCTTGGAAAAACTTTCTCAAGTCCCCGACATGGTCAGACTGCTTCTTTGACTTTATGATCACATCATATACATAAACCTCAATCTCCTCATGTATCATGTCATGAAATATGGTAATCAATGCCCTCATATAAGTTTCTCTAGCATTCTTCAAATCAAATGGCATTACCCGATAGCAATATGTTCCCCATGGCGTGATGAACTCTATCTTTTCTGCATCTTTCTCATCCATCAAGATCTGGTGATAGCCCGTGTAACAATTCACAAAAGACCCAATATTATGCTTGGCACAATTATCGATCAGAATGTGAATGTTTGGTAATGGAAAATTATCCTTTGGGATCACCTTGTTGAGATCACAATAATCAACACATACCTTGGTCTTAGCATTCTTCTTTGTTGCTGGCACAATATTAGCTAAGCAAGTAGGATATTGAGTGACCCGAATGACGTTTTCCCCAAGTTGCTTTGTTATTTCTTATTTAATCTTCACACCCATGTCAGTCTTGAACTTTCTTATCTTTTGCTTGACAGGAGGTAATGCAAGATCAGTTTACAATTTATGAACTACCGTATCGGTGCTCAAACCCGGCATATCATCATACGACCATGCAAAGACAACTTTGTACTCAAACAACACTTTGATTATTTTTTCTTTGATTTGCGGTTCAAGATACACACTTATCTTAGTTTCCTGACATTATCCTGATCTCCTAAATTGATTGCTTCAATTTCATTCAAATTAGGCTTGAGTTTTTCTTCAAAGTGTTTTAGTTCTTTACTTATTTCTTCAAATGCTGCTTCTTTATCATATTATGTTTCATCACCGCACTCTACTTCTTGAGTTATTATTTCAGAATTAGATTGGCTATTAAAATTTGATTAAAAATTCCTCATGCATGTCATGTCATTCAAACTAGCATAAAAAGAACTCTAAAAAAATTCAAAAATGAAACGCTATCAGGAATAATGGAAAACGGGAAATTATATTTCGTTCCGAATAAAAGGATAGAAAGTTTTGTACATCAAAACACGAAAAAAAAAATAGGGATTACAACTCTGGAATAATCCAAATAACAGAAAGGAAATTAAGTCAAACTACCAAAACTCCTTTCATGTGGGGAGAGGAGTAGCTTTCCAATTTCTAAGCTTCATATTTGAACCTTCCCCAATTTCCACCTTATTAACCTCATCAACAGACTCTGGAACCTCTTGATCAGCTCTTCGTCAAAGTCATCCACAAGTTTCGTGACTAATGATATTGGATCTTTTGCGGCCCCTAGCTTGAAAAAAGACTTGGAGATGTGTAGAACATGCTTAGGGAGTGATCATACTTTCTGTTTCAAATTTTTAGCCCATTTCACATCCTTCTCTATGGGCGTGAATCCCAAACCAAATGTACCGGCACTTTCACATGGACACAGTAGATGCAAGTACCCTGTAGAGATGAACCCACAACTTTGCGCCGCACAAAACCATTCCTCAACATCTCATTAGCTACCATGACGGACGCGGAGGGTAGCTTCGGACATGGAATGCATTCTCCCGTAGGAATCTTCTCAACAAACACAATTTCAAAAGTTTGGTAGACTCAAGTCCCTTTATCGTCTTCAGCTTCAATAAATGGAACAGTTGTGTCATTGTAAGACGATAAGTTCTCATCACCATGCACAACTATTTCCTTCATGTCGCATTCGAACTTTACCATCTAATGCAGAGAAGACGCGACTACCTTAGCAGCATGTATCCAGGTCCTACCTAACAACAAGTTGTATGAGATAGACACATCTATCACTTGGAACTCCATAGTGAACTCAACTGGCCCTATCGACAATTCGAGCATTATATCACCGACAGAATCTTTCCTTCCTCCATCAAAAGCTCGAACACGTACATTATTCTTGTGGATTCTTTCAGTACCAATTTTCAACTTTTTCCAAGGGACGGAGGGCAAATATAGCTGTTATCAACCAATACCCTTGTGAAAATTGAATCCTCGCACTTCACCGTGAGATAAAGTGGTCGGCTATGTTCCGTACCTGATAACTAGGGATTCTAGTATATTTTATGCTCTTTTTTGCTTGAGTTTTGTAGTAAAACAGTGTACAAGTATTCCCAAAAGGTAACTTATTATGTTTGTTGCTGTGTTTGGTAAAAAAGAGACAAAGAAGTCAAAACCATCTCAAAAAGGAATGAAACCTCCATAACTTAAAGCTGAGGCAACTACGCGCTGCAGCAGAAAATCAACGAAGGATCCACCGTTGTGGTGCTTTTGATCTCACGATACGCGGTGGAAAAGATCAGAGAGATTTCATTTGGGGCTTTTGAAGTCACCGCTGACCTCAATGCTTTTATGCGACGGCGGTTCCTCCACCGCGACAGCAGTTTGTTTGCCGCAGTCCGCGGAGAAGAGGTTCAAAGAGCCTGAAGTTAAGCTGAAAGTTGAAGACTACAGTTCGCGCTTGATTTTACGTGGTCGCGGTAGCCTCACCACTGTAGCGGTCCATTTTTCCCTGTCAGCGGTACATCCGTCATGGGCAATTGTTTCCAAAAAAATGGTTGTGTATAAATACTTCTTTTTCAGATTTTTAGGTCATCTTATCTTTAGTGAGCACGTGAAATCGCAGTTTTTGCTTTTTAGAGTAATTTTGTTGCTGGTTTAGCAATTAATCTTATATTCTTATCTTGTAATTACATTTTATGGGTTATTCTTCATCTCAATTTATGATTCCTTCTTCAATTATGGTAGTTAAACCCATTATCTAGGGTTGTGTCTCAACCCTAGTGTGGGTATTTAATGGTTATCCTATTTTAGGGATTAGATATTTATGGGTGATTGATATTTGGTCTGATTTGTACTTTTTATGTTGAATTTGTGGTTGCAAGTACTAGTTTGTGCCTTTTTTACTTAGGCTCTTCTTTAGAAAGTGAGCTTAATTCTAGGAAATTCAGGCCAATAAGGAATTGCGGTGTATCAAGAGATTGATAGCCCCAATTAAAGAGTTAATCCTAGAGATAGTAAATACCGACTTGAGCCAACTTTGCTTGCACAAATTGAACACCCAATTAGGCTTGAGAAAGCCAATTAGGGCAAAGTCACTCAAATTACCGAGAGGTATATAGTGAGTATCTTCGTGCATTGGCTATATCATGATCCCAACTATAATATTATTGCCATAAGTTCTAGATCTCATTAGATATTCACCTAGGAGTTAGACACTTCCTATTGCCTTTTTACTAATTTAGAAAACCCTACAAAAACATCTATTTAGCTTCATTTCGTGTATCATTAGTATAAAATTAGAAGTAACAAACAAACAAGAACGATTGGAAGTGCAATCAAAAACACTGTACACTGCTAGATTAGATAGGAATCCAACTCCGAACATATCCTATCTCCCTGTGGATATGATACAACCTTTTCGGGTAAAAGCTGCATCGGTCACTCTTGCCACTCTATAGTGGTGTAGGGTTGGACTTGATCAGTACCCTCATTAGGAAGTTCATCATCTAAGAAAGTTATCTTGTTTTCTTCGAAGATCTTGTTAGCAATCTTTTCCAAGTGGTTCACCATGATCTTATCAGACATATGGGACTCATTCAAAATCTTCATCGGTGCTCTGCGGTGTTCATCTAAATGTATCAGCAAAGATAGAAGAGAGATCTGAGCTGGTGTTTTCCTTAACTTCTCTACAATGGAATAGTCTTACACTTTCATCCTTTTGAGGAACTCCTCTGCCTCTTCTTCGGCGACTAGCTTCTTTTACTAGGATTTGGCTATCCTTGAATGGCTTGGCTTTTATCAATTCCTATGGGGTAATGCATCTACCAGAATGAGTCAGTCCTCCGGTTTCATTGACTTATTCCTCTACTTCTTTGCCTTTATATGTCACTATCACTTGTTTGTAATTCCATGGGATAGCCATTGTATCAACCATTGGCAACTGGGTCACTAGTTTAAGAACGACAGGTGATACGGGCCCCTTCCACGACTATGACAGGCTTTTTTAGGATCCCTGGATTTTCCTAACTTGCTTCAACACCATTCGGAAGCCCTTTCATCACCAATACAGGTGGCTTCATGTTGAGCGTGCTCAACTTCTCCGTCACCACCTCAACTATCAAGGGCATTGCTTTTGTAGAATTTGAAGCCTTAAATGGATTACTTTCACTAGAAAAAATCATCACTATGGACTTAGAAGAATTCTTGAGCTCTGCATCTTTACGAACTATTTCGATCATATGCGTCTCTTCATGGGCTACCAAAGGATAATGTGATTTGTATCAATAAGCTCTTGGATTGCTCCCTTCAAATGCCAACACTCTCTGTTTCGTGCCCTGGGTCATCATAATAATATGCACATATGAGGCAATAATCAAGGTTCTTTGGAGAGGGATTTAGTATTTTGACTCAATCGTCCTCAAGAAATCCAACTGCCTGAAACAACCTAGTATAGAACTTACTAATGCCACACCTCCTTTATCGCTATACACTCCCGCAAAAGAGGCGTAAAGGAGTTTTTCAACTTAAAGGACAATCAGAACGGGATTTGGTCATGAATTATTTTAGAGTCGCCGCTTGGTAGATTAATGGTGTCCCAAGTCACCGATTGAATCGAACCGAGGAAAAAGATGACTATGTATTACAGTCTGTGATCAAGAAATCCGAATAAGAAATTCTGTTAACCCGGGAGAAGATGTTAGGCATTCCCGGGTTCCGTGGTTCTAGCACGGTCGCTTAACAGTTGTATTTGATTTTATCCGATTTAATATATGCAAACTTATGAGTCTTTATTCATATACCGCTTTTACCATTATTTATTTTAAAAGACTTGCGACGTCATGAAAACGTGTCTCTGGCCACGTCGCCATCAAGGCACCCGTGGTCGTCAACACATTTCTACTTTGTCAAGATTTGGATTTGGGTCGCATCAATGTGCACCCGAGTTTAAGAAATTAATTTAATGAATCGCGCTTAAAGGTTCTAACATAATATTTTTGGGAAAGGCCGTTGAAATTCGCTAAACGGCCCTTCCGAATTCTAATATTTTTTAATAACTAATTATTGAGGGCCTCACATTTATTTTTGTTCGGTGAGGCTCGTCTCCATTTTTGAACCCTTTTCCGACCGTTATTTATTTTATAAGAATTACGACGTCGTGAAAACGCGTCTTGAATCACGTCACAGTAAATGAGCCCTTGATTGTCAACACATTTCCACTTCATCAAGATTTGGATTTGGGTCACATCAATGTGCACCCGTACTTAGGAAGATAAGATTATTTAATGACAAGCTAAAGCAACTATCGCGTTGTTAACTTTGCGAGGGCCATGAAAGTTCAACTAAATGGCACACCTCGATTTCTAAAGGCTTAAAATTAATCAAGTAAGGGCCATGAATTTTGAGATTTTATTTGCCATGGCACACCTCAAAATGTTTATGGAAAACACTAGTAGAATAGAATAAAAGGTTATGCACACATACCCACAGAACTAAGGTTCAATTTGTCTTCTCCACACCAATTAGTAACTATCACCATCTGTTTCTAAATCATGCAAGCTCAATACACATATCTCATCTTATACATAAATTATGTTGATATGCATCCAATCTAATTTTAAAAAAAAAGAATCAAATGACACTTTAAACAGTTAGAACTAAAAGAACGATCTCAATGTTTCTTAATCCATCGTAGCCCGTAATCGACAAAAGAAGAGTTGAACGCCGACGGATCAATTTTCAACTCAAAATACAAACACCCATTTTCAGTACTCAAAGACCGCATTAACGATTATTACGGCTATACTTCAATAACGAACACATCAAAGAGAAGGAGAAAGAATCCATATCAATTTCAGTCCTGATTTCCGCACATGAATACTCGGGCAACATTATATATTTCTCAAGTGCGAAATTAGCTCAAATAAAATCACATGGTTAACTAGTAGTATTATACACCTGTTTTCAAGCTCGAATTGTGACATTAACATTTAATAAACTCCCACAAGATCTAATAGGCATTTCATCAAACAGATTTTATACAATTGAAAATCAACTATAAAGCCATCTCAGTTATCACTCAAATCAACTTTTGAATAATCAAATCACAAAATGGAGGGGAAAAGAAAAAAAAATGATGTATATTAACTGATAAGAAGTCACCAAGAAAGACAAAGATGGTGGTTGACAATTTTGAACCTAACATAACTCCAATAACGGCTCATAGGGGTCCAGCGGTAGTAAAATGGAAAGCCCAAGCAATTGGTCAATGATTGAGAAACGTCCATTTAAAATTCAATTTCTCCATACAAATGTGAGAAAAGTCCGAAGCAAAAAAGGTTAGATAGTATGCCATGTTTAACTTGAAATTCAAAATAAGGTCATCAATTACACACGATAGATCTATGCGGTTGAATCGAATCAAAAGCTTAACAAATTTGCCTTTTCATATAACATCCAAACAAAATAACAGGGGCGTGTATACATACCCGATTGAGTTGAGACAACAAAATTGAGAGCCTAATCCATCCGAAAATAGCCAGCTCCTCTAATTGGAATCAAACAAACAATCAATGCCCAAATGAAAACGAGAATGCAACTGTAAGGCTCAGCAGCATCAAATCAAGCAGCGAGAGCAGAATCAAATGACCACGAATCGCAGCGAAATCTCGAACGAGCCTAGACTTCTTGCAGGGAATTAAGATCCGATTGGAGCTGGTTCAAGGACTGATTTACTGCTGAGTGTTTTTGAACTATTTAAATGATTTTAGTGGGAAAATTGGACCCTTTTGTGGAGAAAATGTTGTTGCGTCTTTTTTCAGAGGAGAGCCTTCTGCAAATTTTTCGCGTGTATTCTTGTAGAGGAGCGGATCTGCCCGTTTTTGCCAGGGGTAGGGTCACACATTTGGCGTGTTTGTAAGGGGGAAGGAATTTGGATCGGGTATGGGTGCAATTTGGGCTGGGCGTAAATCTGTTTTGCGCCAGGAAATTTTGATTAAAAAATCAGCCCAAAATTGGTCTTTTGCAAGACCAACTCTTTTCAAAGCTTTTCTTTTTATTTCTTTATTTTTGTTTGCTTTTCCAATTTGTATTTTTTGTATTATTCTTTCTGATTTTATAAAGGTGCAAAAATTAAAATAGAGTCTTAATGTATTTCAAAGCTAAACTAATTAACTCCTAAAATTATTTAAAACCTATTTCATGATAAATTCACAATTAAAACAATTAAAATGCAAAAATGAACAATTTTTGTTATTTTTCATATTTGATTCTAAAACAAATTAACCCCTAATTAATGCTAAAAATGAAATTAGATCCTAAATTCAAATTCATATTTTTGTATTTTTTATATGAATTAAAATGCACAAATAAAATGCAACAATTACCGAAAAATGACACAAAAATTCACAAAAATTGTAAAAACAAGGGGAAAAAATCATTTTGTTTGAATTTTTTTTGGAATTCATTCACATATAGGGCAAAAATCACGTGCTCACAACCAAGAGGGGTGACGGTTTTTTTTCCTCTACTGCATTTCTCTTGTATAATCCGTCCTTGGTTGAAGCTTGGACCAGTAGGGTTTTTCTATGGTTGTGGGGTGGATAAGGATTTTTTGGAGTTGGAGCACGCCATTATGGGTAAGGAGGGGGTTGAGCATATGACTGTGCATGGTGAACATGATACTGGGGTAGTCTGACAGAGTATTGAGGGTCTTGTAGTGGGAAATAATGTTGGGGTTGATTGTATGGAGCTTGAGTGTGGGCTTGAGGTTGGGGCCAGGGATGAGTGTACTGGTGAGGCAAAATCCTCGATCCATGCCATGGTTCAGAGACAACCATAGCGACATCTTCCTTCTTCTTTTTGCCCTGCAAACTTCCTGTGCCACTTTGAATTGCATGTGTAATTGCTTTTACGGAAAAATAGCTCATAATCTTGCTTGACTTGAGTCCCTCTTCCACCATTCCTCCCATCTTTACCACATCATTGAAGGACTTACATATGGCTGAGATCAAATGGCCAAAGTAAATAGACTCTAAGGCTTGAAAAAAGTACCCGACCATCTCGTCTTCTTGCATCAGAGGATTGACTCGTATCACTTGCTCTCTCCATCTGAACCTGTTTTCCCTAAAGCTTTCATTGGGATTCTTTTCTACCTTGGTAAGGGATAGGCGATCGAGGATAATGACTATGTTGTACTGAAAGTGCCGAGAAAAAGTCTGAGCCAAATCATCCCATGTGTACCACCTGCTAGTATCTTGGCGGGTGTATCACTCCAAAGCCTCCCCATTCATACTCTGATTGAAATACGCCATCAATAATTCTTCTTTCCCACCGCCGCCTCTCATCTTGTTGCAAACACCTCTCAAATTGGCCACGGCATCTCTGTGTCAATCGTACAGGTCTAACTTGGGCATCTTGAAACCAACGGTCAATTGGACGTCTTCGAACAAGCACAAGTCATTGTAAGCCACACTTACTTGACTTCATATCCCTTGCATATTCTTCAAACATTTCTCTAAACTCTTCACTTTCATGAATATCTCATCTTGCTCCACGTTCTTGGATGGTTTCTCGGTTTCAACAAGTGGCTCAAAGTGAGGGGTGTAGGGATAAGAATCCGGGACCTTGAAGGTTGGTTCTAGGGCATATAGGCGGGCATCTAGAGCTTGGAATACGGGTTCTATAGAGGATCGGTGGAGGGTATCTTGTGAAGGAGCTACAAAAATAGGAACAAACATCGGAGTACGGTATGAGGTTGTTTTGACTGGTGGAGCATGGAAAATTTGGGATGAGATACATGGGTAATTGTGGTAAGGGGTAAAGCACGGTACATGTTAAGGGGAAGATCAATGGTAATGAGAACCTGGGCTTGTGGCAGTGGTGGAATGAAAGCATGGTTTTCTGTATAGTTAGCAGGGAATGAAGGTGGAGGATGTCCCATAATCCAGGCCTGACATATTTTCACCATTTGATGCTTCAACCTATGGACCTCCTTTTTCAAACCAGAGACTCATTTTACAATCTCCGTCGGCGGGTCAACAACACATGTGCCCGATACTTTGCTAGTCATAGCTGACTTGCGCTTCGACCTAGTGTTATATGGATGACTTGCCAGAATGCCAACAAACTAACCACCTACACAGAACCTGGCTCAATGCACATCCAATACATTGGTTAGTTTTGAGACGCTTAACCGATAGGAAATCGCACGTTAGGATGCAATGCACCTAAACAGTTAAACGCTTTTACCATATGTTTGAACGGCTGGATGTTTCATCCAAGCTTTATCTAACCCTTTTTCACTCTGTACCTTTTCATTCCCTTCCGCCTTCCTTTTAATCACTCTTGATTTTCTCTTCTTTTTTTTGTCACTCTTTTATTTTTTTTGCACTCTCTTTTTCTCTTTTGGTTTTTTCCCATTTTTCTTTTTATTTTCACTCAATTTTCTTTTCTCTTTTTTTAATGTTATGGCTATGATCGAATCTTATGGAGATTTCCTACATATCATGACACCACATGAATCAGATCATTGCATAGTTCAGAGATATAAATGCAAAATGAAAGACAAGAATATTTTTGGGGTTTTCAAAATTTCATTAATAAAAGACACCTTTTTGGATTTTTCTATTACACAGACTCGGAAGTACTGATGGCTAAAAATAAACATACAGACTTGAAACAAAACCATAAACATGCTCGAAAGGACAAAATAGACTCAAAATAAATAAAGTACATACTCAAAAATCGAAAATCATGAAATACATAAGAGCCTCGAATGCTACTTCAGGGGCTCGCGGGACATTAGTCGGTCTCAACGCGGACCTGCGTTCATTCTCTTATTAAAGGTGATCCAGATCAGCCATTACCTGGAGGAAAAATGTCATCATGAAAGAAAAAACATGGATCTAGTCATATCCTCACATTCATGGCACTTCATTGTAACATAACAAGCTATTTCTTTGTTTCTCATTCTGATGATACCCTTTTCTTGAAGCAAACGCCGATTTGTTATGCACGAGATTCCAACACCTACGTGGCTGTGTCATTTTGGTCTTGCAGCTTTTGAATGCTTGCTTCTAATTGGTAAATCAAAGCATAACAATGTTCTCTCAATATTTTGAAGTATTTTGTTTGCTGAACTATCTCAATTTTTAGGGTAGTCAGTTTTTCCTTTAAGAACTTGACTCATTTATCATATTTTTTCTTCAACCCTTGAGCAAACCCTATCCATTCTTCCGCACCTTTTTCCAACTATGCTCGAGAATTTGCCAAGTCTTCCTCGGCCTTTGTCAAATCAGCCCCAAAATCACACATTTCCTGCCTCATATTGGTTATGAGTCTTTCATCTTTTTCGCTTTTTACCGGGGTCTCAATGGCTATTTTCATCTTTCAGATCTGAGCTATGAGGGATTTATTTTCCCGAGCCAACCTCTTCTTTTCTCCTTTAGCCTCATCAGCCTGCAAACTACCATCAAATTTGATGTTCCTGATTTAATCTTCTAGCATACTTATGGTGGCCTAGTATTGGTTCTCTTTAGCTAACCAAGCCAAATGTTCATGTGATGCATCGACAAATTCTTGGATATAGGGACTTTTGGTCGGCCTTTCAGATTCTTCATTTGTCGCGACTCTCTTTCCATACCAAGCAACATAACCAGGCAAAACGTCGCCCTTGGAAAAATCACATACTCGGGTGTTTGCTCCCAAATATTGGCATTTGCTCCAAATTTGGCGAACCATTTAGTCAAGAAATTGGGCATCGGAATGCACTTCAACCGCATGAATACTAAGATCTTCATATCTGGGAACTATCTAGCATCTTCCATGTTATCTCAAAATTCGGTATAGGGCTAGGGATTGATGCTTCAGGGACCCATTAGAAGGGAGTAGGGGCCAGTGGCAGGCATATAAATGATCTCATTAACAAGAGCCAGCCCAATGTCCATTCTATCTTATCTCCGCTTATGGAACGGAGGTGGATGATCCAATCTTTGACCTTTTCTAGCATTTTGTATCCGGTCACTCGTGCCCCAAACTCTTCGATGCAATTTTTCCTTGTAGAACCATATTTTATGTAGCAGGATTAGTGACAAAGGCCCTCGATCATCCACATTCAAGAGATTGCACCCCTCAAAAAATCTGACCCCGGCCTTACATGATGTAAGGGCTCAGAATATATCTGATACAATCATGGGCGCGAGGGTACTCTTAGCCTGAGTAGTCAAAACATGGGAAACTCCGGCTACACGTAAATCAATGCACCTGTCCTTCCTTGGAAATACCAAAAGGCATGAGAATGCCACTATGAAGGCAAAGCATCTATGTATTTTCCACTTTGATCGGTTTCCTTTATTGTAGAGTCCATTTTATGGGTCTTCAGATCCACTTAAATGCCTGTATCGTTGGTATAGAAAGTGTAAAATGGAAGTTCCACGTGCTAGATTTTCAGTCTTGATTTGCCTGTTTATTTTCAGTAAGTCTAGAAATTTGTGGGGAGTAACAGTCTTGGAGATACCAGGTACTTGTGTCTTAATCCTTCCATACTCCCGGCATTGCCCACGATTTCTCTCAAAGTAGGTATAAACTCAAAATCTGAGAAGTGCAAGAAATTATGAGTGGGGTCCCAAAATGACTCTAATGCCTCTATCAGATTACTTCTAGGTTTAATATTCAATAGTCCAGTGAGTTACCCCAAATATTGGCTGACCCTGTCTCATTCTTGTTTTTCCAAATCCTTCAACCTGTGGAGTGCTAGTGGAATATGATAGATAACCTTCACAGATAAATTCCGAACAATGCTCATTCTGCACATTTTAAATTAGGGTAACCAGCTGAAAACATGTGAATTATGTTTAAAAACTGACCATGAAAAGATTATTTTTGCAAAATCCAACTGAAAACAAATCACTTCGGAAGGGAAGATTTTTGAGTTGTGTTTGCTAAGTGGTCAAATTTGAGAAAAGGACCATAGGTAGCTATTCTTGCAAAATGTACTTTCGGCATCTCGTCGGGATATTTCTATCTATTTGGATAATATTTTCATATTTTGATTAATTTTGGAAAAGCAGGGGTGGGCCTGATGAGGGTTGCCTACGTATCTCACATACGGTGAGAATCAAACCCGCGTAGTTCGGTAAGTTTCGATGCAACAAAAAAATATAACTTATTTTGAAATGAATTTTTTTTAAGAAAACTTTTGGCACAGTCTCGGGATATTTTGAATACCGGAGTTTTTAGAATCGGGTGATTTTCTTTTCTTCTCACTCGATTTTTCTCAATTTTTTTCCCTATTCTAGAAGTTGGTCAACATGCAAGCCGAAAAAAATAAATGCACAAGTAGCACATAAAAATGCATCAGGGTGGTCTTTTAAATTGGGTGTACCTGTCCTAGACAGACTCAACCCCTGTGTTGAGTCCCTAAAGTCAAATGCACGTGATGCAAGCAACCTTACCTACTAGGGATCCGACATGAGGCTGTGTTATTCTAAGTTAAAAACCTGGATATATTGTTCTAGACCGGGCTTACCTGAGCGAACAACTCGGGGGAGGGGGGAACATACTAGTAACCAAAAGATCATTCGACTTTGTAACTGATCCGATCCTCGTTCTAAATTAAGTTATGCCACTAACAGAATAGAAGTCACGCCGGCGTGCACTTCCCAAAAGATTTATAAGACTCAGGGAAAAGAAGGGTTTTGTAACAATTTATATAGAGTTTAAACAATATCAAAGCAGTAAAAAGCGGCATTTAGCACATTAGACTGCTACTAAGTCCGCATGATCTAACAACTTCAACCTTCAAACCACAAGAAATTTAATAATTGATGCCACACATCACTCATAAATTGAACAAGAATATCTATTATTCTGAAGAAAGAAAAAGAAAATGGAGAAGACAACATGACATTCAAATAGCTCTATCGTAATAAGATTTACAGCAGCACAATCAGTAATCACAATTGAAATAGAATTCATGTACCATGAGAAAGCAAATAGTGGATAGATTTGACAAAAAATAAGAAAATCACACATATTTGATGCACAAAATCTAAACATAGGCATAGCAAGAACAAATCATATCCTTGAATCTATATTTAGTAATGATTCAAACAAATAGATAGATTACATACCTATCAACAAGAACAATAAAAGAAAAGATGACCAAACAAAAGCTAAACTTGAGAGCAAATAGAGCTTGATTGAACAAGACCAACTAAGCAGTAATCAATAACCCATTGTGCTAAAATTCAACAACTTCAAAAGCCAAAAAATATACCAGAAAATAGTGAAGTTGAAGTAGCCTCCCTATTTCCATTTTCTCTATTTAAGTATTTATGCCCTTTTCGAGAATAAATATGCAAAAATTAACGTGTAGTGTGTGAGGGGGTGTGAGGTCTCTTTTACAAAGTGTGAGAGTACAAGATGATATAGGCAATGAGAGAGAGAGATTGAGGGAATTTGACAGCATTCCCTTAAAATTAGAAAATTGGCTTCTTTTAAAAATAGAAAAATGGACAATTGTCCAGCTTTTCAGCATTCCTTGTTAATAATTTTGGACAGCTAGTCCCTTTCTGGAAACCTCCCACAAACACCTAAAAATTCATATCTTTACTTTTCAATTAACCCCCCTTAAGGTTCTCTTTTTTACAAATAGCCACCTTAATTTTGATCTTTCTGATTCTCAATGCCCTAAGTTTTTATGTTCCCCTAGCTCCCTCAAGTTTCAATTATGACAGATAAACATTAAAAAATATATGAATATAAACAAAATATTAATCAACCAAACTATTTAACAATTAATTGTTAAACTTATGCAATTACACTAAATAATACAATTGAACTAACTGATTATGCACCTAATTAAAGCGTTCAAACAAAATATAATTCGACAGAATTTAGGTATCAATTCGGTTAGAACAGGAGAGCAAGCAGAAATGATAAAAAAAAAAAGATAATAATCCATCAGTTATTCAAACAAAATCATGCAAGTAACTATTAATTAAATCATGCACACACTGAATCAAATGAAATTAATTCCTAATATGCTAAAAAGTAATAAGAACATATTAAAACTCATGAAGCAATAGTAAAGATAATGGAAAATTACCTAAACATAGCAAGAAAGATCTTCTGACAGAATTTGGTCGAACCGTCAAATCTGAACGCCTTCAAAATGGACCAAAAATGACACTAATCAATTTTTTCTCGCTAAGAACAATCAATTAGCATAATTTTCGGTCAAATCGAGTCTTGAAACTCAACCAAAATCGAAGGAGGAAGGAAAAATAGGGTCTTTTTTTCTTCTTTTTAGATTCGAAATTGGAGAAGTTTGGTGGAGGTTTTGGGAAAATTGGTAAGGAATTAGAGTTAAGGCGGAGTTGGAGAGAGTGTAGGGTGTGAGTTTGGGGTTGTTTGGACGGTGGCCTACGGTGGCAAGGGCTTAGAAATCCTAGGGCGACTACGGTTTGGTGAGGGGAAGGAGATACATCGAATGGGGAGAGTTCTGCGGTTATGAGGTTAAGACAGTTATATGAGGTATGAGGGTTATTTGAGAGCCGTTAGATCAAAAGGGTTGAACAGTGGGGATTAGGCATTACTAAAACGGTATTGTTTTGGTAATTAATGGGGCTGACGTTGGACCGGGTAGGGGGTTGGGACATTTTAGGTCAATTGGGTCACTGAAAATGGCTGTGGCCCCATTCGAAATCAAACCAAGCTCTTTTTTTCTTGATTTTTAAATCCTATAAAATTAATTAAAAACTTAAATCAAATCTAATATGTAGAATTAAATTAATTATCTATTTCTAATATTAGAATAATTAATTAACTTAAAACTAAAGAAAAAAATACGAATTTTAAAGTAAAAGCTAAATATGTAAAAATGACTATTCTTTTATTATTATTTTTAAATAATATAATTAATAAATAACTTAAATCCTAAGAATTCAAATAAAAACATAAAATTCAATGCATGAAATTTGAAATTTTTGTGATATTTTCCTATAATTTTAGTATATCAAATACGCAACTAAATGCAAACAACAATTAACAAGAAATTTCTAAAAAAAATTATAAAAATTAAAATAAGTAGAAAAAATATATTTTTTGTAAATATTGTAGGAGTATTTTTAAGCGGACAAAACTTACTTGCTCACATATGCACAGGTTAAGTTTTGGCACTTAACGGATTGCATTTGGGCTAATTTAATTTTACGGGTCAGTATGAGTTCTGCCTAAAACAGCCCATCAAAAAAATCTTTCACACCCAACCCATTAAGAATTGGGCAGTTGATTGGGCTTGGGCTAATTCTGTCAGCCCTAAGGATGAATATAAAAAACCTTCACGGTATATTCCCCAAACGAATTGATTTTGGCGGAATATCCCTCTTTTTTTACTGACTTAGCAAAATATTTTCGTTTTTTACTTGAACATTATAGTTTTTCAATATTCAAAACTTGACATTTTTTTGTGGTGATGGAAAGTAGAAGGGTAATGATCCATTATTTTTAAATCGTTTGAACGTTAATAATTTATGCTTAAATTTATTTAATATAAAATACTCAAAATTTCATTGTTAGACCTAAGAGAATATTGAAGAAGATAAAGTAATTCTATTGATTTGGTATTATTTGATTAAATTGGTAATTGGAAATTGTTTGTGTTGGTATTTAAAAGTTGTGTTTCAAATTTGAGATTATTTGCAGTAAATTTGGGATAGTTTGATTGAATATGAAGTTGCAAATTCGAATAACACTTTGTTAAAACAACATAGAAAAATTATGTCAATCGAGTAGAATTTGACGAACAATTTAACCGAAAGAAAAAATAAATATAGCATAAACTTTACTAGTAGATGATGTCCTTAGGGGACCATTCTTTGTCAATTATTCTTTGAGTACCGAATACCTAACGGTAAAGGCCATCGCCGATAAAATAAATCAGAATATAAAATAAAATTTAATTAAATTGGTTAACTACAAACTTTAAGAAATAAAGATGAAATAGTAGAAGCCGAAATATATTCATAAAGAGATGTCAAGTGAGATACAATTCAATATATTTGTAAATATTATAATATATGTATAATTACAAAATGATGTACAATTAATTTAACTAAATTCATATTCTATGCACATTCAAAAGATATTTAATACATTAAATATGGGAAAAAATATTTTTATCATCTAAATAAATATCGTCATGTATATATTTTTAATTAATTGACACTATATACACGTGCAATGCACATATACTAAAATTAGTGCTCTAAAACTCGCATAGAATATATAACTTTTATCAGTTGCTTGCTTAAATTATTGCTTTGTTTCCGAAACCCCTCTAAACTATATCTTCCTTTATAATAGAACCTCCTCGCATCACCAGCGCATCCTAATAGGGGGAAAGAGGGGACATACTTGAATGCTCATTTTTATCTAACCTATTAAAAAAATTGGAACATAAGTTTCGAAAAAAATTAGGATATTTGAATTTCTGAAACCATAATCTACTCAACCATTAGGTGCATGATATGAAAGCTGAAGAGATAAATGAATTGATTGGGCTTTTGGGTCACCTAATCGAAACTCTACCTTAATGCACCATTATACAGGAGAGTGCTAAAAATAGAAGGCAAAGTAAAAAGGATCTTTACATAAATCCTATATATATTTTTAGTCGATATTTGTATAAAGTATACATCAACAATATAAGATTACACCTATCTTATATACAAATCATACATATAATATATACCTATTAATTATTTTTAATTTAAACGATTAGCTGACGTAGACTAATTCTTCGGGTATTAAAAAATAACAAAGTTGAAAAGGCTGCAGGCCTTGTGTATTTGGGCCCCTAGAGTCTGCGTTTGAATTGAGCAAAATATGGGGTATTTGCATTTATACCCGTTTTTTGGGTCACATTTTGACTTGTGTTTGCTTTGCAAAAAAAATTATAAGCATTCCCGCTTTTTCATATAACTTTAGCCCACGGGCTAAAGTTTTTCTTTTATTCTAAAAAACTTCACTTTTGTCTTTCCACTTATAAAATAAAAACTTAAGCTAAGTTTTCCAATTATAAATAAAAACTTAAGCTCTAGAGCTCAAGTTTTTCAGTTATAAAAGATAAACTTAATCGGTTTTCCAGCTTAATTTTTTCAGTTATAAAATAAAAACTTAAGCAATTTTCCAGCTTAATTTTCCAATTATAATATAAAACTTAAGCTCTAGAGCTTAAGTTTTGCAGTTATAAAATAAAAACTTAACCAGTTTTACAGCTTAAGTTTTTCAATGATAAAATAACTTAAGTTTTTTAGTTATAAAATAAAAACTTAAGCTGTAGAGCTTAAGTTTTTCAGTTATCAAATAAAAACTTATGCAGTTTTCCAGCTTAAGTTTTCTCTTTATAAAATAAAAACTTAAGCAGTCTTCTAGTTATAAAATAAAAACTTAAGCTTCAGTTATAAATAAAAGCTTAAGCTCTAGAGCTTAAGTTTTCCAGTTATAAAATAAAAACTTCAGCTCTAGAGCTGAAATTTTTATGTTGTAACTGGAAAACTTCAACTCTAGAACTGAAATTTTTTAAAATATAGGTACGGGTGCAAACAAAAAGACAAAATAACTATAATTAAAATAGGAACGCCCAAGTAAAATACCCCGTGCAATTTTTAAGCAAAATATCCAAAGTTCAGTGACCGCTGTCTTTTAATGTCTATCATCGATTAAATGAGAAATGTGATTTGTGTAGAGTGGCGTCGATGGGAGAGAGGAAGGGGAAAAATATATACAACAGCTCTCAAGTTTATAATGTCATTTATTTTTTAACATCTCATTGTTTGTATTCCCTATCAGAGCATTTAGGGGTCGTTTGGTAGGGTATACAAGAATAATTCAGAATAGTGTGTATTAGTAATATATGGATTAGTAATGCATATGTTAGTAATGCAAATATTATTTATTATCTATTGTTTGGTGTGGTGTATCAAAATATAATGCATTGCACAATTTAAAAAAAATAGTTGCTTACAAAAATGCCCTCCATATTCTCTATTTATAATAGACTTTAAGGATAATTTTGTCTTTAACCACGCTAATGCATGCATTAAAGTCTTGGTATTACTAATGACATGGTTTTCTATGTATTACTTATGCATAGGATAATGCAAAGTATGATGTATAACTAATACAAGTATTAGTTATACACAAGTTGGAAAAAGGTATCAAACAATGTATTAGTAATGCATAGAGCTAATGCTTGCATTATGTTTTCTAGTACCTCCTACCAAACGGCCCCTTATTGTATTTGAAGTATAAATTTATACCACATCTATTTCAAATAAGAAGGACTAGTTCGTTTGGCTCAAAAATTATTGATACAATTTGCAAGCTTAAAAAACAATAAAAAATAAATAAGGTAAATCGTATTCAAATATAATATGACCTAGAGATTAGAAGGACAATATTATCAATATAGATCTGAAAGATAAAATGGTCGTATGAACTTAAGAGAGAACCAATCGTTAGAGATGGAGACAAAGATAGAAAGAGAGAGAAGAGTTGTATTATTCAAGAATAACGATGATGCTCCCTTTACAATGTTAAGGTCTCCTTTATATAATAGAAGACCTTCCTCGAAATAATCAAAAAGGTACAAAAGTAGGTAACATCCTCTGAGTGAAGACGCTGAGTCATTAAGTAACGTTGCCTTTGTCACCACGTCCAGGTCATATCCTTATTTTAGTTGATGTATGCCTGAGGACGTACCCATCGGTGTAGAGATGTCTAGGGCCAAATTTAACCCTACACAATTAGTCCCTCCGTTTGTTGGAGGCGCATTAGATGGGCGTCTCCAATGGACGGAATTGCAAACCTTATCTTTGAAGAATTTGACCTCCTACTCAGACAGCAATAGGAACGATGTGACTTGCCCAACGTTGTTGAATTGACGTGTGATTTTCGTTTTAGGATGATGTCATCGCCCGCATGCATCATTATTACCCTTATTCCCGAGGTGGTTCAGGAGGTGATGTGACGTTTTGGCTTTCCGTGCTCGTTTTGGTCATGCCTTTTCGATTTTCGCACAACTTTACCCTATAAATAAGGGAAAGGTTCAAACTGATTCATCTTTCGAGCCCTTGGAAAATATTTTTCGACTTTCTTCATTGCCTTTCTGTTTGAGAACTGATATTTTCGTGTGCGACCCTTCTATCTTTTGAAGCCTTGATTCTCACTATAAGCACTTTCTTTCTTAAACGAAACATCATGGTAAGACATCAAAGTAGTAAGAAGAGCAAGGATGCCGCCCCATCTAGGGTTCCGCCTTCCCTTGGCGGTGAATAGGAGGAGGCAGAAAAGGCTCTCGTTCCCATCTCTGGGAATATGTGCTTCCCAAAGAAATGCACATTCGACGGGACTTTCAAACGAGAAATCCATCTCTCCCTTGGGAACATAGTGAGTTATTGCTGCCCCATCTAGGGTTCCGCCTTCCCTTGGCGGTGCATAGACCTAGATATTATACTTTTTGTGAGTGCCCATTCTTAATTGGTTATAGCGTACCAATTTATCCTTTAGCAGAGGAACTTTGCCGCTTTTTTGACATATGCCCGGCATAACTTACTCCCTACACTTTGAAGGTGTGTAGGATTTTGAGCACATATGCGGACATGGCTGAGTGTGAAATCTCTGTCCACCATCTTTTACAATTATTCACCACTGGTTACCTGAGGGGTACCATGTTTCAACCGAAGAGCTACGGTTCGAAGGGTTTGGTGGTGAAGGCTGACGATAAGGCCAACCGTGGCTTCTGGCACATGTACTTCTACATCAAGACGGAGTACCTGGTATCGAACCCTAGTGAGTTCCCCGAAAGGTGGAACTCTGAACGTAAGTATCCCTGTATATGGAATTCATAGTTGTATATTGTTTTAACCTTTCGACCGTTGTGACTTCCTCTCCCCCCCCCCCCCCCTTTTTTTGTATTGAGGGCTTCTCCACCCCATCCCATAGACGACATTAAATCATGGGTGGAGAAATTGATACCTTATGCAGAGGAATGTACTACCTGGGCCGCATTTCATCAGCAGTACGGCCCATTAGGTAACTCTTTGGCTTCTATTTTGATACTTCCTCTAAAGGTTTTGTTACCTGACTCACTCACGTTGGTAGGTCACTACGTCCCCAAGAAGAGAGCAGCCATTGTTACCTCGCCCAGAGCGGGGACTGAATTTGAGGGTGAAGACATACCATGCGGCTCGTTCTTTGACGGCGTTCCCCTGATCCCTCAGTAGGAGGTTACACATGTGGGGGACTCTGCAAGTGAAGCATTCCCTTTGGTACCGCCACCGCAGCCGGTGGAGGAGACTTTGGATGGTAAGGAGCCGCTGGAGAGGAAGAGGCGGCAATTGATAATGGGTAAGGGGATAGCTACTGAAGATTAGAGGACTAGCGAGCCCCGTCAAGAGCCAAGGCCAGTTTTCATGGATGAGGCCATCCGTTCAGGGAGGTTGGCTCCTCAAAGGAGAATTACCGCCGCTACCAGCTCAACCCGTATCCCAGATGGAGGTTTATCATCCGCATCTGAAGAAGCGGTCGTTGATGTTGAGAGGACGGGCCTCGAAGCCTCTCCTGGAGATGCAACGGGGGATCCCGCCTGCGTGGAGATGATGACGGGTAGGTCTAACTGCTGAATCCTGATCTCGAAAAGGTATAATTTACTGGAGAGCAGCGATCAGGCCGCAGCGGAGATGACCCTACTATGTGCAGACGGAGAGCGTGAGACGCTAAAGGGCGTTAATGATAGGGATGTGTCTCGAAGGGTCACTGCCGCAGCTTTGCAGGTAGGTTTCAGTTTTTCTTTTGTTGGCCGTGAGGATAACTTTGGTACGTACTGGCTTATCTTTCCTCTTTTTCCTTTCCTTTTAGACTCTCATTTTGGAGGTGGAGAGGAGGCGGCGTGAGCAAAGGAAGGCAGCTACCTTCAACAAAATGGAGAAGAAGTACAAACAGTGTTGTGCCAAGCATTAGGCGTTGGCAGATGTAATCAAACAAGGCCCTCAGTTTCGAGTGTTCCGTGATTGCCTTGAACAATCAAAGGCTCGGTTGAAACGGAGGGTGGCCGAGTTGGAGGAGGTTGATGAGTAACTGATGGTTTCTTTGGCTCAGAACATCGAGCTAGAGACTCTCCTTCTGTTAAAAGAAGAGGAGTTTAGCCGCGGGGTAACGACAGAGGCAGCTCAATTGCAGACTAGAGTCACTGCCTTGACCGACGAACTTGACACCAAGGCGGCTAATAATGAGGTCCTCAAGCGGACCGCTTTGTCAAATCTCAAGGATAACGGGCATAAAATGTGGATGTACGCCGAAGCCCAATTGGTCGTACTCGAGGAGTAATTATCTGCGGGCCGAGTCACTGAGGCGGAGGATCAAGAACAACGGTGCGTAGCCCACGTTGCTCGTGAAACTTGTGGGTATAGTTCTGATTTTCCCGATGGGGCAAGCTATAACTCTGAAGACGTCAACCGTCTAGAATTTGGTTATTGGATTTCTAAGGCTTACCAACTCGGGGGCGGTAACGGACAAGATGGCGGCCAAGCGGGGGATATTGAGCAAATTGGTTGTCAAGCAGGAGGTGACGGCAAGGCGGCGAAGCCCCTTAAGACTTGTGTATATTTTTTTTTCCTGTATTTTGAAATGTAAAAAGGACCTTTTGTAAGGTCGATTGCATATGCGTTTTTGAATGATAATGAAAGTCATACTTTTGTTGTCATTCCTTTATTTTTTTGTCTTTTATTTTTGGTATCTCGTCTTGTAGAGCAGGAACTTGCTTTATTTTTCATGGTCGAACCGGGTCGACGATTGGCGATGGTGGCCTTAGCCAAAATAATGTCGATGGCCACAGCCACGTAATGTCGATGACCTTAGCCATATGATTGGCTTCGATTTTTGTTGAATCACTTGATTGCCGTAGTCGAACTGGGTCGACGGTTGACAATATTATGGCCTTAGCAGTAATATTGTTGATGGCTTTATCCATTTCGTATTGATGGCCTTAACCATTTTGTGTTGATGGCCTTAGCCATTTTGCGTTGATGGTCTTAGCCATATGAGAGACTTCGTTTGTCGTTGAATCACTTGCTTGTTGTAGTCAAACTGGGTCGACGGTTGACGACGACGGCTTTAGACATGATATTGTCGATGGCCTTAACCATTAAGTGTTGATGGCCTTTATCCATATGAGTGACTTCGAGTGTCGTCGAATCACTTGCTCGCCGTAGTCGAACTGGATCGAATCACTTGCCTGTCGTAGTCGAACTGGGTCGACGGCTGACGGAGATGGCCTTAGTCATAATATTGTCGATGGCCTTAACCATTTCGTGTTGATGGCTTTTAGCCATATGAGTGACTCCGATTGTCGTCAAATCACTTGCTTGCTGTAGTAAAACTGGGTCTACGGTTGACGGCGATGGCCTTAGCCATAATATTGTTGATGGCCTTAACTATTTCGTGTTGATGGCCTTTAGCCGTATGAGTGACTTCAACTGTCGTTGAATCACTTGCTTGTCGTAGTTGAACTGGGTCGACGGTTGACGGCGATGGCCTTAGCCATAATATTGTCGATGGCCTTAACCAATTTGTGTTAGAGATGGTCGTAGTCATTTGCACATGTGAGATGGCCTTAGCCGTTTATACACTAAAGATGGCCTTAGCCAACATTAAAGGTGGTCATAGCCGTTCATACACTAAAGATGGTCGTAGCCGCTTGATACATTGGAGATCATGCTAGTCCAGTCCCTTTTTCATGCTAGTCTGGAGAGTGGATGGAGAGGCTGGTGTGATAAACTCATTCTACAAATATCTCCAGGTGTCCCCCTCGTCGCCTCGTTAAAAACCATCCCTAGAAAACCCAATTGGGACAAAACTCGGGTGAGGGAAAAAGAGTACGACTAGGAAGACGCCTTTTAAAAATGGAAATATTTGAGATGGGCAACGTTCCAATCGTTTTGGAGCATTTTTCCCTCCATTATTTCTAATTGGAATGTTCCTTTATTTTCTGCTGCTTTGATTTTCTATGGATCATCCCAGTTGGTGCCCAATTTTCCTTTGCTCGAATCTTTTGATTCCAATGTTTTGGCTTTTAGTACGTAATCTCCCACTTTGAGTGGTCTTATTTTGGCTTTTTTGTTTTAGTATCTTTCGACCTGTTGTTTCTGAGCCACCATTCATATGTGAGCCATTTCTCTTATTTTCTTGGCCTTATCGAGGTCTTAAAGTCTGTTCATGTCGTTCTCTGTTCCTCTGGTATGTGAATGCCTTAAGCTTGGCTCGCAGACTTCGACCGGTATGACCACATCGGTTCCGTAGACTAGCGTTTACAGTGTTTCTTATATGCTGGATTTGGGTGTGGTCCGGTGTGCCCACAACACTTCTAGTAGTAGCTCGATCCATAGCCCTTTGGCTTTCTCGATTTTCTTTTTCAGTATGTTCAATATTGTTTTATTGGAAGATTTTTCTTGGGCGTTGGCAGCGGGGTGACATAGCATGGAGAGTATTCGCTTGATATGCCATTTGTCGAAGAACTCGGACGTCTTCGGGCCGATGAACTATCATCCATTGTCGTAGTTGATCTCTTTGGGAATGCAAAATCGACAGATGATATTCTTCCATATGAAGGCGATGACTTCTTTTTCCCGTATTTGGGCATACACACCTGCTTCGACCCACTTGGAGAAATAGTCAGTTAAAACTAACAGAAATCATACCTTTCCTCGTCCCGCTAGTAGGGGGCTGATTATGTCCATCCCCATTTAATGAAAGGCCATGGGGAAGTGACTGAGTGGAGGGGTTCTCCGGGTTGATTTATTATGGGGGCATACTTTTGGCATTGTTTGCATCGACGAACGTCTTCTGCAGCCTCCTTCTTCATAGTGGAACAGTAATAGCCGACCCGTATTATGCAGCGAACGAGGGCGTGGTTACCTGTGTGGGCACCACAGTGACCTTCGTGTACCTCTTCAAGTACTGGTTTTATTTGGTGCGACCCTAGGCACTTGGCCAGGGGTCCGCCAAATGTTCTTTTATAGAGCTCGTGATTTATCACGAACTATCGGTCGGCCTGTATCCGGAGCTTCTTTGCTTCTTTTTTGTCGAGTGGGAGTGTCCCATCCTGAAAATAGTGTTAGAAACTACGCTTTACGCTAGAGGGGGGGTGAATAGCGTATTAATAGAATTTAGCGTTTTCTTGCTGAATTTAAACTTTGCAGGAAGTAAAATAAATGCAGAAAAATAAACTTACACAAAGATGTATACTGGTTGGCCACCAACGTGGTTAGTCCAGTCCCCGAGAGACTCTCTCGAGATTTTTCACTATCTTGTTAAGCTTAAGGGTGCTCAACAAACCGTTACACACTTGAGGACACAAGCCTCAAACAGTTGCTCGGAGATCGCAATCTCAAAGACTTCACCCAAGGAAACGCAAGTTCCTTGAAACAAGAGAATCGCAATTCTCTTACAAGTATATCAAATACTTGGACACTCACTTAACTAAAGTACTCCTTATTGAGTAGATATGAGTAAAAGAATATGTTCAAGATCACAACAACTTTAAGCAATAATATGGCTCTCAAAAGCTTTATGAAATGAGTAGAAAGTGAAGAACAATTGAATGAAAGCTTATAGCAATGTAATGATCAGTTTGTGTATGTTGTTCTTTTTAAAACACTGAACTGAAGCTGTATTTATAGTTGAAAAAGTTGGTTCAACCGTTGTCTAATTGCCAATTAAGAGTTGCTGAAATTACTCAGTGATAATCGATTATTAAGACCAAACAATCGATTATCTGCCAGTCAGTTTAAAAATCAATCCCAGATTTAACGCTTCACAATCGATTATACATAATCTATAATCGATTACTGGCAATATTCAAAATCAGATAATTGATTACACTAAGTTCATAATCGATAACTTTAGCAACGTTCTAAAAATCATTTCCAGATTTTAAGCAAAACATCGATTATATAAAATCAATAATCGATTACTTCAGCAACGTTCTAAAAATCATTTCCAGATTTTAAGCAAAACATCGATTATATAAAATCAATAATCGATTACTTCAGCAACGTTCTAAAAATCATTTCCAGATTTTAAGCAGAACATCGATTAGCTAGAATCAATAATCGATTGCCTTATGGTATTTGAAAATCATTTGACAACGGCCAGCTTCAACAATCGATTGTCCTTTGCAACAATCGATTACTTGTTATTTTCTGAAAATCATAAAACTTACTGTCTCAGTGATAATCGATTATCTAAAGACATAATCGATTACTTAATTAAATTTAAAATCACTGGAAGACATCAACTCAACACAATCGATCACCATTAGTTCATAATCGATTATTTTGAGTATTGAAAAACTTTACCTCAACAACAATCGATTGTCATTTGTTCACAATCGATTATCATGCAGATTTGGAAAAACCTGATGTTCACTGTCTTACTCACAATCGATTACCATTAATTCATAATCGATTGTCATGCAGTCTTGGCTCAGAAACAATCGATTATCATAAGTACATAATCGATTATTTTAGCCCAGATTTTTGAGGCATGTTTAGAAAACATTTTGTCTAATGTAAATATGCATGATTTAAAATCTTTTTGACACAGAATTAAATATGCATGATTTTGGAAAATAGTTTTATGAGAGAGGCCATACTATGAGTCAAGTTATAGGATCGAGATTACAATTTAGAACAACTCAATAACAATTAAAAGCTATATCTTGAACTTCAATCTTATTCGCAACCATTGTGCGCTTGTACTTGAATTCCGTCATATATCAATTTTTGCTTCGTTTGTCATTCACCAAAACCTACAAAAGAGTACACGTTTAGTATATTGCATTGAGAATGTGTTTCTAACAATTTCCCCCTTTTTGATAATGGCAAACATTAAGCGGGATATGCAATTTAGGCAAAAGATATTGACAATTCAAGACAAGTAACAGTTATGCAATTTTGTTCTTGTTCCCCCTCAATTTAAGAGTTCCCCCTCAATTTTAGCTTATAAGAAATCAATGAATTAAGAGGTGGTGCATACCCGATATCCCGTTTTCTTCCCCCTTTTGCCATTAGCAAAAAAATAGTAAGGAAAGATGCAAAAAGATGAAATAAACAAGGTTTATTTATTGGAAAAAAAAATTATAGGGTAGTCGATTATTGATACGGGATAATCGATTTTTATAGGGACATTGCTGCAGATTCGCGGTTTGCTTAAGAATTGCTCTTAGCTCTAGGGTGATACCTGCAAAAAGAAGTTAGACGCCTCCGACGCTCAAGTTAGAAATCATGTAGGAAAGAAAATGCAATGCATGACTTAGATCAAAGTGGAGTCAAGGATCCCGAGTTCACTGCGAATTCGGAAGGACTCTTTCTCTAAAGGCTTGGAAAGATGTCTGCCAATTGGCTTTTGGTTTCAACAAATTCAATTTCGACATCGCCTTTGAGTACATGATCTCTAATAAAATGATGTCTAATTTCGATGTGTTTTGTTCGCGAATGAAGAACGGGGTTCTTCGTCAAGCATATGGCGCTAGTGTTATCACATCTAAGAGGAATGTGATCAAGACTTAGGCCATAGTCCAAGAGTTGTTGTTTCATCCATAGGATTTGAGCACAGCAACTCCCCGCGGCTACATATTCAGCCTCGGTGGTAGACAACGCAACACTTACTTGTTTCTTACTAAACCAAGAGACAAGAGAGCTACCGAGCAAATGGCAAGTGCCACTTGTGCTTTTGCGGTCCAATTTGCATCCAGCAAAATCGGAATCGGAATATCCAATAAGTTGGCATGAAGAGCCTTTGGAGTACCATAGACCCACATTTGTAGTACCAATGAGATACCTTAATATCCGTTTCACCGCAGTAAGGTGAGACTCCTTCGGACATGACTGATAGCGAGCACATAAACACACGCTAAACATGATGTCCGGACGACTAGCGGTAAGATAAAGAAGAGAGCCAATCATACCTCGATACTTTTTAGTGTTGACTTCCTTACCTTTTTCATCTTTGTCTAGATGATCGGATGTGCTCATGGGAGTAGCCATTTCTTTTGCATTGTTCATCTCAAAGCGTTTTAGTAGTTCTTTGCAATATTTGGCTTGGCATATGAATGTACCTTCTTTCATTTGTTTCACTTGTAACCCCAAAAAGAATGTTAACTCGCCCATCATAGACATTTCAAATTCGCTAGTCATTAGATCGGAAAATTCCTTGCATAAAACATTGTTAGTAGCACCAAATATAATATCGTCTACATATATTTGAACTAATAAAATATCATTGTTTTTATGCTTGACAAAGAGGGTTGTGTCAACTTTTCCCCTAATGAAATCATTTTCCAAAAGAAATTTACTCAACCTTTCATACCAAGCTCGAGGAGCTTGTTTTAAACCATAAAGAGCCTTTTTGAGTTTGAAAACATGATCGGGATATTTAAAATCTTCAAAGCCGGGGGGTTGTTTGACATAAACTTCTTCTTCAATAAAACCATTTAGAAAAGCACTTTTCACATCCATTTGGTATAGAATAAAATTCATTGAAGAGGAGAAAGCAAGTAATAGACGAATAGCTTCTAATCTAGCTACGGGAGCATAGGTTTCCTCATAATCAATACCTTCTTCTTGACTATAGCCTTTTGCCACAAGCCTAGCTTTGTTTCTAGTGATTATACCATTTTCATCTAGTTTATTGCGAAAAACCCATTTCGTACCAATTATAGAATGACCTTCGGGTCTTGGCACCAAATCCCAAACGTTATTGCGTTCGAATTGGTTAAGCTCCTCTTGCATTGCCACGGTCCAAAATTCATCCCCAATTGCTTCGGAGATGGTTTTAGGTTCAATTTGAGAAACAAAAGCAGTAAGTTCTAAAGTGTTTTTGAGGGAGTTTCGGGTACTTACCTTTTCTCCAACATCGCCGATTACCTGTTCGAGAGGATGATCCTTGATCGTTCTCCACTCGTTAGGCGTATTTATTCCTTTTTCTAATTGTGGCGCTTCTTCCGTTGGTTGTTCCCCAATTTCATTTTTGTTTTCCTTTGAAGGTTCTTCTTGGATTTTATCTTTCAAGCTATCCAAGATACCTGCAAGATCAAAATCGGATACCTTTCTCGCCAAGCGAGTATTATCTTCGGAAAACACAACATGAGGGGATTCCTCCACAATTTGGGTTCTTTTGTTAAAGATCCTATATGCTTTGCTACGTGAGGAATAACCAATGAAAATACCTTCATCCGATTTAGCATCAAACTTACCCAATTGGTCCTTGCCATTATTATGAACAAAACATTTACAACCAAAAACACGTAAATGAGAAATGTTGGGTTTTCTACCCTTATAAAGTTCATATGGGGTTTTCATGAGTATCGGCCGAATTGCTACTCTATTTAAAACATAGCAAGCGGTACTCACGGCGTCCGCCCAAAAGTATTTGGGAATCTTAGCTTCGTCGAGCATGGTTCTAGCCATCTCTTCGAGACACCTATTTTTCCTTTCCACCACCCCATTTTGTTGTGGTGTCCGTGGAGCGGAAAAGGTGTGTTCGATTCTGAGTTCGTCACAAAAATCCGCAAAGAGATTGTGATCAAACTCTCCCCCATGATCACTTCTAATCGAAGTGACAGTCGATTCCTTTTCGTTTTGAACACGCTTAAGGAAATACTTGAAATTTTGAAAAGCATCACTTTTATTTGCAAGAAATAGAGTCCAAGTAAATCTAGAAAAGTCATCAACAATTACAAAAACATATTTATTTTTACCAAGACTTTCAATACGAGAGGGACCAAATAAATCCATGTGAAGTAATTGCAAAGGTCTAGACGTTGAAACAATATTCTTGGATTTAAAAGATGCTTTGGTTTGCTTCCCTTTTTGACAAGAATCGCAAATAGAATCATTTTCAAACTTTAAACTGGGAAGACCAACTACTAAGTTTTGAGAAAGAAGCTTGATCAAAAGATGCATGTTCATGTGTGCTACTCTACGATGCCATAGCCAAGAGTTATCCTCTTTGCTTACTAAACAATCAACATATTCGGGTGAGGAGTTTGCAAGATCAACCATATAGATATTATCAATTCTAAAACCACGAAGTATGATCTTGAAATCACTACGTCTAAATACAAGACATTCATCCGAATTAAATAGAGCAAGATTTCCCTTGTCACATAATTGGCTTATGCTCAAGAGATTATGCTTCAAACCTTTCACAAGTAGTATATGTTTAATAAAGGAGTTTTCGTCCTTACCGACCGAACCAATGCCGATGATTTTCCTTTATTGTTATCACCAAATGTGACACTTCCTCCTTCTTTGTGCTCTAGTTGAAGGAATTTGGATTCATCTCCCGTCATGTGTTTGGAGCATCCACTATCAAGGTACCATAGTACACTTGATCCCTTCAAGCACACCTAAAAAACAAATTAATGTTCTTTAGGTACCCATGCCATCTTGGGTCCTTGAGGGTTAGGCATGTTATAATGATGCAATTGATTTATATGTCTATGACGAGTAAAGCAAGCGGGAGCAATATGACCAATACGTCTACAATAATGACAAGTCACATTGGGATTATGCATTTTTGTAGGTACATAGTAACTAGATGAATGAAGGTTGCTTACTCTACTTTGAACACCATTGTTTCTCTTATTATGAGCTATAGGAGGTTCACAAGTTTGTCTAAAATATACATCATTTCTAGAATATCTATTTCTAGGTGGAGGGTCATTTCTTGGTCTTCTAAATTGTTCAAGGTTTGGCCTAAAATATGCATCATTTCTAGGTCTTCTAGCATTTTCACTATTTGGTCTAACATGCAAGTTATTTCTAGGATTTCTACTTCTAGGATAAGCATTTTGGTTATTAGTCCTAGGTTGAGCTCTAGGTTGTTGTGGTTTAGCACCAACCTTTTCTTCATTTTTGAATCCTATTCCATGTTTAGTTGATTTTAGATTAACAAGCACATCATTCAAGTTTTTATGCAAAGAATTAAACTTATCTAATGTGCCTTTAAGTCTAGCTACTTCATTCTTAAGAAGCACACAAGAAGAACAGTTTCTAGTAGAACCTTCAGGTTTATCAGCACTTCTTTTTCCATAAAACTTGTTTTCCTCTTTTAGCTTCTCATTTTCGAAAACCAGTTTTTCTAATTCTTTTTCTTTTAATGAAAGCTGTGTTTGAAAATCTTTTTCTTTTAGAGAAGCGCTTTCTTTAACACTTTTGACAGTTTTTGAAGCTTTGATAAATTCAGCATATAGTTCATCAAAAGCATTTCTCATTTCATCAAGAGTAAAGAAATTTTGAGAAGAGATTTGACTTACCTCGTCTTTGCCGTCTTCTTGAGCCATGAGACATAAATTTGCTGCTTCATCGTCTTCTTCTTCGCTTGCTTCATCTCCGGAATCTCCTCCCCAAGAGATGTATGCACGTTGCTTTTTGAAGGGTTTCTTCTCCTTTTTGATGTTAGGGCAATTTGATTTTATGTGCCCGGTTTCTCCGCATTCATAGCATTTTAGTTGATCGCCTTGCTTTTTGTTCTTGCGTTCATACTCTTTGCGCATGAATTTTTGAAACCTTTTGATAACGAGTCCAAACTCGTTGTCACCTTCCTCATCAATTTGTGGTTGGCTAGCCTTTAGAGCAATCCTTTGCCTTCTTTGATCATCAACAAACGGGTTAAGTATAGTTGATTCATAGGTTTTGAGATTACCTCTTAATGCGTCAATTGTGACATTTGTGATGCCAATGGATTCTTGGATTGCATCGGCCTTTGATCGCCATGCCGGAGTGAGACTTCTGAGGATCTTCCGGACAAGTTCTCTATCCGTAACGTCTTTTTGAGGGCGTGTAGATCATTCACGATCATTGAGAATCGCTCAAACATTTCGTCTACTTTCTCTCCTTCCTTCATGTGGAATAGTTCATAAGAATGAGTTAAGAAATCAATTTTAGCTTCTCGTACCTGGTCGGTTCCTTCGTATGTCACTTCAAGCTTATCCCACATTTCTTTTGCTGTTTTGCAACATGATATCTTCCTGTAGTCGTTAGCATTAACAGCACAATATAATAAATTTATAGCTTTGGCATTATTTTGAACCTTACGAATATCCTCCGCGGTATATTCCTCTTCGGTCTTTGGAACCCATTCGTCTTCCACCTTCTTGGTTGGGATTTGGTTTCCATTGGTGAATACTTTCCACAAATAAAAGCTATTTGATTGCACAAAGATTTGCATCCTCTCCTTCCAGTATGAGTAGTTTGTGCCGTTGAATAGAGGAGGTCGTGTAGAGCATTGTCCTTCTTCAATTCCTGCAAAAGAGTCAAGAGTAGAAGCCATGGATGGTTCTCTCAAACGGTTAAGTTTTCAGAGAGTTGGGCTCTGATACCAATTGTTAGAAACTACGCTTTACGCTAGAGGGGGGGTGAATAGCGTATTAATAGAATTTAGCGTTTTCTTGCGGAATTTAAACTTTGCAGGAAGTAAAATAAATGCAGAAAAATAAACTTACACAAAGATGTATACTGGTTGGCCACCAACGTGGTTAGTCCAGTCCCCGAGAGACTCTCTCGAGATTTTTCACTATCTTGTTAAGCTTAAGGGTGCTCAACAAACCGTTACACACTTGAGGACACAAGCCTCAAACAGTTGCTCGGAGATCGCAATCTCAAAAACTTCACCCAAGGAAACGCAAGTTCCTTGAAACAAGAGAATCGCAATTCTCTTACAAGTATATCAAATACTTGGACACTCACTTAACTAAAGTACTCCTTATTGAGTAGATATGAGTAAAAGAATATTTTCAAGATCACAACAACTTTAAGCAATAATATGGCTCTCAAAAGCTTTATGAAATGAGTAGAAAGTGAAGAACAATTGAATGAAAGCTTATAGCAATGTAATGATCAGTTTGTGTATGTTGTTCTTTTTAAAACACTGAAATGAAGCTGTATTTATAGTTGAAAAAGTTGGTTCAACCGTTGTCTAATTGCCAATTAAGAGTTGCTGAAATTACTCAGTGATAATCGATTATTAAGACCAAACAATCGATTATCTGCCAGTCAGTTTAAAAATCAATCCCAGATTTAACGCTTCACAATCGATTATACATAATCTATAATCGATTACTGGCAATATTCAAAATCAGATAATTGATTACACTAAGTTCATAATCGATAATTTTAGCAATGTTCTAAAAATCATTTCCAGATTTTAAGCAAAACATCGATTATATAAAATCAATAATCGATTACTTCAGCAACGTTCTAAAAATCATTTCCAGATTTTAAGCAAAACATCGATTATATAAAATCAATAATCGATTACTTCAGCAACGTTCTAAAAATCATTTCCAGATTTTAAGCAGAACATCGATTAGCTAGAATCAATAATCGATTACCTTATGGTATTTGAAAATCATTTGACAACGGCCAGCTTCAACAATCGATTGTCCTTTGCAACAATCGATTACTTGTTATTTTCTGAAAATCATAAAACTTACTGTCTCAGTGATAATCGATTATCTAAAGACATAATCGATTACTTAATTAAATTTAAAATCACTGGAAGACATCAACTCAACACAATCGATCACCATTAGTTCATAATCGATTATTTTGAGTATTGAAAAACTTTACCTCAACAACAATCGATTGTCATTTGTTCACAATCGATTATCATGCAGATTTGGAAAAACCTGATGTTCACTGTTTTACTCACAATCGATTACCATTAATTCATAATCGATTGTCATGCAGTCTTGGCTCAGAAACAATCGATTATCATAAGTACATAATCGATTATTTTAGCCCAGATTTTTGAGGCATGTTTAGAAAACATTTTGTCTAATGTAAATATGCATGATTTAAAATCTTTTTGACACAGAATTAAATATGCATGATTTTGGAAAATAGTTTTATGAGAGAGGCCATACTATGAGTCAAGTTATAGGATCGAGATTACAATTTAGAACAACTCAATAACAATTAAAAGCTATATCTTGAACTTCAATCTTATTCGCAACCATTGTGCGCTTGTACTTGAATTCCGTCATATATCAATTTTTGCTTCGTTTGTCATTCATCAAAACCTACAAAAGAGTACACGTTTAGTATATTGCATTGAGAACGTGTTTCTAACAAATAGGACACAAATTGGTTGCTCCAATCCCAAGTCAAATTTAAGGAGAGTACCTCAGTGTGATCAATGGTTGAATGAAGGAGGGTGACCACGCTTTCTTTGTTGAAGTTTTTAGTGGTTGCGGCCAGTTTTTATAAACCGTATGCTTCGACGTTCCGTGCCTGCAAAATTTTGTCGAAGCGCCATTCGTCGAATTCAACCATTTATCTGTTGGCTAGCTTTATGCCTACAATAACCGCCTCGTACTTGGCCTCATTGTTAGTCATTTTGGGACATTGTATGGACAGGAGAATATTTTTGTCTGTGGGACTCGAGAACGAGTCCCAATCCCAATCCCGAAGCATTAGTGGCGCCGTCGGTGTAGAGGGCCCATAGGTCGGTGTTGGAGGGGGCACGATGTGACTCTAGTTCCGCCTCAGGTAGTATCTTTGCGCTGAAATCAGCTACAAAGTCGGCAAGTACTTGTGACTTGATAGCGTTTCTTGGGTGATACGAAATATCGTGCTCGCTGAGCTCTATGGCCCATATGGCGAGCCTGCCCGATAATTCAGGCTTATGTAGGACGTTCTCAGGGGGAAGGTTGTTACTACTTTTATGTGATGGCACTGAAACTAGGGTCGGAGCTTTCGTGAAGCTACGAGCAGTGCCAGAGCTAACTTTTCAAGGCGTGGATACCGTGTTTTAGCATCCACTAAGACTTTACTAATATAGTAAGTTGGAGATTACGTACCTTTGTTTTCATGGACCACGACTGCACTGATGGTGACCTCGTATACGACCACATACACCCAAGGGCTCATCTGGATTTGCTTTGGCTAGTAGTGGTGGCGAAGATAGATATGCTTTCAACTTTCTCAGGGCTTCGATGCATTCTTCGTTCCACTGTAACCCGTTTTCCTTTTTCAACACATTGAAAAATTTATGGCACCTGTCGGAGGACCGTGAGATGAACTTGGATAAGGCGGCTATTCCCCCATCAGCTTTTGTATCTGTTTCTTGTTGTTCAAAATCTCAGGTATGGCATCTATCGCCTTGATATGATCAGGGTTGACCTCGATTCCTCTTTGTGATATGAGAAATCCTAAGAATTTCCTTGAGGCTAGGCCAAAGGCGCATTTCTCGGGGTTCAGCTTTATTCCGTACCTTCTCAATATCTCGAAGGCTTCTTTTAGATGGTCGATGTGACCTTTTTTCCTTCTGGACTTCACTTAGCATATCATCGATATAGACTTCTATGGTTTTAGCGAGCTGATCTTTGAACATTTTAGTGACAAGTCTTTGTTACGTAGCCCCTGCATTTTTTAGCCCGAAGGGCATTACTTCGTAGCAATATGTTCCCTGGTGTGTGATGAAAGTCGTTTTCTCCTGGTCCTCCTCGGCCATCATGATTTGATTGTAGCCAAAGTAGGCGTCTATGAAACTCAACAGTTCGTGTCCTGCGGTGGCATCGATTAACTGGTCGATGTGGGGTAGTGGGAACGAATCCTTAGGGCCTACCTTGTTCAAATCGGTAACATCCATGCACATTCTCCACTTCCTATTTTTCTTTTTGACCATGACGACATTGGTGACCCACTAGGGGTAATTCTATTCTTTGATGGAACCGTTGGCCAGTAACTTATCTACTTCCTCGCTGACCGCTTCATTGATAGCAGCGTTGAACTTTCTTCTCATTTGTCGCAGAGGCGGGTGTAATGGATCAACATTCACCCTGTGGGTAGCGATGTCCCGCGGGATTCCCGGAATATCTGAATGGGAAAAAGTAGATAAGTTTGCATGGTTAGTTAGGAATTCATGATACTTGCTTGGATTGGTGAGGTTGTGCCCGATATAGGCCCTCTTTGTAGGGTTAGTGTCGTCCAATTGGATTGGGTCGAAATCTTCGACCGTTTCTCTACAGGCCTCCGTGATGTCAGGATCTTTAATGGCCTCCATTATTAGACTGACATTAGTCCCCGACACTGCTGATTGCTATGCCTATGCACTCGCCCCCTTTAGTTGTTTGGTATCGCCGCAGTCTTGAGCTATTTTGTAGTATTCCTGTGCGGTGCGCTGCTCGCCTCGAATGCTTAATACTCCCCATGGGGTAGGGAATTTGATCGCTTGGTAAAAGCTTGAAGGGTCGCTTGCATGGCATGTATCCATGGGCGTCCTATGATGGCGTTGTATGTTGTTTCCTGGTTCATTACGTGGAAAGTTGTTTCCAGTGTGACACATTCTGCTAAAACTGGCAGTGGTATTTCTCTGGATGTCCGTTCCACTGCATTGTTAAAACTAGTTAGTGTTATGCAGCGCGGTATTATCTTATCATCAAGTCCCATTTGTACGAGGACCCTAGGATGGATAATATAGGTTCCATTTCCATCATTAACCATGATTCTTTTAACATTCGTATCGGCGATACGTAAAGTGATAACTAAAGCGTCGTGAGGGAAAGGCAAATCGTCGGCAACAGGCTTATTGAATGTGATATTATCTTCAAAGTCGTCATACCGTTCATGGGCAATGGTCCATTTTATCTTGTGCGTGGTGGTGAACTTGACGTGATTGATCGCGAAGTCATCGCCGCCTCCGAAGATCATATTTATGGTGCGTGCTGGAGAAGGCGGCTTCGGCGGCCTGTGGGGTTGTTCTTGTCCCCGTGCAAATTTGGTTTTGCCTTTGTCACTGAGCAACTCCCTATGGTATCCATGTTTTAGCATTCTGATTACCTCTTGCTGTATGCCTATGCAGTCTTCGGTCTTGTGTCCCCGTTCTTGATAGGACTCAAAAAGGAGGTTTGATTTTCTTATGGATGGGTCTGATTTCTTTTTTTTTCGGCCACTATACTTTGGTGCCAAGCTTCTCTAGTGCGTACACTATTTTTGAAGGAGACACACAAAACGGATAATAAAGGGGGCATAGCTCTTTCATTTTGGAGAGGGGAGACGTGCTGCTGCAGTGCGTCTGTATGCCTGGGTGGAGGTGGATGGGAGGATCTGATGTAAGGCTGATGTCAATCTTTATTAAAGTGTGGGAGTTGTTCTTCCCGACTCTGATTGCGTCGATCCCTCCTTATTTCTAAGTGTATCGTTGTTAGCCGTTGGGTTGGCCCATTAAGATCATCCTCGTCCACTCGTACCTCTGCACACTAGGCGTTGTGGATTTCCTCCCATGTGGTAGGGGGAAATTTCATAAGGGGGCTCAGCAATTTCTTAGTTGCCCTCGAACCCTCCCTATTTAGCCCGTTCTGGAAAGCGGCGACTGCCATACCTTCCAATACGTCTGATAGACTCATCCTTACCCTGTTAAACCTGGCCAGGAAATCCCTGAGTCCCTCTCCTGTGGTTTGCGTGACGGTGAAGATGTCGTTGACCCTTGATTCTGCTTTCATTACACCTACATGGGCGGTGAAGAACTTATCCGCCATTTCTTAGAACGTTGATATTGCCCTAGCTGGTATTTGAGAGTACAACATTAGGTCCCCTCCTGTCAACGTGTCGCTGAACTTTTTCAACAACACCGATGGTAACTATTCTTTCTATAGGTCGTTGCCCTTCACGGCGTGACATAGTGGACCAGATGGTCCTCCAGGTCTGCGGTTCCATCGTATGGCTTCAAGTAGGGCGGCATTTTGAAGGTTTTTGGGGTAGAGTGCGGGGTAGCTTCTTCGGTATACGGTTGTTCAACGAACCTTCCCACGTCGTGTTTTGGTAGCAACTTGGGAACACTGGGGATCTTGTCTACCCTCTCCTGATGTTCCTTCATTTGTTTGCGAAGTGCTTTATTTTCATTTTCTATTTCTTCCATTTTCTTAAGGATGGCTGTGAGTGTGCCATTATTGGTTCGCACATCGAAGGGCTCGTTGTTTGCACGTACAACTTCGGGTTCACCCATGGCCGCAGTGATGCCTACTGTTGGTATACACCTGAGGTTACTTTCTGGTGACTTCTCAACCAAGCCACTTAAGGTACTTGTTAGACATTCTTCCAGTAGCTTCTTGACCACCGAGGGTGCTTCCTTAGCAGCAGATGTTGAAGCTCCTTTTTCATGCAAGATCGTTAGATTCTCGGATGGGGAAGGCAAGATCTCTGCACCTGGGGTGGTGCTAGGGGTTGCATTCAAGATTCCTTCATCATCGGCCTCGTTGACGAAACCCAAGAGATTGGTTGTAACACCCACTATAGTTTTCATTCTTGTGTTATTTTCGGCCATCTTTTGTTTTCGTATGGTGTAGAGAGTGGTTGTCGGTTGTTCTCTAGGTGCAAGCTATGATTTTGATTCTTGAAATTCCCACAGACGGCACCAAATTGTTTGGCTCAAATGTTATTGATACAGTTTGCAAGCTTAAAAACAATAAAAAATAACAAGAGTAAATCGAAATCAAATATAATATGACCTGGAGATTAGAAGGACGATATTGTTAGTATAGATCAAAAAGATAAAAAGGTAGTATGAACTTAAGAGAGAAGCAATCGTTTGAGATGGAGACAAAGATAGAAAGAGAGAGAAGAGCTGTATTATTCAAGAATAATAATGATGTTCCCTTTATAATTTTAAGGTCTCCTTTATATAACAAGAGACCTTCCTCGAAATAATAAAAAAGGTACAAAAGTAGGTACATCCTCTGAGTGAAGGTTCTGAGTCTTTAAGTAACGTCGTCTTTGTCACCACGTCCATATCATATCCTTATTTTAGTCGACATATGCTCGAGGACGTACCCATCAGTGTAGAGACGTCTAGGGTAAAATTTGACCCTATACATAATTATTTTGTATCTAGCATATTCCCAAGTTGGGATTGGTTTGGTTCATCTTAATTCTATCTCGTTCAATTTACAAAAACTAGTTTAACAAGACAAAAGAGAAAATTCAGCAAAAAACTATTTAGTTTAATCGTAGAACAACAACTTGAATTGTAGTTTTTGAATCACTTTATGGTTCATTTAGTATTTGTTGAAGACATATCGGAAAGTGGTCCGTAATCAAAACAGTATGAAGATGACCTCGGAATGGAAATCTGACGGTTCCGCTAGCTCCATTAGGTGATTTCGGGGTTGGGAGCGTGTTCAGAATGTATTTTGGATGTCCATATCTCATTTAGGCTAGAAATACCGAAAGTTAGAATTTGGAAGTTTCCGGTACGATAGTGAATTTTTACCCGAGGTTCGGATTTCAAAAGTTGTTGTAGCACAGTCATGTCGTTTGGGACGTGTGTGCGAAATTTCAGGTCAATCGGACAAGTTCGGTTAGGTTTTGGATCGAAAGCGTGTTTTGGATGAACTTGAAGTTCTTAGGCTTGAAGATGTGATTTAATCGGATTTCCGGTGTTGTTTTATATGTTTTAAATATTGGTGCAAGTTTGAATACAGTATTAGGTGTTATTGGTGCTTTTGGTTGAGGTCTCGAGGGCCTCGGTATAATTTCAGATGGTCGATGGGTTGAATTTCAAATGTGTGCAGCAGCTGATTTTTTTTCACTCTTCTAGTATTCGCTTTTGCGGCTTCGGAACCGCAGAAGCAGCTTCTTCATCACAGAAGCGGGTTTTGTGCATTCCTCAGGAAACCGCAGAAGCGGTCTCCTTTCCGCATAAGCGGCACTGCAAAGGCGGTTTCTTGTCCGTAGAAAAGGACCCTGGTCCCTTTAATGAAAACAACAGAAGCGGCTAGGATTTCGCAAAAGCGGAAATCCCTGTTCAGAAATAGGAAAAATCCGAGGGTTTATTTCAAAAGTTGGGAAATCAATTGAGAGCTCGGGAGAAGGCGATTTTGAGTTGGCTTTGAAGAGAAAATCATTGGGTAACATTTCTTTGAACCTTTCTAGTTATATTTCATCAATATCTAGTTAAATCCGCCATTAAAATTCGAATTCAAGGTCTAAAATTGGGAAAATGGGTGAAACTTCATTGACCAAATTATTGAGTTTCGAGGGGGCAATTGACCTCTGATTTGGGAGATTTTCATATGGTTAGAATCGTGAGAGTGCGTGGGTTCTGAAAATGTAAAAATTATTTGATTTCGAATCTTTGGCCTGAGGGGGCATTTTGGTCATTTTACTTATTTTTGCGCCTTTGCTTTAATTTTAATAGTGAAATTAGTTACTTACGATATTATTTACATTATGTAATTTGATTGAATAGATTTGGGTCATTCGGAGTCGGATACTCGTGACAAGGACATTGTTTCATAGTTGATTTGCACCGGTTCGAGGTAAGTGGTTTGTCTAACTTTGTGTGGGACTTCTCCCCTAAGGACTTCGTAATTATTGATTTAAATGTCTTGTGCGTGAGGTGACGAGCGTGTACTTGTGCTAATTATTGAAAACTCACTTTACTTGAATTATTTAGACTGTGTTTTCTCGCTTACTTAACTGATATAAATGCAAGTTTAACATGTGTTAGTTAGAAGAGCATGATTTGTCAGAATTAACTGCTTAATTGCCTAATTGTCAAAATTGTACTACTTGAAGTATGCTAGATCTAACTGTTGGTATTTCGTATTTGAATTCCTGTACATCCTTGGTTGTGGTTGCGCATTTAAATTGGGACTACATATGTGGGATTTCGGTAGCTCTCCCGTGTTGTCTATTTTGGGAGTACGGGTTCGATTCCCAGTAGATCTCTATGCACATTGAAAGTTGGATTACGGGACGGTATCCCGGGAGATCCTTCGGATAAGCAGATATGATGGACTACGGGACGGTATCCCGGGAGATCCACTGAGACAGTTGAGGAAAGGACCATTGTGACAGTTGAGGAAAGGACTACAAGACGGTATCTTGGGAGATCCTCATGGCACTTTTGACACTGAGTTGTATTCTACTTTTTAAATTCTTTGCTTCACTTAATTGTAGTTGACTTGTAGTTTTCTGTCTTAAATTGTTGTTGTCTCTATTAGCTTATCTCTTCATATATTGTAGCTTTAGATTATTATGATATTCTCACTAGGGCCCGACCTTTCTCGTCACTACCCGACCGAGGTTAGACTTGACACTTACTGAGTACCGATGTGGTGTACTCACGCCTCTTCTGCGCATGTTTTTCATGTGCAGATCCAGGTACCTCTACGCAGGCGCACTATCAGTAGCTTCAGGGAGCTTACGGAGACTTGAGGCATACATCTGCCGCGTCCGTAGACCGAACAATCTCCTTCTCATTTAGCTAATTGTTATTCCGTTCTTCTTTGTATTAGACTTTTCTGGATGATTAAAGCAGCGTATGTACTTCTATAGCATGTGTTGCCCGTGGGATTCCGGGTTTTGAGGTTGTTTCAATATCTTTGTGCTAAAGTGTATATGCCAGGTGACAACCTTACACATTTAATTAAGTTATTCAATTTTAAATTACTGTTTCTCGTGAAGTTGTTAAAATTCCGCAATGTGTTAGGCTTACCTAATCGTAAAGACTTGCCGTCATGAAATATTCACGCTCGGTAAACTAGGGTCCTGACAATAATACATTATCACAATGCAGGTTTGTAATTGATACTTGAATCTTTTTAAAAGAAAACTCGAACCAAAATAATTGCTAAAAATCAAGACACAAATGGAAATACCTAATGAACTGAATTAAGTTTTTTAATAAGAACCGAATATTAGCACTCCCAAACGTAGGAATAGTAAGGATTTAAGGAGTCAATTCTTTGTCTAAACTTTGACATCACAGCAAGGGTTGAACAACAAAAAGTAATGATCGTGACCGTGTCTTTATTTTCATGAAATGCAGTTGATAGGGCAATGTTAGGATAAAGTTTAGGACAATTAACTTGGAAAATGGAGTGTCAATTAGGGTCATATCGGATTGACCTATAAACAAAGTAGTGCCCCAGTAAAGAGGAAAAAATCTCAAGTTTACATCAATATGTCATTCCTAAATCTGAGGTTGATTCTTTAGTGGTCTTTGTAATCATGACACTTCATTTGATGGGGGAAACTTTCTTAGAAATCTGACTTTCCTACCAACAACTAATTGAGTGTAATTTTACAAGTGAAATTTAGAGAAAATAATGTGTATGAAAACCTTATTCTCTACCTTAAATGTAGAGAAATTATCGGCTCACTAAAGATGAAATGAAAAGCATTAGCACTAAGCAGTAACAATAATAAAATAGTAAGAAAATAAAGCAAAAGAAACAACAAGTAACACTAAAAAAATCTAACAATAATATAATTAATGACTAACACAAATTATTAATTACCTACTAACCATCTACCTTGATTCTCGACCTCCACGCTAGGAATGCAGACTTACCTAGCTAATAGAAATATAAAAATGAACAGAACAACAGTGTTAATCATTTGATATTTGAAATTTACTCATTCAGTTAATTCAGATTCGCATCGTATAAGGTTCATTATGAACAAAATGCTCCCTATAGTAGATTCCCGCATTTTTAAGATTCAAATTGAGACCTCCGATTAAAAATGAAGAGTCTCATCTATCCTTCTATATTCTTCGCGACTAATGTCATTCCCCATCCTCTGATGAGGGAAATTGGATGAATGATTAAGGATTCTTTCGGCTCAATTACCCTTTTTATTGCCTCCTTAATCATGAACAATTTTCACATATATAGTTAAAGCTCTTTTATTTCAATCACACATTAGGTCGGGTCCTTACAAATAAATCACTGCCCTAATTTAAAGGTTCTCAATCGGATAAATTTTTCAAGATTACTGTAATAATCTTTCTCTTTTCCCAAAATATTCCCTCAAAACAAATTTTGCGGTTGTAAGCCTTCAAAGGTAATTCCAAATTGACATAGTTTGATGAATTACAAATTAAATGTGTGAATTACATAACGCACGGATAAAATTAGGTTCATTTTATAACAAAGGTTGAAACTTTATTTATTTTAAATAAATATTCTTTTAAAAAATTATATTTTATAGTTACCTTTTAATTTTTTATAACTAAATATCTATTTACGATTATTTTTTATCCTTAAGCCATAAAATAAGCTTTGTATAATTTTTCTCTCTCCACTTATCCCTAACCAAAAGCTTCAGCGGAGGACCCCTAAAAAAGTTGCCCACCCCCAATCTCTCACCTACCAACAGCCCCATCTCGTTCTCATTCTCTTCAGTGGAGGATATTGAATAATTTTACAGGAGTTTATTCGCTGAGCCTCGTAAATAGTAAGGCAAAGATTCAACGCTCCCCCAGAAAATTTCCGGTCCTTTTTTGCGTAAAAATACAAAAATTGGAAAATACATGTCCGTTGCCGTCGAGACCTTGGACTGCTGATGGTGGCTCCAGCGATTTCAATTGTAAAGAATAGGCTTTTTGAAGCGCACGTGAGGGTGTTACGGTGATAGGAACAGTGGCGTTTCGAGACAGAATTTCGGTCATCTCGACGAGACGATATTAGGGTATTTTTTGAACCAAGACGATGGAGTTTTGGGGCTGAGCAACTTGAATTTTATGTTAATATATTTCAATGTATCTCGTTGTATTTTCATCTATTTCATTATATTCATTGTCTTTTTTTTCATTGTATTTCAATATATCTCGTTGTATCCATGTATTTCATTGTATTCACTGTCTCGTTGTATTCCATGAATGTATTCATATTTTTTTTAATTAATTACATAATTTATATATTCAGATGTATATATGTATTTAAATTGCTCTATTTTTGTTGTATTTATCGGCTGGGAAAAATGTTCAGCATATTTTCTCTGAAGATTGGTATGTTTTTGGGGTGTTTTTCGGTTGAGATTCTTTTTTATAACTAGAAATATAATTTTTTTGTGTTACAATTGAGTTTGTTGAGTTATATTAGGAGTCTATTATATTAATTGATTTATTTTCCATTTAAAAACAGTGTAATCCCCTGTTTTACGCCATGAATATAATTGAATACAATAATCTATCCCGCTATAATCTCATGTTTCACGCTATGAATACAGCCGAATACAAAAATTTGTCTAGCTGTAATCTCATGTTTCACGCCTAGAAATACTACTGTATTTATGAATACTATAGCTTAAATACATCGAACACACTCTAAAAAATATCAAAATATAGCTATAAAAAGTAATATAATAAATGATAGCAACAATAAGCTAATAACCACTAAAACATAGTGATTTTCAAAAGTTTATCTAAAATTAACGAGAACAATGTACACTAAAATGGGCCAAAACTGACCGCGTCCCGTCGAGAACAAATCTATCCAAATGAGATTTACTAGCTTGAAAACAGATTAGCTAGCCCTTTTGGAATGACTTAAAAAAAGTGATTTTTGAGCAAAAATATTTTTTAAGCCAAAAAAATATTAAATTGGGATTATCCATCTCATGAGCAGATCAATGTAGGTGGATGAGAGTGCCACGCTACTCGGACATCTCGGTTAAACTTTGCGTATGTAATGTATATACATGTATAATATGTACAAGATATAGGTTAAATATAGATTGTGCCACCCACGACTTCCAAAACCGTGGATCCGCCGCTGGTCCAACTTATTATTTTTGATTTGTTTTAAATAACTTTTAACTTATTTTAAGTACGTTTTAATTTTGTCAAACAATAAAAAAAAGCTATAAAACTTAAAAATTAATTTGACCAAACACCCTCATATGGATTAACAGTCACCTATTGATCGGGTAACTCAAATGAGATTGATCAATTTATACTTTAATTTGAAAGTTGACCTTTTACCGTTTAACTTAAAAAGTTACTTCTATTACACCAAACACACTCGTAGTTAACCGTTTCTCTCTATAGTTTCATTAGTGTAAAGTTCTGCTCAAAATTCAACAGGCCCACCTTTTGCCGCTGCCAAGTGTCATCCTCCACTACCTGCGAGTGGCGCGTCGGGCCAAACGCCACCGTCAAAGGTGCCATTTAACCAAAAGCAGAAGGTGTACCAAAAAATGTCCATGGTTTCCGCGACATTGTCTAGAATTTGGACGCTCCAAAAAAACCGGGGCGGGAGTGGTAGGACGATACTCGTCAGGGCACGCGTGAGCAAATTTGATTCGTGTCTAGAAAAAAATACAAAATATACCTCTGAGCTCTGGCTCTGGCTCTGGCTCTGTGACTGTCCCTTAATTATCACAAAAATCGCCAAATACGGAATTTGATCCAAAGGAAAATTTTTGGGTCCACTTTTCTCTTTCAATAAAAAGGCTAAAATTGAAAGAAATGGATTAAATAAGTAAAGAAAATCTTTGCTATCTTCTGTTAAAAGTTACATGAATAAATTTTGAAAGCCAAGTTCTTTTTTTATCAGTTATATAAGCTTTTAAAAAGGAGTAAAATAAATTTAACTCGACAGTGACACTTAGAATTTTAATTCATACACTTGAATTGTGCTTGGACAGTATTTTATCGGTTAGGGTGTGGTGAATTCCTTATACGAGTATTTAGCTTAAAGTTTTCACACACTTTATACGCATAAAACAATAAAATAATTTGAGGGTCAACCATAACAGATCGTAATAAATCAAAGGACCGAATAAAACGAACAAGAAACAAGCTATTTTGTATTAAGAAGAGATATATAGAAAGCTTTTTATTGAACATATTGATTTGGTATGCCTCTCCATGGGGAGGTTCAAAGCCTTAAAATAATATTCTCTCTTTTCTCGAGAATTGTGATGAAAAAGAAGAAGCAGCCCCACTTTTAGAGTTCTTTCGCTTTGTATTTATAGCTGTAAATCGGATGAGCTGGCGATAAGTGATCGTGACTATGCCGGTGTATGGCTCGTGTAATTATACACAGGCCGTAGCCTCCCAGATAACGTCCCATACCCATGAATTACTAACGATTACAAGTGGTTATACCACTTATTATTTATACTTTAGCTTTTGAAAAAATTTATATTTTTAATTATTGGGGGATCTGATTTTGACATATGCGGTTACTCCCTCCGCTTATTGAGGTCGTGCCGACATTGTCGCCTGCTACCTTGGTCGGGACCGAAAGTGGCCATGGGCGTTTATACATTGAAAGTTGTACTGTTAAAATCGATAGCCTTAGACATTTTGCGTTGACGGCCTTAGCCGCAATGGAGTCAAGTTGGTGACCTTAGTTGTATTTTGTTGAGGGTCTTAACCGTTCATTCATGTGAGATGGCCGTCGCCGTTCGTACATCAGAGATGGCCGTAGCCGTTTATATGTTTGGAACGGTCGTAGCCGTTTATATTTGGGGGACGGCCTTAGCCGTTTACATACTGGAGATGGCCATAGCCTTAATATTGTGGACGGCCTTAGCCGTTTACATACAGGAGATGGCCATAACCTTAATATTGTGGACCCCCTTAGCCGTTTACATACTGCAGATGGCCATAGCCTTAATATTGTGGACGACCTTAGCCGTTTACATACTGGTGTCACACCTTCTTTTTGTGCGCCTACCCCGAGGGATAGTGCGTATGGGTGTTTTTCCAATTTAAGTGACAATATTCGAAATGAGATTATTTATTTATTTCAGAGTCACCACTTGGGATAGGTTTGGCTTTTGGTGTCCCAAGTCACCAGTTTATCTTGAATCCTAATTCGAGGAAAATATTCGACTTTCCAAGTGAAGTCTGCGAATAAGAAATTCTAAGTAAGGAATTCTGTTGACCCGAGGGAAGGTGTTAGGCACCCCCGAATCCTGTTGTTCTAGTATGGTCGCTTAAATTGTTGTAATGGCTAAATATCTGATTTTAAAACATGTTATAACTTATGTGCTCTTATTAAACTTTTAACCATTTTTATTTAATTTATTAAAAAAAATTGAACGTCGTCTGAGACGTATCTTTGGATTGCACTGCATGAAATGAACCCGCAATCCTAAACACATCCAATTCGGTGTTTTGGAATTTGGATTTTGGTCGCATGAAATGCACACCCGAGTTTAGGGAAGATAACATTATTAGATACACGCCTAAAGATGCTAACGCATTATTATCAATATATTACATCCACTGCGGGCCCGGCAATTTATTATTTATGTTTTGGCGATGCACGCCTCATTTTATTATAAAAGGACAATCCCAAAGTGACTACGTTTTCTATTTCGTTACGTCTCTAAAAATGAAAAGCAGAAACAACATCCTATATTATTTACATGCTAGAGTTATTATAGCTAAGTTTAAACATAACTTGTTAATGCTGAGAGATGGGCACGAACGCGGGCTGAACAATTTTGGGCCCAGGCCCAACGTGCATGTTACAAAATCATAGCCAGGGCCATCTCGTTCTGATTTTTTGGGCCTAAGTACAGTATACTACACACGTTCTATTTAAGAAAAATAGAAAGATGAAAATGTTGTCTAGTTACATGAGTTCTTGTAAACTTGATTATGCATTTTTTATCCATTGAATCAACATAAGCTAACTATGTATTAATTAACTAGGTTTTGTTCATGCTTTTAAATAAAATGAACTGAAATGACAGAAAACGAATTACTATATCATTTTAGACTAGCATGCGAGAGAGAAGGTATACTATCTAAACTATTGCAGATCTATACTTAGTTATACATAACAAATACTTTACATGATTCTAACGAAGACTACTAACTATCATATACAACTTAATATACAAAACTACAACTAAACAAATTCAAAACTTTAAAACTTCATTTCATTTATGCATTAAGTTTCAGCTACAAGTGTATCAGTATAGCAATGTGTACATGGTATTTGGAAAACAAATAAGAGAGGAAGATCAGTGGTGAATCAAGCAGTAGCACAGCAACAGCAGCAACAAATCGAAACCCAATTTTAAACCAAAGTAACACTCAACCAATAACCCAGAATTAGTTTGCAAGCCAACAACGACACAAGCACCCCAAAACAGATACCACTGAACGCGGATAAACTCAAGACAGAATCAATAGACTTCCAATTAGGTTCAGCAATCGCAAGGGGTAGGAATCAGTCTCTAGTACTCAAGTTTTATCTTGAAAAAAAAAACAATAGAACAACACCCTTTCTTTTTTAAATTCTCCTAGCTCTTTTAGGTCTGAAAGAAGAACTAAAAGCAAAACCTAAAACTCTCTCTTTTAGCTCTCTAGGACTCTTTCTTATGTATTTTTTGTATATTCAAGCTCTCTTAAAAACTTTTAAGACTCCCCAACTCTTACTCTAGTTTTTTTCAACTGTCCAAGTCTGCCTTTATTTGTACCCAAAGGCAGACCATCTTTCCAGCTACCATATTCCTTTACTATTACCCTTTTAGTATTACCCTTCACCTTTATTTACTTTCCAGCTTCTATATTCCCTCTCCTATGTATATTCTTTTAACTTTTATCATTACTTATACTATTCCAAATTTCAATTAAGCATACACTCTCATTACTTAGTGGTCCCCCTCTACCAATTAATTCAAATTAAAGCTATTAGGAGCCCTACTGAGTAGACTATTCAATCAGACCAGATTTCCTTGTTCGTTTTATTCCTAAAACACCCTAGGATCCTACTGTTACTGCACTAATCCATAAGACAGATTCTAAAATCTGTTCAAACCTTAAAAATTATTTAAAACTAAAGTTTAATTACCAGCTATTGCCAATCTCTAACAACTGAACGCTTGAGGCCGAATTCTAATTGAACTGAACTTAAATCAAAATCAAAGCTGATTCTCAATCAATCACAATTTCAAAACCACAGTATACTACATCATGTGCTTGGTTAAACCCTAAGTTGATTAAAGTTTATGCTAGTTAACAAATTCACAACACAGGTTCATATAACAATTGAAAGCAGACATATTCAGGACATTCAACTGGTTAAACAGTTCAGTTCAAAGGGGAAAACGAAATACATTAACAGGTTCATTTTAACTTGACTTTAGCACAAAAAGAACACGATGACAAACATAATGGGATGGGCAAAGTGAATTATTATCATATTTCTGGCACTCAAGCACGAGAAACTAATTGATGAAACTTAATCAATCGAATATACAGGCTAATACAACAACAACAACAACAACAACAACAACAACAACCTAGTATAATCCCACTTGGTGGGGTCTGGGGAGGGTAGTGTGTACGCAGACCTTACCCCTACCCTTGGGTAGAGAGGCTGTTTCCAAATAGACCCCCGGCATCCTTCCCTCCAAGAACTTCCCACCTTGCTCTTGGGGAGACTCGAACTCACAACCTCTCAGTTGGAAGTGGGGGTTGCTTACCATCAGAGCAACCCCTCTAATACATATAACAATTAATTGACAAACAATCAGAGAAAATAGGCCACCAAATGAATTCAATTATTTTGTACAGAACAAGGGACATATGAAGTTAATTACTCGACGACATTAATCAACTCGACTATGTAATAATTAACAACAGACAGAAGAAATAATCGACCAAATAAAAGATCTTTTTTGAAGATGGACAGAACTAATAAAAGGAAAATTGAAAAATTACTAAGAACTTAAAATAAATAACAGATACCAATAACATTAAAGAACTAAAGCGATGGTAAGTTACCTTAGAAACTCAACTCAGACGACCTCAGGAATTGAACCCTTGACTCGTACTTATTTGAGGTCTAACGACCTTATTCGAGTGCTCTCCACTGAGAACACTTCAAATAAAGTCAATTAGACCCCAAGTCTTCCATAAATTTGGATTGGTTCCACGATTTGGAATTTCTATGGTTCTTATGTTCGATTTGGGGTTCGAACGTTTCTATTTAGATTCGAACCAAACCAAGAGAGGTTTGGTAACAAGGGAGGTCAGGGGGGATGCCTGGTGTGAGTTTGGGCTTGGTTGGGGTAGGGTCGAGTTCTGCTCGAATCTTCAAATAAAGATTCGAGAAGTTCCAGTTTAATTCGAGCTAAATGGTTCATGGATTTTCATTGGGGGTGGTTAGATGGTCTAAGGATGTTAATTTGGGGGTCATCGGAGCAAGGGCCGTTGTGTTTCAGGCGAAGGGAAAGGGTGGCGGCGCTAGGGTTTCATTCATGTTCGTCTCTAATTGAAAGAGACGATGAACAGGAGATAGGGGGTTTTGGTTTGGGGGGCTGGGTTAGGAGATTAGGATTGTATTGTAGGGGGTTGGTGTGATCTTGACCGTTGGATCGTTGATGATCAAAAGCCTTGATCTTTTCACTTATATTAAACGGTATCGTTTGGATTAGTGGGGGAACGGGTTGAACCGGGTAACAGGAATGGGTTATGTGACGGGTTGAGGGGTGTGTTGTGAGCCGTTGGATCAGGATAGATAAATGATTCAGATTGAAGACGCCTAAACGACGTCGTTTGGGTTAAGGTGGGAGCTGAACTGGACCGTTAGATATGTTTGATCGACGGTCCAGATCTGAGGCGCCAAAAAGGCGATGTTTGAAGGTCTGGGGGATCAGGGACCTAGACTGGGTCGTTCAAGTGCTTTGGGACTGGCTTGTTTGGTCCAATTTTTGGCCCAATCCGAGTTTTCCTTCTTTTTTTTCAGCTTTTTCTTTTCTTCTTTTAATTTCTATTTACACAAAATTCCTAAATAAAATGTAAAACCAAAATTTAAACCATAAAAATATTAATCAACCCCTAACAACACATAAGTTAAAATATTTGATTCAATAAAATCACATAATGACAGAAAATAAAACAACAATGCATATTTTTGTGATTTTTACTTTTAAAACCAAATTATGGTTTAATTAATTCCTAAAAATGCAAAATTAATTCCTAATGCATGCAACATATATTTTTTATATTTTTCACTAATAAAAATAAATATTCAAACAGACAAAACTACTAGTACTATCCAAAATGCTACGCAAATTCTCAAAATAAGGATAATTTATTTTATTTTTTTATTTCTTTCGGAGTAATTATCGTGAAGCAAAAATCATGTGCTCACAACTGGATATGGACATGGCCTTAATATTGTGGACGGCCTTGTTGTTTGAGCGATATTGGGCTTGTGATGGCGAAGGCTTACAGTCTGGGCCTTGATTCAACCGTGATTGGATTTATGATTTTTATGGCGAAGGTGCACAGCTTGAGTCCCGGTTCAACTTGTACTTGAACTTTTTAGCGAAGGTGCATAACCTGAGCCGTTGTTCAACCGTAGTTGAATCTCGAAATTTTTTATGGCGAAGGCGTATGGCCTTAGTCCTTGTTCAATTCGTGGTTGAACTTTTTGGGCGAAGGCACGTAACCTTAGTCATTGTTCAACCGTAGTTGAATCTTGCAATTTCCGATGGCGAAGGCACATGGCCTAAGTTCCAGTTAAACTTGTAGTCTAACTTTCAGTGAAGGCGTATAGCCTGAGTCGCTGTTCCATCGTGGGTGAATCTTGCAATTTTTGATGGCGAAAGCGCATGACCTTAGTCCCAGTTCAACTTGTAGTTGAACTTTCAATGGAAACGCACAGCCTGAGTCTTTGTTCAACCGTAGTTGAATCTTGTAATTTTTGGTAGCGAAGGCGCATGGCCTAAGTCTCAGTTCAAATTGTAGTTGAAATTTTTGGGCGAAGGAACGTAGCCTGAGTCCTAGTTCAATCGTAATAGCGAAGGCGCATAGCCTGAGTCTCAGTTCAAATTGTTGTTGAATTTTTGGGCGAAGGAACATAACTAGTTCAACCGTAGTTGAACCTTGATAATGTGGCGAAGGCACATAGCCTTAGTTCCAGTTCGACCGTAGTTGAACCTTGATAATCTTTACGGCGAAGGCACATAGCCTGAGTCCCAGTTCAACTGTAGTTGAACATTGACAATATGTGGCGAAGGCACATAGCCTGATTCCCAGTTCGACCGTAGTTGAACCTTGATAATCTTTACGGCGAAGGCACATAACCTGAGTCCTAGTTCAATCGTAGTTGAACCTTGATAATTTTTATGGCGAAGGCGCATAGCCTGGGTCCTAGTTCAATCGTAGTTGAACCTTGATAATTTTTATGGCGAAGGCACATAGCCTGAGTCCCAGTTCGACCGTAGTTGAACCATGATAATTTTTATGGCGAAGGCACATAGCCTGAGTCCTAGTTCAACCGTAGTTGAACCTTGATAATTTTTGGTGGCAAAGGCACATAGCCTAACTCCCAGTTCAATCGTAGTTGAACCTTGATAGTGGCGAATGAACATAGCCTGAGTCCCAGTTCAACCGTAGTTGAACGTTGATGATTATTGTGGCGAAGGCACAAAGCCTGGATCTGGTTATGTTGGTGTTTGAGGGCTGAAGCTCAATTTTGATTCTAGATCTTTGGCAGCTCACGCGTTATCTTCCCAACCGGGGTATGTAGGCTGGCTCGAGGTGACTCTTGGTTCAAGATACCTTCATGCCGATTTTCGGCTGGGTCCCGTATCAGGGATGCGGGAGGTGCCTTACAGAGATCCTCTCTTAGGAAGAGGGGGGAAATGCTTCTTCTTCATGTTGCACTATCCGAGAGAGGAGTGGCAGAGGAGTTGGGTATCACTTTTAGATCTTCGAGTTCCTTTGGTCCAACATACTACTTTAGCTTGTTCGAGCTGGGTTATTCTTTGACGTTTCTTTCCTTTTGGCCCGGGGAAGAACTACCTGATTCTGCTATGAAGTCCCCATAGATTGTGCCAAATTGTTTAGATCAAAGTTCTCACACACTTTATAAGTATAAAACAAACAAAATAATTTGAGGGCCAATCATAGCAGATCGTAATAAATCAAAGGACTGAATAAAAGGAACAAGTAACAAGCTATTTTATATGAAGAAGAGATGTATGGGAAGATTTTTATTGAATATATTGATTTGGTTTGCCTCTCCACTGAGAGATTTAGAGCCTTACAATGATATTCTCTCTTTTCTCCATAATCGTGATGAAGAAGAAGAAGCAGCCCCCTTTTTAGGTCCGTGACCACGCCGGTGTATGTCTTGTGTGATGATAGACAGGCCGTAGCCTCCCTGATAACGTCCCTACCTATGAACTATTAACGATTAAAAGCGGTCATACCACTTGTAATTTATACTTTAGCTTTTGAAATAATTAATATCGTTTGGGGATCACATTTTGACATATACACCATGTATATTAATACATTAATATACAAAGAAAACTGTTATATACACCATGCATTCAGTGAATTATTTTCTTCTTCTATTTCTTATCAATTTTAGAGGCTAATGTGATGGAATGAATAATATTAATGAGTTTCACCTTTTTTGTTGCCATGCAATTTTGCAGTTTACAATAAGTAGGGAAGATAAAAGAATTTTAAGATTTTGCCTTACCAGGTGAGAGAAAAAAGGAAAAAAGTGAGATTTTTGGTTCATAATGTTGGAGAGATTAGTGGAGAAATAATTGTTTGGCTCAAAAGTTATATTCGCACTTTATAAGCTTAAAAATAATCTAAAATAGATAAGGGTAAATCGTAGTCAAATATAATGAGATGATTATTCTGTTATTATCGTCGTGGATATCAAAGTGTGAATAACTAGTAAGAATGTTAGAATGAGAGATAATTCATGTTAGAGAGAGAGAGAGACTAAAAGAGTTGTGTCATTCAGAATCACCACCCTATTACAAGATGAAGGTCTCCTTTATATAGTAGGAGACCCTCCTAGAAATAATCTAAGAAAAAGTACAAAAGTAGGTGGTTTCTGCGTGCTAAAGTTGCAAGACCCTAAACGACACGCCTTTACTTTATCAACTGGGTCGTGCCATCACTAGGGTCGAACTTATCATAATGGACGTGCCCACTCGGTGTGGGTACGTTGAGAGCCAAATTTTACCCTTTACAGTTAGTCCCTCTGTTTGTTGGAGACGTGCTCGATGACCGTCTTCAATGGACGGACATGCATACTTCGCTTTTACGAAAATCTGGTCACACCTATAGGCACCTCTTTCAAAGGACATAAGCGTGTGTAATATTTTTGAGCCATTGACATACGATCCCTTTTTCTAGAATGACATCACTGGTCACGTGTGCCATCATTATACTTGTTCCCGACATGATTCAGAGCATGACGTGACGTTTTGATTTCCGGTGCCAGCTTTCGAATTGTGCCTTTTTGATTTCCCTATATATTATCCCTATAAATAGAGGAGTCGTTCAATGTGATTCATCTTTCGAACCCTTGGAAAGTGTCCCTTTATTTCTTTCTTTATCTTTCTTTCTGGTAATTGCTGCTTCATTTCAGAACTACTATTTTTTAGGGATATTACCTCTTGTCGTTGACACCTTTCTTCCTAAATTACACCATGGTAAAGCATCGTCAAGACAGCAAAAAGACTAAGGATAATGCCCCTTCTAGGGCTCCGCCTGGTGAGGGGGAAGAAGTGGAGAAAACCCTCGTTCCCCTAACGGTGGATAATATCCTTCCGAAAAACCTGAGTATTCGAACTGACTTCAACTCGAAATTCCCCTCTCTTCCTTGGGAGCCCAGTGAGTTATTTTAGTCTCACCTAGACACCCTCATAACTACGTACAACATCCTTGACCATGCTAATGTGCATAGGCCCGGGTTCTGCACGTTCTACAACTGTGCGCTTAGGATTGGATACAACTTTCTGATTAACCCTCTAGCGGAGGAGCTTTGCCGCTTCTACCACGTATGACCGGCTCAGCTCACACCTTATGCCATGAAGGTATGCCGAATTCTCACCACGCTTGCGGGAGAGGCCGGGAATGTAGTTTCTGTTCATCACCTGCTACAGATGTTTAGCCCTAGCTACATGAGATTTACCATGCTCCAATTGAGGAGCCGTGGTAAAAAGATCTTTGTGGTGAAATCTGACAACAAATCTAACATTAACTTTTGGCGCTAATACTTTTATATCAGGACGAGACACCTGGTATCCAACCCCGAAGGGTTCCCAAAGATGTGGAACTCAGAATGTACGTAACCTTGTATGTGATTTTGTGATATTTTTTCCCAGGCAACTCATCCATTGTTATTTCTTCGTATTCTATTTTGTAGTGGCGGCTCACCCTCCCCGAACTATTGGTGACATCAAGTCGTGGGTGGAGATATTGATACCGTATGCGTAGGAGTGCCATACCTGGCCCTCATTACGTAAATTGTACGGCGTAGCAGGTTGTAATAATTTTGGTTTTGGCTTGAAGTTTCCTTTAGTTTTGGTTATCTAACGTACTCATACTGGCAGGTCAGATTGCTTCTAAAAAGAAGAAGAAGATTATCGTTGTCCCATCTGGGGTTGAGGTCAATTCAGATGATGAGGCAGTATCACGCGGCTCGCCTAGTGATAGCGCTCTTGCGGCTTCTCAACAGGGGGTTGCGCTGGTGGTGGTATCTGAGTTGACGCCTGAAGCTGTTCCAGTGATGACACCTGAGACGCGCCAATAACGATGCCTGAGGCCGTGCCTATGATGGTGCCTGAAGCCACAATAGCGGAGGAGACTTCTGAAGGCGAAGAGTCGCTAGAGAGAAAGAGGCGGCGACTTATTACCAGCAAGAGAATTATGACTGAGGGAGTGAGGCCTAATGAGCCCCTTTGAGAGACGAGGCCAGTTTTTATGGCTGAGGCCATTTGTTCAGAGAGATTGGCCCCTCGGATAATAACCACCACTGTCAGCCCAGCCCGTGCCCTAGAAGGCGGGTCGTCTTCTGCAGTTAGGGGAACAAGCGTAAAAATTGAGAGGATGGGCTCTGAGCCCGCTCTTGGAGAAGCAACGGGGGACTCATCCCGCGTGGAGATGAGGGCGGGTAGGTCTACTCACTGAATTGTGATCCCTGACAGGTATAACTTGTTAGAGGATAGCGACCAAGCCGCAACAGACATGACCTTCTTATGTGCGGCTGCAGAGCATGAAACGCTGAAAAGCATTAGTAACTGGGATTTGTTGATGAGGGTCTCCAGTGCAGCTTTGCAGGTAGCTTCCAGTTTTACTTTTATGAGTCGTAAAGGTGACTTTGGTATGTACTGACTTGTATTTCCTTTCTTCTTTTCAGACCCTCATCTTGGAGGTGGAGAGAAGGTGGCATAAACAAAAGAAGGAAACCACCTTTAATAAAATAGGGAAGAAATACAAGGAGTTCCATGCCAAGCATCAGGCATTTCCAGATGTACTCAAATGAGACCATCAGTTTCGTATGTTCCGTGAGGGTCTTGAAGAATTGGAAGCTCTGTTCAAGAAGAGGGTGGCCGAGCTGGAGGAGGTTGACGAGTAGCTGATTGTTGCTTTGGCTCGAAACATCCAGCTGGAGACTCTCCTTCACTCAAAAGAGGAGGAACTGGAGATAAGTTGTAGGGTAGCGCGGAGGCTACGGAAATGCAGACCTAGGTCACGACCCTCATAATCGAGCGTGATGCCAGGATAGCCGAGGTTGAAGTCCTCAGGTGAACTACCCCATAAGACGCTACGCATCGTGATGCGCATGAGATATGGGTGTACCATGATGCCAGGTTGGTCGTATTTCAAGAGTTCTTGTCGGCAGGTCGGCTTCTGAGGTGGAAGTTAAAAGGCAACGTAACTTAGTCCGTGTTGCCCGTGAAGTGGCTGGCTATAGCTCCGACTCGCTAGGTAGGGAGGACTATAACTCTGAGGACGTCAACCGTATGGACTCTAGTTCATGGATTTCTAAGACTTATCAGCCTGGAAATGGCAATGGACCGGACAGCGATCACGCGGGTCGTAATGGAGGAAGCGGCGCAGGCTCTTAGGAATTTGTATATATATTTTTTGTGTAAATTGGGCCTTTTTTCTAAGGTCATATGTACGTATACTTTTGGAGATAATGGAATATGACATTTTTCTATTGCTATTCTTCTTTTGTTCCTTAGAGCTTTTATTGCGTTTTGATTGGTGCTTTCGCGCTTTCTGCTGTAGTTTAAGCTAGGTTGGCATGGGTGGTTTCGACTGTCATCGAATTACTTGTTTGTCATAGTTGAACTGGGTCGACTATCGGTGTTGACGGCTTTAACTGGACTTAGTTAATGTCCTTAGTCTTGATGGAGTCGATGGCCTTAGCCAGACTTAGATTAACGACCTTAGTCGTGATGGAGTCGATGGCCTTAGCCATGATTGAATCGATGGCCTTAGCCATGATGAAATTGATGGTGTTGGCCTTTATCCATATAGGTGACTTCGACTGTCGTCAAGTCACTTATTTGTCCTAGTCGAATCTAGGTTGGCTGTTGGTGTCGATGACTTCAGCTGTAATAGGGTTGATGGCCTTAGCCATGATAAAATTGATGGTTTTGGCCATATGGGCTACTTAGACTGTCATCGAGTCACTTATTTGCTGTAGTCAAATCTAGGTCGTCTGTTGGCGGCGATGGCCTTAGCCATTATGAAAATTTATGGTTTCGGCCATATAGGTGACTTCAACTGTCATCGAGTCACTTGTTTTCCGTAGTCGAATCTAGGTCGATTGTTGGCCGCGGTGGCCTTAGCCATAATAAAATCGATGGCCTTAGTCATTATGGAGTTAATGGCTTTGGCCATATAGGTGACTTCGACTGTCATCGAGTCAGTTGTTTGCCGTAGTCGAATCTAGGTCGACCGTTGGTGGCGGTGGCCTTAGCCATAATAGAATTGATGGCCTTAGTCATGATGGAGTTGATGGCTTTTTCCATATAGGTGACTTCGACTGTCGTCGAGTCACTTGTTTTTCGTAGTCGAATATAAGGTTGTGGCCTTAGCCATAATAGAATTAATGTCCTTAGCCATGATGGAGTTGATGGCTTTGGCCATATAGGCGACTTCGACTATCGTTGAGTCACTTGTTTGCCATAGTCAAATCTAGGTCAACCGTTGGTAGCGGTGGCCTTAGCCGTGATGGTGTTGATGGCTTTGGCCATACAGGCGACTTCGACTGTCGTCGAGTCACTTGTTTGCCGTAGTCAAATCTAGGTTGACCGTTGGTGGCGGTGGCCTTAGCCATAATAGAATCGATGGTCTTAGCCATGATAGAGTTGATGGCTTTGGCCATATATGCGACTTCGATTGTCGTCAAGTCACTTGTTTGCTGTAGTCGAATCTAGGTCGACCGTTGGAGGCGGTGGCCTTCGCCATAATAGAATCGATGGCCTTATCCACTTATGCGCTTGTGATATGCTATATCCTTTTATTCTTTGGAGATGTCCGTAGCCTTTTGTACAATTGGATGTGGCCGTAGCCTTTTATACATTAGGGATGGTCGTAGCTCTTTATACATTGGAGATAGCCGTAGCCCTTTATGCTTTGGAGATGGCCGTATCTCTTTATACATTGGAGATGGTCGTAGCCCTTTATACATTGGAGATGATCGTAGACCTTTATACATTGGACAAGTCGTAGCTATTTATACATTGGAGATGGCCGTAGCCTTTTATACATTTGAGATCAAGCTAGTCCAGTCCCTTTATCATGTTGGCCTAGAGGTTGTATCGAGAGGCTGATATGGTAAACTGTTCTGCAAATATCTCTAAGTGTCCATTTCGCCCCCTCGTTAAAAATCTTGCCGAGAAAACCCAATTGGGACAAAACTCGGGTAAGGGAAAAAGAGTACGACTTAGGAGACGCCTTTCATAAGCGGAAATACTTGAGGTGGGAAACGTTCCAATATTTTTGGAGCATTTTTCCTTCCATTGTTTCCAAGTGAAATGCTCTTTTGCTGGCTGCTGCTGTGATTTTGTAGGGTCCTTCCCAGTTGGTGCCCAATTTTCCTTCACTTGGGTTTTTGGATGCCAATGTCTTGGCTTTGAGGACTAGTCTCCCACTTTGAGTGGTCTTACCTTCACCCCTTGTTACAGTATCTTTAGACTTGCTATTTTTGGGCCACCATTCTTATGTGGGCCGTTTCTCCTTCCTCGACTTCATCGAGGTCTTGGAGCCTGTTTGTGTTATTTTCTATTCCACTGGTATGTGAATACCTTAGGCTTAGTTCGCCGACCTCGACGGGTATGACCGCATCAGTTCCATAGATTAGCGAGTATGGAGTTTCCCAAGTGCTGGATTTGGGTGTGGTCCCGTGCACCCACAACACTTCGGGTAGCAGCTCGGTCCATAGACCTTAGGCGTCCTCAAGCTTCTTCTTCAATATTTTTAATATTTCTTTGTTGGAGGATTCTGCCTGGCCGTTAGCGGCCGGGTAATATGGCATGGAAAGTATCCTCTTGATGCGCTATTTCTCGAAAATTCGATCATTTTTTGACCGATGAACTGTCATCCGTTGTCACAACTGATTTTTATGGGGATGCCAAAGCGGCATATAATATTTTTCCATATGAAGGCGATCACCTCTTGTTCGCGTATTTGTGCGTACGCACCTGCTTCCACCCACTTTGAGAAATAGTTGGTTAAAACTAGTAAAAATTGTACCTTTCCCCATCTTGCGGGTAGGGGGCCGACTATGTCCATTCCCCATTTGATGAAAGGCTATGGAAAGGTGACTGAATGGAGGGCTTATCCTAGTTGGTGTATTGTGGGGGCATATTTTTGGCATTGTTCGCATCGGCGAACATATTCTGTTGCCTTCTTCTTCTTCATGGTGGGCCAGTATTAGCCGGCTCGTATGATGCATCATATGAGGGCATGGATACCTGTATGGGCGCCACAGTGGCCCTCGGGCACTTCTTCGAGTACCGACCTCATTTGGTGCGGCTCTAGGCACTTGGCCAAGGGTCCGCCAAACGCTCTTTTGTAGAAGTCATTGTTTATTAAGCAACACCGAGTGGCTTGCACGCGGGGTTTCTTTGCCTCTTTTTTGTCGAGAGGTAGCGTTCCGTCCTGCAGATAGGATGCAAACTGGTTGCGCCATTCCCAAGTCAAATTTAAAGAGAGTACCTCAGTGTGATCTATGGCGTAATGGAGGACGGTAATCATGCTTTCTTTGTTGAAGTTTTTAGTGGCCGTATCCAGCTTCGCTAGACCATCTGCTTTAATATTTTGTGCCCTCGAAATTTGTTCGAAGTAGCATTCGTCGATCTCATCCATTAACTTGCGAATTTCCGATTAGTATTTTTGCAATCTTTGTTGTTTGATCTGGTAAGTCCCAATGACTTGGTTTACTAAGAGTTGGGAATCACAGTAGAGGGTGAGTCGGCGAGCCCCATATTTGATGGCCATTTTCACACCTGCAATAACGGCCTCGTACTCGACCTCATTGTTAGTCATTTCAGGGCATCATATGGATTGGCGAATTGTTTTGCCTGTGGGAACCTCGAGGATGAGTCCCAGTCCTGATCTTGATGCATTGGCGGCACAATTAGTGTAGAGGACCCATAGGTCGTTATTTGTGGAGGCATGTTGTGCCTCAAGTTCTGCCTTCGGCAGGATTTCTACGCTAAAGTCGGCTATAAAATCGGCCAGAACTTGAGACTTGATGGCGGTTCTTGGGAGGTATGAGATGTCGTGCTCGTTGAGCTCAACGGCCCATCTGGTGAGCCGGCCTAATAATTCAGGCTTTTGTAAGACGCTCCTTAATGGGAAGGTCGTTACCCCTTTTATGGGGTGGCACTGAAAATAGTGTCGTAGCTTCCGTGAAGATACTACCAGTTCCAGCGCCAATCTCTTGAGGTGTGGGTACCAAGTTTCGGCGTCCACTAAGGTTTTGCTAATGTAATAGATAGGGGATTGTGCACCTTTGCTTTCCCGAACTAGGACAGCGCTAACAACAACCTCAGACACGGCCAGATACACCTAGCAGGGGTTCACCTGGGCTTTCTTTGACCAGTAGGGGCAGCGAAGACAAGTACGCCTTTAGCTTTCTCAAGGCTTCGACGTATTCCTCGTTCCACTATAGTCCTTGGTCTTTTTTCAGCACATTGAGAAGTTTATGGCACCTGTAGGATGACCGTGAGATGAATCTAGATAGAGCGGCTATACGCCCCCTCAGCTTCTGTACATGTTTCTTGCTACTTAGCACTTCAGGTATTGCGTCTATCGCCTTGATCTGGTCTGGTTGACCTCGATACCTCGTTGCAATATGAGAAACCCTAAGAATTTTCCTGAGGCCACACCAAAGGCGCATTTCTCGAGGTTCAACTTCATTCGGTACCTCCTTAGTATCTCGAAGGCCTCTTTCAGGTGGCCGATGTGGTCTTCTTTCTTTGCCAATTTTACCAGCATATCGTCGATATAGACTTCCATGATCTTACCAAATTTCTCTTTGAACATCTTGGTGGCCAGCCTTTGGTACGTGGCTCCTATATTTTTTAGCCCGAGGGGCATTACCTTGTAGCAATATGTCCCCTGGTAGGTGGTGAAAGTTGTTTTTTCCTGATCCTCCTCGACCATCGTGATTTGGTTGTAGGTATAGTATGTGTCTAGGAATCTTAGCAACTCATGCTCTGCGGTCGCGTCTATCAGCTGATCGATGTGGGGCAGTGGGAAAGAATCTTTCGGGCATGCCTTGTTCAAGTCGATGAAGTCCACACATATTCTCAACTTTCCATTTTTATTTTTGACCATGACGACACTGGCGACCATTTAGGGTAATTTGATTCCCTGATGTAGCCGTTGGCTAGAAGTTTGTCTACTTCATCGCTGACCGCTTCCTTAATAGCGGCGTTGAATTTTCTTCTCATTTTTCGCACGGGCGGGTGTAATGGGTCGACGTTTAGCTTGTGAGTGGCGATTTCTCGTGGGATCCCTGGCATATCTGAATGGGAAAAAGCAAACAGGTCTGCATGGTTAGATAAAAATTCACGATACTTACTTGGATTTGAGAGGTCGTGCCCGATGTAGGCTTTCTTTGTAGGGTCGTCGTTGTCCAGTTGGACTGGATCGAGGTCTTCGATCGTGGCCTTGCAGGCTTCTATGATATCAGGGTCTCTAATGGCGTTCCCTGTCGGATAGACTTTAGTCCCCGACATAGCTGATTGCTATGCCTCTACGCTCACCCCTTTAAGTTGTTTGATGTGGGCGCAGTCTTGAGCTATTTTATAGCATTCCTGAGTGATGCGAGGGCTCGCCTCAAATGCTGAATACTCCCCATGGGGTGGGAACTTTGATCATTTGATAGAAGCTCGACGGGACTGCTCTCATGGCATGGATCCACGGGCGTCCGATGATGGTGTTTTATTTTGTTTCCTCGTTCATCACGTGAAATTTGTTTCCAACGTGATCCATCCTGCTAGGACGGGTAGTGATATCTCCCTGGAGTTTTGTTCCACATCATTACTGAAACCAGTTAGTGTTATGCAACGCGGTATTATCTTATCCTCGAATCCATTAGTACGAGGACCCTCGGGTGGATAATACAGGCGCTGCTACCGTCATCAACCATGATTATTATTACATTCATATTTTTTATATGTATAGTGATAACTAAAGCATCGTAATGAGAGAAAGACAAACCGTCGGCATTGGACTTATCGAAGATGATACTATCTTCGAAGTCGTCATATCATTCGTGGGCGATGGATTGCTTCACCTTGTGTGTAGTTGTGAATTTGACATGATTGATCGTCCAGTTTTCACCGTCTCCGATGATCATGTTGATTGTGCGTGTTGGTGAAGGCGTCTTTGGTGACCTGTGGGGTTGTTCCCGTCCACGTGCAAAGTATATTTTTTCCTTTGTCACTGAGTAGCTCTCTCAAGAACCCTTGGTTCAACATCCGGACCACCTCTTGCCGTAGGCCTATGTAGTCTTCGATTTTGTGCCGTCGTTCCTGGTAGAACTCGCATAGGGCATTTTATGTTCTGGTGGCGGGGTCTGACTTCATCTTTGTCTTTCATTGCGCCTTGTTTCCCAGCTTCTCAAGTGCGTACACTATCTCTGAAGGGGTGACATAAAAATTATGGGCAGATAAGAAAGGTGGTATACCTCTATCGTTTTGTAGTAGAGCAACATGTCGCTGTAGTGTGTCCACGTGCCTAGGTGGCGGTGGGTGAGAGGATCTGATGTAGGGTTGGTGTCTCTCTCTATTGGGATGCGATACTTGTTCACGTCATCCTTCGTTGCATCGTTCCCTCCTGATTTTTGGGTGTATTGTTGTTAAACGTTGGGTTGACCCGTTGAGGTCGTCCTCATCTACACGTACCTCAGTGCAGTAGGCATTGTGGATTTCTTCTCACGTGGTGGGAGGATACTCATAAGGCGACTTAGTAGTTTTTTGGTTGCCCTCGAGATGTCCCTGCTTAACCCGTTTTGAAAAGCAGCGACCGCCATGCCTTCCGACAAGTTTGTACGCTCATCCTTACTTTGATAAATCTGGATAGGAAACCCCTGAGTCCTTCTCATGTGGTTTGCTGAACAGCAAAAAATCGTTGACTCTTGCGTTTGCGTTCTTAGCTTCTGCATGGGCGGTGAAAAACTTGTATGCCATTTCCTCGAACGTAGAAATGATCTTGGCAGGTAGCTGGGAATACCAGGGTAGTACTCCTCCTGTAAGTGTTTCGCGAACTTCTTCAGCAGCACGGGCGGTACCTGTTCTTTGTACAGGTCGTTACCTTTTACATTTGTGACGTAGTGGTTCAGGTGATCCTCGGGATCTGTAGTTCTGTCGTACACTCTTAAATAAGGAGGCATTTTGAAGGTTTTTGGAATGGAGTACGGTGCGGCCTCTTTCGTGTAAGGTTGTTCAACAAACCTCCCCATGTCACGCTTTGGCAGCTGCTTGGGAGCACCAGAGATCTTGTCTACCCTCTCCTGGTGTTCCTTTATCTGGTCACGAAGTGGCTTGTTTTGTTTTCCACTTCCTCCATCTTCTTGAGGATGGCTATGAGCGTGCCACCGTTGGCCCGAGTATCGATGAGCACATTATTTGCTCGTACGATCTAGGGTTCACCTTCAGCTGCAGCAAGGTATACTGTTGGCATGCATCTGACATTGTTTTGGGGTGACTTTCCAACAAGGAAACTTACAGTACTCGTTAACCATTCTTCCAATAGTTTCCTGAACTCTGGGGGTGCTTCTTTAGTTGTAGATGTAGAAGCCTCCTTTTTGGGTGAGATCGCCAGATCTTCATTATCTTTAGCTTGCAAAGAAAGAATGTGAAGAAATTTTGGAATTTGATCTGATAGAGCCATCAGACTCACAATGGGCATGCGAAGCATTTTTTGTCAATAAAAGAGCTGAACAGACAAGAAGAAAACTCAGGTTAGTCATCAATTACCAGCCACTTAACCATTTCCTCCAAGATGATAAGTTCCCTATCCCAAATAAACTTATCTTTTTCTCTCATTTAGCCAAGGCCAAATATTTTTCCAAGTTTGATTTAATATCCCGAGCAATCTCCTATGGTGCTAGGGGTTGCATTCAAGAAATCCTCTACACCTGCTTCGTTGAGAGGACCCATGAGGTCGGTTCTGACATCTGCTATCACTTTCATTATTGCATTGTTGTCAGCCATCTTTTGTTTGTGTGTTGTAGAGAAGTGTTTTCGATGGTTATCTAGGTAGAAATTATGGTTTTGATTCCCGAAATCCCCACAGACGACGCCAAATTGTTTGGCTTAAAAGTTATATTCACATTTTATTAGCTTAAAAACAATCTAAAATGGATAATGGTAAATCGTAATTAAATATAATGAGTCCTAGAGATGATTATTGTGTTAAGATCGTTGTGGATCGGAAATTGTGAAGAACTAGTAAGAATTTTAGAATGAGAGAGAATGCGTGTTAGAGGTAGAGATAGAAAGAGAGAGTAAAATAGTTGTATCATTCAGAATCACCACCCTATTACAAGGTGAAGGTATCCTTTATATAGTAGGAGACCTTTCTCGAAATAATAAAAGAAAAAGTACAAAAGTAGGTGGCTTCTGCGTACTAAAGAAGCAAGTCCCTAAACGACGTTGCCTTTCCTTTATCAACTGGGTCGTGCCCTCACTCAGGTCGACCTTATCATAATGGATGTACCCACTCGGCGTGGGGACGTTGAGAGCCAGATTTACCCTATACAATAATTATTATAATTTTAGAAATTTGGTGAAATATGGGAGACTTTTAATTTCTAGTACATCATCCCTTGAATCATGAATTAGTTTCAGAAATAAAGACTAATGGTAACATATCAATTTGAGACGTGCTATATATGTAAATAAATGTGTATATGAAATAAAACAAAAGTAATATTGTTTATATAAATATTTGCTTGCTAGTGGCCCTACAACGTACAAATCTCATTCATTTGTTTTTAAGGCGAACGGTACAAATAGCCACTAAAAGCACTGGATTTTATTTTAAAGCCACTATTTTTAATGTATTTAGACTTTAGCCACTCCTTTAATAAACTTATACCTGACTGAATGAAAATACCCTTCTGGTACAAGTTATACCTACGCTAACACAAGCATCAGTTACACAAAACAAAAGAAGCGAGAAGCAGCAGCAGTTACGCAGAAGCGGCGATCAACTGAGGATGAACTACCATTTCTCTTCTGATTTCAAAAATTCAGTATTCTAATCCAAAAAAAAAACACCAGTGATAAATAGTAATTTGTACTTTCATGTGTTTCTATCGGTTTTTATTTTCCAATAGTTATACTTTTTAGATCTGTATTGATTTGATTATATAGTACATAAGAGTTTGATTTTTTTGAATTTTTAGATTAATAAATTTAAGGACATCGCCTCTTATGATAATTTTGTATTCCGAATATAGCATCTTCATTTTGAAAATTGAATTCAAAAATTAAGAACACAACGTCCTTAACATTGATTCTACTGGCCCCATTTTGCAAAGTGAATTAAAAAACTTAAGGACAAAATGTCCTTCACTTTGTTGTTGTTCTTCTGTATACAAAGTCGGTAGCTTGGTTTTCAAATTCTATGTTTCAATTTATGGTTCAAAAGTTAAGGACTGACAGTCCTTAACTTTTAATTTCATGTTTAAATGTTATGGACTGGCAGTCCTTAACTTTAATTCCATGTTTAAATAAGTCCTTAGCTTTTAATTTATGGTTCAAAAGTTAAAGACTGGCAATCCTTAACTTTTAATTTCATATTTAAATGTTAAGGACTGGCGGTCCTTAACTTTAATTTCCATATATAAATGTTAAAGGACAGGCAGTCCTTAGCTTCTGGCTCAAAAATTAAGGACACACAGTCTTTAAGTTTTAATTCTGGTTCAAAAGGTATGGACTTCTAGTCCTTAACTTTTAATTCCATGTTTAAATGTTAAGGACTGGAAGTCCTTAACTTTTAATTCCATGTTAAATGTTAAGGACTGGCAGTCCTTAACTTTTAATTCCATGTTTAAATGTTAAGGACTGGCAGTGCTTAACTTTTAATTTCGTGTTTAAATGTTAAGGACTTGACAGTGCTTGACTTTTAATTACATGTTTAAATTTCTGAATCAAAAGTTAATGATTGCAGTCGTTAACTTTTATTTCCATGTTTAATGTTAAGGACAGGCAGTCCTTACCTTGGTCTTGCACTTACAGTACACGTTCTTAATTATACAAGGAATGCTTTATAATGTATGTTCTCTGTTTCCCATTCTCTTGACTTGCAGGACGAAAACAATACGCATAATAGTTATTTTTAATGGTAGATGGACTGAAGACTGTAAATATCTTGATCATCAAACAAACCTTTTCCTAGCACCTGAGTCAATTCGGTTTGAAGATTTCATTAAACAGATTTTTCAGCTTATTGAATTGGATAGAGAAAAGTTTGAAGTAGTGATATGGTTTGATATCAACCTTGGAACAAGCAAAGGAATGCATGTATCCAAAGATTTAGATCTTCACACGTGTATAGAGTTTCTTTAAACACATTCACTCTTCAAGTGCTATCATTTCACAGTTGATATTTCGGAAAGAGTTTTTACGTCAACAAGCAATGAACATGTCAACACAGAAACTCAACATGACAATCAAGAGCGATGCCAATAGATAGTTGAAATAGATATGTTTGAAGTTCAACCATTAAATGAAGAGGTTCATCAAACATTTGATTATATTCAAGTAGAAGGACAAAGCATTATAGAGATTGATAACAAACAAGCTTTGGGTATTCCAGTCTTAGAGAGTGCACCGGTAATCGAAGAAGTTGCTGACAAAACCTGTACTCAAATAAGTAGACAAAGATTAAATTTGAAACAAAAGAATCCCCAACTAAGATATTAAGAGAAAATGCTTCATTGGATGAAATAAAAGTCAGATCAATATTTGATAAGAAGAATAGTATATTAACTATTTTTCCAATATAGCAATCAAAGGACATTTTATATTCACGGTTGTTAGATAAAGATCAACAAGATGTTCGTTGACATGCAATGATGATAGGTGTTGTTGGTGTGTGCGTGCTTTTAGAATTAAAGATTCAATATTGTCCAAGATAGTAAGATTGAGAAAAAGCATGATTTCTCTGTTAACACTAGGAAAGAAGATCAAAGGCATGCTACTTCAAAGTTGATTAGTGGTTACATTATCGACAATCTTCGGGACCCAAGATTTGAAGTTACACAATCTTTTGTCATCGCAGAGATGCAAAAACTGCATGGACTAGACATTGGATATCACAAGGCGTGGCGTGCTATTCAACATGCTTCCGCTTTAATAAGAGTTCTTCTTCCGAAGAAAATTATAAATTATTGTGTTCATACTTGTATATGATGACAAGTAAAACCCGGGAACGTATACTAACATAAAAATAGACGACAACAGCAGGTAAACAATTTAGGACATGTTATCTTTAACCTTCTTAACTTTTGACTAGTAACCAGAAGTTGAGGACTGCCTATTCTTAAGTTTTGAACTTGTAATTAAAAGTTAAGGACTTCCAGTCCTTAAGTTTTGAACTTTGAAAAAAAAGTTTAGGACAACATGTCCTTAACTTTATAACTTGTAAATGTAAGTTAAGGACTGACTGTCCTAAACTTTAGGTGTTTTAACCTTGTTTTATATTGTATTTTCAGGTTTCTTTATTTGTTTTATGCATATGGATCATCAATAGCTGGTTGGAATCATTGTAGACCAGTGATTGATTTTGATGCAAATTTTTGGAATTCACAATATCGTGGTGTTTTAATGATTTCAGTTTGAAAAGATGCAAATAACCAAATTTTCCCATTAGCCTTTGGAATAGTAGAATCTTAAAACAACAATTTCTATGAGTGGTACTTTAGTCAGCTTCGCAAAGCAATTGGGAGCCGTGAGAATTTGAGTTTTTTATAAGACATGCATCACGCTATTGCAAATGGTATTGCAAAGGTATATCCTGAAATCCATCATGGGATTTGCATCTATCATTTGGAGCAGAACCTAAAGCGAAGGAAGGTGAAAGGTGAGGTCATAAAACTTTTCCAAACTGCTGCAAAAGTATACATGTACAAATAATTTGATCTACACATGTCAGATATTGCAAATGTAGATAAGAAGACTTATGACTACTTAATGGAAGAACCACCTGAAAGATGGGCACGTTCTTGTTGTCCACGACGAAGATACGACATGCTCAACAAACATAGTTGAGTCAATGAATTCAGTCCTATTAGAAGCAAGGGAGCTGCCTATACTAAGAATGATGCTTTTTTTTCATGTGAATCTACAACATTGGTTTTATGAATGAAGAAATAAAGCAGAAGGAACATTTTATGATGTTTCTTGTTGGATAGGGGAGGAATTGAAGAAAACAATAGATTCAGCATTTACTTTGAATATAAGTATTATGTTCTATGTTTATATTATGATTTTAATATTATTTAACATAATGTACTCACCTATAATTTTTAAACATTGAAGGCCTTCCCTGTTGATTCATGGAGTTCTAGAGTTGAAGAAGAAGGAATAACTTTCTTGGTGGACTTAATCAAAAGAACATGTGATTGTTTTTAGTTCCAATTTGATGAATTACCATGCATACATGCAATTGCAGTTATCGAGAAGAGAAACATCAAGAAGTCCGACTTTTGTTTGCACTGGTACTTAAAGGAATCTTGGCTGGAAACATATGAAAGACAAATACATCCTGTAGGACATACTGATTCTTGGATTGTACCAGAGAGTGTTAATTCACAAATTGTTAAGCCTCCAGATTTCAAAGTGCCACTAGGTAGAAGGCAAATAAAAAGGCATATTACCGAGCCATCAAAAATAACATTCAAATATGGTCGTTGCAGAAGAATTGGTTATAATAGAACAACTTGTATATATTCTCTGGCACTCCATCCAATTTAAAGAAAGCATAGAGAAGAGTAGATATATCCACTTATGTTTATCGACTCTTTTAAGTTTATGTTATAGATTGTAATCATTATTATTATAATTTGAGCAGATGTCTGGATTTTCAATATTTCTATCTTGTTAACTTTTTTTAATTTCTTTTGAGTTCATCAATTAAAAGTTACGGATAAGAGTTAGTAATTTCAACTTCCAATTTCAAAACTTAAGGACTGTCGGTCCTTAACTTTGAATTCAAGTTCAAAAGTTAAGGAAATGAGGTCCTTAAGTTATAGTACCATGTTCAAAACTTAAGGACTGTCGGTCCTTAACTTTGAATTTCAAGTTCAAAAGTTAAGGACATGAGGCCCTTAAGTTATAATACCATATTCAAAACTTAAGGAGTGTCGGTCCTTAACTTTGAATTTCAAGTTCAAAAGTTAAGGACATGAGGTCCGTAAGTTATAGTACCATGTTCAAAACTTAGGGACTGTTGGTCCTTAACTTTGAATTTTAAGTTCAAAAGTTAAGGACATGAGATTATTTAATTATACATCCATGTTTAAACTTACGGACTGTTTGTCCTTAACTACACGAGTCCTCAAGTTTGAAATACAAGTTCAAAAGTTATGGACCGTCAGTCCTTAAGTTTGAATTACATTTTCAAATGTTAAGGACAAGAAGTTCTTAACTTTGTGTTTCAAGTTCAAAATTTAAGGACATGTGGTCCTTAACTTTGAATTTGAAGTTCTTTTACACTTGGTCATGAGCTAAATAATAATAAACTCAATGGACAAATAAACACTTGAGAGAAAGAACGAAATAAATAACAAGATACCTTGATAAGTGCCTTTTCACAAATTTACAGTGATGTGCCATAACAATTTACAACTAATTTTGCATAGATGTTACAAAAGAATTACACTATGCCAACAAAATATAAGTGTCTTTTCGCAAATTTAGAGAATATTTTCAGAAGTATCCTAAACTGGCAGAATGCTGAGGGCATGTAGCCTTTACAGAAAATTTACAAAAGAATACTACAATTTCTTTACAACTCCTTTGGACATAAAGTTTCATTTTCACTCTCATAATCATCACTAACATTTTCTGGTGGAGTATCATAACCACAAATTATTTTCCATTCACCATGCGCCCAAAGATTTGCAGCAAGTTCATTTCAAAAGTCTTTAATGACTTCAGGTTGGAATTGCTGAACTTCATTTCCAATCATCAGCAACTCGACAAATTTAATCAGGAATGCACCACAATCAGTCCTATGAGAAATGGAAGATATGCACTGAATTAAACAACATCTTAAGTACGTATAAATAATATAACGAATAACAAGACGTACGATCCAGTCTGGTGTGGTGATCTTTTCCATTGTATAGCAAATGTGTTGAAGACAATACCAAAAGACTTGTGATGTTTCTCAAACTGTGCAAACTTTAGCAAGTGGGGGAACATGCGTGCATACATTTCCATGTGGTTCATTCCTGCCTGATACAGCGCACTGTAAATGGAATCGTATACATCAATTTTTTTCTGATTCAAGTCCAACACTCCCAACAGAAAGTGTGTCATAACTTTATCATCTTCTGAAGGAAGGCGACATGGAAAAAAGATTTTATCAATCTCAGTACAAGCAATTCCACATCTATGGCTGTCCCCACACGTATATGGTGTCAAAAATAAATGATCATCACCAGCACACCAAAACTCATCATCAGCATCTTCACTAAAATCTTTAAACACAAGTGTCACGTAGTTATCAAAAAGAACATCAGCAGTTGTGCATCAATAAGGATGATCGCGAGGGTGGTAGCATTCCTTCTTCCTCAAATAATATAGCGCAATGTCAATATGCTTCATAAAAAGGCAAAAAATAAAACAAATCCATCAGTCATAAAATAATTTAAAAAATAATAAATTAAGAGTAAAAAAATAAATGCCTTGTGAATTATCTAACCTTATCATCAAGAACAAACTTGCAATCGGAAAGCTCAAGGAAGAATATTTTGCTACTGATATATTGATGATACAATTTAAATGGATTTTTCCTCAGACTATTATCATCAGCATACAAATCAATTTATCCCCTGAAAATTTTGAAAAATATCAAGTTAGAATTTAATCCAAAACTTAGCCTTTCATGTTGAAAAATTAACGACAGGCAGTCCTTAAATTGGAATTAGAAGTTCAAAAGCTATGGACACTTGGTCCTTAACTTATAGGTTCAAGTTTAAAACTTAAGGACTGTTTGTCCTTAAGTTTGAATTCAAAATTCAAAAGCTAAGGACAAGCAGTCCTTAAGTTTGAGTATGAAGTTCAAAAGCTAAAGACATTTGGTCCTTAACTTATATTCAAGTTTAGAACTTAAGGACTGTCTGTCCTAAACTTTGAATTCCAAGTTCATAACTTAAGGACAGACAGTCCTTAAGTATTAAACTTGAATCTATTATTTAGGGACAATTAGTCCTACAATTAGTCTTATGATAACAGAAGTTAAGGATATAGGGAAACACATTAAGAGACTTATTGTTTTTTGCGACCTCTCCTTTTCTCCTTGCCCAACCACACAGTGAATTTCTTCTTTAATTTTTCATCTTCTGAGGCATAATGAAAAATACACCCACGAGTATATGTTGATTTTATCCAACCAGAACTCTTCGGAGTATTGTTATTGTCTGCCTTGGAACTTACTGCTTTTCTCTCCTTATCAAAGGGAGATTTCAACTGCCAGCTTAGCTTCTTGTTCCTTTTACCTCTACCAAGTTCTTATTCAATATTTTATTCAACCTCCATAGTTAAAGCCGCATCAATGTCTATTTGTGTACTTGGAGGAGTAGCAGTAAGAAGAGAAAATGACGGACCATTATAACCAATACTGTTTCTCTTTCTTTTCCTCGTACATTGGTTAAGAGTGTCATCATTGGTGTCCTCTAATGGAGACATATATATATATATATATATATATATATATATATATATATATATATATACATACATACATATTAGTTTGTTGAAACTGGTCAAATGAAGAGACACATTTTCAATTGTGAATATAATATTTATGATACAATCAGTACCTGTCTTCTCCACACTACCTTCTTTTATTTTTTCAATAGACAACTCAGCTAAGATACTGTGTGCAGCATTTTCTTTTTCTTCCAGTTGAACATTTTCTTTATCTTTCACTTGTTCACCACGTTATTTAGGTTCTTCTTCACAAGATTCTGCAAAAATATTTACAAGAGCTAACATGTTAATAATATTTTATTAAAACAAACATATATAAAATTTTAAAAACACTATCTAATCATTTGAAATATTCAAGATCATCCCAGCTATATCATCACTTCATATGTTGAATCTACATATTTGGAACCAATCTCACTTTTGCCTATCTCTTGAGATTGTAGTCCAGTTTTCTCTTGAGACTGTACTCCAACTTCTTTGCTCACTCCAGCTTCCTCGCTTACTGCTTCAAAAGTTTTTGTAACATTTGCAATTAATACCCATTCTAATAATTCACTAAAACTAAGACACAATATATAATGAAAATTTTATTTATCCTTGATTGGCACAAGTTTGAACCACAAATTTTTCTTTGTATGACAGCGATGTAGAGATATCATATGTTCCTTCTAAACATTTACATACAATCTCACTGACACTTTTCCCCAATGGACTTGTTAAATCCTCATGTGATTGCAATCCACATACTCTACAAATTTTTTCTGGCACTCCTTTATCTTGTTGACTCTCCTGGTCTTGACATTCTCCTAAATCTTCAATGTCTGCATGCACATCCATAGTTTATACGTATTACTCTATTGAATATACATTTTAATGGAAAAAAATACAAAATCTATATCTAGCCTTTCCCAATATCAGTAACATTTTCAGTTTCATCATGTAGATGAGCATCTCTAAAATCAATATCATCACATTCATCGCCACCTGCATTTTCCTTGATTATACCAGTAGGCTCAGTAGCAGGACAATGATCATCAACTCCATCTTTTCTAAATGGAACACTAGATTCTCTATCTGTGTTCCTCTGATTAGCTTTCCCAAACATGTTCATCAAAGTATCAAGCTTTGATCCCAGAGTTTTCTTTAAATCCTGAGAAAGAAACTAAGTTAGAAAGATAAGGACTGGTTCAAAACTTAAGGACATGTCGTCCTTAAGTTTGCATACCAAGTTTAAAACTTAAGGACAGACAGTCCTTAAGTTTGAATTCCAAATTCAAAAGTTGAGGACAAGATGTCCTTAACTTTGAATTCCAAGTTCATAAGTTAAGGACAGGAAGTCCTTAAGTTTTATTTCCAAGTTCAAAATTTAAAGACACAGAATCCGAAAGTTCGACTAACTGAAATTACCTTGATTTCATTCTCAATCCTTTTTTCTGATACAATAATTTTCTGATTAACTCTGGTAACTTCAGCTTGCAAATCCTTCTTAAAACTATTTGATAATCTCTGAATCAAAAAAATAATATAAAAAAAAGTGTTGGCAAGCAAGAAATAATAAAATAAAACTTATATGATTCAAATGCAGAAATACATACTCTAACAATTTCTTTAAGTATGCCTTCGTAAAATTGTGTAGAAGAAGACCTTGAGCTTTGATCTTGTGAAATTGACTCCTCAACACGTAGAGGCTCTGTATCTTCTTCTTCCACAGGAATAAAGGGTGACACCTCAATCAACTTAAACAACTATTATATAAGAAAAAGTAAATATAAGTATACATAGCTAAAACAAATAATCAAAAAAGTAGATAGTAATTACATTAACTTACTATTACATTATGGAAATATTTTCTACAAAGAGCATCAAATTGTGGAGATTTCATTTTAGAATAACATAACATTCAAGGATAACCAGATTCTTTGAAGTTCACAAATTTTTTCTCTTGGAAAATAGGAAGTACTTCCATAATCCAAACACAAAAGGCAGACGGAAAGCCAACTAAAGTGTAGCTATCCTTCTCTTTTTCTTTCTCTTTCTCCTTCTCAACCTCATTCTCATTTGGCTTCAAGACACTCTTCAATGATTTTACTAGCGTCTCATAAGCAAGAGAGCCCCAGTTGAAGGAAGCGCAGAGTGCATCATCGTCAAAATTTTTTATTATTTGCTCCGACACATTTCTATATTTCCTCTTGCCCATCAAAAACGACTCAACAAAATAGAATGTTGCCAACTTCAAAGCATCATCATCACCTCCAACAAATGATGAAGTTGTACCATATGGGCGACTAGAAATGAAATTATACAAATCGGCCAACTCAATTTTGTCCTTCCAGGGAAATAGACTCTTAAAAGCCTATTCTCTTTCTCATGTAAACCTTTCATGTCAAGTGACGAATAACACTTCATACCAGTAATAATATGGAATGCATCATGAGTGAATTTAATATCACGGTCAAATACCTTGTACGTCATCGAATCAGGTTCATTACTTACAATTTAAGAAAGCAATATACAGTGCATAAGTTTACCGGAGAACTTCACACTTTATAATCTGAAGAAGTTGCCAAAAATACTTTCCCTCAATTTCTTCCCTTGGCTATTCGATAAAAAATATTTAATTGTTTCCTTATATTGAAAATCTCCTTTCTAATATACCAGAAAATCATGCCAATCGTCAAAATCAAACATACAATCGCCTTCCATTATGACACTAGAAAAGAAGGAAAGAACAAACAAAGATTAGGACTTAACATAAAATTTCAAGTTTAAAAGTTAAGGAAATACAGTCCTTAACTTTAAATTTTAAGTGCAAAGGTTAAGGAAATACAATCCTTAGCTGTACATTTTAAGTGCAAATGTTAAGGAAATAAAGTCCTTAACTTATACTTTCAACTTACAAAGTTAAGGACACTTAGTCCTTAACTTCAAGTTTCATGTGCAAAAGTTAAGGACAATCAGTCCTTAACTTTGAGTTCCAACTTCAAACTTTAATGTCGTTTCTTCCTTATATTTCATCAACACAGTTAGCTAAAAATTTATAAATACAGTAAGCTTATGAATTTCTACAACTAATTTTATGAAATATCCCTACATAATCAAATATATTGAATCAACCACAAACACATTTCACATTTCAACACCAAAAATTTATGAATAACAACATCATAAAATATACGATACTTATCCGACACTGAATCAACTTATAATGAACATTTTTGAAATTCCACACATACTTGACATGGCATTGATCGTGATTACACATATAGAAAAACAAAAATGCTTAAAAACAAAAAGTAAAAGTACCAGTTCGATTGTTCTTTTCAGAGAAGATGAACAAGGAGAAAAATTAACTGCAGATCTGTTGCATGCGAGGATGAAATAGGTACTAAGAACGCACGAAACTTTCCTAGGAAGATTCGCTCTCAAATTTTCCCTCGTCTAAATGAAAAAAACAAGGGTTTGGCGAGTATAAACTATGAAAGAAGGGTAAAACAGTCTTTTTCAATTAGTAGTGGTTATTTTTGCTGTGTGTTTTAATTATTGGATAAAAATTAAAGATTCTCTTAATTAGTACCTACTACACACTATTTTTACTTTTATTTTTTTTTACTGGCAGTAGTTTAGGCTTTAGGCCCGTTCTTATGGCCCACAATGATAGTACTGTTTTGATTAGCGCTCGTGTCTCCTTTTTCTTTTATGGGGAACTAATTAGTTTAACTGCTCCAAAAAAATAATAGCAGGTAAAACATAGTATATTTTTTGTATATTAATTTATAATATGTAATATATATATATATATATATATATATATATATATATATATATATATATAATATTATTGTATATTAGCTATAAAATTTAATAATTTTTGTCGATAAGTCAAATGTGTAAACAATAGTGGAGAAAAAAAAGTTGTCTCTCTCTCATCCTCTCGGCGCACGTTAGCATAACGTACGCCGAGCTTGTGTCAATGGCGAAAGGCGGGAGCAAAGGATAGGGAAGACCGCGGAAAATCCCAATTGACACCTTTGACAAGCTCAATCAACTAATTATGGAGAAGAATAGCGCGAAGGAGGTGAAGAACTTCACCTCGGAGGAAACCCTAGATGCCATGGAAGTGGCAGAATCAGCTTCGGAGATAGTTACAGAATAATTAGATGCTCTAGTAAAAACGATTACGGAAACACCAACGACACTAGAGGTTGAAGGTATTCCAACCCCTCAAACTACAGTCGAAGTAGCTCCTCTGACAGAGGCGACCATGCAACCAACAATGCTAACTGAAGAACAGTCAGAAACTACCAAAAACAAAGCTGCAGAACCTAAGAAGGCCTGGTCAACACTATTTCAGAAGAATCATTTTGCGACTCACGGTATGGCTCTTGACTACATAGCCCCAACGATAGTTGATGGAAAGCCCATAGTACAACTGGAAAGAGCAGAGGTGGAGGAGGAGGAAACCAAATGGAAGTGTGCCTTAGTGGTATACATCCTAGGTTATGGTCCTGGATTCAACGCAATGAGAAGATTCATAAACCATCACTGGGCCCATGTTCCTGAACCAGATTTATTCTACCATGATGAAGGATACTACATTGTAAAATTCAAGGCAATGGCTGATGCCAAAGAGATACTGTGTGCTGGTCCCTACTCAATAGCCAATAGGCCGATGATTCTTAAACAATGGACACCTGAATTTGATTTCTCAGAAGAATTTCCGACTGAAATTCCACTATGGGTAAAATTCCCAAAACTACCAATGTCTTGCTGGGGTATGAGGTCTCTTAGTATAATTGCTAGCGTATTAGGAAAGCCAATCTTTGCAGATGAGTGTACTACAAAACAGACAAGGATATCCTATGTCGAAATGCTCATTGAGGTGACTGTTACCAAATAGCTACCTACAGAAGTAATGGTTGTGGATCCAAATGGGAAGAGTTTTCTTCAAGGTGTGGAATATGAGTTGAAGCCCTAATTCTGTGAGAAATGCCAAACAATAGGACGCAATTGTTCAAGCCAACAAAAACTGATACCAAAACAGCTTACACAAGTGTGGAAGCCCAAGCCAGTTCAGGACTGGAGAACCAAGGGACCTGCTATGCCAATACAGAGGCAGTCCTCAACAAGGGAGCCTGGTGGACCTTAGCATGAAGCCAGGATAGCCCAGAACCAGAGGGGTGATAAGAGCAATGACAAAGGAAAGCAATATCGGAGTCCAGCACTCAACATTATCAATTTCCCACCTCTGTCACCCATCACTGTGAGTAAGAGATTTGCAGCAGTATCTGGTAGTAAAGATGAACCTCCAGGGGGAGGTTGGGACCTCAACATCAACATCTTATCAATGAAGTGGTTAGTGTGGAACATAAGGGGTGTATATAAGAGGTACAAGCATAAAGAATTTAGGGAATACATTAGGAAAAACAACATTAACCTAGTAGGATTAGTAGAAACAAAAGTTAAGCAAACACATGCTAGTAGAATTGCTAACCTACTAGCACCAGGTTGGGGTGTCTTAACAAACTATGTCTCAGGTGAAAAAGGGAGAGTGGATTCTATGGAATCCAAAATTTTTCACAGTCACTAGTGTTCTGGAGGAAAGCCAGTTGATCCACAGCAGGGTTTCCAGTAGAACAGGGGACTTAACATGTTTCCTCACTGTGGTTTATGGGTTTAATGGGCTAGAGCAGAGAAGAACTTTATGGAGCAGTTTACAAACTTTGGCAATAGGAATCAAAGAACCATGGGTTGTTGCTGGGAATTTCAATGCAGTCTTGTGTGACAAAGATAGACAATCTTGCAAGCCAGTCAGATTGCCAGAAACACTGGACTTTAACAATTGCATACAACTTGCTGGACTGACAGAATTGCCCTAGAGAGGTGACTATTACACATGGACAAATAAGCAAACTGGTGTGGACAGAGTATGCAGCAGGCTTGATAGAGTTTTTGGAAACTATGAATGGATGATCAACTGGAACCAGGTGATCACTGACTATGATGTACCCCTAATTTCAGACCATAACCCCATGATACTGACACTGAATGCATCCTCCTGGCATGGGAAGAGGAACTTCAAATTCTTTAACGTATGGGCTGAACATAAGGATTTCCAGCACATTGTGACAAGAGTCTGGCAGGGTGGGAAGGCAGACACCATGAGAACAATATGGGACTAACTCAAAGCCTTGAAGAATCCCTTGAAGATCCTGAATAATAAGGAATTCAAGAACATTTCACTTAGAATAGAGCAGAGTCAACAGGAACTGGGGGCCTTACAAGCCCAATTGAGTCAAACACACACTGATGCCCTACAACAGAAGGAGAAGGAACTGGTATTACAACTGGGAAAATGGTCACTGATTGAGGAGAGTGTCCTGCAACAGAAGGCAAGAGCAAAGTGGAAACAACTTGGGGACTCCAACACTAAGTACTTCACTGCAGTAATGAAGGACAAAATTCAACAAAATTAGATACTGAGCTTACCAATGCACTGGGAATCAAACTTACTGCACCAACATATATCAAATAGGAAATCCTGGGATTCTACAAAGCACTGATGGGCACTTCTGCAACAAATCTGCCTGCTATAACCAATTGTATATGTCAAATGGTCCAAAACTGACACAACAACAAAGACAGGAACTTTTTGCTGCAGTAACTGACACAGAAATAACAGAGAGTCTCAAGTCTGTTGGAGATGATAAAGCACCAGGAATAGATGGATACAATGTTGTTTTCTTCAAAAAGAGCTGGAGCATCATTGGTAGCCAAGTCACTATTACCATTAAGCAGTTCTTCAACTCAGCTAGGATGTGCAAGCCAATCAATTGTGCAACTATTACCCTCATCCCTTAACTGTCCAAACCAACTTCAGTCAAAGAGTACAGGCCTATTGCTTGTTGTACTGTGCTATACAAACTCATCTCCAAAGTACTGGCTAATAGGCTGCAGAAGGTGATGGCAAGCCTCATCAATGAAGCTCAGGCAGAATTCATCCCGGGTAGAAAGATTCAGGATAACATCATTCTAGCACATGGGCTTGTTAAAAGCTATACTAGGAAGCATGTCTCCCCCAGATGCATGATTAAAATAGATCTCCAGAAAGAATATGATTCAGTGGAATGGGTATTCTTACAACAAGTTATGGAACAGATTGGTTTCCCCATCACCTTCACCAAATGGATTATGGGCTGTATCTCAACAGTGAGCTACTCTGTTTTAGTTAATGGAAAGCCTACCGAACCTTTGCTGCTGCCAGGGGACAGAGACAAGGGGACCCCATTTCCCCCTTCCTATTTGCCTTGGCCATGGAGTATTTAAGCAGGGCATGCACTGTACTACAAGCTGATCCAACATACCAATTCTACCCCAGATGTAAAAAACTGGGCATTACATATATGTACTTTGCTGATGACTTGTTGATGTTTACCAGAGGAGATCTCACCTCTGTCAAGGCATTATCCAACTGCTTCTCCCAATTCTCTGCAGCCTCAGGTCTAAAGGCCAACTTGAACAAGAACTCAGTCTATTTTGGAGGAGTACTAATGCCTATACAGAAGCAGATTCTTGACCATCTTGGTTATGAGCAAGGCCAACTACCTTTCAAGTATCTGGGAGTACCACTAACAACCAAAAAAATCACTCTACTACAGTGGCAACCTTTAGTGGAAAGAATCACAGCCAAGATCACTTCGTGGACTGCTAGAACACTGTCATATTCTGGGAGGATACAACTGGTGCAATCTGTCATCTTTGGAATTCAAGCATACTGGGCTCAGCTGTTTATTTTCCCTGTGAAAGTACTTAAAATGATTGAAAGCATTTGCAGGAGTTTCATTTGGTCTAGGATGAATACTGTAACTAAGAAAGCATACATCTCCTGGGACAAAATGTGTACCCCAAAGTCAGTTGGTGGAAAAAGGACAAGTTGTGGATTAGGTGGATCACAGTGTATTATATCAAAGACATGCCAATAGAGTCCATGCCAATTCCTACCCAAGCTAGCTGGATGGTTAAGAATATCATCCAATCCAGAGATACCCTACAAAGGCTCTAGAACTGGAAACATCAGAAATACACGACTAGACAGTTGTACCAGTCACAGTTGCAAGAAGTGCCGACAGTACCATGGAAGAACCTAATCATACAAAATCAAGCCAGACCAAAAGCAGTGTTCAACCTGTGGCTATTCCTACACGACAGACTCCCAACAAAGGATAGACTACATAGCTGGGGAATGAGTATTGATCAGCAATGCACCCTATGCCAAATCCAACCTGAAACAAGAGATCATCTGCTCATGAACTGCCTTGTCACTGTGGACCTATGGGAAGAGTAATGAACTGGCTGCAGGAACAATACCTGCCTAGTATTGATTGGAACCAGAAAATGTTATGGTTGATTAGCAAAGCCAATGGGCGAACCTGTCGTGCAGCAATTTTTAAAATGGCTACAGCTGAAGTTGCATATGCTATATGGCTGGAAAGGAATGCAATAGTATTCAACAAAACTTTTCGATGCAATACTGCTTTACCGAGAGACATAGTGTATAATTGTAATGTTAGAGGCACCCCCTAGAATTAGACAACAATTGCAACACCTTAGAATATAGTAGAGTTAAGCAGTCAGGATAGTAAGTATAGTTAGTATATCAACTTCCAGACAGTCAGCTGAGTTGAAGCTTGACTGTGGTTTTGTAATGTAACTTCATTGGTGATTAATGAAAAAACCTTAATTACCAAAAATAAAAAGTCAAATGTGTAACTTGCCTTTTATTTATTGCAATCACGTTAGTCATAAAAATACATGAACATAATGAATAGGGACCGCGCCATTCGCTCCGTGATTAAACCACAACAATCTGAAACATATCGTACTTTTATAGAGGGACAAATCTATCACCTATGCCAACAAAGTCTACACATTTCATGTGGCAGAGACCCGACTGTAGTTGGACCATCTTCATTGCCACTAATGCATTATAGGTCAACGACATCCGTTTTTCAAACTTCCATCTTCTTCCTCTCTTTTTTTTTCCTTCTAAATTTTCTATTTGAGTATGGGATTGGGAAGGTGAAAGAGAATAGTAGGACTCCACCTCAGTTGTTTGTTTGTTTGTCAGGGCCGCTCAAGTACTTTAGTGGCCTAAAAGTCAAAATTTATTTGTAGATCTTAAATTTAAAAAAAAAATATATATATATATATATTGTTCTAACTTTTTGAGATACAAAATTATTAATAATATCTATTTTTGCTATCAACTTCTTCTAAATCTTTCTTTCGAAAGATAATACAACCAACTCACTCTTTCTTGAGAAAATTTGATCTTACGTAAGTTTTCTTTTTATTTTTTTTTTAATTTCTTTCCGTTAAGGCAATTCTTAATATCATTTTATAACAAATAAACATTTAGAAAAATAATATTTTTATTTAATTGAATATGTTGATTAGAGTATTATTTTCTATTGGTACTATTTTTTAAGATTAATTTTAATTTAGAATAAGGCAAAACCATCAATATCATAGTGACTATTGGATATATTTTTAAGCAACATTCAAGGTTAAGAAAATATTTTTTTTAAAATTTTCATCATTAATGATCTCAAATTTTATCACTAAATTTTTTAAACTGTTGAACTTTAAACTCATATGAGGAAGAAATAAAAGAGAACGTATGTAATCTTACAAGAGAAGGAAAAAATGATTGTGACTTGAAAAAAAAAAAGAAAGAGAGTGTACAAATTTATAAGTATTCATACATCCCAAAATAGTAATTCTAATATTAATGGTTTACTCACAGATCTTACAAAATTATATTTTTTTATATGAAATTTCTTTTTTTTTATTAATAAAAGTATTCAATTTTTTTTAAAAGAAAACCTATAAATTTATTATCGCCAAATAATAAAATGAAGCCCCCAAAATTAAGCGGCGTAAAGCAAGTGCCTTACTTGCTTCACCATGAAGCCGGTATTGTTGTTTGTATGTTTTTTGTTGGTTTTTTTTTTCACTTTTAGCTTGTGACAGAAACTTTTTACATTTTATAGCCGAAAAGTGTATAAAAGTTATATAATTTTTGTATATAATATGCATATGGTATATATATATACAAAAAAATATATTTTTTAACTATTATTTTAAGAGCGATTATACAATGTCATTTTTCCTGATCAGGGGAAGAAAGTCAATGAGAGTTGAATCCATACTTACTGTGTGAAAAAAAACTTTTATTGATTTTACTTTATTATTATAAATCTAGGTGGTGTCCTACAATTTTTTATTGCAAATGATGTATGATTCAGAGCCAATTTGGATAGATTTGTTATAAGTTATTTTTAAGTCAAAAGTTATAAGTTAGGAATACTAGCTTGACTTTTGGTTTATTTTTGATATTTTAGCTTAAAAATAAGTGCGTAAAAGCATTTTTTTACTTTATTCAAACACTATAAAATTACTTAAAAGCTATTTTAACTTAAAAACATTTAAATAAATCAATCCAAACGGGCTACATTTATTACTCTCTGTAAAAGAAACTACTTATATTTTCATTTTGTTTCTAATGATCATGGTAAATCAAAAGTGAAGAAGCAGCATAGGATGACAGTGTGTTATTGTTTTCCTCAAAAAGAAAATGAACTAGCTAGCTAGGTATACTATTTTGGCAAGTTTTATTAGTCCGCGTGTTCTATTATTTTTATCAACACTCGAGTCTTGAGTCTTTCCACTTTCATTACTGAGTGCTGCTCTCTGATTTTCCAAGATTACATTCAGTATATACAAGTATGGACCAAGTAAAAGCATTAATATTTTGTAAAGTGGTATTATTGGAAACTTAATAGCTATCCAACTGTAATACACCACCTGTAACGATCCGGCAGGTCGTTTTGAGCCCTAGCACGTCGTTCACCAATCGAAGGTCATGAACAGCTTCATTTCAGGTGTTACGATTTGTACGCATGGTCGGAATCAAAATTCAGAAAGATCGGAGTTAGATTTAAATAAAAAAATTCATTTCAGAAGCTTAGAGTTGAAGAAATGAACCTGTCACGACCCAATCCCAAAGCTAGGCAAGCCTGATCATCACTCGCCCTCCATTCGCCAATAAATCTCAAACCGAAAATTTAAAGAAAAATATAATAAATTTAGAATAATAATCCAATACTATTAATAGAATAATATGAAGATAGTAGGAAATCTGAATAATCACTCCCCAAAGATCTGGGTCACGAGTCTAGAGCCTCTAAACAAAACTGGATAATAATATCTAAATGAAAATATAAAAGTCCGGGATTGTATATGATAAAAATAACTGAAATATGAAGAGCAGCCAGGTCCTGCGAACGTCAAGCAGCTACCTCAACGACTCTGAAAATATCTGGAGACTACGAGTGTTAGCTAAGCCTCCGGTGTACCTGAATCTGCACACAAGGTGCAAGGAGTAGGGGTGAGTACTACCAACAGTGAGTAATAAGCATATAAAATGTCTGAAGATAAGAAATCCACGAAATGCCACAAAGCAAAGCTACAACTAACAGTCTGACACCTTAACTACGAACTAACAGCAAAGCAATATCAAATATAATAGTCAAGTATCATGCAAAGATGCAATGCAATGCACATGAATTCGCTGCAGCATACAGTCCGATCTGTTTAACGTCGACAGCGTTCACTAGGGGTATGTACAGACTCCGGAGGGGCTCCTTCATCCCAAGGGCAATATCATCATATCACCGCTGAGGCGTGCAGCCCGACCCATACTCAGTCCACAATATGCATATAAGTCACATAAATGATTCAATCTAATTTTCCAGTTTCCAATTATTAAGGTGAATGTAATTTAGTTAATTAATTTCAGGAAAGAGGTGACTTAGCATTTAATAACAGTGATAAAACACAGGACTGAGACGACTGATTATGCAAATCATGTTATCAAAAAGATATTTATTCGAGACGGATGTTACAGATCGGCACAAGGCCCCAAATAAGCCCAGATATATTCATTACAGGGTGCGTATCAGCCGCCAATAATTTTATTTAGCTCTTGAGATGGACCAAGTCCCAATTCCCAATCATTTACAGTCTCACACCTGCCATAGGATGCGATTCACACCCCAACATAGCATCACGATGTGATAAACCGGGGTTTCAAACCCTCAAGCCATCATCTATACGAACTACTCACCTCTAACCGGTCGTAGACTGGTCCGCAATGCCTTTTCCTTTTAATATCCCTCTACGCACGTCGAATATAGTCAAAATCATAACAAATATGTTATAATAGGTTAAAGATACATAACCCAATTGAAATTACTCGAAAAATACTAAAAATCGCGAAGATGGTAAAACCCGAGCCCCGGGCCCACTTCTCGAAAAATTCCAAAATCATATCAACGGATTACTCGTCTCTCCACGAGTCCGTACATATAAAAGTTATCAAAATCGAAGTCCGTTTGACCCCTCAAATTCCAATTTTACACATTCTTAGGTTTCAAGCCCTAACCTTTATTTTTACCCCTTAAATCCTGGATTTTTCAGTGTTTAATCTATGTTTTTACATCATATCAACATAATCCGAGTCTAAGAAATCTTACCTGATGAAATCCCACGAATTCTCTTCAAAATTTCCCATAAATTGCCTTTCCCCGAAGTCTAAAATAATTATTTACTTCTGAAATTTGATAGCAGCGTTTATTAAAGACCCTCTACGATTTTCGCTTCTGCGACAACCAGACCACTTCTGTGGTTGTCGCTTCTGCGGCCAATAAAGTGCTTCTGTGATTTTCCTTTAAGTCAACTGGGGCCGCTTCTACGGTCTTAAACCGCTTTTGCGGTCTCCGCTTCTGCGATCACATTGACCGCTTCTGCGGTCCCCTCAATATTCCATGACCGCTTCTGCGGTCTCTTACCGCTTCTGCGGTATCCGCTTTTGTGGAACTTCTTCCGCTTTTGCGGAAGATGCCAGCCCTCACCAGTACCGCATTTGCGACCATTTAGCCGCATCTGCAGAACTGCTCCTGCGGTCCTTCTTCCGCAAATGAGGAAATACCAGGAGCTTCAAATAACAGACCTACTGCAACTTCAAAAATTCCTGTTTTAATCACCCGACATCACCCCGAGGCCCTCGGGACCTCAACCAAATGCACAAATATGTTCTATTACTTCATTCAAACTTGCTCGTAACATAATAATACTATCATAACATCAAAAATCATCGAATTATCACAGACTCAAGCCTAAGTTAAACTAAAACTTCTGAAACTTGCATTTGATCTAAAACCCGACCTAAGCACCTCGGATGATCTCAAAATTTGCAAACATATCCAAAATCACCTAATGAAGCTATTGCAACTCTCGGAATTTCATTTTGACCCTCGGATCAAAATCCCACCTATCAACCAGAATTCGCCAATAATCCAACCTTTAACAATTCAAGTCTAATTCTACATCGGACCTCCAAATTCAGTTCCAATTGCGTCCTAAGTCATAAATCACCATTCAAAACTAGTCGAATTGTGAGAATTTCATTCCAAGCCCTCTAACTCATAAGTCAACATTCGATTGACTTTTCCAAACTAATCTTCTCATAAAGAGACTAATTATCTCATTTCTAACCAAACTCCATCCGAATTACTTCAAATTCTTCCAACACATAGAATGAAACATATAGAAGCATAAAACTTGGAAAACGGGGCGGTAACTCACGTGACGAAGGGTTGGGTCGCTACATCCTCTCCTACTTAAACAAACACTCGTCCTCGAGTGGGTTAAGAAATATACCTGGAGTATCGAACAAGTGAGGATATATGCTCTGCATCTCCTGCTCGGTCTCCCATGTGGCTTCCTCCATGGGCCGACCTCTCCACTACACCTTCACCGAAGCTATGTCCTTAGGTATTAACTTTCGAACCGGGCGGCCCAAAATGGCCACCGGTCCCACATCATAGGTCAAGTCTTCATCCAACTGAATCGTGCTGAAGTCTAACACGTGAGACGGGTCCCCAACATACTTTTGGAGTATAGAAACATGAAACACCGGATGGATTCCCAACAAGCTGGGTGGCAACGCAAGCATATAGGCCACCTCCCCAATCCTCCTAAGTATCTCAAAGGGTCCAATAAACCATGGACTAAGCTTCCCCTTCTTTCCAAACCTCATAATGCCTTTCATAGGTGAAACTTTTAACAAGACCTTCTCTCCCACTGCATAAGATACATTTCGGACCTTCCGATCTGTGTAAATCTTCTGACGCGACTGAGCTATACGAAGTCTCTCCTCGATCACTTCCACCTTCTCTAAGGCATCATGAACTAACTCTGTTCCCAACAATTTAGGCTCGCCGGGCTCAAACCAACCAACAAGAGATCTACACCATTTCCTATATAAGGCCTCATACGACGCCATATGAATGTTGGATTGATAGTTGTTATTATATGAAACTCCGCAAGTGGCAATAACTCAGCCCAAGAACCTCAAAAATCAATAACACAGGCACGAAGCATGTCCTCCAATATCTGAATAGTATGCTCAGACTGCCCGTCCATCTGAGGATGGAATGCCGTACTCAACTGTACATGTGTACCCAACTCCTAATGAACCGTCCTCCACAAATGGGAAGTAAAGACGGTACCCCTATCTGAGACAATGGAAACCGGGAACCCATGCAACCGTACAATCTCCCAAATCAAAATCTTAGCTAACTTCTCCGCAGAATAGGTACTGCATACTGGAATGAAGTGCGCGGACTTGGTCAGTCTATCCACAATCACCCAAATCAATTCAAACTTTTTCGAGGTACGAGGAAGACCACTCACAAAATGCATAGTAATATTCTCCCATTTCCACTCCGGAATATCCATCCGCTGGAATGCGCCACCGGGTCTCTGGTGCTCATATTTGACATGCTGATAGTTGAGACACCGAGCCACATAATTCACAATATCTTTTTTCATCCTCCTCCACCAGTAATGTTGTCTCAAATCCTGGTACATCTTCGCGGCACCCGAATGAATTGAATACTGCGAGCTGTGGGCCTCCTCTAATATCAACTCCCGGAGACCATCCATATTGGGCACGTAAATCCGGCCCTGCATTTGTAACACACCATCATCACCAATGGTCACATCTCTAGCATCATCATGCTGGACCATATCCTTCAGGACAAGCAAATGCGGGTCATCATACTGGCGCTCTCTGATGCGGTCATACAAAGAAGATCGGGAAACTACACTTGCCAACACCCGACTGGGCTCGGAAATATCTAGCCTCACCATCTGATTGGCCAAGGCCTGAACATCTACCGCAATGGGCCTCTCCCCAACTGGAATGTACACCAGACTACCCATGCTAATAGCCTTCCAACTCAAAGCATCGGCCACTACATTGGCTTTCCCGGGATTATACAAAATGGTAATATCATAGTCTTTGAGTAACTCAAGCCATCTCTGCTGTCTCAGATTAAGATCCTTCTGCTTAAACAAGTGTTGAAGACTGCGATGGTCCGTATATACCTCACAAGATGCACCATAAAGATAATGCCTCCAAATCTTCAAGGCATGAACAATTGCGGCCAATTCTAAGTCATGAACATGGTAGTTCTTCTCATTGGGCTTTAGCTGACGAGAAGTATAAGCAATAACTCTACCCTTCTGCATCAATACACAACCGATCCCAACTCTTGAAGCATCACAATACACCGTGTAAGAACCTGAAGCTAATGGCAACACTAATAGCGGAGCAGTGGTCAAAGACGACTTGAGCTTCTAGAAGTTGTCCTCACATTCATCCGACCACACAAATGGAGCATTCTTCTGCGTCAACTTCGTCAAAGGCGAAGCAATGGATGAAAAACCCTGAACGAACCTGCGGTAATAACCCGCCAAACCGAGGAAACTCCAAATCTTAGTAGCTGAGGACGGTTTGGGACAACTCTTCACCGCCTCAATCTTCTTTGGGTCAACCTGAATACCGTCACTGTACACCACGTGTCCTAGAAAAGCCACAGTACTAAGCCAGAACTCACATTTGGAGAACTTTGCATAGAGCTTCTCTTCTCTCAATCTCTGCAAGACCACCCTCAAGTGCTGCTCGTGCTCCTCCTGGCTACACGAATACACTAGAATATCATAAATAAACACGATCACAAAAAATCCAGATACGGCCGAAATACACTATTCATCAAGTGCATGAACGCGGTTGGGGCATTAGTCAGCACGAAAGACATCACTAGAAACTCGTAGTGCCCATATCTTGTCCTGAAAACCGTCTTCATAATGTCTGAATCCCTAATCTTCAGCTGGTGATAGCCTGATCAAAGGTCAATCATAGAGAATACCCTTGCTTCATAGATTTGATCAAACAAATCCTAAATACGGGATAATGGGTACTTTTTCTTCATTGTCACCTTATTCAACTACCTGTAGTCAGTGCACATTCTCATTGTGTCATCCTTCTTATTTACAAATAACAGTGGTGCACCCCAAGGTGACACACTCAGGCGAAAGAACCTCTTATCTAGGAGTTCCTGAAGCTGTTCTTTCAACTCCTTTAGCTCCACTGGTGCCATACAATAGGGTGGAATAGAGATGGGCTGAGTTCCCGCACCAGAACAATACCAAAATCAACGTCCCTGTTCGGCGGCATGCCCAGCAAGTCCGCTGGAAACACATCAGGGAAATCCCTTACAACGGGAACCAAATCAATGCTAGGAGCCTCGACTTCCACATCTCTCAAGAAATCCGAATACGATAGACAACCCTTTCCAACCATCCGTTGGGCTTTTAGGAAAGAAATAACCCTGCTAGGTACATAATCAGTCACACCACGCCACTCGATCCTCGGAATACCCAAAATAGCTAATGTAACTATCTTAGCATGACAGTCCAGAATAGTATGATACGGAGATAGCGAGTTCATACCCAGAATCACATCAAAATCTACCATGCCCTATAATAACAGTTCAACTCCAGTCTCCTGACCCCCAATAGTCACCAAACAGGATCGATATACATGATTCACAATAATAGTTTCACCCACCGGGTAGATACGTGCACAGGCAAGGTAAGACAACCACGGGTCGTACCCAAATAATGATTAAAATAGGAAGATACATATGATAGGCAGATCCGGCATCAAATAAAACAAAACCATTCCTGTGGCAGACTGAGATAATACCTGTGATGACTTCATCCGAGACAGTAGCGTCCCTACTATATGGAAAGGCATAGAAATGAGCCTGACCACGCCAGTACGCTCCTCACCCATGGGGCGACCTCTGGCTACCTGGCCTCTACCCTTAGCTGATTGAGTGGGAGCCGAGAAAACCTGAGTAGAAGACGAGGACTGATCCTTCTGCTGAGACTGCCTACTATGGATTCAAGGACATTGTCTCCTCATGTGACCTAACTCACCGCACTCATAACAATGACCTGAAGCTGGAGAAGGGGACTGATGTGAACCTCGCGCTATGGATGAATCCTGACCTGAAGGAGCATGAGCAGAGCTTTGAGCTGAAAGAGCACTCAGTGTAGGCTGACTCTGCTGATGACCGTGTTGGCCCCGGCCTAAAGGGGCTCCACTGGACTCGGTGCGTCTTGATTGAGGAGGCCTAAAGGAACGACCTCTACCATGCTGAAACTGGCCCCTAGACGGAGCACCGTTGAAATTACCTCCATATGCTCCCGATGGCGATCTGTCTCAATCAGTCGAGCCGCATCAACGACCTCGTCAAATGTAGTTGCTGTAGTCGTCTCTCTAGTTATCAATGTACGAATCGGATAGTTAAGCCCATCTATAAATCTCCTGATCCTCTCTCTATCTGTCGAGATCATCCACATAGCATGACTAGCTAGCTGGGTAAATCGCAACTCATACTGAGTCAATGACATATCTCCCTGAGTCAACCACTCGAACTGACGACGCAGCTCCTCCCTATGAGACTGGGGCACATACTTCTCCAAACATACCGTGGAGGACTGCTGCCAAGGGAGGGGCGCTACCCCACTAGGCCTACGCCTCTCAAACTCTCCCACCAAGTAAATGCAGCCCTTGTGAACTGGAAGGTGGTAAAAGCCACTCCACTAGACTCCAGAATACCCGCAGTATGAAGCATACACTGGCATTTATCCAGAAAACCCTGGGCATCCTCGCCCTCAGTACCACTAAATGTCGGAGACTGGAGCCTACCAAACCTCTCCAAATGACGGTGTTCGTCATCCGGCATAGTTGGAACCACATGAGCTGGAGCTGGTGCGACTGGCACAACTGGAATTACCGGCTGAACGAGCTGAACTGGAGCTACCTTAGGTGTCTATAAGCTCTGAGCACACTGATCGGGTGTGCGAGCATTGGGGGTCTGATGACCACCCCCGATCTGAGAAGTAGCTACTACTGTAATGGCTGAAACCGCTTGAGCCAGGCCAGTGCAGGCAGACAAAATCTAAGCCAAAGCCTCCTGGAGACCAGGAACCACGATAGGCACTGCCGGTGCCTGAATAGGTGGTGCTGGAGAATCTACCGCTGGAGGTTGATCCAAGACCTGGGCAGCTGATGGGACTGCAGGTGCTGCCCCTGCTGGTCTGCCTCATCCAGCACCAGGAGTGCGTCCATGGCCTCCAGCAGGTGGTAGTTGTGGTCGTTCACCACGTCCGTTAGCACAGGTTCTCGCCATATGCGAGAGAATAGAACACATAGATTTAGTTTTCACATCAACAAAGCTGCACGATATGAATTTCAAGAAAGTGAGGTGTTTCCTAAAAGTTTTGTAGCCTCCCGAGGATAGATACAGACGTCTACGTAAAGATCCGCGAGACTCTACTAATCCGGCTCATGACTCGCGAGGCCTAGTAACCTAGGCTCAGATGCCAACTTTTCACAACCCAGCCCCCGGCCGTAATGGCACCCAACCCTAAAGCTAGGCATGCCTGACCATCACTCGCTCTCCATTCGTCAATAAATCTCAAACCTATAATTTAAGGAAAAATGTAATAAACTTAGAATAATAATCCAGTACTATTAATAGACTAATACGAAGATAGTACGAAATCTAAACAATCACTCCCAAGAGATCTGGGTCACGAGTCTAGAGCCTCTAAACAAAACTGGATAATAATATATGAATGAAAATATAAAAGTCTGGAAATGTATATAATAAAAATAATTGAAATATGAAGAGCAGCCAGGTCCTGCGAACGTCAAGCAGCTACCTTAACGACTCTGAAAATATCTGGAGACTACGAGTGTTAGCTAAGCCTCCTGTGTACCTGAATCTGCACACAAGGTACAGGGAGTAGGGGTGAGTACTACCAACTTAGTGAGTAATAAGCATATAAAATGTCTGAAGATAAGAAATTCACTAAATTCCACAAAGCAAAGCTACAACTAACAGTCTGACACCTTAACTACGAACTAACAACAAAGCAATATCAAATATATAGTTAAGTATCACGCAAAGATGCAATGCACATGAAACCGCTGCGACATACAGCCCGATCTGTTAAACGTTGACGGCGCTCACTGGGGTGTGTATAGACTCCAGAGGGGCTCCTTCAGCCCAATTGCAATATCATCATATCACCACTGTGGCGTGCAGCCCGACCCATGCTCAGTGCACATTATGCATATAAGTCACATAACATATTCAATCTAATTTCCCAGTTTCCAATTATTTAGGTGAATGTAGTTTAGTTAACTAATTTCAGGAAATAGGTGACTCAGAATTTTATAACAATGATAAAACACAGGACTGAGACCAATGATTATGCAAATCATGTTATCACAAAGCTATTCATCCTAGACGGATGCTACAGATCGGCACAAGGATCCAAACATGGCAATAATCCCAGATATATTCATTACATGGTGCATATCAGCCGCCAATAATTTTATTTAGCTCTCATGATGGACCAAGAAACAATCCCAAATCGTTTACAATCTTGCACCTGCCATGGGTTGTGATTCACGCCCCTAACATAGCGTTACGATGTGATAAACTGGGGTTTCAAACCCTCAGGCCATCATCTATACAAACTACTCGCCTCTAACCGGTCGTAGACGGGTCCGTAATGCCTTTTCCTTTTGAATTTCCCTCTACCCGCATCGAATCTAGTCAAAATCACAACGAATATATTATTATATCTTAAAGATACATAACCCAATTGAAATTACTCGAAAAATACTAAAAATTGTGAAGTTGGTAAAACTCGAGCCTCGGGCCCACTTCTCGAAAAAATCCGAATATTATATCAACCGATTCCTCGTCTTGTCACGAGTCCGTACATATAAAATTCATCGAAATTGGAGTCCGTTTGACCCCTCAAATTTCAATTTTACACCTTCTCAAGTTTCAAACCCTAACCTCCATTTTTACCGCTTAAATTCTCGGTTTTTCTGTGTTTAATCTATTTTTTACATCATATCAACATAATATGTGTCTAAGAACTCTTACCTAATGAAATCTCATGAATTCTCTTCAAAATTTCCCACAAATTTCCCACAAATTTCCTTTCCTCGAAGTCTAAAATATTTTCTAACTTCTGAAATTCGATAGCACTGTTTATTAAGAACCCTCTGCAATTTTCACTTCTGCGACAACCAGGCCGCTTCTGCGGTTGTCACTTCTACGTCCAATAAACCACTTCTGCATTTTTCCTTTAAGTCAACTGGGGCCGCTTCTGCGGTCTCTGCTTCTGCGATCACATTGACTGCTTCTGCGGTCCCTTCAATATTCCATGATCGCTTCTGCAGTATCCGCTTTTGCGGAACTTCTTTTGCTTTTGTGGAAGACGCCATCCCTCACCAGGACCACATTTGTGACCATTTATCCGTATCTGCGGAACCGCTCTTGCAGTCCTTTTTTCGTAGATGCGAAAATACCAGGAGCTTCAAACAACAGACCTGCTGCAACATAAAAAATTCCTGTTTAAATTATTCGACATCAACCCGAGGACCTCAGGACCTCAACCAAATGCACATATATGTTCTCTTACTTCGTTCAAGCTTGCTCATAACATAAAAATACTGTTATAACAAAAAAATCATCGAATTACCATGGATTCAAGCCTAAGTTTAACAAAAACTTCCAAAACTTGCATTTGTTCTAACACCCGACCTAAACACCTCCGAATAATCTAAAAACTTGCAGACATATCCAAAAGCTCCTAATAAAGCTACTGCAACTCTCGGAATTTCATTCTAACCCTCAGATCAAAATCTCACCTATCAACCAAAATTCGCAAAAAATCAAACCTTAGCCAATTCAAGACTAATTCTACACCGGACCTCCAAATTCAGTTCTGATTGCGCTCCTAAGTCATAAATCACCATCTAAAACTATTCGAATTGTCATAATTCCATTCTGAGCCCTCTAACTCATAAGTCAATATTCGATTGAGTTTTCCAAACTAACCTTCTCATAAAGAGACTAATTGTCTCATTTCTATCCAAACTCCATCCAAATTACTTCAATTCTTCCAACACATATAATGTAATATATATAAACATAAATGGGGAAAATGGTTCGGTAACTCCCGTGAGGACGTTTCGGGTGTTAAGACTTGTACGCATGGTCGGAATCAAAATTCAGAAAGATCAGAGTTAGATTTAAATAAAAATTCTCATTTCTGAAGCTTAAAGTTGAATAAATGAACCAGGATTAAAATTTTGAGTAAATAACCTTGGAATTGGCATCTGAAGGTTCCACCATGTTCATATGATAATTTTGGACTAGGATGTATGCCTGGCTCGAGTTTTGGATAACTCGGGAGAATTTTGGTGCCTATTGTGGAAGTTTGCATTTTGGAAGAAATTTTTTAAGTTTGGCTTGAAGTGCATTTTAGTGTTATCAATGTCCGTTTCGGATTCCGAGCCTATGAGTAGCTCCGTATGATGATTCTGGAGTTGGGAGAGCGATCGAAAGTGAATTTGGAGGTCCGTAGGTCATTTTGAAGCCATTTGGCTAAAGATAGAAATTTGAAGGTTTTTGGGAAGTTTGACCAGAAGTGGACTTTTTGATATCGGGGTCGGAATCTGATTTTGGAAGTTTGAGTAGGTCCCTAATGTCAAATATGACTTGTGCGCGAAACTTGAAGTCAATCAGACGCGATTTGATAGCTTTAAGCATCGGAAGTAGCACCTGGAAATTTCAAAGTTCTTAAAGCTTGAATTGGGGTATAATTCATGGTTTTAGTGTTGGTTGATGTTATTTGAGGCTTCAAGAAAGTCTGTAATGTATTTTAGGACTGGTTGGTGTGATTGGTTGGGGTCCCAGGGGCCTCGGGTGAATTCTGGGAGGTTAACAAATCAAAAATGGGATTTTTGGAAGGGCTGATCTATCTGGTTGATGTTATTTCCGCTTCTGCGGAAATGGGAACACAGAACCAGCCCCCACAAAGGCAGTAAAGGAAGCCGCAGAAGTAGCGTTGGTCAAGGGCTGGTGGACCGTAGATGCGGTCAAGGTTCTGTAGAAGCGGGACCGCATCTGCGGGTGGATGGTCGCATAAGCGGAAGATGGTCTGGAGCCCAGGATCGCAAAAGCGGTATTTGTGACCGCAAAAGCGGAACAACATAGGCAGAAATAATTCCATAGAAGCGAAGAGATCTGAGGCAGAGGGGTTGTTTTAAAAATCGAATTTTGGCTCATTTTCATATTTTATTGACCTGGGCAATTTTTGGGGAGCTTCAAGAGGGGGGTTTTCATCATCAACGATAAGGTATATTATCCTCACCCATTATGAGTTAAATACATTGACTATGTATGGATTTTGGTATGTAAATGGGGAGAAAATTGAGGGTTAGATGAAAAACCTAGAATTTGGTATAACAAGATTTGACCACGATTTTGAGTGGGGAATTAAGAGAGAATTATATATTTAAATTCCTAAGGTCATGGATAAACTTTATCTTCGAGAAATTTTAGATTTCCGAGCACGTTGCTCGAGGCCATTTTTATCATTTCACAAAACAGAGTTGGGAAATTTTATAATTTGAATTAATAGCAAGTATTCGAGTATATTCTCACTATTTTGCCATTACTTGGCTAGTTTTGGAGCTCGGTGCATTGGTTCGAGCTTTCGAAAGGAATAAGAAGGTAGGTTATGAATCTTCGGGTGAGGTGAGTCTCTTTTCTAATCCTGTGAGGGAGAAATTACCTAATAGTTGAGTTATATTGATTATGTGCTCCTAATTATGGGGGCTACGTATGCACAAGGTGACGAGAGTCCATGCGTAGCTACTATTATGCTATTGTCGGGGTAGTCTAGGACCCAAAAGCACATTATTATTGGATTAGTTGTAAATCATTGATGGCTTGAAATGCTTTAATCATGTTAAAATTAATAAGCGAATTTCTAAAAAGATTAAAGCTATATTTTCCTCAAAATTTTAAAAAGGAATGGACCTTACTTGGATATTTGCCCCACGCTGTCTGTTTGACTGATTGTTTGTCTGCATATATTTATTTATGGAACGGGCCGATCGCCCGGTGAAATAGATGCATCTATGGTATGGGCCGCTCGACCCTCGGCAGTGCACACTTTACATTTCTGTTGGAGCGGGCTGTCAACCTCGGCATGATTTGCGCATGTCTGTGCTGTTGTCTTGAACTTATTTGAACTGTTTCATACCTCACTATGGCTCGAGATCATATCATTAATAATAACAAGACATCTAAGGATTTCCATGAAAGAATTATATGTTTACTTGTTTCCTCTATCTTGATTAGAACCATGTTTATAAAACAAATCCACTGTTTAATATATTTATTATGGATAAATAATTATTGGACTACTAATGAGCGCTAAGGTTGACCATCTCATCTCTACCTATTCGGTATTAGGCGGGACACTCGTTAAGTACACGTCGTTTTTGTACTCATACTACACTTGCTGTGCATTTTTTTGCACAAGTTTATTGTGTGGCTCGTGGCTTAGCGGCATAGCGGCATGAAGGGCGCAGAGACTAGGTGAGCTGTATTTCATCAAGGCGATTCCATAGCTAGTATAGTCTCTTTCATAATTTTATTTACTTTCTGTCTAATTGTATTTCGGGCAGTTGTTGTACCTATTTGGTTTCCTTTAGAAAATTGCTCATGTACTTGTGACTCCGGGTTTTGGGGATGTATTTAGATTTATTCAGAAACTTTGGAAGCTGATTTAAAATTTCCTTATTTAATTGGAACATACTGAGTAGTGCTTTAATCATAATAAAGAAGTGTTTTCGAAATTATTAAAATAAGAATTTAATTAAATATTTTAGTTAGCTGGCCTGACAGCGTTGTCCGTCGCCACCATGACCCTTAGTGGATTTTGGGTCATGACAACATGGCATCAGAGCACTAGGTTCCTGTCGGTCTCATGAGTCATGAGAAAGTCTAGTAGAGTCTCTCGGATCTGTATGGAGAAGTATGTATTTATCCCCAGGAGGCTACAAGGCTCTTAGGAGTACTTCCCTTCTTGATTTCCTTATTGTGCGGTTCGATTTCTTTGAGTTTTATGCCTTTGATTCCTCCCTATTCAATCTTACGCGACGCGAGTGCTTGCTAGAAATCGAGAATTTAAAGAATTGAAATGGCACTACAAAGGTAGTTCAAGATGATTTTCCTGGTATAGTTGATTGTACTATTATAGTCGCTTTATGGGAGGATATTCTATTGTTCAGCTCAGGAACAGGATTGCTAGGAGCCTTGAGGCTAGGCACATATTGCCATGATGCTTATGAGCGATTATTTCCGCAATGGTGTTGTGATGGTAGGATGTTTGCCTACCCGTCGGGGTAGTGGATGAATTGAAGGGAGGTTTACTCAGCGTGTAATCAAGGGATTCAGTAATTTATTTAATGGTCAGATGTGGTCTAGTGAAAGTAATGAGACTTGGTAATTGCAAGCGTGGTGAAGCTTTCTTCTATGATGGGGCGTCGTGGTCCTATTGGAACGTACCAAGTTCATTGATGTTATAATCTGCTACAATTCGCCTTTATGGCAGGATATTGTGAAATAGTATTGGAGATACGGCTTTCAGTTGTCGCATGGTGCGGTGGTTCAAGATCGAATCAGAATTTCTAATGTTGACGGATCAATAAAGATGACGTTTGGAAAGGCTTAAAGACTAGCAGCTATTGTAGGTTCAAGTGCCACGAAGATAGGTTTTATTTAAGGCAACAATTGAGCAGCAGAGTATGAGGAAAAACATGTAGGAAGTGTCAGGCGGTGTTTAAATTTCTAGAAGGCCGAGTATGAGAAGCAAGGTCGAGTGACCGATTAAGCAGATGAGTTCTGCCAAAGTGGGAGAGTGGCGGGTGTTGCATACGGGCTTGGTAGTAGGCAGACTACGTGCCTTAAGGAGAGTTTGGATCAAATTGGGGATTTTAAGGATTTGTGATTGAAGCCTGCAGGTATGATGCTAAGTATGGGCTATTGGTGTCATAGTGAATGTACCCCGTGCAGCAGCGTGGGAAGATGCCGGGAGGTGATTCCCCTAGGTGGGTTATTCCCTGTGAGCAGGTTAGTGGTCGTGTGGATGATGATTCAGAATAAGAAAGATTGGGATTTACAGGAAGATTCCGAGAAATTTTGATAGTTTATGGCGCGAGGTTACGTCTATAAGAGGTCGGGCGAACTCTTGAATTGCAAAATTATGGCGTCAAGCTAAGTGGGGAGTCTCACCACTAATTATTGGGTTGTATGGTTTACTACTTGTGTGATTTCTGATTATTAGCATATTGATGGGTTATTTTAGCTATAAGAAAAGACCATAAGTGGTAATTCGAGTAAATGAATTGTTGGAGGCATGCTATGGTTGGACTTATTATCTCATGTTCGGACTTAGAAAAAGGTTCGGGATTTATGCCTCGTATAGATGCAGATTTTAGAGGAAGTGATTCTGCTGGGTGCTTTGAGGAGAGAGTGTTCGTGTGTTATAAGATCTACAGGGTGAGTTATATTCGGGACCAAGACAGAGCGGGTAGCTCTTACTAATGGTCCTAGTGAATCCAGGAGTTTAAGTGTGGTGCTCAATAATTTCGGCCTATGGGTAAAGTTAAGAATCAAGCTTTGTAGCAGCTTATGAGAAAGTGCCCAGAATGTTCTACGATATTTTGACTTGCGGGTAGCATTTGAGAGATAGGAAATGGTTCGTGGGATTCGAGACAACATGGTCTCGTGATTGAAGGTCACTCGGATGAGTGAAAATGGAGTATATTATGTGTTAATTGAAGAAGTATTATTCCTAAGGCAATCAAGGATTTAGTGGAAGGAAGTAGATTGATTAGCTAGAGTTAGCTTGGCATATTGGTAGTGGTGATCAGTTCATCCAGCGTGATCAAGTCATGCATGTGATTTGTGGCGGTGCATGTGATGCTTGTTGGCCGCAGTAGTTGATGTTATTCAGAAGCATTCTTTTGTTATGGCCTGTTATGAGTACGCGGATTTTAGAAGGGTTATGGTTGCTTGGACCACTACTTAGAGGTTGGCATATTCGGTGGTTGTGAGAATTCGCTTGTATGTTGCTATAGCTCTTCTGAGTGAGTTAAATGAAGTGTTTTATATGATGAAGTGTTACCTATCAGTGGTTCTAGAGTTGTGATGGAAATCGTGTCTATCGTATATCGGCACGTTGGTTGCAGTGAGTGGTATGGAATTTGAAGTACGGATCAAGGATACAGTTTGGTAAGGACTATGATGTCATGAGCTCGGATGAGCAAGAAGGGAGATTCAGTATATTGAGTAAGTTTGTGGTATCGTCAGTATCACCTGAGAACGGTGTTTTGTGAGAAAGGCTTTGCATCCTGGTTAAGAATTCTTGATTGCTTTTCAGCATTGGTACAGCCGGTGGTTTGGATGTGCAGACCCGTTAATTAATTTGGAAGTTGTGGGAGCGTGTCCCACAGGAAGATTGTATAAGTGTAGCATATAGTCACTTGATTGATTAGATATTTAAACCAAGTATGAGGATTTTGGTAATATCATCGATTTGAGAATTTAGGCTTGGAGAGCACTTTGTTTATTGGGATCTGAACGGAGGAGGTTGCTCCAGTAATAGTGGTTGCTCTTTATGTTATGAGGAATAACGAGTTACTATGAACCTTTGAAAGGTTATTAGCCAAGTTGGTGCAATCAGAAATCGGCTTGAGATTAGTGGATTGATTTATTTGTGGACAGGGCTTTATATTCGTCCAGTTGTGTTCGTTTCAGCGAGCGTTCCCTATGGAGGAACAGTCGGGGTGTTATTTCATCATCAGCTGTTCTAGGTATTGATGTATTGCGCCGTATGAGTTGTGAAACGGCTTGGTAAATTTCTTATGTGTTGAGGTTCCACGTAGCGGTGATGCTATATGAGCAGGAGGTCTCTTGAGATTCAGATCATGTATTGCACCTCAGTTGTGCTTGAGTTTTATAGCCTATAGCGCTATATATTTCCTCATGGATGGTATTACGCACCTCAACGTGTTTATGACCGATATTCGGTATTTTGATGTGGTGAGAAATTTAGCTCGATGTGTATCTCCTTATATAAGTTCTACGTGTGGATCGAGTGGCACGCCGCCATGGTTATATTGTGTGGAGCGGGTGGCACGCCGCCATGGTTATACTGTGTGGATCGGGTGGCATGCCGCCATGGTTATGATGTTTGGATCGGGTTGCACGCCACAACAGTATGATGTTCAGTATAGTTCCCCTAGTTTCTTTTATGTGTTTTTTCCCTATTTTTTGAAGGAAAACTCGTATATGCTGTTAGACCGCGTCGCACGTATGATTCGCAGGCTGGGTAATTCGATGTCTGTTTCATAGTTCGTATTCCTCTTGTATCATATCCTAATCAGTAGCCTATTGGCACATTCTTGCATTATATGAGACTTTTGATTGTGTCTCAGGTGGCTTATTGCCTGAGTAGTTCGTACTAGGTGAGATGAGATCTTGGAATTGAGGATCAGTGCAATATTAGTAGATGAAGTATATTAAAGAGCAAAGACCCTTATTTGGTTCAGAATGTGGTAATGATGCTTGTCAGGAGTATAAACCCAATGAATTGTTGATTCGGCAATTAGTTATGAATTTCGGCGCATCTCATCCGTCGTGTCAGTGTTGTAAAAGTTAGAACAAGACCTATGTAGGTCATAAGGTGCAATGAGAGCATCTGATTCATTGAATTTGGGCTAAGCTGATAAGAAAATGTTATTGTGGTCCTATGAGTAAGTTATGTAGTCATGTTGGGTACAACGCGTGGTGAATGATTTGGTGATCTTTTGATGAAAACAGGCCTGGCATAGAATTTCGGATGTTGCAATTGGGCTCTAAGGCTTATTTTCTTGAATAAAGGGGAGTATCTTCAAAATTTATTGAGCTGATATGCTCAACTAAGTTGTAGTAGCACGAAAAGGTACATAAGGTGCTAAATAGTGATTTCAGAGTACTCCGGTATAGTTCTCATCACGTTCGAGGACGAATATATGTTTAAGTGGGAGAGAATGTAATGACCCGATCGGTTGTTTTGAGTCCGAGCACATCGTTTAGTAGTTTGAGGCTATGAGCAGCTTCATTTCAGGTGTTATGACTTGTACGCTGGTGGGAATCGAAATTCAAAAAGATCAGAGTTAAATTTAAATAAAAATTTTCATTTCAGAAGCTTAAAGTTGAAGAAATGAACCGAGATTGGAATTTTGAGTAAATGACCTCAGAATTGGGATCCGAAGGTTCCAGCAGGTTCGTATGATGATTTCAGACTTGGGCATATGCCCGTCTTGGATATTGGATAACCCGGGAGCATTTTGGCTCCTATTGTGGAAGTTAGTATTATGAAAGAAATTTCTTAAGTTTGGCTTGAAGTGCATTTTAGTGTTATCAATGTCTGTTTGAGATTCAGAGACTTGAAGTAGCTCTGTATGGTGATTCTGGAGTTAGGAGCGCGATCGGAAGCGAATTCGGAGGACCGTAGTTCATTTTGAAGCCATTTGGCTAAAGATAGAAATTCAAAGGTTTTTGATAAGTTTGACCGGAAGTGGACTTTTTGATATCGGGGCCGGAATCCGATTCCAGAAGTTTGAGTAGATCCGTAATGTCAAATATGATGTGTGCATAATTTGAAGTCAATCAGATGTGATTTGATAGGTTTAAACATCAGAAGTAGAAACTGAAAAGTTCAAAGTTCATAAAGCTTGAATCGGGGTGTAATTCTTGGTTTTAGCACTGCTTGTGATTTGAGGCATCAAGCAAGTTCGTAATATTTTTTAGGACTGGTTGGTGTAATTGGTTGGGGTCCCGGGGGCCTCGGGTGAATTTCGGGAGGTTAACAGATCAAAAATGAGATTTTTGGAAGGGCTGATCTATCTGGTTGATGCTATTTCCGCTTCTGGAGAAATGAGACAGCAGAAGCGGCCCCGCAAAATGGTAAAGGAAGCCGTAGAAGCGGCGTTGGGCAAGGGCTGGTGGACCGCAGATGCGGTCAAGGTTCCGCAGAAACGGGACCGCATCTCTAGGTGGATGGTCGCAGAAGCAGAAGAAGGGCTGGAGCTCAGGATCACAGAAGCGGCATTTATGACCGCAAAAGCAGAACCGCATATGCGAAAATAATTCTGCAGAAGCGGAAAGAGCTGGGGCAGAGGGGTTGTTTTAAAAATCGGATTTTGGCTCATTTGTTTCATATTTTATGACTTGGGCGATTTTTGGGGAGTTTCAAGAGGGGAGTTTTCATCATCAACAATAAGTTATATTTTTCTCACCCATTATGAGTTAAATACATTGATTATGTATGTATTTTGGTATGTAAATGGGTAGAAAATTGAGGGTTAGATGAAAAACCTAGAATTTGGTAAAAACAAGATTTGACCATGATTTTTAGTGGGGAATAATTGTATATTTCAATTCCTAGGGTCATGGGTAAACTTTATCTTCGAAAAATTTTGGATTTCCAGGCACGTGGGCTCGAGGGCATTTTGTCATTTTAGAAAACAAAGTTGGGAAATTTAATAATTTGAATTGTTAGCAAGTGTTTGAGTATATTCTCATTAGTTTGTCGTTACTTGACTAGTTTTGGAGCTCGGTGCGTTGGTTCAAGCTTTCGGAAGGAATAAGAAGGCCGGTTATGAATCCTCGGGCGAGGTGAGTCTCTTTTCTAATCTTATGAGGGGGAAATTACATCATAGTTGAGTTAAATTGATTATGTGCTCCTAATTGTGGGGGCTACGTACGCACGAGGTGACGAGAGACCGTGCGTAGCTACTATTATGCTATTGTCCGGGTAATCTAGGATCCAAAACCATGTTATAGTTGGATTAGTTGTAAATCATTGACGGCTTGAAATGCTTTAATAATGTTAAAATTAATAAGCGGATTTCTAAAAATACTAAAGCCATGTTTTCATCAAATTTTTAAAAAGGAATGGACCTTACTTGGATGTTTGCTCCACGCTGACTGTTTGACTGATTGTCTGTCTGCGTATGTTTATTTTTAGAACGGGTCGATCGCCTCGATGAAATAGATGTATCTATAGTACGGGCCGCTCAACCCTCGGCAGTACCACACTTTACATTTCTGTTAGAGAGGGCCGTCGACCTCGGCATGATTTGCGCAGATTTTTTGTTGTTTTGAACTTATTTGAGTTGTTTCATGCCTCACTATGGCTCAAGATCATATCGTGAATAATAACAAGAAATCTAAGGAAATTTTTCATGAAAGAATTATGTGTTTGTTTGTTTCCTCTATCTGGATTAGAACCATATATATAAAACAAATCCAGTGTTTAATATATTTATTATGGATAAATAATTATTGGACTGCTAGTGAGTGCTAAGGTTGATCATCTCGTCTCTACCCCTTCGGGATTAGGCCGACACTCATTGGGTACACGTAGTTTTTGTACTCATACTATACTTGTTGTGCATTTTGTTGCACAAGTTTATTGTGTGGCTCGTGGCTTAGCAGCATAGCAGCATGACGGGCGCAGAGACTAGGTGAGTTGTATTTCTTTGAGGCGATTCCGCAGCTAGTATAGTCTCTTTCAGAATTTTATTTACTTTCTGTCCAATTGTATTTCGAGCAGTTGTTGTACCTATTTGGTTTCCTTTAGAAAATTGCTCATGTACTTGTGACTTCGGGTTCTGGGGATGTATTTGGATTTATTAAGAAACTTTGAAAGTTGATTTAAAATTTCCTTATTTAATTGGAAGAACATACTGAGTATTGCTTTAATCATAATAAAGAAGTGTTTTCAAAATTATTAAAATAAGAATTTAATTAAGTATTTTAGTTAGATGACCTGACAGTGGTACCCGGCGCCACCACGACCCTCAGAGAATTTTGGGTCGTGACACCACCAATTAAGATTCTGTACAAATTTTTGACAAGTGAAATAGAGATAAATTATGGGATGAAAATAGTGACCTTTTCTTCTTCAACTTTAATTGTTTATTTATCATGTAAATAGCTCTTTGTATTGGCAATTTACTTCCAAATAAATCTAATCACCAAGATGCGCTGGCGAAGCTTTATGTAATGTATAGTATGGTACGCAGTTTACAGCTATGCATGGTAGATATTTTCTCAGGATATCTACATATAGAGCAACCTTGGTAGAGGCAAAATATGGTAATGGACATCATCTATTTTTCTATTTAATATTGGTACCAAAGAAACATAAATTTGGGATGGCAGTTGATTCAAGGGTGGTGAGAGTGGGGCATGCGTTTAAAGGAAGAAGAGAGAAAATGGCAAGTACATACGGCGATAAAGTCTGAATTTACGTAGTTCTGTGTTTTGTTTTTTTGATAATACAGCTAGATATATTATAAACTATATAACGTTTTGTGGTTTGTTAATTTCGGCATGTTCCTAATTAGCGTTGCTGAAGTAGAGTCGAAATTTAAAATTTATCAGTTCTAAACTTTTAATTTATTATAAATCACATTTAAATAAAAATTATTTAGTTCATTTGAGCCCACTGTAGTTTCAACCATATTACAGGCCGTTTGTAAAAGACAGAGAGAACGTGCTTTTGCAAGATTTGATGTCTTGTAAACTCGATTACTTTAAGCTAGCCTTTAGCCACAAATTCTAAATTTATTTTAAAAAATCTAATTTGGATGAAGTTTGATTTGAAGATGAAAGTGTGTTTGGACATACGTTTTCAAAACATATTTCCCAACTTTATTTTGGAATAACATGTATATAATTTCCAAATTTTGAGATTTTGGCTCAAAATCAGCAATTGAGTTGATTTTGTAATTTGGTATTTTGCCAAAATATGGATAAAATTTATGACCAAACATGAGTTTTGAAAATAAATTTCAAATTTATTTTGACAAAACTCATGGCCAAACGGGTCATAAGTTGGAGTGTGTGATGTTTTAATACTGTCAAGGAAAAAAAATAAAAATAAATCTAAGGGGATTATTAAACAAAACTGTGTATTTAAATGTTCAAAATTTTATATAGCATTCATCTGAAAAAATTAATGGATATTTAGTTCATCTATCTCATTGATTCGAACATTAAACAACAGCAAGTGGTTCACTCTCGTAATAATAACATAGATGAAAGCATCCAATTAGTTCCACAGACCAAAAAGAAGCATAAACTATAAATAGATTAGATTCCATTTTTTATTAATGGCTTGATCAAATAAATTCAGTTCTATTTTTTCATGAGTTTCTTCCATCAGAGTAAATATAGCAGACGATAATACACTATTCATTAATTTTCTCAACTAACAAATTAAAGAAAGTCTATATAATTCCTAGTCCCCTCTCCTCCCCCCCCCCCCCCCAAAAAAAAACCCACCCCAACTCCAGTTTAAAGTCAAATAATATCCTGTCGCAATTTACTCCTAAAAAATTAAAGACAAAATATATAGTCAGACACTTAAACTAGCAACGAAAATTCAATTGAATACTCCAACTAATGTATTTTTCATCGAAACACTTTTATTATACTTAGACGTCCGATTAGTTTAACACGTCCGACCTTTAGGGAAAATGTTATTAATGATTACATCCACCTTTATGCTGTTAATAAAAATAACCATATTGTCTTAGTTATCTTAGTACAACATAAAGGCCGGACATGTTAAACTGATGCAGTAAAAAAGTCTAGTAAAAATGATTTGGTGGAAAATGACTTAGTTGAAATGTTCAAATAAATTTTCGTTGATAATTTAAGTGTCTTTTCTATGTATTATGTCAAATTCAAATTAAAAATGTAAATGTTAACTTGAATTCTATCCGTAATTTATACTTCTAAGGATTATAAAGCTAAAATGCAAATATTACCTAGAAAGTTGCTGGAATTAGTTCGGCCACATCCTATGTAGGTCTTCTGTCATTGATAGTAACAAATCAAAATGCATCTTGAGTATATCTTAACTAAAAAAAACCATTGTTGAGGTAATTTGCATTCCGTTTAAAGGAGATAAAGAAGGAGAAATTTCAGTTTAATGCTTGTTGATTACATTTTACGTCATATGATATTTTTATCGATGATACAATGATACTTAAGTTACCAAGTTTATGGCTATGATAAATTTAAATTTCTGAGTATAAGAAACCGCTAGAATATTGATCAATCTCTTCTTAATCTATATATAGGAAATCTGATGTGACATCTTTCATAGATGAGGATTGCTATTTATCTTTTTTCCTATTTTTTTTTTTTTTGGCTTCTTTTTCCTATCTTCTATATTCGTTTGTGTTCTAATACAAAACTTTCAGCTATTTATCTATATCTATACTATATTAAATATTATATTAGTTAGTGTTTATGATGGGAGTATTTGAGAAGAGGTTGCTTTGTCCCTCATTGAAAAAAGAAAGAAAGGAAGAAGTGTTTAAAAGCATTTCTTTATCTTACATTATTTGAACATTTTAAAAATGTTTTTGGAGGGAAACTAGAATTTGGTTATATAATAGTCAAGATGGGCACTTGGGCCTAGGGCCAATCAACTAGCCTGAAATTTATTTCTTTTATTCATCTATTAATTTTGTTAATTAATTAAAATATTTTAATTATTAAAACATTTTAATTTTGAAAATGTGACTTTTGTTTCTTAAAAAGGTACTTATTAGCAAAGGTTGAGTCCGTTAATCCTAATAGACACCTAAAGGGTTTATAAATACCCCTTTCCTCTCCAAAATGAAAATCATCAGAAAAGCAACAATTTATCTTCTTCTTTTTCTGCTATCTTCAATTCACAATTTTGTTCAAGTGGAAATTCGAGTTAACTGCTGGTACTCGAATTTCAGAGGCTTTGTAGAATCCTGGAGGAATTCTGCCATAATCCCTGCAGCAATTTGGGAGGCTTCAATTCCTTAAGGACAGTGACTACACTATCAAAGCCTAATTATTTCGTCCCTATATTCTGTTATTTTTTCTAACATTAAAAGCACGAAACCCCTTAACGAAATATCATTTCCCTTTTTTACCCTTTAAAAATATATCTCACTTGGATACAATTGTAATTTAAGCTACTTTCCTAATATTTAGAAATTTGAAATCACCTAAATTTTGGGTATTAAAAAATTCTTCCTTATTTGAAAAAGTAATTAACAACAAAAAAAGGAAAACCCAAAGTTGGAATATACGCCTAGAGTTCTTTAGGAACAAATTTTCATACATTTAAGACTCCATTACGTTTAGAAGTTAATTTGTTATGTAAAAGAATTAATTGAAAGAGAATACATAGAAAACTATAGAAACAAAATCGGCGGTCCTTTTCTTCTTTTATTTTAGTTATACACATTTGTAGAATGTGAGCTTTATATTCTTGTTGTTCACCCTTATATTTAAGAAAGAATTCAGATTATTTATTTATATTATATTAAAAGCACGAAACTCCTTATCGAAATACAGTTTGCTTTTTTTACCCTTTAAAAATAAATTTTACATTAGATAAAATAGTAATTTAACTATTTCTTATTACTTAGAAATAATTATTTAATTATTTTCCGATTATTTAGTAGTTAGAAATCAAGTAAACTTTATGTATTAAATCCTTCCTTACTTAAAATAGGTAAGACAGCGTATTTGTAGAAGGAAAGTAACAGCCGAAAGAATTAAAGTAGGTATTGAAGTTTCACCTACTTATAACTCTTTTTAGTTATTCTTTGTAGTGACGTATAATCAATTATTTTTTGTAATTTTATTATCTTAGTAAAAATAATTTAATCGATAGGAAATAAATAAAAAAATACAAATAAAGTCTCGTGAACATAGAACTCCTAAGTTTTAGTTCTACTGTGATCCATTAGTACTCTTTTAGTGTGAATATTTCAAAGGGCATTTACAATCCACCTTCCTACAAAAATCCTTAAAAAATTAAAGGCTAAAAATATCCTTACAACTTAAAGTGTACACGTACATTTGAAATGTACTAATTAAAATTACGTCGTAATTTTAAATATAAAAATACTGAAGTTAGCATATATCTGCCACTAAGTATACAAAAGTATCTTCTTCTTTTTTCAAATATCTATAAATATTTATGAGTAAAACAAATATCTGTAGGTAAATTTACAACTGACATGACTATATTTTAAACTATAATTAACAGTTACAATAAATAATATAATATTTTTAAATTTTGTTATAAACATATAAATATTAAAGCACAAACCCAATTTGATAGGTGAAACATAGACAAGATACTAAAATTTATGTATCGAAATAAATAGTAATAAATTGTTATATTTCTTATAAGAAATTTAGGGTAATTATAAGTTTTTATTCTATAAACTTAAGTAGCACATGCATGTCGATCGTCTTTTTGTACCCTTTGCAAATAGAATTCACACTAGATAAATAATTATTTAATTATTTTTTTTTTAATATTTAGTACTTTGAAGTTAACTAAAACTTTAGTTATTAAAGTTTTGTTTTTATTTGAATGACTACACAATAAATCTTAATATTTAGGACATCAAAATTAATTAACTTTACCTTATACAATTCAAATAATTTCTTTGTAAACTCTTTTTCCTGATAATCTACGTACATAGAAATTAGCAGTGTATGTTTATAAGAAGCATTTTAAAGCTCCATTCAATTTAGCATACTTTCACGACCCATTCCCAAATTCGATCCTGGCGCATCTCGTGAAGACAAGATCAGCCAACAGAATAACAATATCTTATTTAACAATGAATAATTATAAATGAATGAATAATACGACTTATTAGCATTAATAACTGATATTTATCACTACACAATTCGACCGGGGTGTCTCAAGTCACGAGCATCTAAGGAGTAGGAACACTACTATAGGGCCAATAATTTATATATGCAAGATAAACATCGAAAATCAAAGATGAAGTGCGGTGCCGCGAACGCTGGCGGTCACCTTGTTCAACTACCATAGTAAGGCCTTCAGTCCGCTACTTACCCACTACCGGGTGAACAATACCTGCAACTGCACGAGAAGTGCAGGGAGTAAAGTGAGTACTTCCAACTCAATAATAATAAGAGTAAATGATAACCGAACTGTAAGAAATCACGTAAGAACACTCCATCATGCTATATAGGATAGTACAACCTTGTGAGAAAAACAGTAAACCATGAAAATCCTTTAGAATTATCTAGCTCAGTTAAAAACCTATTTTGAAAATATCCTCTGTCATTTTCTTTCTTTTTAACAGCTAAGCATTGAATGCGATATCAGGTAGTGCAAGTCCGCATACAAATCAGTCCCTTTGGCACAACACTCTATTAACAAATAACACTAGCGTATCTGGCAGACGGTGCACGATATAACATGGATGCCAATGATATGAGAGTGTTGAATGTCATGCCACGTAGTACAAACAGGAACCAATACGTGAATGCAATACAATGCATATGACCGCTACAGCATACTGCCCGATCCATTTGGGCACCCGCGCTCACTGTGGGGGTTCAGACTCCGGAGGGGCTCCTACAGCCCAAGCGCAATATCAATATCACACCGATGCGGCGTGCAGCCCGATCCATACACAGTCCAGAAATGCACATAAGCCACTTGGGCAATATCAACATGATAGTTCTCAGATAAAAACGTTAGTAAAATATCATTTAGGTTTTCAAATCTTAGAAAAACGGCTGAGTTTGCAAAAACAGTATTAAAACTTTGGACCGAGATCAAATAATATACAGAGTAATGCAAAACAGTGATATCAATCACTGAAGGACTCAAACGATTGGCATTAATCCCAACAAATGGCAAACAACCCAAATCAAAATAATATCAAGTAGTTTTAGTCAAATATATAGTAATTTCATCAATCAAGACGGACCGAGTCTCAATCCCCAATGGTGCTCTACCCCACGCCCATATCCGGCGTGCAAATCACCTCGATACAACACTATGATGTGCAAATCCGGGGTTTCAAACCTGCAGGATACCATTTACAAGTATTACTCACCTCGAACCGGCAAAATCTCTAGCCCCTGACGCCTTTGCCCCTCAAACCGGCCTCCACGCGCGTCGAATCTAACCAAAATCAGAGCAAACACATCACACTTTGCCAAGGGAATGATACCCAATCGAAAACAATCAAGATATATTAAAAATTTCGAAATTAGCAAAACCCCCTTCTCGAAAAATTACAAAACTCACATTACCAGATTCCTCGTCTCGCCACGAGTCCATACATACCAAGAACTCCCAAATCCGAGCTCAAATGACCTATCAAATCCCAATTTGAAATATCAAAACTCAAGCCCTAGCCTTACCCATTTTTAGTGAATTTCAACCAATTTCCATGTTAATTCTACCATAAACTTGAATAAATAGGTCAAGGAACTTACCTCCATTCGATTTTCAGTCAAAACCCTCGAAAATTGTTATGCTCCAAAGATCTATGCACTTTACAATCTAGAAAAAACAATCAAAAAGATATGGAGTAAATCGTAATCAAGAATAATAAGCACTAGAAATTGTTATAATATTAGGATAGTCGTAGATCCTTGAAATAAACAAGATAATAGAGAGTCCTTGCTGTTAGTAAGAGACAAAAGATTGTAAAGATGTTTGCTTGATGACAGTAGAGAGAGAGAGAGAGAGAGAGAGAGAGAGAGAGAGAGAGAGAGAGAGAGAGAGTTAGTATATTCAGAGTAAAAAAATTTGATCTATTACAAGGTTAAGGCCCCCTTTATATACTAGGGGACCCTTTCTCGAAATACCCTTAGAAATAAAGTACAAGGATTGGTGGATTTTAGTATGGTAGTAGCTTGGCTCAAACGATGTCGTTCCCTTGTTTAATAGATCAGGACGTCCTTGGTCGAGTCGTCCTCATCTAATTAGTAAGGCTATGAGGGCGGCCTCGATGTATGGGGCGTGCTCACTTGGACGGCGGTGGGGCGAACAATATTTTTGCCTCATTCACACAGACCAATATAATCTACATATTTATAAATAATCACGTTCAAGTCTAGTCCTAAAATGGATAAGTGGTCGGTACAAATATAATCCGGTCTAAAATTTTACAATCGAATCCCACAGAGAACTAAGGCTTAGCTACAACTGTTCAGCATTGCTAAGAAACACGAGTTCAAATAATTTCCTAGTTATAAAAACTATAAATTTTATTTTAAACTAATTAATTAACAAATACTAAAAACAGTAAAATTATCAACTAATACAACTAAAGGTTTGGAGACAAGATTAAGGAGGTCTAGAGTTATAATTTCCCCAATTGTCACAATCTTTCCTGCTACGCCTTCTTAAATTTCGCTTAAGTATTCTCTACCAATCGTAAGTACTTCAGGTATCGTGATTCTCTTCCGGAAACTACCATAATTTTACTAGACATGTTCTTCCGAACTACGCTAGCTAGCACTAATTCACTGCTCACTAAGATCGCATCAAGGTTTTGTTATTCCTAATCCCACTTGTAAACTCTCCGTATTGATTTCTTGTATATGTTAGGAGTGATGTTATTCAATAATTACCTAAATGTGAACAATTTTTCAAGCAATACATACTAAATATGCATAGTCAATTAATGGTCGTCCAATCAACAACAATAAAGATATGGCTGAACAGATAGAGAAATCATTATGCTCAATTATTTAAAAACGTAATAAAAAATCATTCTACAAAAGGTTTCATCAAATCCTAGACAATAAATTAACTATTCATAATAGTGTGCAAAACTGTAATACTAGAATTCATTACCAAAAATGAAAATAAAAAAAAGGAAGTGAAAAATTCGTAAAAAAGTTTTTCATCTTGTTCCCAGTATGTTCTTGCCTCTTTAGGCCGGATCTCCTCTAAAAAAATTGTCCCCCTTTTCTTAGACATATTTATGGATTTATAGGCTAGGGTTGAATTATTCAAGTCCAAATCTGGGACGTCTTTTAATTTACGCACTTTTGATCACCGGACTATAGTCCTCGCGAGGATAGGCTTATACCATGGTCAATCTGGTTACGCCTAGCTTGTAGTATGGTAAAGCTGGCTACAGAGCTGGCTACGCTTGGTCCATAGCCAAGCTTGAATGCTTGGTGTTTTTGTGTTCTTTTTTTTTATTTTCGTTCTCTTTTCGTGCAACTTTCATTCGACTCTTTTTTCTGATGCTCCTACACATAAAACAACATCATTTAACTCAAATATCGCATAATTAATTACTAAACCAACAAGATATAGGGCGAGTAATGTACTTAAAATATATTATTTTGGCAAAATATTAATAAATCACGTTACAAATTCAACTGTACCTATAAATAAATAATGGCAGAGCCAAAAAATTTATTAAAGGGTGTTACAATATAAAAAAAATAAACACATTGAAAAAAATAAGAAGAGTTAAGTATATAATATATGCAGCATTAAAATAAAATTTTAACCTAGCTTGAGCGCTAAACAATGTAATTTTATGCTGGCGTATGTTTTGCAGGGAGAATTTCCATTTTTAATGTTTCTCCCGGTGCATAAAAAGAGGGGACACCACCAGCTGCGGTCCCCAAAATACGATCATCGATTAAAAGACGTGCCGAGTACTATTAAATTCCCAAAATACCCTTTTTAGATTCCCGCTCAATATAGCTATGGATACGAAATATTTTCTTCGTTTTAATTTATATAAAATTATTTCTTTTTGGTTCATGTTAAAAAATATAATTTTTTTCTTATTTAGAAATAATTTTATATTTATATAATAATTTATAGTTATATAAAATATATATACTCTATTTTACGCTATAAATTTAAAGTAATATTTTTTTTAAATTCCGCATCAAATTAATGAGTTCACATAAATTATAAGGAACGAGTAAGTATTATATTAATTTACTTATCATCCATTAAAAAAAATCAGATATGGTCTGATGAATGACGACGATCACCATCATGATCACTCATGGATACTTGGGCCCTACCTCTTCCCTTTGTAGGTCCCACTTTTCTGCTTACTTTTAAGAATCCATCTGTCCTCCATTACCACCTCCCTATAGCTAAAGCAAACTCTCTATTCAAATTTTGTATCTATTCAAAAGTTTTACTCATCGTATGTGATAATTTGTGCATATAAATACCTTTACTCCACTGTCACTCTTCTTAGTTTTCTTCTCAGCTCCTCCTCCCCAAAATGCCCCATTATTACCTTCACCGTCGGCCGGTTACTGCGGTGCCGGCAATATTTTGTTTTCTCGGAGCTTTTTTATTCTTTTTCTTGTGCCCTTTGCCTGTTAATGGGTGGCGTCCATGGCCCAACCAAAAGCCCAACGCCACCGAGTTAATCTACGGCGGGTCTAAAAAATATGAGGGCTCGTCAGAGTTTGTCCATTTGAAATATCATATGGGCCCTGTTCTCACTGCAAATATCACTGTTTATCCCATTTGGTACGGACGGTGGGGAAAGTCCCAGAAGCGTATTATACGCGATTTCATCAGCTCATTCTCGGCCTACGATTCTAAACCGCCTTCAGTTGCCGGTTGGTGGAAAACGGTCCAGCTTTACACTGATCAAACCGGAGCCAATATTTCCCGTAATGTCCACCTTGGCGAAGAGAAAAACGACCGGTTTTACTCACACGGTAAATCCTTAACCCGGTTAACTGTACAGTCAGTTATAAAATCCGCCGTTACAGCTCGTACCCGACCGTTACCGTTAAACCCGAAAACTGGCGTCTACTTATTGCTCACTTCTGATGACGTGTACGTTCAGGATTTTTGCCAAAACGTTTGCGGATTCCATTACTTCACTTTCCCGTCCATCGTCGGATACACTTTGCCGTACGCTTGGGTGGGTAACTCCGCCAAGCTTTGTCCGGGTACTTGTGCGTACCCGTTTTCCGTACCGAATTACATGCCGGGTTTTAAAGCCGTGAAGTCACCCAACAATGACGTTGGAGTTGACGGAATGATAAGCGTGATAGCTCATGAGATTGCTGAGCTATCAACGAACCCGTTAGTAAACGCGTGGTATGCGGGTCAGGACCCGAGTTTTCCGGTGGAAATAGCGGATCTTTGTGAAGGGATTTACGGTACCGGCGGCGGCGGGTCGTACACCGGACAAATGATGAACGATAAAGAGGGTGCCACGTATAATATGAATGGGTTAAGAAGAAGGTTTTTGGTTCAGTGGGTTTGGAACCACATTCTGAATTATTGCACTGGCCCTAATGCACTTGATCAGTAAATGTTTCATTTACAACTCAAATCACTGTATGTGCTTTTCTTAAGCATTTTGGTTTGTCGATTTTTTTTTCTTTTTTTCCAACTTTATTTTTAAATTTTGGTTAATTTCGGGTTGCTGATGCATGTTAATTAAGCTTTGGTTATTATAAATATAGTGTAATAAAAGTAGTTTATATATACTGTAGTAATTTTGTATACAAAGTTACTTTGTTCAGTTGTCCAAATTTTGAATGGATTTGTACTTTGTAGGGGCTCTCTTTGGACATACTTTACTGTACTATCACATTCCCCCTTACAGAATTCAAAATAATGAGTTCTGCGAAAGTTGGCAGTGTTTGTCTTGGAGAAGTATAGAAAACAGAGAGCATAATGCCAATTAAAGAAGATGTGGGGACTTTTTTTTAAAAAAAAATTGGTCATTTGTGGTTTCTACTTTTCATCTTCCTTTTGTAAATTTAAAATGATTTTTTGAAAAAATAAAAATTATGGTCTTAGGTTCGAGCTCGGGACACGCTTCTAATATTTACTTTAGAGTATGTCATCATATTTCTTGATGCTGCAATACTCCCCGGACACTCTTTTCATTAGATTAGACTGTCTGTATCATAACTCTTGAGGCAGAATATATATTTATCTATTAAATTTAGGACCAAATCTCTATTACATATCTATTGAATATGCGTTTTATTTTACACACCAAATCTTTCAAAAGTATGTTAATTACTCACTACTTTTTTCTATACCAATTTTTCATGTAAAATCACGTACCAATAAGGTCATGACACGTTCATTATTAATTTTTTAAAGAAAAAATATTTAAAATTACTCTTGTACCCCAAATTAAAAAACTCCTCCAACACCTCCATCTTCTTTTGCCTTCCGTTCGTTGTTACCCATCGGGAAAAGCTATAACCATCCTTCACACAAATTTAATTTTGTAATAATTTATCCATAACAAACTCAAGATCGATTTGAATAGTATAGTTAAAAGAAATAATTAAGGAACAAAAAGCTAAGGCACGATTAAGATGATCATAACCACCACTTATTAACCTTCACACAATTAATTATGTAATGATTTATCCATAACAAACCCAACACCGAACAAAAAGCTAAGGCACGATTAAGATGATTGACTATGATAGCTTAAAAGAAACTAAAGAATAATTTCTACCCAGTATATAAAGATGTTTTATATCACTGAGTTAAGATTGCCGTACAACAAGTACTTTATTAATTCTACTTCACAATCTAAAGATATAGTGTGTTAAAGATTTACTGTTATAAATGTATATGAGTTAGAATTGAACCGATAAGGATAAGTACTCTCAAAACTAGAAAGAGGCTCTGTGAGCATTAATGGAGGAAGAAAATTAAAAAAGATGAATAAAAAAAATAAATGGGAAAAAATTGGACATTTGGTGTTTTTATGAGGCTTCAGTTTCAAATTTTTTTAGTTCACTCGCTTTATTTTTATGTAAAGGACGGGCGTGTCATATAAGTAAAGTAGTGTGTAATTGATACACTTTTGAAAGATTTGGTGTATAAAATAAAACCCGTATTCAACAGGTATGTAATAGGGATTTGGTCCTAAGTTTGATGGATAGAATATTTATTCTGCCTATCTCTTGATGATGGAATACTTCGGGAACCCTGTGAATGCGAAATACTTTGTATGTCGAACGGTCATTTTCTATGGTCCTGCAATTATCAAGCTCTATCATTAACTTTCTTTAGTTTTTCTTTTCTCAATTTACTAGTAATTTTTTTTGGTAAGAGGGAACCTGCAGCTACTATAATCTCTGTCACAGCATATGTTTTTTGGGTGAGCATTTTGTGGTGAATACATTTTGTTAGCTTGTAAATCACACAAAAAATGTAAATCGCAATTATGTACGATATACCCTACCCAAAAGGCATTGAGGAAAATTCGATCCAAACCATTCGTATGGATTATCACCCTCCAAACCGGAGAATCCCGAAGGGTCTAAATAAAAGTACCTTATTTGAATACTACTTCAGTCACACAATCTTCTGTTATTCTCGAATTAAACATTACTAGTACTAGTGCTATTTAACCTTCTGTTATTCTTAAACATTGTACTAATGCTACTTCACTTTTGTAATAGTAGACAAACGTTAGTACCCTTTTTCAGCAAGCATAAGAGTTTATGAAAATAATTTATAAAACTAACATACTATGTTCATTAAAAATAAACGGCGTAAAATAAACTTTAATATTTAACAATAGTATTCATTCAAATTTTCTCTCTGTACCAAATGTAATCAATTTGTATTTCTACAAATATATTAAATAATAATTTTTTCTGAAAAATAAAAACAGAAAGTTAGTAAATATTAAATTCTGTAAACAGTAAATTTCTTCAAAATAAATTCTGAAAAACTTTGTAGGAACAAATCGAGCTCAATGAATATACAATATGTCCTTAAGGAAATTATTCCCCTTTTATCTGAGGTTTTAGAATATATCCTCTAGGATAAAATTGTTTAACCAAAAAATAATATTTTGGTCAAAGTTAGAATTTAGGATGAAAAATCGGGTTACTGATAATCAAGAGACCAAAAAAAAAATAATAAGCTTTTTGAGAATAAGAATAAAATAATAAAACAATTGTTAGGGTTTTTGCCAATTACCTTTTGAGTCTTGTAATCTTTTCTTTAAATTATTAATTATAACATTGTTTGCGGATTCCGCTTGTCCATTGCCTACCTGATGGTATGTGTTGATTTTATCCTTTTAATCTGCCAACTTTGAAAGAACTCCGTGATGTGCTCCTATGAATTGTGGACCATTATCACATACGATTTTCTTTGCTATCCCAAAGCGGCATATTATGTTTCTCCAAATAAAATTTTGACTTTTTCTCTCTCGTACCTGTTTGAATGCCCCTGCTTCTACCCATTTAGTGAAATAATCAGTAAGTACATGTAGAAACTTTACCTGACCTTTTGCTTGTGGTAATGGACCAACGATGTTCATTCCCCATTTCATGAAGGGCCATGGAGATACAACAGGTTGTAATAATTCGGCTGGTCTATGCATCTTGTTACGGTATCTTTGACATCTGTCACATTTAGATACGAAATCATTTGCTTCCTCTTCCATCTTAGGCCAATAGTATCCTGCTCGAATTAATGTCTTTACTAGTGACCTGCCTCCTACATGATTTCCACAATGTCCCTTATGTATTTCTCTCATCACATACTCCGTTTGAGAAGGTCCGAGACACCTTGCTAATGGCCCACCAAATATTTTTCGGTAAAGGTTTCCTTGATATAGACAATAACGAGCAGAGCAGCTTTCTTTCGAAGTGCATGAGCCTTTATTTTATCATCAGGAATGGTTCCATGCTGCAAAAAAAATAACTATTTCGTTTCTCCAATCCCAAGTTAAGTGATAAAAATTTACCTCGTTTTTGTCAGGTTCGAGAATGGAATGGAATAAATGTATGATTGAAGCATTTGCATCATTTGCTATGTCCGCCGCAGATGCAAGATTAGTTAAAGCATCTGCCTCTGCGTTTTCTTCTCCTGGGATTCTTATTACCTTCCAAGTTTGGAACTGTCTTATCAGTTCCCATACCTTTTCGAGATACTCTAGCATTCGTGTTTCTTTGGCTACATAAGTCCCCAACATTTGATTGACCACAAGTTGGGAATCATTTTTAATTACGATTTGTGTGATGCCAAGTTCCCGTGTCAATTCTAAATATGCAATTATAGCTTCATACTCTGCTTCATTGTTAGTTATAGGATGACATTTTATAGCTTGTCTAATGGTCTCACCTGCAGGTGGTTTAAGAACGATTCCTAATCCTGCTCCCTTTACATTAGATGAAACATAGTAAATAAAATTCGAGTCCCTGGGTCTGCACCATTAAAAACTTGTAATTCCTTTTCTGCTTCTAAATGCATCCCTTGACTAAAATCTGCTACGAAATCAGCGAGAACTTGGGATTTTATAGCAGTCCTAGGTTGATAAATGATTTCATATTCACTCAGTTCTATAGCCCATTTTGCTAATCTTCCTGACAATTCATGTTTATGCAAAATGTTTCGTAATTGACAATAAGTAACTACGACAATTGGATGATATTGAAAATAAGGTCTTAATTTCCTAGATGCCATGATTAAAGCTAATGCCAACTTTTCCAGTTGTGGATATCGTGTCTCAGCATCTAACAAAGATTTGCTTACATAATAAATAGTAAATTGCTTACCTTGGTCCTCTCGTACCAAAACAATACTTACCGCGACTTCTGATACTGCTAAGTAAATGAGCAGTGTTTCACCTCCCTTTGGCTTTGCCAACAGTGGGGGATTTGACAAGTAAGCTTTCAAGTTTCTAAGAGCTTATTGACAATCCTCATTCCATTTGAAATGGTCTTGTTTCTTGAGAGCAGAGAAGAACTTAAAATATTTTTCTGAACATTTAGAAATAAATCTCCCTAGAGCTGCAACCTTTACCGTCAATCTTTGAACTTCCTTCTTATTGGTAAGGATATCAGGGATTTCTTCTATTGCTTTAATCTGAGAAGGATTTACCTCAATACCACGGTTAGAAATAAGAAAACTCAAAAATTTACATGAAGCAACTCCGAATGCACACTTTTCTGGGTTGAGTTTCATGTTAAATTTCCGTAAAATTTCGAATGTAATAGATAAATGAGAAATATGATCGCGAGAATGACGGTTTTTGACGAGCATATCATCTATATATACCTCCATAGTTTTACTTAAATGTTTTTGAATTATTATGGTAACCAACCTTTTATAGGTTGCTCCAGTATTTTTGAGACCAAAGGGCATTACTTTAAGTCCCCCTATCTGTGATGAAAGAAGTATTTTCCTCATCAGCGGGATCCATTTTAATTTGATTATATCCCGAATATGCATCTAAAAAGCTTAAAAGTTCATGACCTGCAGTAGCGTCAATTAATTGGTCTATATGCGGTAAAGGGAAAGAGTTTTTTGGGCAAGCTTTGTTTAGATCAGTATAATCAACACAAACACGCCACCGTGTTAGATAACCAATTAGGGTACTTTACCTCGCGGATCGACCCAATCTTTAATAATTTTTGGACCTCATCTTGAATTACCTGATTCTTGAAAGCTCCTTGCTTTCTTTTCTTTTGTTTTACTGGTGTGAAAGACGGGTCCTCGTTAAGTTTGTGAGTCATCACATCAGGTGGTATCGCTGTCATATCATCGTGGGACCAAGTAAAACAGTCTACGTTAGCTTTTAAAAACTCAATTATATACCTCGCATGTCGGGATTTAGATTGGCTCCTAATAAACCTTTCTTTCAGGCCATTGCTCAAATAGCACCACAGCCTCGAGCTCCTCTATTGTTGTTTTAATATTGTCATTTTCTTTAGGTTCTTGAATTACATCAGGTCTCGAGTCTAAATCTGTTTTTCCTCGTTCAGTTGAAGTTTTGTTGTTGACATCCCCAACTATTTCCTGTAATTGCTATTTTCTTTTACTTACGGCGCTCGTATCTGTTACGACATTGATACTCCTGGCTGTTTTTTGATCCCCTCGAATTTGACATACTCCCCACGGTGACAGAAACTTAATAACTTGATGCAAAGTTGATGGAACAACATTCATATCATGGATACACGGACTCCCCATGATTATATTGTAAGTCATTTCCATATCTACTACCTGGAATTTAGTTTCTTTAACAACACCTGTAGAAAAAGTTGTTAGAATTACGTCACATTTTGTTACCACACTCGAATTGTCGAAGCCTGACAAAGTATGCACCTTGGGTATCATTTTATCTTCAGCTTGCATTTCTCGTAGTACCCTTTGTAGGATAACATTTGCAAAGCTCCCTGGGTCAATCAAAACTCGTTTTACATTAGTGTCATGTACAAGTAAAGATATTACTAGTGCATCATTGTGAGGAGTAATCACTCCTTCTGTATCTGCATCATCAAAGTTTATGCTTTCGTGCTCTAAGGTTTTCCATACTTGCTTCCCGTGAGTGATCGTCATTTTTGAAACCTTATTTGAAGCTGTATATGTTACTACATAAATATCTCCCCCTCCACTGATGACGTTCACAGTTCTCTTAGGTGATGATGGTTTCGGTGGCTCTTGCCAATTTTTCATGTAAGCCTGTTTTCCCTTTTTACTAAACAAATCTGTCAGATATCCTTGCTTCAGTAGATGGTCTACTTCACTTTGTAGGAATCTATATTCTGATGTTTTATGCCCGTGGTCATTGTGGAACTCGCACCAATGGTTCGGATTACGCCTGTTTGGATTTGACTGCATCTCTTTTGGCCACCGTACCTTGTCTCTCATACTCCTTAGAACCACTACGAGCTCAGAATTAATTACGTTGAAATTATAGCCGCCGAATCGTGCCATTAAATTTCTATCATCGTCTCGTGGCTCTTGATTGCTTTGATCACCTCTGAACCTGGATGAAGATCCGGTTTCCCTATTTCATGGCCTTTGATCATATCATTGGTTATCCTGTTTCGATCGTGAATCCTTTCCTGCAGGTCCCATATATGGATCGTATCTATTTTTACCTGATCTTTTTTCAGCTTTTGACCCCCCGAAATCGTTCCTCTCTTCAAGATGGTACTGAGGTACGGTATCCTTTTCAATTGTGATATTTGTACTATACCTGTTATAAACATCATTTCAAGTGGTTGTAAGAAATTTATTGGAGACTTTCTTTGAGCCTTCTCGTGGCTTCTGAACTTTTATCATTCAAATTCCTTGCAAAAGCTATCGCTGCCCAGTTATCTGGTACATGGGGTAGAGTCATTCTTTCAAGTTGGAATTTATCAACAAAATCTCTTAGTAGTTCAGAGTTCCCTTGTTTAATTTTGAAGATATCCCCCATTCTTTTCTCGGCCTTTTGATCTCCCGAGTGTGCTTTATTAAAAGAATCTGCAAGCTCAACAAAATAATTTATTGAATTTTCAGGTAAAAGTGAATACCAGGTTAGTGCATCCTTGGTGAGTGTCTCCCCAAATTTTTTGACCAATGTTGATTCAATTTCTTGCTTGGTCAAGTCGTTGCCTTTCACTCCTGTTGTAAATACAGTTACGTGGTCACGTGGGTCTATTGTACCATCATATTTTGAGATGTCAGGCATTTTGAATTTCTTCGGAATTGGTAGGGGAGCAGCACTTGGCTTCCAAGGTTGTTACGAGTATTTATCCACGTATACTCCTTTTATTACATGCGGAACTCCAGGTATTTGTTCGATACGCTCATTTTTCTCCTTGAGCTGTTTCTGCAAGGTTAGTACTAAATTTTGAAGATGAGAATTATTGAATTACCTGGTTCTCCTTCTTGTGAATCATTAGGGGTTGCTCCATTACCAGAGTTAACTAGACCAGAGCGGGGATTTTCCAACGTGTTATTATTGGGCGTTGTTGGCACATCAGGCAATCAATTAACTAAAGCTTCCAAAGTTTTGTCAATTCGTGCGTCAATTATTTTTTGTAGAAGTTCATCTCTTGTTTCAACTCCTTCATCATCATGTTCAAACATATCATTAGGAGTTCCCTCTCGAGATCCACGTGGAGAAGCTTGAGGAATAGCATCATTGAGTGCATCTCCCACCACTTGATGGATCTGATTTTCTTGATTGTTGTTGTCGTTGTTGTTTGACATGATGTTAACAATGGGTGGAGTGTAATTTCAGAAAGAATGTATTATCAGATTTCCGGTAACGGAATTAATATGTTTAACCAAAACATAATATTTTGGTCAAAGCTAGAAGTTAGGGTGAAAAATCGGGTTACTGACAATCATGAGACCAAAAAAGAATAATAAGCTTTTTGAGAATAAGAAAGCAATAAAAACTTTGTATTTTCAGTAAGATGTGGATGATATTTCGTGTCCTTACAAATGATGAGACTTTTTCTTTTATAGTCGATTCTAGGTAAATGAATGAAATCTTAGCTTTAATGAGACAATTATGAGTAGTAAATGACATTAAATAGGCCGTTACACAATCATTCCTATTAAATACCAATTTTCGAACGTATCAGGTATTTAATACTGAACTTGGACTCCTCTTTGTCTTCTGATCCATATCTTCAGTGCCTTTTGATCCGTTGGTTTTAAATGACTTGAATTGGTACGAGACTCGTGTCTAAGCTCCTTCTCGTACCAATTTAACTTTCTCTTCCCGTATCTGTCATCTCTCGTGCCTTTTTCTCAATAGTTATGCTTTGACTACTTGACCAATCCACGTGTCATGCCACGCCATCTTTAATTTAAATTCTATTTTTTCCCAATACAAGAATGATTTAAGTCACTAGTGTATCGGTACCTAAAACTCTGGTGATCGACGAGCCACTCGATGGTCGTAAAACACACTGGAATATTTTATGCAGAAGAAGAAGAAGGTTCAAAAATTTCTTAAGTAAATATTCTGGGATTTGAAAGTCTATTTATAGCCAACTTGGTTATGTTACTGAATAGGCTCAAAATAGTCATGGCTCTTGGAATTCGAAGCCGAACCGAGCCGAGCGACAACGACAACAGCACGAGACTTGCCTTCTTCTTAGTTCTTTAAGAGCTAAAAGATGAGCTTATCTATATATACACCAAGACTTTCTTTCTTTCTACCAATGAGGGACAAAAGACATTAGTAAACTCATTCAAAATTTCACTTCCCTCCATTTCTTTTCCCACCATTTTTTATTCACCCTTCTTTTTTCGTTAAACAAAAATCCAACACCAAATAATTCTTTCTTCTCGGGTTTTGACAGTAAAATAAATAGATTCAATTTATTAGAAAAGTTCCCTATCACTTTAATATGGAAAATTTAATAATTCCCCATCATTGTAATTTCTTTTACTTATGTCAGATTTAATCTCAAAAGATGGTCATGACCCCCTCCCTGCTCCCCCCCCCCCCACAACACACAGACATAAAAAAACTAAAAATTTAAAAGGAAAAGATATGATGAAATTTCATCTTCTTTCTTCTATTTATTAACATTAAAAAAGAAATTAACATGTAAATCTCTTCCTAGTTGCCATTCATAAAGTGGATTTTCGTTAGGGTGTGGCCTGCCAAATGGAAAAAATGCGAAATAACCAACGCATGCCATCCAAATTCCAAGCAAGGCAACTCTTGGCTCAAGTTGACGGAACAATTTGTGGATTGGCGTTGATTACTTGTGAGAAAAACAAAATCCAGCCTACTCGATTTAGCTTTTGTTAATTTTAAGTCTGAAACTGTCCCACTGAAGTTGACTGAAAGGTAATTTTGGCAGGATTCAACTTATATGTATTGATAGCACAATTGAGTTTTATATTAGCATTTTAAGTTGTTAAAGTACGATTCTAAAAAAAAACTTTTATATTACTAAATTAAATTTATCATAAAATTATTTATCTACAAAACGGTACAGTTAAATTTATACCGTAATCTATAGACAAGTGAATCGATTTGATCCAAAAATACAAAATGAATAAGAATAGAAATAAGATTATGAAATAAAATTAAAGAAAATACAAGTCAGGCTAAGTGTTTAGCTTCTCCGACAGTAATGACAAGAATAAACTTAAGAATAAAGAAAACAGTTCTATAGAATGAGGATAGATTATAGCTTTTGGGTACAGAATATTTTTTTTTTAAGAATTAATTCCATTTCATTAATATATCAGAAAAAATACAGATTTATCCAGCAGCCGCTGACTAGCTACTTTCCACTCATTACGATACATTATCACTCTCCTATGCTATAGATACATTTATTTTAAAGAAAGAGCATAGATTCTAGGGGAAGTGATCCATTCTTTGCAGAAAGTTCTTCCAGTGTTTAAGAGATATTCCCTTCGTATGCATAAGAATTGCTATCTCTTTGCATGTGTCCTTTGTAACTATAGCGCCGCCCTGGAATCTAACTTTGTTCCTTTCTCGCCAGAGACAGTAGACTAACATTCCGAACACACTGGTGGTTATTTCCGCTAGTCCGCTTCTCCTTTTTGCAATGTTGCTTATCCATTCTACTTCACTGTTCCAATCGAAGATGGTTCTCTGGTATCCCAACCATATGAGTAATCTATTCCATACTTCCCTTGATGTCGGGCAGGTAAAAAACAGATGGTCAAAAGATTCGTCTGCTTGCTTGCAGAATACACATTGTTGCAGAATCTGTATTCCAAGATGCACTAGACGCTCCACTGTTGCTAGTCTTCTACGTAAAGCTAGCCAAACTACAAATTTGAATCGTGGATGTAGTTTAGGCTGCAATACTATGCTTTTCCATTGTACTTTGGGGAAGAGAGGGAGTTGGAGTTTGTAGAGTTTATTGATGTTGAATTTTCCAGCACTCTGTAGCTGGTTCAGTCTACATTTCAGGTCCCATTGTACACCATGTGTGTTTGTTATCGATGATCTGGTCTCAAAAATCTTCCTCACAGCCCAGGCCGCTGTTTTAGGAGTAATATCCTCTACATCATTGTTCTTAATGTAGTATATGTGCATCCATTTGATCCATAGGCTATCCTTTTCCATTGTTACTGCCCACAGATGCTTTGCTACCGCAACCTTGTTCCAGATTGATAAGTTCAAAACATTTAGTCCCCCTGCACTATATGGTAGACATATAGTTTCCCAAGCGACTAGTACCTTTTTGGACACAGTTGCTGCACCAGTCCATAGAAATGATCTGCATATTGCTTCAATCATCTTCATTACCTTTTTTTAAATTAGGAAGATTTGAGTCCAATATGATTGCATACCAAATAATACTGATTTGATTAACTGGAGCCTACCCGCATAAGATAGAAGTCTTGATGTCCAGTAATTGTCTTCTGTGTTATTTTCTCCACTATTGGCCAACATTGAGCAATTGTTAATTTTTTGGAGTCCATGGGGACCCCCAGGTATTTGAAACGTAGGGACCCTTCAGGGAATTCCAGATCGTGCAAGATTTCCTCTGGGTACAGAATATTTTATATCTACAATAGATGTTAATTTTCCTATTTATAGCTCTATTTAGAGAGATATGATCCCGAAATCAAGCTCCTCTAGAATGAGAATAAAACTGTCGTTGATGGCACAAAAAGATTGTCTATAAATGCAGATATACTCTGTAACAGTCGCTCACTAAAAGCTACCTGAGAATAATACTTTGAACCTTTGTCATTTGCTACTCAGTCTTCTAGATTCATTCAATACATGTCACATGCTTGCAATCGTTATCGGTTATTTGCTGACTCACACCCTACATATCTTTAACTCTTCGCGTCAGCTCTTCATTCGTCCATCTGTCACTAATCAACCGTATACAGATGGTCCCCCCTGCTTTTCGGTGACAATATTTTAGTATCATCGAAAACTGGAGAAACCCTCTTTCCTTAGCAGGCAAGTTTCTGAATATTTTCTAACATTTGAAAGTACGCACGTCTCTCCGCATTTAATGATCTGAACACATAATACCCCACGATTAGGAAAATATTTTTGCTATTTTCGAGGTAATCATGACTAGATTTGTGCAATCTTTAACATCTCCACTACTCCTCATTTTTACTTTGTACTTTTTACAACTTCTTCTTCTCTGACTTACGTTAGAATTCTACTGCAAACTTCAACTTTTTCAGTAAAAATTTTCTTTATAAATTTCTTACCATCATTTCTTCTAACACCGCTGCCTTTAGAAACTATGGTCTTCTCTTCGGTGGAGGTTCAAAGAAGAACAAAACAAAAAAGGTTGATGTTGAGTATGAACCTCCTATCGTAAACACCATCATACATCTTCCCCTTAGTACGGAATCTGATCTTTAAGAACAAAAGAACCTGCAAATTCTATAAGTGAAAAGACATGCATGTTTATAGACATCCTTATTTCATCTGTCCTCCTAGCATCCCTGTTGTGAAGGAGGGTTGTAATTAGAATAATATTGAAATTCTCACACGTAATGATTGAGAAAAAGTCAACTTCTCCAAACTGTGGTTCATGTATGTTTATACATACCATTTTACTTTGGGTCCCTTGACTTTGGGAGTGGGTGAAGGAATCGATCCTATAATCCTATAATTCTGCCACCGGTATCAGATCAGTTTGGCACAAGTAGGCCCATCTATATGGCATTGTGGCTTGATTTCGTCAATTGTGTTCTGAGGCTGAGGAAACTCTAACTCTTGGATACATCATGAACATTTATTCCCAAAAGATCTTCCATGGGGGTGTGCTAAAACTTAGTAGATGTAATCATCATGCCCTTCTCACCAGCTTTGACGATGAAAACAACCGTGGAGGGATGGAACGTTTAGTTAGCACTGCTACATGTGATATCTTCTCAACTACAACACCTACTTTTTCTGAATCATGGAACCTTTTTCATAATTCTACTATTATATTTTTCCTTTTCATGTTTTTAAAACACCTTCCTTCATTACTTACTTTATACATTCCTTATTCCAGCTACCCCTGGCCCAATGGGTTTCCAACAATTCTGGATATCACTACACCAGAATCTCGAAGATAGAAAGAAATGGCTCCCAAATATGGGAGAAAATAAAAAAATATGGTAAACAAAAATTTTTCTTTCATTCTTTCAATCTTTCAATATACCCGGGGAAAAATTTATCTGTCTTCTTGTATCACACGGAAATTCCGATGGGGTCTGTCATTTGCCCAAATATCGAGGCTCTCGATGACCTGGTGAAAGCCGAACTATTATTGTAGAATGTCCTTAACCAGAGGAGAGCTCGAGATTTTACTTGCACTTCCAATAGGGGTACCTCCTCCTGGAGTCCTTAGCCCAAGGATAAAAAACTAAAGAAAAAATGTACCTCCTCGGCTGAGACTCAAGGGAAAATATTGAAGAAAGTACCAACCGAACCAACCACAGTGATATTCGATGATGATGGAGCCGCTAATGAAGAAGCTTCCCTTCAGAGAAGAAAAAGACCTTCATTAACTCAATCGGATTCTCAACCGCCTGAGCTTCAAACTCCAACCCCAGAAGAAGTTCAAGAACTTTGGGTAGAAATGGAAATGGCTGAAAATGCTTCTTTCCGTTTTCAAATTCAACACCTGAACTCCCTCCACTTTCAACTTCTAAAACTGTTGTCATGGCTATCTCTTCACCGGCTCCAACCGAGCAAATAATAAATTTTTCTTCCCACATTCATCCTTTCATATGAATCTTGGGGACACATTCCCGTTACAAAACCTTATTGGCAAATGAATTATCACCCTCACGGTATCAAATGACTGCCACATACTTTCCAAATCGGCGAAGCTTGCAAATTATCTAATGCAGCTAGCCTCAGAAAAAGACTAGAGAAAGATGGATTCTCTCTCTGGTAAATATTTGCTAAACAATAACATGCATTGTTCGACAGAGATAGCAATCTAACTTTCTTCTATCTTCTTTCAATTTAGACTTTGCATTAGTAATATTATTTCTAACCCTTTTTAGGCCAACCTCTTGCTTCCGAGGGCCTACAAATGGTCATTCTAGATAAGAAAAAAAATCTTAAACTCGGAATGAGATCGGCTTTTAGCCAAACATAATCAACTTGTTGAGCACCTCCTAGTTTTGGAGTCAAAGCTTGCTCAAATAGATAATCTCGACGCTCAGTAGCAGCATTCTGAGAAACATAGAATGACTCACATTCAGGAAGCTGCCCAGATACATAAAAACCTTAAGCAAAGGCAAAGTGGGATGAACTGCATGACATCGCGACTCTTGCTGCCAAGCGCGAGTCTATCTTTTGTAGAGAAAGCTAGTAACTTGGAAGCTAACTTAAGCTCCAAAACTAAGGATTTCAATGCTACTGAGGATCAAAGAGAAAATATGGAGGAAAGGATCAAAAGATTCATGGAGCAGAATCAAATTCATGCTGCAACAAATGTTGATCTTGATTCCTGAATCTGCATTGTTAAAGCTTAAAATGAAAATCTTCAAGCGAAGATTGAAAAGCTCCAAGCTAAACTTTAAGATCAAGAAGATTCTCTACTCTTCGAGAATAATTATGCCATATAGTATACAAAAAGGGAGACTTTGGAGGAGGCCAAAGAAGACAATGCAAATATTGACAAATGCATTACCAAGGCCCGGGAACAGGAGTCAACTGGTCATGAGAACCTCCCTACTCTTCTCATTGCTTTCGACTCTTCGAATACTAACTCCGAGTATTTAGTAACTAAAGGAGAAATTGAAGGAGATGAAGGTCTCAAACCGAAAGCGGAACAACCTTATCCCAATTGAGAAAATAAACAGTCTTCTCCCCCATCGAGTTCTAGCAACAAGCACTAATGAATATATATTTTCTTTATTTTTTGTAACTATGCCAAAACCTCTTTTCACATCTGATGGCTTTTGATTTTACTAACAAAATTTCAGGAATGTTTTCACATCCGATAGCTTTTTATTCCCGACATAAAAACTTATGAAATCAACCCTTTGACTATGAGGGTTTCATAAGAGAGCACCCTTGTGTTTACGGTGATCTTGAAGAGGACGTCTCCTGTTCATTCTGACACACGCATTTGAAGTTTTAACTAACTTCCAAATGATAAAATCAATTTACTTATCATTCGAAGAAGAAATAAGGTAAACTAAAAGGACTTTGATTTATTTCCTCTATCTTTAAAAGTACATTTACATAAACATTATTTTGCTTAAGTAAATAAAACTGCCAATGCATGTGGCTATCTTGTACAACTTATTTCTACGAGGCTGACGATGCAGTCCCCTATCCTTATAAGATATTGATTCCGGTTCTAATATTTCTCGGTCTTTGTAACACTTTTTGGTAGTTCCCCAGTATTCGGATTCTAAGTAGGATAATTCGAATAATGAAAGTCTTATATTTGTTGATAATCCTTCCTTCGTAGTATGTTTACATTGTTGACTCATTAAAAACCTTGCCAGAAAAACCTAATTGGGACAAAAACTGGTCGAAGTGAAAAAGAATACAACACATACTTTCATCACCAATAAGGATCTTCACCAATATTATATTTTGAGGTAATTTACGTTCCAATTGCTTGACAATTTAACTCCATCTTGATTTTTCAATTCATACGAACCTGGAAACCCGGTAAGGTCCTTCTGATGTTGGTCCCAACTTCACGCGTTAACTTCCCAAGTGCTTTGAGTAACCTTTCACAAAACCAAATCCCTAATTTTAAAATATTTAAGCGATTGTAATATCTTTCCATCATTTCCTTTTGTGCCACCATCCTCACATATGCAAGATCTTGGTGATCTTTAAGCAAATCTAGTTTTGCCAACAATTGTGCATTGTTTGTTTCTTTGTTTGCTCAAAAATGACCTTAATGTCGGTTTCTCCACTTCTACCGGTATCAAATCCACTGAACCATATATAAGTGGAAAAGGGTATTTCACCCGCCTCGGCTTCAGCATGGTCCCATATGCCCATGACACACCAAGTAGCTCATTCGGCCATTCTTATCTTTAGCATCTTCTAACTTTTTTAAGGTTTTTAATAATTAACTTGTTGGTCGACTCCGCTTTTCCATTAGCACTCAGGTGGTATGGAGAAGGCGTAATTTCTTTGATCTTTGATCCTTCCAAAAACTTTATGACTTTGGAATCTATAAACTGGCTCATTGTCACAAGAAATTTCTTTTGGTATATTCCAAATCGGCAAACAATGTGATTACAATAAAATCGATCACATCTCATTCTTCGATCTTTTGGTAAGAACCTGTTTCAACCTATTTAGTAAAATAATCAGTTAAACCCAAAATAATTATTACCTAATCGGGCCCTTGTGGCAAGGGACCGGCTATCTCCATCCCCCATTTCATGAATGGCCACGGAGACACCACCAAATGTAAAAGTTCCACTGATTGATGCACTAACTGTGCATGGCATTGGCATTTATCAAACTTTTGTACAAATTTCTTTGTGTCTTTGTCCGCATCATGCACCGAAATGGTTCTCGCAGAATCCTTCATGAACTTTCCTTATCACATAGTCAGCCTCCAATGTCCCTCAACATCGAGCCAATGGTCCTTGGAACGACCTCCTGTATAACCGTCCGTCAGACAGACAATAACGAGCCGCCTTGGTCCGTAGTGCCTGGGATGTTTTTGGGTCTTCAGGAAATTTTCTATACCTTAGATATTCGATGAACTTATTTCTCCAATCCCGGATTAAGCTGGTTTAATTAACTTCACAGTAGCCATCCACATCCAACTCGGAATGCAGCAAATGAACTACTGCACCGGAACCACATCCTTTCAACTCAGTGGAAGAACCCAAATTGGCTAAGCGTCTGCCTCCACATTTTCCTCCCTGGGAGTGTGTATGATTAACCACTCTTTGAACCAGGAAATTAATACTTGAACCTTATTCAGGTATTATTGCATGCGCTCCTCCTTGGTGTCAAAAATTCTGCATGCTTGGTTCACCACTAGCTTGGATCGCACTTTATTTCGATGACCTTAGAACCTCATACTCATCTTTATTGTTAGTTAATGGCCTGCCTTAAGATTTCTCCCGAATGAGTGATTAAAACTACCCCAAAACCAAACCCTTTTATGTTGAAAGCTCCATCCGTAAATAAGGTTCAAATCCACGATATTGTTTCCGCTACCAACGATGCTTCTTTAGCAGCTAAAGGTATTAATCCTGAACTGAAATCTGCCACAAAGTCGGTCAAAACTTGTGACTTGATTGCAGTCCTGGGCTTGTATTCAATGTTGAATTCTCTAATTCGACTGCTCATTCAGTCAAACGACCCAATAACTCAGGCTTATGAAGGATGTTCCTCAAGGGAAAGGTTGTCACAACAACTACTGGATGACATTGAAAATAAGGCCTATGCTTTGAAAGACAATTACGAGAGCTAAGGTTAGCTTTTCAAGGTGAGGATATCATGACTCCGCTCCTGATAATATTTTACTAACATAAAAAATGGAAAAGTGCATACCTTCTTCTTCCCGTACCAAAACAACATTTACCGCTACTTTCGGGACCCCTGGATAAATTAACTATCGCTCACCTTCTTCTGATTTTGATAATAATGGAGGGGTAGATAGGTACCTTTTTCGATATTTCAATGCCTGTTGACATTCCAGAGTCCTACGAAGTCATTTTTTTCTTTTTCAAAAGTGAAAAAATGATGACACTTTTTCGAAGACCTCGAAATGAACCTGCTTAGAGCCGCCAATCTACCGGTCAATATATGTACTTCCTTCACACTTATTCACTAGTTTGGTATATCCTTGATGGCTTTGAAATTGTCGGGGTTTAATTCAATTCTTCGTTGATAGACTAAAAACTCTAAAAACTTATCGGAACCAACTCCGAAGGCGTACTTCTCCGAGTTGACCTTCATATTGTATTTTCTCAGAATGTCGAATGTCTCTTGGAGATGCTTTAGATAATATCCTGCAATCAGATACTTGACTAACATGTCGTCAGTACAAACTTCCATCATTTAACCGACCAATTTTTCAAATATTTTATTAACAAGCCTTTGATAAGTGGCTCCGACATTTTTAAGCCCGTAAGGCATTACATTATAGCAAAATATGCAAAAAATTGTGATGAAAGAAGTCTTCTCTTGATCTTCCAGGTCCATCCTAATTTGATTATACTAGTAATAAGCATCAAGAAAACTTATTAACTCATGTCCGATCGTAGCATCAATCATTTGATCAATATTTTGCAATAGGAAAGAGTCTTTAGGACATGTCTTATTTAAATCTTTATAATCTACACACATTTTAAACTTGTTATTCTTTTTAGGCACTACTACTATGTTAGCAAGCCAATATGGGTAATTTACCTTTCGATTTGAATCTATATTATGTAATCGAGTTACCTCTTCCTTAACAAACGTGTTTCTGATCTCTGCTATCGATCGTTTCTTCTGCCTTACCAGATGGAAGTTAGGATCTAGACTAAGTTTGTAGACTACCACCCATAATAGGATACATGTCATATATGAATGCGAACATGCAAAAAATAAATATTAGAATTAAAAAAATCCATATTTTTAACCTGAGTTCGAGACTCAACTCCATTTTGTAAATAGAATTTTATTTCCAAAAATTCTTTGAACATGGCCACTTTTTCGAGCTTTTCTGCAGTTGACTAGGTCACATCTGTCTCCCCCGTTACGTAACAAGACCTCTTGATATAATTCCGATGAATCCTCGTATTTATCATCTTCAATTGAGATGGAAGAAGGAACTTTTTCCAATAATTGCTATTTATTCATTTCTTTGCCATTGCTATTGGAAACGGTTATTGCGTTCATCTCCCTTACAACCAATTTATCTCCTCTGATCTACTTGATCTATTCAGATATTGGAATTAATGGTTGATGGTAGGTTGAGTCACATACATCATTTCAAGTATCCATGGCCTTCCAAGGATGACATTATAGCCCATGTCGCCATATACTACTTCAAACAAGGTGGTCTTTGTGGCATATGTGGGCAACCAAATTTGTCCCCGGGTGGTGATACTTGTTAAGTTGAAGCCAGTCAAAAGCTTTGTTGCTAGAACTATGTTTCCGGTCACCTTCGCTTACTCCATACTCTCCATTTTATGATGTTGACTGAGCTTTCAGGATCCATCAATACACGTTTAATTTTAAAATTGAAAACATTAAGAGAAACTACCGAAGCATCGTTATGCAGTAGAAATAGTCTATCAATATTTTTTTTCCATGAAGGTGATGTCATCTTCTGAAATCTTTAATATCATCTTGCCATGATTCACCGATATTTTCGTTTTCTTTGCTACCAATAATGTCACCTTATTTACTTCGTCTACTCCAAAGATCATGTTGCTTGTCATCTGAGGTGACCTTGCTGCTGGTTTTGGTGGTTCTGCTCTATCCCGATTTCACCCATAATTATTCTTGACCCGATCACTTAAAAACTCTTCGAGGTGACCATTCCTTAATAACGTTGCCACCTCTTCAAGAAGATGTCAGCAGCCACGGAATTCACACAATATATTAGGATCCCTTTTGCTAGGATCCGATTGGATTCGCTTTGGGAACCTATCTTCTTTAATATTTCCCATTGCCGACACTAATCTACCATACTGATGTCAAAATTATAGTCATATAATCTGGAATATGTCAAATCTCGAGACCGCGACATCTTTTTCTACTGCAACGATCTATTACATCGACCACGGTTCGACATCCTATAAAAAATGAACCTTTCCTATGATTGAAAACTTTTATTTCCACGCACATCGATCCTCTTGTAAGGTTGAAAATGACTTCTAGAGGACCTCCGATCTGCATTAAAATCACTTTTAAACTTATCTTGATTCCGATCACAATTCTATCCTTTGGAAGACACCGTGGAATGCAATTGATCATCTTCTATTACGGTCATTGACTCGTAGAGATTGTGAACATTTGCCAATATGGTTGCCCGAAACTCTAGAAAACTTTCCTTCAATTTCCGAGAGGCATCCGAACTCAATGTGTTGAGACCCGTTATAAATGCCTCCGATGTCCACTTTTCCTATACCGCTGGTAACAACATCCTTTCCTACTAAAGTTGAATTACAAACTCTCGTAACAGTTTGGATTCTCCTTAGATATTATGAATATATCAGCGTTTCCTTCTCCATGAGGAGCGCAAAACGCAACATGAAGTTAGTGTCGCTAGCCAAAGATAGCATAGTTTAATTATTGTCTCCATAAGGATTGAATTTAAATACTATTTAAATAATTTATAGATTTATGCTATTTAGGATGATTATCATTTTGTTTGGGATGATTAATACCTAAAATTAACAATGAAACTGAAACAATAAAGAACTGATCACTGGAAGACAATAGTTGAGCAACACTAAACTATCAACGGGAGAAATAAAGGTTGTGACAGGATAGGTACACGATACTTATATGGGATCCAACTCTAGTTCAATTCACTCTTATATTCTAGTGATTCTCACGAATTCACTCAATGATTAGTTCAAAGGTATAGCCAAGACTCCTCTCTCGATTAAATTTTAACTCTAAGAGGTGAACTAATATAAGCGCTGTGAAAATATTCAAGCATGCATTAATGGACTGGTCTTTAGGAACGTCTCTCGAATGTTCTCTTAACTTGATTTAATCAACAATTCACCAAGCTCTTCCGATTACATAAAAGAATCACTGAATTAAACCAAACAAAATAATGTAAAGATAATCGCTAAAATATATCTCTTTTGATTAAATAAACCAGTGAATAAAGTTGCGAACAATTCAAAGCTCCATAAGCGAATTCAAGCAAATATCTAGAGTTAAGATCCACACATATCAATAGAAAAACCATATCTGTCAAATCCTAAGGGAACTTATTCCATAATTATGGAGGAATTCATCACAAATACAGTTAAAGGGTGAGAAAACAACAATCTAATGTTACAATCCAAACTCTCATATTGAATTGATGGAAAGATGATGAAATCATGTCGCTTGTAGCCTCAAATGTCTCCAAAATCTTACAAGGTCAACAGTCTTCTAAAAATCGTGTTTTTGTGTGTTGTTACACCTTGTGGAAACGATCTCGGGTAAAACTACCATTTTCAAGCCAAAACAGAAAAAATACTCTGAGAATTTTGTACACGCGCCTCGCGCTGCACGGAGTGATGTGGTAGCGGGGAAGTTCAGAGAGAACATTTTGACAGGCACCAGCAATTTACCGTGCCTTATCGGAACCAACATTTTGACATGCACCGATTCCTCTTTGAGAGACTAAAAACTCCAAAACTTATCGGAACCAACTCCGAAGGCGCACTTCTCCAGGTTTAGCTTTATTTTGTATTTTCTTAAAATGTCGAATGTCTCTTGGAGATGCTTTGGATGATCTCATGTATTGAGATACTTAACTAACATGTCATTAATACAAACTTCCATCGTTTAACCTATTTGTTTTTCAAATATTTTATTAGCAAGCCTTTGATAAGTGGCTCCGACATTTTTAAGCCCATAAGACATTACATTATTGCAAAATATGAAAATATTTGTGATAACATATGTCTTCTCTTGATCTTGTAGGTCCATCTTAATTTGATTATACTCGTAATAAGCATCAAGAAAATTTATTAACTCATTCCCACCTGTAGCATCAATCATTTGATCAATATTTCGCAATGGGAAAGAGTCTTTAGGGCATTCCTTATGTAAATCTTTATAATCTACACACATTCTAAATATGTTATTCTTTTTAGACATTATTACTATGTTATCAACCAATATGGGTAATTTACCTTTCGAATTAAATCTATATTATAGAGTTACCTCTTCCTTAAAAACGTGTTTCTAACCTCTATTATCGGTCATTTCTTCTGTCTTACCAGATGGACGTTAGGATCCAGACTCAGTTTGTGGACCACCACCCCTAATAGGATACCTGTCAAATCTAAATGCGACCATGCAAAACAATAAATATTAGATTTAAGAAAATACATGTTGTTAAACCTGAATTCGGGTATCAACTCCATTCCGAAATGGAATTTTCTTTCCAAAAATTTTTCAAACGAGAACACTTGTTCGAGCTTTTCTACAGTTGACTTGGTCACATCCGTCTCCACCGTTACCTAAAAAGACCACGGTACTTGATATAATTCCGATGACTCCTCGTATTTATCATCTTTAATTGAGATGGAAGAAGGAACCGGTTCCTGTAATTGCTATTTGCTCGTTTCTTTACCATTGCTACTGGAAATGGTTACTGCGTTCATCTCCCTTGCAACCAGTTTATCTCCTCTGATATGCTTGATATATTCTAGTGTTGGAATTAACAGTTGATTGTAGGTTGAGGCACATCCTCCATTTCAAGTATCCATGGCCTTCCAAAGATTATATTATAGCCCATGTCTCCATCTACTACTTCGAACAGTGTGGTATTCTTGGCATATGTGGGCAACAAAATTTCTCCTCGGGTGGTGACACTTGTTAAGTTGAACCCGGCCAAAAACTTTGTTTCTGGACCTATGTTTCCGGTCATCTTTGCTTACTCCAAAACTCTCCATTATATGATGTTGGGTAAGCTTTTAGGATCCATCAATACATGTTTAACTTTAAAATCTAAAGCATTAAGAGAAATTACCAAAGCGTCGTTGTGCGGTAGAAGTAGTCCATGAATATTTTTTTGTGTGAAGGTGATGTCATCTTCTGAAATCTTTCAGATTCTCTTGCCATGAGTCACCGATATCTTCGTCTACTTTGCTACCGATAACGTCACCGTATTTACTTCGTCTAATCTTAAAATCACGTTGATTGTCATCCGAGGTGACCTTGCTGCTGGCTTTGATGGTTCTGCACTATCCCAGTTTCACCCATAATTGTTCTTGGTACGGTCGCTACAAAACTCTCTGAGGTGACCATTAATTAACAACGTTGACACTTCTTCAAGAAGACATTGGGAGTCCCCAGTCTTATGGCCGTGAGTCACATGGATTTCACACTATAGATTAGGATCCCTTTTGCTAGGATCTGATTGGATTGGTTTTGGGAACCTAGCTTCTTTAATATTCTTCATTGCCGACACCAATTCTACAAAGCTGATGTCAAAATTATAGTTGGATAATCTGGAATATGTCGAATCTCGAGACCGTGATGTCTCGTTCTCCTATTATTATCTATTACTTCGACCACGATCTGACCTCCTATCGAAAGCGAACCTTTCTGATAACCAAAAAAAATTCCACGCGTATCGGTCCTCTTGTAAGGGTGACAACGACTTCTAGAGGACCTCCAATTTGCATAAAAATGATTTTTAAACGTATCTTGATTCCGATCACAATTCCATCCTTTGGAACACACCGTAAAACCCAATTGATCATCTTCTATTATGATCTTTGAATCATAGAGATTGTGAACATCTGCCCATGTGGTTGCCTGAAACTCTAGAAAACTTTCCTACAGTTTTCGGGAGGCATCATAACTCAATGGGTTGAAACCCTTTATAAATGCCTCTGATGTCCACTTATCATGTACTGCTGGCAACGTCATCTTTCCTTCTAAAACTAGTTCAAGAACTCTCGTAATAGTTTGGATTCTCCTTAGGATATTCTAAATATATCAGCCTTTCCTTCTTCATGAGGAGCGCAAAACATAACACGAAGTTGGTGCTCTCTAGCCAAAGATAGTATAGTTTAATTATCATCTCCACAGGGATTGAATTTAAATAATATTCAATTAATTTCCAGATTTATGCTATTCAGTATGATTATCACTTAGGTTGGGATGATTAATACCTAAAACTAACTATGAAACTAAAACAATAAACAATTTATCACTGGAAGACAAGAGTTGCATAACACTAAACTATCAAAGGGAGAAATAAAGGTCGTGACAAAATAGCTGCAAGATAGCTATCTGAGATCCAACTCTAATTGAATTCACTCTTATATTCTGATAATTCTTACAAATTCACTCGATGATTAGTCAAAGGTGTAGCCAAGAATTTTCTCTACCTAATATAACCACTGTAAAAATATTCATAATGGACTGGTATTTAGGAAAATGTCTCTCGAATATTCTCCTAGCTTGATTTAGTTAATAATTCAACGAGCTCCTCTGATTACTTAAGAGAATCACTGAATTAAACCAAATAAAATAATGTAATATTCCTCTTTCGATTAAATAAACTGGTAAATAAAGTTGCGTAAAATTCAAAGCTTCATAAGCGAATTCAAGCAAAGAACTAGAGTTAAGATCCACAAATATCAATCAAAATACCATATCCATCAAACCTTAAGGGAACTTACTCTATAATCATGGAGGAATTCATCATAAATATAGTTAAAGAGTGAGAAAACAATAATCTAATATTACAATCCAAACTTCCATATTGAATTGATGGAAAGATGATGAAATCCTGTCTCTTGTAGCCTCCAAAAGCTTACAAGGTCAAAATTATTCTAAAAATATGTGTTTTTGTGTGTATTTACACAATGTAAAAATGGTCCCATACGAAATTACCCTTTTCAAGCAAAAACAGAAAAAAATACTTTGAGAATATTACCGCGCCTCACGCTGCACCATATGATGCGGTAGTGGAGAAGTTCAGAGAGCACATTTTGACAGGCACCAGCAATTTACAGTGTCATGGCTGTGCATTTTTATAGAGAAAAATTGTTTCTTCAACTTTTGACATCCAGACTTGGCTCTTAACCCCGAAAGTGATCTCGGTTTAATTTTTCGGGCTTTTACTCAGACTTTAAAGCTCCAGATTGTTCGATTTAACTCTAGATTATCTTTTTAACTCGGAATCACTTCCTGTGAGGCATAAAAAATATAAAGAGTGTAATTCACTATTGTTTAAGCTCAAACATCAGTAAAATGCTGTAATTAGAGTGAAAAATATGACTAACACATGGGTTTCCAGTCTATCATCAACATCCCACGCTTAAACCGTTTCTCGTCTCGAATAATCAAACTGCACTTCACATAGAGACGATCTTTTATCAGAAACCTTCCCTAACACATCATACAAAGAATATTTAAAGATGACTAAGCACCCTAACATAACATCCTAGACTCAAGACTCGAATCAAAATCACCACACATTTCTCACAATCTGCTCACTACTCTAACACAGAGGCCAAAGGCATTGCCTATCCTTCGCAAGTCATATGCCCTCATACCAAATATAGAGAATAGTTCCTCACACGATAAAGTTTAAGAAGAAATAGGAATTCCAGATAGAAAGAATTCACTCACTCTCAGAATTAAGATTCATGTGCCACAGAAGATGTACCATAGTCTTACTCATAATGTCATACTCTATTTTTTGAGATCATTCAGTAAAAGATCAAGTAGGACTTAAATTGATTATAAAGTAGGCAGCAGGACGAACATGATACTTGAATATAGTAACTACACCTCCCTGACCACTTTAATACACAAATATGAGAACTACCACTAGAAAGAAGTCCAATTTTTTGTTCTTTCTAATACATACACAACTTTTTTTTTCTGTTTCTTAGTTCTAATTGATTTTTCTTCTTCTTTTTTCAAGTTCTTACATGTGGTTCTCACAAATTTTCAACTAGTGCACCTTTCTCAATTATTTTTACTTCCACTCAAAATCCAACCATACCTTTACTTAACTTTTAATAAGATCATAACAAATTCAAGTGCTCAAGAGAGGTAAGAGATTCAAAAAGATAGTCAATTAAAGCAAAACGAATCAGGTTTGTAATGTGGTTATCCAAGAAGTAGGATTAGAGACTTAAAAGGGATAACCAGGATACACAACAATTAGGCAGGTCATAAACATATAATTGGCTCAACAAAAAAATTACCTATATAACTTCCTAGACTGAATAAGACTTTTCACTTTGCAAACATACGGAGCAAGTTCTAGATATCAACTGACATGCATAGAATATAACCAAAATCCTCATATACACATTGCCACATAATTCACTTTGGATCGGATTTATCCCGACTCCCTAGTTAAAGAAGTTAAGCAATACCAAAATTAAATATTTTATGGCACTTATACATGAGTCAAGAACTGAGCCTAGCGTCACCAACTAAGTCACTCACCACTTTCACTGCACAAAAAAGTCAAGAAAATCCATCTCCATTTAATACCATTGTCAACCTCCTTTTTCCTATACCCGGAAGGGTATAAGGGGGGGTTTTTGCAATTTAAGTGACAATCTAAACAAGATTATTTTAATTAAAGATTCAGAGTTGCCACATTGGATAGTTTATGGTGTCTCAAGTTACCAGTTCAAATCCCGAATTGAGGAAAAGATTGATTCTGTATTACAGTCCCCGAACCAGAAATTTGGATAAGAAATTCTGTTAACCAAGGAGAAGGTGTTGGGCACTCCCGAGTTCTGTGGTTCTAGCACGGTCACTCAAATGTTATAAATGGCAAAATTATCTGATTTTAAAACATTTTGAACATATGTGCATTTTTACTTCAAAACCACTTTTATTTATTTTAAAGAAGACTTAACGTCATCTTAAAATATGTCTTTGGACCGCGTCACATAAAATGCACCCACAATCCGAAACATATTTTATTGAACGTTATTAAGATTTGGATTTGGGCCACATGAAATGTGTATCTGAGTTTAGGAAGGTAATATTATTAAAATAATGTGCCTAAAGCAACTACACATTTTTAATTTTGCGAAGACCATGAAAAATTTGCTAAATGGCGCGCCTCGAATTCAAATGATTTTACAAAAAATAATTAAATGAGGGCCACACATTTGAGATTTTGTTTGGCGCGGTGTACCTCAATTAAAATTTTTAAAAGGAAATTCCAACTAAATTTCGGAGAGCCATAAGCTATGTGTATTATCCAATATGGCTCACCTCTATTAATTAATTAAGAAAACTTAAAGGATTCTAGTTATTTTAGGCTAATGCTCGAGCTTGAATTAGAAATTAAGGGCCTACATAAAATTAAATCAAAGGTTCAACTTTTATGGCCTGGGCCAACAAAGGACCCAAGTGCACATCAGTAACTCCTTGGCAAGCACAACCACATAGCTAGGCTTAACACAAATCCCAGGTTAAGGAACGTTAAGTGCTGATGCATAACTCGGCCAACATTGACAGCCCAAATCCGATTTTGTATTAGCATTGCTATGGGAACAATTTTTCTTATGAGAATCTTGAATTGAAACACATACAAAGTTGCATCTAAAGCCAATCATAAAGTCTGAAGTGAGGATCCAATTCCTGATGGGATATCAACAACTTAATATTGTAAGTCCACTAACTACAACTCATGCATACCTTAGTACAACCAACTTCTTTGACTCAACAAAATTTTGAAAATGAACAACCTATATAGAGTCCAGCCAAGTCTGAAAAATCTCAGATTTTGAAATCAACTTCAAATTCCATTTTTTGAAAGTCTTTTTGAATTCCACAATGTCTACACATGAAGAGGGGGAAACTGAACCATAAATCTGTAAGCTTAGTAAACTACATTTCAAGCTGCACTTAAACAAGTCTGAATATACGATTAATGAAAGGTAAATTTTAGTTCGGATATTAAACTAACGCATAAATGGTTTGGAATGAATATAATGCATCCTATAGCTATAAAACATATTCAACATCAAACTTCACAATCAAAATGAGGAGTGAAACCTTCAGTTCATACGTATTACACTAAATTTAGAAGAATCTCATGAATCAACTACACTTAAGCAGGTAACCAAAACAGCCTCAAAACATACTTCCAATTCAAGAAAACCAAATCATTTTTCCAACCAAGTACATAATTTAGATTTTTTAGGTAATTTTATCCAGTGATGATGATCATAAATTCAACCCTAAATCAAGTTTTGAGCAATTTTCATCAAACAAATATAGGGAAATCAGTGCTATCAAAGTGTATGTAGCCGTCTCAATTTTTAGCTTTTTTATCTCTTAAACTCTGCCTTGAATGACAAGCCTTCATGCCTTTAGAGGCAAGGTATTAAGGCAACATATTAAAGAGTCAGATTTGCTCCTTAGTCCCCTTCCAATTTTTATTTTAGCTCAGACATCCCTAGCTAATTTTCCTTTTGCTTAAATACCCTTAGTTCAATTTTTAGTTTTGCAAAACAACTCTGTCCCCAGCTTTCTAGAAGCTTCCTCAAGAAGTTATAAAAGATCCTCTTATCCCAGTTTCCTAAAGTACCCTTCCAAATAATGAGAATTACCCCCCATGACCCTGTTAATGCCCCCGAAGGGCCTCCAATTGGTTTACTAGATGAACAGGATGCCCTTCTCCTTTAAATGGGTCAGAGATCCTAACACTCGAACAAATAATTAGCCCAATTGAAAACTGAAGTACCAGAAGCATGCAAACATGGAAGCCATTAAAATCTAAGCTAAACTGTTTATTAACTAGACTAACTGAATCGGTAAACTCAGCTAATTAACAGGCTAATGATACTATAAAATGTAGGACAAATCATGCATGAACAAAAAATAAAAATAAAAATTCTGGAAAACTAAAAGAATGAAAAGAAATCCAAGAGAAGAAAAAGATGTAGAGAAATAGAAAAAAAGAAGAATAAAAGATAGAATAAACCAAAAGGAAGAAAAGAAAATACCTACTGAGACTTAAGCAAATGAGGAAAGGAGTCTGAATCTGCAACTTCTCAGAATTTTTGGCCAACTATGATATTAATCGTGTGTTCTTAATAACATCACACAAATAACATCAAATAAGCCCCAAACTTCAAAACAGACACGAATCGACAGCTTTTGGGAATTAGGGTTTTTCCCTTTGATCTAAGATTCGAAGGATTCAGGAGTGATTCGAAGGAAATGGAGATGAGATTCTGAATGAGGGAAGGGAAGGAGTCCTAGGGTGTTAATCTGGTGGCGTTTGGGATAGGTGCCGCCACCGGAGACGAAGAGGATTTTTAGGTGGCTCTATGTTTTCTGAGTTGAGACATGAATGAGAGAGATGAGAGATTGGGGGGGGGGGGGGGGTTAAAAGATTCAGACACTAATATATTAAACCTTTCCCACTTCCCAACAGTTGGATCCCCTAACCTCGACGACCCAGATTAAACCTATCCTAAATGGGGTCATTTGATTTAGTTGAGGGAGGAAGAGGACTGAGTCATGGGAAACGGGGCTGGGTTAAACGGGTGCAAAAGAAAACGATTTGGGCCCAGGTAAATTACGTGAATTTGGCACAAATTTGCTCTCTTCTTCTTTTATTTTTATTTCTTTTCAATTTTTGCAAAAAATCTTTTTTCTTTTTTTCCCGAAATTAAATTAATTTCTAGAACCTAATTAACCAAAGAAAGACTAATTAAACCTAAATTATAATTATCATAATTAATTTAAAATAAATTAAAATAAAGATTACTCAAAATCAAAGTTAAAATTAAAAAATGCAAATTAAATTATTTTTGTTATTTTTCTTTTTTATTAAATAACTTAATTGCTAATTAAGTTTTAAAATGCAAATTTAAATCCTAAATGCGCATGCAATATATTTTTTTGTGATTTTTATTAATTTAATAAAATAAACGTGCACAAACAAATATAAACAATTGATAAAAAAATACCACAAAAATTCACAAAATTACAAACAAAGGGAAAAATTGTTTTGTTTTGAATTTGTGGGAATAATTCATATAGGACAAAAATCGCGCGCTCACAGCTGCCACTCTTTGCTCGGAAACACAAAGAGTTTTCGTGCAAAGATAAATTGAGCGGATTCGAGTGATTTTTATCTGTTTGAATACTCCGTGGGAAACATTTTGAAAGAGTTGACTGCACCTTGCATCTCAGGTTGACTACATATCTTTGGCTATAAAGGAATCAGATCAGTATAGTTAGGGAAGTTTAGGTAGCTGGCACTACCGTGAAGCTGTGATTTCACGGTTTCTGCTGCTACTGCTTATTGAACTCCTTATTACACCATGACAAAATAAAAAGAAGCTACACTAAAGTATGATCTATGTATTACCAGAATCCTACCTATATCTTCAAACTTGATCTTGTGATTTATGTTGCCTTGTTGACTTATATTCTCCGGGTGAAGTTCCTTTGTTGCCGACTTGAATTGTAATCTAAGATGCATTCTTTTTCTCCAGGTGAATGCCTGATTACTAGACTTGAACTATATTCCTTCGAAACTTGGACTGTCTTTCCTTGTTCTCCAGGTGAACGGCTGATTGCTAAACTTAAATTGTTTTTCCATGAACATTGAACTGCTTTCCCTTGTTCTCCAAGGTGTGTGCTTGATTGCTAAACTTAAACTGTTTTTTCTTGAACATTGAACTGCTTTCCATTGTTCTTCAGTTGGGTGCCTGATTGCCAAAACTCGAATTATATTTCCTTTTCTCCATGTGGGTGCCTGATTCCTAATACTTGAATTGTATTCCCTTGTTCTCCAGGTGGGTGCTTGATTACCAAAACTCAAATTATGTTCCCTTATTCTCCAAGCGGGTGTCTGATTACCAAAACTCGAACTGTATTCCCTTGTTTTCTAAGCGGGTGCCTGATTACCAAAACTCGAATTGTATTTCCTTATTTTCCAGGCGGGTGCCTAATTTCCAAAACTTGAACTGTATTCCCTTGTACTCCATGTGGGAGCTCGATTACCAAAAACTTGAACTGCATTCCCTTATTCTCCAGGTGGGTTCCTAATTACCAAAACTTGAATTGTGTTCCCTTGTTCTCCAGGTGGATTTCTGATTACCAAAACTTGAACTGTATTCCCTTGTTCTCCAGGCGGGATCCTGACTACCAATACTTGAATTGTATTCCCTTGTTCTCCAGGTGGATGCCTGATTACCAAAACTTGAATTGTGTGCCTTTGTTCTCCGGGTGTGTGCCTGATTACCAAAACTTAAACTGTATTCCCTTGTTCTCCAGGTGGGTGCCTGATTACCACAAAATATACAAAACAAAGAAAATTTCCTACCCCAGTTTGATAGTTGGGCACATATGTGAGTGTTAAACTAAATCATGTTACCAAATATTACTAAGAATTTGAAAGCTAGGTCCCATTATCCAGGGGGAGGGGGTCTGATAACTCTTATCTTAAGAGTGACAATTCTACGGCTGAATTATACTACCCTACAACCGAACTTATGCTACATCTTATTATCTAATGAAAATCATAAAACTTAATTCTATTATTCAGGAGGATCTTGAAAACTCCTAATTGAATCCAGTCTTAAATATACAAACTTTGAAGCCAACTTATATTCCTTTAGGGTATATTTATGCTAGATTATGCTACTAATGACTATTTTGATATTTAAATTAGGTGCCATTTTCCAGGAGGGTCCTGACTACTCCTAACTGAATTCTATCTTAAACATGCAAATTTTGAAACCAACTTATATTCCTTGGGGTACATTTATAATAGATTTAGCTACTTATGATTGTTTCGATTTTTAAATTAGGTCCCATTTTTCATGAGGGTCCTGGCAACTCCTAACTGAATTCTATCTCCAGAATAAAAATTTTGAAACCCACTTATATTCTTTTGAGGTATATTTATGCTAGATCTTGCTACTCATGATTGTTTTGAATTTTAAACTAAGTCCCATTTTCTAAGAGGGTCCTAAAAATTTTAAATTAAATCCCACTATCCAGGCGGGTCCTAAATATTTACTGTCAAACCTGTTTGGTGCTCGCTTTACCCTTACGGAGGGTTTCTCCGAAACAACAGAAACTTTCTGCCCCTGTTTCAATCAAAGAAAACTCTTGTCAGTTTAAAATATGGTGGTTAGTTTATGGCATTCTTGCTGAAAGGGGCCTCCCCGCTATTGTGCTTTGATTTGACTGACTTTCTCAAACTGGCCAAGAACCCTTTTTACTTTTAGACAGAATTTCAACCCCCATGACCTTGGATGACCCGAGTGTTCTATACCCAAACAGTTGTGCCACATTTCCCACTAAATTACTAAGTCATTTCACCGATGGAACTTCCACTAACCTTTTATATCCCATTTCACATCATACTACCTCTAGCAATGCCTTGATCGCCCTGTGCCTTGTGCAACTTAGGAAGTTGGTAGTAAGATTTGAAATCCCCTCTTATTTTCTTAAACAAAACTGACATTGAAACATCTTAGAGAAACAAAATTAAAAGAAATAAAATTCAATGACTTTGAGGAAAAATCCAAAACTGGAAGACTATCTGAAGGGAAAAAAGGAAAGAGACTTCTTTGAGTGGAGCACCTGGCACCAATGATCATGACATGCATTTCGGATTAACCGGCCCAGTGTATCCGATCAATGACCTTTCAATTATCGTACTTTATACCCTGAGATCTTCAAAACCCAATTTCTTCACTAAAACCTTATCCTTGTTCGACCTGCAATGCCCCGAAGTGTTTTCACCAACAGACCTCTCTCAATAGTTTATCTCTCAACTTACTTTCGTCTTAAGGTGCCCGTAAAGGTTTTCACCAACAAGACTCTCTCATTTTCAATTTCTCTCAACTTTCCATCACCTTATGGTGCCCGCGAGGGTTTTCACTTATAAGACTCTCTCATTTCATTATTTTCCTTCTTGGACCGAAGTGTTGCCCCTGGCCTAAATCACCTCTACTTGGTCGTCTTGGAATATCTGAAGACTGATCGGAAGGTCTTTCTTCGGACCGTAATATGGGTTTTTGGATAGGGTTAGAAAGAAGGGGTATCAAAAGGCTAAAAAACAATTCATATGGGTTCAAAATTATAACTTTCGAAATCAGATTTCTTACAACAACCACAACTTCTGCCCCAATTTCTTTACTTGGGGACTTTGGATTTTTACTTTGATGGGACCTAACAGTGAGGCTGCCTACGTATCATTAAAAGGTATGAGGTTGAACTTAGTTTCATGTCATAGAAATTAATTTTTTGTTGTGATTTTCTCTTATCTCCTTCTTTTCTTTCTCTCTTTTTCTTTCCTTTTTATTTTTCTTGGTTTTTTCTTGTTTTTTTTTTCTTCCTTTTTTTCTTTATCTGTTTCATTTTTCCTTCCCTTCTCTTTTTTTTCTCTTTTTCATTCCTTTATTTTCTCTTTTTTTCCTTTACTTATCTTTCACGCTTGTATTTTGCTACTGATTCTGAAAGAGGGGTACGAAAGGAAATAAATAAGGCTCAAATAGTATGATAAAGTTTTTAGATAGCAGAACAAAATGTCTTCGTCATTCCAATCTTCAAAATATGCCTAGTACAAACAAATACAATTTAACCAAATAAAATCATACATAGTATCTCTTGACCGCATTGAATTGATGGTCATTTCTACACACTTGCCTTCTATATCTGTTAAATAGAAAGCACCATTTGACAACACTCTAGTTACAATGAACGGTCTCTGCCAATTTGGGGCGAACTTGCCTTTGGTCTCAGCCTATGTGGAAGGATACGTCTCAACACCTGCTGACGCACTTCAAACTTCCGTGGACGCTTCTCTTATTATATGCTCTTGCCATTTTCTATTGATACAAGTGGACATAATACACCACTTTCAATCTTTTCTCATCGATCAAACTCAATTGTTCCAGACTGCTTTTGACACATTCATTATCATCAAATTTGGCTTCTTCGACAATCCGAATGGATGGCATTTCAACTTCTATGGGTATCACTACTTTGGTGCCATACACCAGTAAATAAGGAGTCTCCCCTACAGAAGTATGGACAGTAGTGCGATAACCAGTAATGCAAAAAGCAGCTTTTCATGCCACTGCTTGGAACCCTCCACCATTTTCTGAAGTATCTTCTTTATGTACTTGTTGTCCGCCTCAACTGTTCCGTTTGCCTTGGGGAGGTAAGGCTGGAACTGCGATGTGCAATCTTGAACTACTGACATACCTCTTTCATTAGATGACTATTGATATTAACCCCATTATCTGTAATGATCACCTTTGGTATCCCAAACCGACAAATAATGTTTGAGTGCACAAAATTGACCACTACTTTCTTGGTTAGAGACTTGAACGTTTTGGCCTCAACCCACTTGGTGAAATAATAGATGGCCACTAGAATGAACTTGTGCCCATTTGATGCTTGTTGCTCAATCTTCCCAATTACATCCATTCCCCACTCAACAAAAGTCCGTGGTGCAGACATTGTGTGAAATTCAGATGGTAGAGAATGAATCAAATCTCTATGCATTTGGTACTGATGACATTTGCACATGAAACTAATAGGATCTCGTTCCATAGTGAGCCAATAATAACTTGCTCGGAGAATCTTCTTTGCCAGCATGTACCCACTCATACGCGCTCCACAAACTCCAGATGTATTTTGTTCATGATAGGTGTGGCCTATCTAGCATCTATGCATCTCAACAATCCAAGATCCGGAGTCCTTTTGTACAAAACCCCTCCGCTGAAGAAAAATATGCTTATCAACCGCTGAATTGTTCTCTTTTGATCACCTATGGCTTGTAATAGATACACCCCCATCCTGATATATTCCTTGATATGGTGAAACAGAGGCTCACCATCAAGATCTTCTTCTACCACATCACAGTAAGCATGCTGATCATGGACCTGAATATCAACGGGTCAACATACGCTTTATCTGGATGATATAACATTGACGCCAAGGTAGCCAAAGCATCAGCAACCTCATTATGGATCCTTGGAATATTCCTAGACTCTATAGATCTAAACCATTGACAAAGATCATGCAAAAATTTCCGGTACAGTATGAGTTTTAAATCTCGTGTCTCCCATTCCCCTTGAATCTGGTGCACCAGAAGGTCCGAAGTCCCCCAAGACCAAGACTCCCTGGACACCCATGTCTGCAGCTAACCTGAAACCCAAAATGCATGCCTCGTACTCAGCCATATTATTAGTACAGTAGAAATGAACCTGAGCCGTAACAGGGTAGTGATGTCCTATTTTAGAAATCAATACAGCTCCTATCCCAACACCTTTCATGTTAGCAGCTCCATCAAAGAAACGTTTCCAACCTAGATCTCCAACTTGTTCCAACTCATCAATATACATTACCTCTTCATCAAGGAAGTAAGTCTTCAAAGGCTCATGTTCTTCATCCACTGGGTTCTTAGCCAAATAGTCAGCCAATGCCTGGGCTTTTATTGCAGTCCGGGTCACACAGATGATGTCAAATTCTGTGAGAAAAATTTGCCACTTTAAGAGCCTCCCTGTGGGCATAGGCTTCTGAAAAATATACTTTAATAGATCCAAACAATAGATGAGGTAATTAGTGTAAGATGACAAATAATGTTTCAACTTCTGTGCCACCCAAGTTAGGGCGCAACATGTCCTTTCCAGGTGAGTGCCCTTAACCTCATAAGACATGAACTTCTTGCTGAGATAATAGATGGCTTGCTCCTTTTGGCCGTTGATGTCATCCTAACCCAATGCACAACCAAACAAATTGTCCAAAACCATCAAATAATGAATCAAAGGTCTCCCTGGTTCTGGTGGCACCAACACAGGCGGGTTTGACAAGTACCCTTTTATCTTATCAAATGCTTCTTGACACTCATCTATCCACTTGACCGCAACATCCTTCTTCAACAGTTTGTAGATAGGCTCACAAGTTGTCGTATGCTGAGCAATAAACCTACCTATGTAGTTTAGCCTCCCTAATAGACTCATCACCTCATTCTTGTTCCTCGGAGGTAGCAATTCTTGGATAGATTTAATCTTTGATGGGTCCAACTAAATAACTCAACGGCTGACTATGAAACCCAACAATTTTCCAGACGGCATACCGAATGTGCACTTTCTAGGATTAAGCTTATGATTGTACCTACAAAGCCTTTAGAAGAACTTTCTCAAATCTCTTACATGGTCAGACTACTTTCTAGACATTATGATCACATCATCCACATAAACCTCGAACTCCTTGTTTATCATGTATGGAATATGGTCGTCATTTCCATCATGTAAGGTTCCCCGGTATTTTTCAAACCGAAAGGCATGACCCTGTAGCAGTATGTTTCCTACGGAATGATGAATGCCGTCTTTTCTGCATCCCCCTCATCCATTAGAATCTGATGATAGCCCGCATAACAATCCATGAAAGACCTAATCTCATGTTTGGAACAGTTACCAATCAAAATGTACATATTTGGAAGTAGAAAGTTATCCTTTGGGCTTTCCTTGTTGAGATAATGATAATCAACACACACCCTGGTCTTATCATTCTTCTTTGGCACCGGCACAACATTGTCTAACCAAGTGGGATACCGCCTGACTCGAATACCTTTCCCTCAAACTACTTTCTGACTTCCTCTTTAATCTTTACGCTTATGACAGTTTTAAACTTCCTTAACTTCTGTTTGACGGGATGAAATACCAGGTCAGTGGGCAATTTGTGAACCACCAAGTCAGTGCTTAGACCCAGCATGTCTTCATATGACAATGGATAAATATCTTTGTACTCAAAAATGCTTTGGTTATCTCTTCCCTCATTTGTGATTCAACATGGACACTTATCTTAGTTTCTCTGATATTATCTGGGTCCCCTAAATTGATTGCTTCCGTATTAATCAGGTTAGCCTTGGGTTGTTCTTTAAAATGGATTAATTCTTTACTAATGTCTTCAAAGGCCTCATCCTCATCATATTCTGATTCATCATCACACTTTATTTCTTGAATTATTATTTCAAAACTAGATTGGCTTTTAAGACTGTGCCAAAGATTCCTCATGTATGTCATGTCATTGAAACCAGCATAAAAAGAAATGTACAAGAAAGAAAAAGAAAAGAAAAAAATAAATTTATCAAAAATGATGAAAAGGGGAAATTGCATATCATTGAAATTAAAAGATATCAAGGTTTATTCATCCAAACGGACAGAACATAGAATATGAATTACAACCCTGGAATAATCCACATAAACTGAAAGAAAATCAAAGAAAACTACCAAAACTCCTTCCTGGTAGGGAGAGGAGTAGCTTCCCCATTGTTAATCTTTGGACTGGGCCCAACAAACTGCACATCCACCTTGCTAGAACCTTCTCCAGCTTCCACTATGTTCACATCGTCAATAACTTCTCAAACTTTTCAAGCAACTCCTTATCAGGACCAACCAAAGAACCGGGAATGGTTGTTACTGAGCGTTTCTTGGTGCCAGGCCTAACAAATGACCTAGAAAGACGTGGGATGGGATTTGGAAGGACCCATGCCCTCTCTTTCAACTTTCTGGCACTTTTCACGTCTGCAAGTGTGGGCTTGAATCACAAACCAAATGTATCCAAGTTTTTGGGGAGAGACACAGGATGTACGATACCTTGCAGAGATTCACCCAAACCCTTGCCATGTACAAAACCATTTTTCAACATTTCAATGGCTACCATGACTGATGCGGTAGCTACCTTTGGGATTGGAATGCACTTCCCTTTCGGAATTTTCTCGACCGACACCGTGTCAGAATCCTCATAGACCCACGACCCCTTGTCATCCTCAACCTCAAAGAATGGTACAATGGCATCACTGTGGGCACACAAATTATCCTAACCGTGCACAATGATTTCCTGCCTATCCCATTTAAACTTTACCATCAGATGCAGAGTAGACGGGGCTGCTTTAGCAGCATGAATCCAGGATCGACCCAACAGAACATTGTAAGAAACAACCACATCTAGCACTAGAATTCCATGGTAAATTTAACTGGTCCGGTTGTCAGCTTGAGCACTATGTCACCATCTAAATCTTTCCCCCCATCGCTGAATCCCCGAACGCGGATACTGTTCTTGTGAATTATTTCATCATCAACTTTCTACTTGGTTAGAGTTGAGAGAGGTCAAATGTTCATACTAGAACCATTGTCGACCAATACCCGAGTAACCACAAAATCTTCGCATTTCACCGTAAGATAGAGGACTCTATTGTGCTCAGTACCCTCCACAGGAAACTCATCATCAGAAAAAGTGATTCTATTTACCTTAAATATCTTGTTAGCTATCTTTTCCAAATGGTTTACTGAGATTTGATCAGGAACGTGAGCCTCGTTCAAGATTTTCATCCAGGCCCGACGGTCCTTATGACAATAGTAATATCTGGCAGGCGTCTTCCTTAACTTTTCCATAACAGAATAGTCTTGCACTTTTATCTTTCTCAAAAACTCTTCTGCCTCTTCTTCAATCACAACTTTCTTCACTAACACTGGGTTATCTTTGGAGGTTCTGTCTTTTCTTAACTCCTCGGGGGCAAAGCTTCTCTCCGAGTGAGCCAATCCATGGGTCTCATATACTTCTTATTTAACCTCTTTACCTCTATTAGACACTTTCACCCGATCATGATTCCACGGGATGTCCTTGTTGTTGACTATCGGTAGCTGGTTTACAAGTCTGATAATGACAGGATCTGTGTGAGCACCCTCCACAATTATGACAGGCTTGTTCGTCACCCCTGGCACCACCGCTCTTGCTTTTTCCCATTTCACTACAACATCACTTGAGAACCCCTTCTTGATCACCATAAATGGTTCACTATTTGCTCCGTTAAACATGAGCACTCACATTTCACTTGTCAATTTTTCAACCGGCTTGACTTCACTGGATCGTATAATCATGATGATCTGCAGAGGCTTTTTGGGCTCCCCTTCTTTATGTACTATCTCGATCATATTTGTCTCCTAATAAATCAGCAACGGGTTCTGGATGATACTGGGCGCCTCCAGAGCTTGGACTTCAATTCGATGTCTATAAGTGAGCTCCTGGATAGCATTTTTCAAATTCCAGCATTTCTCTGTGTCATGACCCAGAGCATCAGAAAAATATTCACAGCTTATAGAATAATCAAGATTTCTTGGGGGAGGATTTGGCAACTTTGCCTCAATCGGCCTCAACATATCCAGTTGTCTCAACCTGTGGAACAACTAGTATAGGACTCTCCTAATGGAGTGAAGGTTTTCTTCTTCTGCAACCTCTCATTCTTAAATGCTTGATTGGACCGGAAAGCTAGTCAAGGAGGGTTTTGGTAGGCTCGTGGGGGTGGGTAGGAACTTTCTGAAGCTGGGTATGTATCTTGTGGGTGGCTGACGCACGCCATTATGCGTGGGCAGGGGTTGGCTGTATGCTTGGGCATGGTGGACAGAAAAATAGTGGTCTATTGGTGGGTAGTGTTGGGGTGGATTTTACAGGGTATGGGGTATGTTTGGTGGTGGGGACGAGGTTGAAAATAGTGGCGCGGTGAACCCCAGGGACTGAACCAAGCTCCTAAATCAATTGTTACAACATCCTCTTTCTTCTTCTTTCCAATTTCTCCCCCAGTACCATTTTGGATAGCCCAGGTGGTTGCCTTAATAGCTGAGTAGCTCATGATTTTGCTGAACTTGAGCCTTCTTCTACCATGCTCCCAATTTTCACCACTTCATTGAAGGAATTTCCATAGCCGATACCAGATGAACGCAATAAGTGGGCTCTAATGCATGCAGGAAATAATCCACCATTTCAATTTCTTTCATCGGAGGGTCAACCCTTGCTGCTTGCTCTCTCCAACGGAAACCATATTCTCAGAAACATTCACTGTTCTTTTTCTCAAGTGTTGTCAAGGACTTTCGATCCGGAATGATCTCGAGATTTTACTGAAACTGATAAGCAAATTCCTGGGCTAGATCATCCCATGTATACCACCTTCCGTGATCTTGCCGGGTGTACCATCCAGCGCCAGTCCACTCATACTTTGACTGAAATATGCCATTAGCAATTCATCTTTCCCTCAAGCTCCCCTCATTTTGCTATAAACCCTCTCAAGTGTGCTACTAGATCACCGTGCCACAAAGCAAACTTTGGCATCTTAAACCCTGCCAGCAATTGCACTTCTGGAAACAGAAGTAGGTCTTTGTTAGACACATTTACTTGACCTCCCAACCCCCACATGTATCTGAATTACAGTTTTAAGCATTTAACTTTCCTGAACATCTCCTCCTGTTTGGGATTTATGATGGTTTCTCAGCTTCCACAGTGAAATCAAAACGAGGAGTGTAGGAATAAGGTTCCAGAGCTTTAAAAGTGGGCTCCGTGGGGTAATACTTATTACAATAGGCTTGGAACGAAGGCTCGCTGGAGGATCTATGGAGTGTAGCGGTAGGGGGCGCCACGAAGACAGGAGTGGCTGGTGGAAGAGGGTATGGAACTAGTTTGGATGGTGGAGATGGTGGTTTGGCAAGTTGTGCTCTGGTAGTATTGGTAAATGGGAAAGCTCGGGGACGAATCGGTGGCAGGATGATCCTAAGACTGAGCCAATGGCGGCATGAAGGCAGGGTTGGCGGTTGCCCTTTTGCCCAGGCCTGGTACATTTTGGCCATCCGCTGCTATAACTTATACATCTCTTCTTTCATCGAATTAATATCCAACTCTTCCATACTCTTGAAGGATCGATGACACACGCATCAAGTTCCTGGTTGGCCATGGTTAATTTATTTTTAGAACTGGTGTTGTATGGGTGAGTTGTCAGTATGCCACTCAAACTAACCACCTTCTTGTTACTTGACGACAACAACAAACTTGTTAGCGATTAGGTTTAACAGATAGGCAACCGCACATTTGGGGAATGAATGCACCTAAAGTAGTTAACCGTTTCTATTATGCATTCGATCACTTGTTTGCGTCATCCCGACTTTTCCTTATTTCCATTTGCAACTTCTCTTTTTTCCAATCTTGCCTTTCTTTGCTTGATTTTCCTTTGTTTTTATTCTCTCATCTCTCTCTCCCTTATTTTTCCATTTTTTCCTTCTTACGGTTTCTTATTTTCACTCTCTTTTCTTTTCTTTTTCTTTTTTTTCTTTTTCTCTTTTTTTTTTCTTTTTTTCTTTTTATCACTCTTTTAGGTTATGATCGATCCTATGTAGATTGCCTACGTATCATGACCCTGCATGAATTAGACCAAGTGTAGTTCTGGGGGAAATAAATGTAAAATAAACAATAAAATATTTTGGGATTTTCAATTTTTCATAAAAAGCAAATGCTTTGATTACAGCTACTCAAAAACTAACAGACTCAAAAAGAAACTAACAGACTCTAATGAAAAGACGAAAATACAGACTCAAAAAAAAAACTAACATACTCCAATAGAAAGAGAATACAAACTCGAAAACAAACTGACAGCCCCCAACAGAAAGAGAATCCTGACTCAAGTAAAAATCACGAATACATTAATGCCTCAAATGCTCCTGGGACCCGCGGGACATCATCCGGGCTCACCACGGGCCAGTATGTGAGATCCCCTATAATCACTCCAAATCACTCATTATCTGGTGAACAAACATCATCACTGCAGCGAAGAAAGTGGTGCGAGTCATGTCCTCGCACGTTTGGCATTTCACGATAATGTAGTCAGCAATGGCTCTGATCCTATCACGGATTCTACCCTTTTCCTAAAGAAAACGCCGTATCTGCTGACTCCGGGCTTCCAACGCCTGAGCATCGTGATGGTTTTTGTTTCATAACAGTGTTCCCTATCAGCATTAAAATCCTTGGCCTATTTGGATGCCTCATTCTCAAGAGTAGTTTTCTCTCTCTTTAGATTGGTGATTGGCCCTTCACAATTCCTTTTTATTGTTGCACAAACTGTGCCCACCCTTCTGCGTTTTTTTGTCAATAGGGTCTGGACTTTAACCAAATTGGACTCAAACTATTCTAGGTTATCTTTACATTCGAGGGCTTTCTTTCTCAGACCATTTATAAGCCTTTCATCCGATAGGCTTCTTCCCGGGTTTCTAGCAGCTATTCTCATCTTCTGGATTTGTGCTTTGAGGGCTTCATTTTCTTTAGTTAGCCTTTTCTTTCACCTTAATCTGCGGCCGCCTAGATACTATTGATAAACTTGAGGTCCTTGATTTTCCCTTCAAACATACTTACTTTAACCCTGTAGCCTTCTTCTTTTGCTAGCCAGCCCTACTGCTCTTGTGATTCGTTGGTGAATTGTTGATCGTGAGTTCTCTTAGTGGGTCTCTCGGGAATCTAAAACATTTTGCCAAACAAAATAACATACTTGGGGTCTACCTCACCTCTGGCTAGGTCCTGAACCATGGCCTTAGGTTCCAGAAATCTACATTGATTCCACACCTGGCAAACTCTTCCTTCCGAAAATGCCCTTTAGGACTAATTCTATGACACATTTACTCAAATCCTTGTTGTGGGAATGGAAATCTGCCCAGTTGGCACAATACTCTGTGAGGAGCGTACGGCTAGATGCGCCGGATGCCCATAAGGAGAAGATAACACACTTCGGGTGACATATATACTGTTTCGGTGACAGGAAGCCATCCGAACACCCACTTGATCTTTTTAGCATTCAAAGAACTCAAGAGTGCAAACCAAGCCTCAACACCTTTAGCAATACTCAACATTCGGCTTTCAAATTCATCGATGCATTTTAAACCGATCAAACCGTGGTTCATATATCTAACACGGTTGCATAGATGCTCCTGTATCCACAATTGTAGTAGTAAGTTGCAGCCTTGGAAGAAATTTCCCCCTTCCTGACAAATGGTCAAAGCCCGGTAAATCTCAGATAACATTAGGGCAACCAAAGTACCATTAGCTTTCGTAATTGGAACAACGACCATTCCCAGGAGGCCCAATTCTATGTTGTTGTCGTCTCGTGGACAGATTACAGTACCCAAGAATGCTAATATAAAAACTAGACCTTGCCTTTCCTCCCACGTATCTTTATTCTCGGCATGAGTCAAACCAATGTTCGGCTTTTCGAAACCTCGGGGGTTACCATAACGATGACATAAGAACTGGAAAGTACAATACCCTTTATATAAACTCCCATCTTGAACGTCCCAACTAATACTCAACATGTTCGAGAAATTTGAGCGGAGATACCGGTCTTGGTGACATAGGGTAAAGTCTTCTAAGGTTTCCACTGAGGCCGGCGTAACCCGTAATTTCCTCTATAGTGGGTGTGAGGTCGAAGTCAAAAAATGGAACACATTGAAAGTCAGATCCCAAAATCGTATCAAGGCTTCAATCATGTCCAATCTTGGGTTGATGTTAAAAGTCCAGCAAGTCCACCCAAAACTTTGACTATAGTTTCTCTATTGGCTTCCCCTAAATTGTTCCACCACAAGTGGAGTTGTTAGGGGATCTGTCTAATAGCTGAAAAGGGTTCATTTTCATTTGTGTTCATTCTGCATATTTATTTTATCAGGGTGATTAAGAGATAAATCAAGACTCGTTTTGACTCAAAAAGTTATTACTATTTTTCAAATTTTTCATAAAAATATCTGGATTTGCCAGTACGACCATTCAGCACTTCCAGGGAGAAGATTTTAAGGCTGTGCTCGCTAACCGGCCAAAACCTTGAAAAATGACCAAAGGCGGTTGTTCTTACAAAAAGGCCTTCCGGTGCCCTTTTGGGGATATTCAACTATTTTGGACTAGAATGGCATCACCTCACTTATGCATAATAAAAATAAATTTTTTTGTTCTTTTGGGCTATTTTTGCAAAAAGTATGTTGGACACGAAGGGGTTACCTACGTATCCCACATCCGGTGAAAATCAAATTTGCATAGTTCGAGCAGATAAAAATCAACTATTTCTGAAAACAAAATTTCTTTTTTTTTCATTTTTCTCAAAAATTCTGTAGTGTTTCAGTACCATTTGGACATTGGTTTTTTTATAACATGTGATTAACTCACTGAACCCTCACATTGCCATTTTCTTTTCCCAACTTTCTCCTTTTATTCAAAAGGCGGCCAACATGCAGATCCGAAGCAAATAAATGCATAAGTAGCAAGTAAAATGCATCAGGATGGTCTTTTCATTTCGGGTACACCTATCCTAGACAGAGCAACCCCTATGTTGAGTCTCCAAAGTCAAATACACGTGATGTAAACAAATGTTCCTACTACAGATCTGGCATGAGGCTTTGTTATACTAGGTTTAAAAACTTGGGTTTATTGTTCTACCCCTAGCTTATCCAAGCGGATAGCTCGAGTCGAGGGGGCGGCGTACCGGAAATACAGAAGCTTCACCGGCTTTTCAACTTGTCTGAACCTCATTCTAAAATGGGATAAGACTTTAGACAGAAGAGAAGTCACATGAAGTGCACCCTTCTCCATGTTATAGAAGACTCAGATAGAGGAAGGGTTTCATGGCAGTTTATATACATTTCATAGAATACCAAAGGGATAAAAGCAACAATTAGCACATTAGGTCCAAACATGAAACAAAATCAGATAAAGCCAAATATAATATTTTATCTAAGATCGAATTCTGAACTCCCAACCAGAGATTCTGGGTAAGTTTCCCCAACAGAGTTGCCAGGGCTGTCACACCTCCTTTTTCCTAAGCCCGGAAGGGTATAATGGAGTTTTTCCAATTTAAGTGACAATAGAAATGTGATTATTTTATTCAAATAGTTAGAGTCGCCACGTGCGATAGTTTATGGTGTTCCAAGTCACCGATTCAAATCCTGAATTAAGGAAAAGATTGACTCTGTATTACAGTCCGCGAATTAGATATACGGATAAGGAATTTTGTTAACCCGGGAGAAGGTGTTAGGCACCCCCGAGTTCCGTGGTTCTAGCACGGTCGCTCAACTCTTATAAATGGCCTAATTATCTGATTTTAAAACATTTTGAACTTATGTGCATTTTTACTTCAAAACCGCTTTTACTTATTTTAAAAAGGATTTAACGTCATCTAAAATATCTCTTTGGACAATACCACATGAAATGCACCCGCAATCCGAAATACATTTTATTCAACGTTACTAAAATTTTATATTTGGGTCACATGAAATGTGCACCCGAGTTTAGGAAGGTAATATTATTAAAATAACGTTCCTAAAGCAACTACGTATTTTTAACTTTGCGAGGGCCATAGAAATTTGCTAAATGGTACACCTCGAATTCTAAGGATTTTACAAGAAATAACTAAATGAGGGCCATGCATTTGAGATTTTGTTTGGTGCGGCGCACCTCAATTTCAATTTTTAATGAGGAATTCAATCAAAATTTTGGAGGGCCATAAGGTACCTGTGTTATCCAATATGGCTCACCTCCATTAATTAATTAAGGAAACTTAATGGATTCTACTTATTTTAGGCTAATGCTCGAGCTTGGCTTAATAATTAAGGGCTTACATTAAATTAAATCAAAGATTCAACTTTCATGGTCTAGGCCAACAAGGGATCCAAGTGCACATCAGTAACTCCTTAGCAAGCACAACCACATAACTAGGCTTAACGTGAATCCCAGGTCAAGGAACACTAAGTGTTGATGCATAACTGGTCCAATATTGACATCCCAAATCCGATTCTATATTAACATTGGTGTGGGAACAATTTTCCTTATGAGAATCTTGAATTAAAACAAATACAAATTTGCATCTAAATCCAATCATAAAGTCTGAAATGAGGATCCAATTCCTGATGGGATATCAATCACTTAATATTGCAAGTCCACTAATTACAACTCATGCATGCCTTAGTTCAACCAACGTCTTTGACTAAAAAAAATTCGAAAATGAACAGCCTATATAGTGTCCAGCCAAGTCTAAAAAATCTTAGATTTTGAAATGAACTTCAAATTCTATTTTATTTTAGAAAGTCTTTTTAAATTCCACAATGTCTACATATGAATGAGGGTGAACTGAACATAAACCTCTGAGCTTAGTAAAATATATTTCAAGTTGCACTTAAACAAGTCTGAATACACGATTAATGAAAGGTAAAATTCAGCTCAGATTCACTAAACTAACGCAGAAATGGTTTGGAACGAATGCCATGCAACCCATAGATATGAAATACATTCAGCATCAAACAACTTCACAATCAAAATGAGGAGTGAAGTCGTCAGTTCATACGTATCTAGTTCATCATTCATGAACATGTCATGGCGGCACCTAATCACTATAACTAGGTAATCCTGATAGTGCGAACACAACATCGTTTTCGAAAATAATTAATAAAAACTGGATAAACTTAAGGAAAACTATATATAAGTGCCGCTAGGAATATACAACTCAGTATCACAAGTGTGAAACATCAATTCCGAAATCCGAAAACTCACGGGCAACAGAGGCTATAGAAATGTATAATAAAGGCTTTAAAACTCCAGAAGCATCTACATAAAAAAAAAGACAGGAAGCTAAGTACTACAAGATAGTTTAAGTGGGAGAGTCTTCGATTTACAGATGCAGCAGACACACCTCGAGTCTCCATAGCTCTCCCCGATCACTGATAATGCGCCTGAGAGGAGGTACCTGGGTCTATACATGAAAAATATGCACAAAAGAGGCGTGAGTACACCACAATAGTGCTCAGTAAGTGCCAAGGCTTACCTCAGTCGGGTAGTGATGAGGAAGGACATGGCCCTACTGAGGTAAACATAATAATAATAATAATAATAATAATAATAATAATAATAATAATAATAATAATAATAATAATAATAATAATAATAATAATAATAATAATAATAATAATAATAATAATAATGTATAGTATGAAAACAGGGAGAATAATGGAAACAACAGTGAAATAAGACAGAATCTACAAGTCAATAACAAATAACAAAAATAAGAATAAACACGAAAAAGTATAGCTCATTGACAATGATGCCATGAGGATCTCCCAGGATACCGTCCTGTAGTCCTTTTTCAATTGTCCAGTGGATCTCCCGGTATACCGTCCCGTAGTCCATCATATATGTATATCCAAAGGATCTCCCGGGAAACCGTCCCATAGTCCAACTATCAATGTGCAGGGGGATCTACCGGTAATTTAACTCGTAGTCCCAAAGTAAATGAGTAGGGGGATATACCGAGAATCTAACCCGTATTCCCAAAATAAACAAATAAGGGGGAGCTACCATAATCCCACATCCCTAGTCCCAATGTTAATGTGGAACCACATCTAAAAGATATTTAGACTTCAAATACAAAAAACCAACAAACAGGTAATACTAGCCTAACATGTTTCACGTAGTTCAAATTGGGAAACTTGAGCAAATAGGCAGTCAAATTTAACTAAGCATGCTTTTCTAACTAATATAGGTTAAACTTGAATTTAAAATGATCAAGTAGGAAAAACAACTCAATTAAAATATTCTAAGTAAAAACGGATTTTCAACAATTAGGTCAAGTATGTGCTCGTCACCTCACCTTCTAGGCATTCAAACATCAAATAATATATCGTAAGGGGAAGGGACAGAAAGTTAGACAAGCCACTTACCTCGAACCGGCTCAATAATCAACTAGGAACTACGCCTTCTCCATGAGTATCCGACTCCAAATGGCCCAAATCTATTCAATTCAGTTACATATCTTAACTAACATTACAAACAACTGATTCCGCTATTAAATTTAAATCTAAGGCGCAAAAATAGGTAAAATAACCAAAATGCACCTCAAGACACCGTCAAGGAATCGGTTAATTTTCACATTTTCAGAATCCGCGTACTCTCACGAGTCTAACCATATAAAAATCTCCCAAACGGAGGTCAAATGCCCACTCAAAACCCAATATTTTGTTCAAAAACGTTTTTCCCAATTTTTGATTCCAAATTCGAGATTAGATGATCAATTTAACGTTATATTGATGGAATACAACTAAAAAGGATTAAGGAAATGTTATCCAATGATCTTCTCTCCAAAACCCACTCAAAAACACCCTCTCCCGAGCTCTCAATTGATTTTTCCAACTTTTGAAACTAATTCGAAATTCTCTTTTCTGAACAATAGTTTTCGCTTCTGCGGTCAAGGGACCGCATCTGCAGTCCCTCTTCGGCAGATCACGAGCCACTTATGTTGTTTTCACTTAAGAGACTAGATCCCGCTTCTGCGGTAACAATCTCGCAGGTATGAACCGCATCTGTGGTAAATCTTCCGCACCTGCGAAAAAACTGAAGGAGTCCCAATTCCACATCTACGTTGAGCTGGCTGCTTCTGCGGCTCCGCACCTGCGGAACTCAAACTGTAGGTGCGGTTATGATAGGTACCAGAAACTTCAGCAGTTCTTTCCACTTCAAAACTTTTCGCCAACCATCTGAAATCATCCCAATGCCCCCGGGACCTCAAGCAAAAGCATCAATACCACCTAATACCCCATTCAAAATTTTACCAATCCTTAAAACACATAAATCGATACCAAAAACCCAATTTAATCAATGATTCAAGCCTTATAACTTCAATTACATAAAAAATATGCTTTCGATCAAAAACCTAACCAGAACATATCCGAATGAACTAAAATTTTGCACACACATCCCAAATGACATGATGAAGCTACTGCAACTTCTGGAATTCCATTCCAACCCTCATATCAAAAACTCACTATCGGACCGGAAACTTCAAAAATTCAAACTTTGGCATTTCAAGCCTAATTGAACTACGGACTTCCAAAATACATTCCGAACACGCTCCTACCCTTGAAATCACCTAACGGAGCTAACATAACCATCAATTTTCTATTCCGAGGTCATCTTCACACTATTCCGACTACGGACCACTTTCCAACACTTGAACTCTCATTTAGGGACTAAGTATCCCAAACACTCTGAAACTCGACATCAAACGTCCTGAAAAACCAAAATAGCATAAATAAACTTAGGGGAAGCAGTTAATGGGGGATCGGAGTATAAATGCCAAAAACAACCGGCCAGGTCGTTAACTATTACACTAAATCTAGAAGAATCTCATGAATCAGCTACACTTAAGCAGGTAACGCAGATCTAGCCTTTAAGACTAAGCATGTATCCATGGTGCCAGAAATAACTCATACAAAAGCTGAGCTAAAAGAAACCCAAAACGAATATAAGACGCTAATAAAAATGAAGAATCAACATAGAATTAACTATGTGATTTCATAAATTTAAGTTACATGGCTTCACATACAACTCAATTGAGCCTCATTTTCATTCGTAATTTGATGGAATACCAGGAAACCGAAAAGGAATCAAAGAGATATGGAGTCAACGGCCAACAACAATAGAGCAGTAACAAGATTCAACTTCAGATTCAATAGAACAACAATCCAGAAAACCAAAACAGCCTCAGATCATACTTCTAATTCAAGAAAACCAAACCATTTTTCCAACCAAGTATAGAAATTAGATTTTTCTGGGAATTTTGTCCAGTGATGATGATCAGAAATTCAACTCTAAATCGAGTTTTGAGAAATTGTCACAAAAACAATATAAGGAAGTCAGTGATATCAAAGTGTATGTAGCCATCTAAATTTTCAACTTATTTATCTCTTAACTCTGCCTTGAATGACAAGCCTTCATGCCTTTATAAGCAAGGCATTAGGGAAGCATATTAAAGAGTCAAATTTGCCCCTTAGTCCCTTTTAATTTTGTTTTTAGCTCAAAAATCCCTAGCTAATTCTCCTTTTTGCTTAACTATCCTTAGTTAAATTTTTAGTTTTGTAAAACAACCCTTTCCCCAGCTTCCTAGAAGTTTTCCCAAGCAGTTATAAAAGATTCCCTTATCCCAATTTCCTAAACTACCCTTCCAAAATATAAGAATTACCCCCATGACCCTATTATTGCCCCTGAAGGGCCTCCAATAGGTTAACTAGGTTAACGGGATGCCCTTCTCTTCTAAATGTGTTAGAGATCCTAACACTCAAACAACCAATTGGCCCAAATTAAAACTAAAGTACCAAAAGCATACAAACATGGAAACCATTATAATCTTAGCTAAACAATTTATTAACTATACTAACTAAATCGGTAAACTCAACTAATTAACAGGCTAATGATACTACAAAATGTAGGACTAATCATTCATGAACATAAAACAAAAACAAAAATTCTTGAAAAGTAAAAGAATGAAAAAGAAATTCAAGAGAAGAAACAAATACAGAGAAATAGAAAAAAGAAGAATGAAAGATAGATTAAACCAAAAGGTAAAAAAAGAAAATACCTACTGAGATTTAAGCATATGAGGAAAAGATACTGAATCTTCAACTTCTCGAGTTTTCCAGCCAACTATGATATTAATCATGTATTCTTAATAAGAATACACGAATAACATAAAAAGAAGTCACAAAACTTCAAATAGACCCAAATCGGTAGCTTTAGTGAATTAGGGTTCATCCCTTCGATATAAGATTCGAAGGAGTCGGGAGTGATTCGAGGATGATGGAGATGATATTCAGAATGAGGGAAGGGAAGCGGTCCTACGGTGTTAATCTAGTGGCGTTTGGGATAGGAGCCGCCACCGTAGACGAAGAGGATTTTCTGGTGTCATTTTTTGAGTTGAGACATGAATGAGGGAGATGAGAGATGGGGGGAGGAAGGGTTACAAGATTCAGACACTAATACATTAAACCCTCACCACTTCCCAATCGTTGGATCCCAAACCTCGACGGCCCAGATTAAGCCTATCCTAAACGGGGTCGTTTGATTTAGTGGGGGGGGGGGGGGGGGGGGGGGGGAAGGACAAGGTCAGGGGAAACTGAGCTGGGTTAAATGGGTAAAAGGGGGAAAGACTTGGGCCTAGGTAAATTACGTGAATTTGGCCCAAATTGGCTCTCTTCTTCTTTTATATTCATTTCTTTTTAATTTTTTCGAAAATTCTTTTTTCCTCTTTTTTTCCAACATTAAATTAAAATCTAAATTAATTCCAAGAAGCTAATTAACCTAAGAAACACTAATTAAACCTAAATTATAAATATCAAAATAAATTAAAAGAAAAACTACTCAAAAAAATAGTTATAGTTAAAAGATGTAAATTAAACTATTTTGTGATTTTCTTTTTTCATAAAATAACTTAATTACTAATTAATTCTTAAAATTCAAAGTTGAATCCTAAATGCACATGCAACATAATTTTTTTGTATTCTTTATTAATTAAATAAAAATAAACGTGCAGAGACAAATGCAAATAATTAACAGAACAATACCGCAAAAATCTACCAAATTTCAAACAATGGAAAAAATTATTTTGTTTTGAATTTGTGTGAGTAATTCATATAGGAAAAAATCACTTGCTCATAACCATAGCACAAGACTTCTCTATTCCTAATAAAACAAAAACTAACTACACCATGTTCAAGCAAAACACTTGAAAACGAACCGTGACACAAAGAAAAACCAAGAGAAAATTATTACACTGCCTAGAAAAAATAAAATATTTTTTCTTCAACTTTGATCCTCAAGAAGACAGTCGAGGAAATTTATTGTTGGGAAAAGTAAAAAAAAATCTTCAGTCAAAAGAAAATAAAACAAACGCTCATGTACATATTTACATCCCACACCCCATACTTTAAATTGTGACATGTCTCCATGAAACAAAAATAAAAAGCAAGAGGTAAAGAAAATTTTCCTAAATTATCTAGTCGGGATATATGTCGAAGTAAGAATCTCCTTTGCACGCCCGACCCAATGCACATATCCATGCTGAGAGATGGTTTTCTACCTTTTTTGAGTACACCCCACACTTGTCCTACTTACTCTCTCCAGTTCACTGCTTTAGGGTCCCCATTGCTCCTTCCATCTTGAAGACCACCTTTCGTCCCCTACGCTGAGCATGGGTTGTTCCTGAATGTCCAGAAAAGCTCTTCCAGTATCCAAGAAGGGTATCCCTAGAATCAGAAGGATCGCCCTATTCTCCTCCATGTTCACCATAATAAAGTCCACATGGAACACAAATTTATTCACCCAAACTAGCACATCTTCTACTATTTCTTCAAGTATGATTGTGGTTTGATCCGCCAGCTATAAGGACACATGTATCGACCTGATTTCTCCAATCTCTCCCTCCAATTTTCTGAAAATAAACAAATGAATAAGATTAATTGAAATACCTGTTTTCAAACTTAATACTTCCTAAAGAACAAGGTATAGCAAAACTCCCTGAATCTCCACACATTTGAGGGAGCTTATTTTGCAAAATGGAACTGCAATGCTCCATGAGCTTGACAACCGATTTTTCTTATGATATTCACTTGTTAGACAATATCTCCTTCAGGAACTTTTCATAAGCTTGCATATGTGAAAGCACCTCTATGAATGGTATATTCAAATGCATCTGCTTGAGCATATTTAGGAAAAGCACAAATTGTTTGTCCAACTTTCCTCTTCTCTTCTTCTAAGGGAAAGGTAGAGCAGACATGTATTTTCTTTCCTCAGCTTCCTCATTCATTGAATTTCCACCTTTTTTCTTCTTCTGAGCTCTAGTCTTCCCCTTTTTATTTAGACCATCATCTACCATCATACCTTCTTGAATGTTGCTATTTTTCTGCTCTTCCACAATCTCCACATGTCCTTCAATCAACTTATCCTTTTGTTTTTCCCTGGGATCCGCTAATATGTTCCCATTCCTCAAAGACACTGCATTTATTATCTCTTATATATTTCTTTCCGTATCAACAGGGATAGTTCCTGGAAGCCTTCTCAAACAATAGATTAGAAGGTTTTCCCACCTGTCTTTCCAAGTTTTGAATGGTCGTGCTGTGTTCTCAGATAGCTGAGCCATGGGTTTCAAGCCTCCCATTTGTCTTAATAATAAAGGCCTAAGGCCTTCATCAGATCTTCCATGCTCGACTGATTAGACACTGGAGGCTGATATTGCTTCCTCTACTAATTTTGTCACGCCCCAAATCCGAGGGCATGACCGGCACTCAACCGGGTATCCTCAGTCCAGTGGACCTGGATGCCTTTCTTATTCCCCCCGCAATACCCCACATTATTCAATGATAATTAGCCGAAGATACTAAGTTTTGCAAACGAAAGAACATATGATTTCTCTTTTATAACCACACATTATGATTAACAGAGAACATCTTTTACAAAACATATACAGTGATTAACAGGAAATGTGGTAAACAAGTTTTACAGCGCCCAAAACATACACACTTATACATAAGTTTTAACCCACATACCACTGTCTACGGAGCCTCTAAGGGAAAGATAGTACAACACTTATCGGCGACACAGCCCCGGCTTTACCTTTACAAAAGGACACAAGACTCCAATATACAACAACATAGGCGGCATGAGCCACGCAAGGCCCCGGAAGGAAAAGGGCTAACCAAACACGAATACCACCGAGAGAGAGGAGGAGAGGCTACGAACAGTGGACTGGAGTGCCTGCCACGGATCTACCTACAATCATAACAAGAATGTAGCTCCCCCGGCAAAAGGGACGTCAATATTACCTCGGCCACCCTTATCACCCCAACCTATACCTTATTTCACTGTGTTGCGGCGCGCAACCTGATAGTTTTCAATTCACAACAACAAACAGCACAACAACAAATACAAGAAATCAACTATGGCACATTGTTAACATAGATCCACAACAAGGGTAATGCAATTCCACAACTAGCAACAACAATTTCCTCATGTTCATCAAATTGATACACAATTTAGATCATCACAACAGTTATTCACAACTAATCACACACGTTATTCCACAATATTCACATTTCCACTGTTCCATATTTTTCCCATTTCCATTGTTCCATATTGTTTCCATTTCCATTGTTCCACATTACTTCCATTTCCATTGTTCCACATTATTTCCACTTATGTTGTTCCAACTACAAGTTCAACAACATTCACCACAAAGTGCAACCACACAAAGCTTCACAATGATTCCCACCTGAATATCAACCATCAACAACGTCATAACTAGCATAGGGCGATTTGACAAGGATCACAGTTAGCCATACATACCTGGAATTCAATATCTCTTCCTAACTTCCACTTCAATTCACCAAGCAATCAAGACGGGTAAATCTAGTTCATGATTAACACACAGACCTTAGAATATGAATTCACAACTTACTACCCAATTCCCTTTTTACTAGATTTGAAGGTTTTGAAGACATGCATGAAGGTTTCATCAAAGACTTCATAATCTAGTGCATGTGGTTCCCTTCCAAGCTTAGGATTGAAAATTCAGGGGAAAAGGGTTAGGGATTTTACCTGTGAAATCAAGAATGAAGACAATGCATCAAAATTCCCCGGGCTCCAATGATTTTGAAAGATCAATTGATGAAGAATTTGCTTTCTCTCTCTAGGACCCTCTCTTCCTCTCTCTTACTTTAGTCAGAAAATGGGTTAACATGAGGGATGGGGTGTTTTTATTAAAGAGGGGCCGGGCTTAGATTTTTAGAAAATAACTGGGCGAGCTCAATCTGCGATACAACTCTGCGATTGAAGAACAGACATGCGGTCCGCAAAATGGACCGTAGAAATGACTCAAGTTTCAAACCTCTCAGGTTGGGAATGCGGCAAATATGCTGTCTGCATTTGCGTTCTGCCGTCGCAGTATGCACCGCAGAACTAACCACAAATTTCCTCAAGGACAATATGCGATCACTCTGCCGCCCGCATATTGATTATGCGATCGCAGATTTGACCGCATTTTCAACAAAAAAATTTGGTTGCTCTCTGATTCACTCTGCGGTAGGAATGTGGTCCGCATAGCTGATTTTCGACCGCATTCTGGACCCATTTTGACCATTTCTGGAAAAATTTTGATTTCACATTTTCAAGTTCAAAACAGTAAAAAGAATGTGATCCATGTAGGTAGACTCGACACTAAGAGCTGCTAACATCTGAGAACACATTTTCACTGGGCCTTACATCCTCCCCCACTTAAGATCATTCGTCCTCGAATGAGGACTTGGGAGCCAAATGAGTTTGAAAACATGATACGCAAGTTTCTACACTTTTATTAACTTTCAAGTTTGTTTTAGAAAGATTTTGCCAGAGTTCCCTTTGTAATATGGATATTACCACCTGCCAAAAAACCTCCAAATTCCCAAGCATTATTACACAACTTGCTACCTTTACAACAGTTCTAAAAAACGTAATCCTCACACTTGCACATATTCAACCTCTTGATACACTTTTAACCATTTGGCACACAACATATAATCAAATTAAGCATTAATCGTCTGCACTATTAAAGCCAATTACCTATCACAAGGGTACGACACAGTTATTCATTTCAACACAATTCCTCCATACAAAAACTAATCAGTACAAAATTAGAAAACTTTGATTCAAAATCTCCATTCAAAATTAATTATCACTTCCATATATCACCTTACCATAAGAGCACAAAACTTTTCATTACCAACAAGGACTGCACATTGCTCAAATAGTTACAACACATAGACTTGGTTGGCACAACTTGGAGAAACTACAACGATAAGGGACTTGGAAAGAGAAAGGATAATCTTACACCTAATGGAACACAACACTAACCCTCCTAAGGAACAAGATTCGCATGATCATTCCTAGACTTGCTCAAATAAATGGGGGGTATTTTATCTTCATCTCATCTTCCGCTTCCCATGTGGCTTCCTCGACTTGTTGGTTTCGCCACAACACTTTAACCGAAGCAATCTCCTTGTTCCGTAACTTTCGGACTTGCCTATCTAGAATAGCAACCGAAATCTCCTCATATAATAACTATTCTGTAACCTTGATGTCTTCAACTGGCACAACTTTCCTCAACATGGATACGTGAAACACCGGGTGCACCAAGGACATTTCAGGGGGAATTTCCAACCTTTGCGCAACTTGACCGATCCTTTGAGTGACTTGATAAGGCCCTACATTCATAGGACTTAATTTTCCCTTCTTCCCAAAGCGCATGACTCCCTTCATAGGAGACACCCTCAAGAATATCCAATCTCCTTCTTGAAACTTCAGTTCTCTTCAACGCACGTCCGCATAGGATTTCTGGTGACTTTGAGCAGTCTTCATTCTCTCCTAAATGACTCTTAACTTCTCCACGGCCTCGTGCACGAGATCTGGCCCTATTAATTCTGCTTCACCAACCTCGAACCACCCGATCGGGGACCTACACCTTCTTCTGCACAATGCTTCGAATGGGGCCATTTGGATGCTAGCATGGAAGCTGTTATTATAATAAAACTCTATAAGAGGCATGTGATCATCCCAACTACCTTTGAAATCCAAAACACATGCCCGCAACATATCCTCGAGCGTCTGAATAGTCCGCTCTGCTTGGCCATCGGTCTCCGGATGAAAAGTTGTGCTAAGATTCACTTGAGTACCCAAACCCTGCTGAAATTTCCTCCAGAAGTTAGCTGTAAATTGAGCTCCTAGATCCGAAATGATAGAAAGTGGCGTACCATGGAGCCTCACTACCTCATTGATATACAACCGAGCATATTGTTCCGCAGTATCGGTGGTTTTGACTGGCGAAAAGTGAGCTGATTTGGTAGGCCTATCCAAAATTTCCCAAATTGAGTCGAAGTTGTGCTGAGTACAAGGTAGTCCTGTCACGAAGTCCATATTGATCATGTCCCATTTCCACATCGGTATTTTTATAAGCTGAGTCAACCCTCCCGGCTATTGATGCTCGGCCTTCACATGCTAGCAATTCGGGCACTTAGAGACAAAGACCGCTACACTCTTCTTCATACCACTCCACCAATAGATAGCCTTGAGATCGTGATACATATTTGTAGAGCCTGGGTGCACTAAATACCTGGAATGATGATCCTCCGCCATTACCCTCTCCCGAAGAATATCCACATCTGGGACACATAACCTGTCGTGGCACTGTAGCACACCATTATTGCTGCCGAGTGAAAATGCTGAAATTTTGTTACTTAGAGCTGCCTCCTTCAACTGTGCCAATGCTGGATCAACAAACTGCTTTTCCTTAACCTCTGCCACGAGCGACGATTCTGCTGTATTATGCACTATAAGTTCCTCCTCATTCGGGGCCGAGACACAAACCCCCAAGGCTGGCCAACTGATGTACCTCCCGAGCTAAGAACATCTGATCCGCTCTCAAGTGAGCCAAACTACCCATTGATTTCCGACTCAGGGCGTCGGTCACCACGTTCTCCTTCCCTGGATGGTACAAGATGTCCATATCAAAATCCTTAGGCAATTCTAACCATCGCCGCTGCCTCAAGTTTAACTCCTTCTGCTTGAATAAATATTGAAGACTCTTGTGATATGAAAACACATCTACATGAACCCCATAAAGATAATGCCGCCATATTTTCAAGGTGAATACAACTGCTGCAAGTTCCAAATCATGTGTCGAATAATTCTTCTCTTGATTCTTTAGTTGCCTGGAAGCATATGCTATATACCTTCCCGTGCTGCATCAGAACACACCCTAGACCAACCCTGGAGGCATCACAATAAACCACAAACCCCTCTGTTCCTTCAGGCAAGGCCAATACTGGTGCCGAAGTCAACCTTATCTTCAATTCCTCGAAACTTTTCTCACAAGCATCTGACCACTGGAATTTAGCTGATTTCTGCATCAATTCAGTCAAAGGAGAGGCGAGGGTGGAAAATCCCTCTACAAACCTCCAATAATACCCTCCTAACCCCAAGAAGCTACGGATCTCCATCAGGGTCGTGGGCCTAGGCCAATCCTTCACCGCTGCAACCTTTTGGGGGTCTACCTGAATACCCTCACTGGAAACAACATGACCCAGAAAAGCGACGGACTCCAACAAAAATTCACATTTGGAAAACTTGGCATATAATTGGAGCTGATGTAGAGTCTGCAAAACCGCTCTGAGGTGGCTGGCATGATCCTCCCTATTCCGCGAATATACAAGAATGTCGTCAATGAAAACAATCACGAAGGAGTCTAAGAATGACTTGAAGACCCGATTCATAAGGTAAATACAAGCTGCTGGGGCATTGGTTAGCCCAAAAGACATGACCAAGAACTCAAAGTGGCCATAACGCGTCCTGAAAGTGGTCTTAGGAATATCCTGCTCCCTGAACTTCAATTGGTGGTACCCGGACCGCAAATCAATTTTGGAGAAGAATCTTGCACCTTGTAATTGATCAAATAAATCATCTATGCGAGGCAGAGGGTACTTATTTTTTATGGTGACTTTACTAAGTTGCCGATAATCGATACACATTCAAAGTGACTCATTCTTCTTTCTGACAAAAAGAATCGGAGCACCCCATGGAGACGCACTTAGCCGGATAAAACCCTTCTCCAATAAATCCTTCAACTGCTCTTTTAACTCTCACAACTCTGTTGGCGCCATCCTGTATGGTGGAATAGATATTGGCTGGGTATCTGGCCGTACATCAATCCCGAAATCAATCTCCCTATCTGGCGGAATTCCTGGAAGCTCATCTGGGAATACCTCAAGAAACTCATTCACAACTGGCACAGACTCGGGGGCAAGAACATTTGGAGTAGTGTCCGCCACCTAGACTAAATGATAGATACACCCCTGATCATCTTCGAAGACTTGAGGTAGGAAATAAACCTACCGTTTGGCACAACACTATTTCCCTTCCATTCGACAACCGGCTTATTAGGGAATTCGAGTCTCATGATTCTCATCCGGCAATCAAATTTAGCAAAGCACGAATAGAGCCAATCCATCCCCATGATTACCCCAAAATCCACCATCCTAAGCTCGATAAGGTCAGTCGTGGTAACACGACCACCTACCATAACAACACAATTCCTATAGACCCGTGCGGCTGTAATAGAATCACCAACCGGAGTCGATTTAGAGAACGGCTCAAGAAGCTGCTCGGGTTCAATCCAAAAACTCAAAGCAACAAACGGAGTGACATAGGATAAAGAAGATCCCGGATAAATAAGAGCATAGCAATCAATGGTCTGAACAGATAGGATACCTGTGACAACATCTGGGGAAGCCTCAGCACTCTGACGGCCACTCAATGCATAAAACCTGCTGGGTCCGCCCCTACCATGAGCTCCACCTCTGGTGCACCACGCCCTGCTGGGGCTGGAGGGCGCACTGATGACGTAGCAACTGATGAACTGGATGGCTGAGCGAGTCCCCTACCCGTGCCCTACCTGGGCACACGGCAGTCCCGCTGTATGTGACCTCTCACCCCAAAATTGTAACACACTGGAGCATCCAAGTAACAGGCCTCTGAATGAAATCTACCACACTGGGGGCATATACCTCCCTGTTGTCGAGGTCTCACCCCCGAATGACTGAACTGGCGGTACCTCCTGCTGTCTGAACCTGGACCCGAAGGGCTACTCTGCTGGAAATGGTGCACAGATGGCGGTGCACTGGCTGAGTACTGAGCATAAGACTAAGATGGTCCTGATGACCCTCTCCCTGGAGCTGACCTCCCTGAGTGACCCACAGACCGGGAACTGCTGCTACTCTCCCTGTCTGCCCGATTCTTCAACTTCCTGGCCTATGTGGCCTAAGCAAAACCCATGATCTTCCCATAGTTCATGTCTGAATGCAAAGCCGTTGTAGCGCCCTCATTTACCACCAAAAGGATGAGACCCTGAACAAATCGCCGAACTCTGGCCTCCATAGTCGACACCAACTGAGGAGCATACTAGGACAACCTCACGAACTCCATATGATACTCCCAAGCACTCATGCTACCCTGCATAAGAACCTCAAACTCGGTGGCACGGGCTGCCATGGTCTCGGCAGGCAAAAAGTGGTCCATGAAGACATCTACGAACTCATCCCATCTAGCTGGAGGGCTCCCCTCCTCACGAAAATACTCCCACATCTCGAACCACGAACGCGCACCCCCCTTTATCCTATATGAAGCCAATTCTACCCTTTCTATCTCTGTAGCCTTCATCACTCGAAGGGTCTTGTACATATCATCAAGGAATTCTTGCGGATCGGCCTCTAGGTCTGTGCCTGATAACTCTGGAGGATTCATTCTCAAAAACTGATGAACTCTGGAGCTGGAGGAATCTCCCTGTCCGCTAGAGGACACAGGGGCATCATGAGATCTTTGGGCCTGGGCAGCCACTAACTGGGTCAACATGCGGATATCTCCCCAAAGGTCTCCATCAGAAATCCTGGGATCAGAAGCTGGAGCAACATCAGGATTAGGAGCATTGGATCAGGAATGGATGGAGCAGGCAAATTCAAAACAGGGGAATCACTCTGACGCATGGCAGTTGGCAGGAATGGATGGAGCAGGCAAATTCAAAACAGGGGAATCACTCTGACCCACGGCAGTTGGTACATGATCCACAGCCGCACTGGAAGTGGCATTGGCCCCTAGGCCAAGTCTAGTTTTCTTCTTAGGTGCCATCACTGAAAATTCGAAATAGAGCATGAATTAGATATAACATCACTTCACCGCACAAACTTGGAATAACAAAGAAGAGGATCATTTTTCCTAAATGCCCGTGTAGCCCCCAACTAATAGATGTGGTCAACAACACACCAATAAAAAGGGCTCTACTAGGCACGGCTCCGAGACATCTTAGGACTCCTTTAAAACCTTAGGCTCTGATACCAAGTTTTTCACGCCCCAAATCCGAGGGCATGACCGGCACTCAACCGGGTATCCCCAGTCGAGTGGACCTGGGTGCCTTTCCTATTCCCCACGCGTTCCCCATATTATTCAATGATAATTAGCCAAAAGATACTAAATTTTGCAAATGAAAGAACATATGATTTCTCTTTTATAACCACACATTATGATTAATAGGGAACATCTTTTACAAAACATATACTATGATTAACAGGGAACGTGGTATACAAGTTTTACAGCGCCCAAAACATACACCTTTATACATAAGTTCTAACCCACATACCACTGTCTATGGAGCCTCTAAGGGAAATATAGTACAACACTTGCCGACGACAAGGCCCAGGCTATACCTTTACAAAAGGACACACGAGTCCAATATACAATAACATAGGTGGCATGAGCCACGCAAGGCCCCGGAAGGAAAGGGGCTCACCAAACATGAATACAGCCAATATAGAGGAGGTAAGGCTACGAACGATGGACTGGAGTGCCTGCCACGGATCCACCTACAATCATAACACGAATGTAGCGCCCCCGGCAAAAGGGACGTCAATACATTTGAATTGAACTGGCATGTATGAACAAACTCTGTCCCAAGTAAACTCAAGGCAAATTACATATACAAGTATAGAACCAAACAACAATAGTAACAAGTAAAACCATGAAGCAACAACCAAACATTTCACAACAAATGATTAAAGTAGTCATACAAAGGGGAAATCAGTGCCCCGCAGGTTACAAACTCTCCTGCTATCTCCTTTCACAATTTCACAATTATCATTTCATTATTCATATTCATATCAATAGTGATATTGAATCACATTTTCCACCCTTAATGCCTCGTCCACCCTTATTACCTCAGTCACCCTTATAACCCCAACCCACACCTTATTTCACCGTGTTTCGGCACGCAACCCGATAACGCCTGACAGTTTTCAATTCACAACAACAAACAGCACAACAACAAATATAAGAAATCAACTACGGCACATTGTTAACATAGATCCACAACAATGGTAATGGAATTCCACAACTAGCAACAACAATTTCCTCATGTTCATCAAATTGGTACACAATATAAATCATCACAACAGTTATTCACAACTAATCACACACATTATTCCAAAATATTTCCATTTCAACTGTTCCACATTATTCCCATTTCCATTGTTCCACGTTGTTTCCATTTCCATTATTCCACATTACTTCCATTTCCATTGTTCCACATTATTTCCATTTCCGTTGTTCAAATTACAAGTTCTACAACATTCACCACAAAGTGCTACCACACAATTATACCAGACAAAGCTTCACAATGATTCCCACATGAATATCAACTATCAAAATTTCACAACTAGCATAGGGCGATTTCACAAGGATCACAGTTAGCCATACATACCTGGAATTGAATATCTCTTCCTAACTTCCACTTAAATTCACCAAGCAATCAAGACGGGTCAATCTAGTTCATGATTAACACATAGGCCTTAGAATATGAATTCACAACTTACTACCCAATTCCCTTTTTACAAGATTTAAGGTTTTGAAGACATGCATGAAAGTTTCATCAAAGACTTCATAATCTAGTGCATGTGGTTCCCTTCCTAAGCTTAAGTTTGAAAATTTAGGGGAAAAAAGGGTTAGGGATTTTACCTATGAAATCAAGAGTGAAGACAATGCATCAAAATTCCCCGGCTCCAATGATTTTGATAGATTAATTGATGAAAAATTTTCTTTCTCTCTCTAAGACCCTCTCTTCCTCTCTCTTATTTTGTTCAGAAAATGGGTTAAAATGAGGGATGGGGTATTTTTATTAAAGAGGGGTCAGGCATAGATTTTTAGAAAATAACTAGGCGAGCTTAATCTGCGATGCAACTCTACGATCGCAGTACATACATGCGGTCCGCAGAATGGACCACAGAAATGGCTCAAGTTTCAAACCTCTCAGGTTAGGAATGCGGTAGATATGCGGTCCGCATTTGCGTTCTGCGGTCGTAGAATGCACCACATAACTGACCTTCGAATTTCCTTAGGGACAATATGCGATCACTGTGCGGTCTGCATATTGATTATGCAATTGCAGATTTGACCGCATTATCAACATCAAAATTTGGTTGCTCTCTGATTCACTTTGCGGTAAGAATGCAGTCCGCATAACTGATCTGCGACCGCATTCTGGACTGCATTTTGACCATTTTTTGGAAAAATTTTGATTTTACATTTTCAAGTTCAAAACAGTAAAATGTATCCGATCCATGTAGGCAGACTCGACTCTATGAGCTGCTAACATTTGAGCACTAATTTTCACGGGGCCTTACAAATTGTAATAACATGGAGCTCCCTATCCCTAGGGTATGTAGTTGTTCTATTGCCTTTCATTCGCACTACCACCTGGTAAACTCCAAGGAAAATCCGGGTGCTTCTGCCCTATAGAGTTAAAATTGTTTCCCCAGTAAAGATTCTCACAGCATATACCATTTCATCTGTAGTCGATGCCTGACACTCATGCGTTGGATATGATTCATTTCACAACAATTACAGAATGGTGATGGATGGCTTTAGACCTTGGCTAAGGTTAACTTTCTTATCTCTGTGGCCATGGTGTCTAGCTGGGCTTGCACTGACGTGTTAGAATACACCTGGTGAACCCAAGCTGATTTTCTTCTATCATTACTTTCAACAGTCCATTGGTTAGCATTTTTAGAGAGCTCATCAAGAATTGCAACAATCTCCTCAGGAGTCTTCTTCATTAAAGGACCTCCAACTACATTTAGAGTTCGTCGTGAGGCAGGTGTCAATCCATCCCATAAGTCCTGGAGTTGCATCTACAATTCGATTCCATTATGTTAACACTTTTTCACTATCTCTTTGAATCTTTCCAAAGCTTCAAAGATTGTTTCAGTACCTTCTAGTAAAAAATTATGGATTTCCCTTCTGAATTTATTTTGCAAATGGGAAGTATTTATCAAGAAATATATTAGTCATATCTTTCCATGTCCTGATCGACCCAGTTGATAAGCTTCGAAGTAAGTGATTTGCGTCATCCTTTAGTGAAAGGGGAATATCCTTAAGTATACTGCATCTTTTGGAAATCTGTTGTACCGGAAAGTGTTCATGATTTTCTCAAAGTCCATCAAGTGAGTCTTAGGATCTTCATTCGTCTACCCCCTTGTTCTGGATGGTTTAAAGCAAGCCCTACTTCAACCTAAAATTATTTGTTGCTATGAGTGGAGGTCCTATACTTGACATTTCCTGATTGTAGACTAGTCTTGCATAATCACCTAATGCTATTCCAGGCTTGGGCATAAGATTTTCAAATTAATCTTCATCGAGAGGTCGGTTCAGGTTGAATCTTCGTTCTCCGTGCCCATTAACTGTTTCATCAGGTCTGAGAGCTCTTCAGGAGTTGCCCCGATAGTTGCTTCCTATTGAGTTGCTCTGTGCAGCAAAATCCACTATCTCCTCACCGTCGTTTTACATGTTCTATTGGATTGAAGATTGCCCCCAAGAATTTTTCGGTGAGTGCTTTCTCCTTTTTCAGTCGTCTCGGGTGTTTTTTCAACTCTAGTTTGTAAGATATTACTTCTTTTTAAGAATATCGAGTCATCTACCAACAAAAGTAACCTATTGTCTACACATAGAAGAGAAAAACCATGACGAATAAAATAAAGTTTATTTCTGAATTAGCACCAAAAACTATTTTGAATACTATTGATTGCCAATCCCCGACAACGATGCCAAAATTTGACAAGTGCAAAACACAACATGAAATTGATGCTCGCTAGCCAAAGATAATATAGTTTAATTAGCGTCTCCACGGGGAATGGATTTAAACAATGTTCAATTAATTTCTGGATTTATGCTATTTAGGTTGATTATCACTTTGGTTGGGATGACTACTAACTAAAATTAACTATGAAACTAAAACAATTGACAACTGATCACTGGAAGAATGGGATTAAATTATACTTAAATATTAATGGAATAAATAAGGGTCATGACATTATAGGTTCAAGATAGATATCTGGGATCCAACTCTAGTTCAATTCACTCAAGTATTCTAATGATTCTCACGAATCCACTCGATGATTAGTTCAAACATGTAGCGAAGACTCCCCTCTCGATTAAATGTTAACTCTATGAGATGAACTAATAAAAGCACTGGGAAAATATGCAAGCATGTGTTAATGGATTGGTCTATAGGAAAATATCTCTCGAACATTCTCCAAACTTGATTTAATCAACAATTCAACAAATTCTTCCGATTAATTTAAAGAATCACTGAATTAAGCCAAACAAAATAATGCAAAGATAATCACCATATATTCTTCTTTCGATTAAATAAACTGGTGAATAAAGTTGTGAATAATTCAAAGCTCCATAAATGAATTCAAGCAAAGAACTAGAGTTAAAATCCACAAATATCAATCAAAATACCATATCGTCAAATCCTAAGGGAACTCACTCCATAATCATGGAGAAAGTCATCACAAATATAATTAAAGAATGAGAAAATATCAATCTAATATTACAATCCAAACTCCCGTATTGAATTGATGGAAAGATGATGGAACTCTGTATCTTGTAATCTCCCATGCTCTCCAAAAGCTTTCAAGGTCAAAATTCCTCTAAAATTGTATTTTTGTGTATTTATACCATGCAGGAATGGGCCAGGACGAAACTACCCTTTCCAAGCTGAAATAGGAAAAATACTCTGAGAATATTTTACACGCATGCATAACCATGCATTGTGGTAGTGGGGAAGTTCAGAGAGCAGATTCTGACAGGAAGCAGCAATTTACACTGCTACGTCGCCCCATACGGCGTAGCTATATTTTTTTTTACAAAGTAAAATTGTTTCTTTAGTTTTTGACATCCTGACTTGGCTCACGACCTCCAAACGTGATCCTGAAATAATTTCTTACGCTTTTCCTCAGATTTCAAAGCTCCACATTGTTCGATTTAGCTCCAAATCATATTTTTAACCCGAAAATACTTTCTCCAAGACATAAAACACATAAGGAGTGCAATTCACTATCATTTTAACTGAAACATAAGTAAAATACAGTAATTAAAGTACAAACTATGACTAAAATACAGGTTTCTAGCAACTCTTTAGCGTTTTGGTCCATTTGCTCATTAATTTATCTTATAAATCTAACGAGCTCCGTATTTAAAGGGTCATCTAAGTTATTATTCCTAGATCCACTATCGGTACCTCATTCCTCGCCAAAATCGATCTCCTCCCTTGGAGTTTCGTTGTGGTTCTTTGAAGCATTTTATTTGCGAGAACATTAGAGGAATTAGAGCCCTTCCATTAGCATTATTAGAAGTGCCCGACAATGCCTGCTTCAATTCTGTCATCTCTTGATCTTGCCTTGAGAGGTGATCCATAACCACTCTTTTGTTATCTCAAGATTTTGACCGTTTCAAAAATGTGTTCATCATGCGCAACATTAGAAGTTCGTCCTCTCACATATACTGGACTTCGCGAACTGAGCTGGTTTCGCTGGTTGAATCATCACACAAGAACACATCTATCTGTTTATTGTGTGCTCAACATTGTAGACATTGTTAACATCATTAGTTGTCATACTTGATTTGTTTTCTTTTTAGGAAAAGAATCAAACTTTTTTAGTAACAGATGAATGGATCAAAGCAATTACACAATAGTCTATGCACCATGGTGGGCGCCAAACTGTTACCCGTAAAACTGTGCAGTTGAATTTGTAACGTGATTTATAGAGGAGTGAATCGATTTGATCCAAAAGTACAAAATGAATAAGAACAAAAACAAAATTATAAAATTAAATTAAAGAAAATACAAGCTTGACTAGGTGTTTAGCTTCTCCGATAGTAGTGATAAGACCAAAATTAAGAAGAAAGAAAGCAGTTCTATAGAATGAGGACATATTATAGCTTGTGTACAGAATGTTTCTATCTACACTGGATGTTACTTCTCATATTTATAGATCTATTTAGGGAGACATGATCCCCATATCAAGTTCCTCTTGAATGAGAATAAAATCATCATTGATGACTGCATAACGATTCTCTGTAACAGTCACTCAGTGAATGCTACCCGATATTAATACTTTGAACCTTTGTCACCGACTATTCTGGCTTTGAGATTCATCCAACACCGATCACATATCTACAATCGATATTGACTATTTGCTGATTTACACCCTACCAATCTTTAACTGCACGCATCACCTCTCATTCATCCAAGTATCACTAACCAATTTTACTGTATACAAAAACAAGGTTCTTTCCATTCCTCATATTCCTCTACATAACCAAACATAAGAATCATTGAATAATTCAGATAGCGCATACTTTTTCATTCTTTCTCTGACATTTTTCATACTTTTACTTCAAATAAAAATAAATTTGAACTTTATGAAATATATTTATGCCTCTTATTAAGATTTAACTTTAGAGCAACAATTCAATTGAGTTGCTCCTGTTTTAATTTGATGCAAGTGAATATTATTGTTCACTTTCTCAGTGGAAGGCTAAATCTCATACTCCACCATATTATTGTTCGCGCAAATATAGAGCTAAAATTTAAAGTTTACGAGTTAGACGGTTGGTTCTATGTTTCAGGTCAACCTGCCAGCTAGAAGAGCCTAGTAATATTTCTTTGGCCGTAGACTAATCTAATGGGAACAAACTAATGTTACAACGTTGGCCCCAATAATAGAAAGATTAAATCTAACATTCGACTTGAGAGAGCACTCATTTCACAAACAAAGCAAAAGCAGGGACCCTGCCAAAAAGTAGAATGCTCATTTTAATAAGACATCATATTTTATTAAACAATTGACAAAACATGATTGTTTCGATAATATAGTAGTAGTGACATAAGTCAAGAGAAAAAAGGTATATCGGCGCCTAAAGGGCAAGCAAGGTATCCACCTCCATATGAGGGATAAAATACAAGAACACGTTTGTCCCAAGTGTCTCGATATTTGTAAATTAATCCTTGATTATGATTGTGTTTTCCACATTAATTGATCATCTTTGGCCTTTAAATACTTGATGGTCAAGTTCCATCCATTCTACTTTGCCATATCCTCTCTATTTTACTTGTACTTCTCATTTAGATTGGATTACAGCTAGATCAGTTTTATATGACATTTTAGCATTTTCTTGCAAGTTGGATATCAGTCCTTTCAGATTCTTTTCTCTCTTTCTCAACACTTGCACATTTCAAATTTCTCTATGTTCCTACTAAATGAAGTACTTAAATCTTTTTCTTTTTCTTGGCCGACCTTTTTTAACCTTCCTCCTTGTCATCTAAAAATATAAATAGAAAGAAAGAAACAATAAGATAAGTTTTGTGCAAATCAAGTAATGACGTTTAAGTCAAGACATGTGAAGTTGCTAGGCAAAGAAAACAATAACAAAAACATCCATTCCATTTGAATTCTTGACTAGTTGGAATTGGTTATATGAATTCTTACCGCTCATCTTAATTCAATACCTAATGATAATTACATATATTTATCACAACTTAACTTATTTACACAGACTGTCACGTACAACCTTCTTATTTTATTCAAATTTGAGACTGACAGCCCAAGAAACTTGAGACCCATAAACTGAGCAAGCTTGTAGAGGCAGAGTTGCATGAAACGAAAGGCAACAACTTTTTCTTTGATTTAGCAGGAAATTATTTTGTGGACAGTTGGTTAGGTGAGCACAAGAAGAGAATAAGGGAAAGGACAAAGTCCTTATGGACATTGATGTTAATGGATTGGCTTTAAAAGGGGAAAGGGAGGCAAAGAATGACAACAATTAGGGACCTCTTAGCCCTTTGGAAATATGTCATTGTTACTTTGTTACACTATCCTTTTCTTTTTCTTTTTTGTCCAGAAAAGAACAGCAACTTAAGATTTTATGCATCTAGTATTAGCTAATAGATTGTTTTAGATTTAGAGGCGGTCGAGCTAGGATTTCAACTTTTTGAATTTTAAATTTTAAAATGACAATTGCAAGTGTTAGTAACTAGATTCTAATTGAATGTGTACATATTTAATATTTTTCTATACAAACACATTATTGAACAAAAGTTATTAGGTTCAGTCGAACCAGTACCTAAGCTTCTACCTCTGCACCAGATGCCGATCGCTAGTGGTCCTAAAAATATCCTGTTTACAAATGAAAGTATTACTCCAATTTTGGAACTATATATGAATAAGACTGTGAATTTCCCACCACCATCAACTTAAACTTAATTTTGATCATTAATTCAATAAATAACATAGATGGACATTATAATGAGTGGATGAAATATTATGAGTAAAGGCAATGGCTGGCAGACTAATAAAGGTAGGTAGCTATCAGCAAGTTGCATATATGAATGTGGATTTAAAATACTCTCTTCGGTCCAAAACAAGTTATTTTTTGGATGTTTTCCCACAGATTAAGAAATCCACCTTTTAGCATTAATTAGCAATGAAATTAACCATATTAACCTTTACTATCTCACAAAAACACTCCTAACACATATTCCAACATTATTTACTCCAAGGACAAAGAAAAAAATAATTAATACACTCTTGAAATCAGGAAAAATCACTTATTTTGAACCATAAAAAAAGACCAAAAAATTACTTATTTTGGACCGGAGAGAGTAGCTTTAAGTTAGATGAATCATAAATTTATGAGTTTTCTTTACTATAACATGAAAATTGATGAGGCTCCGATGGAAATTGTGAGACCAATGAATAATGTAAAACGATAATGATGGTTGCTGCCATTGCAGAAATAAGAACCACACCTTGAAACATGGCATTCAATTGGAAGTTGAAGTCACAATGTTGTTCAACTTTAATTACTTGTTCTGCTTCTATTACTGCATATTGAAATTTTTTAAAACGGTTGCACCATACTTGGAGCCCTTAGCTGCATGGCTCTCTCACTTTGCCTCAACTTTGTTTAGTCCTTGCACAACTTTGTGCCTTTGAGTTTGCACAGCCTAAAGTAACTAATAAAAAGAAATAATTACGAGCTTAAATAGATGTGTTACAGTTTTGCCTCAATCCATAGGCTTTTTGGTCCAAATCTTATATTTATCTTAAACAATTTATAAAATATGTAGTAATTATTAATTTAAAGGGAAACTTACAGAAATGTCCCATATAAGTTTCAACTTACCAATCTCTAGCCAATATTTCAAAAATCGAAACAAACAAGGAATTTTTTAATGGGTATAGTCGAAATTCATTGAAAACATATAGATAAGTCAATATACAAAATTTGAGGAAGATTGAAGGTGATTTGGACTGGTTTTGTATCAAAATTCATAATTAAATCGATGTCAAAAAAATTCTTCTGTGACACATATATCAAACATGTATCACGCATGTATCTCACACATAGATATACATGGATATACATGTGATACATAACTGATACAAATATGATACATATGTGATACACAGTGTGATACACGTATCATTTTTTTCATATTCAGTTTTTACTTCGAATTTTTAATTCAAACAACCTCAAAACTTCACCAAATCATCCCAAAATTGAGATTCAAGCTCCTTAAGATATATCCAATATATTCTAATCGCACCCACTCAAAAGAAAGTAAAATTTTGATATTTTTTGCTACAAATAGCTGATTGGCTATTTTGGCTAATATTAGTAATATTTTATCAGTTGGCCAATTACTATAATGAGTTACTTTTAAATGAACATAGCTGGTAATTTCCCTAATTAAAAACCCAACAACTTAAAAAGAGCGCTTGTGTTCTTGGCGCAACTACTTTGGCAAAAAGCTATCGGCATTTCACCATATATATTTTTCTAAATGTCTTTTTTTGTACTCCCTCCGGTCCAAAATAAGTAATTTTTTGTCTTTTTTTTTGTGGTCCAAAATAAGTAATTTTTCTAGATTTCAAGAATGAATTAATTATTTTTTGCCCTTGGATTAATTAATGTTTGAGTATGTGTTAGGAGCATTTATGTGAAGAGATACTAAATATTAATATGGTCAATATCATTGCCAATTAATGTTAAAATATGAGTTTCTTAATATGTGTGAGAACAACCAAAAAATTATTTATTTTAGACCGGAAGGAGTAATACTTATCAATTATGAATATTGGTTGTTTCGCCCAAATGAACGAGGCCTAGGGCTATCGCATGTCAGAAAAAATTATTCCCTATCAATAACAGTACTTGTGACTCAAGATGGAAAATCAGCGAAATTTCGCTATTACTGTATCCAGCTTGCACATTGTTGAAACAAAAATGTCACAATACAGCGATTCCAGCAGCCAGCAGTAAGAGAAAAGGACCATTTGATGCACATATCAATAAAGCTTAATAAAACAATTTCTCGAACTGGTATTAGTGCATTACCAATATCCAGCATCTTATTTAATTGGCCTCTGTATAAACTCAGTTCTAGCATAAGAAACATTTTAATGGCTGCACTATGATGTATTTAACTTATATATACTGACATGTGCCATGAGTTTCAGATCCTATTCCATTCGTGAAGGATCTAACTTATACATACTGACATTGTAAAGAAAGTATTAACGTAGAAGTTATTTCATTTTGCTTGTACTTAATATCTTTTAAGTGATCTGATAGCGTAAAAGTTATTTTATACCATCAATGTATAAAAGTTTCATTTGTGAAGCGCCCAAATTGCTATCTTTAGGCGACAAATAGTTCTCTCTTGCCAGCAAAATGAGGAGCAACAATGATCATCAACCTTTGCAGTTTTTTTTGCTATTCCTTTTTATGTCATGTCAAAGTAGATGCTTAAGTGAAGATTATTAACCTGTTACCAGGAACTGACAACTATAGAAGAAAAAAAAAAGATACCCAAGTTCAAAGTTTGCTGAATTGGTCCCCTATCAAGAGACTGGATCGAAAGGAACTTGGCATTAAGGCATGCTTCTTGATATTTATTTGTACAACTACTCATGATACCATGGTCCATGGTAGAACTGTAAAAGCTTCTGCTATTCAATTCACCATTTGTACACGAGATATCTTTTATTGAAGCTAGCATAACCTATCCCCAATGGTGTGGGCTTTATAATGAGATAAGTTTCAGCAATCTGGATAACATAATCAACAAACATTTTCAGCTTCAAACCTTTGTAGTATGAGAAGCAGCAGAACCAGAGGCTGTTTTAAATTACAAAAATTTCAAGTATCCCGTCATATTACGGACAAAATCTTCAAGAATGAACTCAAGACATCCAAGAAGATGGGTGGTGAGAACCGAATGCCTTACAATGTGATAAAACTTACACATCAATCCATGTCAAAGACATTGAGCAATGGTAACAGTATAGAAGCAAAAGTAAACTTCAATTGATTCGCTATAATTTGACTTCAGGTATTAAATGCCTTGTCAATCCTCATTGCCACCTTCCAAATTATAAAAATTCAAAGCCCAAAAAGGGAAAAAAGGAAGAAAGAAAGAAAGAAGAATTGGGAAGGACAACTGAGAAACTAAACACTTTGACTTGCAATTTGGAAAGAAAGAAATACTATATGCCCTTGCAAATATGGTAGATTCCAAATGTATCTGTATGAAGTAGATACAGTATAAGAATCTAACTTCACCAACAAATAATGACAACTTTAACAAATTGAAATGACACATGAGCCGGTGGTAAAATCCACTTCCAGAAATATTTCTTGCTATTCCATAGTCGGAGTTTCTCACATTTGTAGTTTACAAGACTAAACAAACTAACTAAAGTTACCTAAATACTCGATATGACATGCAAAAAGCATCAGTTTTCACTATTAAATTTCTCATTCTGCAGGTACTTCAACACTCCATAGGTAACTGTTCCAGCCACAAACAGGAAGACTGTTGGAGTAAAGGATGGGTACAGATACTTCACAAAAAAATTGTCCCATGCCTCCGGTAAAAAGCCTAGATGCAATAGAAGAGGTAGAAAATTACCACATGGAGATATACATATCTAAAGTAATTACTAATTTATCAAATCCAAACATTTTTATCTATCGAGTTATTTAACGCGAGAAAGATTTATGATGTGTGTCATGACAACATAATTCATTTCAAACTACTTTTAGTAAGTTCTGAAACTGTAATCTACTCACAATCTGTTAGTTACAAGAACAAATATTCAACCATTGATGCAAAAGAAGCTGTGAGAAATTATGATCGTAGACTGTACTAATGCTCAGTCATGCTTCCTAACTTGACGTCATCAAACATCATCATATTGTTGGAAATGTTGGTCCGCTAAAACTAAGTCATTCTAAACCAACACTATTAAGGAGAACTTGTAGGAAACATTAACACCAAACTCTATGCTACCAATTTCAACTGTTTTCATGTCCAACATCAAAACATATAGGGGTCGTTTGGCATGACGTATACGAAGGTATAAGGGTGGTATAAAAATTTAATACCACCTTAATACTATGTTTGGTTAGCAAACCAGGTATAAGTTATCCCGGTGTTAATTTTTTTTTTTTTTATTTGCACCGGGTGTCCGAGCCTCTTCAAGCCCCGACTAATCCCGGGGGTGCACATGCCCTTGGCAAGGAGTTTCCCGATGGTGCACCACGGTTAATTCAGGTTTTACCCAGTCCGATAGCTCTCAGACATTGTTTGCACCCAGTGGGTTTCGAACTTGAGACCTTGAAAGAGAGTTATTCCGGTGTTAATTTTAACACCGGGATAACTTATACCTTATAGAGGGCGGGGTAATTAGCACCGGTATAACTTATACCTTCTTCTTAGAAATTATACAATTATCATTCTTAATACAACATACCAAACAGTCAATAAACAACAATTTCAGCATAACTAATCCAGCGTAACTTATCCCAACATAACTTATATCGGCCTAAGCCTTATTCCAACCAAAGGACCCCATACAGTGCAAGAGAGGCCAACTCATACGTGTCTCCTAGTTTTTTTCCCTTAACTCTGCCACCCATACCACTCTATTGGACATCATTAGAATACTAGCTTTAAATTTTTTGCCTTTCTAGGAATTTTAATCTGACGCAAGTTGCATTTCAGAGTTTCAAGCTGGAAAAACCATGTTGTGGTCCTATTCTCCAGAATGAGTGCAGCTCACTCAGCAACTTGAGGAATGGAGACTGAACACTGCTTTATTGACCAAACACTGCTTTTTGCAGAGAACTGGAGAAGAGAGTTGGCAATGAGCAGACCAATCATAAACAAAACAAAAAAATTCCAAAATGAGATTTTTAATTTTGGAACTTGGAGTGAGCCTAGCACTAGTTAAGCACAATTAATCTGGTGAATATTGTGTTACACATGTTTTAAGGTAAGTTCTAAATAAAAATCTTTCACAAGTAAAGACGGTATTATTTGAAAACTTTTTGGTATGTAGGGACCTCCACTTGATTGACAAGAACACAGTGGCAAATCCTGGATAGGTCACCAAGGGGATCTTCTGTATATGTACTCTCTTGGTACTTTGGGAATTTATACCCTCAACTTTCATCAGAGGAAAATGAGGAGGTAATTCATGTGTCCATTTGTGTACCAGGAGATTTACTACAAAGGCTTTGGAACATGGTCAGAACTTTTATAATTGGTTCTATTACGAAAGATTGAGCTATTAAATATTAAGAATTGTATGATTGTAATGCTTAGACCCTGGTAATCATGTTTTATGACTATGTGAAGTCTCATCTTCACTTTATTTCTCAAATGTCAAGCACTTGATCACTTGTGTATGATGCATTGACAAATTAGCTTACATTGTTGACTTGTTGTTTACTGTTGCACTGGATTAACACCACCTCTGGGTTTTCTTTTCTGGAGGGGGAGACAGTTTTTGGAAGTGAGGTGTGTATATTTTGTAATAAGATCGTTGGTCGGGCAAGATGTATCTCAAGTAATTAGTAAACTGTAAGGGAAAACAATGGTAGATTTCAAAATCCTTAGGGTCAATATCCCCCCCCTTAAATCCATCGAATGTCTAATACTTACTAGATACACCCTTTGCTGAACCCTACGGAGTGATCGTTGATGTTGGAACTTAGATAGTTTGGTCTATGCGGTAAACACTCTGTTCAACGAACAAATTTCCATATATTTGTCAAATTATTTTAAATTGATGTCGTTTAACAAATATAAAGTAATTTATTTCTTATATATGCTTTTATTCAAAATTGCACTTTCCGCTACCCTTGCCTTAAGCATGTCTGGAACTAATTTTTCACAACTATAGTGTCTTATTAAAGGTCAAATCTCAAAATATACTTTATTGCATTTACATGTAAGTTTTGCACTAGATTGTAAAACCTATTAAAATACAAGAGAGTTATCCTCTGTATTGCTAAAAAATTCCTGGTTTTCATTTTCTATTGAGGACCGTAATGAAATTGTTACGATCAGTATTTTTCTTCTGGACTTAAACGTGCATTCACATCTGCCTGATACACTTTGCTAAGGCACATCCTTTTCATAGTTATTATGATAGCACTAATTTTGTCAGATGTAATGTACATTACTGATTTCAAAAAATTTACTCTGTGACTAAAAGATCATGTCTTAGTACTTAGTAGTAATATCTTTATATATGGGAACTGATTGTTCATGATATAACCCAAGCATAATGAGAAGATTTCATCTAAATTATAGTGTAATTGAGTGTGTATAATCCTAATTCAATACATTTCAACTTTCAAGCATAGCGACAAGTAATCAGATAAACACTTACGCACTGGAAGAAATGAAGCTACTTTATTGTACTTCAATTGGAATGAAGATAAAATGAGGGTTTGGAGGTCGAGGATTAGGGTTCTAGGTTGACAGACGGTCCAGAATTTCGTCTAGTTTTTCCGGTAGTATTAGCACTAGTCTTGTATTTTCCTATTCCTAGCCTCTTGCTATTACACAGTGTGTCATTATTCAGTGTCGTATTCTTAGATCTTTGTCATTGCACGTTGCACCATTTGCTCGTGTCTTATTACCTTGTTGTTGCTACTGTTTGTTGCTTCATTTTTACTTCTCTTGAACCGAGGGTCTTTCGTAAATAACCTCTCTACCCTCATAAGTCTCTCTACCCTCGTAAGGTAGGGGTAAGGTCTGCGTACACTTTACTATCCCAAGTCGCACGTGTGGGATTTCACTGGGTTTGTTGTTGTTGTTAAAAGGGACAAATTACAAAATACAATTAAAGGGTGGAATTGAGATAAAATGAAGGATGGGGCTATAAGTTTACCTGAGGCAGCAAGAAGGATACCCTCCACAAGGATAATAGCACCAAGCCCTAACCAAGCAAGAAGAAAAGCACTCTCATTTTTCTGAAATTCCTTCGATCCACCAGATTCCTCCGGTTGGGTAGCAAAACTAGGCTTTTGAATGGGTTCTCTTCGAATAACGGAAGCCCTTTCTCCTTTTCCCTTTTGTTGTTTCTTCTTGGATGATGTTACTGGACTGGAAACCGAAGAACCAAAACCTAATGAACTGGAGCTGGGCTTCTTGGGAGGGGGAACCACCGTAGATGATGACGTGTCCTCTGTAGATTTATCGGAAGAAGAGTCCTGGAATTTGATTGAGAAATTTCTGAGGGTGGGATGGGAGTGGTGAAGAAGATGAGGTTTTTTTGTATGTAGTGAATAGTTCAGTAGTAGCGCCATTTTCAGTTTAGTTTGTTAAAGAGGCTCTTTTTCTATTCTTCTTTCTTTGTAACCTGGTGGTCTAATTATCTACGAATAATTTTTGCCTCTTTCTTACAAAAGAAAATATATAATATGTTATAAATAGAGAGATTTTACACTTCTATTTAAGGTGAATGTCTTTAATTAGAGAGATTTTAGAGTCCTATTATTGGTAGCTAAATCATCCCACTCCCTATAAATAAAGGGGTCTTCTACCATTGTAATACATCCCTAACAATCTCTAAGTATCAATAAGAATACTTCTCTCTCTATTGCTCTTGTTCTTGCATTATTGTTCTTGTCTTTATATTATTACATAACACGTTATCAGCACGAGACTCTACCGTCTCAAGAACCATTCTCGAAAAATCTAAGGTACTTCCCTCTTCCTAATTTAATTTTCGATTATGTCTGACATTACGAAAAGAAAGTTCGTTGCCCTTGAAATTTCGGGCAAGAACTATATGACATGGGTGTTGGATGCTGAAATCCACTTAGATGCTATGGGTCTCGGAGACACCATCAAAGATAGAGAAAAAGCATCCACCCAAGACTGTGTGAAGGCCTTGATTTTCTTGCGCCATCACCTTGATGAAGGTTTGAAGATTGAATTTCTCACCGTCAAGGATCCACTCATCTTGTGGAACGGCTTAAAGGAGAGATATGACAACCTGAAGTTGGTCACTCTGCCACAAGCACGATATGATTGGGCTCATCTGAGGCTCCAGGACTTTAAGTCCGTTTCTGAATATAATTCTGCAATGTTCAGAATTACTTCTAAATTGAAGCTATGCGGGGATAAAATCTCCGATTATGATATGCTTGAGAAAACGTTTACAACGTTTCATGCCTCCAATATGGTACTGCAACAACAGTACAGAGAGAAAGGCTTTACAAAGTACTCTGAACTGATTTCTCTTCTACTAGTGGCTGAGCGAAATAATGACCTGCTCATGAGAAATCACGAAAATCGACCCACTGGGTCTACACCACTGCCTGAAGCAGATAAGGTGCACTCTCATTATGCCAAACATGAAAAGGGCCATGGTCATGGTCGTAAACGGGGTCATAGCCAGGGACGTAGACAAGGAAGAAATTCCAATAAAGTCCGTCAACCCCCAAGGAGAGATAACCGCCGAAAGCAGAAACGGGATCATGAAGATCCTAAGGCAAATGGTTCAGAAACTATATGTTATCGTTGCGGTGGGAAAGGGCACTGGTCAAAGACTTGCCGTATACCAAGACACTTGGTTGACCTTTATCAAGCATCTCGAAAGAGTAAAGGCCCCGAAACAAATTTTGTCTATGACAACAACTTGGACATCACCCACCTGGATGTGGTAGACTTCTTTGAGCAACCCGAGGGGAAAATAGACCACCTAATCGGTGATGGGTCCGTGATGAAAGAAGATGGAGTTATTTGATTTTGTTCTACTTATTTGTATTAGTTAGTGAATAAACTAATAGTCATTAGTATTAGCTCGTATTAGTTAGTTCATGATGCAATGTTAGCAGTAGTTCTTTAGAATGTCTTCAATATGCTCAAATATCAATAACATTTTTATTTTCCAGTAGGGGTAATCGACTAGCCTGAAAAACTAGTCGATTATCTAATATTTTCGCATTAAAGCTGAAAAACAATTGATCGACAATCGATTGTCTATGTCTAACAATTGATTGTCGTTAGACATTGTAATCTGGAATTTTTCAAAAATCATCTACAATCGATTGTCTATGTCTAACAATCGATTGTCGTTAGACAGTGTAATCTGGAATTTTTCAAAAATCATCCACAATCGATTGTCTATGTCTAACAATCGATTGTCGTTAGACAGTGTAATCTGGAATTGTTCAAAAATCATCCACAATCGATTGTCTATGTCTAACAATCGATTGTCGTTAGACAGTGTAATTTGAAATTTTTCAAAAATCATCCACAATCGATTGTCTATGTCTAACAATCGATTGTCGTTAGACAGTGTAATCTGGAATTTTTCAAAAATCATCCACAATCGATTGTCTATGTCTAACAATCGATTGTCGTTAGACAGTGTAATCTGGAATTTTTCAAAAATCATCCACAATCGATTGTATATGTCTAACAATCGATTGTCGTTAGACAGTGTGATCCGGAATTTTTCAAAATTAATCAACAATCGATTGTCAATGTTAAACAATCGATTGTGTGTGAAAAATGCTTAAACTGAAAATTTTCAAGCTGCATAGTAATCGATTGTGGATAACATATCTGATTTTGTTAGTCAACTGTTAGCAGCAGATTTTGAAAATATTATGTGACAAACGAATTGAACTTGTTTATTCTTATGTTCGTGTATCTCATTTGTATGTCAAACTATGGGATAGCAAATATGGATATCTCACAAAGCGAACTTGGATCAACATCCAACTGTAACAGTATTTGCCTAGTTGATTCATGTACTACACATACAATACTCAAAGAAAAGAAATATTTCTCTCAACTAAATATGTGTAAGGCAACGTTACTACAATCTCTGAAAGTAGTAAATTGATTGAAGGCTCCGGAAGAGCAATTGTAACTCTGCCCAAAGGCACGACTTTAATCATAGAGAATGCAATGTTCTCCTCCAAGTCTAAGAGAAACTTGTTGAGTTTTAAAGATGTACGCCGGAATGGCTATCATATTGAGACAATGGATGAAGATAATCTTGAATATCTCGTCATCACAAAGAATGTCTCCGGCCAAAAGAGGGTTATTGAGAAATTCCCGTCTTTATCTTGTGGCCTGTATTGGACAAGAATTAGTGCAATTGAGGCACATTCAACAGTAAACCAAAGGGTTACTGATTCCAATACCTTTGTACTTTGGCATGATCGATTGGGACACCCAGGATCGGTCATGATGAGACGGATTATAGAAAGCTCATATGGGCATCCGTTAAAGAATTTCAAAATTCTTTCGAATAATGAATATCCTTGCACTTCGTGTTATCAAGGCAAGTTGATTATCAGGCCATCACCAACAAAGGTTGGGACTGAGTCACCCACGTTTCTGGAACGTATACAAGGGGACATTTGTGGACCTATTCATCCACCTAGTGGGTCGTTTAGGTATTTCATGGTCTTGATAGACGCATCCTGTAGATGGTCTCATGTGTGCCTGTTGTCATCACGCAACCTTGCGTTTGCGAAATTAATGGCACAAATAATTCGACTACGAGCACAATTTCCAGATAATCCAATCAAGTCCATTAGACTGGATAATGCTGCTGAGTTTACATCCCAAGCATTTAATGATTATTGCTTATCAATCGGGATAAAAGTTGAACATTCTGTAGCTCATGTTCACACTCAAAACGGTCTTGCAGAATCGTTAATGAAACGCCTGCAGTTGATTGCAAGGCCATTACTTATGAGAACGAGGCTGCCCACTTCGGTATGGGGTCACGCCATCTTACATGCAGCAATGCTAATTCATCTCAGACCGACGAATTACCACAAGTATTCCCCGTTGCAATTGGTTTTGGGTCATGAACCCAATATATCCCATTTAAGAATTTTTGGATGCGCAGTATATGTGCCTATAGCACCGCCATCCCGCACCAAAATGGGTCCGCAAAGAAGGTTAGGAATATATGTTGGGTTTGAATTGCCCTCCATCATTCACTACCTCGAAACATTGACAGGCGACGTGTTTACTGCACGATTTGCAGACTGTCGATTCGATGAGACACTTTTCCCAAAATTAGGGGGAGAAGTTGGTGAAACCAAACGGGAAATTTTGTGGAAAAATGCATCATTATCTCATCTTGATCCACATACCTCTATTTGTGAAAGAGAGGTACAAAAGATTATCCATTTGCAAAGAATAGCAAATCAAATGCCTGACGCATTTACGGACTTGAAGAGGATAACGAAATCCCACATTCCCGCGGAAAATGTTCCAATCCGTATTGATGTCCCTGTTGGACAATCATCTAGTGTCATATCCAATGAGTCAAATGCACGCCTGAAGCGTGGCAGACCATTAGGTTCCAAAGATCGAAATCCTAGAAAGAGGAAAAAGAATGATCAAAATGACACCACGAAAGAATCTCATGAGGAAATTCATGATTTAACAAATTCTGAGATTCATGAAGAATCCATTGAGCCCGAGACTCTGGAAAATACGAAACTATCCCTAAATCCAATTAATATTGAGGCAAATATTAATCGAGTGGATATTGTGGTGGATAATGCCTTTGCTTATAATGTCGCATCTAGCATTATGCAAGAATGTGAGGATCTCGAACCTCAATCTGTTGAAGAATGTCGAAAAAGACAGGATTGGCCAAAGTGGCAAGAAGCAATTCAATCAGAATTGAATTCGCTGGCAAAACGTGAAGTTTTTGGCCCTATAGTTGAAACACCTAATGGTGTTAAGCCTATCGGCTATAAATGGGTCTTTGTACGCAAAAGAAATGAGAAAAACGAGGTACAAAGATATAAGGCACGCCTTGTTGCACAAGGTTTTTCTCAAAGGCCTGGTGTCGATTATGAAGAGACATATTCGCCTGTAATGGATGCGATAACCTTTCGTTATCTCATAAGTTTTGCTGTCCATGAAAAGCTTGACATGCACTTAATGGATGTGGTTACTGCCTATCTTTATGGCTCACTTGATAATGAGATATACATGAAAATTCCCGATGGACTCAAGATGCCAAACGCGCATAATTCAAAATCTCGGGAAATGTTCTCAATTAAATTGCAAAGGTCCTTGTATGGTATAAAGCAATCTGGACGAATGTGGTATAATCGTCTTAGTGAGTACTTGTTAAAAGAAGGCTATATAAATGACGCCATTTGCCCGTGTGTTTTTATAAAGAAAACAACATCGGAATTTGTTGTACTTGCCGTATATGTCGATGACATAAACCTTATTGGAACCCCTATAGAACTCCAAAAGGCAATTGATTATCTAAAGGATGAATTCGAGATGAAAGATCTCGGAAAGACTAAACTATGTCTTGGTTTGCAAATTGAATATTTGGCAAACGGAATTTTTGTTCATCAATCTACCTATATAGAAAAGGTACTGAAACGGTTTTACATGGATGAAGCACATCCTTTAAGTACACCGATGGTTGTTCGATCACTTGATGTGAACAAAGATCCATTCCGACCACAAGAAAGGAATGAAGAGCTACTTGGTCCTGAAGTACCATATCTTAGCGCAATTGGCGCACTAATGTATCTTGCAAATACTACAAGGCCTGACATATCCTTTTCAGTTAATGTCTTAGCAAGATTTAGCTCGGCTCCTACGAGGAGACATTGGAATGGGATCAAACACATATTGCGGTACCTAAAGGGAACTACCGATATGGGCTTATTTTATGGCAAGAATTGCAGCCCAGATCTTGTTGGTTATGCTGATGCTGGATATTTGTCCGACCCACACAAGGCTCGATCTCAAACGGGTTATGTGTTTACCTGTGGAGAAACCGCCATATCTTGGCGATTGACTAAGCAATCAATTGTGGCTACTTCATCTAATCATGCCGAGATAATTGCTATTCATGAAGCAAGTCGGGAGTGTGTGTGGTTGAGGTCTATAATACATCATATCCAAGACAAATGTGGTTTGAAGTGTAATAAACTACCCACAACTTTGTATGAAGACAATGCAGCATGTATAGCTCAATTGAAGGGAGGATTCATAAAAGGAGATAGAACGAAGCATATTTCACCAAAGTTATTCTTCACACATGATCTTCAAAAGAATGGTGATATCAATGTTCAACAGATTCGTTCAAGCGACAATATGGCTGATTTGTTCACAAAATCTCTACCAAAGTCAACCTTCAAGAAGCTAGTTCACAAGATCGGGATGCGAAGACTTAAGGACATAAATTGATGTTCTTATCAGGGGGAGTTAATGCGCGTTGCACTCTTTTTCCCTTACAAGGTTTTGTCCCACCGGGTTTTCCTTGCGAGGTTTTTAACGAGGCAACCAATAGGCGCATATTCAAACATGTGTACTCTTTTTCCTTACTTTAATTTTTCCCATTGGGTTTTGTTTTAAGGTTTTAACGAGGCACATCATTGAATAGACATTCAAGGGGGAGTGTTATAAATAGAGAGATTTTACACTTCTATTTAAGGTGAATGTCTTTAATTAGGGAGATTCTAGAGTCCTATTATTGGTAGCTAAATCATCCCACTCCCTATAAATAAAGGGGTCTTCTACCATTGTAATACATCCCTAACAATCTCTAAGTATCAATAAGAATACTTCTCTCTCTCTATTGCTCTTGTTCTTGCATTATTGTTCTTGTCTTTATATTATTACATAACATAATAATATTTATTTGTTGGTAATATTTTGAAAAACTGTAATATTTTATTCATAGACTAACATAACGTCCATTACAGTCTAGAGTTTTTTAATAATAATAAAAAAAAGTTAGTGGAGAGAAGGTTTGCCTTCTCTCTAAGAATAGCTCTGCTTCTTTATGGAAAAGTCACTTGCATAACTATCCTATTACCCAAATTCCCCCAAAACCACCTGATTTAGACCAATCCACTGATGTCTAATCCTATGGCAACCCCATCTAATCCTAGAGTAACAATAATAAAAAAGCTGATAGCCACTACCTACCTGCTCCAATGGATGAACAACTCCAATTACACCGCTCCTCTTATAAGGAAATCCTTCTAGATTCTATGGTTGTCAATTCACTCAAAATCTCATGCAAGCCCGTGATCCTCAAGAACAATTCATGCAGATGGATCACCCAACCAGTGGACCTCCCTCCTCCTCATCCAACAAAGCTACAAAGTAGCATTGAGGCCAATGGTGATCTACAAGTCTCCCTCTCAAATGAGGACTTACGGAGAATTTATCAACCATTGAGGTATTCTCTAATTATCAAGCTAATGGGTAAATGTATACTCCATCAATACCTAAGTAAGAAGATTTCTCAACTATAGAAGCTCAATGAGAATTTTACTCTGATAGACCTAGGAGCCGACTACTTTATTGTTAAATTTTCAAAGGAAGAAAATATGTCAAAAGCTTTAAATAATGGGCATTGATTTATCAATGGCTTCCACCTATCCGTCCAAAGATGGGAACTCCACTTTGTAGCAAGTGAAGCTAAACAGCTAAAATCGACAGTATGGGTTCGACTCCCACAACTTCCACAGGATTTTACGATTCTTTGATCCTAAGAATTGGAAGTGTTGTTGGGAAGCTATTGAGAATAGATGCTTGCACATCCTCTACATTAAGAGATAGATATGCACGTTTATGTATAGAGGTAGCCATGGATAAGCATGTTAAATCATTCGTGTACATAGGAAATTACAAGCAAATGGTTCATTACGAGGGAGAAAACTTTCTTTGCACTCAATGTGGAGAGTTGGGATATACTCATTCAAAATGTCTATCCCCCAATCACATTAATCAGCAAAAACCATAAGAGTGAAGATCCCACTAATAATAGTAAAGCAACAAACGAGTGGATCACAGTCTATTTTGGCAAAAAGAAGAAAGCTGCAGAATCCAACAATAATCAGCAAGCAAAGTTAAAATTCATAGGAAATGGTTCCACTGCTTCTGGCACTGACACATGTAAGTATATTACTGACACAGGTATGTCTGCAAAATCTTCCTCTAATATCTCCTATAAACCAAAATCTGCAGAAAAGACGCTGCCTAATACTTTAAGTAACAACAAAATAAATTTCTTTGATCTCCTTAATTCCGACGAGCCCATGGTTTTGGATAGTGGTTTAGAAGAAGATCAAGATATGATCTTAACTAACCAATGCATGCAAATAACAAAAGACATAACAGGCCATGTGTCCAAACCTAGGAAAACTTTGGGAATTATCTTCTACTACTATGAGCAAAAGGAATTACCCTGATGTCCTTACCCTATCCCTTAGTATTAATACTTCTCCCAAAAATGAGGCTACTCCTATCCAAAAAACCTACACTTGGATACACATGCAAAGGATGAAGCCCTCATCACTGACCACCTAGATATCCCACCCATTCCTCCAAGAAATTTTATAAAATGTCACACGCAAACAAACATGCAAATTGAATCCATTCTTGAACAACCTAGTATTTTACCAAGTCCTACGACTACCTTTCTTCACCAGTCAAGTCCCCGTAAAATATATAAGCCAAGGCTCCCCCTAACAATAAGAAGAAGATTCAGGCTAGTTCATACTTCTAGTCACAACAAAAACCCACAAATGGCCAATCCACTACCACTTCCTCACCAATTCAAGCACAACCACTATTCTTCACCTCCCCACCACCATCCCTGAATTACTAACCAACTTCCTGGCTGGAAGCAGGCATACTAGGCCATGCAATAACCTTCAACATTCAACTTAATGGCCAGGAAATGGTGATCATCATCCAGTACCTAGCCCAGTTAATATCGGAGGGAATGTAACTAGCCATGACCAACTACACGAACCAAACTTGGATCAATAATATTCTACACCCCCTATCCCCTCACATGAGCCACACTCTAATCCAAGAGATGCAACCTCACTAGAGTCTCACCCAGACACTCAATCAATCCATATGTCTCCCCCAGACCCTGCCATTCTTTCCATCATTGGAGAGCATGACAACCAATCCCATCTTCATGCCTTGGACCAACCATGTAACCCGGAAAGTATCAATGCAGCAAACCTAGCACCAGTAAACCCACCTCAGAACAACATGCAAGCCAATGTACTATAACCAAACCCTCCACAATCTCCAGTAGAGTAAGAAGAAGAACCTCATCCACAAGGTACTCAACCCATTGTCGAATTCTCAAGCCTAAACGAAGTAAAAATACTACTCTTCCCGGAGCTATGGAGCAAGAAATGCATATTCAGTGCCGGAGCACCATGTACAAATGCTCAATACATACACGTCCTCCTTAAGATCCTACCATAGGAAAACATGCAGTGATACTGGTACCGTCGAGAAGAAGGAGCCACAACTCAGTGGAGAGGTACACCTCTATGGCACAACCCCAATTACTACAGATGAATAGAGCTACTACAATCATTTTCTGGAATTTTAGGGGTGCAAATAATAAGGATTTTCGTCGAAGCTTTAGAGAACTTCTCGATACTCATAGACCATGCTTGGTTGCCCTACTTGAGACAAGGATGCACATGCATGCCTCTCTCCTTGAAGAATTTAACTTCTTTGAGCTCATAGAGGTCCCTTCTAGAATCATCAACTGGAATACTCTCTTTTCTTTTGTCATGTGGAACATTTGGATCACTAGGAACAATAATAATGTCAATAACACTAACATCACTGTCCACTTAGGTAAAATCATTGACCAATCAATCGAATACACCCTCCTAACAAACAGGGAGTCAAATTGGGATATGGTGATTAAGCTCAATATAACCTGCATAAGACCACCCACTAGTTGGTTCATACTTAATATAGATGGGGCTTTTAATAAATAAACCAATATAGGAGGCCGTGGTGGAGTAATAAGAAATGATCAAGGTGACCGGCTTATAGGCTTTGGCTTAAGAATCTTAGCTAAAAACCCTATACAGTTAGAACTTATGGCTCTATTTAAAGGACTATGCATCACTAACAACATAAAGTTTCTTCCACTAATAATAGAGACGGATGCTTCCCAAATAATCTTTTTTATCCGTGATGGTTTTAGAACGTACACCTCTATTATCAACTGTTGTAGGTCACTTCAGGAGCAAATGGTCACCGTGAAAATGCAACACACATTCAAACAGGGGAATGAAGTGGCTCACTTGCTGACAAAGCATGCAGTGGAGAACTTAGGGATAAATAAATTACAATTCTAGTTATTTCCACCACCCTTTGTCTTGGTCAGGATGCTGGCAGACAAAGGCGGTATAAAGTGTATAAAAACTATTTCCTATAAGCATCGTAGAACTCTAGCTACTTTTGGTAACTGACATGCCATGCATGTGTTACCTTCCCTTAATGATCCTCAGGATCATGCCTCCTTTTGTAATGTTTGATGTTCGTATTAATGAATAAATGACGTTCCTATTGTCCATTACAAGATCCAGAGGATCATTACAAAAATATGAAAGGCCATATAAGGTATTTAGGTTGCCAAGTTTGGCAAGTTTCCTACGGTTACTTTCACAAACAAATTTATCTCTAGAAAAATCCTCCTTATCCTCTAGCATCCTGGACTCAACAAAGGTAGGGGTTACAACATAACAGACTAAATCATAGTGCTTAGGTTATTTGGCTCCTTCCTAGGCTAGCAGGTGAGCGATTTCATTTCCTTCTCTAAAGGTATACCGGATTACCATCTCCTTGTCCTTTTGGGAGATCAAGTACCTACAGGGTTGTAATAAAAAGTCATAAGAGGTGCTGTTTTCATTTAAAAGATAAATACATGTGTTGAATCAGATTATATTTCAAAAGTCCATATATTGTGTTGCAAGATAAATTCTAGGCCTTTAGTCGAGGCCAGAATTTTGGCATGTGTACAATTTAGAACTTGTACTCTTTCTTGGAATCCTATAATCTATTCTCCTGCGTTATTTATTATGAAACCCCCCCCCCCCAACCCACCCACCCACCCACCCACCCCGTACCTGCATGATTTTGGTGGAAAGCTCCATCTACATTTAACTTAAACCAACCAGCACGCGGTTTATGCCATTGAATGTTACGTTGTTTTTAGAGAGAGCTTTCTCGGAAAGTTAAAAGAGCAAATTCAATCACTTGCATGATAACAGAAAGATGAAAACATGATTACAAGTATTTTTTTTTCAAGGTTATTATTTTTAATTAGCGAGGGATTCCAATTGACAAAAGAAAATAGTTGGGATCAAGTAAGCAGTGTAGAAGGAATGATTGGATTAGACTTTTTAATTTGTCTACCCATAGGTTATCCTCAGATTTAGGCCAATTAGAACTAATGTTTAAGGGATTGCCAAATTTATTTAGCAATAATTCAGTGAATAAATATGTGGAGTATGTCCTCTTCGTTTTGGAGACACACAGTACGTATTTTGTCTACATTCATTCCTATATGATGAAAATAGGATCTACAAGGCAGTCTACTGTGGTAATATTTCCATAGGAGCAATTTTAATTTGTTAGGACGGTGAGTTTTCCAGATCCAACTAAAGTTTTTGGAAGGAGTATAGTTGGGTTCAATGAGGTTGTAATAAGAAGCTTTAGAGAATAAACCATACTGTTGAGTTCCCAAGTCAAAAAGTCATGATTACTTTCTATTGGTAAACTAATGAAGTGTATTTTTTCAACTAAGTTGTTAGGCAAAATTAGTGAGATTTTATCTAAGGACCAAGAATTATGAGTGATGGGGTCTTTAATAGTAAGAGAGCAATTTTTATTTTTATTTTTTTGTAATATGGCCCTCAGTGATATTTCTAAGGCATAGGCTTTTAGGAATTCATTTTGTATCGCAAATGCCAAGGGAGGATTTATGTTCTATATACCACAAACAGCCTTTTATACAATAGTGCCAACCTTTTAAGATACTTTTTAAACAAAAAGATTGGCGTTAGAACTTTGCCCCAAGAGGTGTGAGGATAGTTTAGGAATCTCCAAGCAACGCCTCTTATGAGGGTATTTTTAATTTATTTAGATTTCCTAAGGCCAATGCCCCATTTATTTTTGTCTAGAGTAATATTGTCCCAATTGAGGAGGTGAAGTTTTCTTTTAGAATCATTTTAACCCCGGATAAAATCGCTTTGAAGTTTGTCAATGGTTTTAAGGATGCTTTTGGAAGAAGGGTATATTGCATTACGTAATTAGGTATGCTATCAAGGGTTGAGGAAGAAAGGGTAGTACGACCTGCCCTGTTAATACAATTAATTTTTTAATTTACTAGATTATTTCGCATATTACCAATAATGAAGTGAAAGTCTTTGGATTTTGGAGCAGAATCAAGTATGGGAAATCCTAGGTATATTCCAAAAGAATCACTACTCTTAATACCAAAGAAATTAGCGGTAGCAATTTTAATGTCTTTGGAACAGTTTTTATAGAAAATAATTTTTGATTTGGCCATGTTGTTGCTTTGACCAGAGAACTTACAAAACATGTCAAGGCCAGACTTAATAGAAGTGCAAGATTTTTTATTAATGTGACTCATTAGGGTTAAGTCATCTGCGAAGAAAATGTGGGATAGAGGAAGGCCACTTGAGCTAATGGTAATTGGATCCCATCTTTTAATGTCTACTTAAAAATTAATATATCGTGATAACAATTTCATATAGAGAATAAAAATATAAGGAGACATGGGGTCACCTTGTCTAATACCTTAGAAAAAATCACTTCTTGCACCATTCACAATAACAGCCACTAGACAAGATGATACAGGACATGATTAAGTTTGACATGTTGGGAGGGATTTTAAAATTTTAAGGGTTCTAAATATGCAAGACTATTCCAATTTATCAAAGACATTTTCTAGATCTATTTTTAAGATCATCCTATTCTTTTTACAATAGCTTTTTTTGAAATTGTGGATGTTTTGTTGGAAAAGGATCGCATTATGATTTTGTCCAGAAATGATTTTAACATATTAGCTATAATATTGGTGATGATTTTGCAGTTGGTGTTGCATAATCCGATAGGATGTAAGTTCTTAATATTAGTAGCATCATGGAATTTAGGTATAAAGCACAGATTAGTGGAATTAATACTAGCAGAAATTTGGTAGAAAGTGAAGATCTCGTGACAAAAGGAAGTACCACTCGGTCCGATAATTTTTCAGTATTTTTGATAGAAAAATGGGTGAAACCATCTGGACCAGGCGCTTTGTGAGGTTTAAAAGAAAAAATAGCATCGAATTTCACTATTTGAAAGGGGCTTGTCCAGTGTTGAGAGGTCTCTAGAGTCAAAACAGACAAGGCCACTAGGATATTCGATTTTTTTGTAAAGCGGTGAGAAGTTGTAAAGGCATTAAATATATCACTATGATTATCAACCATATTTTATTGGTCATCTTTAAAGAAGCTAACATGATTTCTTCTTCTTCAATTAGAGGCACTTATATGAAGAAAAAAAATTGTTTGTGTTAGCCAGGAAATTCATGATCTAAGACTCCAATAGACTTCTTCTAGTTTTAAGATATTATTGAAGTCGTATTTTAGAGGATTCTAGGCTTTGGAGAAAAAAACTATGCGTATAATTGAGAGAGTTTTGGATACCCTTAAAGTTAGGGATGGGCGTTCGAGCAGTTCAGATTGCATATGTGGATTTTCAGTTTTTGGATTGACAAAATGACAATCCAAATCCAATCCAAACAAGTTCGGATTAGATCAGATTTTTTAAGTTCGGTTTCAGATTAATCGATTTGGATATTTTGGATTTTCTATTTTGAGCTTATAACTTGAGATGTTTCTTCTTTTTACAAAAATAAATATCCAAATGAAGCACTCATGTTAAACTGCCAGAAAAGGTCTTCATTTTCACCACAATCATCCAAATGAAATATTAAAGTAATGAAATTATCATATAAAAAATAAATAAATAATACAATAGAGACGTTAATACGATAAATAAGAAGTAGAAATGGTAAAACCATTTCTAAATAGAAAGTATTCTCAAAATAACTTAGAAATTAATATTGAATATAGATTATAATATCTAATGCATAGGGTATTGAGCTTATTACTATTGACATATGAATAATGGCGTAAGTATAACGTATAATAATTTCGAATTTTTTGGATATCCACTAATTCGAAGTACCAAATCCAATCCAAAATTTTAAAAATTAAATTCAATATCCAATCCGTAATCTAAAAATCCAAATAAAAAATTCAAGATATTTGGATTTCGGATTTGCCCAAAGTTTGCTCACCCACACTTAAAGTGAGCCAAAATTCTCTTTTTTTCTTTTTAGAGTATCTCCAAAAGTTTCCTTGCTCCACTTGGAGATGTTAATAGTAAAATTTTGAGTGGCTTTTAAGAGGTTATTATTAAGCCAATTTTGACGTACCAAATTAACAAAATCAGGGTGCATGCACCAAATATTTCCTAACCTAAAGGATTTTCGAAGAGCTACATGACGAAAGGAATTAAGGTTTAAGAGAAAGGGGTTGTAATCAAAATATGTTTTTGGAAGATGAATAACTGTGGCATTAGAAAATAAATTAGCCCATTCGTCATTACCTACCATAATTAAACCCTTAAATATTTTCCTATGGTTAGACCAAGTAACTTTGTTTCCCTTATAACCTAACTCCATAAGTCTACATTGGTTAATAAAGTCCCAAATCCTGGAGGTCCTAGAAATACTGACAGTTGAATAGTGAAATTTTTTTTTGTGATTTTCGAGTTCTCAAGCTAAATCTGTTGCAATGTCTTTTTAAGTTATACTAGTATAGTACCCGCGGGATGCGCGGTAAGTAATAATTTGAAAAGAAGAGTGTGTGAGTGTCTATATATATATATATATATATATATATATATATATATATATATATATATATATATATATATATATATATATTAAAAATATGTATATTACAAATTAGAATTAGCGAGCGAATACAAAAGGAGTTAAATTAATGTTAAAGTAGATGAATTTTGTTGAGAAAAATATATGTGGCTAAGATGAATGAAGTGCATGACAGTAGTATTTGAAGAAAGTTTCCAAAAATCCTGTGAAGCTAGTTCAGAGTTATGGTGATCTTCAAGACGTATAACGAAAATGAAAAAGTCAAACATCACAATTTTGAGTCTAATTTATAACGCATGAAGCCATATTAAATAGTATTTTATTGTTTATCTTATTTATGTTCATCGAAGAAATGAATCAATTTGATAGGTAAATAAATTTTTAATTTTTCATAATTGATGTATTAGCTGTATTTTTTTTTACAGAGTATAAACGAAGAGCAGTAAAGCAAAAAAACAAAATGGTGTAACCAAGAGAGAAATATGAGATAGTACTTTTACTGTTCCTCGCAAATGTTGTTATGTAAGACTGTATTTGTATCTATATAAATAAAGTGCATGCCGTCCACATTGATATGAAAATTGTTGTTTTTATTGGGAAAAACGTAGCTTGTACGACAGAAAATAATATAGTAACAGAAGATAATGGATCAACCTTCAACTACATTAAGAAGTTGCATAAAGGATTTGAATACCTATTATAGTGATTCCAAATACTATTTCTCTTTATAATGCACCGTGGCAAATTGATATTATACATAATAAGCTCTCTAGGAGATGTTTTGTATACACCATGTCATTTAAAATTGAACCTAACGGTTAACCAAGTGAATCAATAAATTACTAAAGCTTCCCAATCAGATGGTATAAGTTTGTCTATAGAATCAATTAATAAATCTCGAGTAATTTCATAATCTCTAATTTGTCGTCTAATGAAGGCCTAAGTTCTCTAAAAAAATTTTCTCTTTCCCTTCTTTTAGCCCTTCGATCTCTTAACAAATTTTGTATGGCCGTTGTGATTTTCCTGATAACTTCAGCCTTTGAAGTCTGATTTTTTATAAACCTCCTATGTTGTCCCCTTTGTTGAATTTGAGAATTTGTAGTTGGATTAATTTGAATATGTCATTCTTTAGTCATATCTAAAATAAAATCAATTAAAGAATAAGAATCGCTACAATATATTCTTGTGATAATATAGGAAGCAAATATTAATTGAAACTCAGAATCGATTTATACAACTTACTTGAAAAGAAATTGAGAAATTTAATGAAGGACAAACATGTTTACCGGATATAAAGCTTCCTTGGTTGACCATGCACCGGCAAAATAAAATATAAATAACTTTGTGGTAATTTTTTCAAACGTTAATGGAGATGAGGAAGAATTTTCCAGAAAAATTCTTTATTTCTGAAAATGAAAAGGAAGTGTAAAAACTTAAAAAATTTCAACAATTCTAGCCATGTAAGGACTAACGATATGAGTATTTTAACAAGTGTTGTTCCCTATGATGTCCCAATACCATGATATCAAACGAAAACAAACATTAACCTTCGACTGTGGTCAACAAAGTTAGCTGCAGAAGCTTTTGTTTTACGTGCTTTTAACGATGGAGACCATGCCAAAGCATATGAGGCGCAGAAGTAGGCTGAAAACGTCTATTTCTCTTATTAATACTCCGCTCTGAATATATTAAATCAATCAAAGTGAAGAATTGTTGTAGTAGCATAAAGTAAACTTAATATTGAGTATTACTGCGAAAAGTTTACTGGAAGAAAAAAAATGATATTGTTTAGTTCAATATACGCATACAGTAAAGAGAAAACAGTAATATTGAACTTGGTGATTTCTACAAATATTCTAAATGTTTAAATTTATATTATGTTAAGATGTATTTTTACAAACCTCGGTGAGGAACTGAGATTATGCCATGTAAAAGATGTGTGCCACGAAAGTGCTGGTAAAGCAAGACGATCAGCTCCTGCGAAGTAATTGAGGTTTTAGACTCTGCATAGATACATGAAAGATTAGAAAGATTATACAGTTCCATATATACAAATGATTTACCATTAAAATGTAGTCCTATTACTCATTATATTATTGTAGTGTACAATTTTTCTTCTGTTTTCTTACATATGTTTTTAGAAGTATAGTGGCTGTTTGTACTAAGTTAGCTTATCTTATTCAAGCTACTGTTATTGTTTGGATGTTAAGTAAATTAATATAACTTGACTATTGCTTCAAAAAGTAGACTGTAATTCTAAATTTTAAAAGTGTAGTTGCAGTAAAAACCATATATAACATAGTAAACTGTAAACTAATACATAGATTGAAAGTTATACATCAGTACCATAATCATTAATAAAGCTCCCGAAGAGGTTAGTAGCAAAGGCGTTTTAATGGAAATTATAGGAGCCATGATGATTGAAAGCTTATGGGATGATAATCTAACTAGCCTGAAGTGTTGACGATGTCTAATTGTGGACCGTTTGATGGTAATTAGAGTAAATGCAACAGGAGATAATGTCACTGCGCCGAGGGTCGATTGGAAACAGCCTCTCTGCCCTTTCGGGTAGGGGTAAGGCCCGTCTACATATTACCCTCCCAGACCCTACTTTGTGGGATTATACTGGGTAGTTGTTGTTGTTGCTGCAACAGGAGATAATGTGACTGCAAATTATGCCCTATGTGGATTTGAGATAGTTTTGTGATATTGGTCACAGGAATTAATTGACGCTCACACCACATAGTAATATCACAGGAATTAATTGACGCTCACACCACATAGTGTTACACAAACATCTATTTAGTATTAACAGACTTGCCAGTATCAAGTAAACAACAATTTATAACTATGTCATTATCTGCTTGAAAAACACATATTGATACATTGCAGTATAACATTTCAATCATTTCAAAAAAAGAAGAGAGTTAAGCACTTAAAAAAATATGTTAACTCATTTAAGTGCGCCCATGAATATGAATCTTTGGTAATATAAAGAAAATTGGATATCTGGACAGTTAATGCATGCATTATTTGGCTCAATACGTACAGCACAAATACAAACAACAAATGAAGGTGACAGACAGAACCCTTAAACTTCACTACACTGTGCTGTAGGTAAACAGAAAAGATACTTGCCTGACCAACTTCTCGTCTGACACGATGTACTGTATCTGCACTTGGATTACTTGAAAAGAACTCCATTTGCTGATGTAAGACTTGAGAATTCATCATTCATGGCACAGGCAGGAACATAAGAAGCCACCTTGCCATAGTTCTTCATAAACCTCATCTAAATATCCTCCAGTTTTGAGAAAGAAATCCTCCCTAAGTAAAGCATGTACCATTAGTAACAGATAATGAAGGCTGACTCATATGACTAACAGAATTTTCAATTAGCAAAACATCCAGACAAAATCAATTAATAAATTCTTCATTGGCAAAAATATTTCTGCCTTGACTAATATTCATGTCTCCCTCTATGTACAGGCTTGGATCTAATGTTGCTTCTTTGACAGGAATTTCATCTTTATGCTATCTGTCCAGCAACTACTACAATAACACCTTTTTAGTCATAAATGGTTTTTTAAATAGGTACGACTGGACAGAGTAAAGTGATATTTCCAACTTTTATTGAAAGCAGTTATGAGTTTTATCCTTTTGTTTGTGGTGCTCCATTAAACATCAAATATATGCCGATTAAACAGATATAGAAATCAGCTCCATCGCCAAATTGCTGCGAAGATTATACTTGTTTTCTTGACAAGAACTAGTTTTGATTACCTTTGTTATGGCATATTCGTATGTAGTAGTCGTAGTGGTTGTAGTCGTTGTGTAAACCCGTATTTGAAGAATGTAATTTTAACTTATTCACTTGACCACAATAAGATAGATGATATGGTTAGTTTCAAGTTATATTAATTTGATTGATTACAAAAGGAGAAATTGGTGGTTTTATAAAATTTAATTAACTTGCTTGTACCATAGGTACCATTAAGAAAATAATTTATCAGAACATGGTGAAAAAAGAGGATAAAGGTATTTTCCTAAAGGTGTCTTCATTATCTGGTTTTTATATGAAATGTAAGAAAGTTCTGACTCGTAACCCTATTTACACCTCCTATTGCTTATTTGGATAAAATGAGTTGTGTTTTACGTATTTCAATCATGGAGAAGGTATTTTAACTCAAAAATATTTATGTCTATAAAAATGAATATTCTATTTGAGAAGTTTTATTGTGAAATGCTTATTATAGCTTGCAGAATTTGAGGAGTTCCTCATCAATGATTAAGCAAGAAACTTGTGTTATTGTGCAAATTCTCCAAGAGTTTATTGCTTTAATCCATTATTTATGGAGCTTTACTATTTCATTAATATGAAACACAGTTTTTCCAGTTCTACTAATCTCCTTTTGTTGAGTAGCATGTCTGCAGTTTATAAATAAATTTCATATTATTTAAGTTTGAGAGTACTGTGTTTTAGGGCTAAATGGTTTTGTTGTATGCAATCTACTGCAACAGAATGATGAATTGTTTTAGGTCCTACAGGCTGCAGGAGAATTTTTTTTTTATTAGTCAAGTATTTTATTGTAAAATGCTTTTAAACTTATGTAACAGGGATTCAAAAAATATATATGCGCACATTAATTGTCAAAAATTATATTTTTACACCTAACAGTCTTATACATACACAACATAACAATTGTTAAATACTAAAGGATTTTAGTAGATTACTGTGTTGGAATGAATCCAAATAAAATAAAACACTTTAGCCTTCATATCGAATTACTTGGAATAACAACATAAGCGGAAGCGTACCTGAATTCATAAGTGGAAATCTTTAGTCCTTCTAGAAGATTGTCTAAGGTGTGCCTTTTGAGAAGCTCCTTGATCCTTCCTTTAAGATTGTCTTGAAGTTTTTTGCTTTCACAAGAATATATCCAAGACCAAAAATTGAGGATTGGTTTTCCACTTGATATGCAAGACCAAAATGCTCTCTAGTTTCAATGGAAGGAAGAAGAGAATGTCTTGCATTCTTATGGGAACCATAACCCCCCTCTTATAACATATGAGTTATGAAACTCAAAAGTCATAAGCATGTAACCATGGTTACATGTATGTAACCTTAGTTAGCTCATCATTAACTAAGGTTACCCTTTTGGGTATCTACACATTAGTCCTACACTTATATGACTATATATTGGCCCCCTTAACAATGTCCATAAGACCACCAATTTAGGCCAAACCAAAAGATAGCACATAACATATAATTAATCCATATATTGTTCATATGTATGTAGATATAAGTCCATATATCTAACATACTGACCTCTATGTAGTCAACAAATTATGTAATAGTTTAAAATTCTATAATTCAGTAGCTAACTCATCAGAAACTGAATAACTGGGCTGAGAAGGTATTTCACTAATAGTTGAATTGTTAGCTTCATTCCAACTTGCGAATCTGAATTTACGGAAAGTTGTATTAATTTTAACCATAAAATATTATTTTTGCATTTTGCACATAAACAAAATTTATGAAATAATAAACCTCAACTTAAAATCAACACCTTGAGGAAAATTCAGGTTAATCTAAAGCTTTAAGGCATGCCACGAGAATATGAGAAATGGTTGGTAGTCCTTGTGTAAACCTGTATTGTAGTACAAAATTTAGAGATGCCAAAAAATTAGTAAGTAAAAGAAATAGACTTTTAATACCTTGTAATGTTGAACAATTTAAATAAAGAAATTGTTGTCTGAGTAGTAACAATGCAGGATTTCCCATAGACGATGAACCCGAACTTATAATTTGTATTGCATCCTCAAAGTTGATATATCCTTTATGAAAAAAAATGCGATTAGCCATATTTTGCAAAATCAGTAATTTATGTTGAAATGAATTGAAAGCGGTAGGAAAGATGGAATGGAAGTACCGTGTATTAGTAGAAGAACAAAAGCTGTCAAAGTGGTTTGTTAATACATGTAAAAAGTAAGAAGTTAATAGTTAAAAGGTAAAAAAAAAATGTAACAACTAATGATGATTAAATAAAATATAATCATACCAATTGAAGCTGTTGAGAACAACATATGTAGCGAAAAGGTATAAGATATGGTTTCATTCTTCTAAGTAAATTTCGAAAAACCTCTTTGTAACCCACATTTAAGATGTAATGAATATCTTTCCAAGTTAATGTCAAAGTGACTAATTATATTTTACCTTGAAATTTATGGGCTTTTATGAGTTACATAACAACAATAATCGGTTGGTTGTTAAAACTTAGCAAATGAGGTACAATTTCATCAACAAGTTCGCCCCAAATGTTGCAGACAACTTCTTCCTCCTGTCAAATAGAAAAAATGATATAATTTTTGCATATGTAATTATCAAATAAATGCTAAATTAGTAGATGAATGTTTATTCTTACTCGGCATCTTCCAGTTCAATATCCATAAACTTCCTAGAATTTCCACCTTGGTTTTGCGTGTGAACCTCTCCGATGAAATCTAAAGGAAAAAAAATAATTAAAATAAATAGTATGAAATTTGATAATTAGAAATGTAGCGTAAAAGTTATATTTACCAAATAACTTATTCTCGTTCACATGAAACTTATTCAATAATTGATCATATGGTCGTAACTCAAAGATATTCAATGGGAAAAGTGGGTTTCAACCACTGTTGAATTTCTCCTTATCATGACAAATGATAAAGTTTGCCATATGATATAAGCTCAGCTCAGTAATTTTTTATTTGAAAAGATGCAAAACTGACTTGCCAATGGAAGCACTTATCCGATCGCCCTACAACAAAATAACATTACATAAAAGAGAGTAAAAAAATATATTATTATTAGTAATTTAAAGTAACTCTAGTTGTAAACAATACAGTTGAAGAAAGTTCTAAGTGACAGTATTAGAGGAAATATCTCACATTTGAAGCAAAGTTCACGACCAAGCAGTTTGCAAATACTTGAATTCCTCGTGTACTACTGTATGTTTACAGGATATAAACATCGATGAAAAAAAACTTAGTAATAGAGAGGGAAAGGTGAACAAAGTCGTGAGGTTACATTTTAGCCTTAGAACAAACGTGCATAGCTAATGACTCAACAACGGAGTAGATGCATAAAAACGAAATAATCATATAACATATGTAAAATACATTTTCATCATGTAGAACCAATTTAATCGACAATATATTGCCTGGGTTAAAACGATCTGGAACTTCCCACAAACGGACAACACGAACTTTTAACTTCCATTGCATCTTCGAAATTGTTATATCCTTGATAAAATCAATGTGATTAGTCATCTTTTGTATAAGCCCTAACTTTTGTTAAAAACTTGATAACAGACGGAAGTTTACAATTTAAGAAGTTGTAGTTGAGAAAGAAATATAAACTCCCACGGCTTGAGCAGTTGATAGCATATCCTGCGTGAAGCAGTTGAATCAAATCGTGGGCATTTACAGTTGCTGGAATCGTGGCTTTACAAATAATAGTTAGGTTAAGCTGAAGTTAAAAACTAATTCCCTAATTTTGTGCAGAAAAAGGTTTTAACAAATAAATTTGTTTAATAAGTTTAAAAAGAAATAAGTTGAGATATTACCGTAGGAATGTGAACGGTTTCTTAGTGAAACGTTTTAAATTGTTATCCTATGTTTGAGGTAGTTGGCGGTTTCTTTCCACAAACATGATATGTACGAATTTTTTTTTTAATAAGAGAAAAAATTTTGCAAAAAAAATAACAGTTGAGAAGGTTGAAGCAATTACAGAGGAATGCATTGTATGTTACTTCCTACAAATTAGGAACAATGTCTTAACATTACATGTGTCAATAGTGTGTTGTGCCATTTGGCTTCATGAGAGGCATTTTATCTTTGGCTTATAATTATAGATATAGATAGATAGATTTTGTTCTTGCCATTTATTATAGAATCTAGATGGGGTTCATTTCTTTTTCTAAAAGGCTATTACTTTTACTTTCTTTTTCCATTACTTATTAATTGATCTGGAATTTGCTTGATCTATATAAAAAAAAAAAAAGACCTGCACTAAAAGGATATCCTGATTTACAACTTACGTATAGTAATAGCTTATCTTAGGAGTAATAAGCTACACAGCCACTTTATTGTTGCGAATATGCTTTTTACATATTTGGTACTATCCCACTTCCTCGGTCAAAATTCATGTTGCACATTGATAAATTCCCTTGCATCATTACGTCTCTTCTGTTTTATTGGAATATACACACTCGTCAAATTAAGCAAAGAATGGTCAAAATACGCACAATTAGTTTCTTTGGAGAATTGCTCAATAAATAGCCTGGCCATGCGATGTTTCCTCTGAACACCAACTTCAAGAATGACATGCTTGCAAATTGTTTAATTTGCTTGCTTGGCCGTGATGAAATCTCTTCAGACCACCATCATATAGTTACTACTATTACTATGGGAAGCCTCTTCCTAAATCAACTCCAAGTCACTCAAACCCTTCTATGATGGCCTGCAATTTGCACCCAAGCTACTTTGCCTCACCATGGTTAGTACAGGGGAGGCGATACTTTTATCTTATTTTGGGGGTTAGAACTCCCTTTGCTAGCGTTTCATGAGCTCCATTTCCTCACAAAGGCTTGTAATGTCCGGTATTATTCCACCACTGCAATTCCTTACTATGCCGCTCCCCACAAGATCATTCAGTATATCAGCTGGATCTTTGGCTCCTCCGTGCTGCAAGAATTTCGTTCTTAAAGCCAAACCCGTGTCCAATGATAAAGGATCCTCTTGGCATATCCTTTGCCAGATAGTTGTGGCAAAGCATTTTGCATACAAGTAGCTATAGTAACCTGCACAAGGTTAAAGATGTTACACATTTTTATTATTAAGTGCAATGAAGTGAAAAATAAAATATGCATAACGGATATAAGCTACACCCAAAAGAGATAAGAAAAAGGAACAAAACAAATGGTAACAAAGAAGAAAGAAAATCTTCACAACTACCTCAGACGAATGTTGCTCTACATTCCAAGCTCGCCATTATCTATTTACTCTATAACCTAAAACCTTCTGCATTTTACAGCTTTAGGAATAGAACTCCACAACTAGAACAACCTGAAGATAAAAGGTTGGATGTTATAGAGTACATCTTTCTTGCATCTTCTATTTCCACAATTCTCCATTACACCATATCAAGCAGTGAATTTTTACGTCAAATATCCCCTTTAAGGGGATAAAAAACCTTTCTGATACATCATTTGACTAAGTAAACAAATTATATTTATAGTTCTTGTGGCATCTCAATATTTTGGTACATCAGTCAAATCTCCATTTTCGATATAATTGCACAAGTCTCTTAGAATCTAAGAATGACCAATTGACATCCAAAAAAAGGAAAACACATATCTAACTACTCGCCAAGAAGAAAAGGGAAAAAGGGAACTGACACCCACCATACCATCTTGCCAAAGTTTCCACTAGCCCCATTACTGTCTCCCACTACGTTCGAGTTCTGAGAATCACACAACATATTAAGGAGGAATCGCACATCTAACAAGTAACTAATATAATACTAAAATCATTTTTCAAGAAAGACAATTGAGATCAAAGTTTAAAGGTGGTAAAGAAGAAATTCTGATTGGACCACCTACTATGAATCATGCATTTATTGAACTATGTCCAAATCGCCAAATAGTCGGTGTGCAGATGGTATATCAGATAAATAACAGTCTAAGGGTTTCAAACTAAGCAGGTCTAAGACAGAATACCTGGAGTGCAAGTTTAGCGCCGACTCGAGCAAAGAAGAAGTAGGCAGGGACGTGAAGCTTGGATCTCAGGTCATCACCACGAGGGACAGTGTCAGATATCTTGGGTCGATGATTCAGGGGGACGGAGAGATCGACGAGGATGTCACTAACGGTATAGGGGCAGGGTGATCGAAATGGAGGCTTGCATCGGGAGTCTTGTGTAACAAGAAAGTGCCACAGAAACTCAAGAGGAAGTTTTATAGAGCTGTGGTTAGACCTGCCATGTTGTATGCGGCGGAGTGCTGGCCGGTGAAGAACTCTCATGTTCAAAGAATGAAGGTTGCAGAGACGAGGATGCTCAGGTGGATGTGCGGGCTCACCAGGTTGTATAAGATTAAGAATGAAGTTATTCGGAAGAAGGTGGGGGTGGCCCCAGTGGATGAGAAGCTGCGGGAAGCGAGACTCAGGTGGTTCGGGCGTGTGCTGAAAGAGGCCCCGATGCCCCGGTGAGGAGTTGTGAACGGCTAGCGGTGGTTGGCGCGAGTCGAGGCAGAGGGAGGCCCAAGAGGTATTGGGGAGAGGTCATTAGGCAGGACATGGCTAGAATGCACATGGCTAGAATGCAGGTTTCAGAGGACATGGCCCTTGATCGGAAGTCTGGAGGTCTAGTATCAGGGTTGTAGGATAGGAGCTTCTAGAGTTTTTCGCACTTCTTTCCCGGGGTTGGGCGGGGTTTGGTAGGGCTCTCCTTGTATTATGCCCCCTATGATAGTAGCTACTGGTCGTTGTTATTGCATGCCATTTTACTTATGACTTATGGTTACATAATTATTTATGTGATTTCTGCTGGAGTTACTAATGCCCTTTTGTTTTTGTTTTTGTTTATCTTTTCCTTTTGCATGCCATGTTATGTATGGTTTATGTTTACATAATTATTTATGTGATTTCTGCTGGAGTTACTAATGCTCTTTAATTTTTGTTTTTGTTTTTGTTTTTTTCTTTTCTTTTTCCTGAGCCGAGGGTTGATTGGAAACAGCCTCTCTACCCTTTCGGGTAGGGATAAGGCCTGCGTACGTAATACCCTCCCCAGACCCCACTCTGTGAGACTATACTGGGTAGTTGTTGTTGTTGTTGCTGTTAACAGTGCAATGTTCTCTCATGTATAGAGGCAACTATCACAAACGTGAGTCCATTAACTATATCATTCAGATACCTGCACCGTAGTTTGTAAGGTGACTGAATCGGGTATGCCAATGTGTTCCTTCCACATGTGTCCAACTGGTATCTTGTCTTTTCAAATCTGCAACAATCGCCATTGTATCTCTCCCTGTGGACGTCTGCTCTCCGAAAAGTGTTTGGTCAACTAATGCGTAGAAGATCTGATAAAATGAAAAGGCTGCATAGGTCAAAGCTCTCAACCCAAGTTTCCTAAAAATTGAACTGAAGAAATGCTCATAAACAGAGTTAACAAGGAAGGCCCCTGCAAAAGATACCTGGCGTTGCAATTCAGTTGCAGCAAACATCTTCTTGGCTCCCACCATTGATTCCACGAGTTTTTTGGGAATGACATCACCGGTTGAGTAGTGCTTAGCAAATGACATTAACACCCGATAATCCCATGCATAGAACCTATGGATCAACAACATTGCCAGTACTCTAGTTAATAACTGATACGACAGCATCAACATGCGCATGAAGCATTCACCCTGCACATAGAATATATAGCCTATGTTGCGTGGACTCTCCAAAATGCTGCCGCACCCGTGTCGGATTCTCCAAAAATGCACACTTTTGAAGGATCCGACACGCACCCGGCGATATTTTCGGAGAGTCCAAGCAACATAGTATATAGCATGTACATTGCATACTAGTGGTGCTTAAACCAGACAAACTAGGATCAAAAGAATCCATTTCGTGCCATAAACAAAAAGGTAAACAAACAGCAGATAATCCAATGGGCAGTGTTCATCAAACATTTGTCTTCATATCACTGATGAATAGTATGGATCAAAGAGTCAGCATTCTTCTCACTCAAATAGGTTTGACGGCGTTTCAGCAAAATCAAGAACCACTCTCGTACCCGAAAAGTGTTGATATTCCTGCAAAAGTAGCCAGCCATCCAGCGAACTGGATGAATATTTCAAAGCGAAAGTGAAAAACCACTAGCAAATAGAAGCAGAACAAAACTAGTACCGTTCTTGAGAGCAATGAATGGAGAGCATGCCCAAACTCATGGAAAAGTGTTTCTACTTCAAAGTGGTTAAGCCTCACAGGAGCCAAACTCGACCCAGAGAAATTGCAAACCAGTGCTACAACCTATGAGTTTAACATGCACAGATAATTTCTCAATAACTAGGTAAAAATAAAATAAAAATATTGCAATGATCCATATCATCCGGAAGCAGTAAGCTTAAAGTAGACTCTAGCATGATATTATGTATTTTGATGATATGCCTACCCAGAGACCACAGAAGTCTCAAACTTACATGTACAAACAAACATTTGATTTAGGTTTTTTTTTTTTTTTTTGGGAGGGGGGGGGGGGGGGGGTACGCTAGGACAAGTTTCTATTGGATAAACTAATAACAACTTCCTGGGATGACCTTTGAGAACCCATCTAGATAGCATAACTAACAAGAAATCAGAGAATCTACAACTTGCAAGTAGAAAAAGACATTCAATTTAAGAAAGAATTGGGTTCTATCAGCATCTATAAACGAACTTCTTTGGATGACCTTTAAAAATTGACCAGTTTTAAGCTACTAGGTACAGGTACACATGATTTTTATTCCAGGGTATTGTGAAAGATAATTTATTTTATTTTCGTCTTTCTGAGCCGAGAGTCTACCGGAAACAACCTCTCTGCCTCTATCGGGGCAGGGGTAAGGTCTGCGTACACACCCCACTATGTGAGATTGTACTGGGTAGTTTTGTTGTTGTTGTTGGTATTGTGAAAGATAAGTCCCAATGCCCGCACCATACCCAGTTGAAACAGGTATATTTAACAATGTTATATGGATTGACTGATCAACAGAGCATTTCCTGGTGGTCCTGTTTTCCTCAAACTTACATTACTCCAGTTGCTAAATAAAGACATAATAAAAATACATGCATAGCATATGATATGAAAAACTGATATGAAGAAAAAAGAGAATTACGATCTTACATACAGGGAGTTGGTATTTTGTCTCGGAAACACGACGCCCTCCTCGGATAGCGAAATGAGCACAAATGGGATGTTTACCTTTTCTTGACTTTAAATCAAGGTATAAGTACCCCAGGTCTCCCTGCAAACACATATATAAACTAGTTCAAGTGGATGGATGTTAAGACTACCACTACATGGACATTAAAGGAAGAGGCAAATGCACATCACGATATTATAATGGATCAACTTGACAGACAAAGAAAGGCAAAGTTAAATTAAATCTGCCAACACCCCCAATTTTAGACCATTAGTCCATTTTGCCATCCAAAGTTCAATGTCGGAAACAAAGATAATGATACATGTCAAATGTAGTGATAGGTTGGTTAGTAAAGAAGTATCATTAGCAAATAAATGTTATGAACGAAATTCCTCCTTTGCCACACCAAAATTTTCAAATCAAAAGGGAAACGCAAAAGTAAAGAAAAAGAAAAAGAATTTTCTTTGAAAGGTGGATCTCCAGCAATCTCATAGTCAAGATGACATATGTTACTATATAACAAGATAGCCATTCTAGAAACTTGCCTCAGTCGGATGATGTAGCACTATCTTTAATACATCAGGATGCCATGATTCACCAGGCGCAAGGGGTACTCTGTGAAAAGTCACACCAAAGAGTGACTCAACCAAAATTTTCAAACCCTCAATACACTGTGGTAAGGGAAAATATGATGCTATAACCTGCAATATTAACAACAAGAGCAGTTCTGTCAAGAAACGGTCTTTAATTACATTGAGAGATGACAAAACAAAAAAAGAACTTCAGAGCATGTAAAAGTCTTCATCAGAGAAGCAATTAGTACTTCATATGTCAGTTGAATCAGAAATCTATAAGTATTTATAGCTAGGATAGTCATTCATGTCAAACGCATCCAAAACAAAATAGGAGGAAACAGGGAATTTCAATGGTATGCTCTCTCCTCAGTCCACCTCTTCTTAAGATTTACATCCAATTTCACCAATACAGAAAGTAGGTAAAATTTCCATGAGACACAAGAAAATAGAAGAGCAAGCCCAATTTACTCTATCACATTTATAACACATGAAATAGACTACACTCTGACGAAGCCAAAGCTCTGACAGTGGCACTAGTTTTGCTCAAAAACCTTTAATTGCCAATGGTAATCACTTCCTCTTGCCCATATGAGAGAACAAGCGGATGAAGAATTCCAAAGGAAAGCAGCTATGAGATAATACATGTCTTCCGAACCCATTTATGAATTCAATTTCATGCTTTTTCTGAACTAACATCATCAGTCCACAGAACCGTCTACAAGAAACAAAATAAGACTCCAGCAAGCGAAGAAGGAGATGGAGAAACATCCTTCTTTAAAGGCTAAGTAGTTGGCTTAATGCTTTAAGTTCCAGGAGAACCCTGACCTCTCAATGCCTGGGAAAACATGCCTTTTTCCTTTTTTAGTTCAATTTAATCAATCACTTTGTATCCCTGATGAGTTATTAGCATATATTTTATACGTTCTCATCTATCTATGGAGACTAAAAATAGAATGCAGAGTAAGAAAGAGCATTGGTACACCTTGATAAGATAATAGAAAAATAAATTAGGCTTCGCTGGTTACCGAGGAGTCCAACTTGTATGTTGCAGACTTCATCAACCATGTGAAGTATGCCTCATCCCATGGCTCCAACTCTCCATTAGGCTCACCACTTTTCTCTCTCTTGAAATCCCGAATTGCCTCAAACTCCTATTTAAAGCATCAACATTTTCAAGAGCTTGAATCAGCCCTGGCAGAGCAATACAATCAGTGTCTCATTCATATAAGTAAAATCTACTCCCGCAACATACCTGATCAGCCTTTGCTCTGACCACTTTGCTCATCTCAAGCAAAAAGGATAAGACCACTTCAGGAGATGCAGCCATAGTCGAATGTAGAGAAAATTCAGCATAAGATTTATAACCCATAAGCTGCAAGTTAACAGGATAAAGCATATCAGTATTGACCAAAATAGATAATTAGTGAAGAATCTAATATCGTTGATAAATGAACAAGTGGAAGTAATAGTGAAATAAAGAGAATCAAGGAGAAAAAATACTGAATAATGATTGACCAAATCAGGCATATTCAGATTTAAGTATATACTAATCACGAGTCACAATCTCCATCCTGAAAATAGTTATATTACTGTAACGACCCGGTCGGTCGTTTCGAGAGTAATAGCCTTGTTCCTCCATTTCCTATTTCTTTTGTGTTCTTCAGCTAATATATATACCGGGTTAGTTGGTTTGGGTTCGGAGTGGTTTCACAGTGTATTGAGACACAGTCTCTTAATTGAAAGCTTAAGTTGGAAAAGTTGACCGGATGTTGACTTATGTGTAAACGGCCTCGGACTTGAAAGTTTATGGTTTTGTTAGCTCCGTAAGGTGATTTTGGACTTAGGAGCGCGTCAAGAATGTGATTTGGAGGTCCGTGGTAGAATTTGGCTTGAATTGGCGAAAGTTGAAATTTTGACGATTTCGGCCGCAAGTGAAAATTTTGATATCGGGGTCGGATGGATTTCCGGGAGTTGGAGTAGGTTCGTGGAGTCATTTTTAACTTGTGTGCAAAATTTGAGGTCATTTAGAGGTGGTTTGATAGGTTTCGGCATCGTTTGCAGAATTTGAAAGTTCAGAAGTTCTTAAGCTTGAATCCGGGTGTAATTTAGTGATTTCATGTTGATTTGAGTGATTCGAAGGTTCGACTAAGTTCTTATGATGCCATAGGACCTGTTAATGTGATTGGTTGTGGCCCCGAGGGCCTTGTAGTGATTTCGGGTGGTTGACGGCTTGATTTTGGAGTCGAAAGAGCAACTAAAGTGTTGCCATTCCTGGTGTTATCGCACCTGTGGAGGGGTAACCGCAGGTGAGTGTCCGCAGAAACGAAGGAAGTGCCGCAAATGCGACCAAGAGAGATTTGGGCAGGATCCGCATGTGCAAAGATTTTCCCGCATCTGCGACTCAGAGTCGCAGATGCAGGAAGCTGGTGCAGGTGCGAGAGGGAGCCGCAGGTGCGATGGATTTCTGCACCTGCGATAGACTCAGATGCAGTCGTGGGGCCGCAGGAGCGGAGTCTTGGATTTTAAGTGAAATCCGCACCTGCGATGGATTTTACGTAGGTGCGGCATCACAGAAGCAGCCAATGGACCGCAGGTGCGGTATTGCTAGACAGAAAAACCCCAGCTCGACTTTTGGACTTCCATTTTTTATTTTTTGGATTTGTGAAGCTCGGAGAGAGGCGATTTTTCGAGGAACTTCAAGGGAAAACGTTGGGGTAAGTAATTCTAACATGTAATGGTCAAAATTTCGTGAATCCACGGCCTTATTCATCATCTAATTAAGAATTTGAGCTAGAAATTCGGGGGTTTAGAGCTTGAGAATTGGATAGTGGATTTTGGGGATTTAAGTGACCAAATGAGGTCGGATTTTGATAAATTTGGTATGGTTAGACTCGTGAGTGAATGGGCTTTCGGGTTTTGTGTCTCTTGATGGATTTCGAGACGGGAACGGGGCCCAGGTTTGAGTCGATTTCGGATTTTGACTCTAATTTTGGTAGTTTTCTTGTGGAATTGATCCTCTTAACCTATATTGATTGTATTGTATTCCTTGTGGCTAGATTCGGGACATTTGGAGGCCGATTTGAGAAGCAAAAGCATCGCGGAGTAGGATTTTGCATGGTTTGAGGTAAGTAACGCTTCCAAACTTGGTTATGAGGGTTCGAAACCCCAAGTTATGTGTTATGTGCACATGCCAAGTGACGGGCGTGCGGGCGTGCACCGTGAGAATTGCAACCTGGGTGATTCCATGGCGCCGTTTAGTGACTCTATCCTGTTGATATCCATGTTTTCTATCATGTAATAAAGTAGTTAAGCTGTAAATCATGATATATATCATGTTTAAGCTTTGTGCCGGTATTGTTTGGACCCTTAGCGGTCGTTTCTTGCTGTCATCTCACTAGTTTTCATTTAATATTCCATACTCAGTCATAATCATTCATTTTTATATCATATCTCAGTCTCAGTTATTTATTGATTCATCATATCATTGTTCCGGGTTATTTTCATGACATGGTGAGCCCATGGTGAGACTAGAGAAGTAGATGACTGAGTGAGGCCGAGAGCCTGGTTATGTGTGACAGTTATGGGATCGAGTTGCACACCGCAACGTTATATTGATGATTATGAGAGCGCTTGGGCTGTAGGAGGCCCTCCGGAGTCTGTAACACACCCCCAGTGAGCGCGGATAATATTATTTAGGGATGGATTTCCTTGGACATGGATTTGTCCGAAGTACTTGATACCTGGAGATGGATTTCTCCACAGGGTTGGATTGCCCCTTTTTTCTTCGATACTGGTATTGTTAGTGTTTTATATGTTCCGGGGTGGATTTGCTTGGGCCGGATGGCCATATACAGTATCGAATGGTTGAGCACTTGAGAGTGAGAACACATGGTGCATTTCATATAGTCTGTGCATTGGCACATGTAGAGATAGCTGAGTTGTATACCTTACACTATTCAGATCTGTATTTCCTCTACAATTTTGAGTTGTATATTTGACTTGAAAGCATGCCTACGTTTCTACACGCTTATTTCTGTTATACTTGTTAAGGTTGAGTTCGTCACTACCTTTCAGTCTAAAGTTTGGACTTGTTACTTACTAAGTTGGTGTATTCACGTTATCCCCCTGCACCTCGTGTGCAGATCCAGGCGATATCGGTCGTAGCGGCGGTTGATGATCGAGGTTCCGGAGTTTAGAGATTATCGAAGTAACTGTATGGCATTCGCGAGCTTTGACTCTCCTTCTTTATTTTTGTCGTACTTTCAGTTTATATCTTTAGACAGTGTAGTAGACTTTTCCTGATCTAGATGCTTATGTACTTAGTGACACTGTGGTTTTGGGCTGAATTGTATCACTTTGGGATTTTTCTTATGTTTCAAACAGTTTTTCTTTAATTGTTAAATGCTTCCGTTAATGTTTTCAAATTTATTGTTATTGGTGTCGCGGTAAATTTTGGATCGTGACAATTACTTTCTTATTTGGATTGTCACAAAATGTTGCAGGCTTTCCTTAATTAGGAATCCGGAATATGTTTGTACAGTATAAAAAGTGTTACAAGCATCTTCTCAATGCAAACTTCACTATTTTCACTATTCCGTAACATTAACAACATGAGAATCAATGTAGGGCCCCATATGTTTTCTAAAAGATCAAATATATTAAGCAACTCATATTCTCAACTCTTCTCTTAATATAGCCCAGTCAAAATGGGGGAATGAATTGGGACACACCTAATATCAAATTAGGAATATATACATTCCGCTGCTTTTACAACAGCGTCTTATGTCAAGACATTAATACTACTACAAAGAAAGAGGAACCCTCACCAATCAACTTGAAGAAGCAGCTACAACCACAACAACAACAACAACAACAACAACTACCCAGTATACTCCCACCAGGTGGGGTCTGGGGAGGGTAATATGTAGACAAGCCTTACCCCTACCCGAAAGGGCAAAGAGGCTGTTTCCAATCGACCCCCGGCACATAGGATAAAGGAAAAACAGCAGGAAAACAAAAACAAAGACAAAACAAAAACAATAGAGCATTAGTAACTCCAGCAGAAATAGCGTAAATAGCGTAAATAATTATCTAAACATACGAAACATAAATACAATCGCATGCAATAATATCATACAGTAACTACCATAACTAACAGCCATAGGGGGGACATAAGCTAAAACACAAATCATCTATAAGCTTATATACAGAATTAGCTTATGGCATTCATAAGAAAACACCTAGTCTATTTGCACTAGAATTGATGTTATTATATAGATTATTTTATGAGAGCATTAAATTATATCAGTAAAAGAAGTGCTGGAAGAGCATTTCCACATGCTTGGACCAAAGAATAAAATCATGAGGAGTACTGCAGAAGAAAGTAATTAATTAGAAGTGCCCCTTCTCAAATAGTTTAAGCTTTTTGAAGAGAATGTCAGACAATTCAACAAAACCCGAATTCTTTGCTAGACCAAAAGTGTTAACATAATAACCTGAGCAAACTCATGTCTTGTTGCGATAAGCGTATCAAGAACCTCAAGGTTTCCATGTGGAACAGAATTTCCTTGGACATATGCCATCTTCCTGACCTGGACAAGATCATGAATAATTTAGTCATTAAACATTAAAAGCTCTACTCTTTTTCCCGTCAATAGTTGAATGAAGCCTCATGAAGACAACAAATAACCAAGGTAAAGACACTTGAGACGGATATAATCATATAAATGTTTAAGTCTCTTCTTGACTTGTGAAAGTCTACGGAGAGATTTAGATGGAATCTTTTGGAGATAGAAAGGTGCTTCTGAGGAAACAAATAACAAGGTATTGCACTGTGCAGAAACAGAGGGAAAAAATTCCTGATTCATGAAGACACCCACACATCCCTGCTACTAAGAAGGAAAGGATTATCCACTTCATTTCTGTTCTCCAATTTGTAAAGTCCAAAAAATGATGTACAATTCATAAAGAGATGCTAGAATCATTTGCTTTCTTTTCTTTGGCGGTCTTCTCTTTTCCTTTCCCAAACCCTATACCCTAAAATCAGCATTCAAGATCTCCCGTATATAACCCACTAAAATGATTGGAGTAGATATTACGTTTGCTAGGCCTGTACTCTCATCTATGCTTACCGGTGTCAATGTTAGAGGTTTACTTTGAACTGCTAATGCTTTAGTTTCGCAACACTAGGAGGAAGAGTGAGCAGGGAAGAAGTTGCACTACTGATACAATATGCATAATAATTGATTATTCCGAAAAGCAACGCAAAATTTCTGAGCAGCATTAAGTTATAACTAACAGCACATAGAGGCTGATCAAGGTTACCCCAGCATCAGGTAAACATTGAAGAAAGCCTTGCAGAGTACTTGGCTCAGTTGCTATGCGGAATCCTTTTTCTTTTATGTTATCTCTTGACCCCAGAGATTCCTTAGATACACCTGGTATGTTACGATAGATAGGGCTGACAAAATGGTGCATTTTTTTAGGGATCTTAGAGGCTGGAAATATATCCACGTGGCCAGGGTCAGTAATAATATTTGTATTATACCTGACAAAAAAGGGAAAAAAGATGAGCATTAGTCCAATTATACAAGCCTGCACGCAGCACAACTAGAAACATTGAAGGCAATTTGATATATCATGCAATAACAAACAGTCAAAGTGCAACTAAAAACTGACTAAAGTCAAGTCCCATCTTGAGAAAATTTGTAGATGACCCACAGGTGAGATTCCAAGAACTATATGTAAGGTCCCATAACTGCATATGACTTACAATGATCAGAGAGAAAAATTTGGACTCTCCTAAAGGAAGAGGAAATGGGGGAGGAATGCATGGACTCCATTTAAACGTGCACCAGCTAGAGGCCCGCCAGATCAGGTGTTACACTGTTACTAGAGTATTCATAATTGACAAGAAAAGTGATGAACACTCATCCATCTATTATACTTATGTTATGCAAGTTTAAGCACAAGTTCAGCATTTATATGCATAAATTCAGCCTGAAATAAACAGGCTCTTACAAGCAAATTGAATAAAACATTAATTAAAAAGAAAGAAACAAAACTAATCCCAATCACACACAAAAGCACTTCTTCAGATACTACTACAACAACAACCACTCAGTGGAATCCACAAGTGGGGGGTTTGGGGAGGATAGTGTGTACGCATACCTTATCCCTACTCCGGAGGAATAGAGAAGTTGTTTCCGATACACCCTCGTCTCACGAAGATGGAAAGAGATACTAATTCAGTAAATCATCTCGGGGAAAAAATTGCATTTGCTATATGGGTGCTCATTTAAACTCAACTACGAACTAGTTAAGAACTGAATGCAGTTCTCTTCATCAAAAAAGAACTGAATATAGTTCTTTTCCCTAAAGAACATGAGCAAATTTGATAAACACCCAAGAAATTAACTAAAGTTAGAAAAGCATAATTGCTAAAGAAGAATAGGATTCAAATAGCAACCTGATATAGTCATGATTCAAATAGCAACCTGATATGGATCGCAGTTACACAATAGGACATGAAATAGTTGGTAAATCCCATTTCAAGTACAAAATCAACTCCTACACTTACAAAAATCATGTGATCTCTTTTAACAACATTAAAATTATAGAAAACATGAACCATCAATAAATTAATAAAATCCTAGGAACACTAACAAGGAGATGGTTTTCACTTACTCTCTACACAACTGAATAATGTCAATGGATAGCTCATTAGCTCGATCAAGTTTTTCTGTGAAGCCAACCAAGGTACCTAAATTAGTGCAAGAATAATGATTTACCAGGAAAGACAGCAGTTGTAAGAAGTCAAGTACCAGGGCAAAGATGGATTCCCCCCTTTTCCAAGTCCATTCGTAGAAAGCGGGCTGCCCTCTGAGCTTCATGGGTGAGTGAGCTGTCTTTTTCTGCTTTTATCACCGCCTTGTATATACTATGGTTTGTATTAAGGTACTGCATGCCAAGGAGCAAAAGAGTCAATAAACCAATTGCAATGGAGAATCTTCCAAAGCAACCGCATCAAAAACCAAATCCAGTAGCGGCAAGTACATTTCCAGACTATACAACTATCCTTCCAAACGCCTTTCATCAATCTTGTGAACATTGCCAAATTGGAGACAGTTTTGATTAGAAATTGTTTCTACATCACGGGGTTTACTTTTACCTTCTTTTCCACTTGATATTAATCTAATTCTTCGATTCATGGTTGTTGTTGCTAATTTGGAAAGGAGATGTTATCTTTACAGTTTCATTGTGTCTGCAAAGGACAATTCGCGCAATACCACCTATAAGGAGGTAGAGAAACTTCACTTGAAATTTAGCCAATATATCATAATGATGCTTACTGGATGTGAATAGATTACTATTCAACTAATAAGAGAATCCAGATTACCTCAAACTTCAGGATGTGAAAGGATTGCAGCATCTAAACCCAAAAATTAAGAGAATGGGTGGAGTAGTGCAGGATCATTTAAAGTTTAAACCCCTTTGGAACTCCGTACACAACCGATGAGGGACAAGTGCTCTAACACCCTCCCACACGTGTAACCTGTTTCTAGGGTTTGCATATGGATTTTGTTTTTTTGAGCTGAGTTGAGAGAGAAGCCTTGAGCATTACAATATGATAGAGAGAAGACGGTTGTGCAAACAGGCTTACCAAAGTTTAGCTCTTATACCATGTGAAAGAATCTCAGAAACCAACCCAAAACCTTAAGCCAATGGGTGGAGTAGCCCACGACCATTTAAACCCCTTTGAAAACTCGTACACAACGGATGAGGGACAAGTGCTCTAACACATGAGTCTACTAAAGTTTAATTCTGATTGTTCACGACCATCAAGTGTGAGAAGGGACAAAGATCACAAAGTATACCAAGTACCATACACCAAATGAGACAGTCGAGTGAATATATCCTAATAATCCTATTATCTTATTTACCATCAAATTACTTTAACTATTTATTCTCTGACATCACTAACTAAAATTGAAGCAATTTAGTCCAATACAACTGTCAGTGTAAACACAACTAATGACATTTTAAATTTCTTATCTTATCAGTCTAAAGTAGATCTCCAGGTTTTACTTTCCCGCATAAGCATTGGTTATGGGCTTATAGCTCTTGGGTGGTACAGATTTATGCAGCTAATAAGATAAGCAGAATTTATTTTAAATTTTGACATAATCATCAAAGCGAAAAACATAACTAACAAACCAAATAATATATCCGAAATCTTACATGTAAAAACTCATTTATTCGTAAGCCTGCCTTGCTTGCCTCGTCAACAAACTCCCTAAAATGCGACATTTCTATGTAAGTGCTCAAAGCAAACAAAATAAGATTGGAAACTGTAGATATGGATACATAGATTATCTCAATCAAGTTCACCACCTGTCTGGATGAGTATGTCTGCACAATTCAGCTGAATCAATTACTGAGCACACCTATCAAAGCAAATAGGTCAGTTATGGCCTGGCATTTTAAGCAAGTTTCACCTGTGCGAGTCCAACTACTCGTGTTCTTTGACAAAGGCAGAATTAGACCATAAAACACAAACTTACAGTATCAGAAATCTCATCCATTGCTCGGATAATTTCAGGAGATGAAGGCATGCCAGCTATATAGTTCACAAGTTCTTCTGACCTAATAAGCATGTGAAATTTTTTTAATCAAACACGTGGACGACATGATATAGAAACTCATTCCTTAAATATGGCAATTGCTTTCACAAGAGACAAACGAAGCAGTTGACATTCACCGAGCAAAAATAAGGAATTTGCGACCTGTTTGTTAAACACTTACCTCTCAATAGCATCGTCGACGAATCGTTGAAAGCCTTTAGGAGTTTTCAAATGATGATAGCCGTAGAGGCCCGTTTCTTTGATTGACGGAGCTTTAGATGTTGAAATGTGAATGAAGTGGGAATTGGCTCGTACATGAGCGGCGGATTGGCGAATCAGAGCGTGCATGGCGTTCGCCGTTGACTGAGCTGCTGAAATCAAATCTTGCAACGAGGTACTGCTCCTCTTGTTCTTTCAGTTGGAGGTCCTTCTACTGTCCCAAAGGAACAAACTGAGAAACCAGAGAAAGAACGGTGAGAAATGGCGCTTTTCGACTTGCAAAATCGTTCTCATTGGAGGAACAATTACAAATGACAAAAATAGTACTAGTAGTTTCTTATGTTTGGGGGTAAGTGCAGTTTTGAACTTTCACATGAAATCCGAAAACTTTACCTATAGCGCATACGTCGTTCTAAAACCCAAAAGTAAGCGAACGGCCTTGAAGCCCAAGGTGTATTTAGAATATCACGTTTTCACACTAGTCAATAGAAATAGCCAATATTTATCAAGTCAATAAAAAATAGCTATTATTTTATTGCAACAAGGACCGGTCCAATATAATACACGGGAGTTCTAGTGCATTTGAATACGAACTCCAGCATATTATGCTGGACCGGTATACTTTGCTAATTCCTGTAAAATTTGCGGGAGACTGGAGCACTAATGCTCCAAACTCCAGTATATTATACTGGACAATTATACTTGCTGAAACTCCCGTAAAATTTGCGGGAGTTCCAACATAATTATGCTTGAACTCTCGTAAAATTTGCGGGAGTTCAAGCTTACTTATGCTAGAACTCCCGTAAAATTTGCGGACGTATTTTTCCGGATTTTGAACAGTATTTTCGCTCAGATCTAAAGTGGCTAAATTTCGATGACTTTTGAAACTTGACTATTTTTCAACGACCAGAGGTAAATTTGGATATTTTAAATTTCTCGCCAAGGTGTATGTAGAGCTGTCTAACTAGCCAGGCTTACCCGCTACCGGGCCAGCCTAGACCGATACAAATTGGGACTAGACCAGCCCAGTTCATAAGGGGTCGGGTGGGCTGGGTAGGGGGTAGGAGGGGTAATTTTTCTGTTACCAAACCCGGCTAAATCGAAAGTCGTGAACAGTAGCCATACCAGTTAACCTGGACCTGAACCGACCTGGTTCAACGGTCAAATTTTTTTTTTTCTGAATTTTTCAAAATAGATGGGGCCCACTATCCGTTGGTTTGGTCAGTTTTCAAAACTGATCCGTAGGCCAACGGATCTATTGAAGAAATAGCTATTTTTTAAATTTTATGTTTTAACCCTTTTTGAATTTACAAAATTAATAAATACCCATCCCCTTTCATTTCTTCACTCAAAGTTCATATCTCAATCTCAATTTCTCTCATTCTCCAATTGCAATACTTCAATTCATCATTTCATCTTCTAATTTTATTTGGCTCACTTTTCTTGAATTTATCGTGTTTTGTCTTTTGGAATTTGAAGTTTGAAGTTTAAACTTTGAACAATTGAAGTTCAAAATTGAAATACTTACTTGAGGAGTTGACGTTTGATCATGGTAACATTGGAATTGCTTAATCAAGTGCTACTTTTACTGTCAAATTCGTCGCACTCTTTTTTTTTTAGCTCAACTGACGATTGTATTGATATAAGAGGATATGTACAATGTATACCTATGGTAGTAGTATGGACTCCTACTACTCATTTACATTCCATTCTAACTACATAACTCATATAGACTACTCTAACTAGAAAACAATGATCACAAAACTAAGGATAACAATTGAGTATTTGTAACCCACCTTGCCACCTTTTACACTTCCTATTTCTTGCATGTATCAGCAATGCCACTTCCTTGCAACACTGTCCCTCATCAAAATTTTTGTTATCAAATCTGAGCAGATTCCTACTTCTCCATATCAATGCAACAGTAGTTATGAAGGCTGTTGCAGTGATTGCCTTCTTCCAGTTCTTACTCTTCACCTTACTACAAATCCATTTCAATTCATTCTCCCAGCATTCAATGTTTCTTGTATATCCCAACCAAACACATATTCTCCTCCATACTCTGCTTGTAATATCACATTCAAAGTACAGGTGTTTGAATTCTTCATCATGTACTTTACAGAATACACACAAAGGTGGTATCTGTATACCATATTCTGCAGTCTCTCTATAGTGGGAAGTCTGTTGTGAGCAGCTAACCAAACAGTGAACCTATGTCTTGGAAGAGCAGTTGAATTAAGCATTATGTTCCTCCATGCAGTCTTTCGAAATTCTGGCAGCAAGGCAACATACATTTTGTGAATCTGATATTTCCCAGTCTTGCATACACTCTGCAATCTTCTGATCAAATTTCCTTGCAACTTACTGTTTCCCATTACCAAAGTTCTACTTACCAGTATCTTCTTTACCACCCAAGATGAGTTGGATGGCACAGTAGCTGATTCTAAGCTTCTACTCTTTATGTAATAAGAATGTACCCACCTTACCCATAGACAGTCTTTTTTATTAGCCAAATCCCATAGTAACTTTGTTATAGCTGCTTTATTCCATATATCCATCTTTATAATGTTGAGACCCCCAGCTGAAACAGGCTGACATACCTTATCCCAGGCCACAAGAGCTCTCCTGGATAAAGTAGCTTTGCCTGTCCAGAGAAATGATCTACAGATTGCCTCTATTGCCTTCAATACCTTTTTAGGAATAATGAACACATGTGCCCAATAAGTCTGCATTCCAAAGATCACTGCCTTTATCAGTTGAACTCTTCCAGCATAGGATAGCAATTTTGCTGACCAGCATGTAACTCTTGCTGTGATCTTTTCAATGAGTGGCAAGTAATGTTGTATGGCTAACTTCTTAGAATCCAGAGGGAATCCAAGATATCTGAAAGGGAGGTGTCCTTCAGTTAATCCTAAATCAGCAATAATCTCCTCTTTTGTGTCCAGTGGAACCCCAGCCAAATATATTGCACTCTTACTTACATTTGCTTGAAGACCAGAAGCAGCTGAAAATATAAGAAATGTGCTATGCAGTATCTGGATAGATACTATGTCAGCCCTACAAAACATTAGCAAATCATCAGCAAACCATACATGAGTTATGTTAAGCTTCCTGCACCTAGCATGGAAATTGAAATTTCCATTCTTATGTAGTTGCTGAAGTAGTCTGTTTAAGTATTCCATGGCCAAGACAAATAGGTAAGGTGACATAGGGTCCCCTTGCCTTATACCTCTCTTAGCATTGAATGGTTTAGTGAGGCCACCATTCATTACTAGAGAGTATGAAGCATTTGAAACACAGGCCATTATCCAGTCAGTGAATTTAGCAGGAAATCCCAGTGTAATAAGCACTTGCTTCAAAAAACTCCACTCAATGGTATCATATGCCTTCCTTAGATCCACTTTAAGGACACATCTAGGTGAAACCCCTTTCCTAGAGTATCCTTTGAATATTTCATGGCTGAGAAGAATGTTGTCCATAATACTCCTTCCTTCAATAAAAGCAGACTGGGCAGGTCCAATCAAATCACCAATTACACCCTTCATCCTCCTGGTAATTACTTTGGAAATGATTTTGTACAAAGTAGTACAACATGCAATAGGTCTGTAATCCTTTACAGTGATAGGAGTTTTAACCTTTGGCACAAGAGCTATTGCAGTGGTGTTTATCATATATGGCATTTGGCAGGTTTCAAAGAATTCCTTAGTAGCAGAGAATATATCATCTTGAACTATCTTCCAGCTTTTTGTAAAGAACTCAATGGGAAAGCCATCTACTCCAGGAGCCTTATCTCTAGGCATGTCAGTGATAGCTGCACTTATTTCCTCCATGGTAACTGGTCTAATAAGCTCTCTTTGCTGATCATTTGTGAGATATCTTCCACTTCTCATTATACTAATATCCACACATGGAAGCTCAGTAGCAGTCTCCCCCATTAGTGATTTAAAAACCTTTAAGAATTCCTGTTCTACTGCAAGAGGTTCAGTTAACTTGATACCTGTATCAGTATAGATAGAAGAGATAGTGTTCTGGCCTGTCCTGATTTTCCACTATGCATGAAAATATTTGGTATTAGCATCTCCACAATCAATCCATGTAGCTTTGGATTTTTGCCTCATTACTTGCTCCTCCACAGTGTTCCATTTTTCAAGTTCTTCTAATAAGCATCTTTCCTCATTTATCAGCTCCTGAGAAAGAATATTATTTTGCATTTGTAACTGTATAATGTCAAGTTTTTCCCTTGTTTGAATGATCTGCTGCTTGTACTTGGCTAAATGGTCAATTAACCCCTTCAGTTTCTGCTTCACCATCTTTAGCTTACTCCAGATCTGTTGCATATGTGACCCTTGATAATCCTTCTCCCAGACTTGCTTAACAATGTCATGAAATTTATCATGCTCCATAACATTGTTATATAGCCTGAATGGTTTAGGATGCAGTGGTCTATAGACCCCAAATTTAACTAAAATAGGAGAGTGATCTGACACCAATGGATTCATATAGTCTGCTTCTAAATGCCCAAACTGTTGTAACCATTGGTAGTTTCCCAGTGCCCAGTCTATCTTACTATATACTCTAGCATCAGCATCTTGTTTATTTGTCCAAGTATAGTGCCAGCCAGTTGCTCTTAAGGCAGTCAGTTGTAGTTCATCCACAGTATCTTTGAAATCCTTTACTTCAGCCTCAGTTACTGGAGAGCCAATCCTATCCTCAGAGCTTAGAACACAGTTGAAATCTCCACTTATAAGCCATGCATCTTGTTGTGGTATAGGAATTGATTTGAGATCCCTCCACAGTTGTGCCCTAAGCACTGCAGTATTTTGTGCATATATAATACTGAATTGAAATCTTACTAGACTTCTTGTATCCTCCACCAGACAATGAAGAAACTGATCAGATAAAGTTCCTATTTGAATGTGAACATGAGTCTTCCATAGCAGCCATATTCTCCCATTTATAGCCTTTGCATAGTTACACTTCCACAGCCAACCCTTTGCAACTTTCCCAATTATATTCTTAGCTTTGTGTTCTTTAACTCTGGTTTCAAGTATGCCTATCACATCCACTTTATTATCAGCAAGGAATTGTTTCAATTCCTTTTGCTTAGGAGACTGATTAAGTCCCCTAATGTTCCATGTTACTACAATTATGTATCAGTATTTGGCAGACTATAAGAGGGACCCGGATCAAATTGTTGCCCCCTACTCTTCAGTTCATTCATGACTGCTTTGCCTCTATTACCTGTACTTCCCACCTGCTCATCATTTGTGTTGATAACCATATGAACTTCACTAATTTGGTTTTCTGATTCCTTTTGCTCATTATGCCCTGCATTTTGCATGCTTGCATCCTGAGCTACCTGCACTTCATGCCCTGCTGAGTCTTCAGAACCTTCTTGTTTCTTATGAACTTCATCATTGGACACAGTCTTCTTAACAATCCATTCCTTCTTATTTTGCTTCCCCTGATAATTATTTATGCTCTTCAGATTTCTTCTGTCCCGTTGCTCCTGCTTTTGTTTGTCTGAGTTATCAGTATAGTACCAACACTCAATTGTCTCATGCCCAAACTTGAGATAATGGTTACAAAAAGTAGGTTTCCAATCATATTCGACAGATTGAATCTTAGGCCCATAAGGAGTGTCAATTTCTAACTCATCTGGAAGATCATAAGAAGCATCAACTTCAACAAGCACTCTAGCAAATGAAATCTTGTCATAATGAGCAGTAAATTTGTTAGTATACAAAGGCTTCCCAATAGCACTAGCCAATTTACTCAAAACCTCAGCAGACCAATAACCTACAGGGAGACCTGGGAAACGAATCCAAATAGGAATAGTGCTAAGAACACTAGCCTGAAAACTGAAATCAACTTCCCAAGGCCTTAGTACCATAGGCCTACTCCTAAAAGTATATGGGCCTGATTGCATGACTGCATCTCTATCTTCAGCACTGCTAAATCGAAAAATGCAGTACCCTTCAGCATGAACCAAAACTTGAGGTTTGGCAACAAAATTCCAGGCATGCATAACAAAATTCTCCATATTCTGTTCACTAGGTCTATCACCAATTACAAACCCAATCAATGCATTTTGCCAATAATCCAATTGAGGTTTCAGTTCTTCTTCACAGATCTTAACAACTTTTTTACCATCTCGCATGGTAGGAGGAACAAAGGATAGAGACTTACCCATTTGCACATCCCTATTTCCCCTAACTATCTCTGCAGCTGTTGGTTTTAGTTTTGCATGTTCAACAACTTCAACAGGAACTATTGCTGGTTTCTCTGGTGCCATTACTTCTGAAAATTGCAATCTCCTCACTGTAGTTTCAGTCATCAGCCCATCTCCTTGCGATCGAGTCATATCTGGATCTGCATGTGGAGGTTCCTTCGATTGGTACTTTTGTGGAAGAAAATTACCAAATGTGAGGGGTTCAAGAGTTGTTGTAATGCCATGTGCAGGTGTAACAAGCTTAGAAGGAGCAGTGGTAGCAGTCGGAGCAGCATTCCTGCGTTTTCTAGCCATTTCCGACGACAATTCCGCCGTGCTATTGTGCGCCGGAACCTTCACTGTTCTATTGGAACGCTAAAATGCACCCAGAGCTTCCAGCGTCATTTTTCCCATTTCACATCTCCTTACTGAATTCGTCGCACTCTTTCCAACTCTTTCTTTTATTTACTATTTTAATTGGATATTTAATTTTAGCTTATACTTTAATTTTTACAATATGTTGAATGCTGCTAAAAGAGCGTGAAAAAATTACTGGTATGGGAAATAAAAAAAGAGATTGTCCTTCAGCATCTAGTAATAATAGTAATACCCAATTTACACATGTTTTCGAAACATCACCTAATGATAATATTGATTATGAACAATTACAAGAAGATTTTGGAATATAAGATAATGAAATAGGAATGGAAGATGAGATACCAGCTACACCTACTAGTGTTGGAGCCGGTAGTGTTAGAGTTGGTATAAGGGGTGGTGGTCGTGGAACTAGTAGTAGACCACATATGGCTCCGACTACTACTCATGGAAAAAGAAGTAAGGTTTGGAATATTTTTGAAATAATAGAAGGTACTGATAGAGTTAGATGTAAAATTTGTAAGGATACGTTTAAATATTTGACTGGAGGAAATTTAAGGTGGACTAAGACGCTTAATAGACATATGAGAGTTGACCATCCCATAGAATGGGGCGTTGATGGTGATGAAAATCAAACAACTATTAACCTTACTACTGGAGGTCTAGTGAAATATGATAAAATGAAGGTTCGTGAGGAGTTAGCAAAAATAATTACTTTGAGCTGTCTACATTTTTCTTTTTGCTTTTTCATCATATCTTATTATGTATACTCAAAGGATTTACAATACTTTATTTAAATGTATCCCTAAAATTACTTGTAGATCTGATATCTTCAGACTTCATGGACAATATCAAACATACATACGTTATTTGTTTAGCCACATTCCTTGTAGAGTTTGTCTAACTTCTAATATTGTCATGCTGTTAATGGAAATGATTATTTGATAATTACATGCCATTGGATAGATGATATTACATGTATGCAAAAACGTATTATCGCTTTTACATGTATGTCTTTTGATAATGCTTCTAACAATAATACCACAATTTTAATATTAAAGAAGCATTTGCAACCACCCCTTGCTGAAATTTTTCATGTTAGGTGTACATGTCGTATTTACAATTTAAATGTTAAAAGTGACCTTGATTTATTTTCAGTTGAGATTATTCATGTTAGAACGGTGTTATTCACGGAAATAATAGACAATCTAGAATTAAGGAATTTAAGAATAAGTGTGTCCAGTATAACCTTAAACCTAGATTCATGCCAGACGAAATTGTTACTAGATGGAATTATACATATATATTTTTAAAATATTGCTAAAAATATAAAGTTCCAATAACAGAAGTTGTTAATGCGTGTTGTACTGATCCAAGGCGTATGTTAACAAGTGTTACTTGGGAGGTCAGTAATAATATTGTTAAATTTTTTTATAAATTTTATACAGCTATTGCTGAGTTTTCTGGAGCATATTATCCCACTGTTATCATGGCTTTAGTACATATAGCTGAAACTTCTTTTCTACTATCTGAATTTAAGGAGAAAGAAAAATATAAGGATGTTGAAAAATGCAAGAAATATTCAAAAAATATTTCTTTCCAATTCCTCTGATTTACTTAATTAGTGCATTTTTAAATCCTTCTATTAAGATGTCTGATCGTCACCAATTAATGAATGTTTTATATACTTATATGGAGATTGGAGAAACTGAAACCCCAATTTTATATGCCTCTATGAACAAGCTAAATGAATATTTACAACAATTATATAATTATTATGCAAATGAATGCGATGATGTTGCTCGTGCTGTAGGCAATATTAATCTCACTATGCAATGTAGCACTTCTGCTACCGTGGATGATGAAGAAGGCCTTGATAGTTTTAATATTTTTTCTATATTTTCTAGCATTCAAACCAGTAGCAGGAACATTGATGAACTTCAATTCTACTTGCAGAAACAAAAAGAGCTTCGTACAAAGGAATTTTCACCGTTGGGATGGTGACATGAGAATGGAAAGCAATTTCCTGTTCTTTTTGCTATGGATCGAGACGTGTTAAATGTGTCAATTTCTTCTTTTGCATTAGAGATTGCATTTAGCCAAGCAAGACAACAACTTAAAGACACTCACCACTCATTGGGAAGCAATGCTTTGAAACTTTTAGTATGTTTCAGAGAACGGATTAGATCAGAACGAAGAAATCAAGGAAAGGAATATGTTGATAGCCTAGAAGACGAGGAACTTGGAGATCTAATAACACATGGAAACCCATCCGAATTTTACACTCCAGAGGAAGGTAAATCGGTTCATATTGATTATGATGAACTTACTAAGGCAATGCAAAACATTTGAATTTACTACTTTACTTGTTGAAAAAAATGTAAACCTTTGATTTTGTAAGTTTGAAACTTTAAATTAAGAAATAAAAGCAGCACTTGCAATAAGTGCATTTTTTTCTTATCTTTCTTGTATTTTTATGTTATTATTTTGTATTAATATAACTTATAATATTTATACTAAACCCGGCCCGGCCCGGTCCCCTCAACCCGTAACCCGTACAATTTAATTTTAACACGTATGAACTCGAACCCATTAAATCCGGTAAGGTACAACCCGAAACCGGTCCGGCCCGAAACTCGTAGGAATAAAAAAAATTAAACTAGCCCGGCCCCGTAGGCCCATTAGACACCTTTAGGTGTACTAGCTTGTAGTAAGTGATAAAACACGTGACATCCTTATGTTTAAATTCGAAACTTACTGATCAAAACTTAAAAGTTGTAGATTCTTTGTATTAACTATATTTCATATGTTATAAGAAAAGATGTTCATTCTTTGTATTAATCATTTCTTGATTTAATTTATGTGACATAGTTTGATTTGATGTAAAGTTTTAAAAATACTTTTAAACTTATGGTTTTAAAATCTTGAAAGTAAATATTTAATAGGGGCATAATATTTATGTAGCTATAAAAGCTACTCATTAAGTGTAAAAAAATTAAAATTAAATAATTTTTAAATATAAAATGTGTCATCCTTTTTGAACAAACTATAAGTTAGGCGTATTGTGAATCGAAACGGATGGAGTCTTTTATTCCTGTTTATTATGTGAATAGGAATTAATGTTATAGTGATGTTAGATTAAATTGAGGGGAGAGAACAACGAATTGTGTATCTTGTTGATGCAGCAAAAACCGTTGAACTCACTACCGAAACAATTGCCCCAAATCGAACTTTGGATCACTAGGAAACAAAGTTAATCTTCCACCAAATAGATGCCCTTACTTGTGTGTGCTTTACGTTGGGAGAAGAAGAGATTCAGAAAAAATTCCTACGTTCATTGTTCTATATTGTCTCCTTCAAATAAATTGGGAGAGAAATAGCAGTTGAGGAAGAAACCCACCACTCACCCACATTCGGTTTAGTGGAGTGTTTGTGGTCTTGTGGTAACTTCCCTTAACCTCTCTCCCTTATCTCTCCTACCGGATTGGGTCAACCCACATGGAGCGACCCATGACCCATAATCCAACATCTCCCACTTCGCTCATAATGGGCTAGACTGATGTCTTTGACACACTTTTCATATCGGAAAATAGTTGGTGCGACCTGCGAGCACAAAGAACTATAAAATTCCAAAACAAATTAAAAGTTGTATTAAAGATCTCTGTAGAAATCCAATCACATATAGAAAGGATTCATTACTATCATGGGGATATTATTACTTGCAATACTCCAGACATCATTCGCTATTGCAGTAGCTACTTATTCGATTCTTCGAAAGAGGCAAACTCGAGTTCTCATATAACATTGTTTCCAAAATTACACCCAATACCCTCATGGTAACTGTAATGGTCAACATATAAATACAAGTTAAATTACTAATTTTTTTAGTCCTTTTCCCTTTCTACTCGAATCTTTCCATTCCAAATCAACTACTTTCCTAGACATGCACTGTATTGTTGAATCACTCATGGCTATTAGTAACATGCTAAAGTAGCAACACTGATTGGCACTTCAAGAAACAGTAAAAGGTCAAAAGATATCCCAATAAAAGTTAATGTAACTTCTTTGGGATCTCACATAATGAAGAAGCATGGATTCATTCTTCCATTATCCCCTTGGTCGATAGCATACATGGTATAAAACACATGTTACAGTGTTCTCACCTTATATTGGTGCATCCAACACTGTATGGATCTTGGTCTAGACACCTTCAAGTGTCTAACCCGAGTTTCCAACTTCAATAATCCTCAAACCATCTTCTTAGAGAAACTCGTATCTGGCTTACAAAACAAGTCATAATCAAATAGTAAAATTCGTAAGCTATCAAGAACGACCTCTACAAGTAAATACAACCTCACATTATCCAAGTTTATATTAGGTCTCATCTCTTCACATTCTTAACGTAAGAGGCGATTGCTCGTGTGAGAGAGCCAATCTCGCGACTTGTTTGACACACTTTATCAACAAAACATTCATCACATACATACGAGGCATAAGCATAATTCAAGAGTAAAATATTGATGAGCATATTATATTACTTAAGTCATTTTACAATACATAAATATGTGCATATCCTTCGCAAACCTAGAGCCATAACATGTTTCTCAAACAGGTCTCTAGATATCGCCTTTGTAAAAGGATTAGCTATCATATTTCGCGTAGGAATGTACTGTAAATTTATCTCTCCACTTGCTATTATGTCTCTTACAAAGTTATACTCGATGTCAATGCGTTTGGTCTTGCTGTGATACTTTGAATCTTTTGTATATGTAATAGCCGCTTGACTATCACAATATAGAGTCATGGGACCCTAAGGGTTCTTTGTAAAATCCAAATGCTCAGAATCTCTTCAACCATACAGCTTCTTCTACTGCAGACGCACAAGACAAGAACTCAGCTTCCATCGTTGAAAGGACTGTACATATTTCTTCCATACTTTTCCATGATATAGCACCACCATTAAGTAAGAAATCATAACCGGACGTTGATTTCATTCCGATCACCAGCCCAATCAACATCTGTATATCCTCTCAAGTATAATCATTTCCACTATAATATAGTGAATAATCTGCAGTTTCCTTCATGCATCTGAAAATTCACTTCACAGCTTTCCAATGATCTCTTCAAGGATTATGTGCTAACCAAACCTACGGCATAACAAATATCTGGGCGAGTACACATCATAGTGTACAACAAGCTGCCGACATCACTTGAATATGGAATTCGATACATGTCTTCCTTCTTATTTTTAATCTTGGGACACATTTCAAAACTTAAAGTTTCACCTCTCGCTATAGGAGTATCCATGGATTTGCAACAATTCATGCGAAAATGCTCCAAAATTTTCTTTATATAAGTTTCTTCAGATAGACTCAATAACCTTTTGGAAAGGTCTCTTTAGATTTTAACTCCAAGGATATAGTCTGCCTTGCCCATATATTTCATGTCAAATGACTTTGAAATCCATGACTTGATAGTTTTCAAACACTCCAAAATGTTTGTGGCCAATAAAATATCATCCACGTAAAGAGAAAGAATTACAAACATCCTATTGGACTTCTTCACATAAATGCAATGGTCTTTATCGATCATGGTGAAATCATATGAGATCACATCCTTGTTAAATCTCAAATACCATCACCTTGAATATTGCTTTAGGCCATAAATAGATAATTTACAGACCTTTCTTTCTTGGCCTTTAACGATAAATTCTACAGGTTGTTCCATGTAGATTTCTTCGTTTAGTTCTCCATTGAGAAAAGCTATCTTCACGTCCATTTGATATAATTCCAAATCCAAATGTGTAATAATAGCCAAAAGTAAGCGAATTTATGTAAACTTCACAACTGGTGAAAATGTTTCCTCATAATCTATTCCAGCTTCTTGAGTAAAGCCTTTTTCCACCAATCGTGCCTTGTATCTTCTATTGACCCGTCCGTTGTGCGTTTAACTTTAAGAACCTATTTGTTCCCAATGGCTCTACGCCCAGGCAAAATCCTAGATTTTATTGGTTTTCATGGACTTTAATTCTTCTTTCATTGTTTTCATCCACTCATCTTTTCCAGGGCTCAATAAAGCCTCAGTCACAGACTTTGGCTCATCCATTTCTATGAGAGATACCAAGAAAATATAATCTTCAATTTCATAAGTACGTTTGGGTATATTTTTCCTGGCACTCTTTCATAGTTGAAATTTGGGTTCGTTAGAAGGATTTTGGGACTGGGAGTTCCCACTCCCACTCCCATTCGGATCAAGAATAAGATCTTGATCAATTTGATTATCAAATATGTCAGAAGACACTTGCTGACTATCTGAGTTCATCTTCAACATTTCATAAAGAGGCTCTCCATTCTTTACCTCACCCTTCGTTGGAAAATTATTTTCCAAAAATATGACATCTCGCGATTCAATCTCAGTAACACTTCCATCCTCTAATTCACTAATGAACACATACCTTTTGGAGTGTTCTGAATATCTTATAAAGATATATGTCTTGCCTTTTGGACCTAATTTACAAAACTTTCTAAAGGAATCTTTTACATATGCAGCACAACCCCAAGGTCGTAAATCATTTAAGTTTAGTTTATAACTAGTTCATAGCTCATAAGGAGTGGAAGAAACTGATTTAGAAGGCCCTTTGTTCAATATATAAGTTGTAGTCAATAACGCATCTCCCTAAAAAGAGATAGGTAAATTTGTCTGCACCATCATGGACTTTATTATGTCCAGTAGTGTTCTATTCCTCCTTTCTGCTACACCATTTTTGTTGAGGTGAGTACGAAATAGTTAACCGTCTGGTGATTCTATTTTCATTGCACAATCCTTCAAATTCTTTTGAAAGATATTCACGCCCTCTATCGGTTCTTAAGGTGTTAATCCTTTTTGTCTAATTGATTCTCAACTTCATTCACATATTTCTTAAAGAATTCAAGTGCTTCAAATTTATGAGAGATCAAATAGACATAACCAAAGTGTGTAAAATCATCAATGAATGTAATGAAATATAAAACACCAGACCTATCCATCACATTCATTAGACCATAGATATCATAATGGATAAATTGCAATAGAAAATCAGCTCTCTTAGCCTTTCCAAATGGTTTACGTGCAACCTTTCCAGCAAGACAATTTTTACAAGTTGGCATTTCAATTTTTGTAGAAAGGACCCAGATTTCCTTTCTGAGCCAATCCATTCATTTGATCCTGCCCTATGCGACCTAATCTTGCATGCCATGTAATAACATCAACATCATTGTTACTAGAATAACATGCCATAACACAACGGTCAACATAATAGTTATACGTAGAAGGATTACAATCTAACACAATAAAACCATCATAATAATGTCCAAAACCATAAAAAAATATTGTCTTGAGTAATTCTAAGACCACTGCGACTAAAGTTCAAATTGAAATCTAAATCTAGAAGAACAGACTCAGATACTAAGTTTTGTCGAATCTCTGGAACATATACGACGTCATGCAACATTAAAGATCGGCCACCACGCATGTCCATTCTGCAAGTTTCTATCCCTTTGACTTCAAGCTTTGCATTATTTTCCATATATACATGCTTTGATCCCGGTGGAACTCGATAAAACTCTAGAAACGCTTCTCTATCGTGGCTTACATGGTCGGTGGCCCCTGAGTCTACAATCCATACAAGATAAGATTCAATTAGTAAAACAATGCTAGAAACATATATAGCACTAAGAGATGCTCCTCGAAATGCTACCTTTTTCGGCTCAGTGTACTCACGAGAAAAATTCCCTAGAACTTGGCAACTGTAACAATTTATCTTGGTCTTGTCTTTCTTCTTGAGGAACCGTTTCCCTTTCTTGGAATTTGGCTTGTTTCTTTTCTTGGAGGGTCCTTCTCCGGTCTCCTTACCCTTTTTGTCATTTTTCCAGTTTCTCTTGCACTTGAAGCTTGAACTCTTTGTACCACTTTATTCTTCCACAAAGGCAATAGTTAAAGCTTTAGCAGCACCAAGCCGCTCATCTTCAAGCTCCACATGATGGACAACATCAGCAAAAGTTTTGATGCTATCATTGTGGGTTAAGTTAACCTTCAAATGTTCCTAATTATTGGGAAGAGACCTGTAACAACCTGACACGTCGTCCCATGTATTTCCGCCCCATTTTTCCCTTTTTGTGCTGTTATATATTTCAATATATGTATTTGGAGAGTTTGGAGTAATTCGGATGGAGTTTGGATAGAAATGAGACAATTAGTCTCTTTAAGAGAAAGTTAGTTTGGAAAAGTCAATCGAATATTGACTTATGAGTTTGAGAGCTCGGAATAGATTTTTGATTATTCGAGAGTTTTGGATGGTGATGTGTGACTTAGGAGTGAAATCAGAACTGAATTTGGAGGTCCAGTGTAGAATTAGCCTTGAATTGGCTAAGTTAGAATTTGGCGAAAGTCCGGTTGACAGGTGATATTTTGATCCGGGAGTCATAATGAAATTCTGAAAGTTGCAGTAGCTATGTTAGGTGATTTTTGATATGTGTGAAAATTTTCAGATCATTCAGAGGTGTTTAGGTCGGGTTTTGGAGCAAATGCGAGTTTAGGAAGTTTTAGTTTAACTTAGGCTTGAATCTATGAGAAATGGATGATTTTGATGTTTATGTTAGCATTTTTATGTTGCGAGCAAGTTTGAATGAAGTAATGGGATATATTTGTGCATTTGGTTGTGGTCCCGAGGGCCTCGAGGTGAAGTCGGGTGATGAAAACGAAGATCTTTTAAGATGCAACATGTCTGTTGCACATGCTTTTGGTATTTCCGTGAAAGCGGAAGAATTACCACAAAAGCAGCTACTTCGAAAGCCGTTATCGACCGCAGAAGCGATCATGTTCTAGTTGGGCGACCGCAGAAGAGGTCAAGGTGATCGCATAGGCGGAGACCGCGAAAGCGGTTTAGGACCGTAGAAGCGGTCCCGGTCGACTCAAGGGAGACCGCAAGAGCGGTCTATTGACCACAGAAGTGACAACCGCGGAAGCGGTCACTGTGTCGTGGAAGCGGAAATCGCAGGGGATTAATGAAACAGTGTTCGCAAATTTCATAAGTTAAGAAGACACTTTTGACTCCAGGAAGAGACGATTGTGGGCGATGTTGAAGAGGGTTCTGAGGGTTCCTTTTAGGTAATCATTCTTGGCCTCGGATTATGTCTATATGGTGTAAAATAGTGGATTAAATAATCAAATTCGAAGTTTTTAAGGTCAAAAATGGTTGTTAGCGCTTGAAGCCTAAGAGAGAGTAAAATGGTAATTTGAGAGGGTAAACGAACTCCATTTTTGATAAATCTTACATGTACGGACTCGTGGAGAGACGAGGAATCTAAAGATGTAACTTTCTGAATTTTTCAAGAAGTGGGCCCGGGGCTCGGGTTTTACCAACTTCGTGATTTTTAACGTTTTTCGAATAATTTCAATTGGGTTATGTTTATTTAGCCTATAATAACGTATTCGTTGTTGTTTTGAATATTTTTGACGCTCTTAGGAGAAGATTTGAAGGGAAAAGGCATTGCAGACCAGGCTACGACCGGTTAGAGGTGAGTAGTTTATATAGATGATGGCCTGAGGGTTTAGAACCCCGGTTTGTCACATTGTGACGTTATGTTAGAGCGTTACTCGCACCCCATGGTAGGTGCGGGGTTGTAAATGATTGGGGATTTTGACTTGGTCAATCCCGAGAACTAAATAAATTATTAGCGTCTGATAGGCACGTTGCGTTGTTGATAATTGGGCTTAATGCCATGTTTGGGGCCTTGTGCAGCTTTTTAATACCCGTCTAGGGTGAATATCTGTGTGATAACATGATTTGCATAATCAGTGATCTCAGTCCTATGTTTAATCACTGAAATGAAATGCTAAGTCACTTTTCCTGAAATTTAAATAATCAAATTATGTTTACCTTAATAATTGGAAAAATGGAAAATTAGATTGAATCTGTTTATATGACTCATATGCATATTGTGGAATTAGCATGGGTCGGGCTGCACGCTGCAGCGGTTATACATTGATATTGCACTTGGGCTGAAGGAGCCCCTCCGAAGTATGTACACACCCCTAGTGAGCGTCGTCGACGTTAAATGGATCGGGTTGCATGCCGCATCGTATTCATGTGCATTGCGTTGCATCCTTATCTGATTCTTGGTTGTTGTTGTGATACTGTTATGCTGTTAGCATGTAGCTAAGTTGTAGGATTATTAGTTATAGCTTCGCGTTGTGGTCTTTCCTGGATTTCTTACCTTCAGCTATTTTCTATACTTATTATTCACTGAGTCGGTAGTACTCACCCCTACTCCCTGCACCTTGTGTGCAGATTCAGGTACACCAGATGCTTAGCTGATTCTCGTAGTCTCTAAAGACATTTCAGAGTCGTTGATGTAGCTGCATCACGTTCGCAGGACCTGGCTGCTCTTCATTATTTCTTCATTTTATTATTATTATTATTATTATTATTATTATTATTATTATTATTATTATTATTATTATTATTATTATTATTATATAATTTCCTAGAATTTGGTTTTGGTATTCAGATACTATTATTATTACTCAATTTTGTTTAGAGGCTCTGGGCTCGTGACCCTAGATTCTATGGGCGTGTTATCGGTCTTTCACACTTATATATTACTTTATTAACATTCTTGGATTATTATTCTTAAATTTTCCAGTTTTGAGACTTAGTATTAAATTGAAAGCGATTGCTGGTCAGGCTTACCTAGCCTTTGAGCCGGGTGCCATCACGATCGGGTTTGGGTCGTGACAAGTTGGTATTAGAGCCTAGGTTATTAGGCCTCACGAGTCAAGAGCTGGTTTAGTAAAGTCTTGTTTATGGGTGTGTCGTGCACTACACTTATAAGCAGGAGGGTACATAACTTTTAGGAAACATATCACTTTTCTTGAAATTCATATCGTGCTCTTTGATAATGTGAAAACTAAAGTTCTTTATTCTATTCTCTCTTGGATGGAGAGAACTCGCGCCAATGGATGTGGAGGACGACCACCAGCACCACCTGCTAGAGGCTGTGGACGCGGTCGTGGTGCTAGACGAGGCGGACCAGCAGAGGCAGCACCTGCAGACCCACCAGCTTCCCAGGTCCAGGATCTGCCTCCAGCTGTTGATGCTCCAGTTGCACCTATTCAGGCACCGCCAGTGCCCATCATGATTCCTGGTTTCCAGGAAGGTTTGGCCCAGATTTTGTCCGTCTGCGTTGGCCTTGCTCAGGCGATTTCAGCTACTACAGCAACGACTACTTCTCAGACCGGGGGTGGTCATCAGACCCCCGATGCTCGCACTCCCGAGCAGGTTGTTCAAAGTTTACAGACACCTGAGGTAGCTCCAATGTAGCCAGTTCCGCCAGTTCAGCCAATTCTGCCGGTTCCACCAGTTCAGCCAGTTGCACCGGTTATCCAGTCGCATCTATTCCAGCTCATGTCGTCCCAGCTATACCAGACGATGAGCATCGGCGGTTGGAGAGGTTTGGTAGGCTCCAGCCTCCGACATTTAGGGGTGTTGAGGGTAAGGATGCCCAGGTTTTTTTGGATAAATGCTAGTGTATGCTTTGTACGGCGGGTATTATGGAGTCTAATGGAGTGGCTTTTACCACTTTTCAGTTCACAGGAGCTGCATTTACTTGGTGGGAAAAGTTCGAGAGGCGTAGGCCTATTGGGGCAGCACCACTCACTTGGCAGCAGTTCTCCACGGTAGTTTTGGAGAAGTATGTGCCTCAGTCTCATAGGGAGGAGCTCCGTCTTCAGTTTGAGTGGTTGACTCAAGGTGTTATGTCTGTGACTCAGTATGAGTTACGGTTTACTCAGCTGTCTAGGCATGCTATGTGGATGATCCCGACAAATAGAGAGAGGATTAGGAGGTTTATAGATGGCCTCAACTATCTGATCCCTATATTGATGACTAGAGAGAGGGCTACAACTGCTACTTTTGAGGAGGTTGTTGATGCGGCTCGTCTGATTGATACAGATCACCGTTGGGAGCGTGTGGAGAGAGAGGCCTTGAGGTTCAAGTAATTTCAGCGGCGCTCCATCTACGGTCCATTTCCAGCAGGGTTGTGGTCGTTCCTTCAGGCCTGCTCAGTCTGGACGCACAGAGTTGAGTGGATCCTCTTCAGGCCGGGGCCACCAGGGTCATCAGCAGAGTCAGCCTGCATTAAGTGCTCTTCTAGCTCAGAGCTCTGCTCTTGCTCCTTCAGCTCAGGGTTCATCCGCAGTGAGGTGTTATCATCAGTACCCTTATGTGACTTCAGTTCGTTGCTATGATTGTGGTGAATTGGGTCACATAAGTAGGTAGTGTACTCAACCCCGCAGTAGGCAGCCTCAGCAGAGGGATCAACCCTCGTCTTCTGCACAGGTTTCTTCAGCTTCCACTCAGATAGCCAGGGGTGGAGGCCAGGTAGCTAGAGGTCTTCCTAGGGGTGAGGACTGTACTGGTTGTGGCCAGGCCCGTTTCTATGCCCTTCCAGATCGAAGGGACGTTATTGCCTCGGATGTAGTTATCACGGGTACTTTCTCAGTCTTCCACTGGAATGCTTATGTTTTATTTGATCCTGGATCTACCTATTCATATGTATCCTCTTATTTTTCTCATAATTTGGGTATGATCCGTTGTTATCTTGCCTTGCTCGTGCATGTATCTACCCCGGTGGGTGATACTATTATTGTGGATCATGTCTATCGATCATGTGTGGTAACTATTAGGGGTCTAGAGACCCGACTTGATTTATTACTATTAGGCATGGTGGATTTTGATGTAATTTTGGGTATGGATACCATGCTATTCTGGACTGTCATTCTAAGACAGTTACACAAGCTATTTCGGGTATTCCAAGGATCGAGTGGCGAGGCATGACTAACTATGTACTTAGCAGGGTGATTTCTTTCTTAATAGCTCAAAAGATGGTTGGCAAGGGATGTTTATCATATTTGGCTTTCTTGAGAGATGTGGAAGCCTAGGCTCCTAGCCTTGATTTGGTTCCCGTTGTTAGGGATTTCCCTGATGTATTTCCAGCGTACTTGCTGGGCCTGCCACCGGACAAGGACATTGACTTCAGTATTAATTTGGTGCCGGGAACTCAGCCCATCTCTATTTCTCCCTATCGTATGGCACCAGCAGAGTTAAAGGAATTGAAAGACCAGCTTCAAGAACTCTTGGATAAGGGGTTCATTCGCCCGAGTGTGTCACCTTGGGGTGCACCGGTGTTTTTTGTAATGAAGAAAGATGGCACAATGATAATATGCACTGAGTATAAGCAACTGAATAAGGTGACAGTGAAGAACAAGTATCTACTACCCCGTATTGAGGATTTATTTGATCAACTTTAGGGGGAGAAGGTATTCTCTAAGATTGACCTTCGATCAGGCTATCACCAGTTAAAGATTAGGGAGTCAGACATTATGAAGACGGCTTTCAGGACAACGTATGGGCACTACGAGTTTCTAGTATGTCTTTCAGGCTGACCAATGCCCCAACCACATTCATGCACTTGATGAATAGTGTATTTCGGCCTTATCTGGATTCTTTTGTGATCGTGTTTATTGATTATATTCTTGTGTATTTGCGTAGCCAGGAGGAGCACGCACATACCTGAGGGTGGTCTTGCAGAGATTGAGAGAGGAGAAGATTATGCAAAATTCTCTAAGTTTGAATTCTGGCTTAATACTCTGACTTTTCTGGGACACGTGGTGTCTAGTGATGGTATTCAGGTCGACCCAAAGAAGATCTAGGCAGTGCAGAGTTGGTCCAGACCGTCCTCAGCTATTGAGATTTGGAGTTTCCTCGGCTTGGTGGATTATTACCGCAGATTTGTTCAGGGGTTCTCATCTATTGCTTTGCCTTTGACAAAGTTGACTCAGAAGAATGCTCCTTTTGTGTGGTCAGATGAATGCGAGGAGAGCTTTTAGAAGCTCAAGTCGGCTTTGACCACCGCTCCGGTATTAGTATTACCATAAGTTTCAAGCTCTTACACGATATATTGTAATGCTTCGAGAGTTGGGATCGGTTATGTGTTGATGCAGGAGGGTAGAGTTATTGCGTATGCTTCTCGCCAGCTAAAGCCCCATGAGAAGAACTATCGCGTTCATGACTTAGAGTTAGCTGCAATTGTGCATGCCTTAAAATTTTGGAGGCATTATCTTTATGGTGTATCTTGTGAGGTATATACGGATTATCACAGTCTTCAGTACTTGTTTAAATAGAAAGATCTTAATTTGGAACAGCGGAGATGGCTGGAGTTACTCAAAGACTATGATATCACCGTTTTGTATCATCACGGGAAGGCCAATTTGGTGGCCGATGCTTTGAGCTGGAAGGCTATCAGCATGGTTTGTCTGGCGTACATTCTAGTTGGGGAGAGACCCCTTGCGGTTGATGTTCAAGCCTTGGCCAATCAGATGGTGAGGTTAGATATTTCCGAGTCCAGTCGAGTGTTGGCGAGTGTGATTTCTCAGTCTTCTTTGTATGACCGCATCAGAGAGAGGCAGTATGATGACCCGCATTTGCTTGTCCTGAAGGACAGGGTCCAGCATGATGATGCCAGAGATGTGACCATTGGAGATGATGATGTATTGCGGATGCAGGGACGGATTTGCGTGCCCAATGTAGATGGTCTCCGGGAGTTGATTTTAGAGGAGGCTCATAGCTCGCGGTGTTCGATTCATCCGGGTGCCGCGAGGATTTGAGACAATATTACTAGTGGAGGAGAATGAAAAAGGACATTGTGAATTATGTGGCTCGGTGTCTCAACTGTCAGCAAGTCAAATACGAGCACCAGAGGCCCCGTGGTGTATTCCAGTGGATGGATATTCCGCAGTAGAAATGGGAAAATATTACTACTTATTGTGAGTGGTCTTCCTCGTACCTCGAAGAAGTTTGATTCGGTGTAGGTGATTGTGGATAGGCTGACTAAGTCCACACACTTCATTCTAGTATGTACTACCTACTCGGTAGAGAAGTTAGCAGAGATTTTCATCCGGGAGATTGTACGGTTGCATAGGGTCGTGGTTTCCATTGTATCAGATAGGGATACAGTGTTTACTTCCCAGTTCTGGAGGACTTTTCATCGGGAGTTGGGCACACAGGTACAATTGAGCACAACATTTTACCCACAAATGGACGGACAGTCCGAGCATACTATTCAGATATTGGAAGATATGTTGCGTGCCTGTGCTATTGATTTTGGAGGTTCTTGGGGTGAATTCTTGCCACTTGCGGAATTTGTGTATAATAAAAACTATCAATCCAACATTCAGATGGCGCCATGTGAGGCCTTATATGGGAGATAATGTAGATATCTGGTTGGTTGGTTTGAGCCCGGCGAGGCTAGATTATTGGGGACAGAGTTAGTTCAGGATGCCTTAGAGAAGGTGAAAGTAATCCAGGAGATACTTCGTATGGCTTAGTCGCGTCACAAGAGTTATACGGACCGGAAGGTTCGAGATGTATCTTATGCCGTGGGCGAGAAGGTCTTGTTGAAGGTTTCGCCAATGAAAGGCATTATGTGGTTTGGAAAGAAAGGGAAGCTGAGTCCAAGGTTCATTGGGCCTTTTGAAATAATTTGGAGAATTTGGGAGGTGGCCTATATGCTTGCTTTGCCACCTAGCTTATCGGGAGTTCACCAGGTGTTTCATGTCTCTATACTCCGGAAGTATGTTGGGGACCCGTCTCAGGTGTTAGACTTCAGCACGATCCAGTTAGATGAAGATTTGACCTATGATGTGGAGCCGGTGGCTATTTTGGGTCGTCAGGTTCGAAAGTTGAGATCAAAGGACATAACTTCGGTGAAGGTGCAATGGAGAGGTTGGCCCGTGGAGGAAGCCACCTGGGAGACCGAGCAGGAGAGGCGAAGCAAATATCCTCACTTGTTTGATACTCCAGGTATGTTTCTTGACCCGCTCGAGGACGAGCGTTTGTTTAAGTTGGGGAGGATGTAACGACCTCACCCTTCGTCCCGTGTATTTCCGCCCCGTTTCCCTTTTTATGCTGTTATATGTTTCAATATATGTATTTGGAGAGTTTGGAGTAATTCGGATGGAGTTTGGATAGAAATGAGACAATTAGTCTCTTTAAGAGAAAGTTAGTTTGGAAAAGTCAACCGAATGTTGACTTATGAGTTAGAGAGCTCAGAATGGATTTTTGATGATTCGACTAGTTTGGGATGGTGATGTGTGACTTAGGAGCGAAATCAGAACTGAATTTGGAGGTTCGTTGTAGAATTAGACTTGAATTGGCTAAGTTAAAATTTGGCGAAAGTCCGGTTGATAGGTGATATTTTGATCCGGGAGTTGAAATGAAATTCTGACAGTTGCAGTAGCTCTGTTAGGTATTTTTTGTATGTGTGCAAATTTTCAGATCATTCGGAGGTGCTTAGATCAAGTTTTGGAGCAAATGCGAGTTTCAGAAGTTTTAGTTTAACTTAGGCTTGAATCTGTGAGAAATGGATGATTTTGATATTTATGTTAGAATTTCTATGTTGCGAGCAAGTTTGAATTTCTATATTGCGAGCAAGTTTGAACAGGTCTGTTGCACAGGCTTATGGTATTTCAGCGAAAGCAAGAAGAATTACCGCAAAAGTGGCTACCGCGAAAGCGGTCATCGACCGCAGACGCGGTCAAGGTGATTGCTTAGGTAGAGACCGCGAAAGCGATTTAGGACCGCAGAAGCGATCCCAGTAGATTCAAGGGAGACCGGAAAAGCGGTCTATTGACCGCAGAAGCGACAACTGTGGAAGCGGTCACTGTGTCGCGGAAGCGGAATCGCAGAGGATTAATGAAACAGTGTTTGCAAAATTCATAAGTTAAGAAAACACTTTTGGCTTCGGGAAGAGACGATTGTGGGCGATTTTGAAGATGGTTTCGAGGGTTCCTTTCACCTAATGATTCTTGACCTCGGATTATGTCTATATAATGTAAAATAGTAGATTAAATAATGAAATTCAAGGTTTTGAAGGTAAAAAATGGTGGCTAGTGCTTGAAGCCTTAGAGAGAGTAAAATGGTGATTTGAGAGGGTAAATAAACTCCGTTTCTGATAAGTCTTATGTGTACGGACTCGTGGCGAGACGAGGATCCCAAAAATGTAATTTTTTGAATTTTTGAGAAGTGGGCCTGGGTCTCGGGTTTTACTAACTTCGTGATTTTTAACGTTTTTCGAATAATTTCAACTGGGTTATGTTTATTTAGCCTATAATAACCTATTCGTTGTGGTTTTGAATAGATTAGACGCTTGTAGGAGAAGATTCGAAGGGAAAAGGCATTGCAGACCAGGCTACGACCGGTTAGAGTTGAGTAGTTTGTATAGATGATGGCCTGAGGGTTTGAAACCCCGGTTTACCACATCGTGATGCTATGTTAGGGCGTGACTCGCACCCCATGGCAGGTGCGGGGTTGTAAATAATTGGGGATCATGACTTGGTCAATCACGAGAGGTGAATAAATTATTGGCATTTGATACGCATGTTGTGTTGTTGATAATTGGGATTATTGCCATGTTTGGGGCCTTGTGCCGATTTGTAGTACCCGTCTAGGGTGAATATCTATGTGATAACATGATTTGCATAATCATTGATCTCAGTCTTGTGTTTAATCACTGAAATAAAATGCTAAGTCACTTTTCCTGAAAGTTAAATAATCAAATTATATTTACCTTAATAATCGAAAATATGGGAAATTAGATTGAATCTGTTTATGTGACTCATTTGCATATTGTGGATTGAGCATGGGTCGGGCTGCATGCCGCAACGGTTATACATTTATATTTTGATTTGGTTGAAGGAGCCCCTCCGGAGTCTGTACACACCCCCAGTGAGCGCCGTCGACGTTAAATGGATCGAGCTGCAAGCCGCATCGTATTCATGTGCATTGCGTTGCATCTTTATCTGATTCTTGGTTGTTGTTGTGATACTGTTATGCTGTTAGCCTGTAGCTAAGTTGTAGGATTGTTAGTTATAGCTTTGCATTGTGGTCTTTCGTGGATTTCTTACCTTCATTTATTTTCTATGCTTATTATTCATTGAGTCGGTAGTACTCACCCCTACTCCCTGCACCTAGTGTGAATATTCAGGTACACCAGAGGCTTAGCTGATTCTCGTAGTCTCCAGAGACATTTCAGAGTCATTGAGGTAGCTGCATGACGTTCGCAGGACCTGGTTGCTCTTCATTATTTCTTTATTTTATTATTATTATATACTTTCCCAGATTTTGATTTTGGTATTCAGATACTATTATTATTACTCAGTTTTGTTTAGAGGCTCTGGACTCGTGACCCCAGATTCTATGGGCATGTTATCGGTCTTTCGCACTTATATATTACTTTATTAACATTCTTGGATTATTATTCTTAAATTTGCCATTTTTGAGAATTAGTATTAAATTGGAAGCGATTGCTGGTCTGGCTACCTAGCCTTAGGGCCGGGTGCCATCACGACCGGGCCTTATTCTAACAAAATTAGTAATAAAGTATATTTCATGGTGGCAGAAACAAGGAGCAAACAACCTGGCTCTGATTCTATTGTTAGATTAAACTTAGGGGAGAAAACTACGAATTGTGTACCTTATTGATGTATTGGAAATCATTGAACTCACCACCAAAATAATTTCCTCAGATAGAACTTTGAATCACTAGAAAACAAAGTTAATCTTCCACCAAATAGATGCCCTTGGGAGAATAAGAGAGTCAAAGAAAATTCTTACATTCAATGTTCTATATTGTCTCCTTCATATAAATAGGGAGAGAAATAGTAGTTGAGGAAGAAACCCACCAGTCACCCACGTCCAGTTCAGCGGAACGTTTGTAGTCTTGTGATAACTTCCCTTAACCTCTCTACCTTATATCTCCTAACTGAGTCGGTTCAGTCCACATGGAGCAATCTATGACCCAAAATCCAACAAGTGGTGTTGTATTTTAATTTATTTTTTATTTGTTTTTCGGATTATATAGTTTTGTTAGTTGAAGAGGTGTGTACGTAGTTTTACATTATCAAAGTTAATATATTTTTGCAGTCGTCAAATTGCTTGTATTATTGTTTTTGAACATTTAACAAGAAAATGAGTGACCGGCTATTTTACAATTTGAATACAAGAATATGAGTTCAAATATAAATTCTTAATTTCTTAAGTATTAGATTTAGCTATTTAAAAATTACATAAGATAAATACGAATTGTGATAATGATAGATAAATTAAAATCATGGAAGTAAATACTTTTTTGGTGTAGGATGAGAAAACACAAAAAAAACAATCAGGTGAACAGAAAAACTATTTTACGAATAGTCTAAGCCTACACAGAAAAGAAACAAGTGTTTACAGGAAAAATATTCTTGAGGATAGAATTTGTATTGACTTCTAGATGCTATACAATGGTTCTAACTGTATATAAATAGCTCTTTAAAATTGATAACAACACGATAGGGGTTTAAGAATTACTTAAAAAATTTTAAAAATATGCAGAAGCTACAAGAAAGTAGAGAAATGAAAAGAAGGAAAATATTAAAGATAGATTGAATTCAATAAAGAGTTTCTTGATTTCAAGAATCTATTTTTGAAGTTTAATCCTAACAACAATAATTAGCTAACAAAGAACCAAATGCCTCTGGTATAGAATTAAAAACAAAAGATAGATTGTGAAACCTGATCCTTTTGAATATCAAGTACAATAATAAACCTAAACCTATTATCTTTCTTGAATACCTAGAAGTGATCTAAGATTTCGAAGAATTCATCTTACCGCCTTAAATTGAGTCTTAAAGGTTGAAGAATAAATCCAAGAGTAGCCACACAAAAGAGTGCAAGAAGAATTTCACAATTTTTATTGATAATAGTCTTCAATAATCTAAGTCTAAAAATAAAAAGACACCCCCTTTATGTAGATAAGAGGTCACGAAACTGAGCCTAAAAAATAAGAAAATATAGTCCTAAACTACTTTGGACAACAAGTCCAACTACCTTAGGAAAAGAAAAAACACTAGGAAATGAAAACCAAGTCAATCTTGAAAAGTAACTCCAACAATCTTAGAAAAATAAAAATATTACTTTAACTACCTAGGAAAGTAATAAATCTAGTACCAAAATATATGGAAATAAGCTAAAACCAAGGTAGGATAGCATCTTGAAAGTCCCAAATCAATCTTGGATAATATTTTTAAAATCTTAAAGGCAACTTGCACTCAACTTCTAGTACACCTATTGAAGCCTTCTTAGGAAACAAGTAACTCGTTTTTACGTTATTAAAATATGACTTCATGTAGGACTTATTGGCCTACAAGTTTGAACACATATTAGGTGTCAAATGGGTCTAAAATGGATTGATTATGACCTTCTTCAAAGGATGTCTCTTGGGATCCAATCCTCCTATTCTTGGACATAAATTGCAACACTCAGCCAAGATCTTCCTCCCAATTAATAACTTCTTTATTTGCACCTGAAGTTTAATGACCTTGTTTTGAAACTCTTTTGCTTAAGATATTGTTGAAGGCCCTCCTTGAGATTCCAAAGCTTCATCCTTGTCCTTGAGTAGAGTTGAGCTTCCTAGGAAACTATCATTCACCTCTTATTGAAGAAATTCATTCATGAATTTCGACCTTGCAATAAAAATAAAAGGCACACTAGTAAATGACATCCACTAATCTTAAGAGAAAAAAGGTTGGAACAAAACAAGATAATGATCATATGTGTCCAATTAATTCAGTTAAGCCTAATAGGTGTAAATAATTTATTATAAAGCATAAGGACATCACCATCCCAATAAAATTTATGCCTACTTAGATTAGTATAATAAAACCCTCTCTTAGATGCACTTTGCAATGAAACTTTCAGTTTGAACTGGTCAATAAGATGATACTTATATGCATGACAAAATTTTATAAAATATTGATCCCGTATCCATTTAATACATGTATCTCTACCACATGTATCAAATAAGATACTTATATGAAATATCCAAGTATCTATAATTACAAATTTCATGAATTTCTCTACCTGTAAATTATTCAAAGAAGCACATAAATTCTTAAGAATGTTATAATAACCCATAAATCCAAAAAATAAAGTTTCATTATATTCAAGCTCATGATTATAACTTTCCTTAATATTACTCAAAATATCAATGGATTCAAAACAATTAATCAAAACTTTCACAAAAAGAATCATAGATAGGTTCATGAAAGTGTATTTGATCTCAATCGTCACAATAATCATGCATATATTCTTTACTAATAGCAAATACTTTTACAAGCACACGATGAATATGACTTAATTAATGACTTCCCATTACACAACGAAAAATACATTTTAGCAATTTATCACATGAAACCTCATTAGACGCATGAATAAGAGAAGAATAAATATTTAACTCATTCGCAAGCCTCTTTTCATAAATGTGACGATCTGACAAGTCTTCTTTTGTATTTCAACCCAGTTATTCCCATTTTATGCTTTCCATGTGTTGATATATGTGTTTGGTGAGTTTGAAGTGTGTTGGGTTGAATTTGGTTATAAATGAGACCAATAGTCTCTTTAAGGAAAGCTTAAGTTGAAAAAATCAACCGGACGTTGACTTGTGAGTTTGAGGGTTTGGAACGAGTTTCCAATGATTCGACTAGTTTTGGATGGTGATTTACGACTTGGGAGCGAAATCGAAATTTAATTTGGAGGTCCGGTGCAGAATTAGGCTTGAATTGGCTAAGTTTGAATTTTGGGCGAATTCCGGTTGATAGGTGAGATTTTGATCCCGGGTCGGAATGGAATTCTGAAAGTTGTAATAGCTCCGTTAGGTGATTTTGGATATGTCTGCAAATTTTCAGGTTATTTGGACGCAGTTCGGTCGGGTTTTGGTCAAAGGTTGGTTTTGGAAGTTCATGTTTAACTTAGAATTCAGTTTGATGATTTTGGTGATTATTGGTGTTTACGCTAGTGTTTTTGTGACTCGAGCAAGTTTGAATGAGGTAGTAAGTTGTGTTGTCGGAGGCCTCGGAGTGATTTAGGATGGCTAACAGAAGGATTTTAGTTTTGAAAAGTTGCAGAATTTTAGCACAGCAGTTGCAGGCAAAATTGCTCTATGCGATCGCAGGTATTGCATTGCGATAGCATAGGAGAGTGGTCAGGGGCCCGGTAATCTTTTTAGTGCGACCGTGTAGTTGGAGATGTGATCGTGTAGGTTGAAGTCATTGTTCTCTGCGATCGCATGGGAAGGACCGTGTTCGCATAAGTATAGGAGGCAGAGTAATTCGATCGCGTGGAGCTGGGTGCGATCGCATAAGGGTAAATTTGGGAGCTTTAGTTTTATTCTCTGCGATCGCAAGCCTGGTGCTGCGATCCGGTATAAGGAATCGGTGGGCAGTTAAGGTTTCTATAAAAGTTTCATTCGCGAGCTATTTCATATTTCCTCCATTTTTGCACCAACTTGAGAGCTTGTTGACAAATTTTGAAGGGGATTTCGACGGGAGGTGATTTGAGGTAAGTCTCGTAGTCTTAGTACGTCATATAATCGAGTATCATCCATTAATTCTCTGAAATTGGGCATAAAAATTGAAGAACTTGGGCTGAAATTTCAAATGAAAATTTGGGTATTTGGAGGAGCTTTAGGACTCCGATTTTGATGAAATTTATATGTATGAACTCGTGGCGAGACGAGGATTCTTAAAATGTGAATTTCATAATTTTTTGAGAAGTGGTTCTGAGGCTCGGGTTTTGCAAACTTTGTATTTTTGGGTGTTTTTCGAGTACTTTCTATTAGGTTATGTCCCATTAGCCTATTTTGACGTATTCCTTGTGGTTTTGGTAAGATTCTACACTCGAGGAGGTCGATTCGCGAGGAAAGCGTAAGGCGAGCTAGGATTTTGGCCGGTTTGAGGTGAGTAATGGTTATGAATGACATAGTGAGGGTTTGAAACCCCGTATTTGCACTATGTGGTGCTATGTTGAGATGAGACACGCTTCTTGTGATGAGCTTGGTGATGTATCTGCTGGGGACTCGGACTTGGTCCATCCTAATTGATGACTTACTGTACTTCTTGACTGAGGCTGAGCTTGTGCTACAATAATTTGGGCTAGTTGCCATGTTTGGAGCCTTGTGCCGATTTGTAGAACTCCTAGGGAGCATGTTGAGCTGTTTGAACTAACTTTACCTATTGGAATCATATCACCCGTCCTGATTTTTTCTGTAAATCATGAAATAAACCGGACTTTGTAACTTGTCCTCTAAATGAGCAATACCTAGGGTTGAATACCTTGTCTTAGCTGAGTGCGTCCGAGAGGCCAAGTCTATATTGACTGAAAGGGGTTGAGGACCCCGTAGTGAGGCTATTTGATACATATACATATATATTGGGTCGGGCTGCACGCCGCAATAGTATATACATATACATGTATTGGATCGGACTGCACGCCGCAATACTATATTACATGGATCGGAAGGCACTCCGCAGTAGTATATTATATGGATCGGATTGCATGCCATAGTGATATATGGATCGGACTGCACGCTGCAGTATTTTAGTGCTTGGGATGAAAGAGCCCCTCCGGAGTCTGTACACACCCCCAGTGAGTGTAGCCGGCTATATATATTGGATCGGGCTACGTGCCGCATCATTATACATATTATATTGGATCGGACTGCGCGCCATAGTAGTGTGTATATATATATATATATATATATATATATATGGTATTGGATCGGGCTGCGCGCTGCAGTTGTGTTAGTAATTGGTTGGACGGAAAGGAAAGAATTCATCAGATTCCCCTCCTTGTTTGGTACTTAATTACTGTTCTTGCGAATATAGAACTGTATAGTGTTTTTGCCGTATTTCTTACACTCAGTTATTATTTATTGCTATTACTCACTGAGTTTCAAGTACTCACTTTATTCCCTGCACCTTGTGTGCAGATACAGGGATCCTGGAGGCTTAGGTGTGTTTATTTGCTGTGGCTTAGATCAGTTCCAGAGTTATCAAGGTAGCTGTTGGCGTCAGTAGAACCTGATGTCTCCTCTTATCTATCTTTTGCTTCTATGTCTAGAGTTTACTATGTTTAGAATATTGTTCATTGTAATTAGAGGCTCAGACTTGTGACGCCAGATCTTTTGGGCTGTTATAAATGTTGAATATGTTTTCTGCAGTACGCCTATGGTTATTAAACTGAGATTTTATTTTAAAATTGGTCATTTAGTCATTGTTTTGGCTGGGATTGATTATATGGTCCGGCTTGACTTACAAGGAGTTTGGCGCAATCACGGACGGGGGTTGGATCGTGATAAGTTGGTATCAAAGCCTAGGTTACCTGGTCTCGTGAATCATGAGCCGGTTCAGTAGAGTCTCGCAGATTGGTATGGAGATGTCTGTACTTATCCTCGGGAGGCTGTGGAACCTTTAGGAAAACTTCATTTTCTTGAAATTCTTATCGTGCGACTTTATTGAACCGAGAATCAACTTCTGTATTCTATTCTCTCGCAGATGGCGAGAACGCGTGAAACCGGACATGGCGGACGACCACCATTGCCACCCACTAGAGGCCGGGGATGCGGCCGTGGTCGTGGTCGAGGAAGAGTAGCAGGGGCCGTACCAGTTTCCCCCATTCAGAACCAACCTCTAGCTGTAGAGGTTCCAGTACCACCTGCTCAGAAACTAGCAGTGCCTATTGTGATTCAGGGTCTTTAGGAGGCCCTGGCTCAGATCATGTCGGTTTGCACCGGCCTGGCTCAGGAAGTCTCAGCTACTACTGTAGCTACATCCCAGACTGGGGGTGGACATCAGACCCCCACAGAACGCACTCCAGAGCAGGGTGCACAGATTTTGCAGACCCCAGAGGCACCACCGGTTTAGCCAATTGCCCCTGTTCAGCCAGTTGCCCCTCTTCATCTAGTTTCCCCTGTTCAGCCAGTTGCTTCTGTTTTGCCAGTTGTTCCAGCTCAGGGTGATGGGGTACCAGTGATGCCAGATGACGAGCAGCGCCATCTAGAGAGGTTTAGCAGGCTTTCACCTCCGACTTTTAGCAGTGTTCCGGGCGAGGATGCCCAGGGGTTTCTGAACAAGTGCCGATGCATGCATAGGACAACAGGGATCTTGGAGACTAGTGGGTATCTTTTACCACTTTTTAATTCTCATGAGCAGCCTTCACCTGGTGGGAGGCATGAGCGGTGTAGGCCGACATATGCAGCACCGTTATCTTAACATCAGTTCCCCACTATCGTTTTGGTTAACCGGGTACCTATTCGCCAGGGGGATATGTCTGTGACACAGTATGAGGTGAGATCTGCAGAGTTAGCCCGTTATGCTCCGTGGATGGTTCAGACAGATCAGGAGAGGATCAAACGATTTGTGGACGTGCTCATTTATCCCATTTGTATCTTGATGGCTCGAGAGAGGGTCATGAGTCACACCTTTGAGGAGGCAGTGGGTGTAGCCCGCGATATTGAGACGGATCGCCGTCAGGAAAGAGAGGATTGGGAGGCCAAGAGGCCTCGAGGACCAGGTGGCTCCAGTGGTGCTCCGTCTAGGAGCTAGTTTCAGCAGAGCAGGGGTCGTTCTTTTAGGGCTTCACATCTAGCACGGTCAGAGTACCGTGGTTTATCTTCTGGCCGGGGTTATCAGAGCTCTCAGTAGGGTCAGCCATCTCTGAGCGCACTTCCAGCGCAAGGTTCATCTCATGCCCCATCTATTCAGGGTTTATCTCGGCCTAGTTCCTTGGCCAGCTACTCTAGTGCGAGGGTTCCCTTCAGTCCCAACCCCCACCGCCAGAGGGTTGTTATGAGTGTGGCGAGTTTGGGCATATGCGGAGGGAGTGTTCCCCTCATTCTTCCGGTTCATCTTAGTAGAGGGGTCAACCCTCATCTTCTGGCCCAGTGTCTTCAGCAACCGTCCAGTCAACTAGGGGTGAGGGTCTGGGAGTTAGGGGTCGCCTCAGAGGAGGAGGCCGATTCGTTGGCGGTCAGGCCCGTTGCTATGCTCTTCAGAGCAGGTCAGATGATGTTGCTTCAGATGCTGTTATTACAGGTATTATTTCAGTCTGCCACAAGGATGCCTCAGTTTTATTCGATCCCAATTCCACATATTCTTATTTATATTCTTACTTTGCTCATCATTTGGGGGCTACCCGAGGGTGTCTAGCATTACCTGTGCATGTATCTACCCCGGTGGGTGATACTATTATTGTGGACCACGTGTATCAGTCCTGTCTTGTTACTGTTAGGGGTTTGGAAACCCCAGTTGACTTGCTGCTATTGAGCATGGTAGATTTACATGTTATTCTGGGTATGGATTGGCTATCACCGTGCTATGCTATTCTAGACTGTCACGTCAAGACAATCACGTTGGCTACGCAAGGTATCCCAGGATCGTGTGGCATGGTACGACTGATTATGTACCCAGCAAGGTAATCTCTTTCTTAATGTCCCAGCGAATGGTTGGGAAGTGATGTTTATCATATTTGGCATTTGTTAGGGATGTTCGAGCCGAGGCTCCTAGTCTTGATTCAGTCCCCGTGGTGAGGGAATTCCATGATGTGTTTCCAGCAGACCTGCTGGGCATTCCGCCGTATATGGATACTTCGATATTGATTTGTGTCGACGCCCCCTTTTTTCCTCTTTAAACGAAAGCGAAATCGGGTTTACGACATTATGGGCGTAACAACTCTATTTCCCGTTTGGGAATTGGGTTTCAGAATTGGAAGAGTCGCCACCTAATGATTATAGTGCGTTAGGACACTTAAGAGAGATTATTTGAAGAAAACCAGAGTTCGGGTAAAGGCTTGAGATTATCTCGAGGGGAAGGTATTAGGCACCCCTCAGGATCCAATAGTGTGGTTCCCAGCCGTGTTAATTGTGACTTTATGAAATATGAAGCAATTAAACATGTAAGGCTCACTAATATAGCATTCATACAACTTGAAAAAGCTTTGAAGAAGAGAGAGGTACGCAAATTTAAAATAAAAGAAAGTTGATTTGAAAAACATTACTATGAAAGAACACTTGAATAAAACAAGCAAAAGAGAAAAGGGTCCTAGGTTTAACTACAATATGGATCATTCGATGCAATGTCCCGCACATATTCCCAAAGAGGGGTCGCTTTATTATATTACCGCATCATCGTCATCTCCATATTCTACCCTTCCCACCCCTTAGAGATTATTTAAGCGTGTGAATTGGTCACGAATGCTTATTGCGTGCTACTACCAGTCCCGTCCTATAGATCCTAGAGGGAATTTAGGATCACTATTCCTATAAAGTTGGAACTAAGCCGAACCCTTAAGTTTAAAGGTTAAAATACTAGGCGACATACAAAAACAGATAAGACTTGCATATAAAGGAATCATATAAGACATGTAAAGGCTCAAATAACCCTCTATAAGAGAACACGTAATTAGCATGTATCAAACACATGTAAGGTCTAAGGAAGAGAGAGAGAGAGAGTTTTAAAAGCTGGAGTGTTGACAAATATATTTTAAGATAGCAGCTGAAGAAAAGTTTAAAAACAGGATTCACATACAAGGGTTGGATGAAAACTTTTGGGAATTGAGAGAGGCAAACGGAGGTGACAGTTTAGAAAATCGGAGGAAAAATATTTAAAACACACTTGGAAATACATAACAGATATGATAAACAAGTTCTCGGACAAGAGAGGTAAAAACATATGTAAAAGCTATTTAGAAATGTTAACGAGCATGTAAGTATATTAGTTTTGAACCATGGTATTAAAACTGCAGAAACGACACTACTCAGACAAGTTTTAGAAATTAGTGATCTAGTTTTGGACTAGGAAGAAGAGTAATTTAATGAAACATTTGCACATAAATGATTGAAAGCAAGGCAGAAGTATAGTGTAGAAAAATCGGACTTTAGAGGCAAACAAGACAAGACGGTTTAAAAGGGGTGAATATCTTAAGCATGATTTAGGGTGATTAATCAATTTCTTAAGGCTTTCCTAGGTGTTCTTTAACAATAAGAGAAAGGTGGACATACATGTTAGTTTTAAAAGGAAAATGTCAACCGGTTTTACAATTTTTTTTGTTTAGCAAAATTAGTGAGGCATTCAATTGTTGCAAAAGAGAGACCCTACGCACATGATTTCTAATGCATATAAAGGCCCTAAAACATGGTATCTAAATGCAAAGCAGTAATTTGGTTATTAACTAATTGTAATTATAAAGATAACAAGCTGAAAAATAAAAACACTAAGAGCAGGATTTCTATATGAGAGATGCATTCCCTATACATGGTTTCTATTATGCAAATAGGTAAATAAAACCCTATAACATGCTTTCAAACCATACCTTTAATAATCATGCATAACCCTCCCCAATTTCACTATAATCCCCCATTGTTCTTTACAAATTATTACAGTCAAGTAATTAAAAATACAACAGTGATTAAAAGAAAATAAGAAGTTATTCTATAGAGAGCCTTCAGCCAGGCAAGCATCTCCAACCTCACTCCTTTTGAGTTTCACAGCCATTACTAAGGCTTGGGTGCGGCAAAGTTCCCTAAGGGTTCGTTTGAACCCCTGGCTAATACCAAACACCCAAAAAAATTCCCCAACTAGACAAGTGCTAACATTGGAAGTGCCAGCATTGTGTATCAGAGTTCCATGGGTGCTCCAGGCTCCCATGGCAGAGCTTACACTAGGGGGCAGACCCTAAAGCTCTATGAATGAGATTGTAATTGAAAGAGTTGAAAACAATTGAGAGACATTTAAATAAAACAGTTGAAAGAAGAGGGAGAGTTTAAGAAAATAGTGGAAAAGTTGAGCCAATTTTTAAAAAATAGTCGAAAGAGTTGAAAACGTTCTTTTAAAATTATTTTAGACTGACCATTTTTAGAACAGCAAGGCATCACACAAACATGGGGGCAAAGGGGAGAGGGTGACAAATAAGTAAAGTGAGCAACAGACATAAGACAACATGCTGGAGGAAAATAATCAGACATGCTTGTAAGCCAAAGGTTCAATTTCTTACTGCACCAAATTCTAATACACTTAGCTTCAAACAGAGATTTTAAGTTAAACAAGTAGCCAAGCAGACATGAATGCATGGTAGTAACACACAGGGAAAGGTAAACATTCATTGAGAGAGGGAGCAAATAAATAAAGTGCAAATAAATAAAGGGAACATACATTATATTGGGTAAAAGAAATTAGACATGGTTAAAAACAAGGGTTTAGTTCTTACTGTGCCAAACCCCCAAATTAATAATCCTCAGAGAGAGGTTTCAGGGCTGTTAAGTAGCCAAGCAGTAGTGCACATAGAGGAAGAACATGCATTGAGACAAGGGGAAGGGGGATAAGGGAGACCATGCTAAGTTAAACTAATAGACTAACAACTGCATGCTAGTGGCAATAAGAGCAACTGAGCCATAGGTAAAAGCACACAAGAAATAATATGAATTGCAAAACTAAAAGGAGCATGTTGTTTTGGAGGCTATATCTTAAATAGGTGACATACCAGTTGTAGGTAATAAGACACAATTGCAATGCAATACTGCACACAGGGAGAGCAAGGTGTGCAAAGAATGAGAGCAGCAGTGTGAGCAACAGTAGTATGAGAATAGCTACAGCAATATGAAAACATCAACAGCAATATCAGAACAGCAGCAGTAACAGACCCAATGTAGACAAACAAATAGAACGCAGTAGTGTAAAGTAATTAACCACAAGTTACTCAATCTTGGCTGTTAGCCGATTAAGTGTTCAAAGAAGAGAATGAGAGAGTATAGTAATAGCATAGAAAGACAGAATTTAGAGAGTTTTAGATTGTGAAAGCTGTGTGTGTTGTGTTTTCAAAGAGAGAAGTGGGGAGTATTTATAGTACTAAAACGAGTAAACAAATAAGGTGTCAATCCCTATTTAAGGAACTGATATCAATCATAATCAAATAAGTATAGGGACTCCCCTTTAATTAAGGATTCATCGTCAAATGGTAATAAGCAGTCCTTTTTTAAAAGGAAAAGAATCACAAAGTATGGCATGGTCACATAAGGAAACAAAACAGTATAAGGTATACAATGCAGACTAGGTACATGTGACTTTAACCAGGGAAATCTGTCAAGTAAATAAGTAGACATACTTGTACACATATATAAGGAAAAGTACCATTTTAATTTTGGAAAATAATTTTCGAGATTCAAAACCTAGGAAATAAATTATTAATTGAGGAATATATCCCACTGATTGAGGAAAATCAATACCAAACTGTAAAGAGAATACAAAATCACAATTTTAAAGCCAATAATCATATCCTTAAAGAGATGGTAAGAGTCAGTATAAAATCACCATGTAAACAACCAAAAAACCTCAAGAGAACAACAACATAGTATGGGAATGAAACGTTAGCAACAAAAATCAAAGTTAAGGGCACGGAGCTTATAGAAGAAACCAGAAGAAACATGCAAATAGGCAAATACAGATACAAATATGTAGGATTAGGGATTTTTATCAGATTTTAAACAAATACTTTAGGAGTAGTACTGAGAGCCACAGATTAGTGCTAAAAGTTAGAAAAGTAAAGTATTTTCGAAGGGGGTTAAGAAACCCTAGAAATTACAGTATGAAACCCAGGTTAACAAAGAAAACAAACAAACAAGTGAAATAAACAAACACAAATGAATACATAGCACTCAGAAAGAGTAGAAGAAACAATTTGAATAGGGGGTTAGAAACCCTAATCTGGAATAATGGTAATCATCGAAAAAATTTGAAATAATCGGAAAAGCTAAGTAGAAATAGAGTAAAAAAGAAAAAAAATCAAACTTAGAGTTATTTTAAAAGGGTAGAGATTAAAGAGAAAAAATTAGGGTTTTCAAACAGATTAGGGAAATGAAGAACCTGGCTGTGAAACTCGTATACAATGCCATAGAAGGCATCATCGTTCATAGACCGCCGGAGAAAAGCCGGAAATAGACCCCAAATAGAGCTTTAGTGACCGTCTTCCATGGCGGAAGCTGCTAGGCTTCAAGCTTGAGAGAGGATACCACAATATTATGGACTCCATGGTTGCTGGAAGTTGAGAGGAGTGAGGGAGGTGTGAGCTGGTATGACGATAAATACCATGAGAGAACCAGAAGGTTCTAGAGACGAAGGGTTAGAGAGTGTTTGGGAGTGAAAGGGGATATAAGGGGGGCGGATTGAGAGAAATGATTTAGGGTAAAGGGGGTCATGAGTTTAATTAAGGTAAGGTCAATCGTGGGCCGTTGAGCAAAATGATCAACGACCACGATTTAAAATGAGGATTCGGGTGGGTTGGTCCAAATAGGTTTGGGTCGGATGGTTTAGTAATTGGGCTGTGATATGGGGGGGGGGGTGTATTTAGGTTAAAAATGTGGCCAAAATTGAAAGGTTAAAGGGCTATAATTTATATGCCCATATTTCCCCTAATTTAATTTCGTAAAATAGAAAATGATTTTATAAAAATCCAGTAAAATATTGAGATAATAAAATATGTTTAGGAATTAATTAAAATATTAGAAACAGTTTTACACTTGAAATACTTATTAAATTGAGAAATAGGCTAAAATTGCAATTTAATGCAATTTTAGTTTAAAAATACCTAATGGCTTTGTAAAAATTCTATGAAATTTACATAAATTATATTTTTATGAAGATGAGAGAATAAAATAAATTGTTCATTAAAATAACAAGAATTGATACTAAACTTTGGATTTCCTAGCACAGAATAAGTTGTAAAAAATACTAGAAAAAATACCAAGCTTTTTGTGGATGCTTATATATGCATTCACAAGCTGTTTGAGAATATTTTTGGTAAAAACATACATAGGAAAAATTGGGTATCAACAACTGCCCCTCTTTACCCGAGGAGAATGAAAGAGTTGTTGGGTAAAGATAAGATGGCCAATTTTGACCGGAATTGGCGATTGTAAAAGAACTTCGACTGTGCTCTAGCTTTTGAGCTGCCTACATATCCCTAGTTTTATAGGAACCAGGCCGTATGTAGTTCAGTAGCCATTAGCGGAATATTCCAATGAAAATTTTGGAAGGGGCAAACGTAACGGGGTTTGAAATTTGTCAAAGGTTCGGAGATCGGACGGTTACGAAAAATTGGAGCAGGATCGCTTCCGCTGAGATGATCGTGCCAGCCGGTGTACCTGCAAATGCATGGTGTGCGGATATTTTTCATAATTTAAATGTGATGCAAGTTCCCTTTGGACTATGAATGTTGTCTTTAGACGATTAAGATGGCGTCCTCGGACTATGATGTCCTGGGCTATGAAGAGCATAAAAGTAAAGATTCGCAGGCCATGAAATGGTGTTCTCGGGTTATGCGGATGGTGTCTCGGAGCTATGACGCTTTTGACTAAGTTGGCGATACTTCAGCCCATGAAAAGGTGGCAATCTTTCAGCCGGATGAATGCAAGGGTGGCGATGTTTCAACCAAAGTGAGAATTTAAGATGCAAGGTGGCGGTATTTCAGCCAGAAATGCAAACTAAAGGAGGTAGAGATTAACCTCTAAAGGCAGAGAATAGCGTTATGCAATGCGGGATGGAGACAAAGCTTAGTCTCGAAAGGCAGAAGATAGCCTTATGCAAGATAGAGGTAGAGCTTAACCTCGGAAGGCATAGAGTAGCCTTATGTGGAAATGCAGACGGAGATAAAGCTCAGTCTCGAACGACAGAAGATAGCCTTATACAAGATGGAGGCAGATCTTAGCCTAGGAAAGCAGAGAGTAGCCTTATGCAAAATGCAGATGGAGACAGAGCTTAGTGTCGAAAGGTAGAAGATAGCCTTATGCAAGATGGAGGCAGAGCTTAGCCTCGGAAGGTAGAGAATAGCCTTATGAACAATCCAGATGGAGACAGAGCTTAGTCTCGAAAGGCAGAAGATAGCCTTATGAAAGATGGAGGTAGAGATTAGACTCGGAAGGCAGAGAATAGCTTTATGCAAAATGCAGATGGAGACAGAGCTTAGTCTCGAAAGGCAGAAGATATCCTTATGCAAGATGGAGGCAGAGCTTAGCCTCGGAAGGCAGAGAATAGCCTTATACAAAATGCAGATGGAGACATAGCTTAGTCTCAAAAGGCAGAAGGTAGCCTTATGCAAGATAGAGGCAGAGCTTAGCCTCGGAAGGCAGAGAATAGCGTAATGCAAAATGTAGATGGAGACAGAGCTTAGTCTCGAAAGGAAGAAGATAGCCTTATGCAAGATGGAGGCAGAGCTTAGCCTTGGAAGGTAGAGAATAGCCTTATGCAAAATGCATATGGAGATAAGCTTAGTCTCGAAAGGCAGAAGATAGCTTTATGCAAGATGGAGGCAGAGCATAGCCTCGGAAGGCAGAGAATAGCCTTATGCAAAATGCAGATGGAGACAAAGCTTAGTCTCGAATGGAAGAAGATAGCCTTATGCAAGATGGAGGCAGAGCTTAGCCTCGGAAGGCAGAGAATAGCCTTATGCAAAATGCAGATGGAGACAGAGCTTAGTCTCGAAAGGTAGAATATAGCCTTATGCAAGATGGAGGCAGAGCTTATCCTCGCAAGACAGAGAATAGCCTTATGCAAAATTGAGATGGAGACAACGCTTAGTCTCGAAAGGAAGAAGATAGCCTTATGCAAGATGGAGGCAGAGCTTAGCCTCATAAGGCAGAGAATAGCCTTATGCAAAATGCAGATGGAGACAGAGCTTAGTCTCAAATGGTAGAAGATATCCTTATGCAATATGGAGGCAGAGCTTTGCCTCAGAAGACAGAGAATAGCCTTATGCAAAATGCAAATGGAGATAGAGCTTAGTCTTGAAAGGCAGAAGATAGCCCTACGCAAGGTGGACGCAGAGCTTAGCTCAGAAGGCAGAGAATATCCTTATGCAAAATGCATTTGGAGACATAGCTTAGTCTCGAATAAATGTAGAAATATAAAGGAGAGGATGGTGGTGATTTTCTTAGCTGGTACATGATTGCGCTATCAATGACTGCTGGGGCAAACGTTGAATGTAGTGAGCCTTTGCGAAGTAAGTAGTGGTTTCGTGAACTTCGGTTTTGTAAAGCTCCTGCATTGCCTATTTGTACCATGGATTCCTACATCCAAAGAAAGACCGTGAGTTCTATAAGGGGAGGTTAGTTCGCATCCCTCAACCCGTGGCGTTTTGTACCATTTGGGGTAGCATTGCTGAACGATATTGATCCAAATGATTCATGAAAAATTTGACAATTATGATACAAATGTATATATATATATAAGTAAAGCAAAAGATAGTTTTTTTTATGATGAACCACAACTGCAACGTGGTTCAAGGCACGACAACCTCTCTAGATCCGGAATTTTGAGGGTCCTCCTCAAAATTCTGCCCCAGTTTACTAGGTTGGTACTGTTGATTGTAGTGCTTAATGACTGAAAACGGATTGACCTTAGAATTTTGAGGGTCCTCTTCAAAATTCTTCCCCAGTTTACTGGGTCGATGCTGATGCAAAAATTGGCAGGCTAACTTCAGATTTTTTGGGTCCTCTTCAAAATTCTGCCCCAGTTCAAATTGCGGGGAAAACGGAATTTTATTATTGATGTGACCGAACCCATAGGGCTGCCTACGTATCCCATCTTAAGCGGGAATCAGGTCAGTCGTAGTTCCAATTACATCATAAAGAAAGGCATACAATGAGATGTAGTATCTCTTTACTGCATCTGAGTTGATCGGGTTTGGCCAAACTTCTCCGTCCATTTCTGCGAGAATAAGGGCTCCTCCAATTTGAACCCGGTGAACCATGTATGGACCTTGATAGTTGGGAGAGAACTTCCCTTTGGCTTCATCTTGATGTGGAAATATCTTCTTCAACACTAGCTGCCCTGGTGTAAACTTCCTTGGCCGAATTCTCTTGTTGAAGGCTCTGGACATTCTGTTCTGATATATAAATGACCGTGACAAACATCATTCATTCTCTTTCCAACCATAAGGGCTAGCTGCTCGTAGTGAACCTTGACCCATTCTACGTCCTCTAGCTCAGATTCTTGTATGATTCTCAACGACGAAATTTCTACCTCGGCGGTAATTACCGCTTCTGTGCCGTAAACTAGCATGTAAGGGTGGCCCCGATTGATGTGTGAACTGCAGTGCGGTAACCCAATAAAGCGAATGACAACTTCTGTTTCCAATGCTTATGCCTTTCGATCATTTTCCTCAGTATTTTCTTGATGTTCTTATTTGCAACTTCCACGGCTCCATTAATCTGAGGTTTATAAGTTGTAGAGTTTCTGTGTCTGATCTATAAAGTCTCACACATCGCTTTCATCAAGTCAGTTTTGAGATTGGAACCGTTATTAGTGATGATTGACTCTGGAACACCGAACCGACAGACAACACGATCTCGAACAAAGTCTGCCATGACTTTGTTGGTTACTGCGTTGTATGAAGCTGCTTCAACCCATTTAGTGAAGTAATCAATTGCCACTAAGATGAACCCTTGTCCGTTTAAGGCGCAGACTTGATTGGTCAAATAAAATCCATTCCCCAGGCGGGGAATGGCCATGGTGAGGTCGTTGCACTGAGCTCGTTTGGAGTATCTTTATCACATCTGCATGTATCCGACAACGGTGGCACTTTCGGACATATTGGATGCAATCTGTTTCCATAGTCATCCAGAAATACCCTGCTCGGTGTATCTTCTTTGCTAGAATAAAGCTGTTCATGTGCGGTCCACAGGTCCCTGAATGCACTTCCTCCAATAACATGGTTGCCTCTATCGCATCGACACACCTTAATAATCCCAAATCGGGAGTTGTCCTATAGAGGATTCCTCCACTGTAAAAGAAAATTTGGACAACCTTCGAAGCATGCGCATTTGAGTTGCATTAGCAAGCTCTGGATATTACCCTGTTGTCAGGTACCTTTTGATGTCGTGGAACCCGGGTTTTCCATCGGCTTCCTCAACATATGCACAATATGCCGGTTGATCATGAATCTTGACCTGGATAGGGTCGATGAAATTTGTGTCTCGATGCTGAATCATGATAATATAGTAGCAAGTGCATCTGCGAACTCATTATGTACCCTTGGAACATGCTGGAATTCTATTTTTTCGAACCTTTTCCTCAACTCATGTATGTGGTGCAAATAAGGGAGTATTTGGAATTCTTGGTTTCCCATTCCCCTTGAAACTGGTGTATGAGTAGGTCTGAATCCCCGATCACTAGCAGCTTTTGAATGTTCATATCAATGGCCAGTTTAAGACCTAAGATGCAAGCTTTATACTCGGCCATATTATTGGTGCATGGGAACCTGAGCTTGGTGGATACAGGGTAATTCTGACAAGTTTCTGATACCAGGACTGCTCCCATACAACCTCCTTTGAAATTTGTGGCTCCGCAAAAAAAAAAACCTCCAACCGTCTTAGGATTCAGCCATATCTTCTCCTCTGAAAGCTACTTCCTCATCGGGAAAATACGTCTTCAATGGTTCGTACTCTCATTCCACAGGATTTTCTGCGAGATGATCTGCCAAAGCCTGTCCTTTTACTACCTTCTGGGTGACATAGGCAATGTGGAATTCACTCAACAAAATTTTCAACTTGGCGAGCTTGCCAGTGGGCATGGGCTTCTTAAAAATGTACTTTAGTGGATCCATTTTTGATATAAGGTAGGTAGTGTAAGCACATAAATAATGCCTCAACTTCTGAGCTATCTAAGTCAAAGCACAACATGTGCGTTCTAGCAAGGAATACCGGGCCTCGTACAGGGTAAATTTCTTGCTGAGGTAGTAAATAGCTTGCTCCTTCCTCCCCGTCTAATCATGTTGCTCTAAGACACAACCAAATGCTCCATCCAAAACTGCGAGATAGAGCAATAAGGACCTCCCAGGATCAGGTGGAACCAGGACTGGAGGCGTAGATAAGTATTCCTTGATCTTGTCGAAAGCCTTTTGACATTCATCGGTCCATTTGGTGGCGACATCATTTTTCAGCATCTTAAAGATAGGTTCATAGATGACGGTAGACTGAGCTATGAACCGGCTGATATAGTTGAGTCTCCACAGGAAACTCATTACCTCTTTCTTGCTCTTTGGCGGTGGAAACTCCTGAATAGATTTGACCTTTGATGGATCCAGCTCTATTTCTCGGTGACTCACGTTGAAACCAATAACTTTCTTGCTGGGACCCCAAATGCACACTTGGCGGGATTTAGTTTCAAGTTATACCTCCTTAGTCTGCTGAAAAACTTTTGGAGGTCCTCCATGTGATCAGCAGCCTTCTTGGACTTAATGATGATGATGTCATCCACATATACCTCAATCTCCTTGTGTATCATGTCATGAAAGAGGGTATTCATGGCCCTCATGTAAGTAGCTCCCGCATTCTTCAATCCGAATTGCATCATTCTATAGCAATACATTCCCCAAGGCCTGATAAATGCCGTTTTCTCTGCATCTTCTTTGTCCGTCCATATCTGATGGTATCCCGCAAAGCAATCGATGAATGACTACAACTCATGCTTGGCACAGTTATTGATCAGAATGTGTATGTTGGCAAGGTATATCTTCTTTGGGACTGGCCCGGTTGAGATTCCGGTAGTCAACACGGACTTTGACTTTCCCATCCTTCTTTGGTACTGGCACAATATTAGCTAACCAAGTTGGATACTCTACCACTTGAAGAACTCTGGCTTTCACCTGCTTGGTGACCTATTCTTTGATTTTTAAACTCATATCTGGCTTGAATTTTTTGAGCTTCTGCTTTACCGGCAGACATGCAGGATCTATTGGTAACTTGTGAGCGATGATGGATATGCTGAGGCCAGTCATATCGTCGTAAGACCATGCAAAGATATCCTCATATTCCTTTAAGAACTCTGTATATTCCTCTTTTTCCGTCTGTGGTAAGTGCACATTGATGCGCGTTTCTTTGACATTCTCTATATCTCCCAAATTGACGACTTCGGTTTCATCCAAGTTGGACTTAGGTCTATTCTAGAAATTTTCGGCCTCTCTAACAACCTCTTCTGGTATATCATCCTCCTTTGAGTCTATGTCCGTCTGTTGCATAGCCTCGTCGCAAGTTACAGTTGATGGTTCATCATCAAGATACGTAATAGTAATACTGTGTGAAAATAAAGTAAATAGTAGAGAAAAGTAGTGAATAGCGGGATATTTGATAAAACTGAAAAATGCTTTTTATTAAATTCATAAATGTTCAAAACATCGGAGCTCTATTGGAAAGTAAAGACAAATGAATAAAATAAAGAAAACAACTAAAAAAAATATGCATGATGCTTGTTCAGCCTTGCTACCCTGAAGGTTTCTTGGCGATCGTAGTCCTGATTGACCAGTTTGTGAGGCGCTCCCCTCGATTCACAGCCTGAATGGAAGAGCTTTCCTCCCCTTCATCTTCGAAGATCACACAACAGTCCGTGTCTTCCAGAAACAGGTTTTTCATTGCCACAATAGCCTGGTCTTCTTCTTACCCGTAGAGAGTGTCGGCTGGCTGAAATGTCTGCTTCAAATGAGGTATGGGGCATTCCAATGGGTAATATGGGTCGCGACCAGTTCTTGAATTCCTGCCAAGTGTATTCGTATCCCAGTCCGAAGGTAGTACTATGTTTCTTCAGCTGGATAGGTTTGGTGATACCTTGAAGATTCTTACCAAGCACTTTCCTTGGCTCATACCCACTTCAATTTAGAATGCTCTCAACCTTGTTGCTCCACCATTTGCCCTTGTCCACTGCGTTGACCCGTTCAACATGATGATATGTTTCTCCGCCTATTCTCCTTCTGCCTTAGATCATTGGAATGGTCTGGCGACTGTATATGGGGTTGCCACCATCGCCATGGATGATTACTTCCTAATGGTTCCATTTGAATTTTACGGCCTGATGTAAGGTAGATGCCACAGCCCCAACGGCGTGGATCCAGGGTTGTCCCAGTAGTAAGTTGTAAGATTTTGGTACGTCGATGACTTGGAAATCAACATCAAACCAAGTGGGCCCCATTTTCAAACACAGGCTATTCTCCCCAAGAGTGGACATCTGAGAACCGTCAAAAGCCTTCACATTTTAATATCATCGTCTTTTATCTCGTGCAATCCTTTGCTTAATTTCTTTAGGGTGATCAACAGATAGATGTTGAGACTAGAACCTCCATCGACTAAGATTTTGGTGATGAAATGATCCTCACATTGCACACTGATGTGTAGTAATTTGTTATGGCTGAGCCCTTCAGGTGTCAATTCATCATCCTGAAAAGTGATTTTATGACTTTCCAATACCTGCCCTATTCATTTTTGCCATCTCTCCTCCTGTTATGATGCTCGGGACATAAGCCTCGCTCAATATCTTCATCAAGGTATTATTATGCGCCTCGAAACTCTGCAGCAGTGCTAAGATGGAAATCTACGCCGGAGTCTTGTTTAGCTTTTCAACAACTGAATATTCCTAAGCCTGTATCTTTCTTCAGAGATCATCAGATCCAGTTTTAATGGGATGCCCAGAGGCCTGCTTGCTGGACTCAGCTAGGTGCTCTGGTGTGTATACCCTGCTTGTTCTAATCATACCTTGAGCGGCGATTGCTTCGCATGTGTGTGCTTTTCCTTTCCTTCTCGTCTCGGCTGTGTAGTCCCAGGGTATGTCATTTGACTGAAATGGGGATATGTCTGATATGGTGACCCGGATGGGCACCCTTGGAGGCAACATAGCAACTTCAATTGGTGCGGGTATCTTTGGAGTCCCGAACTCCACCTCAATTGGTTTTGGCACCTTTGCGGGAGGTGCTTCGAACTCAAATGGTACAGATAGATTTACCACGTTGTCCTTAGGTGGCTGGATTTGCATAACAATAGGATTAAGAGTGACCAGCGGTTTCTTGGGATCATCTCCCTCAGATATCAAACCAATCGACCATTCGGGGTCCCAATCGTCTTCTACCTCAATCATGTTGATGCCTCCACCTTTATGGTCGGGGAGAGGGTTGTTAGGAACATTAGGAGCAGGCTCCTTAGCTATGATGACCTTGTTGTCAATTAAGGTTCGGATTTTGTCCTTCAATGAGCGACACTCGTCAATGGTATGGCCCTTCATCCCTGAATGGTATGCGCAGGTTTTATTTGGGTTGATCCATTGGGAGGGACTTTTTGGGGTTACGGCTGGGATGTGTGTAACATATCCGGTGCCTTTAAGCTTCTCATACAATTGTTCAATAGGTTCAACAATAGCAGTGTACTGTCTGGGCGGTTTGCAGTAAAAGTTTGGTCTTGGTCGTGAGAAGTTTTGGCTGGTAGGTGGTGATGGATATAGAGGAGGTTGGGAGTTGTAAGCTTGGTATATAGGTGCAGGTTGGGAATATACTGGCGAGGTGGGCTGATATGTTGGTGATTGAGTTGTTTGGTAGACGGGTATATAGATTTTGATAGGTAGGTGAATGTGCTTGGTAATTTAGATAGGGTTGGTATGTGAGTGGAGTTTGAGGGTAGGGTTGGTATTTCATGGGAGAGTGGTTTCTTTGTGTAGCCATTTCGGAGTTTACATCCTTTTTCTTCGACGAACCACCAGATTGCAATTCTTTGTTGGTGGCCTACAGTGCCTCAAGGTTAGTAACCATACCATTTTTGATCCCCTCTTCAATTCTTTCTCCCAGCTTGATGATATCAATGAACCTCTACCCCTCTATCAGCATCAATCTCTCGTAATACTGCGGGTCCTAAGCACGGATGAAAAATCTGTTCATTTGTTCTTCTTCCAAAGCTGACCTAACCTTGGCCGCTTCCGACCTCCAACCAGTAGCATACCCGCGAAAGGTTTCGGTGGTCTTCTTCAAATTCAGGATATAGAACACGTCAGGCGCGTTCTCAGTATTGAACCTGAAACAATCCATGAAATCTGATGCCATGTTTACCCAACTAGTCCACTTCTTCGCATCTTGGCTGATATACCAAGATAGCGCATCACCTTTCAAGCTCCTCATGAATAGTTTCATGTGGATCTTTTCATCTCTACCGACTCCCACCAACTTGTCACAATACATCCTGAGGTGAACCCTGGGATCACCCGTACCATCAAACATTTCGAACTTAGGAGGTTTGTACTCCTCCGGGAGCTTGACATCAGGATGAACACATAAGTCTTCATAGTTCAGACCTTCCAAACCTTTGTTACCTTCCATGCCTTGAACCCTGCTAGTGAGTTTCTTGAGTTCAGCAACCATGTTCTGAATGAGTGAATCTGATTCTAACATATCTGATATGGGATGTGTATAGTATGGTACAGTATCCACAAAGATAGCGGTATCATGGTGGTTTGGGGCATTTTGAGGCTCAGGGATGAGCGGTGGAGCATTGTTGTGAACCTGGGTTGGGATCTTCTATGGAGGTGCAGGGACCTAATTGTTGACATCTGCAACAACAAGGGAGATAGACAAGCTTGCCATACTCCGGACATGGTCCAATTCCTCTGGAAATCTTAGCAAAGTTTGCTCCAAGTGAGCAGCAGTTTCTCTGGTGATCGCGGTACCCTGAGAAGTTCCTTCAATTTCCTTCCTTGCTTCATTATCTCCCATCTTTCCTTTGTTCTTGTGTCTGGGAGGACTCGGAGGAGGAGGAGGAGGAGGACCCTTTGATCTTTTTGAGTATGTTGATGGTGCCAGAATGCACGGACTAACTTTTGGGGAGGGGAATAAAAACAAAAGAAAAAAAAAGGTAAAACGTTAGTGCGGGTTTTGAGAAAGAAAACATTGCGGTATTTAAACACATTGTTGCAGGAACATAAGTCGTTTCCTATTTGGGTGCCTCGTTGTGCCCGAGGTAGGAGTAGCGAAAAATATTTTTTGGAGAACGCATAGTACCAAATGCCTCATTTTATTGACAGAAAATAGAACGAGTCAAAACAAACTGACATAAAGAAAAAATTATCACTAATGGCCAAAGACCTTATTACATCAGGAAAGTAGTAAATCCTAACTACTTGGTCCGAGAAGGACCTTCCCCAGATTCGGTATCTTTTCCTCCCTCGTACAGTTTCATCAGGTTGCGCAGTCCCAGCAACAAGTAAGCTCGAGCCAGGTGCCACCTTCATTACCTTCAGCTTCCTGACAATCGTTGATCCTTTTCAAAAACCTGCCTTCCAGCTCCACTAGACCCCGCTCTAAGTACCCTAAATGGTTGTTTGCACGGACAGCCATTTCCTTCAATTCATTGATTACCTTCTCTTGAGCCTCTAGCATTTCCAGATGTTCACTTTCTCATTTTCGCATCCGCTTGCGCAACTGATTATACTTGACCTTTGCTGCAGCTTCCTCATTAATAACCCAGTGACCATGGACGAAACCCGTTTTTACCAAGCCAATGTGATCATCTTCTAACCACCCTGGATAAAGTGGCGCATTCCCCGCCTGATACATGTCTGGCTCAATAGATCCCTTTTCCAAAATGATTTGGGAGTGCCACATATGCTGAGCCCGACACCTGTGTGGGCTATCGTCATCCTGGAAATCAGCCCTGTAGTGACTCATCTTTTCCACCCTTGGTATAATTTTCTTCCTTCCTTCTTGCCTCATGACTCGGAGAGGGACATAAGGGTAAGTTCCTCTTATGCCGATGAGTACAAGGAATAGTGCATCTCTAGACCGAATGATAAACTCTCCAGTTGAAAACCACTCGCACATCCATTGTACCTGCTCTTCTCTCAGATTCCCTAATAGTTCCACCCATCAATTGGCGTCTTCCGGGTGAGCAAATATATCCGACATGAAGTGCATTCGCTTTGGATGATGGAAGGCAATATGGTCATCCAAATCTCGTCGTATGATCTCATGTCTATACTCTCCTTTCTGAAGATGCTCAACGAGCCAGATTTGTTGTAGCAAATTGCACCCCTCAAAGTGCGGTGCCCCTTGTTGACATTTTTCTAAGGCTCGCTACAGTTCGGTGAGGATCATGGGTGTTATGCTGAATGTTTGCCCGTCGATACCCTCCATTACGGCTTTGGTTACCATGACTAGTCTTGTATGGATTCTAGCCTTCTTTATCGAAAAAACTATGATGCCCAGGAAACAGAACATGAATACAAAGGCCCTCCTATGTATTTGCCCCAAAGAGGTGAGGGCGAACTCGTCCATGTGATTGCGGTATGATTTGCTATGTCCAAACCTTTCATACATGAAATCGAAGGATATGTAGGAGTCCTTTAGACTGGTCAGATTAGGATTCTTCTTGAGCCCCATCATGTTCAAGAACCCTCTACCTTTGCGATTTTCCGGCATAAGCAACCCCGGGCTATCCCAAGAAATTCTGACTAAACCCTCAATTTCTTCCAACAGCGGCGTCATTTAAGTACCCCCAAAGCAGAAAACGGACCGTTGACTATCCCAAAACATAGTAGCAGCTTCCACAATCTTGTTATCTGGCCTAACTTCCAGAAGTGAAGGAAGATTTCCTAAGTTCTTGCGGACAAGAACCCGATCACTACCATGAAAATCATCCCACCATCTTAGCAACTTTGGATGAATGTTTGATACCATACCGAATCTGGGGACCTCGTGCCTCATTTTCCTGCAAAATAGAGAATTAGGCCCTGAACTCCACCGGACTCGGCTATCTAAATCAATAATTAGCAAATGTATTTAATTCTCCAAATCAATGCACATAATGTGATTGTCCGTCTGGGTTTCGAGGAAACCCGATGGACTTTGGTTTAGGCTATCCTAATGGGTCATTATGCGGACAACATAACTGACTCGTCTAAGTTCGACCATGATGCATGAACATTTAAACAGAGTAAGGTTTCTACTTTTAAAGTGCTAGACAAGGTTCCCTTGAACGGAAAACTCAAGAGGGAAAGGCGCAGAACCGTTGACTACACCGTTGATCGACTGTTTTACCTCAAATATGCCTTTGCCAAATTTAGGGAGTTTATATTATGGAATAGCACAACTACTCATTATAAGCGTTGCTATATGATTTGTTTGGCACGAGTGGAAAATGATGTTGAAGGATGCAATTACAATAAGGAAATAAGTACATGTATTTTCACGTTCATACAGTGATGGTTACAATGAATGCTCGAAATTAAAGACGGAATTGAAATAAAGTAAAGGCAATAAAGTTGTAAAACCGTTAAAGAAAAAAGAAAGACACGAAGAAATAAGTGAATAATTGTGATAAAATAATTAAAGCAATAAATAAAGAAATCAATAAAGTCACAAACACATAGTGGTAAAAGCCTAGAAGAAAATTCCTAGCAGAGTTGCAATGCTATCGACGCCCCCTTTTTCCCTCTTTAAAAAAAATAAAATCGGGTTTACAACATTATGGGCAAAACAACTGTATTTCCCATTTGAGAATTGGGTCACGGAATTGGAAGAGTCGCAATTTAATGATTATAGTGCATTAGGACACTTAAGAGAGATTATTTGAAAAGAAAACAAGAGTTTGGGTAAGGGATTGAGATTATCTCGAGGGGAAGGTGTTAGGCACCCCTCAAGATCCACTAGTGTGGTTACCGGCCGTGTTAATTGTGACTTTATGAAAGATGAAGCAATCAAACAAGGATCACAAATATAGCATTCATACAGCTTGAAAAGGCTTTGAAGAAGAAAGAGGTACGCAAATTTAAAATAAAAGAAAGTTGATTTGAAAAGCATTACTATAGAAGAACATTTGAATAAAAAAAAAAGCAAAAGAGAGAAGGGACCTAGGTTTAACTACAATATGGATGATTCGATGCAATGTCCCGCACATATTCCCAAAGATGGGTCGCTTTATGATATTACCGCATCGTCATCATCTCCATATTCTACTGTTCCCATCCCTTAGAGGTTATTTAAGCGTGTGAATTGGTCACGAATGCTTATTGAATGCTATTACCCGTCCTGTCCTATAGATCCTAGAGGGAATTTAGGATCACTATTCCTATAAGGTTGGAACTAAGCCGAACCCTTAAGTTTAAAGGTTAAAATACTACGCGACATACAAAAACAGATAAGACTTTCTTATAAAGGAATCATATAAGACATGTAAAGGCTCAAATAATCCTCTATAAGAGAACACGTAATTAGCATGTCTCAAACACATGTAAGGTCTAAGGAAGAGAGAGAGAGAGTTTTAGAAGCTGGAGTGTTGACAAATATATTTTAAGATAGCAGCTGAAGAAAAGTTTTAAAAATAGGATTCGCATAGAAGGATTGGATGAAAACTTTTGGGAATCGAGAGAGGACGGAGGTGACAGTTTAGAAAATCGGAGGAAAAACCTTTAAAACACACTTGGAAATACATAACACATATGATAAACCAGTTTTCAGACAGGAGAGGTAAAAACAGATGTAAACGCTATTCAGAAATGTTAACGAGCATGTAAGTATATTAGTTCTGAACCATGGTTTTAAAACTGCAGAAAAGACAGTACTCAGACAAGTTTTAGTAAGTAGTGATCTAGTTTTGGACTAGGAAGAAGAGTAATTTAATGAAATATTTGCACATAAATGATTTAAAGCAAGGCATAAGTTTAGTGTAGAAAAAGCGGACTTTAGAGGCAAACAAGACCAGACGGTTTAAAAGAGGTGAATAGCTTAAGCAGGACTTAGGGAGATTAATATATTTGCTAAGGCTTGCCTAGGCGTTGTTTAATCATAAGATAAAGGTGGACATACACATCAGTTTTAAAAGGAAAATGTCAACCGGGTTTACATTTTTTTTGTTTAGCAAAATTAGTGAGGCATTCAACGGTTGAAAAGAGAGACCCTAAGTACATGATTTCTAATGCATATAAGTCCCTAAAACATGGTATCTAAATGAAAAGCATTAATTTTGTTATTAACTGATTGTATTTATAAAGATATCAAGCTGAATAATAAAAACCCCAAGAGCAGGATTTCTATATGTGAGACGCATGCCCTATGCATGGTTTCTATTACGTAAATAGGTAAATAAAACCTTATAACATGCTTTATACCCATACCTTTAATAATCATGCATAAACCTCCCCAATTTCACTATAATCCCCCATTGTTCTTTACAAATTATTACATCCAAGTAATTAAAAATACAACAGTGATAAAAATAAAATAAGAAGTTATTCTATAGAGAGCCTTCACCTAGGACCAAGCATCTCCAACCTCACTCCTTTTGAGTTTCACAGCCATTACCAAGCCTTGGGTGCGGCAAAGTTCGATGGCAATTCCCAAGCACCCAAAAAATGTCCCAATTAGACAAGTGCAAACATTGGAAGTGCCAGCCTTGTGCATTAGAGTTCCATGGGTGCTCCAGGCTCCCATGGAAGTGCTTACACTAGGGGGAAGATCCTATAATCTCTATGAATGAGATTGTAATTGAAAGAGTTGAGAACAGTCGAGAGATATATAAAGAAAACAGTTGAAAGAAGTGGAGAGTTTAAGAAAATAGTTGAAAAGTTGAGCCAGTTTTTAAAAAATAGTCGAAAGAGTTGAAAAAGTTCTTTTGAAATTATTTTTGACTGACCAGTTTTAGAAAAGCAGGGCATCACATAAACAGGGGGCAACAGGGGAAAGGGGGACAAATAAGCAAAGAAAGCTACAGATATACAGACTACATTCTGGAGGAAAATAATCAGACATGCTTGTAAGCCAAAGGTTCAATTTCTTACTGCACCAAATTCTAATACACTTAGCTTCAATCAGAGATTTTAAGTTAAACAAGTAGTCAAGCAGACATGGATGCATGGTAGTAATACACAGGGAAAGCTAAACATTCATTGAGACAGGGAGCAAATAAATTAAGTGCAAATAAGTAAAGGGAGCAGACAATATGTTGGGTAAAAGCAATCAGATATGGTTAAAAACAAGGGTTTAGTTCTTACCGTGCCAAACCCCCAAATATAATCAACCTCAGAGAGAGGTTTAGGGCTATTAAGTAGCAAAGCAGTAGTGCACATAGAAGAGGAACATGCATTGAGACAAGGGGAAGGGGGAAAAGGGAGAACATGCTAAGTTAAACTATTAGACTAACAACTGCATGCTAGTGGAAATAAGAGCAACTGAACCATAGGTAAAAGCACACAATAAATAATATGAATTTCAAAATTAAAAGGAGCATGTTGTTTTGGAGGCTATATCTTAAATAGGTGGCATACCAGTTGCAGGTAATAAGACACAATAGCAATGCAATAGTGCACACAGGGACAGTAAGGTGTGCAAAGAATGAGAGCAGCAGTGTGAGAAACAGTAGTATGAGAATAGCAACAGCAATATGAGAACAGCAACAACAATATCAGAACAGCAGCAGCAGCAGACCTAATGTAGACAAACAAATAGAACCCCATAATGTAAAGTAATCAACCTCAAGTTACTCAATCTTCGCTGTTAGCCGATTGAGTGTTCAAAGAAGAGAATGAGAGAGTATAGTAATATCAGAGAAAGAGAGAATTAGTTTTAGATTGTGAAAGCTGCGTGTGTTGTGTTTTTCAAAGAGAGAAGTAAGGAGTATTTATTGTACTAAAATGAGTAAACAAATAAGGTGTCAATCCCTATTTAAGGAACTGATATCAATCATAATCAAATAAGTATAGGGACTCCCCTTTCATTAAGGAATCATAGTTAAACGGTAATAAGCAATCCTTTTTTTAAAACGAAAAGAATCACAAAGTATGGCATCGTCACATAAGGAAACAAAATAGTATAAGGTATATAATGCAGACTAGATACATGAGACTTTAACCAGGGAAATATGTCACGCAAATAAGTAGACATACTTGTACACATATATAAGGAAAAGTACCATTTTAATTCTGGAAAATAATTTTCGAGATTGAAAACCTAGGAAACCAATTATTAATTGGGAAATGTATCCCACTGATTGAGGAAAATCAATACCAAACTGTAAAGAGAATACAAAATCACAATTTTAAAGCCGGTAATCATATCCTTAAAGAGATGGTAAGAGTCAGTATAAAATCACCATATAAACAACCAAAAACCTCAAGAGAATAAGAACAACATGGTATAGGAATGAAACATTAGTAACAAAAATCGAAGTAAAGGGCACGGAGCTCATAGAAGAAACCAAAAGAAACATGCAAATAGGCAAATACAGATACAAACATGTAGGGTTAGGGTTTTTTTATCAGATTTTAACAAAATACTTTAGGAGTAGTACTGAGAGCCAGGAATTAGTGCTAAAAGCAAGAAAGGTAAATTATTTTCGAAGGGGGTTAAGAAACCCTAGAAATTACAGTATGAAACCCAGGTTAACAAAGAAAACAAACAAACAAGTGAAATAAATAAACACAAACGAATACATAGCATTCAAAAAGAGTAGAAGAAACAATTTTGAAGAAGGGGTTAGAAAGCCTAATCTGGAAGAATGGTAATCATCGAAACTTTTTTAAATAATCGGAAAAGCTAAGTAGAAATAGAGTAGAAAACAAAAAATCAAACTAAGAGTTATTTTAAAAGAGTAGAGATTAAAGAGAAAAAATTAGGGTTTTCAAATAGATTAGGGAAACAAAGAACATGGCTGTGAAACTCGAATACAATGCCATAGAAGGCATCATCGTTCAAAGACCGCCGGAGAAAAGCCAGAAACAGACCCCAAATAGAGCTTCAGTAACCGTCTTCCATGGCGGACGCTGCTAGGCTTCAAGCTTGAGAGAGGAAACCACGATATAGGGACTCTATGGTTGCTGGAAGTCGAGAGAAGTGAGCTGGTATGGCGATGAAGGCCGTGAGAGAACCAGAAGGTTCTAGAGAGACGAAGGGTTAGAGAGTGTTTGGAAGTGAAAAAGGATACAAGGGCGGCAAATTGAGAGAGATGATTTAGGGTAAAGGGGGAGGGGTCATGGGTTTAATTAAGGTAAGGTCAATCGTGGACCATTGATCAAAATGATCAAAGACTACGATTTAAAATGGGGATCTGGGTGGGTTGGTCCAAATAGGTTTGGGTCGGGTGGTTTAGTAATCAGGTTGTGATTTTTGCGGGGAGGGGTGAATTTGGGTTAAAAATATGGCCAAAATTGAAAGGTTAAATGGCTATAATTTAAATATCCAAATTTCCCCTAATTTAATTTGTTAAAATAGAAAATGATTTTATAAAAATCCAATAAAAATACTGAGATAATAAAATATGTTCTGGAATTCATTAAAAATATTAGGAATAATTTTGTACATGAAATACTTATTAAATTGAGAAATAGGCTAAACTTACAATTTAATGCAATTTTAGTTTAAAAACACCTAATGGATTTGTAAAAATTCTATAAAATTTACATAAATTTTATGTTTATGTAGATGAGAGAATAAAATAATTTTTTTTTAAAATAACAAGATTTGATACTAAATTTTAGATTTTCTAGCACAAAATAAGTTGTAAATTGATTTAAAAAATACTAGAAAAAATACCAAAATTTTTGTGGATGCTTATATATGCATTCACAAGCTGTTTTGAGAATAGTTTTGGTACAAAAATACATAGAAAAAATTGGGTATCAACAATTTGGTGTCGGGCACTCAGCCCGTTTCTATTCCTCCCTATCGTATGGCTCCAGCAGAGTTAAAGGAGTTCAAGGAGTAGCTGTAGGAACTCCTATATAAGGGGTTCATTCGCTCGAATGTATCACCGTGGGGTGCACCAGTGTTATTTGTAAAGAAGAAGGATGGCACAATGAGAATGTGTATTGATTACAGACGGTTGAATAAAGTGAAAGTGAAGAACAAGTATCCACTACCTCGTATTGAGGATTTGTTTGACCAGCTTTAGGGGGCAAAGGTATTTTCGAAGATTGATCTCCGTTCAGTCTATCACCAGCTGAAGATTAGAGATTCTGATATTATGAAGACAACTTTTCGGTCTAGATATGGGCATTATGAGTTTCTGGTTATGTCATTTGGGCTGATTAATGCCCCAGCCGCATTCATGCACCTGAAGAATAGTGTATCTTGGCCATATCTGGATTCTTTTGTGGTCGTGTTTATTGATGATATACTGGTGTACTCACGTAGCCAGGAGGAGCACGCGCAACACTTGAGGGTGGTATTGCAGAGGTTGAGAGAGGAGAAGCTCTATGCGAAGTTCTCCAAGTGTGAGTTTTGGCTCAGTTCCGTGGCTTTTCTGGGACACGTGGTGTCCAGTGATGGTATTCAGATTGACCCAAATTGTCGAGGCAGTGCAGAGTTGGCCCAGACCGTCCTCAGCTATTGAGATTCGGAGCTTCCTCGGTTTGGCGGGTTATTACCGCAGGTTTGTCTAGGGTTTTTCATCTATTTCTTCACCTTTGACGAAGTTGACGCAGAAGAATGCACCATTTGTGTGGTCAGATGAGTGAGAGGAGAGCTTTAAAAAGCTTAAGTCAGTGTTGACTACAACTCCTGTGCTAGTGTTGCCATAAGCTTCAGGCTCTTATTCGGTATATTGTGATGCTTTGAGAGTTGGGATTGGGTGTGTTTTGATGCAGGAGGGTAGAGTTATTGCGTATGCTTCACGTCATCTTAAGCCTCATGAGAAGAACTACCTTGTTCATTATTTGGAGTTGGCTGCTATAGTTCATGCTTTGAAGATTTGGCGGCACTATCTATATGGCATGTCCTGTGAGGTGTTCACGGATCATCGCAGCCTTAAGCACTTGTTTAAGCAGAAAGACCTCAATTTGAGGCAGCAAAGGTGGCTTGAGTTACTCAAGGACTATGATATTACCATATTGTATTATCCGGGGAAGGCCAATGTAGTGGCTGATGCTTTGAGCCGGAAGGCGGTGAGTATGGGTAGCTTGGCGTACATTCCAGTTTGGGAAAGGCCCCTTGCAGTTGATGTTCAGGCCTTGGCTAATCGGATGGTGAGGTTGGATATTTCTGAGCCCAGTCGGGTGTTAGCTTACGTGGTTTCCCTGTCTTCTTTATATGATCGCATCAGGGAGCGCCAGTATGACGACCCACATTTGCTTGTCCTGAAAGACAGGGTCCAACGTGATTTTGCCAGAGACATGACTATTGGTTGTGATGGTGTGTTGCAGATGCGGAGATGGATTTGCGTGCCCAATGTGGATGGGCTCCGAGAGTTGATATTAGAGGAGGCCCACAACTCGCGGTATTCTATTCATCCGGGTGCCGTGAAGATGTACCAGTACTTGAGACAGGATTACTGGCGGAGAAGAATGAAAAAGAACATTGTGAGTTATGTGGCTAGGTGTCGAGAGTTGATATTAGAGGAGGCCCAAAACTCGCGTTATTCTATTCATCCGGGTGCCGCGAAGATGTACCAGTACTTGAGACAGGATTACTGGCGGAGAAGAATGAAAAAGGACATTGTGAGTTATGTGGCTAGGTGTCTCAACTGTCACCAGGTCAAGTATGAGCATCAGAGACCCGGTGGTGTACTTCAGCAGATCGATATTCCAGAGTGGAAATGGGAGAGGATTACTATGGACTTTGTGAGTGGTCTCCCTTGTACCTCGAGGAATTTTGATTCTATTTGGGTGATTGTTGATAGGCTGACCAAGTCTGCACACTTCATTCCGGTGTGTACCACCTATTCTTCGGAGCGTCTGGCAGAGATTTTCATCTGTGAGATTGTGCGGTTGCATGGGGTCCGAGTTTCTATTGTCTCAGACAGGGGTACTCAGTTTTCTTCCTAGTTCTGGAAGACTTTTCATCGAGAGCTGGGCACTCAGATTGAGATGATCACAGATTTTCATCCTCAGATGGACGGACAGTCCGAGCGTACTATTCAGATATTGCAGTACATGTTGCGTGCATGTGCTATTGATTTCGGAGGTTCTTGGGCTGAGTTCTTGCCGCTTGCAAAGTTTGCTTATAACAATAGTTATCAGTCCAGCATTCAGTCGGCGCCGTATGAGGCTTTATATGGGAGACGGTGTAGGTCTCCAGTTGGTCCGTTTGAGCCCGGCAAGGCTAGATTATTGGAGACAGAGTTAGTTCAGGATGCCTTAGAGAAAGTGAAAGTCATTCAGGAGAGACTTCGTACGGCTCAGTCACGTCAGAAGAGTTATGCAGACTGGAAGGTTTAGGATGTATCTTATATGGTGGGCGAGAAGGTGTTGTTGAAGGTTTCTCCTATGAAGGGCGTGATGAAGTTTGGTAAGAAAGGGAAGCCCAGTCCGTGGTTCATTGGACCTTTTGAGATACTCAGGAGAATTCGGGAGGTGACCTATATTGCTTGCTTTGCCACCCAGCTTGTCGGGGGTTCACCCGGTGTTCCATGTTTCTATGCTCAGGAAGTATGTTTGGGACCCGTCTCATGTATTAGACTTCAGCATGATCCAGTTGGATGAGGACTTGACCTATGATGTTGAGCCAGTGGCTATTTTGGGTCGACATGTTCGAAAGTTGAGATCAAAAGACATTGCTTCGGTGAAGGTGCAGTGGAGAGGTCAGCCCGTGGAGGAGGCCACTTGGGAGACCGAGCAGGAGATGCGGAGCAGATATCCTCGCTTGTTTGAGGCTCCAGGTATGTTTCTTGACCCGCTCGAGGACGAGCATTTGTTTTAGTTGGGGAGGATGTGACGAACCAACCCGTGGTCTTTTGTATTTCAGCCCCGTTATCTCTATTTTATGCTTCCTCTTGTGTTGATGTATGTGTTTGGTGAGTTTGAAGTGTGTTGGGTTTAATTTGGTTAAAAACGAGAACAATAGTCTCTTTAAGGAAAGCTTAAGTCTAAAAAGTCAACAGGACATTGACTTGTGAGTTATAGGGTTCGAAACGGGTTTTCGACGATTCGACTAGTTTTGGATGGTGATTTATGACTTGGGAGCGAAATCGAAATTTAATTTGGAGGTCCAGTGTAGAATTAGGCTTGAATTGGCTAAGTTTGAATTTTAGGCGAATTCCGGTTAATATGTAATATTTTGATCCGGAGGTCGGAATGGAATTTCGAGAGTTGCAGTAGCCCCGTTAGGTGATTTTGGATATGTCTGCAAAATTTCAGGTCATTCGGATGCCGTTTGGTCGGGTTTTGATTGAAGGTTGGTTTTGGAAGTTCATGTTTAGCTTAGAGTTGAATATGAGGATTTTGGTGATTTTTGGTGTTTACGCTAGTAACTTTATGACCCCGAGCAAGATTGAATGAGGTAATAAGTCGTGTTGGTGCTTTTTGTTGAGGTCCGGGGGGCCTCGGGGTGATTTCGGATGGCTAATGGAAGGATTTTAGTTTTGAAAAGTTGCAAAATTTAAGCACACCAGTTGCATGCAAAATTGCTCTATGCGATTGTAGGTATGGCATTGAGATCGCATAGGAGGGTGGTCAGGGGCCCAGTAATTTGTTCAATGCAACCGCGTAGTTGGAGATACGATCGCGTAGGTTGAAGTCATTGTTCTCTGCAATTGCGTGGGAAGGACCGCGTTCGCGTAAAGATAGGAGGCAGACTAATGCGATCGCGTGGAGCTGGGTGCGATCGCATAAGGGTAAATTTGGGAGCTTTTGTTTTGTTCTCTGCGATCGCAAGCTTGGGGCTGCGATCGCGTATAAGGAATCGCTGGACAGTTAAGGTTTTTATAAAAATTTCATCTGCGAACTATTTCATATTTCCTCCATTGTTTCACCACCTTGAGAGATTGTTGATAGATTTTGAAGGGGATTTAGACGGGAGGTATTGGAGGTAAGTCTCGTGGTCATAATACGTCATATAATTGAAGAATCATCCATTAATTCTCTGAAATTGGGCATAAAAATTGAAGAACTAGGGCTGAAATTTCAAATGAAAATTTGAGGATTTGGAGGAGCTTTTGGACTCCGATTTTCATGAACTTTATATGTGTGACTCGTGGCGAGATGAGGATTTTGATAATGTGAATTATGTAATTTTTCGAGAAGTAAGCCCGGGGCTCGGGTTTTGCCAACTTCGTGTTTTTGGGTATTTTTTGGGTCCTTTCTATTGGGTTATGTCCTATTAGCCTATTTTGACATATTCCTTGTGGTTTTAGTAATATTCTACACTCGAGGAGGTCGATTCGCGAGGAAAGCACAAGGCGAGCTAGGATTTTAGCCAGTTTGAGGTGAGTAATGGTTATGAATGACATACTAAGGGTTTGAAAGCCCGTATTTGCACTATGCGGTGCTATGTTGAGATGAGACACGCGTCTTGTGATGAGCGTGGTAATGTATCTACATGGGACTCGGACTTGGTCCATCCCGATTGATGACTTACTGTACTTCTTGACTGAGACTGAGCTTGTGCTCGAATAATTTGGCTAGTTGCCATGTTTGGGGCCTTGTGCCAATCAGTAGAACTCCTAGGGAGCATGTTGAGCTGTTTGACCTCACTTTACCTATTGGACTCATATCATCCATCCTGATTTTGTCAGTAAATCATGAAATACACCGTACTTTGTAACTTGCCCTCAAAATGAGCAATACCTAGGGTTGAATACCCTGTCTTAGCTGAGTGGGCCCGAGAGGCCAAGTCTATATTGACTGATAGGGGTTGAGGACCCTGTAGTGAGGCTATTGATACATATACATATATATCGGGCCGGGATGCACGCCGCAGCAGTATATAGATATACATGTATTAGATCGGACTGCACGCCACAGTACTATATTACATGGATCGGACCGCACACCGCAGTAGTATATTATATGGATCAGACTGCACGTCGCAGTGATATATGGATCGGACTGCACACCGCAGTATTTTAGCGCTTGGGCTGAAGGAGCCCCTCCGGAGTCTGTACAGACCCCCAGTGAGCGCAGCCGTCTATATCTATTGGATCGGGCTGCGCGCCACAACATTATATATATTATATTGGATTGAGCTGCGTGCCGCAGTAGTATATATATATCTGGTGTTGGATCGGGCTATGCGCCGCAGCAGTGTTAGTAATTGGTTGGACGGAAAGGAAAGAATTCATCAGATTCCCCTCCCTATTTGGTACATATTTACTGTTCTTGCTGTGGAATATAGAACTGTATAGTATTTTTACCGGATTTCTTATACTCAATTATTATTTATTGCTATTACTCACTGAGTTGGAAGTACTCACTTTACTCCCTGCACTTTGTATGTAAATACAGGGAGCCCAGTGGCTTAGCTGTGTTTATTTGTTGTGGCTTAGATCAGTTCCGGAGTTATCAAGGTAGTTGTTGGCGTCCGCAGAACCTGATGTCTCCTCTTATCTATCTTTTGCTTCTATGTCTAGACTTTACTATGTTTAGAATATTGTTCAGTGTAATTAGAGGCTCAAACTTGTGATGCCGGATCTTTTGGGTTGTTATAACTGTTGAATATGTTTTCCGCAATACTCCTATGGTTATTAAACTGAGATTTTATCTTAAAATTGGTAATTTAGTACTTGTTTTGGCTGGGATTGATTATATGGTCGGACTTGCCTTACAAGGAGTTTGGCGCCATCACGACCGAGTTTTGGGTCATGACAATAAATTTCATGTCTTTTTCCACCAAGTTGGAATATATAATCATCTATGTCATACTCAATTTCAAAAGAAAGCAAATTACTCTTTCACTTGAACTTAAATATTACAATTAATGACTAATATGCATTAGAATATCATCATCCACAAAAATAATAAAGTCACCAACATAAGAAATAAGAGTATAGTTCATTACCTCCAAAAATACTTTAGATATTCTAGACAGTCCAAGAATGCGAATAAACCAATTACACATAGAATATTTGGACTTATTTACCAATGGAACATCATCACATTGTATTCTTTTATGCAATTGCTCCAACTTAGAAATGCTTTTAGGCAACTCCATGCCATAAACATGTAAATAAGGATTAAAATATTCAAAAGGTTCAATAATAAAGAATTTAACCAAACTTTTATCTTCCACCATCCAACAAGAATTTATTTCGTCAAATTCATGTTTGAATCCAATCGGATCCTTTGCCACCATATCTTGTGCCTTACCTACCCTTTCAAAAGGTCTTTCAACATTTGGCTGCATAAAATTACAAGAACTAAAATAAGAAAGAGTTAATAGGTTAGGAAGTAAAGAAAGTATTTTCTTGCTTACACTCTCTTTGGCTTTTATTAAACGACTAAACGTTTTCTCACTCCTAGCCTCTTTTCTCTCACCAAAACCCTCTTGTTTCTCTATCTCATGGTCTTCTCTCTTTTCTTTTCTCTCAAGCTCACTCTTTTCCTCACTTGACATATATTCCTCTCTCTTCACTCAACACAACCTCTCTCTTTTCCTCTCTTAGGACATTAACATGCACTTACACTTTTTATTGGATTCTAATTTGTTCTTGCCCTTATTTTTATAGACTTTAGGAGTAGGTTTATACTCAAATTTCGGCCATGGTTTCTTCGGAGTAGTATTTCGTGGGCTTCTCCATGAATTGTTTTCTCCTTTTATATTGCCTTTCTACATTTATATCCAATTCAAATAATTCATTTAAATTTATATATTGTTATAATTTTACTATATTAACTATTTCCTTATTTAAACCATTCAAAATTTTTGCCATTGTAGCATTCGCTTCCTCCATATATACAATTAGCTTGGATCATAGCCCTATTCCTAGCCTTAAAGTATTCATCCACATACACAAACCCTTGCTTCAAAGTTTTAAGATGGTGTAGCTCTCTTTAAGAATATGATGGCACAAATCTCTTCCTCTTTATCATCTTCATCCCAGCCCAAATAGTATGCTTTTCCTTCTTGCAATCTGAAGCTAGTAAGTTTTTTTCACCAACAACAACACAGTTAGAAAACTCAACACCAACAAGTTTAACTTCCTTACCCTCAAAATAATTGTGACAGTCAAAGATGGCTTCAACTTTTCTCTCCCAATTAAGAAACAAGTTTGGATCTCTTGTTCCCTTGAAAGACGCCATCTTCATCTTAATACTACTTATACTATCATCTTCTTTTCTACCTTTTTGTCCTATCCTCTATCTTACTACCATATCAATACCATTATTAAAATCATATATAGGATTTTTTGATTTACAATAGGAGAAGGGGGTATATTTCTCCTAGCTTCGGGTCTAACATTATTTCTCCTCCTAAGTTCAACTATTATAATAATTTGCTCAAATATTAGCCTTCATTTCTTGGAATTGCAAAATTAACCTTTTGAATTGTTAGTTCATAGCTTACAAGGTGATATCATTCCTTGCTTTGATTTCGTGTAAAGATCGGGGGGGGGGGTCATTTCATGTGTTACCACAATGTTTCTCCCATTTCTACTTCTTATTATCTTATTCAGTGGTATTATGTGTTATCGGATTGGTGGCTCGGGTTTGGAAAGGTTTTGGTAATGTTTGAGACATTTAGTCTCTTTTGAGTAAGATTAACTTGGAAAAGTCAACTGAATGTTGGATGTTGACTTATGTGAAAAGGCTAGAATGTGAATTCTGATGGTTCAGATCACTTTGAGAGATAATTTGGGACCTAGGAGTGTAATTAGAACGTGTTTTGGAGGTCCGTAGTAGATTTAGGCTTGAATTGGAGAAATTGGAATTTTGGCGTTTTCCGGTTAATAGGTGCGATTTTGATACAAGGATTAGAATGAGATTTCGAAAGTTGCAATAGGCCTGTTCTATTATTTGGGATGTGTGTGCAAAATTTCAGGCCATTCGAATGAGTTTTGATAGACTTTTTGATCGAAAGCATAATTCCAAAGATTTTTGGAACCTTAGGCTTAAATCTATTATGTTTTGGTTCATTCGATGTTATTTGAGGTGCTTTAAAGTTTGCTATAAGTTTGAATAGTGGTATATGACTTGTTTGTGATTTTGTTTGAGGTCTCGGGGATCCTCGAGGTGATTTATGATGGTTGACGGAAGATTTGAGTATGGATTTGGCAGCTGAAGATTTCCCATTGTTGTCATAACTGCACCTGTGGCTAGGGGACTGCAGGTGCGGGCTCACATAATCGCCCAGATGGTCACAGATACGGAATTGGCCATGTGGCGCAGGGACCACAGAAGTGGCTGCTCGATCGCACCAGCAGTGGCGCAGGTGCAACTTTTTTATCGCAGATGCGGAAATTGGCGCATTAGTGAAAAGTGGAGATGCGATTGTTTGGATTGCAAGAGCGAAAATAAGACCACATGTGTGAAAAGCCCGGGTCAGAAAGCCTAAAAGATTTCCTTCGAGATTTTTGAGTTATTCTTCACTATTTTCATGCGGGTTTGAGCATGAGGGAGCTTTGTTTTTTTTTGGCAATCCATTAGGCAAGCGCCTACGGCTTGAATTTATTAATAATTCAAAAAAAAAATTACAACAATTAGAAAAAGTAAAAAGAAGGGGTAGCACCGGTGTTGTTACCCATATAACACAACTAGGGTAAACCTTATCCTACTAAACCTTGAGGGAGCTATTTGAAGAAGTATTTCAAGGGGATTTCATAGAGGTAAGGTTTTTGGATCCTAATCTCATTTTTATGGTATTATTTTTGGCTTGAAATTAATGGAAACTATGGGTTAGAAATTAGAAATTAGGGCTTGAGATTGGAGGCCTTTGAGTAAGGGTTTGAGGGGTCATTTGTGGTTGGATTGATACTTTTTATATGGATGAACTCGTGGGGGGATAAGGAGTTTATTGATGTAATTTTTATCGGATTCCGAGATGTGGGTCCGAGGGTCGGGTTTTACTTAATTTCAAGATTTATGTTGTAATTTGATTATTTTCCCATGGGCTTCATACCCTTGGCATATTTTGACGTCATGATTCTAATTTTGGATAGATTCGACGCGAGTTGAGGCCGATTCAAGGGGAAAAGGCATTGCGGGCTAGAGTTTGGACCGGATTTAGGTGAGTAATGATTGTAAATATTGTTCTGAGGGTATGAAACCCCAAATTTCACTTTCTTGTGCTATTTCGAGGTGACGCACAGGCTAGACGATGAGTGTGGGGTCGTGCACTATTGGTGAATGTGACTTAGTCCATCCCGAATGACTATTTTACTGCGTATTTGATTGAAAATTGTTTGCTATCATTATGTTTTGGGCTGAATGTCATATTTGGGCCCCGTACCAACTGATTTGGACTCTTAGAGAATTTTCACTACTATTCCTCACTGTTTTGACTTTAAATTTGTACCTAGTCATGCTAGGTTTTTCATAATTTAGCCACGTTTATTCGGTTTTGACATCTTAAATGATATTTTAAGTTGAGTATCATATTTTACTATGCCCGAGTAGCATTAGATATTTCTGACTGAGTAGAGCCGAGAGGCTGTGTTGTGAGGTTAGTATAGGATCGGGCTACGTGTCACAACGATTTGTGCCGATTCATAATTATGAGGCTGAGGGCTTAAATTGTACGCCATAAGGTATCTTTATATGAGGCTAAGAGCCTATTTGATTATTCCACGAGATGCCTTGATATTGCGCTTGAGCCGTAAAGGGCTCTTAGAGTCTGTACGCCCCCAGTAAATGCGGGTACCCAATGTGAGATATAATATAGCCCAAGGGGTTGATGTTGTTCCATGTTATTGTGTGAGGGCTGATACGAGTGATTGTGGGATATCCTGAGGGGTTGATTCTGTTGGTAAATTGCCCGAGGGATTGGTTTTATGTGTTTATATTTTCTTACTGCTTTTCATTCACTCGTTTAGATGTTAAGAGATTTTTTAAAGAAGCTTATACTGAACTAAGGTGTTTTTATAAGGTTTCACTATTTTATTGCATTGTATTGGTTTTACACTGACTCTTTGTAGTGGTTGTGTTTTACGTATTTTCTTATTGCTCAGTTTCCTTTACTTTTATTACTCACTTAGTTGGCATACTCTCATTACTCCCTGTACCCTGTGTGCATATTCAAGAGCCTTGGTTCTCGCTAGCGAGTGCTGATTGTATCCAACATGCGATTCAAAGTTCACTAGGTAGTTGATCGGTGTTCCCATCCCAATGCTTCTCCCTTTTATCTTATTTTCATTTGTATTAACTCTATAATAGACTATGTATTCATTTTCATACTCTTAGACAGATGTTTAAATTCTCATGACTGGTGACACCCCGATGTCGGGCTGTGTTGTTTCTGCAAATTGTTCTATTTCACTTTTATGTTGGGATTATTAGTATGTTAATGACTTAAATTGAATTATTATAACTGTTTAAATGAATTGGGGGGTTTGTGTTGGCTAGCCTTATTTCACGATAGGCGCCATCACGACTGGTTCCGAATTTAGGGTCGTGATATTTCGGTTTCTTGAAGAGCCCTTGTTTTTTCATCACTATATGTAGGAGACATCTTAACAAAATAATTAAAAGCAATATATATGTCTCAAATTTGAATTTTTCCGTCTAAGGCTCTCAACTTTCTTGCTTTTTTCCACTCAAAGAAACTATTTGACGTTAATCTTTAGATTTGTTAATAAAATTTACTACTCAAAATCCTTAGTGATAAGAATATGGAGTTACAAAAAAAAAAAAGTGAAAGACCAAACTTAAGAATAATAGGAATTGGTTAGTTAGAAAAAAAAGGGAAAGAATCAAAGAAACCCAAACCCGCAAGAATAAGGAAATAATTTACCTTAATCTTCAAGAATTAGGATCCCGTCTTCTTGATTTCTTTTTTGACTTGAAAACTAAATAATACTTTAATTCTAAAAATAATAATGAGCAATTATTTGTTTATTTGTTTTACTCAACCACCTCCCATGAATATCAAGATTGAAAACTTGATTAGCCTATGCTCTGATACCACTTGATAACAACACATAATGGCCCAAGAATTACTAAAGATAAATACAAAAAAACTTGCAGAAGCTAAAATAAAGTAGATAAACGTAAAAGAAGACAAAAATTAAATATAGATTGAATTTTTAAAACGTCTATTCTTGAAGTTGAATTCTAACAGCAATAATTAGCTAACGAAGAAGTAATCGCCTTTGGTAAAAACTAAAAAATAAGAAAAAGATTGTGAAACATGACCCATTAGAATATCAAGAATAATAATAAATCTAAAACTATCACATTTCTGAATACCTTGAAGTGATCTAAGATTTCGAGAAATTTATCTTACCACCATAAGTTGAGTCTTGAAGGTTGAAGAATAAATCCAAGAGTGGTCACACACAAGACTGCAAAAAAAAAAACCTCACAATATTTGATAATAGTCTGTAATAATTTAATTCTAAAAATAAAAAAGATACCCATTTATATAGGTAAGGTGTCGCGAAATTGAGACTAAAAAATAATAAAATAAAGTCCTAAACTACTTTGGACAACAATTCCAACTACCTTGAAAAGTAACTCCAACAATCTTAGAAAAAGAAAAACGTGATCTTAACTACCTAGGAAAATAATAAATCTAGGACCAATATGGAAATACGTTAAAACCAATGTAGAATAGGATCTTGAAAGTCCCAAATCAATCTTGAATAATATTTTCAATTCTTGAAGGCAACTTGCACTCAACTTCTAGGACACCTATTGAAGCTTTCTTGGGAAGCAAGTAACTCTTTTTATGTTATAAAAATGTGGCTTCATGTAGGATATATTGACTTGCAAGTTTGGACACATATTAGGTTCCAAATGGGTCCAAAATTTGATTAGGACATTATTCAAAGGATGTCTCTTGGGATTTAATCATCCTCTTCTTGGACATAAATTTGGGCCATAAAATAATTATAACATCTAGCCAATTCATATCCTTTATCATTGAGCTATTCTTCCCAGTTAACAACTTTTTTCTTTGCATTTGAAGTCAAATGGCCTTGTTATACAATTCTTTAGCTTTAGATATTATTAAAAGTTCTCTTTGAGATTTCAAAGCTTCACTCATGTCCTTGAATAGAGTTGAGCTTCCTAGGATACTATAAAAACCCATTGTAAAGCATCAAATCTCAACTGAAATTGCTATACATTATTCGATTTGATTCTCTGCCTAATTTTCTGTATCAATTTTCCACTTCTTAGGAAAAGAACTCGTCCTTAAAGGACAGTTATATTAAAAGTCTTGAAACTTTTCAACGCGTCCAGTAAATCGACACATATGTGTTATCATTAATTTTCTGTAGGATGTGATAAAGACTCTACTTCTTTGGTTGCAGCTTGTTATATGTGTCAACTACAAACATTTTATTTCACAAAAATACCATAATATCTCTCCTTTTTCAAAGGTCAGTAGCCGATGGTGTTTATCAACAACTGCCTTGTACTTAGAATTAGTCCCTTTGAATTTTTGCTCGACTTCTCTTGAATATCATGTACTTGTTTGGCCATATGAGTTGAAGTTATGCTCAATCCTGGAACCTGTGGAAGTTTAAGCAAGTCTAAGACATAACGTGGGCGTTGGACATAAATAATAGAAAATACTGACCTCCCAGTTGCAATGTGAACATTGCCTTTTGTAGGCAAATCATCTTAGAATAATACAAAATTTCATTATTTAGGCTTATCTTCACATATGTTGTGAATCAGTTGCTCAAAGTTTGATTAAGAACTTCGGTATGACCATCTGTCTGTGGGTGAGCAATAATGATAAACTTTATTGATGTGTCAAATATTTTTCATCTTTGTAGGAAAACAATCTCTTTAAAAAATAACCTAGTGACAATTAAAACATTTGTGGTCTTTTTGTACGGAAAAGAATAGGACATTTCTGAGAAATGATCCACCATAACAAAATAGAATACATACCTCACTGCGTCAGGGGTAATCCAAGTACAAAGTACATGGTTTAATCCTCACAAACATGTAAAAGAATGTAAAGGCCAGTATTTTGAGTTTGACCTTTTGTGGTCGAACATATATAACGTATTTTTACCAATTTACAGATATTTAGCTTTAGTTGAGGCCAATAATATATTTCTCTACTACAACAATTGTCTTGTCTCTTCTCAGGTGTCCAACTAAGCTTTCGCCATGTAAATCTCCAATAACCTTCTCACGCAAAAATGTGCAAGGAAGCTAAGCTTGTTACCTTTCATAAGGAACCCTTCATAGATGTGGAAATCACCAACAACTTGCTTAAGCTGGCATTTTCCCTATATTTCTCCAAGATCCTCGTCATTCTTGTAATTATTTTTCACAATCAAAGCCAATGATCGCAAACCTGAGCATTGTCATCAACGCCACTCGTCGTCTTAAAGCATCAGTAACTTTGTATCTACTCCTAACTTATGTCAAAGTCGATAAGGAAACTTTTTCAGAAAAGTGATGTATCTCGCATGCATGTCTTAACTATTCTTCTCTGGCTGCCAAGGTATTGTTCACGTAACGATCCGATCGGTCGTTTTGAGTACCAATGCTCTGTTCAGAAGTCGGTGGCCGTGAATATCTTCATTTCGGGTATTATGACTTGTTCGCATGGTCGAAATCTAAATTCAAAGGAGATCGGAGTTAAATTTAAATGAAAATTCTCATTTCAGAAACTTTAAGTTGAAAGAATGAACTATAATTGGATTTCTGAGTAAACGACCTCGGAATCAGGAACTGAAGAGTCTAGCAGGTTCGTATAATGATATCGGACTTGGGCGTATGCACAGTTCGGGTCTTAGATAACCCGGGAGCGCTTTGGCACCTATTATGGAAGTTAGCATTTTGGAAGAAATTTCATAAGTTTGGGTTGAAGCGCATTTCAGCGTTATCGATGTCCGTTTGGAATTCCGAGACTGGGAGTACCTTCGTATGGTGATTCTGTAGTTGGGAGCGCAATCGGAAGTGAATTCGGCAGTCCGTAGGCCATTTTGAAGCCATTTGGCTAAATATAGCAATTTTAAGGTTTTGAAGAGTTTGACCAGGGGTTGACTTTTTGATATCGGGGTCGGAATCAAATTCTGAAAGTTGGAATAGGTCCGTAATGTTGAATATGACTTGCGTGCAAGATTTGAGGTCAATCGAACGTGATTTGATAGGTTTAAATATCGGAAGTAGAAGTTAGAAAGTTCCAAGTTCATAAAGTTTAGATTGGAGGTCGTTCAATGATTTTTGTCGTTGTTTGATGTGACTTGAGGCCTCGAGTAGGTCCGTAATGTGTTTTGGGATTGGTTGGGGTCACAGGGGCCTCGGGTGAATTCCGGATGGTCAACGGATCGAAAATGGGATGTTTGGAAATAGCTAAGCAGCTGGTACCTGGTATTTCCGCTTCTGCGAAAATAGGACCGCAGAAGCGGCCCCGCAGAAGCACAGGAGAAGCCGGAGAAGCATACAAGAGTGGGGACGGCCAGGACCGCAGATGCGGCTAAGGCTCTGCAGAAGCGGAACCGCATCTGCGGTGGATAGATCTCAGAAATGGAAGTGGATGTTTGCCTAGGAACCGCAGAAGAGAATTTTGTTCCGCAGAAGCGAACTCGCTTTTGTGATGGGAAGACCACAGAAGCGGTTGGTCGGGTGAGTTGAGGGACCGCAGAAGCGGCCAAGATTTCCACAAAAGCGGGATTGCAGGAGCGGTCCCTGGACCGCAGAAGCGGAAAACGCTGGGCAGAATGTTTTAAATTCGGGGTTGAGTCCATTTCACTCATTTTTCTTCACCTCTTAGACCATTTTTGGAGAGCTTCAAGGAGGGATTTCGTCATAAATGTTAAGGTAATATACTCCTACCTATTCCCAAGTTATATACAAGATTATACCATGGATTTTAGTATATAAATTGGTATAAAATTGAGGGTTAGAGCAAGACCTAGAAAACTAGATTTCTTGGATTTGTCCACAAATTTGGATATGGAATTGAGAGAAAATCGTATATTTGAGTTCCTAAGGTCATGGGTAACTTTATGTTCAAGAAATTTCAAATTTCGGGTACGTGGGCCCGAGGGCATTTTGGCCATTTCACAAACGGAGTTGGGAAATTATGTAATTTGAATTGTTAGCAAGTATTTGAGTATATTCTCATTAGTTTGCCGTTGTTTGGCTAGTTTTGGAGCTTTGCGCGCTAGTTCGAGCTTTCGAAAAGATGTGAAGCGCCGGTTATGAGTCTTCGGAGCGAGGGTGAGTCTCCTTTTTAATCATGTGAGGGGAAATTACCCCATAGGTGAATTAAATTGATTATGTGCTCCTATTTGTGGGGGCTACGTACGTACGAGGTGACGAGAGTCCGTACGTAGCTACTATTATGCTATTGTACGGGTAGTCTAGGACCAAAAAACATGCTATGCTTGAATCATTTGTAAATCACTCATGGCTTGAAATGCTTTATCATATTAAATTAATAAGCGGATTTCTAAAAAAAGTGACTAAAGCTATGTTTTTCTCAAATTATTAAAATGGAATGGACCTTATTTGGATATTCGCTCTACGCTGACTGTTTGACTGATTATCTGTCTGCGTGTGTTTACATTTTTGTTGGAACGGGTCGATTGCCTCGATGAAATGGATGCATCATAGTACGGGCAGCTCGACCCTTGGAAGTGCACAAATCTACATTTATGTTGTAGCGGGACGTCGCCTCGGCATGATTTGCGCATGTTTGTGCTGTTATCTTGAACTCATTTGAGTTGTTTTATGCCACATTATGGCTCGAGATCATTTATTTAATAATAACAAGAAAACTAGGGAAATTTTCCATGAAAGAATTGTATGATTACTTGTTTTCCCATATCTAGATTAGAATTCTTTTTATAAAACAAATTCACTACTTGGATATATTTTTAAGGATAAATAGTCATTGGACTGCTAGTGAGTGTCAAGATTGACCATCTCGTCTCTACTCCTTCGGGATTAGGCTGGACACTCATTGGGTACACGTTATTTTTGTACTCATACTACACTTGCTGTGCATTTTGTTGCACATGTATATGTGATTTTAGTAGTCTACCGGACGTAGCAGCACGGATGATTCTGGGGACTAGAGAGCTGCATCATTCGAGACGGTCGCAGCTAGGGTAGTCCCTTTCCAGTACTGTATTTATTTTCCGTCCACTGTATTTCGGACAGATGATGTATTTTTATTTTTCTCTTCTCAGTAGTTGCTCATGCACTTGTGACTCCGGGTTCTGGGATGGTTTGAAATATTGTATTAATTGCTTAACTTTAAAGGAAAATTGGCTTGAAAATGACATTCTTAGAATTTCTAAATATGAAAGAAAAATCATATTTTTTTTAAAAAGTGTTAAAATGAGGTTTGATTAAGTAATCTGGTTGGCTTGCCTGATAGCAATGTCCGACGCCATTACAACCCTTAGTGGATTTTTGGGTCGTGATAGTATAGACCGATGATCAACATAGAGAACAAACGTTTTATCAATAAGATAATTTTACCAGTGCTTTAGTGCCCGTGTAGCCGCATAAAACTCCATGTCATAAGTAAACCACTTCTGTCGCGTGCTATTCAATTTCTCACTGAAAAAAGCTACTGACCACTTTTTTTGTGATAACACCGCTCCAATTCCTACTCCACTTGCATCACACTTCACTTCAAAAACTTTGTCAAAACTCCACATAGCTTAGATTGGATCGGTAGTTAGCTTCTCCTTGATAATATTGAAAGTTCTGCCAGCATTTTTATTCCACTTAAATTTTTTTTCTTCAAGAGATCAGTAATGGGAGCCATGATTTTACTGAAAATGATGAATAAATTGACCATACAAGGTTGCCAACCCATGAAGACTACGCAGTTCACTTATTGTTTTGGTGAACTAACTGTTTTGGGTATTAGCCACTCCTTAATAGCACACACCTTTTCTTCGTCCACTCGAATGCAATCAGTAACTTTTGAAGTCATAAAGCTGCACTTCCTGACCTTGATATGGAGCTTCTTTATCTGTAAAACTACCAATGCCTCTCTTAGGTACAAGATGTGATGTTTCCAAGTTCGACTATGAATTAGGATATCATCAAAATATACTATTTGGAGTGTTAGTTAAGACAAAATGCATGACTAAGCACTCATACAATCCATCACACATCTTAAAAGTTATTTTCCACTCTTCTCCTGATCGAACTCCAATATGATGGTACCTACTGCATAAGCCAATCTTCGAAAATAATGTTGAGCCATCTAATTGGTCCAATATGTCATCCAATCGAGAAATTGGAAACTTATACCCCACAATGATATTGTTAATTATCATACTGTCTACACACATTCTCCAATGCCTATCTTTCTTCTGTGTAAGTAAGGATGGTACTGCATAAGGGCTCATGTTATCTTGTATATGCCCTTTTCTTTAATAACTCTTTAACTTGGCTTCTTAAAATCTCATTCATCTTACGACTTATCCAGTAGTATGGTAAGTTTGGTAAACTTATCTTGGGTTTGAGATCTATGTGGTGCTGAATATCTCGTGTAGGTGGCAACTCCGCAAGCAGCTCTTCGGGCATAACATCCTTGAACTCCTCTAACAACAACCTCATATTTTCGGGAACTGGTTTCTCTGGTAGATCCTTTGTTGTAACCATAGGCGGAGCCAGGATTTCAAGTTTATGGGTTCGAAATTCTAATTGTTTTAAGATACTGAGTTCTAAACTAATAAATTATATACATTCTTAAAACAAATACAGGGTTCGAACCAAAGCTATTGGGTTCGGCCGAACCCAGTTACGGCACTCTAGCTCCGCTCCTGGTTGTAACTAGAACGTCCTTTACCATTAGGATATGAACTACTTGAGCATCATTACAAGCAGCTTCAAACTCTTTCTCTGAGTGGGTAAGTGTCATGAAGGACTTGTCCTTCACTTTGGATTCTTTGGGATCCCTCTTATTCATGGGCACCAAGGTTATCCATACTCCATTTGCTTCTAATTTGCTTATGTTCTTTTGTCCAAAATGAGAGAATCTTTGTCACACTGTCAAAACAAAATAATAGATGACATGCGTCAATGTCTACTACATCATAGTACACTTCATCTTTGTACCTCCCAATTGAGAAGGGAACTCTACATCTTTATATTACATTGATATTTCCCACGTTTTTTTATCCAGCCAATGCCGTAAGGTTTTGGATATTTCTCTACGAGTAATTGGAGCTTCTCAACAATATAATACTCTTTTCGATGATATTCTCTTCATTACCACTTCGATCAAATAAATGCGAAACCAATTAATAATAAGTTAACATGGTGAATCTCAGTTGAACTTAATAAATTCTAAACTAAATAAATCAAAATTATTGCATAATGAGTAGAGTTAAGGGGTATTAAATAGTGATCTTAAAATGTTATGATTGACAAAATATATAATATCATAAATATAATAAATGTAAGAAACGACAAGGGTTATAATATAAAGGAATTATCACCCGATGATTGTAAGATTGAGTGTTTCCTTTCTCAGACGGCGATGTAAAAAAGCAGAAGGGCAAGGAGTATATGGAATCTTGAGATTTATGGATAAAGATTGAACAACATGTGCTTGAATAAATGAATGAGATAACTCTTTCGTATATTCTTCTCTGAACTTTTACAATGTGTTCTAGTTCCAAAAAAGGCACATCCTTTTTTGTTCGTTATCACTTCCTATTTATAAGTTATATTCCCCAAAGCCCTAAAAAGTATAGAGTAAAGAATACCTAAAGGAATATTCTTTATGTCCATTTCTGAACCTAAGTTACTGTTACTGTCCTGTCTCGGCTGCCCGCTTCTAGCATCGGCCTTTATGAGGACGACCTTCAGTTAGGGCTGTTGATTCAGATCGGATATCCGAAATCCGAATCGATCCATTCAATTTTGGATTTCTGATTTCAAATTAGATCGGATTTTGGATTGTGTTTATTAGCATTTCAAATTTCGGATCGGATTCGGATTGGTATATTTTAATCCAATCCAATCTGAAAATCAAAATTATTATGCCATGTATAAATACCACACTTTAATTTCGGATAGTCAGTACTTCCTTTACATCTTCCTCCAAGCAATTACCTTTACAATTGCTAGATTTAGCTATATAGGCATTATAGTACTCCCATAATTGTACAAACATAAATTATTCTTAATGTATTACCTCTTTTATAAAGAAAAAATATATATTAGTTTGCAACTTTGAGGCATAATAATACGATCCGAAATCCGATCCAATCCGATCCAAATTTTAAAATCCAATTTGGTCCGATCCGATATAATTCAGATCAGATTCATATTGCATTTTCTAGAATTCAAAATATAAAATTTGAATCCGAAAAGTGCTTAATCTGATTAGATCCGATTCGATCCGTGTACAACCCTACCTTCAGTTCAGATTCGATCCGTGTACAACCCTACCTTCAGTCGTTATATCGTGGTCAACCTCTTCCTTCGTCTTGCTTATCCATTACCGTTGTTACCAAATTTGGACCTATACAGTTAGTCCCTCTACTTGTCGAGGTCGTAGCCCCACACGCCTTCAATAAGTGAACATCATTCGTTTTCGTCATGGGAGAAGTTGGCTATCAAATTGTGTTGGGTCGACCAAGATCGAGAGAATGACACTACCAGTGGAGTCGTGATTGGCATGGTTACCATGATGTGATGTCACTGTCGCGCCCGTCATCATTACGCATCTTCTCGAGATATCATCTGTGTGCTTGTCTCTTTGGATTTAGTGCCCTTGAGAATCTTTTGCTTCTATTCTCATGCCATCCAGCCCAATAAATATATCAGGGTTTCATTTTTTCAGAAATTTATGCTATTTCTCTCCTTGCATGTACGTCATCTTCCTCCAATATTTTTCATCAGTTCTTGTTATCAGCTTCGTTTCTGAGAGTCCATTTCTCGCCCTCCTGTTTAGTCATCACTATTTCATTAGGTTTAGCAACACACCTTTTGTTGTCAAGATGTCCTGAACACTTCGCTTACATGACAAAGTTCCCGGTGCCACTCTATTTCGGTGGCTCCTCCTTCCGGTTGTGAGGATTTTGTGGTTGAGGTGGGTGAGAATTTTTCTACCATAGAAGAGGCACTTCCTAGAAACCCTCTATCCAGAAATAATTTCCACAAGGAACCTGCTTCTCTTCCCATTTTGGTGGTCTATGAAACTAGGCCATCTCATATAAATGAACTCCGATCCACATACCATATTCCTTCTCACGTCAAGATGGTTCCAGCTGGGGGCGACATCGTGAAGGTCCGTAGGCCTGGGTACTTTGCTTTTTATGTTTATCCTTTCGTAATTGGTTATACTCTCCCTCTTGTTCCACTGGCAGAGGAGTTCTATCTGTTTTACAACGTCTGCCCGGCACAGTTAGCTCCGTACTTGTATAAATCTTTTTTGATATTGACAATGTACGCGGAGTTGGCTGATTGTGAGGTCGACATCGGCCACCTATTACATTTGCTTTCACCAAGCTTTCACAGAGGCACCATGATACAACTGCGACATCGCGGTACCATGGGCTGATAGTAGAAATAGACAACAGGGAAAGCCGGACATTTTGGAACAAGTACTTTTTTATCAAAACAGAGCACCTGGTGTCGGACCCTAATGGATTTCCTGAGCAGTGGAATCATAATTGTAGATGTCGATGATATACGCTTGCTGTCTTCTTTCATCCTTTCTGATCTTTATTTATTTGTGATTTTTCTGTGTAGCTGAGAGGCGTGCACCCTTTCCCGTCATTGGTATTGAGGACTAGGTGGCTTGCATATTACCTCATATAGCGGGGATCCAAGCTTTGGCGGTTTTCTACAAACGCTTTGAACCGAAGGTTCCGTTTAGTAAGTGTCACTTTTGTTTTGATCTTCAGCTGCCTGTCATCGTTTATTGATACGACCTCTTTGTGCTGACAGGTCGACATGCTTCTAAGAAGCAAGATCCAGTTCCAACATTTCGCTAGGACATTGCATTTGCAGGGCTACAATTTACTTTGGCTGGGTCTACCCGCGGGGTCGTACTCAAACTTTATCAACGAGAGACTCCCCTCCTCAGGATGTTGCTGTACGGGACGAGATCTCTTCCCAGCATATCTGACACCTTGTAGATGAGCCCTCTAACGGGAGGAGTCGCCGTCGAGAAAGACAAGGAGGGTGGAGCTTTGGAAATTCGTCACCACCAGCGTTGAAAAGAATAAGAAGGTCATTGTTGTTGATACCCAATTTTTTTCTGTATATTTTTAGTAATCAAAATAATTTCAAAATAGTATTTATATGCATATATAAGTATGTTCCAATATTTTATTATTTTTTCTTAATTTGTAAAAAAATTTAATCAATCTATTATCCTATTTTATCAAGAAAAATCCAATAATATTTTCAAAATTATTATTTTGGTGATTCATTTATTGGATTCTCATATTTATGCTAAAATATAGCTAACATAATTTTGCACATTTTGTATAAATTTATTTAGTATTTTAAAGCTAAATTGCATATAATTACAATATTAGCCTCTTTTAAGATTTAATTGCGTTTGTATTTATAAAATTAACTCCAATTTTTTTAGTTTAATAATTATGTATTATTAATCATTTAAGTACTTTTAATTTATTTTCAAAAATTATTTTACTATTTAAAAAAAAATAATAGAAAAGTGACTATTTAAATGTTAGCCATTTTAATTTCAATTTTGGCCGGATTTGGCACCCCAAATAAACCCAACCTGAGACCCAATTACCCTATCCCAAACCCTATTCAAACTGACCCAGATCCGTTTCCCTTCTGCCCTCTCTAATCTCAACCGTTGATCTCCCGGATCAACAGTCCCTATTTTCCTTACCATTTTTAAACCGGAACTAACCCCTAAACCTAATAATTTATCACATCTAGCTGCCTCTTAATTCCTAATTCTCTCTCAATCTCCCCTCAAACCCTATCCCCCCCCCCCGTCAACTTCTACCCTAAAACCACCCAAATCAATGGCTCCCCAGGCCGTTGAAGGCCTATACCTGCCTCCTATCACTCCTTTGTGCCTAATTACTATGGTTTTTAGACCAAACCTTGAAGAAGCTTGGCCCATACTTTGGTTGATTTTAGTTTTATGGCTATCTTAGGTCATCTATGACCTTGCTCCGGCTAGCCATGGCTATTCACGCACGATCTTGACTTCTCCTACTTAGATTGATGGTTTCCAAGCCTTTCTCACTATTTGTGGTTCTTTTGAAACCTTAACCTTCGAGGTTCTTCCGATTCTTTTAGATCTATTTTAGATCTGTGTTTTCCCAAACTTTTAAACATTTTCTCGAGATTCCTTTCAAAACGCTGCCTTCAAACCCCCTTTTATCTTTTCCGATTTAGGGTTATGTTAAGTCATTTCAAAGATTTTCTTATTTCTAAGGTGTTCTATTGTGTTTATTTATGCTGTTCTTCTATTGGGGTGTGCATGTTAAAAGTCTTAGTTTCTTTTAAGGTTTCTGAATATATTTTCGCGATTTGTTCGATTGCCTTTTTTTCATCTATGTGACTCGATTGATGGTAAAAACCCTAGAACTTTGGGTTCATTGGAGTTCTAAGACTATCTGCTGTGTGATTTACTTGTTCCTCATCTCTGAATTTGTTTGGTTTCAAAACCCTAATTTCTTTGGACCTATTCGAGTTTCTGATGTTGTTTCATCTACTACTTGACTGAGTTTCGAAATCTTTGTTTCAAATTATGTTGCTTTATGTGATTTTAATTTCCTTTTATCATTGGAACTCTACTATATTTTTAGAAAGGTCTTTCTACTGTGCCTTTTTGCATGCTTCTGATACCCTCTTCTCCCTATTACTAAGTTGACCTATGTGACTACCATGTTTCACTGTCTACTGACTTTGTAGTTATTATTGTACGCTTCTCTTTGTCCTAAATTCATCCTTGCATGCCTAATACTTATGCACTCTTTTATATGCTGAATTTCCCTCTTAAATGACCTTCAATTTTGGGACTGATTTCAAACCTCCTTGTGTAATATTGATTGCATTCATGTGTTAAGTGATTGACCCCTTCCTTGTTTCTGCTTACTGATTTCCCTATTTCTTGGGTTGATTTGAAAACATTCCTTAGACTTCCAATTCTCTAATTTCTGACTTGGTTATTTGTTTATTCATGGAAACCCCTATTATTCTCCCCAAATCAGTGATTTCGAATCCTTGACTCATTGATTTACTATGTAGTGATTGTCTCTATATTCTGCAATTTTAATTAGTTTTCTTACCTTATTTGGTTAACCAAGTATTTTAAAGATTCTTCCCTTAATTAAACCCCTATATATTTACCCCTAATTGTCTACTCTGCGCAAGATGATCACTTTATCTCTTTCCTTAAATGTTTTCTGTCTATTACCGTTTAAGTTTAAACTCCTTAATTGAAGAGAGTTCTTATACTGATTGATTTTAATTAGTACATAGTACCATAAATACTAGTGAACTATGATTCTTACCTTATTTTCTACTTATTTTCAAACTATAAATACCCTGCTCCTTCATTAACACAAAGACACGAACACTTTTAGCTTCTGAACTCCTCATATACTCAAACTATTCTCTCTTGCTACTTGTACTATGACCTGTTTTCCAGTCCTGCTACCTACTTTTACTGTATTTTGCTTCTTTGAACTGGTATGTTCTAATTAAGGTTCCAGCATCAAAACAATGTGTTTACTTAATACTTTTACCTTCTTGTAAGTCAATTGTAGGTGTTCAGTTCAGTATTTATTCTAGCATGCTGTAATTTCTTTTCTGAATATATGCATTAAGTATCCCAAACCCCAATCCAAATATGTTTGATATTGATGGTTGTTTGAGGCATGACAATATTAAGTATTGCTGCCTATGACTCAAACTTAATCCCCCTGGAATCACAGCCTTGATGTACCATTATATGTTATGTATTCTAGTTGATTTTATAAGCATAACAAACTCCCTATTATTGTGTATGCCCAGAATTAAATAGTGCCTAAGTACATGGGCTCTTTGCAATCTTCCAATCCCTGAACCCCTTTTTGTGAAATCTTCAATCTTGTAACTGTTTCCCAGAACCTCTTCCCCTCTTCTTTACTTTCTTAGTTCTTAAACTTTTTTCTTCATTTGCACTCTATCTTAGACTTTCTGTTCCCTTTTAGCTCTCTCTGAATTTGGAAACTTGAGGGCTGGCCCTTCCACACTGCACTTGCCCCTATTATGATAATTCAATTTGGGTGTGAGCACTGCCTAGAGTCCCATCGATGCTCTTAGGGAACTCTGACACACTTAAATTGGAGAAAGGCTTTAGATCAATGGTCTTTGAGTTGGTCTATCTAATAATTCAGAGAGAAAGTCTAGAATCAGGCTTCCTCTGGTTGTACTTTTCTTTATATCGATGTAATTTTATTTATTCTGGTCTATAATGAGTTGTAATAAATATTGGGGCTGGCTAGTGAAAAAGGATGGGTAACTATGCATGCAAAGGGTATGAATCATGCCTATAGGACTATTCTAAATCGGCATATTCAACTACATATATAAATCATGCCTATAGGACTATCTAAATCTGCATATTCAACTACATATAGAAATTATGCCAATAGGACTGTTCAATTATGTATACTCAATTTCACCTAGAGTCCATGCCTATAGGAATGTTTAAATTCTGCATAAGGTTTAAAACAAATTCTTCGCTTAGATGCCATGTCTATAAGGTTCAAAACAAGCGATGTACCTAGATACTATGTCTATAGGGCTTCTGCATTTAGATACCTTGTTTATATGATTTCGACACCATGTTTATAAGGTTTTGAAATTACCAATGCATAGAAAGCATGCCTATAAGATTTTCTAATTGAATCTGATTCACTTCACTTAGTTAGCTATAAAAGCTGTAATATTAGATGTTATCGCCCGCGGAACCTGCAGCCAATTTATTTAACTTTGAACGCTCTGCATCTTTTTTAATAATATGAGTCCCTCGCTGAATAAGTATGCATAATTAATTTTGAGTTTTACTGTCTTATCACCTTCTGAATTCAGTAGATACCATGCCTATATGATTCTCGTCTGAACACTTAGGCAAGCCTTAGGGTTATAACTATAAACTTGATCTGCTTCTGTTAAATATTACAACTAACAGGCATGCGTGATTCGGACTTCTTGTCTGAGTTATGAAATAAACCAATCTGCCTCAATATTCAAACTCCGTTGTCTTTGGTATTTTTAAATCAAACCTAAAAAGTACGTGCAAGTCATGCTAATTATATGCTTTCTTTGTTTAAGGAGGTATATATGAGCCTTTGTTTGTATATATGCTTCCCCCAATATGTGCAATATGTGTTTTTGTATGTTGCCTTAAAATATTTACCTTTGAAACTTCACATAAGCCTAATATCCGTTCCTTCTTAGGATTTGTAGTCCTAAGTGCCTCCGGGATTGATAGAAGTGGGACGGGTAATAGCATGCAATAAGTAATCGAGACTAGTCCGCGCTTAAATACCTTAACGGGGTGGGAAGAGTAGATATGGATATGAGGATCATGCGACAATATAACATGTAGCCTCTTATTGATGAGTGATTACCGGACATTGTGTGAGGAGATCCATATTTTCAATAAACCTAGGACCTCCTACCCTTATTCTTTATTTCTTTTAGCATTTCAACTCCTTCTCTTTTTAAGAACCAACTTGTCTAATTGTTCTTCCGAACTTTATTTACTTCAAACCATTATGTGAAATCCCCTCTTATCTGAGCCTTGTTTATATGTTATCTGCACCTCAATTCACAATAACTGTCTGGCCGGGAACCACACTAGTGGATTCTGAGGGGTGGCTAATACCTTCCCCTTAGAATAACTTCAAGCCCTTACCCAATCTCTGGTTGTCCAAATCAAACTCTTTTGGTGTACTAATGCACCCTAATCATTAGTTGACGACTCTTCAAAAAACCAAACCCAATTTCCAAAAGGAACGAGTTGTCCTTCCAAATGTCATAAACCCAATTTCACGAGAAAAAGGGGGCGCCGGCAGCATCTCAACTCTGCTGGGGACTTTTAGGCTTTTAAAATTTCAGACTAGTATTGTGAATTTACACTTCTTTATGTGCAATTACTTGTTTATTTACTTCAATCACTTAATTCCCTCTTCAACTAAAAAACTGACTTGTCTTTTTGTTTCTCTCCTTTACTACTGCTTTAAATTAGGAAAGACTATTGTATTTATTGCAATCTGAAACGTGAAAATACGTGAAAACAGGCCTTTAATTGTTGCATAATCATACTCAACATCATATTCCACTCGTGACAAACAAATACCATAGAAACACTTATAATGAGTGGTTGCGCTCTTCCGATATGATCACCCCTTAAATCCGGAAAAGGCATATTTGCGATAAAACCAGTCGATAAATGGTGTAGTCGATGGTTCCGTGCCTTTCCGCCTTGAGTTGTCCAATAAATGGTACCGGTCTAAAACCCCATAGAAAACTTACTCTGTTTAACTGTTCATGCATCATGGTCAAACCTAGTTGGGTTAGTTATGTTGTCCACATAATGACTCTTTAAGATAGCCTTGTCCAAAGTCCACCGGATTTCCCTAAATCCCAAATGGACATCATCATATTCTGTGCATTTATTTGGAGAACTAAATGCTTTTATGCAATTTATTGATATATAAATAATCGTGTCTGGTGAGGGTAAGGGCTTAACCCTTTTGTCTTGCAGAAATATGATGCACGAAGTCCCTAGATTCGGCATGGTCACCAATATCCACCCAAAATTGCTAAGCTGGTGGAAGGATCTTCATTCCAGTGATCATGCTCTTGTCCAGACATATCTAGAAAATCTACTTTCCGTCATGGAAATCCAACCCAACAACAAGATCATTGAAGCTGCCACTCTATTCTGGGATTGTGAAAGGTCCTTGTTCTGCTTCGGGGACATTAAAAATGACACCCTTGCTAGAATAAATAGGAGGACTGGACGGTATACCATGGGAAACTCCAGGTTTGTTAATGCCTGAGAACCGCAAGGGCAGGGGTTTCTTCGAAATGATGGGTCTAAAGAAAAATCTAGACCTGGCTTGTTTGAAAGACTCCTACATCCTTTTGATTATTTGTACGAACGGTACAGTCACAGCAAATCCTATCGTACCTATCCTGACTAGTTTTTCCTCACATCATTGGGACATATTCATCAAAGGGTCTTTGTCTTCATGTTTTGCTTCCTGGGGATGATAGTTTTTCCAATGAAGAAGGCAAGAATCCATACCAGGCTGGCTATGGTAACTAAAACTCTAATGGAGGAAATTTTGGGTAACCATTCTTTATTGTGCCTATAATCATTGCAAAAATGTACCGAGCCTTGGAGAAGTGTCAACGAGGAGCCAAACACTTTGATGGCTGCAATTTGCTACTCCAACTATGGCTCATGGAGCACCTCCAAAGGGGTGAATACCAACAAAAGATACGGCGAAGGGACTGTGATGATCATATAGCCTTCCATCATCCAAGGCGAATGAATTACATGCCCAACATGTTCGCTTAGTCAGAAGATGCCAAGGGATGGGTAGAGCTATTTAATCATCCAAATGAGGGTCAAGTACAATGGATGTTTGAGTGGTTCCCTACCGAGGAAATCGTCGCCCGATCTAGGGATGCAATATTTCTGATATTAATCGGTCTGAGAGGAACATATCCTTATGTCCCTCTTCGAGTTATGAGGCAAGCTGGTAGGAAGCAGGTTGTACCGAGGGTCGACAAGATGAGTCATTTTCGGGCTGAGTTCTAGGATGATTATAGCCCTTAAGAGTGCCAATCTCAGCACATGTGGCACTACAAGATCGTCATGGAAAGGGATACCATCAAACCAGATAGATACCATGTCGGTTGTGCTCCCTACTATTCAGGCTGGTTGGAGGATAATCATAATGGTCTGGGTTAGCCCGGGTTCGTTTGAGGTCATAGGATTATAGATGAAAAGCCGGAAGCACAGGTCATATACAATCAAATATGCAAGAGGATTTGGGAATGCGAAAGCGAGCACCGTGAGATACAAGAAGCCAACCAAAAGCTTATCGAGGAGTGGAAAGACATGGTTGTTAGTGCCAATGATCGCTAGTGACATTTTAGTTCCTGTTGTTTAGTGTCGATTTAGGATTCGTCTACTTTTATTAATAAAATGAGACATTTAGAATTTTAAGTTCTCTAAGTCAATTTGTCGCTACGCCTACCTCGGGCACAAAGAGGTTCCCAAATAGGACAGGATTTACATTCTGAATTATGTGTTTAAATATCACAACAATTTTTCTAATAATCCTCACTAACTTGCTACTTTTTTTGTTTTATTCCCCTACCCTAAGGTTAGTTCCTACACTCTGGCAACATCATCCTATCTCATGCGATCCAGGAGCCCTCCACCCACTCCCCCTCTTAGTCCTATCAAAAATAAGAACAAAGGGAAGATGGAAGATCTGAACAATGTTAGAAAGGAGAACTTAACTAAACTGGTAGAGGTCACTCAGTGTACTCTGGTTCCTAAGGAAAGTGCATCCCAGCTTGAACAAAAGTTGCTGAAATTCCAAGAAGAACTTAAATAGTTTCGGAATCTGGAAAATCTGTCATTTTTCACCACTCCAGATGTCAATTTCCCAAATGCTCCGAACTCCACAACTCCAATAAATATCAAAAAACCACAAAATCGTCCTACTCCTTAGCACCACTGCAACATCTTCCATACTTCTACCAATACTCTACTCCTCGTCCCAAAACCCTTGAACTCTACAAATGACCACTTCCACACCCATCATAACACCCCCATCAGCGTAAAAACTATGCCACACTCCACACAACCCATCTCAAGCACACCCGAGTCTGATGATAAAGACTCGCTTATCTAGAACCTGGAGGAAGAACTTAAGAAACTGACTAGCTGAATTCAAGGCGTCGAAAGGAGCAAGGGAATTGAAGGGCTAAACTATGAAGATCTTTGCATACAGCCCGATGTTGAACTGCTCGAGGGGTACAAACCTTTGAAATTTGAAATGTTTGATGGTATAGGGGATTCGGGAGTCCATTTGAGAACATACTACGACAAGATGGTCAGAATAGGGAAAGATGAGAGGATCCGCATGAAGCTTTTCATAAGGAGTCTGAAAGGAGATGCTCTGTCTTGGTACATTAGCCAAGACTCGAATAAATGGTCAAACTAGGTAAGTATAGCATCCGATTTTATGGACAGGTTCAGGTTCGACACAGAGAATGCGTCAGATGTATTCTACATTCATAATCTAAAGAAGAAGCCTACAGAAACATTTCGTGAGTATGCTACTCGTTGGAGGTCCGAAGCTGCTATGGTCCGGCCTGCCTAAGAGGAGGAACAAATGAAAAAAATATTCCGTCCGGGCTCAGGACCCGCAATATTATGAAAGGCTGATGTTGATTGAAAGCCAATTTGTTGGCATCAAGCTGGGTATCAAAAGCGGTACGATTACAAACTTTGAGGCCTTGCAAGCTACTAATAAGACCTTATAGTCTGGTGGTGCATCCAAGAAAAGGGACGTTGGGGCCATAATGGTTGCACAGAGAACCAAACCTCCTATCTAATACCAAACGTATCCAATTCCTCCACTCACATATCAACCTACTCTAAACTAACAAGAACCCTCACCCTCTTACCAAACTCCATCACCCACTTATCAATCATCTCCACCTCCAACATATCAGCCTACTTCACCCAGATACTCCCAACCCACACATGTTTACCAAGCCTACAATGATCTACCGTCTCATTATCATCACCTCATACACGCCAAAACTTCTCGTGACCTCGACCAAATTTTGACCGCAGACCTCCTAAACATTATACAACCATTGCCAAACCCATTGACCAACTATACTAGAGACTCAAAGATGCCGGCTATGTCACCCATTTCCCTACTATAACTACTGAGAACCCTTCTCAAAGGGTTAATCCAATATCAGCGGGTTAATCCAAATAAATCCCGTGCATATCATTCCGGCATAAAGGGACATGCCATCAACGAATGTCATTCTCTGAAGGACAAGATCCAGGTTTTTATTGACAATAAGATTATTGTGGCGAAGGAACCCACTGTGAATGTCCGCAATAACCCTCTACCAAACCATAAGGGTGGAGGCTCACATGATTGAAGTAGAGGATAATTGGGATCCCGAGGGATTGATTGAGTTGATCGCAGAAGGTGATGACCCGAATAAACCAATAGATACCCTTAATTCGATCGTGGTCAGACTTAGCCCTCTAGGGACGCTGAGGTGAATATTTCTATGCCACTTGAGTTTGAAGCAACGTCATCTGTAAATACGCCAACACCAATTGAGGTCGAATTCATGACTCCAACAAATATACCCCCACCATTTGAAGTTATGGTTTTACCTCCCAAAGCACATGCTTCGCTCAGAGTAAAGATAGTCTCGCCGATTCTAGTGGCGATGTCGACTATGAAACCCTTCCATACCAAGGCTATGCCATGGACTATACAGCCGAGGCGAGGAGGAAATGCAATGTTAGATTCGAGGAAACTGTTGCCGCACAGGGTATGACGTAAACTGGTAGTGTTTATACCTTGGATCACCTAGTTAGTCAAGCAAGCAGGCCTTCAGTCGGTCACCCATCATTGAGATGGGTCCAGACAATCTCTGGAGAAAGATACATGCCAAAGGAATACTCGGTCATCGACCAGTTGAAAAAAACACCGGCGCAAATCTCCATCTTTGCTTTGCTTCAAAATCTTGAGGCACACAAGAATGCTTTGTCAAGGGTACTGAGCGAAGCATACGTGCTAACTAACATCACTGGCGGGGAAATGGCCAACATGGTCAGACAGGTATTGGAAAGTGACAAAATTACTTTTCATGAGGATGAGCTACCGCCTGAAGGGTTAGGGCAAAACAAAGAGTTGCACATCACTATGCAATGCGAGGACTACTTCATCACTAGGATCCTGATCGAGGGGGGTTTGAGTCTCAACTTTTGTCCATTGCTGACACTCAAGATTTTGGGAAAGGGATTGCATGAAATAAAAGATGGAGCTATCAACGTTTAAGCCTTCGACAGTTCCGAAAGGTCCACCATTGGGGAAATTAGTCTTTGTTTGCAAATGGGGCCAACTTGGTTCGATATTGATTTTCAAGTGATAGACATGCCAACATATTACAATATGCTATTGGGGAAGGCATGGATTCACACTGTTGGGGTCGTAGCATCAACAGTGAATCAGGCAGTAAAGGTTAAATGGAATCACCAAGAAGTGATCATTCACGGTGACGGTAACCCTATATAAAGTCGCCAAACCATTCCATCAATCGATGGGAGAAAGAAGCTAGGAGGAGAGACTTACCATCACATCAAATGGGTGAGTGCAATTGACAAAATAAATGGTGGGACAACAAGATCGAGAGTATGCTAAATTGGTATGGGTACAAACCTGGCAAAGGGCTCGGCGAGAACCTCCAAGGAATTGCTAAGCCCATAAAGCTTAAGAAGCATGGCACTAATTTCAGTATGGGATATGAGTATTCTTGGGAAGAATTCAACAACTGGTTGCCACCATGGCGCGGTCCTTACTATCCGCTGGAGCAGCTAGCACCATGCTTGGAGTAGATTTTCCACTCGACCGATGTTATCTATGGGTCAGAAGAAGAGAAAGCACTAGAAGCTATGAAAACCTTGTCCGAGGACAATGACATGGATTATTATGTTTCTCGAGGAGGAGGGGGAGGAAAGCCCTTCCATACTGGCCGTAAGCAGAGGGGCCCGCCCAAATAGTTGGACCATCAGGACAACTAGAGCCCGGCGAGCGTCTGGGTAGCAAGGCTAAAACAATCACTATTTTGATTTACCGAAAGGTTTTCATTTTTCTCACATGTTTTCAATTCCTGCAATAAGATCTCATGTTCGAAACAATTGTACAATTTCATCAAAGTATTTTGACTTTTCTTATGAGTCAACATTTATTACTATTATTTTATCATTACTTTACTTATACAACATTACTAATATTTGTCTTGATGAACCAATGACTGTGACATGCAACGAGACAACGCAACAAATGGATATAGATTCAGAGGAAGATGACATACCAGAAGAGATTATTAAGGAATTTGAGAACATTGAGAACAGACCTAAGTCCAACCTGGGTGAGAGCGAGATTGTTAACCTGGGAGATGCAGAAAATGTCAAAGGAACACGAAACAATGTCCACTTATCGCCATTAGAAAAGAAGGAGTACAAAGAATTTCTAACGGAATATGAGCACATATTAGCATGGTCATGTGGTGACATGACTGGTCTGATTACATCTATTGTGGCTCACAAGCTGCCAATCGATCCAACATGCACGCCGATAAAGCAAAAGCTCAGAAAATTCAAGCCTGATATGAGTCTGAAAATCAAAGAAGAAGTCACTAAGTAGGTTAAAGCTAAGGTTCTTAAGGTAATAGAATATCCGACCTGCTTAGGCAACATTGTGCCAGTACCAAAGAAGGACGGGAAGGTCAGAGTCTGTGTCGACTACCAGAATCTCAAACGGGCCAGTCCGAAAGACTTGCCAAACATAGACATCATAATTGACAATTGCACCAAGCATGAGTTGCAATCATTTGTGGATTGTTTTACTGGGTATCATCGGATCTGGATGACTGGAGAATATTTGAGAAAACGACTTTCATTATGTCACGGGGTATGTATTGTTACAAGAAGATGCCATTTGGGTTAAAGAATGCAGGAGCCACCTACATGAGGGCCATGACCATCATTTTCCACAACATGATACACAAGGAGATAGAAGTGTACGTAGATGATGTTATTATCAAGTCCAAGAAGGCCACTAATCACATGAGAGATTTGAGGAAGTTTTTCAGTAGATTGAGAAGGTACAACTTGAAGCTGAATCCCACAAAATGTGCATTTGGGGTTCCTGCCGGAAAACTACTTGGGTTTATTGTGAGTCGTCGAGGAATAGAACTGGATCCATCAAAGTTCAAAGCTATTCAACAGTTGCCACCTCCAAAGAACAAGAAGGACGTGATGACTTTCTTGGGGGCACTCAACTACATCAGTCGGTTCATAGCACAATCTACAGTTATCTGTGAGCCAATCTTTAAGATATTAAAGAAGGATGCCGCTACCAAATGGATCGATGTCTGTCAAAGGACTTTTGACAGAATCAAGTAATACATGTCAATGCCACTAGTTTTGGTCCCGCCCAAGCCAGGTAGACCTCTGTCACTCTACCTTGCAGCATTGGATGGAGCTATCAGTTGCGTTATGGGGGAGCATGATGAAACGGGGAGGAAATAGCAGGCCATTTATTACCTCAGCAAAAAGTTCACCCCGTACGAGGCCCGGTATTCTCTTTTAGAGTGCACCTGTTGTGCTTTGACTTGGGTAGATCAGACGCCGAGGCACTACTTCTGTGCCTATACTACATATCTTATATCGAGGATGGATCCTCTAAAGTACATCTTTCATAAGCTCATGCCAACTGGAAAGTTAGCCAAGTGGAAAATCCTGTTGAGTGAATTTGACATTGTCTATGTAACTAAAAAGGAAATCAAGGGACAGGAACTAGCGGATCACCTTGCTAAAAATCCCGTAGATAGAGAATATGAACCCCTAAAAATGTATTTTCCTGACGAAGAGGTATCATTAATAGGAGAAGACATTGCAGAATCCTATGATGTTTGGAGAATATTTTTTGATGGAGCATCAAATTTCAAAGGAGTTGGCGTAGGAGCAGTCCTCGTATCAGAAACCGGCCAGCATTATCTGGTATCTGCCAAACTCAAGTTCCCATGCACCAACAACATGGCCGAGTACGAAGCCTGCATCTTAGGGCTCAAGATGGCCATTGACATGAACATTCAAGAGTTGCTAGTGATTGGAGATTCGGACTTGCTTATACATCAGGTACAAGAAGAGTGGATAACCAAGAACTCCAAGATACTCCCGTATTTGCATTATGTACAGGAATTGAGAAAGAGGTTTACAAAGACAGAATTCAAATATAAGCCCAGAATCCAGAATTAGTTTGCCGATGCATTGGCTACCTTATCATCCACGATACAACATCCAGACAAGAACTTCATTGATCCCATTCTGGTAAAAATCCATGATCATCCTACTTATTGTGCCCATGTTGAATAAGAAGCAAACGGAAATCTTGGTTTCATTATATCAAGGAATATTTGACAAAAGGAGATTACCCAGGGCTAGAAATCCTACTCAGAAACGCACACTTCGGAGGTTATCCAGCAATTTCTTTCACAGTAGAGGAATCCAATATAGGAGAACTCTTAATCTAGGATTACTAAGGTGTGTCTACGCAATGGAAGCATCAAGTCTACTAGAGGAAATACACGCGGGGACCTACGGTTCAAATATAAATGGTTTCGTCTTTGAAAAAAAGATACTCAGAGCTGGTTACTTTTGGATGACTATGGAAACGGACTGCATCCAGTATGTCCGAAAATGCCACCACCGCCAAGTACATGCAGACATATTAAAGGTTCCTCTAAATGAACTTAATGCAACAAACTCACCATGGTCATTCGCCGCTTGGGGAATGGATGTTATTGGACCAATCGAGCCAGTTGCTTCCAAAGGGCACAAGTGTATCCTAGTTGCAATTGACTTTATTTCACCAAATGGGTCGAAGCATCATCTTACATAGAAATAACCAAGAAAGTCATGAGAGACTTTGTCCGCGACCACATTGTTTGTTTATTCGGTATTCCAGAGTCAATCATTACTGATAATGGCTCCAACCTTAACAGTGAATTAATGAAATCTATGTGTGAAACTTTCTAGATCAAACACAAGAATTCCACAGCCTACAGGCCTCAGATGAATGGAGCCGTAGAAGCCGCCAACAAGAATATCAAGAAGATACTGAGAAAAATGATAGAAAAGCATGAGAGTGGCACGAGAAGTTATCATTTTCTCTATTGGGATATCTCACCACAATCCACACATCAACAGGGGCAACCCCCTATATGCTGGTTTATGGTATAGAAACCGTAATTCGCGCTGAAGTACAAATTTCTTCCTTAAGAATCATACATGAAGTTGAGCTCGACGATGCAGAATGGGCAAAGAGTCATTATGAGAAATTGGTTCTTATAGATGGAAAGAGAACTGCAGTTTTCCATGGTCAGCTTTATCAGAACAGAATGTCCAAAGCCTTCAACAAAATATTCAAGCTGAGATAGTTCACACCAGGGTAGCTGCCTTTAAAGAAAGTTTTCCTGCACCAAGATGAAGCCAAAGGAAGTTCTCTCCCAATTGGTAGGTTCCATACATGTTTCATCAGGTTCTAAGAGGGGGAGCCCTCATACTAGTAGAAATGGACGGAGAAGTCTGGCCAAAGCCAATCAACTCAGATGCAGTCAAGCTATACTATGTGTAATCTTTATGCTTTCCTATATGATGTAAATTGAACTAAGCCCTACCTAATTCCTATTTAAGAGTGGATACGTAGGCATCCCTATGGGTTCAGTCACAATTCAATAAAATTTTCATTTCCCCCCGCAATTGGAAACTGGGGCAGAATTTTGAGGAGGACCCTCAAAATTCCAATGTTGATTTTAGCCAGTTATTGCTAGCAACAATCAGAAGCATCAATCTAGTAAAATGGGGCAGAATTTTTAGTATGTAGCAGGAAGGGTTGCAATGTCTTGAACCACGTCGCAGTTGTTGGTTTATTTAAAGAAAACTATTATTAAATAAGTGTTTATGTTATATTTTTACTAAGTCTTGAATGTTTATTGCTGAAATTGCCTTGGTTAGCAACGCTACCCCAATGATACATGTAGTATCACCAGACCAAAGCTGAGTAGGTCAAGCAGAGCCAGCAGGAACACGAACTAACCTCTCCCTTCCAAAAAACTCATGATTTTTCTTTGGACGCAGGCACTTGAGTGGCAAAATCATCAAATATACTATACACTCACGAGACAAACAATGTTCAAGAATATAACTCTCAAAACCGTTGCACTTACTCACAGTTGCTATCCGCACACAATAGTGTCCCCAGCAGGCACAATATCCCCAGCAAGCACAATATCCCCAGCAGTAACGATACCACCCAATCTGTTGTCAGCTAAGAAAATTTTAATACCATTTTCCTTTTTATTTCTTGCATAAGGCTACCATTCTCCCTTCCGAGGTTAAGCTCTTCCTCCATTTGAATTTTCGCATTGCATAAGGCTACTATTCTGCCTTCCGATGTTAAGCTCTACCTCCATTTTAATTCTTGCATTGTATAAGGTTACGATTCTACCTTCCGATGTTAAGTGCCACCTCCATCTGCATTCTTGCATTGCATAAGGCTACTATTTTGCCTTTCGAAGTTAAGCTCTACCTCTATCTGTATTTGCATGGCTGAATGATCGCCACCTCTACATTTGCATGGCTGAAAGATCACCACCTTATTTACATTTGCATGGCTAAAAGATCACCACCTTATTTACATTTGCATGGCTAAAAGATCGCCATCTTATTTATACTTGCATGGCTGAAAGATCGTCGCCTCATTTACATCTTCATGGGTGAAAGATCGCCACCTCATTTTCATTTGCATGGCTGAAAGATCACCACCTTATTTACATTTGCATGGCTGAAAGATCTCCACCTTATTTAAATTTGCATGGTAGAAAGATCGCCACCTTCTGCATTGCATAGGCTGAAAGATCACCAAACACTGCATCTCATGGGCTGAAAGATCGCCAAATCATACGAAGGCTTCATTGTTCGGAGGAACAATTTTGATAGATCGAGAACACCATGCCATGGCCTTAGGACCCCTTTTAATCTTTTCCAAATCATTATTCAAAGGAATCATGGTTCGGAGGCATCATCCTCATAGCCCGAGAGCATCATTTCATGGTCTGCAAATCCTTTATTATACACTCAAGGCCCATGAAATCATGGTCTAAGGACGTCATCCTAACCGTCCAAAGACAATATTCATGGTCTGACGGAAAAGTGCATCATGTTTAAAATTACGCACAATATATGCTTGTATCATTTATTTGCAGGTGAACCGGCGAGCAGCGTCCATCTTAGTAGGAGCGATTCCGCTCCAATTCCCGCAGCCTTATCCTGAATATTTAGTCCGTTCTTGAAAAGTCTCCATCAGCATATTCCGCCGACGGATCATGAACTATATACGACCTGATTCTTGTAAGACCAAGGATATTTAGGCACCTCAGAAACCAGAGTAGGGCCTAAATCTCCTCGAACCATTTCCTCCAGTCAAAATCGGTCATTATATCTTTACCCGACAACTCTTTCATCCTTCCCTGGTAAAGAGGGGCAGCTGTTGATACCCAATTTTTTTCTGTATATTTTTAATATGCAAAATGATTTTAAAATAGCATGTATATTCATATATAAGTATATCCCATTATTTTATTATTTTTTCTTAATTTTTATAAGATTTTTAATCAATCTATTGCCCTATTTTATTAATAATAACCCAATAATTATTCCCAAAATTATCATTTTGGTGATTCATTTATTGGGTTCTCATATTTATGCTAAAATATAGCTAAAATAATTTTTTCACATTTCTTACAAATTTTTTAAATATTTTAAAGCTAAATTACATATAATTATAATATTAGCCTCTTTTTAAGATTTAATTGTGTCTGTATTAATAAAATTAACTCCGATATTTTTAATTTAATAATTATGTATTATTAATCGTTTTAGTAATTTTAATTTATATCTAGAAATTATTTTACTACTGGAAACAGCCTCTCCATCCTTTCGGATAGGGGTAAGGCCTGCGTACATATTACCCTCCCGAGACCCCACCCTGTGGGACTATACTGGGTAGTTGTTGTTGTTGTTGTTGTTGTTTATTTTACAATTTTAAAAAAATAAATAAGGAAAAAGTGGCTATTTAAATGTTAGCCATTTTAATTTCAATTTTGGTCGGATTTGGCACCCTAATTAAACCCAACCTAAGACCCAATTACCCTATCACAAACCCCATTCAAACTGCCTAGACCTGTTTCCCACCTACCCTCTCTAATCTCAACTGTAGATCTCCGATATCAACAGTCCCTATTTCCCTGACCATTTTTAAAACCGGAACTAACCGCTAAACCTAATCATTTCTTACCTATATCCGCCTTTGAATTCCTCCCCTTCTCTTAATTCTCTCTCAAACTCCTCTCAAAACCTAGCCGCCCCCCTCAGCTTCCACCATAAAACCATCAATGGCTCCCAAGGCCATTGAAGGCCTCTACCTGCCTCCTATGACTCCTACGTGCCCAATTACTTTGGTTTTGAGACCAGAAATTGAAGAAGCTTGGCCCAGACTTTGGTTAATTTTAGTTCTATGGCGGTCTCAGGTCATCTTTCACCTTGCTCCGGCCAGCCATGGCTATTCAGGCTTGATCTTAACTTCTCCTGCTTAGATCGATGGTTTCCAAGCCTTTCTCACTATTTGGAGTTCTTCTGAAACCCTAACCTTCGAGGTTCTTTCGATTCTTTTAGATCCATTTTTTATCTATGTTTTCCCAAACTTTCAAACATTTTCTCAAGATTTCTTTCAAAACTCTGCCTTCAAAACCCCTTTTATCTTTTTTTGATTTAGGGTTATGTTAAGTCATTTCAAAGATTTTATTATTTCTAACGTGTTCTACTGCATTTCTTTGTGTTGTTCTTCAACTGGGGGTGTGCATGTTAAAAGTCTTAGTTTCTTATACGGTTTCTGAATATACTTTCATGATTTGTTCGATTACTGGTTTTTCATCTCTGTGCCTCGATTAATGGTAAAAACCCTAAAACTTTGGGTTCATTCGAGTTCTGGGACTATCCGCTGTGTGATTGACTTGTTCCTCATCTCTGAATTTGTTTGGTTTCAAAACCCTAATTTCTTTGGACCTATTCGAGTTTCAGAAGTTGTTTCATCTACTCCTCGCTTGAGTTTCGAAATCTTTGTTTCAGCTTTTGTCGCTTTATGTGATGAACTCTACTATATTTTTAGAAAGGTCTTTCTATTGGGCCCTTTCGCATGCTTCTGATACCCTCTTAAACTTATTACTAAGTTGACCTATGCGATTACCATGTCTCACTATCTACTGACTTTGTAGTTATTATTGTACACTTCTCTTTTTCCTAAATTCAGCCTTGCATGCCTAATACATATGCACTCTTTTGTATGCTTCATTTCCTTCTTAAATGACTTTCAATTTTGGGACTGATTTCAAACCTCCTTGTGAAATTTTGATTGCATTCATGTGTTAAGTGATCGGCCCTTTTCTTGTTTTGGCTAACTGATTTCCCTGTTTCTTGGGTTGATTTTAAAGCTTTCCTTAGACTTCCAATTCTCTAATTTATGACTTGGTTATTTGTTTATTCATGGAAATTCCTGTTATTCTCCCCGAATCAGTGATTTTAAATCCCTGAATCCTTGATTAACTATGTACTGGTTGTCTCTATATTCTGCAACTTTACTTTGTTTTCTTACCTTATTTGGTTAACCGAGTATATCAAAGATTCTTCCCTTAATTAAACCCATATATATTTACCCTTAATTGTCTACTCTACACAAGATACTTACTTTATCTCTTTCCTTAAATGTTTTCTGTCTATTACCGTTTAAATTTAAACTCTATAATTAAAGGAAGTTCTTATACTAACTGATTTTAATTGGTACATAGTACCATAATTACTACTAAACTATGATTCTTGCCTTATTTTCTACTTATTTTCAAACTATAAAACTCTGCTCTTTCATTAACACAAAGACACAAACACTCTTAGCTTCTAAACTCACACTCATACTCAAACTATTCTCTCTTGCTACTTGTACTGTGGCCTGTTTTCAAGCCCCGCTGCCTACTTTTACTGTGTTTTGCTTCTTTGAACTGGTATGTTCTAATTAAGATTCCAGCATCACAACAATGTGTTTACTTAATACTTTTACCTTCTTGCCTGTCTATTACTGGTGTTCAGTTCAGTATTTATTCTAGCATGCTGTAATTTCTTTTCTGAATCTATGCATTAAGTATCCCAAACCCCTATCCCAATATGTGTGATATAGATGGTTGTTTAAGGTACGGCAATATTAAGTATTGCTTCCTATGACTCAAACTTGATCCCCTTGGGATCATAACCTTTATGTTACCATTATGTGTTGTGTATTCTAGACGATTTTATAAGCATAACAGCATTCTCTATTGTCGTTATGCCCAGAATTAACTAGTGTGTAAGTACATAGGCTCTTTGCAATCTCCCGATCCTCGAACCCCTTTGTGTGAAATCTTCAATCCTGTAACTATTTCCCAACACCTTTTCCCTTATTCTTTACTTTCTTAGTTCTTAAACTCTATTCCTTCCGTTGCATACTCTCTTAGACTTTACGATTTTCCCCCCACCCCTCCCCCACAATCTTGTGAGCCCTGTCTTGGGGCCCTTTGAGCTCTCTCTGAACTTGGACACTTAAGGGATGGCCCTTCCACATTGCACTTGCCCCCTATTCTGATAACACAATTTGGGTGTGAGCACTGCCCGGAGTCCCATCGAGGTTCTTAAGGAACTCTGACACACTCAAATTGGACAAAGGCTTTGGATCAACGGTCTTCGAGTTGGTCTATCTCATAACCCAAAGAGAAAGTCAAGAATCTAGCATCCTCTGGTTGTACTTTTCTTTATACCTTTTTTTGATGTAATCTTTTTTATTTTGGTCTGTAATGAGTTGTAATAAACATTAGGGTTGGATAGTGAAAATGGGCGGGTAAATATGCATTCAAAGGGTAGGAATCATGCCTATAGAACTGTTCTAAATCGGCATATTCAACTATATAGAGAAATCATGCCTATAGGACTGTTCTAAATCTGCATATTCAACTACATATAGAAATTATGCCTATAGGACTGTTCAATTCTGTATACTCAATTTCACATAGAGACCATGCCTATAAGAATGTTTAAATTCTGCGTACGGTTTAAAACAAATTATGCATTTAGATGCTATGTCCATAAGGGTCAAAACAAGTGATGCACCTAGATACTATATCTATAGGGCTTATGCATTTACATACCCTGTTTAGAAGGTTTTTTCTACATTTTGACACCACGTCTATAAGGTTTTAAAATCACCAAAGCATAGAAAGAATGCCAATAGGAGTTTCTAAATGAATCTGATTTGTTTCACTCAATATTAGCTATAAAATCAGTAATATTAGATTTTATCACCCGCATAACTTGCAACCAATTTATTTTACTTTGAATGCTCTGCATCTCTTTTAATAATCCGAGTCCTCGCTGAATAAGTATGCATAATTCATTTCAAGTTTTACTGTCTTATCACCTTCTGAATTCAGTAGATACCATGCCGTAGGATTCTCGTCAGAACACTTAGGCAAGACTTACGGTTATAACTATAAATTGAATCTGCTTCTGTTAATTATTACAACTAGCAAGTAGTCCTGATTCAGACTTCTTGTCTGAGTTATGAAATAAACCAATCTTCCTCAATATTCAAACTCCCTCGACTTTGGTACTTTTAAATCAGACCTACAAAATACGTGCACGTCATGATAATTATATGCTTTCTTTGTTTAAGGGTATATCTGAGACTTTGTTTGTTTATATGCTTCCCCCAAAATATGCAATGTGTTTTTATATGCCGCCTTAGAATTTTAACCTTTGAAACTTCACATAAGCCAAATATCCCTCCCTTATTAGGATTATAGTCCTAAGTGCCTCCAGGAGTGATAGAAGTGGGACGGGTAATAGCATACAATAAGTAATCAAGACCAATACACGCTTTTATTACCTTAACGAGATGGGAAGGGTAGATATGGATATGATGGCCATGCGATAATATCACAAGTAGCCCCTCATTGAGGAGTGATTGCCGGGCATTGTGTGGAGTGATCCATATTTTTAATAAACCTAGGACCCCCTCCCCTTATCTTTATTTCCTTTCTTTTAGCATTTCAACCCCTTCTCTTTTTAAGAATCAGCTTTTCTAATTGTTCTTTCGAACTTTGTTTACTTCAAACCATTATGTAAAATCCCCTCTTATTTGAGCCTTATTTATATGTTAACTGCACCTCAATTCATAATAATTGTCTGGCCAGGAACCACACTAGTGGACTCTAAGGGGTGCCTAACACCTTCCTTTTAGAATAATTTCATGCCTGTACCCGATCTCTGGTTGTTCAAATCAAACTCTTTCGGTGTCATAATGCACCCTAATCATTAGGTGGCGACTCTTCAACAAATACAAACCCAATTTCCAAAAGGAATGAGTTGTCCTTCCAAATGTCATAAACCCGAGTTCGTGAGAATAAGGGGTCACGACAGTTGCTTCGAGACTATGTTAGACATAAGGGTCATTTTATGGCGGATGATATCATGCCGGGGAGGTCCGCCGGGGCCGAGTGGACATACCAAGTTGGGGAACCTGTGTGGACTGCTGAAGGTGGCGTGTCGTATGCAATCAAAGGGGATACAACAATGCTCTTAGAAGACGATGGTTTAGGTTCGGATGTCGATCCTGAAGAGGTGCAAGACTTTTTTGGGAGAAACACCTGCGTGGAAGTGAGGACGCAGGGTCCTAACCAGCACGTAATCATTCCTATAGATTATGATCTATTGGCAAACTCTAAGCAGGCAGTGTCGGCCATCGCGCGCTTCAGGCGATGAGTGACACGCTGCAATTGCGGAGTATTTTCGCATGGTTTTGCGAGTAAGTATTTCTTTTACTTTTTGGACTTGCTTTGCATGCGTAAACCACTTATGCTGACTTTCTTTCCATTGCACGTCATATTCTCATTATGGAGGTCGAGCGCGACCAGAGGGATGAACTTAGGACGATCGTTTTTAAGAAAGTGTCCTCCAAGTACAAGGACTATCGCACCAAGCACCGTGTGTTGGCTAATGTCTTCACTCAAGATAGCAATTTTCTATTGTTTAGCGATGAGCATAAGCAGATGCAGCAAGCGTTGATGCAGAAAATCAAAGAGCTGAAAGAGTAGGGTGATGAGCTGATAAAGGCCATAAGTCGATGCAGTGAACTCAAGACGGCTCTTAAGGCCGAGGATGATGAGCTCGAGGTGAGCAAAGGGGTGATGGCTAAGAATACCAATCTTTAGGCGCATGTGTCCACCTTAGCTACTTAGCTTGGGTGAAGGGAGGCAGAGGTTGTTGATCTAATGGATGAGTTGACCATTGAGGCTCATAAACTGGCTCATGCAGAAAAAAGGAAGGATGACCGCCATATCTGAAGTAGATGCCCTGGATGATGCCCTCCTTGTTTGTAGGTCTGATCGAGATAATGATATGGAGGCGTCGACGCTCAAGGTAGCAAGGTTAGAAGGGCGAATCCAAGATCTGTAGGCGGAGTTGTCCGGATTGAACAAACAGGTTGTTTCTTTCAAGGCAGAGGAAGGCGACGATGGTCGCATCCATCCACATCTCACACTTCTGTTGATCTCATCGTGCCACGGGATTTGTATGAGATGTAAGTTCATGCTGAGGCTCAGCTTGATGTGTACAAGTCTCTAAAGGCTAACAGGAAGGTTTCTGAGGCAGAACTCGAGAGTGTCGTGTCAAAGCACATACAACCCATGAAGCATGTGGCTATGATCCTAGTATGTCTGATAGAGACGATGTCGATGATGATGCGGACATGCTCGCCTTCGATTTTTGTCATAACAATGAGTATGACGCGAGGGATGATGCGACGTAGGGTCATTGTATTTATTTTTTTTGCCTTGCGATTTTGTGAGGGAGTCTTCGAGCCCTTTGTAAAAGGTTTTTGTAATATAACAGTAGTAATGGAATAATTATCTTTTTGTTGTGTACCTCCGATCTGTTATTTTTGTTTGTCGCAAGGAGGTTCCTAACTTTTCGATCGTTCTTGTATAATGTTTTTGGCGTAGTCGATTGTGGATCATAGTGGCACAAGCAAGATCGAGCGTAAAGTATTTCGAGCGGGGTCGAATGTTAAGTGATTCGAGCGAGGTCGAATGTTAGGTAATTTGAGTGAGGTCAAAATTTTTCTTTAGGTGATGGCCTTGTTCGTAGGGATGTTATTTCACGTTAAGAGCGAAATGTTAACCCATTTTAAATCGAGTGAGGTCGAATTTTTTCTTTAGGTGATGTCCTTTGGCCGTAGGGGTGTTATTTCGAGTTAAGGTTGAAATATTAACCCGTTGTAATTCGAGCGAGGTTGAATTTTTCTTTTGGCGATGGCCTTTGGCCGTATAGGTGTTATTTCGAGTTAAGGTTGAAATGTTAACCTGTTGTAATTCGAGCGAGGTTGAATGCCAGATGCAAAAAATAATGGAGGGTAAAATGTTGCTTTATTTCATTCGCTGGAGGATATTACATATCTATTCCATACATATATTAGAGAAGTCTCCATGTATCTAGACCCTTCATCATTCGGCTTGGAAGGGTAATCGGCAGGCGGGGCGATGCATTATACTTTGAACTTCGAGACATCCCCCCTCATCACCTCGTTAAAAAACTTCCCAAGAAAACCCAGTTAGGACAAAACCCGAGCGAGGGAAAAAGAGTACGACTTGAGGGGCGTCCTTTTTAGAAGTTGAAGTTTTCTTCCATTGTTTCTAGTTGGAATGCTCCATTGCGCTCTGCCGCTATGATTTTGTATGACCCGTCCCAATTGGTTCCTAGTTTGCCTTCTTTCGAGTCTTTGCTAACTTGTGTTATAGCCTTGAGAATATAGTCTCCGACTTTGAGTGGTCGTATTCTGGCCTTTTTGTTATAGTACCTTTTTGCTTGTTGTTTTTAGGCTACCATCCTTACATAAGACATGTATCTTTGTTCTTCTGCCTCGTCAAGGTCTTTTTTTTTGTTCTCGTCATTATTTTGTCTACTTTCATTGGAGTATCTCAGCTGGGCTCTTCGACCTCGACAGGTATCATAGCGTCAATCCCGAAGTCTAGTGAATATGGTATTTCACTTGTGCTCGTTTCTGGTGTAGTACTGTAGGTCTATAGTTCCTCTGGTAGCAACTCCGGCCTTAGCCCTTTGGCATCTTCGAGCTTTTTCTTTAAGATATTCAATATTATTTTGTTGGAGGATTCGGCTTGACCATTGCTAGCGGGATGATATGGCATCGAGAGTATTCACTTGATGCATCTTATTTTGAAGAACTCAATCGTTTTTTTCCCGATGAATTGGGGCCATTATCGTAGCTAATTCAAGGGGATGTGACATGGTGTATGCTATTTGCGGATGACATAGTCTTGATAGACGAAATGAGGGTCGATGTTAATGAGAGGTTGGAGGTCTAGAGACAGACTCTCAAGTATAATGGTTTCAAACTAAGCAGGTCTAAGACAGAATATATGGAGTGCAAGTTTATTGCCGAGTCGAGCGAAGCAAGCAGGGACGTGAAGCTTGGATCTCAAGTCATCTCCAAGAGGGACAATTGTAGATATCTTAGGTCAGTAATTCAAGGGGATAGAGAGATCGACGGGTATGTCACCCACCATATGGGGGCGGGGTGTTCGAAATGGAGGCTTGCATTAGGAATCTTGTATGACAAAAAAGTGCCACAGAAACTCAAGGGGAAGTTTTATAGAGCTGTGGTTAGACCTACCATGTTGTATGCGGTGAAGTTTTGGCCGGGGAAAAACTTTCATGTTCAGAGAATGAAGGTTTCATAGATGAGGATGCTCAGGTGGATGTGCGGGCTCACCCAGTTGGATAAGATTAAAAATGAAGTTATTCGGGAAAAGGTGGGGGTGGCCCTGGTGGATGAGTAGATGCGGAAAGCGAGGCTCAGGTGGTTCGGGCATGTGCAGAGGAGAAGCCCCGATGCCCCGGTGAGGAGCTGTGAGCGATTGGCGGTGGTTGGCACGAGTCGAGGAAGAAGGAGGCCCAAGAGGTATTGGGGAGAGGTGATCAGGCAGGACATTGATAGAATGCAGATTTCCGAGTCTGGAGGTCTAGTATCAGGGTTGTAGGTTAGGGGCTCCTAGTATTTTCCATACTTCTTTCTCGGGGCTGGGGGGTTTGGTAGCGCTCTCCACAGATGAATTGTGTATTGTATTGTGCCCCCTCATGGTTGTAACTGGTCGGTATTACTGCATGACTTTTTATTTATGGTTTATGGTTTATGTTTAGATAATTATTTATGTGGTTTCTGCTGAAGGTACTAATGCTCTCTTGTTTTTGTTTTTGTTTTCCTTTTTCTAAGTCGATGGTCGATTGGAAACAGCCTCTCTGCCCTTTCGGGTAGGGGTAAGGCATGTGTACATATTACCCTCCCCAAACCCCACTTTGTGGGATTATACTGGGCAGTTGTTGTTGTTGTTATCGTAGCTAATTCTCTGGGGATGCGAAGCGAAGACGATGTTCCTCCATATGAATGTGATGACTTCTTGTTCATGTATTTGGGTGAGCGCACTACTTCCGCCCATTTCAAAAAGCAGTTAGTTAAAACCAAAAGAAAACGTATCTTACCTCGCCTCTCTAGGAAGGGTCCGATGATGTCCATTCCCCATTTGATGAACGACCATGGCGAAGTAACAGAGTGGAGGTGTTCACCCGCTTGATGTATCATAGGCTCGTACTTTTGGCACTGCTCCCATCTCTTAACATAATCTATAAATTCTTTTTTCATAGTGGGATAGTAATATCCTGCCCGAATGAGCCATATGATAAGGTCTCGATTACCTGTATGGGTGCACAATGGCCCTCGGCCCTAGGCATTTCGCCAAAGGCCTCCCGAACATTCTCTTGTACAGATCGTGATTTATGAGACTGTACCTGGCTGCCTACATTCAAAGCTTTTTGGCATCCTTTTTGTCTTGTAGGAGTATTCCCTCTTACAAATATGTCACGATGCAGTTGCGCAAGTCCCAAATCAAATTTGTGAAATGTACCTCAAGTTGGTCTATTGACGATTGGGGGAGGGTGACCATGTTTTCTTTAGTGATATTTTTGGTGGTTGCTGCTAGTTTGGCGAGGTCAACGATCTCGATATTTTGAGCTCGAGGTATCTGGTCAGGTCGACATTCATCGAACTTTGATAGTAGTTTGTGAATTTCTGCTGGTACTTTTGTAGCCTTTGTTCATTGATTTGGAAAGTCCCGATAACTTGGTTGGAGACGAGTTGTGAGTCGCATCTAAGGACGACTCATCATGCTCCATATTCGAGACCTAGCTTAACCCTGCCATTATGGCCTCATACTCGGCCTCATTGTTAGACATATTGGGGCAGCGTATGGATTGACGAATAACCTCCCCTGTTGGTACCTTGAGTACAAGTACTAGTCTAGACCCCGACGCGTTGGATGTGCCATTGGTGTAAAGGACCTAGAGGTTGGGTTTCCCACGGAAAGTATGAGAAGATTTCTGCTCGACCTCGGGCGTTATTTTGGCACTGAAATCGGTGACAAAGTCGGCGAGTACCTGCGATTTTATCTCTATTCGCGATTGATATCTTATATCATGCTCGCTTAGTTTTATGTCCCATTTATCCAGTCTTCTCGATAATTCGGGTTTATGTAGGATGCTCCGTAGAGGGAAGGTCTTCACCACCAATATGGGGTGGCACTTAAAATAGAGTCTAAGCTTTTGTGAAGCTATAACCAATGCTAATGCCAATTTCTCAAGATGGTGGTACCTCATTTCAGTGTCGACCAAGGTTTTATAATATAATAAATTAGAGATTGCGTACCTTTATTCTCGCGGAACTGCTCCACAATTATCGCGACTTTGGAGATGGAAAAATATACTAGGAGGCGTTTATCGGGCTATACTTGGCAAGTACTGGGGGCGAGGACATGTACATTTTTAGTTCTCTCAAGGCATCGATGCATTCTGAGTTCCACTAGAGCCCGTTGTCTTGTTTTAGCACATTGAAGAATTTGTGGCATCTGTCGGATGACCGCGAGATGAATCTTGACAAGGTAGCTATATGGACATTCAGTTTCTACACTTGTCTCTTGCTGGTCAACACCTCATGTATCCGTTTAATGGCTTTGATTTGATCTGCATTGACCTCGACGCCTCTTTGTGATACCAAGAAACCGAGAAATTTTCCCGAGGTTACGCTGAACGCGCGTTTTTTGGGGTTTAGTTTCATGCCGTATCGCCTCATTATACCGAAGGCTTCTTTAAGGTGATCGATGTGGTCTTCTTTCCTTTTTGATTTAACCAACATGTCATTGATGTAAACTTCTATTGTTTTGCCGAGTTGATCTTTGAACATTTTGGTGACCAACATTTGGTACGTTACCCCCACATTTTTAAACTCGAAAGGCATGACTCTATGGTAGTACGTTCCCTGATGGGTGACAAAAGTAGTTTTCTCTTGGTCCTAATCCTCCATCAGGATTTGATTGTAACCCGAGTAGGCGTCCAAGAAGCTTAGCAATTCGTGTCCTGTTGTTACGTCGATGAGCTGGTTGATGTGAGGGAATGGAAATGAGTCTTTTGGGCACACCTTGTTTAGGTCTGTGAAATCTATGCACATCCACCATAGAGGTTCATGGGATGGCCCTCATAGTGTATCCATGGACGCCCTATGATGTCATTGTAAGTTGTGTCTTGGTTCAGACATGGAATGTTGTTTCTAGGATGACGCCCCCGTCCAGAACGGGTAGCGTTATCTCTCCAGAAGTTTGCTCAACTGCATTGTTAAAACCTTTTAGTGTTATGAAATGAGGTACTATCTTGTCCTCAGTCTCATTTGGGCGGAGACTCAAGGTGGATAACACATGCACCGCTTCCGTCGTCTACCATTATTCTTCTTACATCAATAACTGAAATACATAAAGTAATAACAAGAGCATCGAAATGAGGGAATTTCAAACTATCGGTATCTAACTTATCGAAGATGATACTATCTCCGAGGTCGCCGTACTGTTTGTGGGTGATTGATCGTTTTAGTTTATGTGTAGTGGTGAACTTCACATGGTTGATCGTTGCTTCATCGCCTCCACCGATGATTATTTGGATGGTGCGAGCGGGAGAGGGTGGCTTTGGAGGTCCTTGATATTGTTCGTATCCGCTGGCAAGGTTGGCTCGTCCACGATGCCTCGTAAGTTCCCTCAGGTGCCCTTGGTTCAACATTCTCACTACCTCTTATCGTAGACCTATGCAGTCCTTGATTTTGTGACCCCGCTCCTGGTGAAATTCACATAGGACATTCGATTCCTGAGTATTTGGGTTAGACTTTATCTTTTTTGGCCATTTCACCTTCACGTCGAGCTTCTCTAGTGCGTACACTATTTTCGAAAGGGAAACACAAAAATTGTGAGCAGATATAAATGAAGGCATACCTCTTTCGTTTCGCTGAGTTCCTATGTGCGGCCTAGGCAGCCCTTCCATGTGTCGAGGAGACGGTGGGACAACTGTTCTGACATAGGTCTGATGTCTTTCTTGGCTGAGCGAGGGACCGACTGATCCTTTCGGCCATCCTAACGACGATCTTTCCTTGATTCTTCTTGAATGGCCATCAGCCATTGGGTCGGACCGTTAAGGTCGTCCTTGTCGGATCTCACCTCGGTGCAATAGGCATTGTGGATTTCTTCCCAAGTGATGGGAGGGTATTTCATGAGCCTGCTTAATAGTTTATGGTTGCGCTTGACCTATTCCTGCTCAACCCATTATGGAAAGCCGCTACTGCCATCCCTTTCGATACATTTGGTAGGATCCTTCTCACCCTGTTAAACTGGGCGAGGAAGTACCTAAGTCCCTCGCCGGGTGATTGCCTAGCGACGGATATGTCATTCATCAGGGGCGGTGACACACTTATCGGCCATTTCCTCGAACGTTTCTATTAATCGTGTCGGCAGTTGCGAATACCAGGTTAAGACTCCCCCTATTAAGGTTTCATCAAACTTTTTCAGTAACACAGATGGTACTTGCTCCTTCGAAAGATCGTTGCCCTTCACCGCTGTGACATAGTGGATGATATGATTTTCTGGGTCTGTAGTACCATCGTATATCTTCAAGTACGGTGGCATTTTGAAGGTTTTAGAAATGGAGTGTGGAGCCGCTTCTTCGTTGTACAGTTGTTCGACGAATTGACCAACGTCTCATTTTAACTTTTGGGCGTCGGGTATTTTATCGACCCTTTCTTGGTGCTCTCTCATCTGGTCACGTGGCGTCTTGTTTTTGTTTTCTATTTCATCCATTTTCTTCAGAATGGCTGTGAGCACATCATTACCTGCATCAATAGCGGGGTAAGTGTTACGTGTTTGAGGAAGGGGCTGCTCGCCAGTAGTTGTTATGATATCCGCTTGTGCGGTGTTTCTGTTCTCCCTTTGAGAAAGTCTGTCGAGTATATTGTTTAGAGCGCTTGTCAGCCACTCTTCTACTAATGTTTTCGCTGTTGAGTGGTGCTTCTTCAGCTGTAGACGTGGAGGCTCTCCTTTCGCGTGAAGCCGTCATGCTTTCATGAGGGGGAACTGAAATACTTCGCCCGGGCACATCACTTGGTGTCACATTCTCGTCGTCTTCCCTGCCATCTTCGTTGATGGTGTTCAAGATGTTGGTAGTGACGTCTGCTATCGCTTTCATTCTCGCATCTCCTTTTCGTGCTATCGTTAGTTTGTGCAAATGAGGAAGAGATGGTTTTTTAGGATCTAGAAATAACTATTGTTTCAACTAAAAACTCCCTACAGACGGCGCCAAATTGTTTGAGTAAATAAATGCTAAACCAATTAATAATAAGTTAACAGGGTGAATCTCAATTGAACTTAATAAAATCTACACCAAATAATAAAACTCTTGCATAACGAGTAGAGTTCCGGGGTATTAAATAGTGAGCTTAATATGCTATGGTTGACAAAATATGTAATATCATAAATGTATAATAAATGTAAGAAATGATAAGGGTTATAGTATAAAAGAATATCACCCAATGATTGTATGATAAGGTGTTCCTTTCTGAGACGACGACGTGGAAAAGCAGGAGGTCAAAGTGTATATGGAATCTTGAGATTTATGGATAAAGATTGAACAACATGTGCTTGAATAAATGAATGAGACAACTCTTTCGTATATTCTTCTCTCAACTTTTACAATGTGTTCTAGTTCCGAAAAAGTCAGATCCCGTTTAGTTCTTTATCTCTTCTTATTTAGAAGGGACATTCCCCAAAAAACCCTAAAAAGTACAGCGTAGAGAATATCCAAAGGAATATTTTTTATGTCCATTTCTGAACCTAAGTTACCGTTACTGTCTTGTCGCAGATGCCCGCTTCTAGCGTCGACCTTTACGAGGACGACCTTCTATCATTATATCATGGTCGATCCCGTCCTTCGTCTGCTTATCCGTCACAGTTATTATCAAATTTGGACCTATACACCACCATCAATGATCAAGTTACAGATGTTACCGTTGATTGTACACCTGGTGCGGAAGAGTTGGTGGCACTAAGTCATCTCTTCCTTCTTTGTAACTAGCATTATCTTCCGAACTACATAGATATGGATACACTTGTGTTTGGTTTTGTGTCCCATTTGCCGGTTTCTTTTTAGCAACTTTATCATAAGCAAACTTTACTTCTTATTTCTGCGGATTATAGCTGGGTGCGCCTTTGTCAACAGTTATTGGTGCAGACGAAAAATGATTCTTCCTGGTCCAATCTGCTTTCTTCTCTTGCATTATCATCTCTCCCTTTGACGCTGCGCTTCAGCAATATTTGCCAACATTGGTACGCCAATCTTGTCCTAGATTGCGGGCTTTACCCGTTTAAATAATATTTGGTCGTTATAAACAGAAATTATCTACAAAATTATTTAAAGTTTTAGTACTTATTCTTCAAATCTTATACGATATAAGATTAAAAAAAATTGTCTAATGAGATATAAATTGAGACAATTTTTTCAAAGAACAAAATCTTTAATTATAGAAATATGCACTCACTGTTATAAATAGACTTCTATTTAAGGTGAATGTCTATAATTAGAGAGATTCTAGAGTTTTATTCTTGGTAGCTAAGTCACTACCTCCCTATAAATAAAGGGGTCTTCTACCATTGTAAACATCCCTAACAATCTTTAAGTATCAATAAGAATACTTCTCTCTCTCTATTCTCTCTATTGCTCTTGTTCTTGCATTATTGTTCTTGTCTTTATATTATTTCATAACACGTTATCAGCACGAGACTCTACCGTCTCAAGAATCGTTCTCAAGAAAAACTAAGGTATTTCTCTCTTCCTAATTTGATTTTCGATTATGTCTGACATTACGAAAAGAAAGTTCGTTGCCCTTGAAATTTCGGGCAAGAACTATATGACATGGGTGTTGGATGCTGAAATCCACTTAGATGCTATAGGTCTTGGAGACACCATTAAAGATAGAGATAAAGCATCCACCCAAGACTGTGCGAAGGCCTTGATTTTCTTGCGCCATCACCTTGATGAAGGTTTGAAGATTGAATATCTCACCGTCAAGGATCCACTCATCTTGTGGAACGGCTTAAAGGAGAGATATGACAACCTGAAGTTGGTCACTCTGCCACAAGCACGATATGATTGGGCTCATCTGAGGCTCCAGGACTTTAAGTCCGTTTCTGAATATAATTCTGCAATGTTCAGAATTACTTCTAAATTGAAGCTATGCGGAGATAAAATCTCCGATTATGATATGCTTGAGAAAACGTTTACAACGTTTCATGCCTCCAATATGGTACTGCAACAACAGTACAGAGAGAAAGGCTTTACAAAGTACTCTGAACTGATTTCTCTTCTACTAGTGGCTGAGCGAAATAATGACCTGCTCATGAGAAATCACGAAAATCGACCCACTAGGTCTACACCACTGCCTGAAGCAGATAAGGTGCACTCTCATTATGCCAAACATGAAAAGGGCCATGGTCATGGTCGTAAACGGGGTCATAGCCAGGGACGTAGACAAGGAAGAAATTCCAATGAAGTCCGTCAACCCCCAAGGAGAGATAACCGCCGAAAGCAGAAACGGGATCATGAAGATCCTAAGGCAAATGGTTCAGAAACTATATGTTATCGTTGCGGTGGGAAAGGGCACTGGTCAAAGACTTGCCGTATACCAAGACACTTGGTTGACCTTTATCAAGCATCTCGAAAGAGTAAAGGCCCTGAAACAAATCTTGTCTATGACGACAACTTGGACATCACCCACCTGGATGTGGCAGACTTCTTTGAGCAACCCGAGGGGAAAATAGACCACCTAATCGGTGATGGGTCCGTGATGAAAGAAGATGGAGTTATTTGATTTTGTTCTACTTATTTGTATTAGTTAGTGAATAAACTAATAGTCATTAGTATTAGCTCGTATTAGTTAGTTCATGATGCAATGTTAGCAGTAGTTCTTTAGAATGACTTCAATATGCTCAAATATCAATAATATTTTTATTTTCCAGTAGGGGTAATCGACTAGCCTGAAAAACTAGTCGATTATCTAATATTTTCGCACTAAAGCTGAAAAACAATTGATCGACAATCGATTGTCTATGTCTAACAATCGATTGTCGTTAGACAGTGTAATCTGGAATTTTTCAAAAATCATCCACAATCGATCGTCTATGTCTAACAATCGATTGTCGTTAGACAGTGTAATCTGGAATTTTTCAAAAATCATCCACAATCGATTGTCTATGTCTAACAATCGATTGTCGTTAGACAGTGTAATCTGGAATTTTTCAAAAATCATCCACAATCGATTGTCTATGTCTAACAATCGATTTTCGTTAGACAGTAATCTGGAATTTTTCAAAAATCATCCACAATCGATTGTCTATGTCTAACAATCGATTGTCGTTAGACAGTGTAATCTGGAATTTTTCAAAAATCATCCCCAATCGATTGTCTATGTCTAACAATCGATTGTCTTTAAAACAGTGTGATCTGGAATTTTTCAAAAATAACCAACAATCGATTGTCTATGTCTAACAATCGATTGTCTTTATACAGTGAGGTCGAATTTTTCAAAAATAACCAACAATCGATTGTCTATGTCTAACAATCGATTGTCTTAAGACAGTGTGATCTGAAGTTTTTCAAAAATAGCAAATAATCGATTGTGTGTGTTTAACAATCGATTGTCAATGTTCAACAATCGATTGTGTGTGTTTAACAATCGATTGTTTTATGAAAATGCTTAAACTGAAATTTTCAAACTGCATAGTAATCGATTATGGAAAACATATAATCGACTATCTGATTTATTTATTCAACTGACCTCAGCAGATTTTGAAAATATTGTTTAAATGTGAAACAAAAAGTTGTTTATTCCCATGTTCGTATATTTTCTTTTGTATGCCAAACCATGGGAAGTAAATTGATTGAAGGCTCCGGAAGAGCAACTGTAACTCTGCCCAAAGGCACGACGTTTATCTTAGAGAATGCAATATTCTCCTCCAAGTCTAAGAAGAACTTGTTGAGTTTTAATGATATCAATCAAAATGTTCTCCTCCAAGTCTTAAAGGAACTTGTTGAGTTTTAAAGATATCATTCAAAATGGATATCATATTGAGACAATAGATGAGAATAATCTTGAATTCTTCATGAAAACGAGGCTGCCCACTTCGGTTTGGGGTCACGCCATTTTGCATGCAGCAATGCTAGTTCGTCGGCTACCCACTTTGGTTTGGGGTCACGCCATTTCGCATGCAGCAATACTAGTTCGTCGGCTGCCCACTTCGGTTTGGGGACACGCCATTTTGCATACAGCAATACTAGTTCGTCTCTGACTGACGAATTGACACAAATATTCCCCGTTGCAATTATTTTTGGGTCATGAACCCAATATATCCCATTTAAGAATCTTTGGATGCGCAGTATATGTGCCTATAGCACCGCCACCCCGCACCAAAAATGGGTCTGCAAAGAAGGTTAGGAATATATGTTGAGGTTGAATCGCCCTCCATTATTCGCTACCTCGAAACATTGACAGGAGATTTGTTAACTGCACGATTTGCAGACTGTCAATTTGATGAGACACTTTTCCCAAAATTAGGGGGAAAAGTTGGTGAAACCAAACGGGAAATTTTGTGGAAAAATGCATCATTATCTCATCTTGATCCACATACCTCTATTTGTGAAAGAGGCACAAAAGATTATCCATTTGCAAAGAATAGAAAATCAAATGCCTGACGCATTTATAGATTTGAAAAGGATAACAAAATCACATATCCCCGAAGTGAATGTGACAACATCTGATTCACGAATACATATTCATTATTGGAAGAATATGAACATGAAATTGGTATTAAATATACCACACTCACCCCTAGAAGGAGGTTTGAGATGATACCACACTCACCCCTAGAAGGAGGTTTGAGATGATATATGGCATGAATGATCGTTGGTCACGTACCTATTGTACGCCAAAGTATTTTGGAAATATGACTATTAAAGGACAACGATAATGCAAGAAACATATCTTGCATATAAGTTTGACATGACCATAATGGTATAACTTTCTCTTTAAGAAAGATATTCACCACATGGATGTTGATGGACTTGTGGTAGTACAAAATTAATTGAGAGCTCTAGAAGAGCCAATTATTACTATGTTGGAGAAACACAATTGAGTATTGTGCTGTAGTAAGTCTCAAAGAAACTTATTCAGTTTCCAAAGTACACGCGAAAGCAATTGATTATATTGAGACTATAAATAAAGGAAGGCTTTGATATCTCCTATTACTACAACTTGTAGCGGGGTAATTTGCATATGAAAAGCTACCCGCTTTGTTCTCCAGTTTGTACTACACAAAAGAAAGAATGCCACAATAAAGTGGATATCTATTGGTATAAAAACCCATGTCATAATAAACCTGAAGTTTATTGATAAGTGCACATGTCATGGTGTAAATTTGAAGTTTACCAATATTGATAATTTGTTCAGTTAGCATTCGTATTAGCCATCTCATTTTAAGTATGATGTGCAAATTCACACAGGTGAATATCAAAGAACTAGAAAGTTCTTTACGAATTCTCTTGTATCACTTGTTCTCATTAATGAACTGACCAACTAAAGAGTTCGGGTTGAAGCCCATAAATTCTGGAAATATCAAAGGTGAATATGGGTCCATTCACCTGCCATGTATACCACATATGATGCATCTATGATATGGTTACATGCGCAATTGTTATTAACCCGCAGCCTGGCCGGTGCTTGCGAGGTAAATTGCTCAGTAATCTAACTTCGAGCATAATTTCCAGATTTTCTACTCAAGATAGTTCACCTTGATAAGTTAGTTTATATCAAAGTTGGTTTAGCAAGATAATTATTGAGTGCTTCCACTTAATAGCTAAACTGTTTCTTATGAGAACAAAGTTATATATATCAGTTTGATATAAGTTGTATACGAGAGTATATTCTCCCCTCACAAGTGGTTCAGGGTCAGGAACCAAATAATTTCATCTTATTATTAATGTGCCGTGTATATTGACATGATAATGCACAAAGATGATTTCCCAAAGTTGAGGAAACAAGTTAGCTTTTCTAACATGAGGGGGAGACATGATAAACACTTGAGAAAAGGTTACATGGGATGAATTATCATTTGTATATGTATATCCCCGAATATCATGATATGAACCTGAAGTTCATAAAAGGGATAATTCAATTGCAACATATTGCAAAGCATGCTATACGCATTTGCTGACCCAAAGAAAGTAACTAAATGGAAGAGATACAATTCAAGAAGAATTGATTCCATATGAAAGACATGTAGTTTTGGACCTATAGTTCAAATGCTTGAAAGTATAACGTCAAAGGTATGTATAATCAGTTTTCGATATCTTATTTGTTTAGCATGACGTGAAAACTTGATATGCATCTAAAGTCTATTATGTGACTTACATGACTTAACTTGAAAGATTTAAGTTGCTTGAAGCATATGCAATTCTTGGTCCTGAAGTACCACATCCTAAGTACAATTTGTGTACATATGTATCTTGCTATAACTATAAGCATGATGGCATTGAGAATACATCTATGAAGATATTGAAGAGTCATTCCACGACATTATATGAAGATGTTCATATCTATCAAGAATGATGATTTCAAGGTGCGGAATATTTATTCAAGTCAATATGGTTGATTTATCAAATCTCTACCAAAGATCGTTTTGAAGATGATGCACAAGATTGGAATGCAAATGCTCAAGGATATAAATTGATGTTCTTATTAGGGGGAGTTAATGCGCGTTGCACTCTTTTTCCCTTACAAGGTTTTGTCCCACTGAGTTTTCCTTGCAAGGTTTTTAACGAGGCAACCAATAGGCGCATATTCAAACATGTGTACTCTTTTTCCTTTCTTTAATTTTTCCCATTGGGTTTTGGTTTTAGGGTTTTAACGAGGCACATTGTTGAATAGACATTCAAGGGGGAGTGTTATAAATAGACTTCTATTTAAGGTGAATGTCTATAATTAGAGAGATTCTAGAGTTTTATTCTTGGTAGCTAAGTCACTACCTCCCTATAAATAAAGGGGTCTTCTACCATTGTAAAACATCCCTAACAATCTCTAAGTATCAATAAGAATACTTCTCTCTCTCTATTCTCTCTATTGCTCTTGTTCTTGCATTATTGTTCTTGTCTTTATATTATTTCATAACACTCACATAATATTCTGTCGTAATTTGGTGTATTAAAGTTTTAAAATATTTGGTCAAAATATCTATACCTATTTAGTATTAGAGATCTTATTTTTATAAAAGATGGCTATTATAGAGAGATATTTCTATCATACTATTATAGGTAAAAAAAATTGTCATAGAGGTGAAAAAAAAACTGATTCCGGAATTTTTTTTGACTTTTGTAGCGAAATACTACTATATAGGGTGATTGTTATTAAAAAGTAAAGGTCATGTGTTCGAACAGTGAAAATAACACTAATTCTTGCATTAGAATGTGGTGTTTATATAATACCCCTTAAGGTATTACTTGCAAGATATTTTATACACCAGAATGTTTTATGATAAAGAGGGTTAATTTTATAGTGAAGTGGTCTAGTATGATTATCTAGAAATATTTCACTGGTGTAGGATCGCGCAAGGATACATAACTAGTTCAGATCTATCTATATAGAATAGGAGAAGCAAAAGCACTACATTAAGATAAGTGTCTTAACCACAAAATGCCAAGCGGCTTTGTTAAGACAAAATAAACTACTTTTCTAACTAATTTTTTTTCGAATTTTAAATTTTATATTAATTGGTTACACTAATTGAATTAATAAATATAGATATCTTATAATTATCTATAAAAACGAAAAATACAAACAAAAAAAATTTACTCATTCAAATTGAGGAGTAGTTTCAAGTTGGAGTTTTAAAATTATTTTACAATAAAAAAACAAAAATTAAGAAACTATCATTTCAAATTGGAGAGTAATTTCTTCCTAATCTATCTATATAGAATCTATCTATATAGAATAGGAGAAGCAAAAAAACTACATTAAGACAAGTGTCTTAACCACAAAAAGTAAAAAACTATCATTTTAAATTGGAGAGTAATGTCTTCTTAATATAATAGTAGTAGTAGTAATTTCTGTATATGGAAATAGTTATTATACGAAATTGGTAATTTATTAATAATGCATATGTCAATTTAACAATATTAAGCAATTAATATACACAAAATGCAAAAGCATTACATTAAGACAAGTGTCTTAACCACAAAATGCCAAGTGGCTTTGTTAACACATAATAAACTACTTTTCTAACTATTGTTTTTTGAATTTTAAATTTTGAATTAATTGGTTACACTAATTAATTAATAAATGTAGATATCTTATAATTATCTATAAAAAAACGAAAATACAAAACAATACTCTACTCATTCAAATTGGGGAGTAGTTTCAAGTTTGAATTTTAAAATTATTTTACAATATAAAACAAAAAAAAAGTGAAAATCTACCATTTCAAATTGGAGAGTAATTTCTTCCTAATATAATAGTAGTAATAGTGTGTATATATGGGAATAGTTATTATAATAAATTGATAATTTATTAATAATTCATATGTCAATTTAACAATATTAAGCAATGGATAATATATATATATATATATATATATATATATATATATATATATATATATATAAATAAATTATAAAAATAATTAGAAGTATTATGAGAAAAGTCATACATATACACATAGCTAAAATCATAATAAACAAATAATTATAAATGAAGCATACTAAAAAATAAATGAATCAAATGATATCTTAAAAATACATATACTAATTAAATTTCTCATGTAGCAAAATATAATTAATTAATAGAACTCATAATTTACTAATAAAAAACAAAAAATACAAAGAAACTATTAGGGTATTATGCATAAGATAACATATTATATATGACACACATTTTACTTATTATTAAAAATATCATTACGTTTTTGATAAAACTAATAAAAAGTTTATCTCTTTACACTTTTTTTTTTGGTAATTAACTTTCTTTTATTAATCACCAATGATAAGTCATTACAAATCCATAATCAGCTAGCACAGCTAATTATCAATAAGAAGCTCCTCTCCTACTCCTATACTATACCTCCATTTCTAATTACAGTGAACCTGTTGAAATTGTAGGCTAAACTCAATTGGACTTCTAACATGACAAATGTAGGAAGTATTTCTAAGCAATTGGCTAACACACTTTGACATATTTGTGAATATTCTGGAGTTTCTTTCAAGCCAAACACAGTAGCAAACTTCTGCAAATATCAGCTTCATAGCATGAGCTCGTGCAGTCCTTCCCTTAGCCTTGGCTACAACCCATTGTATGAATCGATCCCAAGATTGAAATGTAGGCTGAGTAACTCCTATCCAACCCATTGCTTGATGCATCATCATGGTAGTGAAAGGACAATGATAGAAGAGATGATTTCTTGATTCTTCCCATTGTTGACACAGAATGCACATGCTGTCAATGTTTGAATTCCATTGTTTCACTCGAACTTTGGTAGGCAGCCTATCCTGCAGTATTAACCATAAGTTAAACACTGCCTTTGGCCTTGCTGGATTTTTGATAGTTAAGTTCCTCCACATAACTCGTGGCAGCTGTCCAATTTGGTGAAGATACAGTTTCCTTACAGAACAGTCAATGTGAGAGAGTTGCTGCTGTTGGCTCAATGTAACAGTGGCCTCAAGTATTTTCCTAACCATCCAGCTTGCCTGGTTAGGAATTTTGATGTTGTGAATCTGCTGTTGCTTGATGTACATAGAGTGAATCCACTTAATCCATAGAGTGTCCTTCTTGTTGGCTAAGTCCCACCCCAGCTTGAGAATAGCAGCTCTATTCCATAGTTGTAAATTCATGAGACCTAGACCTCCAGCAGATTTTGGTATACACATCTTATCCCAAGCTACATAGGCCTTCTTTGTAATGCTGGCATTACCAGTCCATATATAGGATCGACATGTTGCATCTAACATCTTCAATATCTTGGCAGGAATGAGAAAAATTTGTGCCCAATAAGCTTGAATACCAAATGTGATAGTTTGAACAAGCTGTACTCTTCCTGCATAAGATAACTTCCTGGCTGTCCAAGAGGTTATCTTAGCAGTGATTTTATCCACCAAAGGCTGTCATTGAATGAGAGACATCTTTCTAGTTGATAAAGGAATACCCAGGTACTTGAAAGGTAGCTCACCAGGAGCAAACCCCAGTTGATCAAGAATAAGCTGTTTGATCTCATTAGGTACTCCACCAAAGTACACAGAGCTCTTATTTAAATTTGCCTTCAAACCAGAAGCCTCTGTGAATTGGGTAATAAGCTTGAACATAGAGCATACAGATAAGAAATCACCTTTTGCAAACAATAATAGATCATCTGCAAAGCTAAGATGTGTGATACCCAATCTTTTGCATCCAGGATGAAAGGAGAAGTTTGAGTCCTTCCTAAGTTCATACAAAGCTCTGCTGAGATACTCCATAACAATAGTAAACAGAAATGGGGACATTGGGTCTCCTTGCCTCAGGCCTTTGGCTGCTTAAAATGGTTCTGTGGTTTGCCCATTCACCATGACTGTATAGCTCACTGTTTGAACACATTCCATGATCCATCTGATGAACTTCCAAGGAAAATTTAGAGCTTCCATCACCTGTTGTAGGAAAATCCACTCCACAGAGTCATAAGCTTTTTGCAAGTCAATCTTTATCATACATCTGGGGGATATATGATTCCTTGTGTAGTGTTTGATCAGTTCATGAGCAAGGATAACATTGTCAGCTATCCTTCTTCCAGGTATGAAGCCAGCCTGTGTCTCACATATGATGCTTGCAATGCACTGCTGTAACCTATTAGCCAAGATCTTGGAGATGATTTTATAGACAACTGAACAGCATGCTATAGGTCTATATTCTCTGACTGAAGTAGGGTTAGCAACTTTAGGAAGTAGAGTAAGGGAAGCACAGTTGGCAGGTTTATACATACTGCAAGTTTGAAAGAAATCCTGGACAGCTAATATGATCTGCTCACCTGTAATACTCCATGTTTGCTTGAAAAACACAGCATTATAGCCATCAATGCCTGGAGCTTTATGATCACCTATGGCTTTTAAGCTTTCAACAATTTCTTCCTTAGAAACATCAGCTAAAAGTTGCAATTGTTGCCTGTGATTGAGCTTGGGACCATTATCCATGTAGGACCTGTTAATTGCTGGTAGTGACTTAGCAGATGTGCCCATCAATGCTTTGAAAAATTGCTTCACTTCTTCCCTGATGGCATCTGGATTAGTGATTCTAGTACCTTCAGCTGTAATGAGTTCTGTGATATTCTTCTGTTGGTTCCTCTCTTTCATTAAAGCAGAGAAGTACTTATTATTTGAGTAACCCAATTGAATCCATTTAGCCCTTGATTTCTGTTGAAGTATGCTCTCCTCTATCATTGACCATTTCTCCAATTGTAGTATGAGCTCCTTTTCTTTCAGCTGTAGTTCATCAGAGTAATGTGACCCCATCTGATCTTGAATGCTAATCAGTTCCCTCCTGTTATCTTCAATCTTTTGAGTTATGTTCTTAAATTCTCTAGTATTTAGAGATTTAAGGACAGGCTTGAGTGCTTTGAGATTATTCCATACTCCCCTGATAGTTGCTTGGTCATTAGCCTTCCAGTTGTCTTTGACAATGCAATGAAAATCCTTATGAGTAGCCCATACATTGTAGAATCTAAAGGGAGCTTTCCTGATCCTGCAGTCTTCATACATAGTAAGGACCATGGGATTATGATCAGATATTAAGGGAGGGCCATATACAGTTTGTAAATGACTCCACTTAATCATCCATTCATAATTACCAAAAATCCTATCCAATCGACTATTTACTCTTTCAGAACCAGATTGTTTATTAGACCATGTGAAGAATGACCCTTTCCAAGGAAGTTCTGATAAACCTGTATTTAGAATACATTGAGTGAAGTCTTGAGTTTCAGATTGTGTAACCTGATTGCAAGATTGTCTATCTGAGATGGCCATCACAGCATTAAAGTCTCATGCCACTAACCAAGGCACAGTTATGCCAAGAGCCAGTTGCTGTATCTGCTGCCATAGTATTCTTCTTTGATCCAAGGCATTGCTTCCATAGACTATAGTAAGTACACAGATCAGCTCCCCTTGAGGAGTATGTACTTTGCAGTGAATGAATTGGTCTCCTTCTTGACTGTCATTGATAATAATCTTCTGTTCATCCCAAAGAATCCATATCCTGCCTCTTGTAGAATCCCTGTAGTTAGCTAACAATTTCCAGCCAGGTAATAATGCATTAGCTATTCTCCCTGCATTATGAGCTTTAACCTTTGTCTCTACTATGCTAACTATACTAAATTTATTTTGTTTAAAATACTCCTTAGCCTCCTTTTGTTTGTATCTCTTATTTACACCTCTAATATTCCATACTAACAACTTCATTTAGTAAAACTAGGTCCCCCTTTATCAGGATGGTTTCTAGGTTTACCCTCTGACATACTTTGGAATCTGTTGCTCAGCACCATAGGTGTCAAAGGGGGGAAGTTGTCTATATTGAATTCTGGTAGTACCTGCTTCCCATTATCTGCTTTCACCACTGCATTGCTATCAGTTGCCTTATTTGGGGCCTTCATCTGCTCATGATGAATTTGTTTGCTTGGGGCCATAGTCTGCTCTTGGGAATTAGAAGCTTGAACTTGTATAGTATTCTCAGTCACTACTTTTGGTCTCCATTGCTGTGTAACTTTGTGCTTGTTGGTTGGTTGAGGCTTGGGCATAGCTAGACAGTTGTGACCAACTTGCAGGCATTTCTCACAATGTGTAGGTTTCCAATCATAAGTTACATCCTGTATGAATCTGTTACCAGTTGGATCCATAAGTTCAATCTCATTTGGTAATGGTTTGGAAACATTGACTTCTATGAGTATACGAGCAAAGGAAATCCTGGACTGATTGGTAGTACATTCATCTGCAAACAAAGGCTTCCCTAAGACACTCGCAATCCTACTAAGTGATTTAATCCCCCAACATGACATGGGCAGGTTAGGGAATTTAACCCACAGAGGAATTTCATTTGGGAATTCAGCTTTAAAATCAAAATCAACTGACCAATGTTTCAGAATCATAGGTCTATTAGCTATTGTATATGGTCCAGCATACATTACTTCTTTGGCATCCTCTATGGTCAGAAATTTGGCCACATAATAACCCTCCTCGTGATAGTAAAGCTCTGGCTCAGGAACATGTGACCACTGTTGGTTTATAAATCTTTTCATAGCATTAAAGCCTGGTCCATTACCAAATACATAGATTACTAAAGCACTCTTCCATTTCTTCTCTTCCTCCTCCATTTCCTCCTTCATCAATTGCCCTACAGGTTTACCATCTAGAATAACAGGTGGGATGTATTCCAATGCCATACCATTCGAAGAGAATCTGTTCTTCTGGAACAAATTTGCCCAAACCTTGGGTGGATCCTTGGCCTCCTTTGCTGTATCTGATTCTAGTGTCTGGTGGGGACTCTGCATGGTAACATCTGGTACTATTGGTGGCACCAGATGTTCATCTAGGTTGATGTTCTTCTCCGATTGTGCCACTACATCAGCAGTTGATGGTACAGTACTCAATGTAACAGTACCCTCCTCCATTTCTGGCAATGAAACAGTGTTGCATGTAACAGTTACAGATGTAGTATTATCAGATGGACCAACACCATAATCTGAGCTATTAGCACCTCATCCAGTTGATTCAATTACTGAATCTTCAGCTACCTTCAGATCTACATTATTTTTAGCTGGGGATTTCTCTGAGTTTGGGGGAGTAGTGTTCGTATAAATTGGAACTAGAATTTTCCTTGGTCTGCCTCTTCCTCGTCCTCTTCCTCTTCCTTTTGCCATCAATCTCAGTGTATGTGAACTTACATGCACAGAGAAGGCATAGAAGAAGGCGATAACAAAGAAGATTATAAAAATCAAAATTATAATTCAGTAAAAAATTATATTATTTAAATTTTTAACAAAATATAAAATAAGAAAACTAATCAAATAATATTAGAAAAAAACATACAAAAAGAGGTGGAAAAAGATAATTTTATAATATTTATATTTTGAATTAATAAATAAATAAAATATAAATAAATAAACTCAAGAAAAGTATTGATAAATTTAGACAATTGAATATTTTAAACATGTATAACATAAGTATAAAAATGTATATTTTCAGAATAAGAAAATATATACATATGTTATACTAGAAGAGAAGTAGTATCAAAATATTAAGCCAATTGAAAAATTAATTAAAAAATTACATTAGTAAATGTATAGTATGCGGTACTTGCTAATTTAATAAAGAATAAACAAAAAAACCAAAAGGTCATTCTCTCTCGGCGCATGATTAGCAAGGCTAGCTAACGTGCACCAACAAGGATGACTCGCCGGAAAAATGCTCGGAAAGGAAATTCACAACCATCACAGACGGAGGAAGGTGAGGAAGAAGCTTCGACTAGATTAGTAACGAATCTGGTACTACCCAACAACTAGCTCCAATTCAATTGGTGCATTGGATGCCAGGGATGGGAAGTGCACCTACAATCATGCAAGACCCACAGCTGAAGGAGACGGAAATTTCAGAAGAAACTGAGAAGAATGTGGCTACTGCAGCAAGAAAATTGACATATTATGCTGGATATGGAGCTGAAGGGAGAAACAAACTATAGCAGAAGTTGTTAAAGGAAATAGAACAGTGACGCAAGAGCTACAACTGAAATTCTACCCACTAGAAATAAGAGATGGAGTCAAAATTGCGAAGCTGAATCAAGAGGAAATACAAATACAATGTCAGTAGTGGAGATCGACGCTGATAGGCTATGTGCTAGGAGGTAATCCTACTTTCAAAGAGATGTTGAAATTTGTGTATGGAGTGTGGAATCAGTAGCAACACCTACTGTGAATTGATGATATGAATTTGATCATGACTAAGGGACCATACACGTTTAATAATAGACCGATGATTTTGAAAAATAGGGAACCGGACTTTGAAATTGATAAGGAACCTATGAGAGTGATGCCTTTATGGGTGAACTTACCTGGGCTGCCTATTGAGTGTTGGGCGGAAGAGAATCTGGGAAGAATTGCTAGCAGCTTGGGGAATCCAGTAAGTACATATCGATTAACAGCGGATTGTGAAAGAGTATCATATGCTAGAGTGTTAATCGAAATGGACATTACACAACCCCTACCGGATGAGCTTACTATAGAACAACCTAATGGAAAATTCAAAATCCAAAAGGCTGAGTATGAACGAAAGCCAATGGTGTGTCATGAATGCAATAAGTTTGGACATACTAATGGGGGACTGTAAGAAGACTCTTAAGGAGAAGAATAAGAAGAAAACAACACAGAAATGGATAAGGAAGGAACATGAGGAAGTAATTGAGGAGAACAGAAATGTTACAAAGGAGAAAAATGAGAAAACTCACGAAAATCAGGTGGGAATTGCAGACAAGGTAAAAAAGTCAGCATCTACCAGAGTAAGAAAAAAGGGCAGCCACTACCTGACTTGGAAGAGATGATCAGAAGAAACAAATTTACACCCTTGAGAATACAGGAGGAGCCACCTGACAGGGATGAGAGGGATGAACAAATAGAAGGGGTTATCAAAGGGCCTACTCCAATAACAATCCCACCTATATGATCTTTAGCACTTGGAACATTAGAAGACTTAACAAGTCCTTTAAACAAAGAGAGTTTACAGACTTTCTAATATATAATAAGATAGATATGGTTAATTGTTTGGAAACAAGAGTTAAACAAAGGAGAGCTAAAAAGATTCAAGAAAAGATTGGAAGAGATTGGACAGTGGTAGATAATTATTCTGTAGCACCTAATGGAAGGATATGGCTAGCATGGAAGGCAAATGTAGTAAGGATGCATGTAGCTTATACATCTGCACAGATCATACATTGTAATATATAGGACAAAAATTATGAGTTTCAGAGTAATGTCACTGTGGTGTATGGACTGCATAGTATAAGTAGCAAACAGGAACTATGGAAGCAACTGAGAAAGATAAGTGAAGATATTGATGGCCCATGGATTATTCTTGGAGACTTAATAGGATTTTGAGAGTAGAGGATAGAATAAATGGAACTCCAGTTCACTTAAATGAAATTGTGGACTTCAATCAATGTATTGAAGATATAAAAGTTGGTCTGATCAATAAAAGAGGATTCCAATACTCTTGGAGCGACAAAAGAGGGGCTGAGGAAAGAATATACAGTCACATTGATTGGGCTCTTGGGAATGAAGAGTGGTTTGAAAAGTATGCAGGCATTGAGGCAATTTACTTAGCACCAGGTTATTCTTGATCATACACCTGTGATTTTAGATATTACAGTGAAAATAATGAAGCTACAAAGGCCTTACATATTGATGAATGTGTTGATGGAATAGGAAGAATACAAAGAAGCAGTATGCAACATATGGAAACAAGAAATCCAGGGGTATACTATGTACTCAATTCACGGGAAGCTGAAGATGTTGGAGATTCAGACAAGAATCTTGCAGAAGAAATATTCTTCAGTGGAGATGAGGATAAAATAGTTAAAAGAACAACTCAAAGAGACTCAGAATAAACTGAACAAGGACCATCTAAATCTAGCACTTATTGAACAAGAAAAGGGAAGTATAAAGCAACTGGAGGAATGGGATGCAGTGTATGAGAATATTCTAAGGCAGAAATCTAGGGCAACCTGGATAAAACATGGAGACTCAAATACAAAATACTTTCATGCACAGTTGAAAGTAAGGCAAGCTAAGAACAAGGTGAATTCAATATATACAGAACAGAGTCAGAGGGTGACAGAACCAAAACTGATAGAGAAGGAATTCTTTAGTTTCTTCCAAAAGTGATAACAATGTGGTACAGGAAATTGACATCACTATAGCTAGAGATGGGCCTTGTCTGACTTTAGCTCAACAACAGAAGTTACTGCAGCCTATTACAAGAGAGGAAATCTTGATGGTGGTTAAGCAACTACCAAATGATAAAGCACCTGTATTGATGGGTATCCAACTGAGGTGTTTAAGGAAAACTGGCAAGTAATAGGAGAGGATGTTATAAAAGCAGTGGAAGAGTTATTTAACACAGGGAAGAAGCTCAAGGAAATGAATTGTACTACCATCACTCTTGTTCCAAAAGTGGTGAATCCTAATTATATGAGAGAGTTCATGCCAATTGCTTGTTGCACAATAATGTATAAGATCAATTCCAAACTGCTCACTAACATGTTGAAACTAGTAGTGGACTATTTGGCGGGGCCTTCTCAATCAACATTTATTAAAGGGAAAAACATTCTAGATAATGTACTGTTAGCACATGAACTGATTAAAAGCTATAATCAGAAAATAATATCTCCAAGGTGTATAGTTAAAGTGGACATAAAGAAGGCATACGATTCAGTTAACTGGTGTTTTTTGAGGAGTTCAATGCTGGAATTTGGTATTCCATATAAGATGGTGAATCTTATTATGGAATGTGTAAATGCAGTTTCATATTCTCTACTGATCAATGGGGGATTAACTCAGAAGTTTCAAGCTAAAAAGGGATTGAGACAAGGTGACCCTATGTCACCTTACTTATTTGTATTGGTGATGGAGTACTTGAATAGGGCTTTGAAGCAACTTAACAAAATGCCAGATTTTAACCATCATCCAAATGTGGGAAACTACAAGTGATACACATATGTTTTACAGATGATTTACTAATGTGTTACAGAGCAGATATGGTGTCTATAGAGATGATGATGAAACAATTTGAAGTGTTCTCAAATGCTTCTAGACTACAGGCAAATATGGAAAAGAGTTCACTCTATGTGGCAAGCATAAGTACACAGCAGAAAGGAAGACATACTGAAGAAGCTCAAACTGAGTGCTGGGGAAATTCCATTCAGATACCTGGGGGTGCCACTATCCTCAAAAAAACTAACTATAAGTCAGTGTATGTCATTGGTGGATAGAATAACAGAAAGAGTTAAAAGCTGGACAACAAGATACTTGTCATATGCAGGGAGATTACAGCTAATAAAAAGTGTTTTGTTTGAGATGCAGACATATTGGGTTCAAGTATTCATCTTACCAAAGAAAGTGCATGGCAATGTGACTACTGTTTGTAGGAACTTTCTGTGGAAAAGATGCAGTGAAAGGAGATCAGCACCTATTTCATGGGAGATTGTTTGCAAGCCTAAAGCAGTAGGGGGACTAAACATTCTGAATTTTGAAATGTGGGACATGAATGCAATAGGGAAACTGCTATGGGCAATAACACAAAAAAAGGACAAGCTGTGGGTACAGTGGATTCACCATCACTATATGAAAAAGAAGAAGCTGGAAAAAATGGAGAGACCAAGACAAGAGATCTGGATTATTAGAAAGATCTTTGAAGCAAGGAAGTGGCTAACAAATGGAGTACAAGAACTAGAAACATATTTGGAGAAGGGGAAGTATAGCATAAAGAAAACATACATCAAACAAATGCAACAGTATGCAAAACCAATGTGGAAAACCCTTTATCTGACTAAGGGACTTATGCCAAGGCATCAGTTCATACTGTGGATGACACTACACCAAAGGTTAGCAACTGTGGAAAGAGTAATCCAATGGGGAATCAATGTAGCAAGGGAATGTGTATTGTGCACAAATGGAGAAGACGAGACAATGGAACATATGTTTTTTGAGTGTGCATACTCAAAATTTGTATGGGATAAAGTATTGCAGCTGTTTGAAATCAAAAGAACAACAGGGAATTGGCTAGAGGAAGTAAACTGAGCATCGCGCGGATTTTAGCACTAGTATAAAAGGAAAGAAAGGCGCAAAGTGGTTAGACCCTCAAACTATGACGTACCGGCTATTTTTAGCTTAGATTCCCATCTTCGCTTAATATTTATTTAAGAAATGCTAAAAAATCCCTTTAATCGTAGCATTCGCCTTTTAAACATACTTGCCTAGTTAAACACCTTTATGGTCCCCATAAGTGGCAAGCACGTAAGTACAGTGAATTAACGAACTCAGTCCATTTCCAGTATACTCCAACTGCGTGTCGCCCTCTAACTTCCCCTTTCCCGCGAAAATCTCCCTCTTCTTCAAACTCAATCTTCTCCCACCATCCCAAAATCTGGATTTCCCAATCCCACTTTCCATTCTTACATCCTTCTTTTATAATCACATTTCTCTCACTCCCTCCCAAACTAATTATCATTAATGATATCGAATACTTCTTTAATCACCATGCATTTATGAAAACTGGATTGTTATTAAATCTATAATCAACTATAATGTCGAGGATATCCTCCACCTCAGACAATCTGGAGCCGGAAAAATCCCTAAATTCAATCGCCACCGGTTCACCTTCTTCCGACCGGACCCAATCGCCGTCCGTTGTGAAGTTAAGGAAGATTCCTCCCATACCCGTACGTCATCGAGTTGACGACGATGGGGAAGATGCTAATGAGGATGATGATCATGTTAGTGGAAGTGAAACATCGTCGACGAACGAGGCTTCAACTCTCGGCCTAAACTTTATAAGGACGCGTTCCGCTCCATCACCTCTTAGGATTTGTAATTCTATCGTTACTCCATTGGATGTTGATGAATATGGGGGTAGAGATGGGGTCGACAACCTAGGCTCTAAATCGGCGACCTCTGTTCAAAAATCAGCTGCACATTCTTCCGAACAAGGTTGATTTCACGTTCTTTTCTACCCCGTGAAAGGAATGTGATTTGGTTTATGTATTTCCATTCAAAATCTGGAATTATTTGCATCTCTTTGGATATAAATAAGAAAAATTGACTTTAAAAACATGCCTAAGCTCAATCCTTATTAGCATCTCATTTGAAATCTCAAAACTTTGAATTAATAAATATGAAATCCAAATGTTTTCATCCAAATAGGTCGCAAAATAATTCGGAAATAAGCCATGCTCCCTTGCTTTGTACTTGAAGAATATACTCCTACCAGTTATTTTACAAACGTGGTTTCTGTGGAAGATTGTTTGAGAATTTTAGAATTTAACACATAGCAGCCTAAATAGTGCATTATTTTTTCAGGCAAAAAGGTCCAATGGAGTCAGTCGAAACCTTTAAAAGTGCCTTCGCCATGTATTTCAAGTGCAGAGGTAAATTTACATTTTACTTTTGTTTGCTTTCGTTCATGACTTTATATTCCTTCTGGAACTGATTTATGCTATGTATTTGGTGAAGTAGAAATTCATTGTGATTTTGCTCATTATAGGGAAGCCATGCAGCTTTCTCCAAGGAAATGCAATCTCCGCGTTTTCAGGCTATACTACGAGTTACCAGTGGTCGTAGAAAGAGAATTCCAGACATCAAGAGCTTCTCTCATGAACTAAATTCAAAAGGAGTCCGCCCACCTCCATTCTGGAAGTCTCGTGCTCTTGGGTGTATGGAAGTATGTCGCCTTTTCTTAGCTCCAGTTTTGCCTTCGTCTTGGTTTTCTAATTGCACTACCTTGTGTTAGTTTGTGTTTTGGCTTGGTTTGCTTGCCATTGACCCTCCCCTATTATCGTTCCTGGGCCGACAGTCTACCAGAAACAACCTCTCTATCTTTTAAAGGTAGGGATAAGGTCTGCATACACACTACCCTCCCCAAACCCCACTTGTGGGAATACACTGGGTTTGTTGTTGTTGTTGTAATTTTCTGAGACCCTGAACAGCTTGTTCTTCTTTTACTGTTTGATACTTGATAATTTAGCAGTTTCTCTGTATGCCATTTTACAGGAAATCATGGTGATGGTACGAGCAAAATTTGACAAGTTAAAGGAAGAGGTCAATGCTGACCTAGGTATCTTTGCAGGAGATTTGGTTGGTATACTCGAGAAGACTTCAGAAACTCATCCTGAATGGAGAGAGAGGTTCGAAGATTTGTTGGTTACAGCTAGGCGTTGTGCTAAGATGTCACCAAGTGAATTCTGGTCAAAGTGTGAAGGCATTGTTCAGAGTCTAGATGACCACCGTCAAGAGCTACCTATGGGAACCCTTAAGCAAGCACACACCCACCTTCTGTTTATTCTTACTCGTTGCACTAGACTAGTGCAGTTTCAAAAGGAGAGTGGTTATGAAGAAGACCACATTTTGACTTTTCACCAACTTAGTGACCTCGGATTTTATCCAGAACGACTTAGTGGGTCCAAAAGCCAGGACTTAAGTGCAACAAGAGGTCAAAAGTTCGTCGGACACGAGCAAAGTAATCTGGCTGTTAAACAAGTCCAAATAAGTGAAGTTGGAGACACCTTGGACATTAGCACTGCAAAAAGTGTCGCTTCTGCCGCTGCATGCTACCGAATGTCGTCATGGAAGAAACTTCCTTCCCCAGCTGAAAGAAGCCGTATGGGCCACGACTCAGTTGAAACAACCCCGTCCAAAGGCAAAACTGATGGTCTGCAACACAAAGAGGAGATGGATAGTTTTGGAAACACTCCATTATGCCCCCCTGAGCATTCTGAGGAAACCTCAAAGATTAAGAAGGTCAATTGGGGAATGTGGGATCAACCTTGCTTGTCATATGAAGATTCATTTATTTGCCGAATATGTGAAGTTGAAATACCAACTGTGTACGTAGAACAGCACTCGAGAATATGTACAATTGCTGATAGATGTGATCTAAAGGGCTTGACAGTAAATGAACGACTAGAAAGAGTTGTGGATACTCTTGAAAGAATACTTGAATCATGGACACCGAAGAGCACGGACACAGGGGCAGGAAGTCCTAATGTATCAAGAGGGACATTGAATATGCCTGAAGAGTTGGATGCCTTGTTAGTCAAGCAGAATGGCTTGTCTCGACGATGCTCTGAAGACATGCTAGATTATCTTCCTGAGTCTGAGAGTAGATGCCTTCGGGAAAATGTCAACAGCTTGACTGACATATCTAAGAAACAGTCATCAGTCGGGTGCTTAACTCCTCGGTCACCTTTAGTGACTCCACGAACTAGACAGATCGAACTGATGCTGAGTGGACGAAGAATGGTATCTGAACATGAAAATTATCAGCAGGTACAGAATATGATAGGAATTACTATGGTACTGTCCTCTCAGTTCTGGACGTTTTCCTGAGGTTACTCATTTTACTCTGACCTTTACATTTGGAATCTACCATTTATAGCTAGAATCATTTTACTCTGACCTTTATGTGATGCTGCTTGTTTTATTTTTAGACAACTATTAAAAAAGCTACAATGCATGCTGAAGCATACAAACTATAGAAGATTTCTTGAACTATGCTTTTTAGCCAAAATTCTATTACTTGTGCAATCGAGAGTAGGGCATCCCAATCTTATAAAAGAAAATTTTCTGGAACAAAGGTTGGTGTTGTTATGCTCCAGCATAGGTCATTATAACAAAGCTGGTTTCTTCTTATGGACAGTTAAAGGGCTTTGTGCTATTTACTCTTCTCATCAGATACAGATCTTTTAGGCCTTTTGTGGTAAAATTTGTTTTATCTGTTAAGAGACTTATTTAAGCATGCATCTAAGTTACCTATCACATATTTGCAGTGTTTTGACCTCCTAGTTCTTGCTCAAACATACTTTTATATTCTTGATTGGTAGTTCAGCAATTGCATATAGTGACAGATGTTGAAGTAAAAAGCTTCTTCTGTGATTGAGATTGTTGGGACTGTATCTGGTTCTGTAATTGATAGCTAATGTAATTCTGCTAAATGTCATTTTACAATTATATTAGTTATTAGTAGATCTCAATACTTTAGTAGTTCTCTTGGAGTTATGAATTTTGAAGAAATATGTGAGAAGATTATCATAAAATAGTTATCCCATTTGGTTTGAAAATAAAATCTGTAAAATGGTAACCTGATATCTAGCAATTATGAGACACCAATATCAAACATAGTCAGGTGCTATATTATTACTGTATCTGGTAGCTGGAGTTCAATAAAGGGAGCATCTATGATTTGCAGCAGTAATACAAATGGATTTTTAAAACAAGAAGGCCAAGGCTTTCTAAGCGCCAAGTCCTTTTCGTTCATGTACATAGTTGATGCCCCTTTCATTAGGATTTTAACTCCCCCTCTCTCTCTCTCCTACTCTTTTTGGTCCACGACATGGTTAATGAGGCCTTCAAAAGATTCCCATTGTAAATTTGCCTTTTCCAAACTTCATGTTTTTGATCTCTCTCTCTGTTCCTTCTACATCCTTTACTTGTATGTTTTATTTTTATTTGTAATGAGCTACAGCTCATATGGCATTATCATGTTCAGAGAATGAAGGTCGCGGAGATGAGGATGCTTAGGTGGATGTGCGGGCACACCAGACTAGATAAGATTAGGAACGAAGTTATTCGAGAGAAGGTAGGGGTGGCCCCGGTAGATGAGAAGATGCGAGAAGCGAGGCTGAGGTGGTTCGGGCATGTTCGGAGGAGGGGTCCCGATGCCCCGGTGAGGAGCTGCGAGCGGCTGGAGATTGTTGGCGGTCGGCGAGGCAGAGGGAGGCCTAAGAAGCATTGGGGAGAGGTGATCAGGCAGGACATGACTAGAATGCAGGTTTCCGAGGATATGACCGTTGATAGGAGAGTCTGGAGGTCTAGGATCAGGGTTGTAGGTTAGGGGCTCCTAGAGTTCTGCGTAGTTACTGTATGATATTATTGCATGCGATTGTATTTAGGTTCCTTATGTTTAGATAATTATTTCCGCTATTTCTGCTATTTCTGCGGGTGATACTAATGCTCTATTGTTATTGTTTTTGTTTTACATCTGATTTCCCTTTTTCCTATGCACCGAGGGTCGATTGGAAACAGCCTCTCTGCCCTTCCGGGTAGGGGTAAGGCTCGTCTACATATTACCCTCCCCAGACCCCACCTGGTGGGAGTATACTGGGTAGTTGTTGTTGTTGTTGTATAAACTGTGGCAAACTTGTCATGAGTGCTTATATTTTGAAATAATTCTTTTGTATTTTAAATGAAACTCCTCTTCCAAGAGGGGTTGCTCTGATGGTAAGCAACCTCCACTTCCAACCGAGAGGTTGTGAGTTCGAGTCTCCCCAAGAGCAAGGTGGGAAGTTCTTGGAGGGAAGGATGCCGGGGGTCTATTTTGGAAACAGCCTCTCTACCCGAGGGTAGGGGTAAGGTCTGCGTACATACTACCCTCCCCAGACCCCACTAAGTGGGATTATACTGGGTTGTTGTTGTTGTTGTTGTTGTTGTTGTTGTTGTTGTTGTTGTTGTTGTTGTTGTATTTTAAATGAAACTACTTGGAAAAGCTTAACGTAATGTTACTAAGAGTGTTTTCAAGTCAAGAAAAATAAGAAACTAGCTGGCGGGAATAAAATATGACCGGATGTAGTCCAATAAACAGACCAGTTTAGCCCCATAATGTTGAAGTTAGTAGCAGGAATTTCAGAATGATTTTAGGTTTACACATTTACGAGTACTGAGCCACCAACTAAGCTACTATTGGAAGTTGGTTGTTTATTAGTAGTATAAATTGTTGGTCATTATCTTCATATTCTCGTTTTTGTCATAGTTTTGACATTTGTGCTGTCAGCCACCCAATTGATGTTTAAATAGTATAGGTTCCTTGCTTGTTTTATCAATTGGACGTTGATTTAGTAGGTTGATTAAGTCAGTTAATTACATCGTGGAGAATCATGGCAGATAAATAAGCTATTGGATATTACTCGATCAGTTGCCAATGCAAACAACAATGATTACGGTACATTGGAATACTTGCTTGACCGACTAGAAGACCTAAAATATGCAATTCTGGAAAGGAAGGTGGATGCTCTTGTTGTTGAGACCTTCGGGAGACGTATTGAGAAACTATTGCAGTGAGTTCTATTATTCTTGTAAATTTTTGTAAAAATGATACTCTGTCCACAGAATTTAAGAGAAGTTTATGTTTTGATTTTAGTTCATCTTTGACCTCAGATGTCATTCTACTTCTAATTTTCATGTTTACTCAAACTCTACAGGGAGAAATATGTATTACTTTGTGGGCACATTGAAGATGAAAAAGTGGAAGCATCCAATACCACAGGTGATGAGGACAGTTCAACAGAAGATGATACAAGTCGTAGTGTGCGTGCAAGCCCTATAAATACAGTGTCCAAAGATCGAACATCTATTGAAGATTTTGAAATTATAAAACCAATCAGCAGGGGAGCTTTTGGGAGAGTTTTCCTGGCCAAGAAAAGGGCAACAGGTGACTTATTTGCAATCAAGGTAAAAACTGTGTCCAATTGAAGGATAATAATTTCAAGTAATTTGCAGGAGATCTTCCTATTATTCTGCATATATGTTAGATGTTGAAACTAGCTGAAACTAACACCCCCCCCCCTCCCCCCACATACATCCATGATTCCGACCACTAATTTATTCAAAATCAAAGTCTGGAAGCTTCCTTCTCCTGAATCTATCACATCTTATATATCAAAAACCATTCTCTATAAAAACTAATGATCTGTTAGGTCTCAGAATTTTTGTTGTCTATAATTCTGTTGTTTGAACTATGTTCTCTTTCTGTCAAGCCTACCAATCATATTGACTTTGCATTTTTTGCTATTTTTTCTGCCCATTTTAGGTTGTAACTCCATTCCCTGAACTTTATCGACCATATTTTTCACAGGTTTTGAAAAAGGCTGACATGATACGCAAAAATGCAGTAGAAAATATATTGGCCGAGAGGGATATTTTAATATCAGTCCGCAATCCTTTTGTGGTTAGTCGATATCTTCTCTTTTATGAATCAAGTTTCGGTTAATTGAAATTAACGGATATCACACTGTTAAAATAAGAAACAAGGCACTTCTAAGAAACCATACTAATGGATTATCTGGTGGTGAACAGGTCCGCTTTTTTTACTCCTTCACATGCAGGGATAATCTTTATCTGGTCATGGAGTACCTAAATGGTGGGGACCTTTTCTCATTACTGAGAAATTTGGGCTGCTTAGAGGAAGATATGGCACGTATATACATTGCAGAACTAGTAAGGACTAGTTTAATAGGCTTGCCAAACTTTGGCATCCTACCAACTTTTCTGCCGTTCCCAGAAATGGTATATGGATCTTATTTGTCTTGTCCTATCCAGGTTCTTGCATTGGAGTATCTACATTCGTTAAATATCATTCACAGAGATTTGAAGCCAGATAACTTATTGATAGGTCCGAGCGGTCACATCAAGGTCAAAAATACTTTTATGCAGCTTAGTACTCTTTTTACTTGTTAATCTTTACATTATAAAAAGAAAGTAGTCTTTTTGTTTTGTTGAAAGGTCTAAAAACTCAAACATCTGAATTATTGTTGTTAACCTGAGTTGAATTTCAGGCATTGTTTAAAGGATTTGACAGCATCTTCTGTAACTTGTATTTATTTTTAGTTTTCTAGTTCTCACAATCTAATCGTTATAATTACAGTTAACAGATTTTGGGCTCTCAAAGGTTGGTCTCATCAATAGCACTGATGACTTAGCAGGACCATCGGTGCCAAGTTCTGCCTTTCTTAGGGAAGATAAACCCAAGATGGAAGAGCAATCACTCAAAAGAGAACAGAGGCAAAAGAATTCAGTTGTTGGCACCCCTGATTATCTAGCACCGGAGATACTTCTTGGCATGGGACATGGTTTGGACTTACCTCATGATTGATCTTACATAATCACAAACTACTCCCTCTTCCCAGTTTATGAAGCACATTGTCCGTTTTGGAACATCTGAAAATTTTGACAAACTTCTACTCTTATGTCTCCATTACTAGCATCAAGAATTCACATTTAATCATGTAACCTTTCACGTACAAATCAACTTTGGAAAACTATTCTGAAAGTTCTTTCTACTTTCACCTCTAATATTCTTAAACAAAATCAATGTTTTAATCCACGCTTAGTCCAAATCGTGTCTGATAAGTTGGAGAGAGTTAGTGCATATGTTTTTATGCAAGTTGTTTCATTGTGATTTCAGCTAAAATAAATCTATTTTTTTTCCAGGTGTAACAGCTGATTGGTGGTCAGTCGGTGTTATTTTGTTTGAGCTTCTTGTTGGTCTTCCTCCTTTTAATGCAGAACATCCTCAGGTATGCTTGTTGTATCCAATAAGACTACAAGACAACTCTGCAGTTTTTAATTTTATTTTATAGAGATTATTATTCTTTTGGACATTGTCATTGGTGATTGCCTTCCCTTGTTGCTTAAATTTTAAGATATCAATGTTCATTATACTAGTCTTAGAGTACGCGCGATGCGTGTGTATTCATGTCTTGAATAAAAAATTCTTAAAATTGAAATACATGTTTAAAAAATGTGTCTTATGTGTAAGATATCAAGATTCACAACGTCAAATCTCAGCTTACATTTTCGTTGTTAGAATATGTTTGTACTTCAACTAAATATTTTCAATGGTTTAATAGGTAAATATTAATTCATTGATAATATTCTATTGGATATTGTTGGAATTGAAAATATGAAGGGTACAACACTTTATTAATGAAGGATAGGGGAGATAGTCAGAATAAATGTTAAAGATTTTGTGGTTTAGTTGCTAATTTTGGGTTGTTGGTGATTTTTCTTTTTCAATAATTTATACTCCAAGGTAAAAGTTTACTTAATTTTAAAGTCCTAAATATTGTGACTTCATACTTGATTCAAATAAAAATAATTTAATAAGAAATATTTTAGGTGTCTTCAAAGACGAACGATATTTCACTAAGAGTAGGGTATGTGCTTTTGCGCATGTTCCCCTTGTCAATAAGTAAATGAATTTTAAAAATCACATAAATAATAATGCCTTTGAGTTATAAGAAAAATGAAATAAAATGTATACATATTAATCTCATATCCAGTGTAATAAAAGTCCTTATAGTTTTATAAGAATATCTTATGAAAATTATTATTATTTTATGCCTTGGTAATGAACAAACAATTAAAATTAGTTACTTATCATGATGAGGTTTGCCTATAGCTCCTAAAAAAAAATTGATACGTGAAAATATAAATGTTAAAAATAATTAATACCGAGTCAATATTTATGCACCACTGTTACTTTGATCCCAAAAGTTAAAAATCCTAGCTATGTCAAAGAGTTTCATCCCATTGCCTGGAACTCTACTCTGTACAAAATCATCTCAAAGCTCCAAACAAACAGACTGAACCTGGTTGTAGACCACTTAGTAGGGCATTCCCAGTCAGCATTCATAGAAGGGGAGAAACAGTTTGGATAATCTAATTATGGCCCATGAACTGATCAAAGGCTATACTCACAAGACAATATCTCCTAGATGCATGATCAAAGTCGACATTAGAAAGGCCTACGACTCTGTTGAATGGGATTTTCTGAAAGCAGTACTTCTAGAATTTGGAATTCCATACAAACTAGTCGTGCTAATAATGAAATGTGTTACCACTGTCAGCTACTCCATTCTGATAAATGGAGGACTGACCAACACATTTGAAGCAAGGAAAGGACTAAGACAGGGAGATCCAATGTCCCCCTACCTATTTGTCCTAGTTATGGAATATCTAACTAGATCTCTAAAGAAACTGAGCAGGAATCCAGATTTTAACTTCCATCCAAAATGCACCAACCTACAAATCACACACATATGCTTTGCAGACGACCTTCTGATGTGTTGTAGGGCTGATGAAATATCCATGAAATTACTGATGAAGGAAAGTATCAGGACTTAAAGCCAATATGGATAAAAGCTCTTTATATATAGCAGGTGTCTCACCTAAATTCAAACAGAAGATTTGTTCTGAACTAAACCTCACGGAGGGCACCTTCCCCTTCAAATACCTAGGAGTTCCCCTATCTACAAAAAAGCTCAATATATCACAGTGTATGCCCCTAGTGGAAAAGATAGTGGACAGAATCAGAAGCTGGACATCAAAACTCTTATCTTATGCTGGTCGAATACAACTTATCAAGAGTGTCCTGTTTGAAATGCAACTTACTGGGCCCAGATATTCCTCATACAAAAAAAAATCATAAAACTGGTCAATGGAATTTGCAGGAATTATCTGTGGACTGGTAGTCATGAAAATAACCATAGGAACCCGATTGCCTGGGAAACAATGTGTAAACCAAAGCAGCAGGAGGTTTGAACATTATTTCCTATGAAAGGTGGAATAAAGCAGCTCTGTCAAAACTCCTCTGGGCATTAATGGCAAAGAATGACAAACTCTGGATCAAATGGATCCACTGCCACAACATAAAGAAGAAGGACCTTAATACAATGGAAATTCCTAAACAAGCTAGCTGGCTCGTTAGGAAACTGATTGGAGCAAGGGAATGGTGGGCAAATGATGAAACATGAATGCAAACATGTACTCAAAATGGGCAATTTAGCATCAGAAAAGCATACATTTCATACCACCCCGCAATACCCCAAGGTCCGACGGAAAAACTTAGTGATGGTGACTCGCATGCTCCCAAAATAGAAATACATTTTATGGATGGCGCTGCACAAGCCACCGGCAACAGTTGACAGATTGGTTAGATAGGGCCTTCAAATTAATACATCTTGCGTCCTATGTGGAAGAGATGTTGAAGAAACACATGATCATTTATATTTTGAATGCGTATATTCCAAAAACCTGTGGAAATGTATGTTACATTGGATGAAGTATTAAAGAACAATTGGTACATGGGAATCAGAAATGCAATGGTTGTCGGGCAATGTCAATAGCAGGAATCCCAGAAAAGCCATCCTCGGGGTGGTGTTTGCAGCAGTAGTCTACGCTATCTGGACGGAAAGAAACAACAGAAGATTTCAACAACTGAACAGAACCAGCCAAGATCGAGCGAAGGAGATTACAATTCAAGTGCACATTGCTGGAATGAAACACTCTAAGTGGAATCCCATTCTGCACACTGTGAATCACTATCCCTTATATGATTCTTCATAACACTTTTCTTTGTCTGTAATAGAAAATAGTTTAACAACATAGCTGTAGAGTTTACTATTTGATTATAATTTTGAGATCTGTTCTAGAGTCCAAATGAACAGCTGATGTAAATTGCTAATGGTTGAAATAAAATTTCTTTTGACCCAAAAAAAAAATAAAATAGGAAAATATTATGAAAATTATTATTATTTTATACCTTGGTAATGAAAAACAATTGAAACTAATTACTTTTATCATGATGAGGTTGGCCTATAGCTCCTACGGAAAAGTTGGTACGTGAAAATATAAATGTTAAAAATAATTAATATATCTATCTATATATATATATATATATATATATATATATATATATATATATATATATATATATATATATATATATATATATATATATATATATATATATATATATTAGGAAGTTTTCATTTGTTAGAATATTTGAAAAAAGAAAAAGATAATTAACGACAACCCATTTAGAATATATTTTATCTTCTATTGTTTTAAATTTGCATACATTAATAATAATAATAAAAAAGTTGACTGTATATTATTTTATAATCATTGAATAAATTCTACATATTGAGAATAAATGATGTTTGGAAGTCGAATTAATTATTAAGTGCAGTTTCAAGTATTACACAAAATTTAAAATAAAATTTAGTTGATTTAAAAATTCTGAATATTAAAAAATTAAAGTGGAAGATATTATATACATGTTATACACTTCAAATAAGCAAATAATTTATTTAGTATTTAGAATATTAGGATTTTCTATATAGTTCAAATAAAAAGTTATTTAATAACTAAAATTTTAGTTGATTTAAAAGTTTTAAATATTAAATTATAACTTTATCCAATGGTTCAGTTAAGCGTATTTTACCTTGTCGTCCAGTATTATTTCAAAACTTGGATTTTAAGTTTATCATAATACTCATGATCTTTAGATGATTAGAATGGTCTAAAGTTATCGGTAGTCAAAAAAGTAAACTACAATTAATAACATAAGTATATTTTCAAGAAAATAATTATATAAATATATGTGTATAGAATAGTTTAAATATTTTATTGAAAGAAAAGTGTACTTTGAATGGAGCTTTCCACGTTCCTAATATATTCTATGCACATAGAACAAGAAGAAGAAAATTTTACACTAAATGTTTGATTTGTATAATTAACTTTGATATCCTAAATATTAGGATTTCCTGCGTAGTCGTTCAACTAAGGAAAACTTTAATAAGTAAAGTTTTAGTTGACTTCAAAATGCTAAATATTATGGAAATTATTAAATGACTATTTTGTCTAGTGTGGACTCTATTTTAAAAGGGTAAAAAAGACGAACGACAATTCATTAAGGGCCTTCATGCTTTTAATATAGTATTGATATATATATATATATATATATATATATATATATATATATATATATATATATATATATATATATATATATATATATATATATATCAACTTTATAATCTGATTAGATCAATATTAAATGCTTTTCGAATCTCATTGAACAACAAATGTACTAATTAATTAACAACTCCTCTTAACCAGGATTTTCCTTTCTCCTTTTGCAACTTTTAGACTAACAGCTAACTCTAGCCTGCTTTTCCCTGCTAAGATGAATATGACAGACTTGTAGTTCTGCAGGATGATTCATCCTCATTGTAGACTGTGACAGATAGGTTGACTTGAAGCATGAGCTCTGATGATTGTCTCCATCTTTTTTCAAATTTTATGCTGAACCTCCTCTCTAATTTTCATAAAATTTATTGTTGAAGATGAGAAATATGTTAGATGTGGATGAGAGTGTTCGTTCCATAGATATAACATACTAGTGATGATGTTTATGATTCTGAAAGGCCATAATGTAATTAATGTCTTCCTTCATGTGTGCATGGCTAATGAGAACGAATGAGCTGCTCCAGCTAGAATATCCACGTCGATTGTGGTTCTTTAAAGTTGAGTATCCTGTTTTCTTAAGTTGACAGTTCTGGCATTCTGTAATATTGAGTTATATAACTGATTACGTTGTTCTAATTTTGTCATACATTCTCGATGGCATACAATTCATTTTGAATGCTTTGGTGTTAAGAATGATCAATGTGGAACAGTTTGCTTTTCCGGAGATTTAATTCTTGGATTATGACCTATTGTAAACCCAGATTACTTCTCAGGGGCGCTTAGGTTTCTTTCCATTCTGTTGGTGCTGCCATAATAATTTTATGAACCTATTTAAAAGCGAAGATGCTTTTAACTTTATTTATTTATTCTGCATGTCATTTGGGTGTTGCAAAAAGAACTTCTCTGTAGATGGAAAATTGTTCTTTCTCCGATTGGGCAACTTCTTTAAGATAAAAATCATTTGTCTTTGACTTTTGAGAAGTTTGTTAAACAATTTTGTTATGCATGTGTAAACATGTGGCATAACCTAATATCGAGCGCTTCTATTTTGTTGCAGCAAATTTTTGACAATATCATTAACAGGGACATACCTTGGCCCAAGATACCAGAAGAAATGAGCTTGGAAGCATATGACTTAATTAACAAGTAAGTCCTGCAACAAAAGTCTTGGTTTTTGGTAATTATCAGAAATACTTGTGATTCTAACTTCGCAAAAGCCAACAAATTCCCTTTCATCTACCGTGGGAGTTATTATTTGCTTTCTAGGAAAATACAAAAATAAAGTTTGATATTTTCCAGTTTCTTTCACATGACTGAATAATCTATACTACTCATAAAAGTCTTAGTAGCTAGTATCAGGAAGGTACTTGGCACATGATTGAGAAGCTGCCTACTTCTGTGCTTAAATTCATTTTTGCTTTCTCTAGGTTGCTGAATGAAAACCCAGTTCAAAGGTTAGGTGCAACAGGGGCAGGAGAGGTGAAAATTCCCCATTACCAAGTGACACTGAATTCCAGACACTTCTAAACTATGAAATGTAAAAGAAAATTCAAGTTTATTCCCTTTCACCTTCTTTATTTTAACAGGTAAAGCGACATCTTTTCTTCATGGATATCAACTGGGACACACTTGCAAGGCAAAAGGTTTCTTTCTCTTTCTGTCTTTCTCTCCATTCCTCCATCAAAAAGGATTTGGTCAGGAGGAACTTTTAATGCTATAATTAATTGTCGACAGGCTACGTTTGTCCCGTCTGCTGATGCACATGACACTAGCTATTTTATGAGCCGGTACATTTGGAATCCAGAAGATGAAAATGTCAATGGAGGTAGTGATTTTTATGAGTTGAGTGAGAGTGGCAGTGCCTCATGTAGCAGCAGTTCATACAGCAATCTACAGGATGAAGAGGTATAAATTTCTCTAATTTGCAGAGCATTTCTACAGCTAAAATATAATTACGACCTGGGCCACCTGGATTTCTGAAAGAAGGATTACCGGTTTATACCTTTCTGCCCTTTGACCCTCTGATATTCAAAATAGATAAACTCACTCTACCCACAAAGTTCTGGTATATGTTGTTGGTATCCCGTTCTAACTCATAATTTGTCATGACAGGGAGATGAATGCGGTAATCTAGCAGAGTTTAGTACCCCTGCCCTGAATGTGAACTACTCCTTCAGTAATTTTTCATTTAAGGTAAGAAATGCTGCCTGGCTATGATCCTATTGTTTGAGTAATGTACATGAAGATGGTGTTATCTCTGTGTAGTTTCTTTACATCTTTTTTATGATGAATTCTAGAGTATTGACGAGCACATTTGACCTGATAAGTCTTGCTGTAGTTTGAGAGAAACTCTTGGACACGATAGCTTTGATTACTATATTTCTCTAATCAAATGTGCTAACTGACCGCTTCTCTCTGTTCTTCATTCTCCCCTCTCTCTCTCATTTGCTTCTTTCTTTTTTCTTTGGATGCTTCCAGAACTTGTCACAGCTGGCTTCTATTAATTATGATTTAGCTGGAAAGACTCCTAAAGAATCAGAGGAAGCTGAAAACCCATCTGTTTCTTGAGAAAACGAGTTTACTGCTTCCGCAGTTACATGCTGCCTCACTTTGTTTCTAAGTGCAGGCGACGTTTTCCACAACGAAAATGTGATGGCATCATGTGGAATAGGCTCTATCCTCCACCTCAGCTAAGGCCTCCAGGTGAAGAGATGATTATTTGGTTAAAACCTCTGCCTCCTGCCAAATTGAGGATTGTGCAGCTGATTGTACCGCGTTGACATTCAGGAGGACCTAAGAGATGTCAACGCTGTGGAGAAGATGTAGATGCCACTTAATTGCAGCCTTCTCTTCTCCTCAGCTCCCTTTGTCAGGGATTTTGTATATAAGTGGTCTTAAATATGTTAAAATTTTGCAGTTTATCAGTGTTCAGGCCTTCAGGGTAAACTGGCCGTTGAACCGCTGACAAGGCTTTTGGTTGTCCAAATAGTAGACATCTCTGGTGTTCCTGAGTTTGTCCGTGTCACTGGGAAACCCAAGTTTAGATTCTCAAAATTGAATATCAAAAAGCCATAACCGAATTCTGGGGAAAGGAAAAAAAGGCATAACCAAATCAGTTTTGGAGGCCATAAAAGTTGCTCCTCCCTAGCCAAGAACGTTTTCTTGATTGAAGCTGGAAGTTTCACTGGAGTTGAAGGGAGCAAATCACTGTAACTTCCAGAAAATCTTCCAAAATAAATGAAGTGTCTGATTCCTGATAGTCACTGCAGCAAAACACATTTGCTGAGATTAGTTATTTAACAGTTATTGGTTAGATACTCATCTTGATATTCTTTTTCTTCTCTTCCCCTAGAATTGGTTGTTCCAATGGTAAGTGGTAGACGTTGACGTCTTTCTGTTTTTTATTTTTTATTTTTTAATTAATTTCTTATTGTTGCAATATTTCGAAGAGAACGTGAAGGACCCAACTAGACCAAGACACAAAGGAAAATTAACGTGATGAATCTCGTAAATATTTATAATATCTTTTCAGACTTTCACTCCGTTTCTTCCCTAATAAACTACGAAAGAAAAACTCGAAAGTCATAGATGCTTCTTTAAATTTGGCACCAAATATCAGGTAATTACTAGAATTTTGCTGGTGACCATTTATACGTCATTTCTGCAGAGTAAAGGTGACTAACTAATCACAAAGCAAAATTAAAGTGTCTACTAGGCTGTTGGTGTTAAACTTAAGGGGTTATTCATGAAGTTTGCCAAAGCAAAAAAGAGCTTTTTAAAAACCACCTTTTTCCAAAAGTGACTAAAAGGACTTCAAAACTTGGAAAAATTTAATAAACTTAAGAAAAGGCAAAAAGCTAATTTCACTTTATTAGCAAACCAAGTTTGAGTTTGATCAAATTCATACCAGACTGATATTGGGATTAAGACGTATTGAAGTACTACCAAACGAAGAAAAGAACAAAAGAGAAAGTAATTTGTTAGTAACTTAAGATTAGGCATAGAATACCGACTTAATAAGAAAATGTCATTCAACTTAGTAGGTGTAGTAATTTGTTAATATCAGCACTACCAACTTACTCAAAAGAGAAAAAAGTCATTCAATGTAATTGGTGCAAGAAAACAATTTTATGGACAACTTAGAAACTTATCTAAATTAGACCCACTTAAAGATGACCTTTTTGGTCTTTTCAGTAGTAGACACTAGACATCCTAAGGCTGATTTTGATTCAATCGGTTACGATTATATTAACCCTAGGACCTTAGGTATAAAAGTCTAAACTCAAAAAATCATTGAAGAAGCGGAGAGACCCAAACCCGATTTGGAAACGGTCCCGACAACTGTTGCAGCGTTTATGGGACTCTAACGTGCGCATAGGTATTGGTTATGTGACTCACTCACTCCAGTTGACGTGCTTTTGTAACACTGAAATCCAAACCCAGGAGAGAGAGACAGAATCATTCCATTTTTTTTCAAAATAGAGAAGGAATAGGAGGATCAGAGATGTACAGGAGGCGTTTGACTTCACTCCCTCTCTTCTTTTCCCATTTTCACCAGGTATGTATTTTACCACAATTGATCCAATCTCTTTGGCTTTGCTACTGCAAACCTCTCAATATTGTTCTCAATTTCTCTGGATATCATTATCTACTGTAAATAGGTGAAAAGAGCTGACCAGCTGAAGATTTATCAAGCTTTTTCTACTGAAATTATCAACCCGGTAATTTGTTTTGTTTTTGTTGTTCAGTGCTATTTTTTCTATTGCATTATTTTTAGCATTTCTTGCGGTGAATTAATTTTCCTACGAAATGTTATTGACTCCTGTTTTTTTCTTTTTCCTTTGTTACGCGTGTAGGTAGAAAGTGAAAGCTCTTCCACAAGAAATAGCCCTTTTGTTGCTTTTGTTTTGGGTAACTAAATTCACTTTTTAGTCTATTAGATTGCATTATCCAGACACTGATTTTTTCTAGTTTATCTTGTCGGAATTTGGTTAATATCTCTAGGATTTTCAGTATATGGGTTCTTGATTCTAGAAAAGGCAGCTAACTAATTTCTGAATAGATCATCTATACATATTATTACTATGTTCTGCCAAACTGTTCGATTTATCTGTTCGATGATTATCCCAATTAAATCTTTTCTTAATTGTAGCTAGTCTGAGATAGATGTCTCTCCGACCTTGGAGTAGACCGTGCTACTTTTTTGTTGTTGTTGATAATTTTTTTTTATTTGCACCGGGGGTCCAAGTTTCTAACTAATCCCGGGGGTGCACAGGCCCTCGGCAAAGAGTTTCCCGCAAATGCACCACGGTTAATTCAGGTTTTACCCAGTCCGATGGCCCTCAAAAATTGTTTTCACCCAGTGGATTTCGAACTTGAGACCTTGAAAGGGAGCAAACCCCAAGGCTCAAGTCAATTGCCACCAGGCCAACCCCTGAGGGTTTGTTGTTGATAATTATTACTACCCTTTAGTCTCAAACAAGTCGGGATCGGCAATATGAATCCTCATCTACCATGATTCTCCATTAAAATCATCTCCTTCCAATATTGTTTGCTAAAGTATGTGTTGTTCTTCTTCATTTTTTTTGGGGGGGGGGGGGGGGATGGGGGGGGGGGTTGTGGAACACCAATAGTTTTTATTTGAGAATGTTGATAGTGGTTCTCATTTAATTTAAGCCAAAGATAGAATGATGTACAGAGATTTCTTTATGGCAAAGTGGACATTTTCATGATACTGATTAGGACACTCTTATTGGAATGAAGAGAATAAGTGTAGAAGTAACTGTTGGTATATGAACAACGTCCGACATTGGTAGTTAATAAGAACAACTACCACATCCAAGGAAGGTAGCATGCATGCAAATTACCCAATCCTGACATGAGGAGTTAGTGACAAATAAATAACAATACCGGACTAGTCTGGTAATTTGAATGAGTACACTCTAGATCCCTTAACAAGGATCCATTGGACGGCAAGCCGCGGTGATTCCAGCTCCAATAGCGTATATTTAAGTTGTTGCAGTTAAAAAGCTCGTACTTGGATTTTAGGAGGGGCCGGTCGGTAGAACATACCAGTTTTCTTTTGAGAATTTTGATAGTGGTTCTCATTTAATTATGTATTACATTAACCAAAAGATAATGAGGTACAAAGGTTTCTTTATGGCAAAGTAGACATTTTCATGATACTGATTAGGACACTCTTATTTAAATGCAAAGAATAAGTCTAGAAGTAATTGTTGGTTGTATGAACAAACTCCTACGTTGGTAGTTAATAAGAACAAGAACCTACTTATAAGGTGTAGGGATACTCCTATTGGTTGATAGTGGTTCTCATTTTTATTTGAGAATGTTGATAGTGGTTCTCATTTAATTTAAGCCAAGATAAAATGATGTATAGAGATTTCTTTATGGCAAAGTGGACATTTTCATTATACTGATTAGGACACTCTTATTGGAATGAAGAGAACAAGTCTAGAAGTAACTGTTGGTATATGAATAAAGTCCGTCATTGGTAGTTAATAAGAACAAGAAGCCTGAGAAATGGCTACCACATCCAAGGAAGGTAGCATGCATGCAAATTACCCAATCCTGACATGAGGAGTTAGTGACAATAAATAACAATACCGGACTAGTCGGGTAATTAGATGAGTACACTCTAGGCCCCTTAACAAGGATCCATTGGAAGGCAAGCCGCGGTGATTCCAGCTCCAATAGCATATATTTAAGTTGTTGCAGTTAAAAAGCTTGTACTTGGACTTTGGGAGGGGCCGGTCGGTGGAACATACCCGTTTTCTTTTGAGAATTTTGATAGTGGTTCTCATTTAATCATGTATTACATTAACCAAAAGATAACGAGGTACAAAGGTTTCTTTATGGCAAGGTAGACATTTTCATGATACTGATTAGGACACTCTTATTTAAATGCAAAGAATAAGTCTAGAAGTAATTGTTGGTTGTATGAACATAGTCCTACATTGGTAGTTGATAAGAACAAGAATCTACTTATAATGTGTACGGATACTCCTGTTGGTTGATAGTGGTTCTCATTTTTATTTGAGAATGTTGATTGTGGTTCTCATTTAATTTAAACCAAAGATAAAATGATGTATAGAGATTTCTTTATGGAAAAGTGGACATTTTCATGATACTAATTAGGAAACTCTTATTGGAATGAAGAGAATAAGTCTAGAAGTAACTGTTGGTATATGAACAAAGTCCGACATTGGTAGTTAATAAGAACAACTACCACATCCAAGGAAGTTAGCATGCATGCAAATTACCCAATCCTGACATGAGGAGTTAGTGACAATAAATAACAATACCGGACTACTTAACAAGGATCCGTTGGAAGGCAAGCCGCGGTGATTCCAGCTCCAATAGCATATATTTAAGTTGTTGCAGTTAAAAAGCTCGTACTTGGACTTTGGGAGGTGCCGGTCGGTGGAACATACCAGTTTTCTTTTGAGAATTTTGATAGTGGTTCTCATTTAATCATATATTACATTAACCAAAAGATAATGAGGTACAAAGGTTTCTTTATGGCAAGGTAGACATTTTCATGATACTGATTAGGACCCTCTTTTTTAAATGCAATGAATAAGTCAAGAAGTAATTGTTGGTTGTATGAACAAAGTCCTACATTGGTAGTTAATAAGAACAAAAACCTACTTATAAGGTGTAGGGATACTCCTGTTGGTTGATAGTGGTTCTCATTTTTATTTGAGAATGTTGATAGTGGTTCTCATTTAATTTACGCCAAAGATAAAACGATGTATAGGGATTTCTTTGTGGCAAAGTGGACATTTTTATGATACTGATTAGGACACTCTTATTGGAATGAAGAGAATAAGTCTAGAAGTAACTGTTGGTATAGGAACAAAGCCCGACATTGGTAGTTAATAAGAACAAGAAGCCTGAGAAATGGCTACCACATCCAAGGAAGTTAGCATGCATGCAAATTACCCAATCCTGACATGAGGTGTTAGTGACAATAAATAACAATACCGGATTACTTAACAAGGATCCGTTGGAAGGCAAACCGCGGTGGTTCCAGCTCCAATAGCATACATTTAAGTTGTTGCAGTTAAAAAGATCGTACTTGGACTTTGGGAGGGGCCGGTCGGTGGAACATACCCGTTTTCTTTTGAGAATTTTGATAGTGGTTCTCATTTAATCATGTATTACATTAACCAAAAGATAATGAGGTACAAAGGTTTCTTTATGGCAAGGTAGACATTTTCATGATACTCATTAGGACACTCTTTTTTAAATGCAAAGAATAAGTCTAGGAGTAATTGTTGGTTGTATGAACAAAGTCCTACATTGGTAGTTAATAAGAACAAGAACCTACTTATAAGGTGTGGGGATACTCCTATTGGTTGATAGTGGTTCTCATTTTTATTTGAGAATGTTGATAGTGGTTCTCATTTAATTTAAGCCAAAGATAAAATGATGTATAGAGATTTCTTTATGGCAAAGTTGACATTTTCATGATACTGATTAGGACACTCTTACTGGAATGAAGAGAATAAGTCTAGAAGTAACTGTTGGTATAGGAACAAAGCCCGACATACGTAGTTAATAAGAACAAGAAGCCTGAGAAATGGCTACCACATCCAAGGAAGTTAGCATGCATGCAAATTACCCAATCCTGACATGAGGTGTTAGTGACAATAAATAACAATACCGGATTACTTAACAAGGATCCGTTGGAAGGCAAACCGCGGTGGTTCCAGCTCCAATAGCATACATTTAAGTTGTTGCAGTTAAAAAGATCGTACTTGGACTTTGGGAGGGGCCGGTTGGTGGAACATACCCGTTTTCTTTTGAGAATTTTGATAGTGGTTCTCATTTAATCATGTATTACATTAACCAAAAGATAATGAGGTACAAAGGTTTCTTTATGGCAAGGTAGACATTTTCATGATACTCATTAGGACACTCTTTTTTAAATGCAAAGAATAAGTCTAGGAGTAATTGTTGGTTGTATGAACAAAGTCCTACATTGGTAGTTAATAAGAACAAGAACCTACTTATAAGGTGTGGGGATACTCCTATTGGTTGATAGTGGTTCTCATTTTTATTTGAGAATGTTGATAGTGGTTCTCATTTAATTTAAGCCAAAGATAAAATGATGTATAGAGATTTCTTTATGGCAAAGTTGACATTTTCATGATACTGATTAGGACACTCTTACTGGAATGAAGAGAATAAGTCTAGAAGTAACTGTTGGTATATGAACAAAGTCCGACATTGGTAGTTAATAAGAACAAGAAGCCTGAGAAATGGCTACCACATTCAAGGAAGGTAGCATGCATGCAAATTACCCAATCCTGACATGAGGAGTTAATGACAATAAATAACAATGCCGGACTAGTCTGGTAATTAGAATGAGTACACTGTAGATCCCTTAGCAAGGATCCATTGGAAGGCAAGCCGAGGTGATTCCAGCTCCAATAGCGTTATTTAAGTTGTTGCAGTTAAAAAGCTCGTACTTGGACTTTGGGAGGGGCCGGTCGGTGGAACATGCCCGTTTTCTTTTGAGAATTTTGATAGTGGTTCTCATTTAATCATGTATTACATTAACGAAAAGATAATGAGGTACAAAGGTTTCTTTATGGCAAGGTAGACATTTTCATTATACTGATTAGGACACTCTTATTTAAATGCAAAGAATAAGTCTAGAAGTAATTGTTGGTTGTATGAACAAAGTCCTACATTGGTAGTTAACAAGAATAAGAACCTACTTATAAGGCGTAGGGATACTCCTAAAGTGTGTGAGGCATTTTGAGTAAAACCGAGAGGGTTTGGCCCAGAGCAGATAATATCACACGATGTGAAAAGTATCTTCGGGCTGGCTTAGCCCAACAATAATGTGTCATATTGCTTATTATGTCTGTCTATGAACGACCTATGCTCATAATCACTTTTTTATTTTATTTTATTAAAACAGTGTTTAAGCATATACGTTGCAACTTTATATCAATTTTTCTTTACGCTTGTGAGAGCAGAAATTTGTCGCGTTCACTTAAGAGTTTTCCTTCATCTCATTCTTTGCTAGTTTCTTTGCTAGTTTGTAGTGGAAAGTGATAAATATAGGTCACATTGCAGACAACATATAATATCGGTTTGTTTAATGTTTATGGAGACGCTAGTACATACATTTCCCCTTATTGGCAGTTTTTCAGCTAAAGTTCTACACGTGAGTATACATAGGAATATGTCTGTTGCATTTACTGTTTTCTAGATTTTTGGGATAAAATATGGAATTACTAGCAGTTATGCTGTCCTTTTAGGTGGTCCTGGTAGTGGTAAAGGTACTCAGTGCCTGAAGATTGCTGAAACTTTTGGGTTCGAACACATAGGTGCAGGAGATCTATTGAGGAAAGAGATGTATTCCAGCACTGAGGAGGGGTATGAATTCCATGTTTCCCATTGTGGATTTTTAGTTCAGGTGCCAGAAAAATTTGTAATATCTTTCCATCTGAATTCAGTGCCATGATTCAAAAGTTAATGAGGGAAGGGAGTATTGCTCCATCAGAGGTGACTGTCAAGCTGATTCGAAAGGCTATTGAATCAGCTGAAAATCGTAAGTTTCTAATTGATGGTTTTCCAAGAAGTGAAGAGAACCGGACGGCATATGAAAGGATTGTAAGTTCCTTTGATGAGATTTTTTGCTTCTCTAGTCTTTAAATGTATTGACCACTGTCAGTTAAACTGGATATTCTCTAGCCATGTTTAGTTATTTAAAGGAACTTCATTCCAGTTTACCTGGTGCACTGCGAAGTTGGTGATCCTGTTGTTGATTTTAAAGATTATGAAGTTCAGATGTGAATGCAGATTGGTGCTGAACCAAACTTCGTGCTTTTCTTTGATTGCCCTGAAGAAGTAATGGTCAAACGAGTATTGAACCGGAATGAGGTGATGTTAATACTACTGCTTTTATGTTTTAGATTTGTCCTGAAGAGGAAAAGATAATATAACATTTCTTTTTCAGGGGCGAGTTGATGATAATGAACATACAGTCAAGGAGCGCCTAAAAGTATATAAAGCTGTAACTCTTCCTGTAGTCAACCACTATGCCAAGAAAGGAAAGCTTTACAAGGTACTCTTTCCTATGGTGACAACTTGTTCTAAAATGTTGAAAATTTCTGCTTGACGAGGCCTTTTATTCTCCTCTTTTTCCCCTTTCATGTTTAAAAAGGTGCTATATATTTGTTAGTTGTTTTTTGGGCGTATCCTGTTCATCTTGAATCAAGCAACTTACTCGTGTATCACTTATTATTCACAAAAAAAAAAAAACGAATTCATGCAGATCGATGGTACTGGAACTCAGGAAGAGATATTTGAACGAGTCCGGCCAATTTTCAGTTCATTGAGGTATATTTGCATTCTGCTGCTGCTATCTCCCCAGGCGCATATATATATATATATATATATATATATATATATATATACACAACATACATACATATATTGTATGCATCAAGATCATGATAGTTACCTTATTACTTGTTGGGGACACAAATTTTGACTACTGGATGTTTATGTTCTCTCTTCCAATTCTTCTCGATTGATCTTTTTTCTTGCGACTTTTTGTACCTAACTAGGGTATTGCTCTCACTTGATCTCTTCTTTCTTCCACCTTTTGCCTTTGTTGAAAAGTGTCACTATGTCCAATGTGGAAACATATTCATGGCTCAATTTTTGTTTAAGCAGCTCATTGGCATAAACTGACAGCCTTCAGAAGTATAGGAATGAAGTAGTTGAATCTGCTGCAGGAAAGTACACGAGAGCAGAGATCAATTTATGGAAGAAAAGGAAAAGTGAAAAGGCAAATTGCAATGTCCAGCTTTTGATTTTTGTTACCCTGCTTTTGCGGTGAGCAATATAGATCAGAGCCGTAATCTTGAAAATAAATTCCATTCCTCTACCTCCTCTGGGCCAATCTTACTGGAACCCAAAACCATCGACCAATATAGATGAATCTGCCTCTCTTACGGCAAGTTTACAGATTTGTCTTTTTCTTTCCAAATTTATTGTAATTGTTATACGTTACCTTATCTTTTTCATGCTATAACCAATACTGTATACATAAACGTATAAGGAGGAGTCTTTGTTCTAATAAATTGCTTCTGCAGTCGATCCCTAGTCAAAAGTTCTGCAATGTGTTATATTTGTTGGAAGATGCTGAAAATAAAATTACAGGCAATTGTTAATGATCTTTAACCTGCCCTTCAACCCATATTTAATGCATTCAAATGAATGGTTTCTTTGCAATTTGATTTTCAGGATAAACATTTAAGGTAGTCTGCATATGGTGTTGTGCAGCTATTAGATTCTAACTTGTAAGCACATCGACGGTAAATAACTTGAATTTTAAAGAGAAACATGAAAAGGACGAATGCTATCTGCAGTTCCTTGTACGTCATTCCGTTACCTAATTAGCTTATCTGTTTCATCTCAGTTCCTTGCTAATACGTGGACTACCTTGATATCATTATGGAAATATGGGCCATTCAGCACCTATCAGTCCTGTATTCTAAGGTTAGCACCAATACATAAATTAGATTGTCCCATTCGCAAAACAAAAGTTATTTGCAACATAATGAGTACATAGAGTATCCAAAGCTAGATAAATTGTGACAAGCATCTTTGGATAAGTTCTTTTTACGTAAAAAAGACCGCGATTGTCTGCTTGGATAGATAGCTGCCTTCGTGAAATGGAGTTTCATATCTGCTTTACCCAACTTTGATCCTTCTTTATGTGCCACTGCTTTAGCAGCAACTCTTCATTTATGGACGTACAGCAGCTTAGTGTCAAGATGTTCAAAAGGGCAAATTGAACTAACGATGAGAAATTTTAATATATTAAATACTATAACATTTTAAAACAAAATAGAAATAGCAAACATGTAAAAAAAAAAAATATACAAAATACCATAACGAGTTTATTGATGTACCTTCTCAAATAATTTGTACTCGTTTCCTGTTTATGTTTATTCTCTGTTCGATTTTGAAATGTGTACTAATTTGAAAGAAGTATATCTTATAAGTGACCAGAGGGGTTGCTCTGGTGGTAAGCAACCCCCACTTTCAACCGAGAGGTTGTGAGTTCGAGTCTCCCCAAGAGCAAGGTGGGAAGTTCTTGGAGGGAAGGATGCTGGGGGTCTATTTGGAAACAACCTCTCTACCCCAGGGTAGGGGTAAAGTCTGCGTATATACTACCCTCCCCAGACCCCACTAAGTGGGATTATACTGAATTGTTGTTGTTGTTGTTATTGTTGTATATCTTATAAGTAGGGGTGTTCAAATCCGAACCGAAACCGAAAACCGATCCAACCCGAAGCTTAACGGCTTAACGAACGGGGAACAGATTGAATTTTTTTTATTAACTGCTTATCAGTTTGGGGATGGATTATTCAATTTTCTTAACGGCTAATCCGTAACCCGTTAAGAATATAAATATTATATATATATATATATATATATATATATATATATATATATAATTTATTTTTATTTATATATATTACATATAAAAAAATTAAAACCTTTGAAAATAATTAACAAAAGTTTATTTCTACTTCTAAACATTTTTAATCTCGGGATCTAGAAAATTTTTGGTTCTATTTTTAATTTATTTTTGGTTGTAATCCTCCTGTTTGGCAACATGCCGGAGATGGTAAAGCTAATTTCTTAATCACGGGAATCAAATTGAAAATGAAAATTTAAGATGTAGATAGGGGAGACTCGAACTTTGTTGCAGTATAGCTTTCTACTCAAACATCTGAAAATGTTACTAAATACAACTGTAGTGTGTCTTCTAACTGGTTGCTACCAAAGACGCACTAGTATCAGCAACTTTGTTCAAGAAAACTTGCTCAGTGTCAATGAATTATAATGTTGGTCATACAATGGAGATCGATGTACATTCGAATTGCCATAAATTTCTACCAAGCATAGTATTCATCACTTGTGTCCAAAATTCCCATAGCTAATTTCTCAATCAGCAAAATAGTGTACAAGAATACAGTGATAGCACCTTCAAGAATATAGTGATAGCCAACTATTGTCAACCCAAATTTTGAAGGCCAAGGTGCAATACAGGGATTATCTTCAGATTCATGTATATCCAACCTTCCCCTAAAAAGTTCTATCTCTACAAAGTCTTGAGAGCCAAAAGAGATATTTAGTAAACATGTATGTTAGGTAAGCCGCCCAATAACCGCCCTATAAGAGCTAACCCGATACCAATCCGCCCGATATCTTATCGGGTGGCTAACGGATTAATACATTTAAAAGCTGATAACCGTTAAACCAAACCGTTAAGAGTAAAAAGCCGCCCAATTCGCCCGATGGACACCCCTACTTATAAGTAGCAATTATCTTGAGTTACTTTTTCTTTTTAATTTTACTTTATGCTGTTAGGTTGATATTCATACTCTTTCACGATTATCCGCTAGGTGCATTATTAGGTAGTGTGGCTTCCAAAAATGTGCATAATTACAATGCAAATTAATGCAGAGGCAAACTCAAGATCTGAAAGTGATATGGGCACCAATATCAAAAAGATTGAGCAAATGCTAAAAATTGAACTAGCGCACCAAAAGTCTTGTGCTCCCCTACCTCCAAATTGACCAATGCAGTTGCTTAAGCGACCTTTAGTGCCCCCCCCCCCCGCCCCCCCCCACCCTCACCAATTTAAGATATATATATATTACCGGGGCCGATGACCTCTTACACTAAGGGTAGGTCCGCCTCTGCATTAGCGAACAAATTTATAGCATATTTAACCATAAGGCTGGCATGTAAAAGAAAACAATTATTCAGCCGAAGATTTCTTTCAGTCCTTATCAATTATCATGCACATTGAGAATCAACCATATGAACAGACTCCATAATTATCTATATCTCAAGTTCTAACTGTCAGGCAGACGGATTTAATTATATGTCTGTAGGTTCCACAGAACTTGGCGTGTCAAGATCAAATCTTATATGTGTGACAAATAAGTATTGATACAGTTAAATATACATTTCAAAATCTATTCTCTTAACTTAATTAGAAATTAGTACAACATTCAAATTTGGAATCTAGCACGGCTGAATAATCCATTTCTAGCTTATGCGTCAGTTCATTTGTTTGTTTGTGGCACGATTATCTTGAGCTGTCATGCTTGATCAAGACAGGAATGGAGTTTTCTTATGAAAAATGATAAATATATAATATCAGCCGTCGACATACTTTAGCAAGAAATTAATTAGAAGAATGGATTTATCTTTTCTACTTATTCATTCAAGATATTCATTTTAGTTTGTCGTTACAATAAGTATAAATGAGAAAGTTTAGTTGGCTGACGAGAAGATGCGAGAAGCGAGGCTGAGGTGGTTCGGGCATGTGCGGAGGAGAAGTTCTGATGCCCCGGTGAGGAGTTGTGAGCGGCTGGCGATGGTCGGCGTACGGCGAGGCAGAGAGAGGCCTAAGAGGTATTGGGGAGAGGTGATTAGGCATGACATGGCTAGAATGCGAGTTTCCGAGGACATGACCCTTGATAGGAAAGTCTGGAGGTCTAGTATCAGGGTTGTAGGATAGGGGCTCCTAGAGTTTTTCATATTCATCACTCGAGGTTGGGTGAGGCTGGGCAGGGCTATCCATAGATGATTTGTGTATTGGTTTGTGTCTCCCTTATGGTAGTTATTTATGGTAGTTATTGCCTGATATTACTGCATGCTATTTTATTTATGGTTCTTATGTTTAGATAATTATTTATGCAATTTCTGTTGGAGTTACTAATGCTCATTTGTTTTTGTTTTTGTTTTGTTTTCTTTCCTTCACTGAGCCGAGGGTCGATTGAAAACAGCTTCTCTGCCCTTTCGGGTAGGGGTAAGGCTCTTCTACATATTACTTTCTTTAGACCCCACTTTATGGGGCTATACTAGATAGTTATTATTATTGTAGGTGGCTGGCCTTTTAGTTAAAGAAAATAGTCGTATCAACATCAACCTGTCAAGGAGAAGATTTCTGGAATCATTTTACTGTCATCTTTGGCCATTGGCCATATTGCTTCAATAGGAAAATAAATTGCAAATATGTCTCTCTCATTACATTTTGGAACATGCGGGAAACCACACCTTTTTTTTTAATAAACACCAAAGAAGACCATTTAATTAGAGTCTTCATTACTCAACTATCTCAGATTATCTTTAAAGTTAATTTTTTTATTTGTAATAACAAAATCACTGAACTATATTTATTGCACTAAAAAAATTACTCAAATAGATTTTTCAAAATTTAGATAGCTAATACCTATTTTACCCTCTAAATTATAAATATTTACCTTTTAAAAAAAACTCTTTTAATATTACAATTTTTTCCTTTTTAATTTATATTATGAACTTACCTATATAATAAATAAATATTATTTATAAATTAAAAAATAAAAAGTATTTAAGCATATATAATGTTCGAATAACAAAATAATGAGCACAATAAAAAAATTAATTAGAATAATTTGTTAATAATAATAATTTTAGAATTAACAACAAAAATTCAAAAATTCATTTACACAATTTAGAATGAAAGAAAATAAAGGTTGTAAAATATATATTTCATACACCTAATATAAAAATAATTATTTATATAAAGGTTTTTATAATTTAAATTATATATTCTTCAAAATTATGCTAATTGTATTATTATGTTTCTACCAACTTTCCGACGACACAATGTTATGTCCCCGGAAAGTAGGGGGGCTATTTGTATAAGGTAAAATATGTTATGTTAAGTCGTGCATGGAATATATATAATATAATTGAGCATAATTTTCAAGAATATATAATACATATTATAAAATATCTTTATTTAAATAATCATTTTTCTATTACATGCATGAAATATATATTATATAACCTTTATTTTCATTCATTCTGAATTATAAAAATATATTTTTAAATTTTATTGTTAACTCTAAAATTATTATTACTAACAAATTATTCTAGTTAATTTTTTCACTATACTCATTATTTTGTTATTCCAGCATTATTGATTCTTAAATTTTTTTTTTATTTTTAATTTATAAATAATATTTATTTATTCTATTGGTACGTCTATAATATAAATTAAAAAGGAAAAATCTATATACTAAAAAGTTTAAAAATAAAAAAAAATAAATATTTATAATTTAGAGGGTAAATTAGGTATTTGGTAATCTAAGATTTGGAAAATATAGTTGAGTAACTTTTGAGTGCAATAGGCATAGTTCAGTGACATTGTTGATACAAATGAAAGAAAAGTGACTTTAGAAGATAATTTGAGTTAGTTGAGTGACCATTTAAGTAATTGACTCTTTAATTAGACTATAAAGATTATAAAACAATAAAATTCTTGTTATTTGTTTGTTTTAATCAATTTCTTACTGTTTGATTTGTATAACTTTAATGTTTCATTTATTTGACCCCTTGAACCCAGAGGTGCATTTGAAAAGTCAAGAGCCAATAGGGACCCTTATGTACGGTAGTGCTAGTACTATTTAGCCGGTGGTTGCCCATCCCAATCATAAGAGAATTTTCTATTTCAATTGGCCATAGCATTAAAAATCAGCAATTTTGTATGTGGAGTTTTAAGTTTTATTTCTTTTATTGGTGGTGTCTGATCAGCTTGTTCTATTGAGCGCATGATATCCTCAGAAAATTTTGTTTAGACTTAGCCGGATGAGAAAGATTTACCTAACTATATTTTTGTTCCTCTACTAAAGTTCGAACTTTGGTATCTCGTGGTATTCCAACTTAAAGCAGTTTCTCTTTAGTTGTTGGACATACTTGGACAAGGCAAAATGAAATGGATATATACTCCATTTCTTACAAAAGAGGAGATGTAATAAATATCTTCAACATTTTGGTTTCAGAAATAGCATTTTTAGACGGGGTATTATCACTTTTAGCTCGCGTCAGAAACTATTTATATTCGATAGCTGAAAAAGTGTATAAAATTTGTATAATTTTTTTCTATAACATGAATAATGTATATATTATATATATATATATATATATATATATATATATATATATATATATATATATATATATATATATATATATATATATATATATATATATATATATATATATATATATATATATATATATATATATATATATATATATTAAAAAAATATAAATTTTATATATTTTTTCGACTATTATTTTTTACAGCAATGTCATTTTTCTTTTTAAGACTCGTTTTGCTTTAAATTATATAAATATTGTTGTATTTAATAAAATAGAAGTATATTTGACTCAAAAGATATTGAAACCTTTTTGAATAAATCAATCAAAGTGAAGGAGTAAATCTTAACTAAGTATAATAATTTCTAGAACAAAAGATATACAAGGTGACTACAAAGGATAATACTTCTTGACCTTGTCAAGATGAATGATCAAACAATAATGATATCAATTGTATATGTGAACAAGTGTTACAACGAGTGCTCTTAGTTGGAAGAATGTCCAAGTGCCCTTTACAAGGTTGTTTTTACGGTATATATATAAGGGACAAACCTCTTCAAAGCCTTAAAAGATCAACCATAGAGAATATTCGAAAGAATATTCCTAATGCTCGTTAATGGACCTACACCACTGCAAAAGTCATACGACCTCTTGTTCGCTCGTCTGTCATCTCCTGCAGGATGTCGAGCTACGAGGATCTCGTCGCTTGTCGTACTCATCAACGGTCGTGGTCGTCCAAATTTGGACCGATACAGTTAGTCCCTCCGCTTGTCGAGGTTTCAACTTGGTGCTTCGTCGATGAGCGGACACAAATCGCTCTTATGGAGAAATTTGGTCTTACGAGGTGTTACGGCTTGGCCAATAATGGGCGGTCAGCGTGCTCAGTAAGACACTGTATAGTGTATTTTATCGAAAAATGATGTCATCTATATGTGCGTCATCATTATGCGTGTTTTTGAGACATGGGTTGATGGCTTGTCGCTTTGATTTCGGTGCCACTCTACAACTTTCCACTTCGATTCTGGCGCCACCAAATCCTATAAATAGGTGGAGGGTTTATTTTTTCAAAAACTATTGGCCATTCCATTTTCGGTTATGTTAGATAATACGCTTAACGCTAGAGGGGGGGGGGGGTGAATAGCGTTACAATAGAAATTAGCGTAAACTTGCGGAATTTAAAAATTGCAGGAAGCAAATAAGTGCGATAAATAATAAAGTACGCACCGATGTATTATGGTTCACCACAACACGTGGCTAGTTCAATCCCCGAGAGACTCTCTCGAGATTTTCCACTAACTTGTCAAGCTTACGGGTGCTCAACAAACCTTTACAACTTAAGGACACACGCCTTAACACTTTTGCTCGGAGATACAACACTCCAAGACGTCAACCAAGAAAACACAAGTTCCTTACAACAAGAGAATCACAATTCTCTTACAAGTGTACAAAACACTAAACACTCAAACAATACACTCCTTAATGAGTAGATATGAGTAAAAGAAGTAAGCTCAAGATCACAACAACTAGACTTTGGCTCTCAAAAGCTTTATGAAATGAATATAAAATGATAAACAATATAATGCAAGCTTTATAGCAATAGAATGATCAGTTGTTGTATGTTATTGTGTTTAAAACACTGAAATGAAGCTGTATTTATAGTTGAAAAACTTGGCATTACCGTTGCCTAATTGCCAATTAAGAGTTGCTGAGTTTTCTGTGTGACAATCGATTGTCAAGAAGTCACAATCGATTGTTTGCCAATCGTTCCAGAAATCAATCCCAGATTTTATGCTTAACAATCGATTGTCCAAGATCAACAATCAATTATTGGTAACGTTCAAAAAATGATTTCCAGATTTTACGTAAAACAATCGATTATACAAAATCAATAATCGATTATTCAGCAACGTTCAAAAAATCCTTTCCAGATATTAATTTCAACAATCGATTGTACAAAATTAACAATCGATTATTCAGCAACATTCAAAAAATCTTTTCCAGATTTTAATTTCAACAATCAATTGTACAAAATCAACAATCGATTACCTGACGGTATTTGAAAACTTTACGACAACGGTCAGCTTCACAACAGATTGTGCAATGTTAACAATCGATTATTTATCAGACTTTGAAAATCATTTTAGACACTGCCTCGTGACAATCGATTGTTATATACTCACAATCGATTATTTAATAACTTTGAAGGAGTCTGGAAGACACTGCCTCAACACAATCGATTGTCATATGTTCACAATCGATTATTTTGTGACTTTGAAAAATCTGATGGACGCTATCTCTCACAATCGATTGTCATTAGCTTCACAATCGATTATTCTGAGTTTTGAAAAACTTTGATGTACACTGCCTCATCACAATCGATTGTCATAAGGTTCACAATCGATTGTCATGCAGGTTTGAAAAACCTGATGCTCACTGCCTTAACACAATCGATTGTCATTAGTTCACAATCGATTGTCATGCAGTCTTGGCTTAACATATTCGATTATCATAAGTACATAATCGATTATCTTAGTCCAGATTTTAGAGGCATGTTTAAAAATCATTTTGACTAAAGTAAATATGCATGATTTAAAATCATTTAGCATTAAATTAAATATGCATGATTTTGTAAAAATAGTTTTACGAGAGAAGCCATATCATGAGTCAAGTTGTCGGATCAAGATCACAATTAAGAACGACTCATTTAAACTATAAAACTTTGTATTGTGCTTGAATCTCGTTATCCACCAATTGTGCGCTTGTACTTGAACTTCGTCATATATCAATCTGCGCTTGTTTGTCATTCATCAAAACCTACACATAAGAACACACGTTTTAGTATAAAGCCTTGAGAACGTGTTTCCAACAATTTCCCCCTTTTTTGATAATGGCAAACTTTAAGCGGGATATGCAACTTAAACAATTTATAATGACGATTCAAGACATGCATTTGTTCCCCCTCAATATATGTATTCCCCCTCAATTTAAGCTTATAAATATTGAGAGTGCATACCCGTTATCTTCCCCCTTTTGCCATTAGCAAAAATAATATAAGAAGATGCCAAAGATGTAAATAAAACTTGTTTATTTATTGGAAAGAGAACGTGATTACTTAAAGAGAGTACAATAAATCAAGTAATAGCAGAACAATCGATTATTGATACGAGATAATCGATTATTAGACGACAGAAACCGATTTTTCTGAAGAAGACTCGATTATTGCGCGTCATGCTTTATAATTCCCCCTACCTTTAGGGCGATACCTGCAAAAATTCGTTAGACGTCTCTGACACTCAAGTTAGAAATCATGTAAAATAAAAGGATGCAATGCATGACATAGATCAACGTGGATTCAAGAATCCCGAGTTCACTACGAATTCGGAAGAAGGAATCTTTCTCTAAGGGCTTAGTAAAGATGTCGTCCAATTGGTCTTTGGTTTCAACAAATTCGATTTCGACATTGCCCTTGAGAACGTGATCTCTTATAAAATGATGTCTAATTTCAATGTGTTTTGTTCGCGAATGAAGAACGGGGTTCTTCGTCAAGCATATGGCACTAGTATTATCACATCTAAGAGGGATATGATCAAGACTTAGGCCATAGTCCAAGAGTTTCATCCAGAGGATTTGAGCGCAACAACTCCCCGCGGCTACATATTCAGCCTCGGTTGTGGACAACGCAACACTTACTTGTTTCTTGCTAAACCAAGAAACGAGAGAGCTACCGAGCAAATGGCAAGTGCCACTAGTGCTCTTGCGGTCCAATTTGCATCCAGCAAAATCGGAGTCGGAATAGCCAACGAGTTGGCATGAAGAACCTTTGGGGTACCATAAACCCACATTTGTAGTACCAACAAGGTACTTCAAAATTCGTTTTACTGCAGTAAGGTGAGACTCCTTCGGACACGATTGATAACGGGCGCATAAGCACACGCTAAACATGATGTCCGGACGACTAGCAGTAAGATAGAGAAGAGAGCCAATCATACCTCGATACTTCTTAGTGTCGACTTCCTTACCTTTCTCATCTTTGTCTAGATGATCGAATGTGCTCATGGGAGTCGCCATTGCTTTTGCATTGTTCATTTCAAATCGTTTCAGCAATTCTTTGCAATATTTGGCTTGGCAAATGAACGTACCTTCTTTCATTTGCTTTACTTGTAATCCCAAAAAGAATGTTAACTCACCCATCATAGACATCTCAAATTCGCTTGTCATTAAATCGGAAAATTCCTTGCATAAGACATTGTTAGTAGCACAAATTATGATATCATCCACATATATTTGAGCTAATAAAATATCATTGTTTTTATGCTTAACAAAAAGGGTGGTGTCAACTTTCCCCCTAATGAAATCATTTTCCAATAGAAATTTACTCAATCTTTCATACCAAGCTCGGGGAGCTTGTTTTAAACCATAGAGAGCCTTTTTGAGTTTGAAAACATGATCGGGAGATTTAAAATCTTCAAAACCGGGGGGTTGTTCAACATAAACTTCTTCTTGTATAACACCATTTAGAAAAGAACTTTTCACATCCATTTGATATAAATTGAAATTCATAGAAGAGGCAAAAGCGAGCAATAGACGAATAGCTTCTAATCTAGCTACGGGAGCATATGTTTCTTCATAGTCAATACCCCCTTCTTGATTATAGCCTTTTGCTACAAGCCTAGCTTTGTTTCTAGTGATTACACCATTTTCATCTAGTTTGTTTCGAAAAACCCATTTCGTACCAATTATTGTATGATTTTCGGGTCTTGGCACCAAATCCCAAACGTCATTCCATTTGAATTGGTTAAGCTCCTCTTGCATTGCCAAGGTCCAAAATTCATCCCCAATTGCTTCGGAGATGGTTGTTGGTTCAATTTGAGACACAAAAGCAGTATGTCCTAAGGTGTTCTTAAGGGAGTTTCGGGTACTTACCTTTTCTCCGACGTCGCCAATTACCTGTTCGAGAGGGTGATCTTTGATTGTCCTCCACTCGTTAGGCGTTTTCGTTTCATTTTCCAATTGTGGCGCTTCCTCCGTTGGTTGTTTCAAAATTTCGTCTTGATTTTCCTTAGGCGTTTCCTCTTGTATTTTGTCTTTCAAGCTATCTAAAATACCTGCAAGATCAAAATCAGAATCCTTTCTCGCCAAGCGAGCATTATTTTCGGCAAATACAACATGAGGGGATCCTCCACAGTTTTGGTTCTTTTATTAAAAACCCTATATGCTTTGCTACGTGAAGAATAACCAATGAAAATTCCCTCATCGGACTTAGCATAAAATTTTCCCAATTGATCTTTGCCATTGTTATGAATAAAACATTTACAACCGAATACTCTAAAATGGGAGATATTTGGTTTCCTTTCCTTATAGAGTTCATAGGGAGTTTTCACGAGTATAGGCCTTATGACTACTCTATTTAAGACGTAGCATGCGGTACTCACGGCATCCGCCCAAAAATGTTTGGAAATCTTGGCCTCTTCGAGCATGGTTCTAGCCATCTCTTCGAGACACCTATTTTTCCTTTCCACCACCCCATTTTGTTGTGGTGTACGTGGAGCGGAAAAGGTATGCTCGATACCGAGTTCGTCACAAAAGTCCGCAAAGAGATTGTGATCAAACACTCCCCCATGATCACTTCTAATTGAAGTGACGGTTGTTTCCTTTTCGTTTTGAATACGCTTAAGAAAATATTTAAAATTCTGAAAAGCATCACTTTTATTGGCAAGAAATAAAGTCCAAGTAAATCTAGAGTAATCATCAACAATCACAAAAGCATAACGATTTCTTCCAAGACTTTCAATGCGAGATGGTCCAAATAAATCCATGTGAAGCAATTGCAATGGTCTAGAAGTTGAAACAATATTTTTGGATTTGAAAGATGCTTTTGTTTGCTTCCCTTTTTGACATGAATCACAAATAGAGTCATTTTCAAATTTTAAATTGGGAAGACCAATAACTAAGTTTTGAGAAATCAATTTGTTCAAAAGATGCATGTTGATATGTGCTACTCTATGATGCCATAACCAAGTATCATCCTCTTTACTCATAAGACAATCAACATATTCGGGTGAGGAATTAGCAAGATCAACCATATAAACATTATCCACTCTAAAACCACGAAGGATAATTTTAAAATCACTACGTCTAAACACTAAGCATTCATCCGAATCAAATAGGGCAAGATTTCCCTTGTCACATAATTGACTTATGCTCAAGAGATTATGCTTTAAACCTTTCACAAGTAATATATGCTTAATAGAGGAATTTTCATCCTTACCGACCGATCTGATGCCAATAATCTTTCCTTTATTGTTATCCCCAAAAATCACACTTCCTCCTTCTTTGTGTTCTAGTTGAAGGAATTTGGATTCGTCTCCCGTCATATGTTTGGAGCATCCACTATCAAGGTACCATAGTATGCTTGATCCCTTCAAACATATCTGCAAAACAAATTAATGCGTTTTAGGTACCCATGCCATTTTGGGTCCTTGAGGGTTAGGCATATTATAATGATGCGATTGAGTGATATGTCTATGTCGTGTAAAACATGCAGGAGCAATATGACCAATGCGTCTACAATAATGACAAGTCACGTTGGGGTTATGCATCCTTCTAGGTTCATAGTAACTTGATGGACGAAAATGATTTACTCTATTTTCATTATGACTATTGCGCATTTCATGAGAACCATTTCTCTTACTATTAGTTCTAAAATGAGCAGCATTTCTAGAGTAATGGTTATGTCTAGATGTTCTAAAGGACTCAAAACTCCTTCTAGTGTTTGGCCTAGAATATGCATCATTTCTAGGGTAGTCATTTCTAGGTGGTAAGTCATTTCTAGGTCTTCTAAAATGTTCAACATTTGGTCTAGCATGCATATTTGTTCTAGGATTGCTATTTCTAGGATAATCATTTGTTTTATTAATCCTAGGTTGAGCCTTAGGTGGTTGGGGTTTGGCTTCAACCTTTTCTTTAAGCTCATTCTTAAAGCCTATGCCATGCTTGGTTGATTTCAAATTAACAAGGACCTTATTCAAATTTTTGTGGGAAGAATTAAACTTATCTAAGGTACCTTTAAGTCTATCTACCTCATTTTCGAGATGCATGCAAGAAGAACAATTTTTAATAGAACTTTCGGGCTTGTCGGTGCTTCTTTTTCCGAAAAACTTGTTTTCCTCTTTCAGCTTCTCATTTTCTAAAACCAGTTTTTCTAAATCCTTTTCTTTCAAAGAAAGCTGTTTTTGAAAATCTTTTTCTTTTAGAGAAGCATTTTCTTTTATGCTCTTGACAGTTTTTGAAGCCTTAATAAATTCAGTATATAGCTCATCAAAAGCAATTTGCATTTCTTCAAGAGTAAAGAAGTTTTTAGAAGAGATTTGACATACCTCATCTTGCTTGTCTTCTTGGACCATAAGACAAAGGTTTGCGGCTTCGTCTTCTTCTTCTTCGCTTGACTCATCTCCGGAGTCTCCTCCCCAAGAAATGTATGCACGTTGCTTCTTAAAAGGTTTCTTCTCCTTTTTGATGTTTGGGCAATTTGATTTGATGTGCCCGGTTTCACCGCATTCATAGCACTTTATTTGTTCTCCTTGCTTTTTGCCCTTTCGTTCATACTCCTTTCGCATGAACTTTTGAAATCTTTTGATAACGAGTCCAAACTCGTTGTCTCCGTCCTCATCAACTTGAGGTTGGCTTGTGCTTGCCTTAAGCGCTATTCTTTGCCTCCTTTGATCATCAACAAGAGGGTTAAGTATAGTAGACTCAAGTCTTAAGGTTACCTCTTAATGCGTCAATGGTGACATTCGGCCTTTGATCGCCATGCCGGAGTGAGACTTCTAAGAATTTTTCGAACAAGTTCTCTATCCGTGAATGTCTTCTTGAGAGCATGTAGATCATTTACGATTATTGAAAATCGTTCAAACATTTCATCCACCTTTTCACCTTCCTTCATGTGAAATAATTCATAAGCATGGGTTAGGAAATCAATTTTGGCTTCCCTTACCTGGTCCGTACCTTCGTACGTAATTTCCAGCTTGTCCCACATTTCCTTCGCCATTGTGCAACACGATATTTTCCTGTAATCGTTAGCATTTACAGCACAATATAATAAATTAATTGCTTTAGCATTATTTTGCACCTTTCGGATATCATCCGCGTCATATTCTTCTTCGGACTTGGGAACCCATTCGGTTTCAACCTTTTTGGTTGGAATTTGATTTCCCTTCGTTATCACCTTCCAAAGAAGAAAATTGTTTGCTTGAACGAAGATTTTCATCCTCTCCTTCCAGTACGTATAGTTTGTACCATCGAATAGAGGTGGTCGTGTGGAGCATTGTCCTTCATCAATTCCTGCAAAAGAGTCACGAGTAGAAGCCATGGATGGTTCTCTCAAACTGTAAAGTCTTCAGAGAGTTGGGCTCTGATACCAATTGTTAGATAATACGCTTAACGCTAGAGGGGGGGTGAATAGCGTTATAATAGAAATTAGCGTAAACTTGTGGAATTTAAAAATTGCAGGAAGTAAATAAGTGCGATAAATAATAAAGTACGCACCGATGTATTCTGGTTCACCACAACACGTGGCTAGTCCAGTCCCCGAGAGACTCTCTCGAGATTTTCCACTAACTTGTCAAGCTTACGGGTGCTCAACAAACCTTTACAACTTAAGGATACACGCCTTAACACTTTTGCTCGGAGATACAACACTCCAAGACTTCAACCAAGGAAACACAAGTTCCTTACAACAAGAGAATCACAATTCTCTTACAAGTGTACAAAACACTAAACACTCAAACAATACACTTCTTAATGAGTAGATATGAGTAAAAGAAGTAAGCTCAAGATCACAACAACTATGGACAAGACTTTGGCTCTCAAAAGCTTTATGAAATGAATATAAAATGATAAGCAATAGTATGCAAGCTTATAGCAATAGAATGATCAGTTGTTGTATGTTATTGTGTTTAAAACACTGAAATGAAGCTGTATTTATAGTTGAAAAACTTGGCATTACCGTTGCATAATTGCCAATTAAGAGTTGCTGATTTTTCTGTGTGATAATCGATTGTCAAGAAGTCACAATCGATTGTTTGTCAATCGTTCCAGAAATCAATCCCAGATTTTACGCTTAACAATCGTTTGTCCAAGATCAACAATCGATTATTGGTAACGTTCAAAAAATCATTTCCAGATTTTACGTAAAACAATCGATTATACAAAATCAATAATCGATTATTCAGCAACGTTCAAAAAATCCTTTTCAGATATTAATTTCAACAATCGATTGTACAAAATTTACAATCGATTATTCAGCAACATTCAGAAAATCTTTTCCAGATTTTAATTTCAACAATCGATTGTACAAAATCAACAATCGATTACCTGACGGTATTTGAAAACTTTACGACAACGTTCAGCTTCACAATCGATTGTGCAATGTTAACAATCGATTATTTATCAGACTTTGAAAATTATTTTAGACACTGCCTCGTGACAATCGATTGTTATATACTCACAATCGATTATTTAATAACTTTGAAAGAGTCTGGAAGACACTGCCTCAATACAATCGATTGTCATATGTTACCAATCGATTATTTTGTGACTTTAAAAAATCTGATGGACACTGTCTCTTCACAATCGATTGTCATTAGCTTCACAAACGATTATTCTGAGTTTTGAAAAACTTTGATGTACACTGTCTCATCACAATCGATTGTCATAAGGCTCACAATCGATTGTCATGCAGGTTTGAAAAACATGATGCTCACTGCCTTAACACAATCGATTGTCATTAGTTCACAATCGATTGTCATGCAGTCTTGGCTTAACATAATCGATTATCATAAGTACATAATCGATTATCTTAGTCCAGATTTTAGAGGCATGTTTAAAAATCATTTTGACTAAAGTAAATATGCATGATTTAAAATCATTTAGCATTAAATTAAATATGCATGATTTTGTAAAAATAGTTTTACGAGAGAAGCCATGTCATGAGTCAAGTTGTCGGATCAAGATCACAATTATGAACGACTCATTTAAACTATAAAACTTTGTATTGTGCTTGAATCTCGTTATCCACCAATTGTGCGCTTGTACTTGAACTTCTTCATATATCAATTTGTGCTTGTTTGTCATTCATCAAAACCTACACATAAGAACACACGTTTTAGTATAAAGCCTTGAGAACGTGTTTCCAACAGGTTAGCCTTTCTGATCCCTCCCGAGTTCGTTCTAACAACCTTCTGCTTCTTCTTCTCCCATACTTTATTCACAACCTTCTCTGTTGTTCTACCACTTTTTTCATCAAAATAAATGCCAAGAACACATCGATCTCGTGATGGGGTTTATGATGGCGGAAAAGGGGGATTAGTTTTCCCACATTGGAGGAGTTGCTGCCGAGACACCCCATGTCTCGAAGTGACCTCCTCATGGATCCTCCTCCTAGTCTTACCCCCATGCTCTCTAAAATGGAACAAGTTCATATTGACGCTCTCCGTACAAAGTATAACATCCCTGCTCATGTTGACATAGTTCCAGCGGGAAGGGATTTCCTGAAAGCCCATGGACTTGGGTACTGTGCGTTTTATGAGTAGCTTTTTGCGAATGGTCATTCTTTCCCCCTCCTTCCATTAGCGGAGGAATTCTGTAGATTCTACCAAATTTTCGCGGCGCAACTTTCACCATACACGCTTAAGATACTCTTGCATGCTGTTGACAAAGTATATGGAGTTGCTGGAATCCGAGGTTACTATCCACCATCTCTTGCACATGTTCTAACGTAGCTTCCACAGGGCCACTATGGTGCATTTGAGGCACTGTGGAACAAAGTTGGTGGTTGGGACCGACGACCGAGCAGGTTGCAAGTTTTGGCATAACTATTTCTTTGTCAAAACTGAACACATTGTCTCTGACCTCGCCAGGTTTTCAGAGTAGTTGAACGATACTGTAAGTGTCACCACTTATTTTATTCTTTCTTTTGCTCTTAATTTATTATATAATTTGTTTCCTTCTCGTTTGCAGCTATGGGACGTCCACCCCACCCTATTGTGGGTATAAGGTATTGGGTAGCCCGTCTGTTGCCCCATGCAATGGAGACCCAAGATTGGCCCGCCTTCGTAAAGCATTACGGCTCGAGAGTTTCATCTTGTTAATGTTTTCCCTTATATCACTTTGTTAGTTACACATCATCGTCTATTTATACGACTCTTCACGACGAAAGGTCGGGGGATTCTAGACGGAGGTTACCAGTCCCTGCATTCCAACAAGCTGTCGCCGCTGTAGGAATGCGGTTTACTTTGACTGAATTTATTCAAGGGGGTTGTCCTCAACTGATTCAAATGGAAGGTCCCTCTTGGGATATGGTCGTGAGGGAGGAGGCTTCTTCGGCCATCATGATTTGGTTGTAGCCGAAGCAGGCATCTAAGAAACTTAGCAGTTCGTGCCCAACGGTGGCATCTATCAATTGGTTGATGTGGGGTAATGGGAATGAGTCCTTTGGGTGTTCCTTTTTCAAGTCGGGCAAAATCCACGCACATTTTCCATTTCCCATTTTTCTTTTTGACCATGACGACATTAGCGACCCATTGCGGGTACTTCGATTCTCTGATGGAACTATTGACTAATAGTCTGTCTTCTTCTTCACCGATCGCCTCGTTGATTGCAGCGTTGAACTTCCTCTTCATTTGCCATACAGGTGGGTATAGTGGGTCGATGTTCAGCTTGTGAGTGGCGATGTCTCTCGGGATTCCCAACATATCTGAATGGGAAAAAGCAAACAAATATGCGTGGTTAGTTAAAAATTTGTGGTACTTACTTGGGTCTCAAAGACTGTGCCCAATGTAGGCATTCTTTGAGTTGTCGGCGTCGTCCAATTGGACTGGCTTGAGGTCTTCGGCCAGTGCTTTGCATGCTTCTATGATTTCTGGGTCTTTGATAGCTTCCGTTGTCGGGTTGGCTTTAGCCCCCGACGTGGCTGATTGTTATGCTTCTGCACTTGCTTTTTTTAGTTGTTTGGTCTTCGTGCAGTCTTGGACTATGCGGTAGCATTCCTGAGTGCTGCATGGCTTGCCTCGGATGCTGAATACTCCCCATGGGGTAGGGAATTTTATCACTCGGTAGAAACTCGAGGGGACTGCCCGCATGTCGTGTATTTAGGGGCGCCCTATGATGGCGTTGTAACCCGTTTCTTGGTTCATCACGTGGAATGTGGTTTCCAGCATGACTCCCCCAGCTAAGACTGGCAATGATATCTCTCCGTAGGTCCGCTCCACTGCAATATTGAAACTTCTTAGTGTTATGCAATGCGATATTATCTTATCTTCGAGTCTTATTTGCATGAGAAATCTTGGATGGATAATACAGGTGCCACTTCCGTCATCTACCATAATTCTCTTAACATCAGTATTGACGATACTTAAAGTTATAACTAAAGCATCATAATGAGGTAAAGACAAACCATTGGTATCAGACTTATCGAAGGCGATAATGTCTTCGAATATGTCATACCAGTCATGGGCAATCGTGCATTTCAGTTTGTGGTAGGTGGTTAACTTTACATGGTTGATTACGGAGTCGTCACCTCCACCGACAATCATATTTATGATGCGTGCTGGGGAAGGTGGCTTTGGTGATCCTTGGAGTCGATCTCGTCCTCTAGCGAAGTTGATCGTTCCCTTATCGGTAAGCAGCTCTTTCCGGTATCCTTGGTATAGCATCCTAACCACTTCTTGTCACAGACCTATACAATATTCGTTCTTGTGTCCCCTTTCCTGATGGAACTCGCACAGGACATTTGACCTCCTTGTGCTAGGATCTGATTTCATTTTCTGCGGCCACTGCACCTTTGTGCCCAGCTTCTCCAGCGCGTACACTAGTTCTGAAGGGGACACGCAAAAGTTATGGGAAGATAATAAATGAGGCATACCTCTTTCATTTTGAAGTGGGACAACATGTCGTTTTACTGCATCTGGGTGCCTTGGAGGGGGTAGATGGGAGTTCCTGACGTAAGGCTGATGTCTTTCTTTGTTGAAGCGTGGGGGTTGTTCACGTCGTCCATCGTGGCGTAGATCTCTTCTTGCTTCTGGCTGTATCATCGTTAGCCGTTGGGTTAGCCCATTGAGATCGTCTTCATCTGCTCTTACTTCGGCGCAGTAGGTGTTGCAGATTTCTTCCCATGTGGTGGGGGGAATTTTGTAACTCGGCTTAGAAACTTCTTGGTAGCTCTCTAACCATATCTGTTTAGTAAATTTTGGAAAGTTGCTATCGCCATGCCTTCCGATACGCCAGGCAAACTCATTCTTACCCTGTTGAACCTGGCCAAGAAGTCTGTGAGTCCCTCACCCGTTGTTTGCTTGATGGCAAAGATATCGTTGACCCTAGCTTCAGCTTTTTTTGCTCCAGTATGGGTGGTGCCGAACTTATCCACCATTTCCTCAAAAGGTGATATTATCCTAGCTGGTATATGAGAATACCATGTCAAGGCCCCTCCTGTCAGCATTTCTCCGAACGTTTTCAGTAGTACAGACGACACTTGTTCCTTAGAAAAATTATTGCTCTTCACAACGGACACGTGTGAATCAGACGATCCTCGAAATGCGTAGTCCAGTCATATATTCATAAGTATGGTGGCATCTTGAAGGTTTTTGGGATTGGATGAGGGGCAGCCTCCTTACTGTACGGTTGTTTAACGAACCGGCCCATGTCGCACTTTGGCATTAGCTTAGGGGCGCAAGGAATTTTGTCTCCTCTTTCCTGGTGCTCCTTCATTTGGTCACGGAGCGCTTTGTTTTCATTTTCCATCTCCTCCATTATCTTGAGGATGGTTGCAAGTGCACCATCGCTGGCGCTAGTATCAACATGAGTGTTGCTTGCTCGTACAGCGCCAAGTTCACCGGTGGCAGTAGTGACGTCTGCTGCTGGTGAGTCCCTGGTGTTGCTATGAGGCGATTTTTCGAGCAAACTGCTTAGAGTATCGGTAAACCACTCTTCCAGTAGCTTCTTGACTACCGGAGGTATTTCTTTGGCGGCAGATGTAGAAGCCCTTTTCTCGTGAAGAATCGTTAAGTCTTCACGTGAAGAGGGTGATATTTCCTCATCTGGTGCACCATCAGGTGTTGTGCCTATGATATTTCTCTATTGGCCTCATTGAGAGGGCTTATGAGGTAGGTTGCTACATCAGCTATAGTTTTTATCGGTGCTTCTCTTTCTGCCATTATTCGGTTTCTAAGGAGTACGAAGAATGGTGACCGTTGTTTTTTGATTTCCTAGGTATGAACTATGATTTTGATTGTCGAAATCTCCACATATGGCGCCAAATTGTTTGACTCAATAGTTATCTAATACTTTTCGAGCAAATCAATCGAAATAAATCAAGGGTAAATCGAAATTGAATATAAACCTTGGGATATATAATGTATTTTTCTATTTTCGATCTCAGCAGATTGGAAGATAAAGAATGTAGTAGAGAGAGAGAGAGAGAGAGAGAGAGAGAGAGAGAGAGAGAGAGAGAGATAGATAGATAGATAGATAGATAGATAGATAGATAGATAGATGGATAGATAGATATATAATTAATTCAATGAATCCCCCTCCCCCTTACAATGCTTGGGTCTCTTTTATATATCAAGGGATCCTCCTCGAAATAATAAATATACACGAACTGAAAACATGCCTTGACAGGACGACGAGGCCTATGATGCCGCTCGTTACACCATTCCTGGATCGTACCCTTTTCTTAGTAAGTGTGTGGCTGGCGGTCATTTAGGCCGACATAGGGACGTAGCAGGTTCAATTTGACCCCATACAAATAGCAGGTCCAATTTGACCCATACAAATAGATATTTAATTACAAATTTGGCAATTAAAATTAAAAACCCATAAGTTTCACAATTTGAATCCGCATGAGTGGAACTGGAGAAAAATATATAAGTAGAGCTACATTGGACATCTGTCCACATTTTGTTTGTCAAATGAAATCATAATAATATATTAATTCTTCACAATGATGCTTCTCAATTTCATGTTCTTTATCAAATGTGTTACTCCACTTTCTGTCCTCTTTGTGTTGTCTCTTGTTTTATTTTGCAATGGAAAGTTAAGGAAAGACAAGGTTTTAATAATTTAAAGCAAACGCCGGAAAAGATAGTAATAAGCGAATTTAAGGATATAAAATCAAACTGAATTCAACTGGATCCATTTCGATTCAATTATCATTGTTTATTATTTATAAACTAAAAACACATGATTAACCCAAAATAGATCGAATCAACTTAATATTTTTTTTAATAATTAAGTAAACAAGCTTTCTTAAAAGTTTAAACATTTAGAACAGATAGATAGAAAATCAACAAAGATTAACATGTGTTTCATAGAAGTATTCATCTCTAAATATAGGAAACTCGTCTTTTCGGAATTCTCTAGATTTGTATTGAATGAGAGCTACTTGGATACTATAATTATATAATAATCTTGTTTTGAAGAAAAGGTCAATTCTAGTTTTGCGAGTCAAATTTGATAAAAGAATTGTTGTTTGGGTTGTTAATTTGCGCCAAGGACCCTTACAGCAAAATCCAGTTACAGTTTGCTCTTAAATGTTTTCCTTTTAACATACTTACTAATGTTGAGTATATTTTTTGAATATACAACATATATCATACTAGTAAATATTGTGGCATAAAAACTTTAGAATATCAATCGAAATTATTTTAAACTAAAATTGAGTGAAATCCTAATTAGCATCCAGCTTCACCAAACAAAGATCGATCAATTACAAGATGGATTTAACACATTAATTAAAATTATATTAAAAGATCGGGAATATAGGTTCATGCTGATTTTAAATTTTTGCAATTAAAGACAGTAATAATGATGTGCCGACATATGAAGTTGTGGAGTGAAAGCAATTACTTTAGGCGCATTAGCGTGAAACGCAATAGTAATTGAAAGTAATTTTTTCTTTTAAGTAAAGAAAGAGTATTTTTGTTCCCACTGCTTTCTGGAAAATCTTTTCACACTGATTAGACTCCTTTATCGCTCGCCAAACAAATGCTAAAAAGGGAAAAAAAGAAAGGGGAAAAAAACAATCGTCGTTACTGATATGATAAATAGCAATTTATGGTGGATGTCTATTCTTCTTCCATGATTTTCATCTTAAATGGTTTATGACATATTCAATGACATATTTTGTACGTTCAATGACATATTCCATGACATATTTTCTTCACTTTTTATGCATATATAAAAGCCTTGTGATAGATAGGAAAACACACAATTGAAGAAGAAAATCTCTTCCTTCTCTCTACCTACATTTCTTGTTCATGTTTCACTAAGTTACTTATATTTCTTGTTCATGTTTTACTAAATTGCTTTCATTTTATAACACGTTATCAGCACAAGTCTCTAATAGATTGTGATTATTTACTTCTATTTGATATTGTATTCTTCCCAACATAGATATGCTTGATATGATATGATGGAGCAAGAAAAAGGAAAATAGTTATATTTAGTCCTGGAAATGTGAGATTACTTCCCGATAATATTTATTGTTGAGTTAGGAGATTGATAAAATTACAACTGCGTGTCATGTCAAGTATAGAAGGTAAAAGGTTCCATCGTATCACTTCATTTTGTTAGAGAGCATAATATTTAATTTTCACAAAAATGCGGCAACTAATTTCTATTGATACGATTTTTTTATTTAACTTTGGAACTTAGTTCCACTACAAACTGTGAAATAATTTATACTTTAGTACAATCCTCATGGCCTTTTTAGTTTCACTGAGTTATATATTAGTTTGGTGCGGATAAAATAAGGTAGGACCATCAGATGCTAATATTTTGTCCGTTGAACAACGTTTTAGTGGTTCTATAAATTATAACATAATTAATACAAGCATTAGACATGTATATTAGGTAGATAATAATTACAATATCCTAGAGTTTCCACGAAACTAAATTTCAAGCATGTTGTCACGACCCAAACCCCAGTTGTGATGGCGCCAAACACCTTGTAAGGCAAGCATGACCATATAATCAATCCCAGCCAAAAAAAAGACTAAATTGCCAAATTTAAGATAAAATCTCAGTTAAATAACCATAGGGAATATCACGGAAAACATAGCCAATAGTTATACAGCCCAAAAGATCCGGCGTCACAAGTCTGAGCCTCTAAATACACTCAGTAGTGACTAAAAACACAGAAAAGTCTAGGCATAGAAGCAAAAGATAGATGAGAGGAGACATCAGGTCCTGCGAACGCCAGCAGCTACCTTGATAACTCCGGAGCGGAACTAGACTACAACAATTAGCACAGCTACACCTCCGGGATCCTTGTATCTGCACACAAGATGCAGGCAGTAATGGGTGAGTCTACCAACTCAGTTAAGAGCAATAAATAACAGCTAAATGTAAGAAAACCGGTAAAAGTACTACACGTTTCTAATAGTGATAGCAAGAACATTAAATAAACCAAACAGAGGAATAAATCTGATAAAATATTTCCCGTTCCATTTGACCAGTCACTAACACTGCTACGGCGCACAACTCGATCCAACACCAGGTATATATATAAATATACTACTGCGGCGCGCGGCTCGATCCAATATGTTATATATATAATGCTGCGGTGCGCAGCCCGATCCAATAGACATAGCCGGCTCGCTCACTAGAGGTGTGTACAGACTCTGGAAGGGCTCCTTCAGCCAAGCGCTAATATACTTCGGCGTGCAGTCCGATCCATATATCACTCCGATCCAAATAATATAGTACTGCGGCGTGCAGTCCAACCCATATAATATAGTACTGCGGCGTGCAGTCTGATCTATATAATATAGTACTGCGGCGTGCAGTCCGATCCAATACATGTATATGTATAATACTGTTGCGGTGTGCAGCCCGATCCGATATACCCTGCTGGGCCTTTAAGAACGACATTACCCTGCTGGGTACATAATCAGTCGTACCATGCAAGACAACCCTCGGGATACCCGACATAGCCAACGTGACTGTCTTGGCGTGACAGTCCAGAATAGCATGGCAAGGTGATAGCCAATCCATGCCCAGAATAATATATCAGACTACCATGCTCAATAGCAGCAAATCCGCTCGGGTCTCCAAACCCCCAATAGTAACAAGACAGGACCGATATACGTGGTCCACAATAATAGTATCACCCACCGGGGTAGATACATGCACAGGTAATGCAATACAACCCTCGGGTAGTCCCCAGATGATGAGCAAAGTAAGCATATACATAAGAATACGCGGAACCGGGATCAAACAAAACTAAGGCATCCCTGTGCCAGACTGAAATAATACGTGTGATAACAGCATCCGAAGCAACAGCATCTGACGTGCCCTGAAGAGCATAGCAACGGGCCTGACCACCACCGGATCGGCCTCCCACGATGGAGCGACCCCTAGCTGCCTGACCCTCACCCCTAGCTGACTGGGTGGGTGCTGAAGACACTGGGCCAAAAGATGAGGGCTGACCCCTCTGCTGAGATGAACTTGAAGAACGACGGGGACACTCCCTCCACATATGCCCAAACTCGCCACGCTCATATCAACTCCCTGGAGTTGGGGGCTGGGACTGAAGGGAAACCCTCGCACTAGAGTAGCTGGCCGAAGAACTAGGCCGAGATGAACCCTGAACAGATGGGGCATGAGATGAATCATGCGCCGGTGGTGCGCTCAGAGATGGCTGACTTTGCTGGTAGCCCTAATAACCCCGACCAGAAGATAAACCGGTACTCTGACCGCGATGGATATGGAGACCTAAAAGAACGACCCCTGCTCTGCTAAAACTGGCTCCTAGATGGAGCACCACTGGAGCCACCTGATCCTCAAGGCCCCTTGGCCTCCCTCTCCTCTCCTTCCTGATGGCGAGCCGTCTCAATATCGCGGGCTATATCCACCGCCTCCTCAAAAGTGTGACTCAGGACTCTCTCTCGAGTCATCAGAATACGAATAGGGTAAATGAGTCCATCCACAAATCATCTAATCCTCTCATGATCCGTCTGAACCATCTATGGAGCATAACGGGCCAACTCGGCAAATCTCACCTCATACTGCGTCACAGACATATTCCCCTGGCGAAGCATCTCAAACTGCCTACGTAACTCCTCCCTACGATCTAGGTACACACTTCTCCAGAAAGAGAGTGGAGAACTCCTGCCAAGATAACGATGCTGCACGTGCCGACCTACGTTGCTTATATGCCTCCCACCAGGTGAAGGCTGCTCGTGAGAACTGAAAAGTGGTAAAAGATACCCCACTAGTCTCCAAAATCCCTGCTGTCCTGAGCATGCGTAGACACTTGTCGAGAAACCCCTGGGCATCCTCGCCCGGAACACCGTTGAAAGTCGGAGGTGAAAGCCTGCTAAACCTCTCCAGACAACGCTGCTCGTCGTCTTCCATCACAAGTACCCCATTACCCTGAACTGGAACAACTGGCTGGACCGGGGCAACTGGCTCAACTGGTGGTGCCTCTGGGGTCTGCAAACCCTGTGCACCCTTTCTGGAGTGCGAGCTGCGGGGGTCTGATTGTTAGAAACACGTTCTCAATGCAATATACTAAACGTGTACTCTTTTGTAGGTTTTGATGAATGACAAACGAAGCAAAAATTGATATATGACGGAATTCAAGTACAAGCGCACAATGGTTGCGAATAAGATTGAAGTTCAAGATATAGCTTTTAATTGTTATTGAGTTGTTCTAAATTGTAATCTCGATCCTATAACTTGACTCATAGTATGGCCTCTCTCATAAAACTATTTTCCAAAATCATGCATATTTAATTCTGTGTCAAAAAGATTTTAAATCATGCATATTTACATTAGACAAAATGTTTTCTAAACATGCCTCAAAAATCTGGGCTAAAATAATCGATTATGTACTTATGATAATCGATTGTTTCTGAGCCAAGACTGCATGACAATCAATTATGAATTAATGGTAATCGATTGTGAGTAAGACAGTGAACATCAGGTTTTTCCAAATCTGCATGATAATCGATTGTGAACAAATGACATTCGATTGTTGTTGAGGTAAAGTTTTTCAATACTCAAAATAATCGATTATGAACTAATGGTGATCGATTGTGTTGAGTTGATGTCTTCCAGTGATTTTAAATTTAATTAAGTAATCGATTATGTCTTTAGATAATCAATTATCACTGAGACAGTAAGTTTTATGATTTTCAGAAAATAACAAGTAATCGATTGTTGCAAAGGACAATCGATTGTTGAAGCTGGCCGTTGTCAAATGATTTTCAAATACCATAAGGTAATCGATTATTGATTCTAGATAATCGATGTTCTGCTTAAAATCTGGAAATGATTTTTAGAACGTTGCTGAAGTAATCGATTATTGATTTTATATAATCGATGTTCTGCTTAAAATCTGGAAATGATTTTTAGAACGTTGCTGAAGTAATCGATCATTGATTTTATATAATCGATGTTTTGCTTAAAATCTGGAAATGATTTTTAGAACGTTGCTAAAGTTATCGATTATGTACTTAGTGTAATCAATTATCTGATTTTGAATATTGCCAGTAATCGATTATAGATTATGTATAATCGAATGTGAAGCGTTAAATCTGGGATTGATTTTTAAACTGACTGGCAGATAATCGATTGTTTGGTCTTAATAATTGATTATCACTGAGTAATTTCAGCAACTCTTAATTGGCAATTAGACAACGGTTGAACCAACTTTTTCAACTATAAATACAGCTTCATTTCAGTGTTTTAAAAAGAACAACATACACAAACTGATCATTACATTGCTATAAGCTTTCATTCAATTGTTCTTCATTTTCTACTCATTTCATAAAGCTTTTGAGAGCCATATTATTGCTTAAAGTTGCTGTGATCTTGAACATATTCTTTTACTCATATCTACTCAATAAGGAGTACTTTAGTTAAGTGAGTGTCCAAGTATTTGATATACTTGTAAGAGAATTGCGATTCTCTTGTTTCAAGGAACTTGCGTTTCCTTGGGTGAAGTCTTTGAGATTGCGATCTCCGAGCAACTGTTTGAGGCTTGTGTCCTCAAGTGTGTAACGGTTTGTTGAGCACCCTTAAGCTTAACAAGATAGTGAAAAATCTCGAGAGAGTCTCTCGGGGACTGGACTAACCACGTTGGTGGCCAACCAGTATACATCTTTGTGTAAGTTTATTTTTCTGCATTTATTTTACTTCCTGCAAAGTTTAAATTCCGCAAGAAAACGCTAAATTCTATTAATACGCTATTCACCCCCCCTCTAGCGTAAAGCGTAGTTTCTAACAATTGGTATCAGAGCCCAACTCTCTGAACACTTAACCGTTTGAGAGAACCATCCATGGCTTCTACTCTTGACTCTTTTGCAGGAATTGAAGAAGGACAATGCTCTACACGACCTCCTCTATTCAACGGCACAAACTACTCATACTGGAAGGAGAGGATGCAAATCTTTGTGCAATCAAATAGCTTTCATTTGTGGAAAGTATTCACCAATGGAAACCAAATCCCAACCAAGAAGGTGGAAGACGAATGGGTTCCAAAGACCGAAGAGGAATATACCGCGGAGGATATTCGTAAGGTTCAAAATAATGCCAAAGCTATAAATTTATTATATTGTGCTGTTAATGCTAACGACTACAGGAAGATATCATGTTGCAAAACAGCAAAAGAAATGTGGGATAAGCTTGAAGTGACATACGAAGGAACCGACCAGGTACGAGAAGCTAAAATTGATTTCTTAACTCACTCTTATGAACTATTCCACATGAAGGAAGGAGAGAAAGCAGACGAAATGTTTGAGCGATTCTCAATGATCGTGAATGATCTACACGCCCTCAAAAAGACGTTTACGGATAGAGAACTTGTCCGGAAGATCCTCAGAAGTCTCACTCCGGCATGGCGATCAAAGGCCGATGCAATCCAAGAATCCATTGGCATCACAAATGTCACAATTGACGCATTAAGAGGTAATCTCAAAACCTATGAATCAACTATACTTAACCCGTTTGTTGATGATCAAAGAAGGCAAAGGATTGCTCTAAAGGCTAGCCAACCACAAATTGATGAGGAAGGTGACAACGAGTTTGGACTCGTTATCAAAAGGTTTCAAAAATTCATGCGCAAAGAGTATGAACGCAAGAACAAAAAGCAAGGCGATCAACTAAAATGCTATGAATGCGGAGAAACCGGGCACATAAAATCAAATTGCCCTAACATCAAAAAGGAGAAGAAACCCTTCAAAAAGCAACGTGCATACATCTCTTGGGGAGGAGATTCCGGAGATGAAGCAAGCGAAGAAGAAGACGATGAAGCAGCAAATTTATGTCTCATGGCTCAAGAAGACGGCAAAGACGAGGTAAGTCAAATCTCTTCTCAAAATTTCTTTACTCTTGATGAAATGAGAAATGCTTTTGATGAACTATATGCTGAATTTATCAAAGCTTCAAAAACTGTCAAAAGTGTTAAAGAAAGCGCTTCTCTAAAAGAAAAAGATTTTCAAACACAGCTTTCATTAAAAGAAAAAGAATTAGAAAAACTGGTTTTCGAAAATGAGAAGCTAAAAGAGGAAAACAAGTTTTATGGAAAAAGAAGTGCTGATAAACCTGAAGGTTCTACTAGAAACTGTTCTTCTTGTGTGCTTCTTAAGAATGAAGTAGCTAGACTTAAAGGCACATTAGATAAGTTTAATTCTTCGCATAAAAACTTGAATGATGTGCTTGTTAATCTAAAATCAACTAAACATGGAATAGGATTCAAGAATGAAGAAAAGGTTGGTGCTAAACCACAACAACCTATAGCTCAACCTAGGACTAATAACCAAAATGCTTATCCTAGAAGTAGAAATCCTAGAAATAACTTGCATGTTAGACCAAATAGTGAAAATGCTAGAAGACCTAGAAATGATGCATATTTTAGGCCAAACCTTGAACAATTTAGAAGACCAAGAAATGACCCTCCACCTAGAAATAGATATTCTAGAAATGATGCATATTTTAGACAAACTTGTGAACCTCCTAGAGCTCATAATAGGAGAAACAATGGTGTTCAAAGTAGAGTAAGCAACCTTCATTCATCTAGTTACTATGTACCTAGAAAAATGCATAATCCCAACGTGACTTGTCATTATTGTAGACGTATTGGTCATATTGCTCCCGCTTGCTTTACTCGTCATAGACATATAAATCAATTGCATCATTATAACATGCCTAACACTCAAGGACCCAAGATGGCATGGGTACCTAAAGAACATTAATTTGTTTTGTAGGTGTGCTTGAAGGGATCAAGTGTACTATGGTACCTTGATAGTGGATGCTCCAAACACATGACGGGAGATGAATCCAAATTCCTTCAACTAGAGCACAAAGAAGGAGGAAGTGTCACATTTGGTGATAACAATAAAGGAAAAATCATCGGCATTGGTTCGGTCGGTAAGGACGAAAACTCCTCTATTAAACATATACTACTTGTGAAAGGTTTGAAGCATAATCTCTTGAGCATAAGCCAATTATGTGACAAGGGAAATCTTGCTCTATTTAATTCGGATGAATGTCTTGTATGTAGACGTAGTGATTTCAAGATCATACTTCGTGGTTTTAGAATTGATAATATCTATATGGTTGATCTTGCAAACTCCTCACCCGAATATGTTGATTGTTTAGTAAGCAAAGAGGATAACTCTTGGCTATGGCATCGTAGAGTAGCACACATGAACATGCATCTTTTGAACAAGCTTCTTTCTCAAAACTTAGTAGTTGGTCTTCCCAGTTTAAAGTTTGAAAATGATTCTATTTGCGATTCTTGTCAAAAAGGGAAGCAAACCAAAGCATCTTTTAAATCCAAGAATATTGTTTCAACGTCTAGACCTTTGCAATTACTTCACATGGATTTATTTGGTCCCTCTCGTATTGAAAGTCTTGGTAAAAATAAATATGTTTTTGTAATTGTTGATGACTTTTCTAGATTTACTTGGACTCTATTTCTTGCAAATAAAACTGATGCTTTTCAAAATTTCAAGTATTTCCTTAAGCGTGTTCAAAACGAAAAGGAATCGACCGTCACTTCGATTAGAAGTGATCATGGGGGAGAGTTTGATCACATTCTCTTTGCGGATTTTGTGACGAACTCGGAATCGAACACACCTTTTCCGCTCCACGGACACCACAACAAAATGGGGTGGTGGAAAGGAAAAATAGGTGTCTCGAAGAGATGGCAAGAACCATGCTCGACGAAGCTAAGATTCCCAAATATTTTTGGGCGGACGCCGTGAGTACCGCTTGCTATGTTTTAAATAGAGCAGCAATTCGGCCGATACTCATGAAAACCCCATATGAACTTTATAAGGGTAGAAAACCCAACATTTCTCATTTACGTGTTTTTGGTTGTAAATGTTTTGTTCATAATAATGGGAAGGACCAATTGGGTAAGTTTGATGCTAAATCGGATGAAGGTATTTTCATTGGTTATTCCTCACGTAGCAAAGCATATAGGATCTTTAACAAAAGAACCCAAATTGTGGAGGAATCCCCTCATGTTGTGTTTTCCGAAGATAATACTCGCTTGGCGAGAAAGGAATCCGGTTTTGATCTTGCAGGTATCTTGGATAGCTTGAAAGATAAAATCCAAGAAGAACTTTCAAAGGAAAACAAAAATGAAATTGGGGAACAACCAACAGAAGAAGCGCCACAATTAGAAAAAGGAATAAATACGCCTAACGAGTGGAGAACGATCAAGGATCATCCTCTCGAACAGGTAATCGGCGATGTTGGAGAAAAGGTAAGTACCCGAAACTCCCTCAAAAACACTTTAGAACTTACTGCTTTTGTTTCTCAAATTGAACCTAAAACCATCTCCGAAGCAATTGGGGATGAATTTTGGACCTTGGCAATGCAAGAGGAGCTTAACCAATTCGAACGCAATAACGTTTGGGATTTGGTGCCAAGACCCGAAGGTCATTCTATAATTGGTACGAAATGGGTTTTTCGCAATAAACTAGATGAAAATGGTATAATCACTAGAAACAAAGCTAGGCTTGTGGCAAAAGGCTATAGTCAAGAAGAAGGTATTGATTATGAGGAAACCTATGCTCCCGTAGCTAGATTAGAAGCTATTCGTCTATTACTTGCTTTCGCCCATTTTATTCTATATCAAATGGATGTGAAAAGTGCTTTTTTAAATGGTTTTATTGAAGAAGAAGTTTATGTCAAACAACCCCCCGGCTTTGAAGATTTTAAATATCCCGATCATGTTTTCAAACTCAAAAAGGCGCTTTATGGTTTAAAACAAGCTCCTCGAGCTTGGTATGAAAGGTTGAGTAAATTTCTTTTGGAAAATGATTTCATTAGGGGAAAAGTTGACACAACCCTCTTTGTCAAGCATAAAAACAATGATATTTTATTAGTTCAAATATATGTAGACGATATTATATTTGGTGCTACTAACAATGTTTTATGCAAGGAATTTTCCGATCTAATGACTAGCGAATTTGAAATGTCTATGATGGACGAGTTAACATTCTTTTTGGGGTTACAAGTGAAACAAATGAAAGAAGGTACATTCATATGCCAAGCCAAATATTGCAAAGAACTACTAAAACGCTTTGAGATGAACAATGCAAAAGAAATGGCTACTCCCATGAGCACATCCGATCATCTAGACAAAGATGAAAAAGGTAAGGAAGTCGACACTAAAAAGTATCGAGGTATGATTGGCTCTCTTCTTTATCTTACCGCTAGTCGTCCGGACATCATGTTTAGCGTGTGTTTATGTGCTCGCTATCAGTCATGTCCGAAGGAGTCTCACCTTACTGCGGTGAAACGGATATTAAGGTATCTCATTGGTACTACAAATGTGGGTCTATGGTACCCCAAAGGCTCTTCATGCCAACTTATTGGATATTCCGATTCCGATTTTGCTGGATGCAAATTGGACCGCAAGAGCACAAGTGGCACTTGCCATTTGCTCGGTAGCTCTCTTGTCTCTTGGTTTAGTAAGAAACAAGTAAGTGTTGCGTTGTCTACCACCGAGGCTGAATATGTAGCCGCGGGGAGTTGCTGTGCTCAAATCCTATGGATGAAACAACAACTCTTGGACTATGGCCTAAGTCTTGATCACATTCCTCTTAGATGTGATAACACTAGCGCCATATGCTTGACGAAGAACCCCGTTCTTCATTCGCGAACAAAACACATCGAAATTAGACATCATTTTATTAGAGATCATGTACTCAAAGGCGAAGTCGAAATTGAATTTGTTGAAACCAAAAGCCAATTGGCAGACATCTTTACCAAGCCTTTAGAGAAAGAGTCCTTCTTCCGAATTCGCAGTGAACTCGGGATCCTTGACTCCACTTTGATCTAAGTCATGCATTGCATTTTCTTTCCTACATGATTTCTAACTTGAGCGTCGGAGGCGTCTAACTTCTTTTTGCAGGTATCACCCTAGAGCTAAGAGCAATTCTTAAGCAAACCGCGAATCTGCAGCAATGTCCCTATAAAAATCGATTATCCCGTATCAATAATCGACTACCCTCTAATTTTTTTTCCAATAAATAAACCTTGCTTATTTTATCTTTTCGCATCTTTCCTTACTATTTTTTTTCTAATGGCAAAAGGGGGAAGAAAACGGGATATCGGGTATGCACCACCTCTTAATTCATTGATTGCTTATAAGCTAAAATTGAGGGGGAACAAGAACAAAATTGCATAATTGTTACTTGTCTTGAATTGTCAATATCTTTTGCCTAAATTGCATATCCCGCTTAATGTTTGCCATTATCAAAAAGGGGAAAATTGTTAGAAACACGTTCTCAATGCAATATACTAAACGTGTACTCTTTTGTAGGTTTTGATGAATGACAAACGAAGCAAAAATTGATATATGACGGAATTCAAGTACAAGCGCACAATGGTTGCGAATAAGATTGAAGTTCAAGATATAGCTTTTAATTGTTATTGAGTTGTTCTAAATTGTAATCTCGATCCTATAACTTGACTTATAGTATGGCCTCTCTCATAAAACTATTTTCCAAAATCATGCATATTTCATTCTGTGTCAAAAAGATTTTAAATCATGCATATTTACATTAGACAAAATGTTTTCTAAACATGCCTCAAAAATCTGGGCTAAAATAATCGATTATGTACTTATGATAATCGATTGTTTCTGAGCCAAAACTGCATGACAATCAATTATGAATTAATGGTAATCGATTGTGAGTAAGACAGTGAACATCAGGTTTTTCCAAATCTGCATGATAATCGATTGTGAACAAATGACAATCGATTGTTGTTGAGGTAAAGTTTTTCAATACTCAAAATAATCGATTATGAACTAATGGTGATCGATTGTGTTGAGTTGATGTCTTCCAGTGATTTTAAATTTAATTAAGTAATCGATTATGTCTTTAGATAATCGATTATCACTGAGACAGTAAGTTTTATGATTTTCAGAAAATAACAAGTAATCGATTGTTGCAAAGGACAATCGATTGTTGAAGCTGGCCGTTGTCAAATGATTTTCAAATACCATAAGGTAATCGATTATTGATTCTAGATAATCGATGTTCTGCTTAAAATCTGGAAATGATTTTTAGAACGTTGCTGAAGTAATCGATTATTGATTTTATATAATCGATGTTCTGCTTAAAATCTGGAAATGATTTTTAGAACGTTGCTGAAGTAATCGATTATTGATTTTATATAATCGATGTTTTGCTTAAAATCTGGAAATGATTTTTAGAACGTTGCTAAAGTTATCGATTATGAACTTAGTGTAATCAATTATCTGATTTTGAATATTGCCAGTAATCGATTATAGATTATGTATAATCGATTGTGAAGCGTTAAATCTGGGATTGATTTTTAAACTGACTGGCAGATAATCGATTGTTTGGTCTTAATAATTGATTATCACTGAGTAATTTCAGCAACTCTTAATTGGCAATTAGACAACGGTTGAACCAACTTTTTCAACTATAAATACAGCTTCATTTCAGTGTTTTAAAAAGAACAACATACACAAACTGATCATTACATTGCTATAAGCTTTCATTCAATTGTTCTTCATTTTCTACTCATTTCATAAAGCTTTTGAGAGCCATATTATTGCTTAAAGTTGCTGTGATCTTGAACATATTCTTTTACTCATATCTACTCAATAAGGAGTACTTTAGTTAAGTGAGTGTCCAAGTATTTGATATACTTGTAAGAGAATTGCGATTCTCTTGTTTCAAGGAACTTGCGTTTCCTTGGGTGAAGTCTTTGAGATTGCGATCTCCGAGCAACTGTTTGAGGCTTGTGTCCTCAAGTGTGTAACGGTTTGTTGAGCACCCTTAAGCTTAACAAGATAGTGAAAAATCTCGAGAGAGTCTCTCGGGGACTGGACTAACCACGTTGGTGGCCAACCAGTATACATCTTTGTGTAAGTTTATTTTTCTGCATTTATTTTACTTCCTGCAAAGTTTAAATTCCGCAAGAAAACGCTAAATTCTATTAATACGCTATTCACCCCCCCTCTAGCGTAAAGCGTAGTTTCTAACAATTGGTATCAGAGCCCAACTCTCTGAAAACTTAACCGTTTGAGAGAACCATCCATGGCTTCTACTCTTGACTCTTTTGCAGGAATTGAAGAAGGACAATGCTCTACACGACCTCCTCTATTCAACGGCACAAACTACTCATACTGGAAGGAGAGGATGCAAATCTTTGTGCAATCAAATAGCTTTCATTTGTGGAAAGTATTCACCAATGGAAACCAAATCCCAACCAAGAAGGTGGAAGACGAATGGGTTCCAAAGACCGAAGAGGAATATACCGCGGAGGATATTCGTAAGGTTCAAAATAATGCCAAAGCTATAAATTTATTATATTGTGCTGTTAATGCTAACGACTACAGGAAGATATCATGTTGCAAAACAGCAAAAGAAATGTGGGATAAGCTTGAAGTGACATACGAAGGAACCGACCAGGTACGAGAAGCTAAAATTGATTTCTTAACTCACTCTTATGAACTATTCCACATGAAGGAAGGAGAGAAAGTAGACGAAATGTTTGAGCGATTATCAATGATCGTGAATGATCTACACGCCCTCAAAAAGACGTTTACGGATAGAGAACTTGTCCGGAAGATCCTCAGAAGTCTCACTCCGGCATGGCGATCAAAGGCCGATGCAATCCAAGAATCCATTGGCATCACAAATGTCACAATTGACGCATTAAGAGGTAATCTCAAAACCTATGAATCAACTATACTTAACCCGTTTGTTGATGATCAAAGAAGGCAAAGGATTGCTCTAAAGGCTAGCCAACCACAAATTGATGAGGAAGGTGACAACGAGTTTGGACTCGTTATCAAAAGGTTTCAAAAATTCATGCGCAAAGAGTATGAACGCAAGAACAAAAAGCAAGGCGATCAACTAAAATGCTATGAATGCGGAGAAACCGGGCACATAAAATCAAATTGCCCTAACATCAAAAAGGAGAAGAAACCCTTCAAAAAGCAACGTGCATACATCTCTTGGGGAGGAGATTCCGGAGATGAAGCAAGCGAAGAAGAAGACGATGAAGCAGCAAATTTATGTCTCATGGCTCAAGAAGACGGCAAAGACGAGGTAAGTCAAATCTCTTCTCAAAATTTCTTTACTCTTGATGAAATGAGAAATGCTTTTGATGAACTATATGCTGAATTTATCAAAGCTTCAAAAACTGTCAAAAGTGTTAAAGAAAGCGCTTCTCTAAAAGAAAAAGATTTTCAAACACAGCTTTCATTAAAAGAAAAAGAATTAGAAAAACTGGTTTTCGAAAATGAGAAGCTAAAAGAGGAAAACAAGTTTTATGGAAAAAGAAGTGCTGATAAACCTGAAGGTTCTACTAGAAACTGTTCTTCTTGTGTGCTTCTTAAGAATGAAGTAGCTAGACTTAAAGGCACATTAGATAAGTTTAATTCTTCGCATAAAAACTTGAATGATGTGCTTGTTAATCTAAAATCAACTAAACATGGAATAGGATTCAAGAATGAAGAAAAGGTTGGTGCTAAACCACAACAACCTATAGCTCAACCTAGGACTAATAACCAAAATGCTTATCCTAGAAGTAGAAATCCTAGAAATAACTTGCATGTTAGACCAAATAGTGAAAATGCTAGAAGACCTAGAAATGATGCATATTTTAGGCCAAACCTTGAACAATTTAGAAGACCAAGAAATGACCCTCCACCTAGAAATAGATATTCTAGAAATGATGCATATTTTAGACAAACTTGTGAACCTCCTAGAGCTCATAATAGGAGAAACAATGGTGTTCAAAGTAGAGTAAGCAACCTTCATTCATCTAGTTACTATGTACCTAGAAAAATGCATAATCCCAACGTGACTTGTCATTATTGTAGACGTATTGGTCATATTGCTCCCGCTTGCTTTACTCGTCATAGACATATAAATCAATTGCATCATTATAACATGCCTAACACTCAAGGACCCAAGATGGCATGGGTACCTAAAGAACATTAATTTGTTTTGTAGGTGTGCTTGAAGGGATCAAGTGTACTATGGTACCTTGATAGTGGATTTTCTAAACATGCCTCAAAAATCTGGGCTAAAATAATCGATTATGTACTTATGATAATCGATTGTTTCTTGCCAAGACTGCATGACAATCAATTATGAATTAATGGTAATCGATTGTGAGTAAGACAGTGAACATCAGGTTTTTCCAAATCTGCATGATAATCGATTGTGAACAAATGACAATCGATTGTTGTTGAGGTAAAGTTTTTCAATACTCAAAATAATCGATTATGAACTAATGGTGATCGATTGTGTTGAGTTGATGTCTTCCAGTGATTTTAAATTTAATTAAGTAATCGATTATGTCTTTAGATAATCGATTATCACTGAGACAGTAAGTTTTATGATTTTCAGAAAATAACAGGTAATCGATTGTTGCAAAGGACAATCGATTGTTGAAGCTGGCCGTTGTCAAATGATTTTCAAATACCATAAGGTAATCGATTATTGATTCTAGATAATCGATGTTCTGCTTAAAATCTGGAAATGATTTTTAGAACGTTGCTGAAGTAATCGATTATTGATTTTATATAATCGATGTTCTGCTAAATATCTGGAAATGATTTTTAGAACGTTGCTGAATTAATCGATTATTGATTTTATATAATCGATGTTTTGCTTAAAATCTGGAAATGATTTTTAGAACGTTGCTAAAGTTATCGATTATGAACTTAGTGTAATCAATTATCTGATTTTGAATATTGCCAGTAATCGATTATAGATTATGTATAATCGATTGTGAAGCGTTAAATCTGGGATTGATTTTTAAACTGACTGGCAGATAATCGATTGTTTGGTCTTAATAATCGATTATCACTGAGTAATTTCAGCAACTCTTAATTGGCAATTAGACAACGGTTGAACCAACTTTTTCAACTATAAATACAGCTTCATTTCAGTGTTTTAAAAAGAACAACATACACAAACTGATTATTACATTGCTATAAGCTTTCATTCAATTGTTCTTCATTTTCTACTCATTTCATAAAGCTTTTGAGAGCCATATTATTGCTTAAAGTTGTTGTGATCTTGAACATATTCTTTTACTCATATCTACTCAATAAGGAGTACTTTAGTTAAGTGAGTGTCCAAGTATTTGATATACTTGTAAGAGAATTGCGATTCTCTTGTTTCAAGGAACTTGCGTTTCCTTGGGTGAAGTCTTTGAGATTGCGATCTCCGAGCAACTGTTTGAGGCTTGTGTCCTCAAGTGTGTAACGGTTTGTTGAGCACCCTTAAGCTTAACAAGATAGTGAAAAATCTCGAGAGAGTCTCTCGGGGACTGGACTAACCACGTTGGTGGCCAACCAGTATACATCTTTGTGTAAGTTTATTTTTCTGCATTTATTTTACTTCCTGCAAAGTTTAAATTCCGCAAGAAAACGCTAAATTCTATTAATACGCTATTCACCCCCCCCCCCTAGCGTAAAGCGTAGTTTCTAACACTGATGACCACCCACGGTCTGAGAAGTAGCTGCTACAGTGGTAGCTGATACCTCCTGGCTAACCCGGTGCACACGGATAAGATCTGAGCCAACATCTCCTGGAGACCAAGTATCACAATGGGCACTGCCGGTGCCTGAGCAGGTGCTGCTGGAGCCTCAACAACTGGGGGTTGATCCTGAACAGGAGCAACAGTTGGGTCAACTAGTACTGCCCCTGCTGCTCTACCACGGCCACAACCGCGTCCACGACCTCTAGCTGGTGGCAATGGTGGTCGACCGCCATGTCCGGTAGCACACATTCTCTCCATCTGCGAGAGAATAGAATACATAAGTTAATTCTCGGATCAACAGAGTCGCACGACAAGAATTTGAAGAATATGAAGTTTTCCTAATGGTTCTGTAGCCTCCCGAGGATAAGTACGACGTCTCCGTACCGATCCGCGAGACTCTACTGAACCGGCTCATGACTCGCAAGACCTGGTAACCTAGGCTCTGATACCAACTTGTCACGATCCAAACCCCGATCTTGATGGTGCCAAACACCTTGTAAGGCAAATCCGACCATTTAATAAATCCCAGCTAAAAATGACTAAATTGCCACATTTAAGGTAAAATCTCAGTTAAATAACCATAGGAAATATCGCGGAAAACATAGCCAACAGTTATACAGCCCAAAAGATCTGCAGTCACAAGTCTGAGTCTCTAAATACACTGAGTAGTGACTAAAACACAGAAATGTCTAGGCATAGAAGCAAAAGATAGATGAGAGGAGACATCAGGTTCTGCGGACGCCAGCAGCTACCTTATTAACTCCGGAGCGGATCTAGACCACAACAATTAGCACAGCTACACCTCCGGGATCCTTGTATATGCACACAAGGTGCAGGGAGTAATGGGTCAGTCTACAACCTCAGTGAGTAAGAGCAATAAATAATAACTGAATGTAAGAAAATCGGTAAAAGTACTACGCAGTTCTAATAGTGACAGCAAGAACAGTAAATAAGTACCAAACAGAGGAATAAATCTGATAAAATATTTCCCTTTCCATCTGACCAGTCAGTAACACTGTTGCGACGCGCATCCCGATCCAACACCAGGTATATATATAAATAAACTACTACGGCGCGTAGCCCGATCCAATATGTTATATATATAATGCTGCGACGCGCAACCCAATCCAATAGATATAGCCGGTTGCGCTCATTGAGGGTGTGTATAGACTCCGGATGGGCTTCTTCAGCCCAAGCGCTAATATACTGCGGCGTGCAGTCCGATCCAAATAATATACTACTATGGCGTGCAGTCCGATCCATATAATATAGTACCGCGGCTTGGAGTTCGATCCATATAATACAGTACTGCGACGTTCAGTCCGATCCAATACATGTATATGTATATACTACTGCAGCGTTCAGTCCGATCCGATATATGTGTATATATATCAAATAGCCTCACTACGGGGTCCTTGACCCCTCTCAGTCAATATAGACTTGGCCTCTCGGGCCCACTCAGTTAAGACAAGGTATCCAACCCTAGGTATTGCTCATTTAGAGTGCAATTTACAAAGTTCGGTTCATTTCATGATTTATTATCAAAATCAGGACAGACAGTGTGTGTCCAATAGGTAAAGTGAGGTCAACAGCTCAACAGGCTCCCTAGGAGTTCTACAGATCGGCACAAGGCCCAAAAAATGGCAACTAGCCCAAAATAATCGAGCCCAAGCTCAGTCTCAGCCAAGAAATACAGTAAATCACCAATCAGGATGGACCAAGTCCAAATCCCCAGCATGTCTATCAACACGCTCATCACGAGACGCGTATCTCATCTCAACATAGCACTGCATAGAGCAAATACGGGGTTTCAAACCCTCAGTATATCATTCATAACCATCACTTACCTAAAACCAGCCAAAATCCTAGCTCGTCTTGCGTTTTCCTCGTGTATCGACCACCTCGAGTGTACAATCTGGTCAAAACCACAAGTAATATGTTATAAGAGGATCATGGGACATAACCCAAAAGAAAGGACTCGAAAAACACCCAAAAATACGAAGCTGGGAAAACCCGAGACTCAGGCCCACTTCTCGAAAAATTATGAAATTCACATTTTAAGAATACTCGTCTCGCCACGAGTTCGTACATAGAGTCCAATTGCTCCTCCAATTCCCCAATTTTCATTTGAAATTTCAAGCCCTAGTTCATCAATTTTCATACCCAATTCCAGAGAATTAATTGTTGAATCTTCAATAAAATGAAGTATTTAGAACCACGAGACTTACCTCCAATCACTTCTCGTTGAAACCCCCCTCAAAATCCGTCAATGAGCTCTCAAGGTGTGCAAACAATGGAGGAAAATATGAAGGGTTCGCGACTGAAATTCTTTTAAAAAACCTTCTGATCCGCCAGGTTTAACCTTACGCGAACGCGGCCCCTGGTCCGTGAACGCGATGCCCTACTCTTCCTCTTATGCGAACGCATTCTGCTCTCATGCGGTCGCGTTGACTGATCAGCTTACCCTACGCGATCGCAAAGCCCCTGCCACGAACTCAATGCACAAAATTGTGGAACCCTCAAATTATTCTACACGTTCGCGTCCATCACCACGCGAACGCGATGAACAAAAACCTGCAACTTTTATAGCCGCAAAAACTGATCTCCACACAAGCCAAAATGAGTCTGTTTGACCACCCGAATTCATCCCGAGGCCCCCGGGACCTCAAACAAAGACACCAAAATATCCCGAAACATCATACAAACTTGCTCGAGCCATAAAACACCAACATTAACATCAAAAAATCACCAAATTCTTCATATTCAAGCCTAATTCAAACTAGAACTTTTCCAAATTCGCATTCGATCCAAAATCCAACCAAGCGACGTCTGATTGACCTGAAAATTTGCAGAAATATCCAAAATCACCTAACAAAACTACTGCAACTCTCGGAATTCGCCGAAATTCGAACTTAGCCAATTCATGACAAATTCTACACAGGACCTCCAAATTAATTTCCGACTTCGCTCCCAAGTCATAAATAACCATCCAAAACTGGTCGAAACGTCGAAAATCCGTTCCGAGCCCTCTAACTCATTGTCAACATCGGGTTGACTTTTCCAACTTAAGTTTTTCTTAAAGAGACTATTGGTCTCATTTCTAACCAATCTCAATCAAACACATCTCAAACTCACCAAACACATACATCAACATACGGGGAAGTATAATACGGGGATAACATGGCTGAAATACAAAAGACGACGGGTCGGGTCGTCATACATGTGTTAAAGCTAAATACTGTTAATCTAGAAAATATAATTTTCTTACTCATAATAGTTATGTCACATGATCATGTTGGAGGAATGGTAATATTACTTCAAGGATTTTAATATGTTAGTAATACTATGTTGGGATTTTATTCAGATTTTTGTTTTGCTTCGTGATGTGATTCTATTGGAAAAACTTTTGCAAGTAACAAACTTAATTTTAGTTTTCTATTTAGGAATAGAAAATGTATTTCGTTAATCTTCTGCTTTAGGCATAGTAAAAATAATGTCAATTATATCATCCGTACTAATCTAATTAGATTCAACATGGTTTTTATGTTGATAGTCGGCAAAGTGATATATATCGTTATGTTTTATTGGTCTATTTTGATATCTTCTTTATAAAAATAGAATATGATAGCAATATTTATTACTCAAGATTATTTGATTTCTAAAGTTAAATATATTTAGTTATGTGTTTTAATTCTTGTGTACAATTTATATAGTCATCATGCATTGGCTTGCAATAACGCATCATATAGTAATAACACTACATGGTGACTTTCTGTTTTGAAATGTTTATAAGTAAGATACTAGTATACGAGTTTGTACTCCATGTTTTGTTGATAATAGTTCTTATCATTTCTATTTACTTATTTGTGTCTACATAAAATTATGTTCCATTCTTAGAAGTGAATGAGATTATTTGTGATAAATATTATATGAGGGTATGATGACGGGTTCAAGTCCCAACACACCATAATAATAAGACATCGAGTTTAAGTCTTGATACTCTATGATGATAAGAATTGGGTTTAAGTCACTATTCATTCTTGCCTAATGCTTTTATATGGGTAAGGCATTGAGTTTTAGTCTCAAATGTGACATATTGAGATATAATGATGATTAAAGAACGATAACATATTTTTCATGAGAAGGCATGAAGCATGTCCTACTTGATTTGTACCATTCTTGAAATGAATGTGATAACAGTGCATAATAAATCTAAATGAAGACAAGTGGTTGATCAATGAACATGGTCGTGCCAAAGACAATAGTAATAGTCTTCATTATGGTAATTGCAAAATGAGAACAATAAGGGTTCTCAAATATTCCTTCAAAATGTGAAGGCAATGTTTACCATCAAATTGGTATGAAGCACATCATTGATTATGATCCACTCCTTTAATAGAACATGACTTGTGATAAGCATTGAAAATGAAGACCCATTCCTAAATGTGAATGCGGTAATATGTGATAAAAGTAATAAATAAATACATGCAAGACATGATTGGATGAATACCATACAACTCACCCTTGAGAGAGTTTTGAGTGAAATAAAGAGATTGTGTGGTTACATAAATATAGCATTGGTCTCGTACATGTGATACGCCAAAATATTTTGGCAGACCTTATAAAAGTTATTAAAGGCAAAGTTAAAGCAAGAAATGATTTTGCTTATGATGATTTGACCATGACAATTTATTATGATATAAGTTTCTCCCTAAATGAGACATTTACCATATGAATGATATGATAAAAGATCTTGTAGTATAAAAGATCCGAAAGAACTAATTTGTTACCATCCGGATGAATAAAATTATTCATGATATTGATATTAAAAAGTTTCAAAAGAAACTTTTTGAGTTTCAAATGTATAAGTCAAAGTGATTGACATGTTGAGACTATATATCAAAGGAATATTGAATATCTTCATATTTCTAAATCATACCTGGTAAATATGAAATGATACCCGGTTATCTTTCTATTTGTACTACACAAATATAAGCATGATGCTTGAAACATATGCCACAAGTAAACTAGGGGTTTACTAAAATAAATATTAGTTGGCCTAACCGGTTGGCCATCCCGGTTCAATAATGATGCGAAAAATTAATTGAGAATTTCATTGGCATATATTGAAGAATAGAAGATTCTTCAAGAATTCTCTTGTGCTGCTAATTCTCATGATATACCAGTTAAGGTTGGGATTGAATTGCTTGATTTCTGAAACGAATAATAGGTGATAAATATATGGGCCCAGTCACATGCCATGTGGACCGTGTACTATTATACGATTTTAATAGATGCATCTATTCTATTGTCACATGTGCATTTGTTATCAACATGTAGTTTGGTTTTTGCAAGATTGATTGCTCAAATTATTAGAGCACGGTTCCAGAATATAAATTATAATGATTTATCTTAATAATACTGGTTTAAATCGAAGTTGGTTTAGCAGAAATAGTATGCCTCCAATTATAGCTAAATCATTGATTATGAGAACAAAATTCTCAAAAACTAAATTTTGTATGAGATGTATTATTTAATATATTGTAGCACTTGTTCGCATCTAGCCAAGTTATGAAAATTTCCCCTATCATAATCCGTTCAATGTCAGAAACCAAATAATTTCTATATAGAAATATGTATGTGTTATATGATTTAATTATGCCACCACAATGCACAAAGATGGATTTCAACAGAAGGTTGTGAAATGTGTTAGTGATCCCAACATTAGGGGAAAAAATGGCAGCTGAGAAAGTAATACGTGAAATGAATTATTATGTATACATATAGATCCTCGTACAAGAAAATACGAACTTGAAGTTCAAATGATAATTCATTTACAAATTATTGCCAGACGCATTTGCTGACCCAAAGCTAAATGTCATATTTCAGCTTCTAATGCTTCAAATAGAATAAAGTTCATGGGGAACAGAGTATATGTCATGCATAAAGCATAACAGACCGATCGGTTCCAAAGATAAACTCCTTGAAGAAGGAGAAGGGCAAATATTCAAAATGGTCATAATAAGGAGGCAAATGCTCTAGAAGAGCACCACGACATAACACTTCATAAGACCTCATGGGAGAGGCTCAAGTACCTGAAATAATGAGATAAATAGATCTCAATAAGTTACGTCTTTATTAGGTAATAATGGAACCGACATAAAGTGACCGTCGACAATATTGTTAATATAATGTAGCTCTCAATATTATTAATATTGACGAGGATCTTGAGCTCAAATCTGTCATGAAATTTGGACATATAAATGATTGGCCAAAATAAAATAAAATAAAATACGTAATCAAGATTGATTTCACCTGAAAAATGTGAAGTTGGACGGATAGTCCCAACACATGAAAGTATAAAGACAGTGGAGGTATAAATGTATTCTTGTGTGAAAAAGGTCAAGTCAATAAACATAAAGACGACTTGTATTATAGGAAGATTGAAAATATCCTGGCATTGATTATATAGAGACATGTTCTCTTGTGGTGGATGTTGTAATTTCAGGTTTTAATCTGGCAATACATAATAAAACTTGATATGCGTATAATGGAAATCATTGAAGGATTTAAGTTGTTGTGAAGTATATTATGCTTTCCAAGAAATTTATTAAATAAGGCTTAATCCTTATGCGGATTGACACAATATGGGCGCATATGGTATAATCGCCAGAGAAAATGCTTGTTGAAAGAAGGGTACAAGAATAATTCAATTTGTCTTTGTGTCTTTATAAAAGGATCTGGATTTGAATTTGTTATAATCGTTGCATATGTTGATGATTTTAATATCGTAGAAATCCCAGGGAGTTTCATGAAGCAGTAGAGTGTTATATGAATGATCTTAGAAAGATAAAATTTTATCTTGGTCTATAAATAAGAAAGATGAAATTTTTGTCCATCAATCAACATACACTGAAAATATTTTAAAGCGATTCTATATGGATAAATTATATCTATTGAGTACCTTGATGGTTGTGTGATCACTTGATATAAAAATTCATTTCAACCTCATGAAAATAATGAAGAACTTCTTGATCCTGAAGTACCATATCTTAGTGCAATTGATACACTTATGTATCTTGCTAACACTACAAGGCGTGACATAGCTTTTTCTGTTAATGTCTGAGAAAGATATATATCTACTCCTACAAGGAGACATTGGAATGAAATCAAATACATATTGTGTTATCTAAAATGGAGTATCGATGTGGGCTTATTTAATGGCAATGATTATAATTCCGATCTTGTTGGTTATGCTGATGCGTGGTATTTATCTAACACATAGGCTTGATCTCAAACATGCTATGTGTTACATATGGAGGCATTGTCATATCTTGGCAGTCGACTAAACAATCAATCATGGATACTTCATCTAATGATGCTGATATTGCTTTTCATGAAGCAAGTCGAGAGTATGTGTGGTTGAGGTCTATAATACATCTTATTCGAGATAAATGTGGTTTGAAATGTGAAAACTACCCACAATTTTGTATGAAGATAATGCAGCATGCATAGCTCAATTGAAGGGAGGATTCATAAAAGGAGATAGGGCAAATCACATTTCGCGAAAGTTATTTTTCACACATGATCTTCAAAAGAATGGTGATATCAATATGCAACAGATTCGTTGAAGTGATAATATGGCCGATTTACCAAAATCTCTACCAACGTCAACTTTCAAGAAGGTAGTGTACAAGAATGGGATGCGAATGCTCAAGGATATGAATTGATGCTCTCATCAAGGGGAGTTAATGTGCGTTGCACTCTTTTTACCTTACATGGTTTTGTCCCACTGGATTTTCTTGCAAGGTTTTTAACGAGGCAACCAAAAGGGTGTATTTCTAAACGTGTGTACTCTTTTTCCTTCACTAGAATTTTTTTTGTCCCATATGGGTTTTTAGTAAGGTTTTAACGAAGCACATTATCTATGGACATCCAAGGGGGAGTGTTATGATAAATAGCAATTTATGGTGGATGTTTACTCTTCTTCCATGATCTTCATCTCAAATGGTTTATGACGTATTCAATGACATATTTTGTATGTTTAATGACATATTCCATGACGTATTTTATTCATTTTTTTATGCCTACATAAAGATCTTGTAATAGATAGGAAAACACACAATTGAAGAAGAAAATCTCTTCATTCTCTCTACCTACATTTCTTGTCCATATTTCACTAAGTTGTTTATATTTCTTGTTCATATTTTACTAAATTACGTTCATTTTATAACAGTTACCAAATTTCTGAAATTGTTTACTTCATTATTACTTATAGGTAGGCATATTGTTAAAATACTTTTAATTGTAATAGTAAAGATGTACTTTAAAGTATTGTATCTATGTATAAGCTTAATTGAACAATTAAATGAACCGATAAAATATTTTTTCTAAATAGGGGATCCGATCGCTCTTGTGTATTAACTAGTCACTAATAATAATGTAGTCATAGACCGATGCAACTAGGTAAGCTTGCTTTGAATAAAGGGTGTTTGGGCAAACCCGAAATTCAATCCAAAATTCGATTTTTTGAATTTTTGGTTTGGATTATCGGATTATGGATTGGATTTTGGATTTCATTTTTTAAAATTTTGGATTTCAGATTGGATATTGGATTTGGTACTTTGGATTTTTGGATATCCGATAATCCAAAATTTTTATACTTTATATTTAGTCCATCATCCATATGTCAGTAGTAATAAGTTCGATAACCTACCCATTAGATATTATCTCATATATTCAATTTTAATTACTAAGTTGCTATCTGAGTATTTTCTATTTGGATATGATTTTATTATTTCTACTTCTTATCAGGCGTGTTAATGTCTCTGTTGCATTCCTTTTATAGTAATTTCATTACTTGAATACTTTATTTGAATGATTGCGGTGAGAATGAGTAACTTTTCGGGCAACTTAACATGAGTACTTCATTTGGATATTTATTTTTGGTAAAACGAAGAAACATCTTAAGTTATAAGCTCAAAACCGAAAATCCAATATATACAAACCGATTCATCCGAAAATCGAACATTAAAAATCCGATCCAATCCGAGCTTATTTGGATTGGACTTAGATTGTCATTTCTTCAATCCGAAAATCAAATTCCAAACCTATATTTTAAATTCAATCTGAACTGCCTGAACGCCCACTCCTAGCTTTGAATACATTTTGTCTTGACATAATTAACTCAAATAAATTTAAAACATTACATTATATTTAGAGTTAATACCCTAAAACCGCTTAAACTATAATATTTTTATCAGTTTCCTACATAAATTTTTCGGTGTCCCCAAAAACCCCTTGAACTATATTGTCCTTCGTATTAAAACCCCTTCGTCGCTGACCTGACATAACGTGTGCAAACACTCGCTTTGGAGTGCGTGACAGCTGAAAAAAGCCATATAAATGGCTCATATGATAGAAAATAATGGCTAATTAGTTTAACCCTCTTTACATTTATATTTTTTTACTAAATATTCTCCATATATCAGTTATATCTACCTTTCTTCCTTATTTTTTTAATTATTTTCCATTTTATTAAATTTCCTCTTTATTTTTCACTTTCTTATTCATTTTTAACCTTTTTTTTCGGTTCGCCATTTGGGTTTCCTCTGAAAAAATTTCTCCCTCTCTTATTTCCTTTGAAATGATTTATTCTCTTTCTTGTTTTAGTCGTCTTTCATTTCTTATACATATTGTTGAAAGAATACCAATTTAAATATTCTTATTAAACTCAACACCTTGTAGAGAATAAAGTTGAATATCTTGAACCTCCTTTGTGTAATATGAAATTAGAGAATGTAATTTATTTTTTGGCCAATTGATTTCTTATTTGCGAAATTTTATTTTGTGTAATCTTTTTATGTAATATAAGATGATTTTTAAGAAACACTATATGCCTTTATTTATATTTTTATGTCCTACAAAGTAAATATTCAATTGGAGTTTAGCATAAAGCATAATCACAATTAAACCTAAAATTAACACAGTGCATTAAATATTATTTTGGCCAAAACTTATAAAATTGATCAATCATCCCAGAATAATACATCATGAATAAACTGTATAAGAAACTCTTTAAAAATCATAATTTAATATAGTGAGACAAATGCAACATGAAGTTTTAATATATAGGGAAATATAGTTTACGGACGTTTTGGGGACACCAGATAGTTTAAGTAGGTAACTAACAAAATGGTAAAAGTTTAGGCGAGTTTTAGGCTGAGTTGAATAGCCATGTATATGCTACATGACACATTTTTTAAATAATTAAGAGAGAATACTACACGCACCTCTAAAAATGCGACGAAAGGGTTTTAATATGAAGGGCAATATAGTTCGGAAAAATTTTGGAGACATTGAATAATTTAATTAAAAACAGACAAAAACGTGATAATTTAGGGAGATTAGAATATTAAAGTTGATTATCATTGTTAATAAGTCATGACTTTGTCATATGTGACTGATTAAAGTTTTGAACTAATCCGGTCTATATCCATTTATGAATTCTCGGTTAACTATTTGTGAATTTCACGTTATACTTGTAAATTTCAACTCCGGTCTGATATTACATGTGCGTGGCGTCAATCGTCATTGTTGGTTGCCCATATTGTCAACAGATTTTTGCCTAATTCCGCACTAGCGGGGTACATCACATTAATGCATATATTCTACCCCTACCATACACAATAATATCTATGACTATCACACCCCACACCTAGCCTTAAGTTCATGCTTGATTAGTGCATTTCTCACTGTATATATTTCCTGCCCTACATGCTAATGCGAACACGCGAAATCCTCGACCACCACCTTGACCTATTTTAGTCGACATTTGAATAAAGTTAAAAAGAGTATTTGAACGTTTTTTTTTTAAGAAATAAACTCACATGAAGAAAAAGTGAAAACTTGGGAGTGACAACAACTATTTTACGTGAAATATTTCAAATGAAATTTTCAGTATTTCAGCGTTACATGAAAACCTTTAGATGACCGATAATGTCGCATTTTTTTCAACCTACTTGGGGTCGTTTGGTTACGAGGATGAAATGGACAAGAATATCACATAAGGTTAGCTATCCCATCTTATGTGGGTAGCTAATTCCATGATTTTAGTAGGCTGAATATAGACAGCCCCTTAAACTTGTATTTTCTTCGTTCCAATTTATGTGAACCTGTTTGATGGGGTATCGAGTTTAAGAAAACATGAAAGTTTTTGAAATTTATAGTCCTAAATAAGTTCAAATAGGCCCAGAGTATTTTTACAATTATAAAAGTTTCTCATTAAAAATAAAATTGTAACTTTATGCTAAACTATTACCAAATTTAAAAATAATTTATAATTTTTAAACGGATCAAAAAGAAAATAAGTTCATATATACTTAAAATATTAAGAAGCGTCTTTTTTTCCACTTAGACATCCTGTACCTATTAAACACTTTATCTTTATCAAAATGTACCTATTAAACACAAATGCGACAATTCCAAACCAAATGAAGTGCGTGCATATCACTCTCTTCTGACTAACAACCAGGACCAATTAAAGTAGTACATGTCAGCAAATAAAGAAAATGTATATAAACAATAAAACCGAAATAATCTATCTAACGAACAGTAAACACACTAGATCTCTTCTTTTATTGATCAAAGCAATCTCTTCTTTTATTGATCAAAGCAAACAACAGACGCACATTCATGGAGTTGTAGAATTTGCCACATTATGCTTATTGTTATACACCACCAATCCTCAACTGGGCGTTGAAGAAGAGAAGCATACTTCAATTCCTCAAGAATTGGGGAAGAGGTCTACTGAAGAACTCAAATTTGAGTAAGTTGTTCTAGTTGAAGAAAGAGAGGCAAGGAAAACAAGGCTCTGTTTTGTTGAATTAATGAATGGGTTTTGTTGAAAAAAAGAGAAGGCGAGGAACAAGGTTATGTTTTGTGGATTTTCCATAGTGGCTGGCGTTGACCGATGTATTTGACTCAAATAATGTAATTAGTATCAACTCAACTGGTTATCACCGTCGAATTCTTGAAGGGAAAAACCATTTGGCATATGCTCAGATAATTACATAAGTTAATACGGTAAAAAGGAACAAGCTTTTCGAGTGAGGTGGTGGTAGCAACAGCTAGATCTGAAGAAAAAGGAAAAAAAATGGTTGACTTGGTCGATATAGCTGGAGAAGAGAAGAATGCAGGCTAAAAAGATGATCGATAGATTTTTATTTTTCCGGCAAGAACTTGTGCTGCCGGCAGGATAGTGTAAAATTAATGCTTTTACGCTTTAGGAAGAAGTGAGAACCACGCGATTTTACACATCAGCAAAAAGTGTTTAAAAGATACATTTTTTACAACATTAGGTGTCTAATAGGTATCGGTCTTATTATAAGTGTCTATCTGGTAAAAAGGTGTAAGTCTAAGGGGCTGCCTATGTAAAGGATTGTACAGACTAATTAAAACCTATATAACCAAATGCGAGATAATATAATTTTATATTTTATTCAAAAATTATTATCCCTTATCTATGAATCAAACCTATCCCTCATGGTATATAAAGGATGATTTACAAATATTGAATTTAATACTGAAATAGTATGGGCAAATGGGGCCAATCGGCGGGACCCAACTCTTCTTGCGAACCCAATCAATATTCTCTATAAAGACAGTACCCATTCCTCTCCACCATCAAAATAACCAAAATATTCTTTACAAAAATGGCCGCAGCAAAGCTTCTATTTCTTGCAGCCGTTGTCTCTCTCTTCTACCTCTCCGGCGCGGCGGATACCGCCACCAGTTTCATCAAAAACTCTTGCAAACCCACTACTTACCCCGATCTGTGCGTCGCTTCTCTTTCCGGTTACGCACAGACCATAAAGAACAGCCAAGAACAGCTAATCAAAACAGCCTTGTCCGTAAGCCTGGACAGAGCCCAATCCACAAAGGGATTCGTAAGCAAGCTCTTGAAATTCAAGGGATTAAAGCCCAGAGAATACGCAGCTATTAAAGATTGTATAGAGGAGACAAGTGATAGTGTAGATCGGCTAAGCAAATCGGTGAGTGAGCTCAAGGAAGTGGACCATAGCCGTGGGAAGGATTTCTTGTGGCATGTTAGCAACGTGGAGACATGGGTCAGTGCTGCTATCACCGATGAGAATACCTGTACCGATGGGTTTGCGGGTCGGGCTTTAAATGGTAGAATTAAGGCTTCGATTAGAAACCGGATCGCTAATCTTGCTCAGGTCACTAGCAATGCACTGGCCTTAATCAACCAATATGCTGCGAAGCATTAATTGATAAGCTCTATTTATGTTTACAGAGTTTGATGAGTGTTTGTCTTTCCTTTTTTATCTTTCTTTTTTCTTTATTTAGGGGGTTGGGTTGGGTGAGGGTTAATGGGAGTGGTTTTGTATGCCGGATCAGTAATTCAGAGAATGTAATGCACATATTATAATGTGATAATTTTTGTTGGATATTTGCTTTCTTGTATTTAAATTAATAATTATTTTATTTTATTTTGTGTGGCACTATTTTTTAATAAATCATATTAAGAAAATGACATTTTTTTTTGAAATAATATAACTTTGAATTATTCATTTCATTTTTAATGAAAGTTTTATTGCTACGCAAATATTATTGCATGTTTAAAAAGAAATTAAGTATTAAAAGTTTTAGGATCACAAAAATATAATAATATGTTTAAAATCACAAGTTTTAATACTCTTCTTTTCTTTTGTAACTATATGTTGAGTCAAACTATGTTATAATATAAATTTGTACTAAGGTATATAATCTTTGTCCGTTTCAATTTATGTGAACCCTTGGGCACGTAGTTTAAGTAAAGAGAGAATGTTTTTGATTTATGTGACTATAACTCATTGTGTAAAGGTAAATTCTTTCTAAATAAGGAAAAAAGTCACTCTTATTGGCATGGACTAAAAAGAAAATATATTCATATAAATTGAAACTAAGAGACTATATTTTATAGTCATTTGGTAATCCATATATTACGCACATATTTTAGATTATATCTCGTATGAAATATTACTGTACATAAATTTTGTATGAATTAGGTATGTGAAAAAGAAAGGTAGGAACCACACAATGATTGTTAACAATATAAACATTATGTGGAGATTATTTCTTTCAATGCTACCCATCAAGTGTCACCACACTGTCTTACTCGATTGTTTAAAGCTTTAATTGATTAATTAATGAAAGATTAAACAGGTGACAGGCCGCAAGGACTACTTAGAATAGGAAAAGATCTTTTAATTCTATTCCCCGCGGGCCGCGTCCAAAGAAAGCCAGTTATCGTTTTTGTCTCTGACTGCAAATCCTATTAATTAAGTGCACTAATTGCGATGATAAAGAATTAAAGACGTGTAATTTACTGTTGAAACAAATTTGATGAGAGTAGCATTGTGGTTGTAGTTGTAGCCATTGCACACTATTGTGTTTAATTTCAACCACTCGCTGAGGAATAATGAGTTCCTCTATCAGCATCACGTCCTTCGTATTAGAGACGATCCCTTGTTTATGCATAATCACGAGTTTCATCTTTCAATTTATGATTAGAGTGCTCTTTTCGTTCATTTCTATATGTTCGCTATATTAAAAATATATTTTTATTTTTACTTATTTATTCCAACAAATCGAGAAAAATATAATTACTTTTTTTCTATTTTACAAATATTATCAACGGCTCATTTTCTAAATTATTTTTTAAGATTTTTTACTTTGTTAAAATACTATCATTATTATTAGTTTTATTGTCAAATATGTACTTTATTTATTATTTTTTAAGGAGAGTGCAAAATCGTGAACAAGTAAAAGGAGAAGAGAATATAATTAGTTAAATGGCCATGGGCACATACGTATAGTGAAGGTCAGGTTGTTACGCATCTATGGAACAACAACAACAACAACTACCCAGTATAGTCCCACAAAGTGGGGTCTGGGGAGGGTAATATGTAGACGGGCCTTACCGCTACCCGAAAGGACAAAGAGATTGTTTCCAATCGACCATTGGCTCAGTGAAGGAAAGGAACAACAAAAACAAAAACAACAATAAAAGAGCATTAATAGCTTCAGCAGAAATAGCGTAAATAATTATCTAAACATAAGAACCACAAATAAAATAGCATGCAATAATATCAGACAGTAACTACCATAAATAACTACCATAAGGGAGACACAATCCAATACATAAATCATCTATGGATAGCCCTGCCAAGCATCACCCAACCCCGGTGAGGAGTACGAAAAACTCTAGGGGTCCCTATCCTACAACCTTGATACTAGACCTGCAGACTTTCCTATCAAGGGCCATGTCCTCAGAAACCTGCATTCTAGCCATGTCATGCCTAATCACCTCTCCCCAATACCTCTTAGGCCTACCTCTGCCTCGCCGTACGCAGACCATCGCCAGCCGCCAACAAGTCCGCATCGGGGCATCAGGACTTCTCCTCCGTACATGCCCGAACCACCTCAGCCTCGCTTCTCGCATCTTCTCATCCACCGGGGCCACCCCCACCTTCTCTCGAATAACTTCATTCTTAATCTTATCTAACCTGGTGAGCCCGCACTTCCACCTGAGCATCCTCATCTCCGTAACCTTCATCCTCTGAACATGAGAATTCTTCACTAGCCAGCACTCCACGCCATACAACATGGCAGGTCTAACCACAGCTCTAATAAATTTTCCCTTGAGTTTATGTGGAACTTTCTTGTCACACAGGACTCCTGATGCAAGCCTCCATTTTGACCACCCCGCTCCTATACGATGAGTGACGTCCCCGTCAGTCTCTCCGTCCCCCTGAATCAGCGACCCAAGATATCTGACACTGTCCCTCTTGGCGATGACCTGAGATCCAATCATCACGTCCCTGCCTACTTCGCTCGGCTCGGCGCTAAACTTGCACTCCAGGTATTCTGTCTTAGATCTGCTTATTTTGAAACCCTTACACTCGAGAGCCTGTCTCCATACCTCTAAGCTCTCATTAACACCGACCCTCGTCTCGTCTATCAAAACTATGTCATCAGCAAATAGAATACACCAAGGCACATTCCCTTGAATATGTCGGGTAAGAGCATCCATCACCAAGGCAAACAAGAGAGGGCTAAGCGCCGATCCTTGATGGAGCCCCATAACCACTGGAAAATGGTCTGAGTCGCCACCCACCGTCCTAACCCTAGTCTTAGCTCCATCGTATATGTACTTAATTACTCTAATGTAGGATTTTGGCACGCTATTCGCCTCCAAGCACCTCCATAGCACCTCCCTTTGGACCTTGTCATACGCCTTCTCCAAGTCAATAAACACAATGTGCAGGTCCTTCTTCTTATCCCTGAACTGCTCCACCAGCTTCCTGACAAGGTGGATGGCTTCTGTAGTGGAGCGACCAGGCATAAAACCGAACTGGTTCACAGATATAGATGTCATCTCCCTCACCCGTTCCTCGATCACCCGCTCCCAGACCTTCATGGTGTGACTTATTAATTTGATACCCCTATAGTTGTTGCAGCACTGGATGTCACCTTTGTTCTTGTACAAGGGCACCACTGTACTCCACCTCCACTCCTCCGGCATATTTTTGGTCCTAAAGATCGCATTGAACAACCTGGAGAGCCACTCCACTCCTGACCTACCCATGCATTTCCAGAACTCTACCGGGATCTCGTCAGGCCCGGTCGCTCGACCCCTACTCATCCTATATAAAGTCCCCATGACCTCCTCCACCTTAGTGCGCCTACAGTACCCAAGGTCTCTATGTTGCTCTGAATGCCCCAACTCTCCTAGTTCTATGTTACGATCCCCCTCATCGTTAAGTAAGTCTCGAAAGTATGCCTGCCACCTCTGCTTGACTTGAGCCTCGCCCATCAGAACTCTACCATCCTCGTCCTTGATGCACCTAACTTGGTCAAGATCACACGCCTTCCTTTCCCTTTCATTAGCTAACCGGAATAACTTCTTGTCCCCGCCTTTCTCCACAAATTCCTCGTACATGCGACCAAACGCCACGTTTATGGCTTCCGTAACCGCCATCTTTGCTTCTTTTCTCGCCGCCTTGTAGATTTCCCTGTTCGCTCCCGTTCTTCCTCGCTTGTGCTCCCTGCCATCTTAGCAAACGCCGCCTTCTTCACCTCCACTTTTCCTTGGACTACATCATTCCACCACCAGTCACCTTGATGTCTACCTGAATAGCCCTTTGCTACCCCGAGGACATCCCGTGCTACCTCCCTAACCAAGTTTACCGTCTCTGACCACATAGCATCCGCTTCCCCAGAACCAAGCTCCGCCCTTAGCTAACCTCCTCTCCAACTCCTGTGCTTTCTACTTAGTCAAAACACCCCATCTAATCCGTGGCTGTCCCCGAGCACCCCTCCTCTTCCTCTTCACCCAGAGACCGACATCCATCAGTAGGAGTCTATGAAGAGTCGAAAGGGACTCTCCCGGAATAACCTTGCAGTCCTTGTACATACCCCTATCGCTCCTTCTGAGGATTAGGTAATCAATCTGAGTCCTCGCCGCCGAGCTCTTGAAGGTGACCAAATGCTCCTCCCTCTTCTGAAATGTCGAGTTCGCAATCAAAAGCTCGGAAGCCCTGGCGAAATCAAGCAGTGACGTGCCTCCTCTGTTCCTAACCCCAAAGCCGAAGCCACCGTGCATGTCACCATAACTACCAGTATCAGCCCAAACATGGCGATTACAGTCCCCTCCAATAACTAACTTCTCATATTGGGGAATACTACTCACCATATCATCCAAGTCCTCCCAAAAGCGCCTCTTAACCTCCTCGTCTAAGCCCGACTGCGGCGCGTAAGCGCTGATGACGTTGAGGACGCAACCCCCAATAACCAACTTAATAGACATTAACCTATCATTCACTCGCCTAACCTCGACCACGGACTACCTTAGGTCCCTATCAACCAAGATGCCCACTCCATTCTTACCTCTCACGACCTTAGAATACCACAACTTAAACCCGTCTGCATTCCTTGCCTTCGGTCCTTTCCACCTAGACTCCTGGACACAGGCTATGTTAACCCTCCTCTTCTGAAGAACCTTCGCCAACTCAATGGACTTACCCGTCAGAGTGCCTACGTTCCACGACCCGATCCTTAATCTATGAGCGTCCACTACCTTCTTCCCACTCTTGCCTCCGGCCCTACCCGCAGAACCGCTCCAGCGCCCTGCTCGCCCCTAACCCCCACCTCTGCCCTTCGAGGACATGACATTACTCTACCATCTCCCGCCGCGGCCACTATCCCCAACCGATTACGGAAAATATTGATGCACCCACGTACTACAGCGGAATACGCAAAAGGATGCAAGCTAGGAATCGACGAAGTAAACCACATACAGGGTGCTTAGATAGAAAACGTAAAAGGGTGTACAGAGTAAAAAAGGAGGTCGGGAGGTACCAACTCCCGATGGAAAAACCTGGAAGTATGCTTTGATTCGCCCGATATCAACTACCGCTAGCTCTTGCACACTTCGTCCGGTGTTGCTTTGTTCTTCGCGTCCAAATGCCATAAGCTCTCCTTGTCCGCCGCGGCTTGTACCTGAAAATGACGCACACAACAAACCCAAAAAAAAAAGCGAGGGGGGCTGCCTAGCTCGGAAAAGGGGAGGGGTTGCCTGAAAGTCACAAAAAAGGGGTGTGGTAGGGGGCAATGGCATGAGAGAAGGGGGAATAGAGAGGGGGTCGCCGGAGGGAGGGGTCGCCGGAGGGGGTAGGGGAAAGGGGGAGAGGGGGAGGGGGTGCTGGGAGCTGGAGAGGGGTTGGTGGAACTTAACGTCGGAGAGCAGAGATAGAGAGAGTGTTCTGCCGGAGAAAACCAAACGGTATCCCAATGTCATCTATGGAAATAGAATGAAGTGTAGTAACTTTACAAAAACGCTCTCATGTAAACACTCCCGTTCTCATTGTTAGCTAAACTGACTGCAAAAATACCATTGAAAACTCATGTCAACATAGGACTGCATAGACAAAGTATTCAGTATGAGGGTCTAAATTTAATGTGCATTTGCTATGTGGACGATTTGGACACGCAACACACTCTTGTACGTTTTCTGTCTCTACTTCTATGGAGGTAACATCAAATGGGAAGAGTAGCAAGGATGGACTACTGGAAAATGAATGGAAAACTATGGATTTCGCCAGAAAATCAAACTACGCCACTAAGAACTCTACAAGCACAATAGCCAAGGCGGTTGGAGAAACAGTTCCACCACGGCACCTGCTTGGGCCAGGTAAGTACCCTAACCCTACAACGCCACATTTGGGCCAACCTATGTTAGACAAGCTACCTATTATGAGGCCAAAAAATAACGGCTCAAATCCTTTTGCTTGTCTAGCGGACTTGGACCAAAGCATAGCAGACCCAACTAGTACTACTAATGACAAAGCAGACTCGGCTCAATAAAGACTTAGTTTTGCATGTTGCATTAGAACAAATGAGGCTACAAGCTACAAATCAACCTAGGCACCTTAGGGAATCACCATTGGTTGTATCAGCCACGCATGACCCTATAACGTGTACCTCTAACCAAAATTTACCTACTCTCAATCTACCTATGCTGGGTAAATCTTGTATTTATTCCTCTCCATCTCATATGCCACACACTATTCCACCACCCACCCAGCACCAATCAACACAAGACAAATACTCTCGCTCCTTACACGACACAGACACGTTTAAGGAAAATGGCTCAAACAACTCAGCTTTGCATGCTACAGTAGCTACTCTAATCCCACCATGCAAACATCATCATTGCACTTTAGGTGCATGTCCGCATGAATCTCTTCTTCCGTCTCACACGTTTCCCTCAAATGCACCAGCTGCTTCCAACTCTAATAAGTTAGATCATTCTCCTCCCTCCTCTTCAATATATACGTTACCTCACATCTCTATTACCAACCCAGAAAATGCAGCGGCCCACCTTTACCAACGGCAACCTCCATATGTCCATGCAGGAGAATATCCAGAACAACCAACTGTTATTTCACCTCCCAAGGCTCATTATGCAGGGACCTCAACTACCTCATATCTCAACACCTATGGTGTACACTTCACAAGTCGTGTCGATGGATCAACCACTCCAGTCGTGGTTGTAAATGGGTCTCCAGGGCTATGCTCTAATCTTTACCATGGAAATGAATGGGCAGGAGGTAGTACTGCTAATTCAAAACCCTTCTCACCTGGCCGAGATTTTAACAGAGGGAATGCATTTAGGGATGGAAGCCTACACTCAGGATCAGTGAACCATGCAGACCCCTCTACAGCTGGAGACTCAAACCTCAACCTCAACACAGCACTGGACATCCCCAATGAATCCCATCCATCTTCATGGGAATCCAGTCATCAATCTGATGCCCTTTTACCCACCTCATCACATGGGGCATGTGTTCTCCCCTTGGTTTCAACCCCTGTACTCGTTCAACCCCCTATCTCCATATGCCAGACCAATAACTCCCTTAGACACACAGAATCTACATGAGACTCCACCACAGGCACCACCAGTATCTTCTCATGTACTAGACAGTCCAACAAGGCTAGAGGTGTCCGAAATCTTAAGGGAAATGAGGGAAACGAGGACAGAATTCTGGTGGCTCAAAGGGATACTACTCTACGACCTAAAAGAACAGTACGAAAAAAAGTTCATTCTGAAATGCCCACCCGACCTAAAAACTTACAGTCTCAATTTTCATCTCATGTCAAATCCTCAGGCAGGGAAGTATAGTCATTCTACCAACTCTTCATCAACCAGTTTAGGTGACTCAGGAGCAGGGCATCTCTGCCATTCCAACGACTCCTTTTCTAACGGGAGAGCTCTATAACCCCAACACCTTCATGAATTTTCTTGTTTGGAATTGTCGCGGTTCCCATAATCCAGAATTCAGACGTCAATTCAGGTCGCTCCTAGACAACCATAGGTCTGTCTTAGCAATACTGCTTGAAACCCACATGGTTGACCACACTTCTCTTCGAGACGACTTTAATTTTATGCACATGTTTCAAGTTCCTGCATCTGGGTTCGTAGGGGGAATAGTGGTTTTATAGAAGGAAGAAGGCATTAAGCTGACAGAAATGTTCATGTGTGATCAAGAAATACACTGTCTGGTCCAGGTATGCCCTAATGCACAGCCTTGGCTATTATCTGCTATTTACTAACCACCATGCTACCATGCGTATCAATATTAAAAATATTGTTAACATGCCTTGGCTACTAGGAGGTGACTTTAATGAAATAATAGAGGCTAAAGAAAAGTTTGGAGGCCTTCCTATTAGTAATAGTCGAGCTAATAATTTTGTTAATTGTATCAATTACTGTAATCTTTTTTATTTAGGCTTCCATGGTAGTCGCTTCACTTGGACCAACAAACGAAAATTTAGTAATACTATTTTAAAACGTCTAGATCGCTTTTTAGCTAACTCTTGACTGGTTAACCTTATATCCAGATGCTATAGTAAAACACCTTCCTCGTACCTTTTCTGACCATTGCCCACTTCTAATCACATTAGATAATACCCTTAGAATACAACCAAAAAATCTTTAGGTTTGAGACCATGTGGGCATCTCACCCAGAATTCCATGAGTTAGTTAGACACATTTGGATAGGAAATCAATCATTACTCGGCACTACTAAGTTATTCCAGCTAGTAGTCAACTGTTGGAACAAGCAGCACTTTGGGAATATTTTTCAACAAAAGAGAACTTTGTTAGTTAGATTGGCAGGTATCTACGCTTCTATACACTACCCTACTAGTACTTTTTTATAAAATTTGGAGTCAGAGGAAGAATTTTGGAAACTAAAATCGCGTATTAATTCGTTAAACGAACGAGGGTGATGCGAATACCAAGTTTTTCACTTATCTACCTTACATAGGCATCGAAGGAATATAATATATAGCTTAAGGGATGGAGTGGGCAACTGGATTACAGACCCCGTGGACCTAAATCACCATATCCGTGATTTTTATCAACAGCTGTTTACGACAAGTCAATTAGAGTCACTTCATGAGTTTAATGAATTAAACTGCTACAGATTCACCACCTTAGAAATAAACCGTTTGGAGGAGCCACTTGATCCTAAGGAAATAACAAGTTCCCTCTTTACTTTTAAGCCTTACAAAGTACCTGGGCCAGACGGATTTCATCCCGTTTTCTATCAAAAATATTGGTCAGATGTTGGCCTTAAAGTTATCTTATTTTGCCAATCCATTTTTGAATCTAAAGTAATTCCCCCAGAGTTAAATCAAACGTTTATTTGTCTTATTCCTAAGGTAAAGAGCCCTACAACAATTCAACAATTTCGGCTTATTAGCTTATGCAATACTCTTTATAAGTTAACTACTAAGATCATTGTTAATAGGCTAAAGCCTATTATCCATAAAATTATAGGCCCTAACCAAATTAGTTTTCAACAAGGGAAAATAGACCTGAAAAAAAAGCATTTGATAGGTTAGAATGGGCTTTTATAAGGAGAACTCTTCTATTTTTTAATATCCCTCTTCCATTAATTAATTTAATTATTTCCTGCGTGTCAACATCTTCTATTTCAATACTCATAAATGGCACAAGGACACAATTATTGACTCCTACAAGAGGGATTCGTCAGGGTGACCCTCTATCCCCGTATCTCTTTATAATGTGTATTGAAATTCTCTCCCATAGCATCTCACTATCGGTTGACAATAGAACCTTTTGGTTTTTCAAAGCAATGCTCGTTAATAGCACATCTCTTCTTTACGGATGACATTATTCTATTCTCCAAAGTATCTACAAAAAGTTGTCATGCAATCATTGATGTGTTAGAACACTTCACTAAGGCATCGGGACAAAAAATAAATTTTTACAAGTCAAAAATTTTTTTCTCAATAAATACTCCACAATCCGACCGTTTGTATGTAGCTCAATCTATTGCTATTAAAAAAGGAACATCTTTTGGCAAGTACTTGGGTTTCCACATGTTTCAAGGCAGTCCAACTAATGCTGATTTCCAGGTTCTCCTAGACAACTTCAAAAATAAAGTAGCTGGCTGGAAGACTAATTTACTTACGATGGCAGGACACACTATCCTGATTAAATCTACTTTAAATAACCTTCCAAATCACATCATGCAATGTATTCAAATTCCCAAGTATATTACTAATAAAATGGAGCAATACTAGCATAATTTCCTATGAGGCACTACCTCCTTAAAGAAAAAACTACATCTCGTTAAATGGAAAGTGGTCACAACTCCTAAAGCTAAAAGAAGGGGGGGGGGGGGGGGGTAGGGATCCAAAAGTTAGCACAAAAGAACGATGCTTTGCTAGCCAGCCTAGCTTAGCGAATCTTTCAGGCACCACAGGCTCTGTGGTCAACAATCCTTCTTAACAAATACCTCCCGAAGAAAATGTCCAAACAAATTCCCATACATGGAACGTCATGAAGGGCTGGCAGTTATGTCAACAAGGTCTTCAATGGAGGATAGGATAAGGTACTCTTGTTAATGTATGGAAAGTTCCATGGCTAGGGGTAGGAACAACTTTGCGTTCGCTTGTTCAAGGCCCTTTAAATCTTTATAAAGATCAGCTAACAGTGGCTCAATTACGCATATTAACGGGATGTGATTTCACCACTCTTTCTTTTGACCTAAGCACTAATATCACTCAGACCATTAACAATATTTATGTTTCTCATCTTAAAAAAATATGGACGGTATGTACTGGGGTTTGACACAAACGGGAGTCTTCACAGTGAATTCAATGTATAATACTCTTGAATTGGATCTTGATAACTTAAATTCCTCCAAAAAATTTTCTTGGATTCGGAAGCTTCCTATACATCCCAAAGTCAAAAGTTTTATTTGGCTCTTAAGCCATGACAAGCTTCCAACGAGACTTTACTTGAAAAACATCACGATTACCTCGGATGCCACTTGTCAATTCTGTCAACAGGAGGATGAATCCATCCAGCATATCTTCCTACGCTGTCATAATGTTAAGGCCTTTTGGAGTAATCAGGGAATTCCTCCTTCAAATCATACCAAAGCAAATAATACTAAGTGCGTAATCTTATAAAATCAAGGAACTTCTCTCCTCCTTTCAACATCAATTCAACCACCTATATTCCTCTTAGTTTATGGAACATCTGGATCACCCGTAATAAAAATATTCACAATAAAACTAGGTATGGGATCCCTTTAAATTTGGTTACCCAACAAGCAATAGAATTCTCTTACTTAACATCTTCTAAGCTGCAAATTTCTCCTAAGCACAAACTTCCTAAAGATGTTAAATGGAACCCTCCTAAACCACAAACCTACAAGCTCAATACGTGGCCTCATTAGAATCTCAAAAGGTGACTGGATTTTAGGTTTTACAGGTGTTGCACCATGCTTATCTGCTATATTCTCTGAAATATATGCTTTGCTATAGGGATTGAAATTTGCTTATGAGCAACATATAACTCCACTTAAAATAGAAGTTGATGCAATAAATGTAATTTATCTACTACATGCTGAAAATTTTGCCTTTTCTAACATAATTGATGATTGGTGACCTACTAAATAATCCACCTCTCAAACATGTGTACAGATAGCAAAATATGATTGCGGATATGTTAGCTAAAGCAGGACACAATTTTGGAAGCATATGAAAGCCAGAAAGGTTGAACACTGTGCCTAGTTTCGTTGCACCACTTTTTGAGACAAAACGGTCCCGCTTGAGTATGGACAATGTTGGCTTTCTGAAGTCACTTTCGTGGCATAGAAATAGTGGCATATAAATAGGCGCTCTTGTAATGTAAATAATTTTCATGATGATAACTCCAATAGGAGGACCATGACTATTGTAAATAGTAGTAGTAACTTGGATCCTTGCACTGGAACTATAGTTTGTAACAGGGAGCCTCTAAGGCCCCATCCTCTGTACGCATTTTCAATTAGTAATATATTGTCTTTCGGACAAAAAAAAAATACATATACTGCTTTAAGATTTACCACCCTCGTAAACAAATCTGTAGTGTACAGAACAGAGTACATGGATCGAACTCTCCTGATTCAGTCTTGCTTCACTGGAGTGGAGCTCCACTATTCAACAAAGAGAAAGGAAGATGCGCTAATTCGGTTAGAGGACAGACATATTCGATTCACATCGTATACCGCTTTTGACCAAGCCAGGAAAGAGAGATTAGATTGACTTCCTAGATCATGGAACCAGCTAGGACCGGAACGACTGTCGACCAAGCTTAAGTTAGCTCCTTAAGTTTGTGCCTCTCCCCGAGACTTTCCCATGACTACTTAGTATGTCTCAACAACCGTGTCGGAGGGAAGGATGACGGCTCTTTACCAGTATCATAGCCGGGAGAATGAAAGCATTAGTGGGAAGATATTTGTTCTATCTGCCTTGGGTGGGGCGATGAAAGAAGTCTAGTTCATCCTCCTGAATGAAACACATCTTATGAGATATGCAGAGTTCCCCAACAGCATAGAGCTTGGGAAGCTCGGATCCAGTCAAGATCCAAACAACAATGAGCACTCAACTACTAGAAAAAAGGGAGGCACTCTTCTTCGGAAAGAGGAGTTGCTTGCCTTACCACACCAATCTCACCATGGATGATAGGATTCCTCCTGGAAGTGAAGGCAGGAGCAAAGCCTATTGATTCACCAGTTTGCTAACCTACTTGTCGGCTACCCGCACTCCGTAACCAGAATAGGGCTCTGAATTTAAAACCACCCGCGTTCCCATGGTTCGATCCTTCCCAATAAAACGCGGCGTGTCCGAATTCTGATCGGTTTTACGCGAGAAAGGGGGACCACCTCTTGTATCATGATCAGTCTAGCAATGGTTGAATCAGTCTAAATCACCACATTTTTGAAGCCTTTATGCACACAAATTTCAACAGCTAACTTAATAGCTATTATCTCTGAATACATACCAAATGGTGGAAGAAAGGTCAGCACTTGAGAGGCTTGCTTCGATCAAAGGTGGGAAGAAAGGTCAGCACTTGAGAGGCTTGCTTCGGTAGGAGTCAAAAAGAAAACGCTCAAGATGGAACTGCAACTTCGAAACGGACTTTAAAGAAATGTCATATAGGGAAAGTCTAGCTTCAAATTCGACTTCTAACTCGCTCATCTTAGAGTTCTCGTTAGAGCAGAAGTAAGGCATGAAGCGAAGAGCTCAACATCAGGCAAGGCAGTCTAAGAGGATACAATTGAAGTCATTCTAAATGATCCTTCGTTTGTGTCCCAGTTGCTGATCAAGCTCCCTTTTGGTTTGGAAGGTTGATACAACAGAAATTCAAGTTTTAGACCCCTCCCACCCATACCACCCTATTTAGAAAAAAAAAGAACTGCTTGCTTGAAGTCGGTTCTTCCTCGCCTTCGAGAAGCGGGTTGTCTTTCGTCGGACTTATATACGGAAAGTTCGGTTAGAGCTAGCAGCTGACCCTATTTACATTTTTTTGAGGTTGACCTTTCCGGCAACAGAAAGATGCCCTTCCAATTAAAAGCGGAAAGCCGCGAGCGCCTACGTAAATAGCTTTTTGACCTTGTCCATCCTAAAATAATGGGAAAGTGTGAAAATCACACCCAACACGAGAACTCAAAATATTATCGGAAGCTCTTATCAAAGGATTATACCTCTGCTGGACCTAAAGCTCTAAAATCGAAACATTAAAGGTAAAGGTCAGCCGTTATTACTTCCTTGGTGAAGTATCTTATTCCACAAAATTAGAACAAATCTCTCGTGCTTAAGACATGAGAATTGGAAGGCGTCTTCAGATGAGATAAACCCCTGAGTCCAACGACGGATCGTAAAATAATGGTCTCCAATGACCCAAGTTTTTTTTTGACATGCTGATAGCTTTTGCGCCATGACAATCTCACTCGAATTACGGGAACCTACACATATTAGTACAGTATACCGGGGTCCCCAGCAAACATGCGAACCTTCCCCTTAAGCTGATCAAGCTGCTGATTACTCTGGTCACCCGGATCTTGCTGACTCTATTAAATCAGAGAATTCTGATGCTGTCTCACATAAACTCCTCCTTTGACTTTGACTGTGAAAAGCGAAAAATAGGCACACGGTAGTTTAGGGTAGAAGGAGTGAAAGCCACTTGACTGTAAGGAGAATCACTGAATCCGGGGACAGAGACCTAGCCTCCGCTTTATTTAAACAGCTAAGATAAGGTCTAAGACCGTCTCTTCTTTTCCACATCCTCATTCCTCCTCATTTCCGGATACTTAAACTTCTAATGCTACGGAACCAGCTTTCCGCTACAACTATGTAGCAGCGTAAACGAAAAGAAGGCAAGCTATCTGATGAATTTGCTAAAAATGCCAATGCTGCATCACCACCATCCTGAACACCTGACCTCTTGACTCAAAGTCTTGAGCCACGTAAATAAACCCCAAAGCTAAAGGTGTCCTTTTAGGATGAGGTTGATGCTTTTATAAGCCTTGATCGGAGCCTTTTCTGGGATCGAGAATTTTCCCTCTAATATAAAAATTACTAGTAGAAGGGCTCATCCCAGAAGTTTTTCCTAGAGGTGAAAGGGGAAGGGGCATTGGTACATATGCAGGGTCGGGTTAAATGAGTTCCGCGGGTAAGCAATTCGGTGCAAGCTCCAGCTGATGCCATTGATGTAAAAAAGACATCTAGAATAGATCGAGCAAAATGTTGAATCATAAGTAGAGTTAGCAGCCTGCATCCTCTTGTTAGAGGCTTTCTTTTGCGCAGGATCCTCTTTCTTCTCAGAAGATTTAGGGAAGGCAAATGAAGAAAGTCGGGCAGGTGCATCAAGAAGGCGCCAGTTGCCTCCGCATAGGCAGAAGATTCCTATCCAGTTGGGGTCCCTTAGAGCGTGTTCCATTCTTTGAGCCCTGAATGTCTTTACTTCTGTCTCCCCAGTTCAACAATAGGATTCTATCTTGTGGTTAAGCAAGATCTTAGTCATTTCTCATCTGTGTGATAACTCTATCTTTCTGGAAGCTACCTCCCCTCTCTCTTTATGCTCTTTCCTAGAAGGCTTAGGTGTCTGTGGGTAAGCAACCGCTGCTTATCGATTAATAGAGCCAGCTCCACGTCTGAGCCTTAGAATATAACAAGAAATTTGAATTCTAGCGCACTAGCCTTAGCTAGACTCCTACTTCAAGTGCTGATTTGAATTTCTTAGTTGAAGGAGTGAGAATAGGCCTAAGGGAATAATCAATCCTGGGGTTCCTTCGAAAATTCTTTTTTAGGAAGGAATGGAAAGATAGGAAGCTTGGAGAGCTAATGGAAAGAACTAGAAATAACAAATCTGCGATAGAAGACGAATACAATTAAGTAACTAGGGGAAAGATACAGACTCCAGTCAGAAGAAGTCTTCTACAGAAGAAAATTTGATGTTGAGATGGAGTCCTTACGGTGGTACTTCTATTATCAGATGAGGCAGAATCAGAACCTGGAGACAACCCCAAGGAATGACTGCGGGAGCAAGGATTAGGTTCCTGACAGCATGACTTGATTCCTCTTCTTCCACCTCCCACCTATCCTACACATTCGATTAAGGTTGTCACTGAGAAGCTATAGTTAAGGTGCACGGGGTCTTACCGTCTAGCCGTTGGTACTCCGCATCTTCACGGAGAATCCAATTTCACCGGGTCCATGTCGGATAATGAGAATGGGTTATTCAAGCAAAAAGGAAAAGGCCCTACTTAGTTGACTGAAAATGAAAAAGGCTTGAAAAACTAAGTAGGGCCTGAGGCCCCCTACAAATCCGTAAATCCGAGTCCTGAACCTACAAATTTACGCTTTGACGCCCGAAAGCTAAAGCAACGTCGTTCCGCGCTTACTAGCTTTAAGTTGAGCTTCTTCTGCAACTGGCTGACTTTTGTTTAACTTACAGACTAACCGAAAGAGGCTTGCTTAGGATGGGAAAGGAATGCCTTCCCACTGACCTGAGCGATCTCGATCACCTAGCAGGCGTTTTTAGTTCCCAAATAGTACTTCCTTCTAAAACTCTCCCAGCTTTATAAGCACAAAAAATAGTTATCAAAAGAATAAGTCCGATACCAAGTTTCCCATTTCCCTTTCAGCCAGTCCAAGAGTTCAGTTCACTCGAAAGCGGGTTGCCATCTGCTAGCATTGTGATTTTCCATCGATTATTTATCAATGGCCCACCCTTTCTTTGAACCTTGTCAATGATCAAACTTAAAGATATGAACTGAGTGTCGGGCCGGGCTTTCGCCTTTAAAGGGATAAGATGTGATGTGATAGGCACGAAGTCAAGTAACCTATGAGTAAGTACTCCTAGTCTATACCTTGGCTAAAGTATCTTGCAAGGTATGCTAAGCTACCTATCCCTAAAGAGAATATGCATCCCCGCGTCTATGGGAGGTGGGTAGGGATCAAGATAAGCAAGGCCGGGCACATCATACTCTTCAGGGATTGTGTCATGTCAATTTTCACAGTGAATTTCTTGCGTATCAACCCTGAAAGTGAGAGCTCGAGGCGGTGGGAAAGGAGAATCAACAAGATAGGTTGCGTTGCTTGTTCGGTCGAGCATTTCGTTCCTTACTTTCCAGTATTTTTCTGAAGTTCCTTCTATATTACTGTCAAATAGGTTCTTCTACCGCTTCATTGGTTGATCGGCAGACGAGGGTGTCAGCACTAAGAAAGAAAATCGGACAATAAAGATCAGTACTCATCGCCTTTTCAATTCTATCCATAAGCCTCTATCGAAGAAGTCCGCGGAAGCACTGGAAAAATGTTGACCACGATTTCTAACGCTTTTTAAAAACCATTTGCTTGCAATGCCTTGAGTGGACAGATAATTTTGGCCACTAGATCCTTCATACTCTTACTAAAGTACATGCTGCATGTATAAGTCCAAAAGAGCTATGATGACTCTCGAAATGGAATTGGAAGAGCCAATAGACTTCATAAGGGACCATTTGAACTGCAGATCGTAATGCTCCTAGAGAGGCATCCAAAGCGAGCGGTCATGTAAACCCTTTGTCTATTCGACTCTTTCCTTTAATAAGAACAATCTAAATGTGACACTTTCACGACGAAATACCTCATCTTGGATCGGATTGGATTAATAGCTTTGTGCTGATCTACGAACTATCCTTCTATTTGATTTATATTATACTTCTTCAAGTCTCCATCATCCCGATTCATAGGCGCTTCTAAGTTCTTTGGAGATTCTCAATGCGCGCAGAGCGACGACTGGGGAGTCGGTTCCCTAATGGAATGGTGAAAGGAGACGGCCATCTCAAGGCACATCACGACCTACATGCAACACCTGCTGATCAGAATCGATTCTCTGATTGAATAGCAGAAGTGCTACTTAGTAGTAGAAACTTGGAGAGACAGATAGAGAGGTGCTTCATAGAAGTGCGCTTCGCTCGACCACATGATGAACATGTTCTAAGCTAACTGCATGTCGAGCGCTTAAGCGGATCTTGTGGTCACTCGTTCCTCGCTTGTTCGAAAGAGCTTTAGATTGGATTCAACACTACGCAAGCTTAGGGTTAGCAGGTTGTTGGCTGGGAGAGCTGGTAAAAGAATGAAATGCCCTCCCTTCTAAGTGCGATTATCTTGCCCTAGTTTCGTCAGCCCTTGTAAAGGCTTCATGGCCAGAATTCGATAGTGGAACTGGAATTGCCTTCTCTATGAAGCAGAGAATGATCGATCGAAGACTGAGAAGATAGAAGAAGATCTTTTAAGCATCGGTTGCGACATCGAATGAGACTTATCCAGGGAGAAAAGACTCCGGTTGTCTTTCGTCTTTGAAGAAGTCAAACGCAGCCTAGAAAGAGGCTACGAAGCGGTCGAGGGTTGAGTGAGGGCCAGTGGTTGCGTTGCGAATATTGAATTCCATGTGCTAGATATCCTTGCTTCTTTGAATCTGTTACTGGGTAGGCCATGTAACCATGCCTTTGGGTGCTCTTCCTTCTTCGTTACAACAAAGTATCAAGATTCCAAGAGATGGGGGAATTCTTACTCAAAGAATTCGGGAACTAGAAGAAAGAATCCAGGGACTACGCCAGGAGCAGCAGGCACTGATCGTGGAGGCAATCTTCCTTGGTTCTCGAGAAAAGTAAAAGAGTCTGTCGACTCTTTTTAGTTTTAGAAGGTCTCAATAAGTGTCTTGAGACATTTGTTTTCATGTCTGGTGTTCTTTTTTTTTTATTGTGTGTAGATCTACTCCGGTGCCTACTGGAGATAGACTCCTATCTATGCTAACTATCTTTGTTTGGTTTTCTTTGTAATGTTTGCACGACGATAGGCATAAAGGCATGATTAGTTCCACAAATCTCACCGCACTGACCATAGTAAACTCCTTCTCGTTGTACTGAAATAGAGGTCTTATTTAAACGACCAGGTATATCATCATATTTGACACCTAAGTAAGGTACAAGCCTACTATGAGGTACATCAGCAATCATATAACTGGGAGGGAACGTGTCACATTAGAGGTGAACGATCAGAGGTGTCCAAGGAATTGGGGCTTAGAGCTATGAGCTATAACACATACGCAAGAAGGAAGAATGCCTTAATGGAAAAAATGTTGACCACGATTTCTAACGCTTTAGTCAATCTGAATATGAGAAGGAAAGTGAGATCGTTTTCCGATCTTTATCGTCGAATCCCCAAATGTGCATCTTCGAGTGTTCCAGCCGATCCCCGATCTCCCAGTATCAATATTTCGGCTGCTCAAGCCTGTACAGGTACAAAAGTGGCTACAGCGGAGCAGCTTACTCCTGAGATGGATTTACCGATTGAACTAGATTTACCCGTCTTTTCACCCAAGTCCCCCCCCTCCCTAACCCAAAAAAAACTCCCCCTTCCCTTTTCTTATTTTAATTTAAGAATAGGAAACTGATCATTTGCAATGGCATCTTTAATTTTATACTACAATAAATTCCATTTATATTTTGATGACTTTGTTGGTTGCGTGATATTATAAATACTACTTCAATTTCAAAAGAATGAATTTCTTTGAGGTACTCCCTCCGATATACTTTATGTGATTTATCTTTCGCACATATTAAGAATTTACCTTTTATCATTACTTACTAATAAAATTGACCATGTTAATCTTAGTTTGCTCATTGAAAATATAACAAACTACTCCTAGGCTCTTTATTTCAAGGGCAACTTTAAAAAAAAACTAATTTATTCTTGTTATCTTAAAATAATTAAATATTGTAGACCGCGAGAAAGGCCAAAAATCACTTAACGTGAATCGGAGAGAGTATGAGGGTTCATCTATTTAATCTTTATTTTGAGCGCGGACATTGTTAAATTGATCTTAATATGTAAAACTAAAATTTGCATGTTTAAAAAGTTTATAAATAATAGAACTATAAAAGGCCGTGTAATTATAATTCTAAGAAGTAGTATAATTAAAAAAAAAAATTTAGTGTTAGATCAGACAAAACAGGACAAAGAAAAAAGTTACCAAGTCAGTTAATGTGTAACTACTAAAGTTCTCAACCAACACAAAGGAAGAATTAACTCAAATAGCCGCAACCTAATTTCTTAAAAAACGGTTTAAGTATTTATTTTATAATTGAACAATTTAATCTGAAAACGGTTTAAGTATTTATTTTATAACTGGAAAATTTAAGCTGGAAACGGCTTAAGTGTTTATTTTATAATTGGACAACTTAAGCTGCAAACGGGTTAAGTATTTATTTTATAACTGGACAACTTAAGCTGGAAACGACTTAAGTGTTTATTTTATAGCTGGTAACTTAAGCTGGAAATGGCTTAAGTAAACTTAAGCTCTAGAGCTTAAGTAAAACTTCAGCTGAAGTTTTCTAGTATAAAAGAAACACTTTCGTCCTGCGAGCTAAAGTTATGTGAAAAAACGGATATACTTGCAAACAAAAAAACAAAGCAAGCACAAATTAAAATATGACATAACAAACGGATACGGCTGCAAACACCCCATCCTCCTCCTTATGGCCCATCAATAAAAAGGGAGACAGAGAAGTAAGCTATGATTTATGTTATATAAATTTCAAAGAAGATCTCCGATAAGTTAACCTTAGAATTTCTCGCAACTACTAGCTAATCCATGCATATCTTCATGAAAACATGGTTTAAAAAAGGAATTTTTTATTATCTATACTATATATAAAATTTTATTACAAAAAATATGCTTAGTTTTTATATTACCTGTCCAGTTCACATTATTTTTACAGTTTTTGTATCAATCATTAAAAGTTAATTAATAGTAGTTGTATCATTCTATTTTTGCGAGCTAAATTTTAGGAAAAGAATATTCTGAACAGATTTAGCGTGAATATTCTGAACTGATTTGGGAGAAGAATATTGAAACAGAAAAGAGATTTATGTTCTTCATCTTCATCTATTCTTCCATATATTTTCCACCATTGATAGCCATTAAAAAAAGTGAAAACTTTGAATTCAAATTTGGGTTTTCAAAAATTATTATTTATTTGGATTGGGTATTGTTGAAGCAATCGAAAATATGGTATGAAGTTTATATCTCAACTTTGAGGGGTTAGACTTGGTTTTGACTGAATTTAAGATTGAAACTCGAAGAAGAAGAAGAAGAAGAAGGAGAAGACATATTTTCAGAAATTATAGATAAATTGTAGAATTGTAGATAAATTATAGATAAATTATAGATTTGGAAGAATAAAACTTCTAAAAATCTTCTACAATTATGTCAAAAATGCCAATTATACTATAATATAAATGAGAATTGAGATTTTAAAATTCAATGTATCCAGTTTTAGATATTTTGTAGATAAATTGTAAATTATTTATATTCTGATTGTAGATGCATTGTTTTCTGTTTCCACAAATCTAAAACGACTAAAGCTTCTATAAAATCTTCTACAAGAAACAGTCTACAATTTATCTATAATTTATACCACCATTTGATTACCTTGAAAACCTCATCTAAACCATTTGCATATTTCTGTGAAAATAGTAAGGAATGGGAAGAAAAAGAAAAAAAAATAATGCCATAGAAATTGGAGAATGTGATTTTTTTCTCAAAGGCTAAAGAAACGGTTTGAATCAGAACAAAAATCTGATCTAATATGAAAAGGACATAAACAAATGCAAAAACTAAAACTGAATACAATGTTTTTTTGGTAATTAAGACGCATTAAAAAACATACTAAGAGTTATTACATAGTTCTTTACAAACGAAAATTGTTCTAGGACACAGTGTTCCTAGCTTGTCCCTTTCTAGAATAGAGTTAACAAAAGTAAGAGGACTAAGATAAAATGTTAAGCTTCCAAAAGTAGTTGAGTTGCTTCCATTCTTCGTCATTGAATCAGCCACCTGGTTTGACTTTCTGAAGACGTGCTGTAATGGCGGATCATCTGCTCTATTCAATAGACATATGCAATCATCAATCAGATTAAAGGCACAGTTCTTATTATGAATTAAGTTAATAAGCTCTTTACAATCCGTTTCAATGATAAGGGGTAGGTAGTTGTTTTTCTATAACTATCTTTAAACTGAATACAATGTTAACAAAATGCAAAGAAGGAGATTTGCATTAGCCGGACATGACAAAATAGGAAGAATAAGCAAATAATTGAACCCTTAATTATAGCGACTAATATAAATGCACCTTAATTATATCCTAATTTGAATTATGGTATATAAATGGTAATTTGGTACATTAAAATATAATTAACACAAACCTTAAACATTGAGGGTAGTAAGGTTTCATATATGGTATAGGAAGGTAAAAATACCTTCAAAAAACAACGTCAATCATGGGTCATGACAACAATTACTAGGGCTATTTGTATCTACACCAGCTTTTTGGGTCACATTTTAACTTGTATTTGCTTTGCAAAAAAAAAAAAAAAAATACAAGCATACCCACTTTTTTGTCTAACTTCAGCATACGGGCCTGAAGTAGCAAATGCAATCACTCAAACTTCAGCATTCTAGTAGACGGGCCTAGAGTAGCAAAAATTGTTGAACCAAGTGTGATGAAATTTTTGTTTGTAATTGGTGAACTTAAGCATTATATTAGTTGAAGTTTTGTTCTCTATTTACTGAAGTTTTTGTTTGTATTGCTTAAATTAAGAATTCTTGTAGTTGAAGTTTTGTTGTCTATTTACTGAAGTTTTTGTTTGTAATTGCAGAACTTCAGTAAATCTGATAAACATACTTATGAAAATCATCCCTATGAACTAAAGTTTTCATAGCGGCACCAACATACTTATGAAAATCATCCCTATGAACTAAAGTTTCATAGCAGCACCAACATGAGAAGAAGAAGAAGAAGAAGAAGACGAAGGAGGAGGAGAAAGGTGCTGAAGTTATTTAAAAGGTGGATACAGTTAAAATTATTTTTAAAAATAAATATATGTTAAATAAGGGCGACCAAATAGGACGCCCCGTAAGAAGAGTTTCATTTCCTATGCTCTTTATTCTAATTTTTTCAATAAAAAAATAAATATTGTAAAGCGTGTCCAATTAGGTTCCTCGCAAATGATGATGGTGAAAACAACTCATTGCTATTACCTACTCCTTCAGTTACAATCGCGACACAACTTTGACTAAACTTTAAAGTTAAATTAAATTAATTTACTTTAGTATTTTAAAGTTAAATTTTGAATATTTAAAAACTACACCGAAAGTAATATAAATTGTAATTTTTCTCAAGTCAATATGATAAAATGTATATTTTAAAATGTTGGCCAAACTTCATATGACTCTCAAATATATCATTTAACGGAGAAAGTATTTGATTATAGGAGATTCTATCTTTTATTCTCTGTTAAGTTGTTCCTTCTTAGTACTGATTTCCTTCTCAGATAAACGAGCTTCGTCCTTAACTTTCTTCACCTTCATCTAGCGGGTAACTAAAAGCTACTGTTACATAAAACTGGAAAAGTACCAAAAAGTGTAATAAGGAAGAAGTCATTGGACCGGAGTTAATAATTAGCTGTATCAAGAAAATGGATTCATGGGATTAACTATATATATAATGGCGTCTTAAAACAGAGATTAAACAAGATTCCAAATCCAGCATATAATAAGAAGAAACTCATGTGCATTAATTCCAAGAAATCAGCGCTGAATCCTTCCACGGATTCACTTACATAAACTTTTAATAAAGATGGTTAATGAGCGCTAACGCGTTGCTAGCAAGTTTGGTAATATTTGCCATGCAACTATTTACTATTTTCTTCACGGCTGGATTTACCATTCGACCGGAGAAACCTTCGGTGCATGAATCTGCGTCTGTTATTACAGCACTTGCATATGTCTTGGCATTAGCCAACTGAAATTCTTTATCTTTATCACCCAAATGTCCCATTGCGTCAACAGCCAGTTTGAGTTCGTATACAGCATCCTTGACATCTTCAAAACAGTCTTTGATAGCGGCGGCTTCAATTTTGGTTATACCCTTCTTCTTTTTCAGTCCCGAGACAGCTACGGTGGCGCTGCGAGCCCCACTAATTGCTACGTTAAGGGCTGCTTTGCATAGCCTTGTGGAATTGATCTTCACTGAAGAAGCGTAGGGAATTAGTGTTTTCTGGCAGAGTGAAGGGTATGTGGTGATGTTGCATTTGGTTTTGACGAAGTTGGTGTAGGCTGGCCGAGAGACTTTTGCAGCTGTGACTGCAGGCTGAGTTAGCGAAATGAATAGAACAATTGCCAAAAGAGGAAACTTCAAGCTTTTGCAAGTAGAGTACACCTCCATTTCTCCTGCTAATAGTGTTTGAGAAATGTGTTTGAATTATGTTTTGTGAATAGAGCGAAGATGTGAATGTATTTATAGAGACTAAAATTGGCAGGAGGGAGGATTTTATTTAATTGTTAGTTTCTGATCATGATTAGGAAATGAGAATAAAATTGCTGTAACCTGAACAAAAATGAGTTGTTAATGTGGGATATCAGATTATCTCGCCATCACAAACGGTAGCAGTCACATGGAAATCATTCAAAGCATCGAAAGTTTGTATGCAAAGTCAATGCAACTTATCAAGTGGTAAGAAGGCGGATATATGCCTAATTTACGTGTGTATGTATATTCACCTAAGCCTATATTGCACTACTGCACATGTAGATATCCATCATTTTTTCTGGGGTTATAGACTATTAGACGTGACTTCTTGAGTAGACGGGGCTTGAGCTCAGAGACGGAGCAAGGTTTCAACGTTATTTGTTCTAAATATTAGAACGACAACTTTATATGTTAATAACCAAATTTTAAATTTAATATTTCTTCATATTTAGTAAAGCTTTTAACACAAGAGTGGTCGGTTGAAAGTTCTTTGATAAGATTATATTGTGTGATACGTCTATTTACACTTAAATTGAATTTGTACGTGGTTTAAAGGATACATGATTTAATTTACCACGAATGATCTATGAACAACAAATAATTAAATTAAAGAGAAACAAAACGATCATACCAAACGTGATGGACAATTAAGCCTGGCTTTAGGATGAACACTGAAAATTGACTCCGGTCGAGCCCTCGAGACGGGCTCGATTGCAAATATAAAAATAACCATTTGGAAGAACACTATGAACAATAGCTAGAGAACAAAAATACAATGAGTGAAAAATGAATAAGTTCTCTTGTTTATATAGTAGGGGAATTTCAATCCTAGTAAGGTAAAAATCTTTCTTTTGTAGTAAATTACGATAGGCAGCTAAGATCGGGCGAGATTATGCTGTAATACCTGGTTGAGGGTGGATATTTCGACTCCTCGCTTGTCCATTTAACCGTCTTTCCTTTAGCCTCAATTCTTCGTTTTGCTCGAGCTTGATTCCTTTCATGTTCGTCCATCTCCGAGACTCGGCGCGTCATTTGTCCCCGGACTCTAATCTGGGGAACCCTCAGCTGTACCCGAGCCTGCAATGAACCACGTCGTCCCCTATTTCTTCATCGGAAAATCGGAGATAATGTTATTTTTTATTTTACCCGTACACAAATAGTCCCCTCACTTTGGGGAGAGTAGATTTATAGAAATGACGAGAAGTGATTAATTGATCCCGGTCCCTTTCTCCGTACATCACAAGCGAGTTGACAAGTCGATGTAACGTTGCATCAGTCACGTTGTTCTGACTTTGGATACGTGTCATCCACCGGTTGACCATCCTCGGTAGATACCTAATGCGAAAGTCACACATTTATTACTTCTTTTCTATAAAAGCTCCGGTTTGCTTTTTCACTTTTTTCCTTTCTGGTTTCGAATCTTCTTGTGTTTCCGTCGAAGTTTTTACTTCTTCGTCACTCCAAATCTTCACCAATTGTTATGCACATATTCATTTCTTCATCTTTAATCTTTACTCACATATTTTGTCTTCAAATCTTCGCTTAAGATCTTCAAATCTTCATATCAAACTTCAAAACTTCATACCAACCTTCAAACCTTCATATTCCCAGGCCGAGATGGAAAAAATCTCAAAATCTGTGCCTCAAAATACTTCTCCTTCAACATCCACCCTGATCGTAGATACCAAGGTGACCCTTCTAGTAGCAACCTCGGAACCTCTTCTAAAAGAGTTTTTCCCCAGAGGCTGCTCTATAGATAATGACTTTAAGGTCGAAAAATCCTCCAAACAAAGAGTCGAGGTGAGGAGGCATAAAATATATGTACTCCATCATCGAGGAAGTACTCCAAGCAGTATGGGAAAATTGTAAATGGGAAGGAAAAGACGTAGTCGTTCCCGGACGTTATGAGGATATCACGGTGAGTGTGGAGGGATACTTAAGCATTTATACATATCCCTTCATGCTTGGTTCGATGGACACGGTGCTCCTCGAATTTTGTAGGAGGTACGAGGTCTGCCTCGAGCAGATCCATCCGTCTTTTTAGAGGATCCTGACCCTCCTCTATCACTTTGCCAACAACACGGAGGAGCCTCGGCTCGCGACCGACCATCTGCTCTGTGTCTATGGCCCCCGAATCTTACGAGAGGGTTAATCAAGCTTGCCCATCAGGAAAAGAAGGCTTCCTTCTCGAGCATCGATGAGGAGTGGGACCAAGGTTGGCAGGGGAGGTTTGTTCGGATAAAGATCTAAGACCTGATTCCCTTTAAATTCCTACCGTTCCCCGAGAAGTGGAACCCAAAACATAAGTCCTTTTCCTTTTATTTTATTACTCCTTTGAATCTGTCCCTCCTTTCCCAATACTCAATTTTTTTATATGCAGCTATCGCCCGGTCCCAGTGCAGTTGCTCGCTTTAAGGAGTAGGTCGTGGTCATATGCAAACAACTAACATATTCCGAGCGCGAGTGGCCCAAACTTCCCAAAGGCAAAAGGGAGGATCATTCCCATAGTTAGTATCCTTCTTCTTCTGGTTGAATTTCCCTATAAGTCATTATATGCTTGATCTTAGACATTTCATGATTAATTGCTAAGTATGTGAAGGAAGGGGAAATGATAAAAGACATATGATTAAAAGCATGATTTTGACTTCCATTGTAACTGTTGTTTAATTGAATTATCCATGCTTTATATTGTACATCGTTATTATGATATTGTCTTGACCTAGTAGATATCAAGTTGACCTCTCGTCTCTACTTCTACAAGATTAGACGAGATACTTACTGGGTACATATTGTTTATGTACTTATGCTACGCTTCTGTACTTAAATGTACATGATCTGAGGCTGATTCATCTGGTTATCGATCCGGTGTGCGCCAGTGAGTTACGGCAGAGATTTCTACGGTGAGCTGCTTCCCTTCCTACACCACTCAGTAGCCTAATGGACTCTTCTTTTATATTTTTGCTATCTTTCCTTATTTCATATAGTATGATAGAGAGTTGTATATTCTACTAGATGTCCGTATTTGTGACACCAGGTCTTGGCACACACACGCATTAGTAGGCTTATTTTGGGTTATAATATTATATTAGTCACCGTATTTATCTCTTTTAGTTCTAAATCCAAATTTGAAATGGTATTTCACTTGATTTAAAGAAAAATCAATATGAGTTGCTGGAAATGTTCTGCAGTGGCTTGCCTTGCAATGGAGCCGGGCGCCTTACAACCTATTATGGAAATGGGTCGTGACAACATGGTATCAGAGCACTAGGTTCAAGTAGGTCTCACAAGTTACGAGCAAAACCTAATAGAGTCTTGTAGATCAGTACGGAAACATCTGTATTTATCTTCAAGAGGCTATAGAGTATTAGGAACGACTACTCTTTATTCACTTCCTATCGTGCAGTGGTTGATGTACTAAATTCCCATTTCTATTCTCTCACAAATGGTGAGAACTCGTACCGCCGACGTTCCGGATCCGGGAGGAGCTGTTTCACCCGTTGTTAGGGGCAGAGGTAGAGTCCAGGGGAGGGCACCGGCCCATGGTAGGGGACGAGGGAGCCCTAGAGCCATTCCAGTCATACCACCAACAGACTCTGCGAGGGATCCCATTATTGATGAGAAGGGTGAGGTACCTGCAGTTGAGCCTACCCTGGCAGATTTCATGACAACATCGGGATTTCAGGAGGTCATGGACCACATGCTTCGGTTCATGGATACAATTACTAAGGCTGGTTTGTTTCCAGCGGATCCATCTACTTTACAGGAAAGAGGGGAGCACAAACCCATACTGCTCAGGCCCCAGGTCATACAACCATAGTTTATCAGACTCCGGGTGCGCTACCCGGAGATGGGGTTCATCCAGTTGCTGCAGTGGCACCCCAGCTAAGGCCAGCTGCAAACGACAATCCGCAGAAGTTATTGGATAGATGGACCAGGTTGCACCCTCCGATCTTCGGGGTGAGCGTCATGAGGGTGCCCAGGATTTCATTGACATGTGTAGGGATATACTCCACAATATGAGGATATTATAGTCGCATAGAGTCGACGTCACTACTTTTCAGCCGGAGGGCATGGCCCGTAGATGGTTGAAGGTCTTATGCACTTAGCATACCAGCAGACGCTCCTCCCCTCACCTAGGTTCAATTCACTCAATTATTTCTTGATCGGTACATTCCACCCTCTGAGAGGGAAGAGTTGAATCATCAGTTTGAGTATCTAGAGTAGGGTCTGATGTCAGTGACAGACTATGAGGCGAGGTTCTCTGCATTGTCTCGCCATGCACTTAGATACTTCCCGCAGAGGCATAGAAAGTACAAAGATTTGTTGCGGGGTTACACCCCACTATCCGGTTGGGTATGACCTGAGAGTTAGATATTGGCACTGGGTATCAACTAGTACATGACATTGCTCATAGGATCAAGGGTTACCGTCTGAGGGGTAGAGAGAAGATGTATCAGGATAAGAGGTCCTGATTCTCTGGAGAATTCAAAGGCGCCCCAGAGATTTCTTATCGCTCGCCAGCTATTCAGGGTTCCTCCAGTGGGGTATTCAGCTCCTCCGAATTCTTCCAGTTCTTATTTTAGTGCTATGCCGGAGAGTTCATACCATCTGCCAGCTATTCAGGCTTTTTCTGGTGGATCTTCTGGGTTTTTGAGTCAGCCATCTGGATAATAGGTCATCGTACCCTGTTGTTTTGAGTGCGGAGACTCAGGTCACATGAGGAGATACTACCCTAGGCTTCGGGACAAGGTTGTGCAGCAGGGGCAGCATCCTATGATTCTAGCACTAGTGACCCATCCACGTAGAGGTGGAGGACAGATAGGTAGAGGCCGTCCAAGAGGTGGAAGCCAGGCAGGGATAGGTTAGCCAGCTGCTACTCAGTCGGGTGAAGGCGAGACAGTTGGCGATCCAACCAGATTCTATGCCCTATCGGCTAGGCCAGATGCATTAGCCTTAGATGCTGTTATCACATGTATTATTTCAATCAGCGGTAGAGGTGCTTTGGTATTATTTGATCCAGGGTCCACTTATTCATATGTGTCCTCCCTGTTTGCTCGTTTACTAGTTACTTCACCTGAGCTTTTGGGTGTTCCTGTTCATGTGTCCACTCATGTGGGTGATTGTGTGGTCGCGGATCGGGTCTACCAGTCTTGTGCGGTTACTTTATGTGGTTATGAGACGAGAGTAGACCTTCTGTTTCTTGATGTGCATGATTTTGATGTCATTCTAGGCATGGATTGGTTATCCCCATATCACGCCATCCTTGATTGTCATGCCAAGACTATTTCGCTAGCGATGCAAGGATTGCCAAGATTAGAGTAGAAAGGTTTCACAGTTGATACGCCTAGCAGAGTTATATCTTTCTTGAAGTCTCAACGCATGGTTGAGAAAGGGTGTTTGGATTATCTGGCTTACGTTCGAGACACCACCGTAGAGTCTTTGATGATAGATTTAGTGGTAGTAGTCCGAGAGTTTGCCGATGTTTTCCCTTCTGATATTCCTGGCATGCCTACGGATCGTGATGTCGAATTATGTATTGATTTGGATCCAGGAACTCAGCCTATATCTATCACACCGTACCATATAGCTCCTAAGGAGCTGAAGGAGTTAAAGGAGCAGTTGGAGGAGTAGTTAGGAAAGGGGTTTGTCAGGCCCAGTGTATCACCTTGGGGTGCACCGGTGCTATTTGTGAAGAAGAAGAATGGGACTATGCGGATGTGCATTTATTATCACAGTTGAACAAAGCCACCATCAAGAACAAGTATTTGTTGCCTCTTATTGATGAATTGTTTGACCAGCTATAGGGTGCTAAGGTGTTCTCTAAGATTGACTTGAGGTCAGGGTATCATCAGCTGAAGATTCGGGATTCAGATGTTCCGAAGACTGCATTCAGGACTAGATATAGCCACTATGAGTTCCTGGTGATATCATTTCGCTTGACCGATGCTCAGTGGCATTTATTGATTTGATGAACAGGGTGTTTAGGCCTTGTATTGATTCCTTTGTTATCGCCTTCATTGACGACATCTTGATATACTCACGTAGCCTAGGGGAGCACGAGCAACATTTGAGAGTACTGCTTCAGACCTTGTGAGAGCAAAGGTTATATGCTAAGTTCTCCAAGTGTGAGTTTTGGATAGAGTCAGTGACATTCTTGGGGCATGTAGTATCAGGAGAAGGTATTAAAGTGGATCCTAAGAAAATTGAGGTTGTTGGACCAAGTTTAGTTGATTTTTTGAAGATTGACAAATGAACTCAAGGAAGGACCAGGTCTGTCTTGAGAGACACAGGTTGTCATAACCATTGGACATGGGAGACACGTGAGGAAGATATGGATTGAAGATCACACAAAAAATATCTTCTGAACTGAATCGAAAAGATTGCATTGAGTTCTAAGGAGGAAAGTCTCTTTATAATAAGAGAACACAATCCTAAGCTAGGATAAGGGTTGGAGTTTGTATTGGTTAAGGACTCAAATCGTCTAAGGATAAGCATTGGAGTCTCAATCAAACTCTAACTACTAATCTATTAAATAACCATGTTGTTCTTTTTTACATGGAATGCACATACGCAGAAGTTAAGCATATTTGAGAGCAAAAAGAGCAAGTCTGATTTTCAAGCAATATATGTGAGATTCAAGTGTGCACGCCTGAAGCTACATGAACTAAGATAGAAGAACCAATTCCATCATTGTGTTTATTCTAAGTCTAGTTCAAATGTAGTAGGTTTTCATATTGTACCTTTTAGCTTATTTAGAAGCAATTATATTATGTACTTCGAGTATTCAAGTTAGAGTTAACTTGAAGGTGTCGCAACAGTTGAGGCTGTGTGCCACACTGGGATTAGAGTTTAATCCTTAGGTTTACAAAGAGTTTTTGCAAATGTTGTTTTGGCTCATTGATTTTAGTGGATGTTTGGAAAAATCCTACTAAGTAGTAGGTCGTGATTTTTTCACCTTTTGAGCCATGTGTTTTCCACGTAAAAATATATGTGTTCTTTATTTATGTTTATTTAATTCCTCAAACAGTAGCTAGTAAGAATACCTAGAAGACCCAGGTTCTTCTAGATCGAAAATTGGGTACCACACAAATCACCCCCCTCTTGTGTGGTATTGACGAGTAATAACATCAATTGGTATCAGAGCAGGTTATCCATGAAGAGGTTAACACCTTAGGAAAAGATCAACATGAGTGCACCACAAAGGAATTGGGAAGCGCAATCCACGGCCAGACCTCCTTTTTTCAATGGCCTCTACTACTTCTGGTGGAAAAACAGAATGAGGGACCATATCATAGGAGTTTTGTGCTCGTTTCCAGGCAAATCCAAATGAGTCACATTTGACAACTGTCAAAAGAATATTGAGATACTTGAAAGGCACAACTGATCTGTGTCTGTAGTATCCCAAACGGTAGTAAGTTGGACTTAATTGGATATGCTGATGTTGAGTATGCAGGTTTCCTAGTGGATAGGAAGAGCATTTCAGGTATGGCACACTTCCTAGGGTCTTGTCTTGTATCATGGGCTACCATAAAGAAAAATTAAGTGGCCCTCTCTACTATTGAAACTGAATATGTTGTTGCTGCTTCATGTTGTGCTCAATTACTGTGGATTAAGAAACAACTGGTAGACTTTGGAATAGAAGATTTGTGATAACACTAGTGCAATTAGTATGATAAAGAACCCCATTCATCAAACTGCAAATATTATACTCTATGTGTTTATACGATTTACTATTCTCTTACAAATTTTTTATTCTGACATTTGCGGCATAAACAAGAGAAGTTTCACTTGAAGTACATGGTTCATCAATATATGCTTAAGAGAAAGTTCAGGTATGTTTCTATACTTTGCACAATTAGAAAAATTTATTTATCAATAGTGAGCAAGAGTCCTAGCTATACCAAACGTCCTAATAGTTCTATCCAGTGGGCAAATTGAACCAGTTTCATTGAAACTAGAAGTCTAAATATAACGGAAACCTCTCCTAAGTATTAGCGATCCTAATTAATCACTAAGGAGACCGAAACTCTAAATTGATTAGACCTCTACAAGACCTTTGAAAAAGCTTCTATTTCTGAGTAATCATCACCCCTCTTTAAAAGCCCCCAAATCACTCATAATAGTCAATTCTTCACAAAAACCCCTGATCATCCACTCTCGTCTCCAAATGCTCCAAAATTCTCTTAAGGTTTCCAGAAATTCTTTACCATGACAAATCCCCAAGACAATCCTAGAACTCCACCACCCCTTTGATCCAATACAACCTCATCTTCCACACCACCTGTTGAAACTCCAAAACCAAGATTCCACATCCAAAAAATGGTAGCAAGAAAAATTGTAGCTACTGGTTCCCCGAGGAAGACTTTGAATGAAAAATTACAGTCCTGTCAAAAGAAATAATTCTCAGCAAATAAGACCAACTCTAGCTCCGAATCTGATGACTACATCTCTGCCAGTGAAGGAGATGAACCTGGGTCTTTTGAAAATGCCAAAGCTCAAGAAATCCAAGAAGAGGTAAACTCGTGCTTCGTTTTTATTGATGTAGTTCAGAGAGAGGAAAATATATTTGTTCTGATAGGGGCTGCTAGAGATGTAGGTGGGGCTGATTCTGGAAAAATGAGGAAGAAAAAGAAGAAGGAGGTTTTAGGTATATGTGGGAGTAGGGAAGCGGGAGTCTCGAAGTCAGGGGGAAGTGGATTAAGAGAAGCCGCTGAGGGTTTGGTTAATCTAAGAAAACAACAAGATGAACCTGGCTCATCTGGCGAGGAGAGATTGGTTGATTTACTAAAGAAGGTGGGGTCCAGTTATGACCAAAAGAAACGCAAGGCTTCCTCAAAAAGGACCCCCACTGCGTCCAATCCAAGTGAGAAAAGAAAACCTTCATCACGCAAGTCTGCTCCTAGGGTTAGAGCTACTAGAAGTAGGGTTAGGGAGAGTGAAGCAGAGTTGAAGAAACCTTTAGATGAGAGTAAGAAGAAGAGGAAAGAGAAAGGGAAAGCAAAAATAGGTAAAAAATCTAAGGCTGTGGTTGAAGAGGAGGAAAAAGAGATGGAACTGGTCCATCAAGAAAGGGGTACTGCTGTGGATGTTCCCACTACCAAATCAAAGAGAACCAAGACTTCTACCAAGAAGCCCTCCAAGCAAGTATCTGCTGAACCTTCTCTTGCTAAGAGAACTAGGTCAGCTGCAATAGAAAAACAATTGAAGATAACTAAAGATGATGATGATGAGTGGACTGAAGAAGAAGAAGAGTCAGAAAAGGAACAGGGCAAGTATGCCATATTTGGTAGAAGAAAGATCTTGAAGGGAAGACTACTCAAAGATCTGGAGGAGCCAGGCATGATGAGACTTGTGACTGCACTAGAAGCATAGGGGTGGAAGGACATGGTCCTTCGTATGGATGGTAAATTGGACAAGAAAGAACTTGTTGAGTTCATGGGAAATGGGACAGTGAAAAATAACCTGGTGACTAGCATAGTGAAAAAAAGTAAACGTGAAGTTCAATGTTGCCAAGCTGGGCAAGATTCCGGACATCCCTAGTGAGGGATATGATGACTATACAAGGTAGAGGTGGCCATGTCTGGATGATTGCCTACTAATCTTCTGATCATAAGGAATTTCTGCGACACAAAATCAGATGAGGAGGTACCTGAGGCCAGGGCAGTTCAGAAAAGTGAAATGAGGCTAGAGCATAAAGTGTTATTTGACTTTGTCAACAAATGCCTTATACCGAGATAGGAGAGAAGGCATACAGCAAATTATACGGATCAGTTTCTTCTGCAATGCCTAAATGAACGAAGCATATCAACTGGCCTGCCTTTATTGTGAAACTACTTGAAAGGGATCTCAATGGCTCATGTCATTCCCTATGGATTTATCTTGACAGTTGTGCTTGAAAGACTGAATGTTCCCTTGAAGAAGTGGGAAATATATTCCAACAAAGAGCACTTAGGCATCAAGTCCCTTCAAGCTTGTGATTATCTGCTCAGTACATGTCACGACCCAAACCCCGGTCGTGATGGCGCCAAACACCTTGTAAGGCAAGCCCGGCCATATAATTAATCCCAGTCAAAACAATGACTAGATTACCAACTTTTTAGATAAAAACCTAGTTTAATAACCATAGGAAAATTGTGGAAAACATAAACAACAGTGATAACAGCCCAAAAGATTCGGCTCATAAGTATGAGCCTCTAAATACACTGAGTAGTGACCAAAACACAGTAAAGTATAGACATAGAAGCAAAAGATAAATGAGAGGAGACATGAGGTTCTGCGGACGCCAGCAGCTACCTTGACTACTCTAGAACGGATCTAGACCCCAGCAAATAAGCACAGCTACGCCTCCGGGATCCCTGTATCTGCACATAAGGTGCAGGGAGTATGGGGTGAGTTTACCAACTCAGTGAGTAATATAAATAGTAACTGAATGTAAGAAAACCGTTAAAAGTAATATAAGTTCTAATTGCAACAGTAAGATTAGTAAATAAGTACCAAACAGAGAGAAGATTCTGATAAAATACTTTTCTTTCCGTTCGGCCATTCACTAACACTGTTGCGGAGCACAGCCCGATCCAACAGTAGGTATATATATAGTGCTGTGGCACGCATCCCGATCCAATATAATATATATAATGCTGCGGCGCACAACTCGATCCAATAGATATAGCCGACTGCGCTCACTGGTTGTGTGTACAGACTCCGGAGGGGCTTCTTCAGCCCAAACGCAAAAATACTGCGGCGTGCAGTCCGATCCATATATCATTGAGGCGTGCAGTCCGATCCACATAATATAGTACTGCGGCATGCAGTCTGATCCATGTAGTATACTACTGCGGCGTGCAGTTCGACCCATATAATATAGTACTGTGGCGTGCAGTCCGATCCAATACATGTATATGTATATACTACTGCGGCGTGCAGCCCGATCCAATATATGTGTATATATATCAAATAGCCTCACTACGGGGTCCTTGACTGCTCTCAGTCCTTATAGACTTGGCCTCTCTGGCCCACTCAGCTAAAACACGGTATTCAACCCCAGGTATTACTCATTTAGAGTGCAAATTATAAGGTCCGATTTCTTTCACGATTTCCAATATAAAATCAGGACAAATGGTATATGTCCAATGGGTAAAGTGAGGTCAAATAGCTCAACATGCTCCTTAGGAGTTCTACAGATCGGCACAAGGCCCCAAACATGGCAACTAGCCCCAAAATAATCGAGCACAAGCTCAGTCTCGGACAAGAAGTACAGTAAGTCGTCAATCAGGATGGACCAAGTCCAAGTCCCCAGTAGATTTATCACCACTCTCATCAGAAGGCGCATGTCCCATCTCAACATAGCACCGCATATTGCAAATACGGGGTTTCAAACCCTCAGTATATCATTCATATCCATTACTCACCTCAAACCGGCCAAAGTCCTAGCTTGCCTTGCGCTTTCCCAGTGTATCGACCTCCTCGAGTGTAGAATCTGACCAAAACCACAAGGAATACGTCAAAATAGGCTAATGGGACATGACCCAATAGAAAGGACTCGAAAAACACCCAAAAACACGAAGTTGGCAAAACCCGAGCCCCAGGCCCACTTCTCGAAAAATTACAAAATTTACATTTTCAGAATCCTCATCTTGCCACGAGTCCGTAGTTATTAAAATCATCAAAATCCGAGTCTAATTGCTCCTCCAAATCCCCAATTTTCATTTGAAATTTCAAGCCCTAGTTCATCAATTTTTACACCCATTTTAAGAGAATTAATGGTTGATTCTTCAATAAAATGAAGTATTAAGGCCACGAGACTTACCTTCAATCACTTCTCGTCGAAACCCCATTCAAAATTCGTCAATGAGCTCTCAAGGTATTGTAAAAATGGGGAAATAATATGAAGCTCGCGGATGAAATAACCCTTAAACTTAACTGCCCAGGTGACTTTTCCTCTATGCTATCGCGAACCTCCTCCTACGATCGCATAGAAGAACTTCTCAGGCCTCCTCCAATGGCCTATGTGAACACGGCCTTAACCCTGCATTCGCACTGCTTCACCCGCTAAACCTACGCGATCGCAAACAAGCCTCTGCGAATGCACAGCACAACTCCCCTAACCTACGCGATCGCACCCACGAACACGCGATCGTATTGAAAAACCTCAGGACCCCCGCCAGGCCTTCTACGCGATCACGGAGCCAAGCCTGTGATCGCATAGAACAATTGTCTACAACTGCTGAACCTTCAAAATCTGCAACATTTCCCAACTTCGAATACTTCCGATAGCAATCCAAAATTTTTATTACACCGAGACCCTCAAGACCTCAACCAAAAGCACTAACATGATGTAACACTTCATTCAAACTCGCTCGCGCCATAAAAACACCATCATTAACATCAAAATCATCAAATTCCTCAAATTGAAGCCTAAATCAAACTATGACATTTCCAAATCTGCATTTGATCTAAAACCCAACCAAATGACGTCTGATTGACCTCAAAATTTGCAAACATATCCACAGTCACCAAACAAAGCTACTGAAACTCTTGGAATTCTATTCCGACCTCCGGATCAAAATCTCACCTATCAACCGGAATTCGCCAAAATTCGAACTTAACCAATTCAAGCCTAATTCTACACCGGACCTCCTAATCAAATTCCGATTTCGCTTCCAGCTCAAAAATAACCATCTGAAACTAGTCAAATCGTCAGAAATCCGTTCCGAGCCCTCTAACCCATAAGTCAATGTCTGGATGAATTTTCCAACTCAAGCTTTTTTTAAAGAGACTATTCGTCTCATTTCAAACCAAATTCAACCCAACACACCTCAAACTCATCAAACACATATATTAACACACGGGGAAGCATAAAACAAGATTAATGGGGCTGAAATACAAAAGACGATGGGTCAGGTCGTCACATCCTCCCCAACTAAAACAAACGCTCGTCCTCGAGCATGTCAAGAAAGATACCTGGGGCCTCAAACAAATGAGGATATCTACTCCGCATCTCCTGCTCGGTCTTCCAAGTGGCCTCCTCCACGGGCCAACCTCTCCATCGCACGTTCACCGAAGCTATGTCTTTTGATTCACCTTTTGAACCTGCCAACCTAAAATAGCCTTTGGCTTCACATTATAGGTCAAGTCCTCATCCAGTTGGATTGTGCTGAAGTCCAACACATGAGACGGGTCCCCAACATACTTCCTGAGCATAGAAACATGAAACACCGGGTGAACCCTCGACAAGATGGGTGGCAAGGCAAGTATAAAGGCCACCTCCCAAATCCTAGTATTGTGCTTGACGCCATCAGGACCAGGTTGGGGTCGTGACAAGTTGGTATCAGAGCCTAGGTTACTTAGTTTCACGAGTCATGAGCCGATTTAGTAGAGTCTCCCAGATTGGTACGTAGATGTCCGTACCTATCCTCGGGAAGCTGCAGAACCTTTAGGAAAAACTTCACATTCTTGAAATTCTTATTGTACGACTTTGTTGATCCGAGAACTAAATTATGTTATTCTATTCTCTCACATATGGCGAGAACACGCGCTACCGGAGGATATGGACGATCACCAGTACCACACGCTCCGGGCACCAGAGGCCGTTGGCCGTGGCCGTGGTCGAGGCAGAGCCGTAGGGGCAACACCTGTTGACCCACCATATGCCTTGTCTCGAGATTAGATCCAGAAGCAACTGCTCAGGCACAAGTTGTGCCTATTGTGATTCCGGGTCCTCAGGAGGCCCTAGCTCAGATTCTATCTGTTTGCACTAGCCTGGCTCAAGCAGTCTCAGCAACTACTGCGAAAGCTACTTCACAGGCCGGGGGGAGGCAATTAGGCCACCGTTGCTCGCACACCTGAGCAGGGAGTGCAGGGTTTGTAGACGCCAGTGGCACCACCAGTTCAGCAGGTTTCCCCAGTTCAGCCGGTTGCCCCGGTTCAGGATTTTGTGGTTCCGGCTATGCCAGACGATGAGCAACGTCGTCTTGAGAGGTTCAGCAGGCTTTCACCTCCTACTTACAGTGGAGCTCAGGGCAAGGATGCCTAGGGTTTTCTTGACAAGTGTCGGCGTATGCTTCAGACAGGGGGATCTTGGAGTCGAGCGGGGTATCATTTACTACTTTTTAGTTTTTTGGAGCAGCCTTTACTTGGTGGGAGGCTTATGAGCGGCGTAGGCCGGTAGGTGCAGCGTCTTTGACATGGTAGGAGTTCTCCACTCTCTTCTCAGAGAAGTGGGTACTGCGGTCTCAGAGGGAGGAGTTGTGTAGGCCGTTTGAGTATTTTGTCAGAGAGATATGACTGTGACACAGTGTGAGGTGAGATTTTTGGAGTTGGATTGATATGCTCCATGGATGGTCCCGACTGATTGGGAGAGGATTCAGAATTTTTTGGATGAACTCACCCATTCCATCCCTATTCAGATGACCCGAGAGAGTGAGCCATACTTTTGAGGATGCAGTGGATATTGCTCGTGATATTCAGATGGCTCGCCATCAGAAGAGAGAGGAGAGGGATTCCAAGAGGCCTCGAGGATTGGATAGCTTCAATAGTGCTCCATTTAGGAGCCAGGGTCAGTAGAGCATAGGTCGTTCTTTCAAGCCTCATCATTCGGCTCGTCCCAAGTATCGTGGGGCGTCTTCAGGCCATGGTCATCAGGGGTTCCAGCAGGGCCAGTCTTCACTTAGTTCCCTCCCAGCTCAAAGCTCATCATATGGCCCTTCAGCTCAGGGTTCTTCTGCGCATAGCGCACCAGCTGATCATTCTGGTGTGAGGGGTTCCCTTCAGTCCCCTTCTCCAGCACCTAGTAGTTGCTTTGAGTGTGGCGAGTTTGGTCATATGAAGAGGCATTGTCCTCCATCGTGTTAGTCAGCCTTAACAGAGGGATCAGCCCTCATTTTCTACTCATGTTTCATCAGCACCCATTCAGTCAGCTAGGGGTGGAGGCCAGGTAGCTAGAGGCCGCCCAAGGGGTAAGAGTCGGACTGGCGATGGTCAGGCTCGATTCTATGCTCTTCCAGACAGGAGGGACGCCATTGCTTCAGATGCTATTATCATAGGTATTATTTTAGTCTTCCAACAGATATGCCTCTGTCTTCTTGATCTTATTTCTAGCTATTCTTATGTGTCATCATATTTTGCTCATTATTTGGGTACGACCCGAGGGTGTCTTGCTTTACCTGTGCACGTATCTACCCCGGTGGGTGATACTATTATTGTGAACAATGTGTATCGGTCCTTTCTTGTCACTATTGGGGGTCTTGAAACCTGAGTTGATTCATTGCTTTTGAGCATGGTAGACTTTGATGTTATTCTAGGCATGGACTGTTTATCTCCGTTTCATGCTATTTTGGGCTATCATGCGAAGACAGTCACCTTGGCTATGCCGGGTGTTCCCAGGATCGAGTGGCGTGGTATGACTGATTATATCCCTAGTAGGGTTGTATCTTTCTTGAAGGCCCAACACATAGTTGGGAAGGGTTGTCTATCGTATTTGGCCTTCGTGCATGAGTTTGGAGCTGAGGCTCCCAGTATAGATACTGTTCCCGTTGTGAGGGATTTCCTTGTTGTATTTCCTACAGGCTTGCCGGGTATGCCCCCTGACAGGGAAATTGATTTTGGTATGGACCTAGAGCCGGGCACCAAGCCTATTTCCATCCCGCTGTATCGTATGGCAGTTAAAATAATTAATGGATCAGCTTCAGGAACTCCTAGAAAAGGGTTTTATTCGGCGGAGTGTGTCACCATGGGGTAAACTTGTGTTATCTGTGAAGAAGAAAGATGGAACAATGAGAATGTGCATTGATTACAAGTTGTTGAACAAAGTGATAGTGAAGAACAAGTATCCCCTGCCTCGCATCGATGAATTATTCGACTAGCATCGTGGAGCGAGGGTGATTTCTAAGATTGACCTTATTTCGGTCTATCACCCGTTGAAGATCAAGGAGTCGGATATTCTTAAGACTGCCTTCAGGACTAGGTATGGTCACTATGAGTTTCTGGTTATGTCTTTCAGGCTGACCAATGCCCCAGAAGCTTCCATGCATCTGATGAGCACTATATTTCGGCCGTATCTGGATTCGTTTGTGTTGTATTCATTGATGATATTCTGGTATACTCGCGTAGCCAGGTGGAGCACATAGAGCATTTGCGAGTGGTATTGCAGAGATTGAGGGAAGAGAAGTTTTATGCCAACTTCTCCAAGTGTGAGATCTGGCTCAGTTCCGTGGCCTTCTTGGGACACGTAGTGTCCAATGATGGTATTCAAGTTGATCCAAAGAAGATTGAGGCGGTTTAGAGTTGGCCTAGGCCGTCCTCGACCACAAAGATTTGTAGCTTCCTCCGTTTGGTGGGTTATTATCGCCGGTTTGTTTAGGGTTTCTCCTCTATTGCCTCGCCCTTGACCAAGGTGACATAGAAGGGTGCGCCATTTGTATGTTCGGATGAGTGCGAGGAAAGCTTTCAGAAGCTCAAGATAGCTTTGACCACAACTCCAGTGTTAGTCTTGCCGTCAGCTACATGGTCTAACATCATTTATTGTGATGCTTCGAGATTGGCTGTGTACTGATGCATGAGGGTATAGAGTGATTGCTTATGCTTTTTGGCAGTTGAAGTCCCATGAGAAGAACTACCCTATTCATGACTTAGTGTAGGCTACCATAGTTCATGCATAGAAGATTTGGAGGCACTATTTACATGGAGTATCTTGTGAGGTGTTCATCGATCATCACAGTCTACATCATTTGTTCAAGCACAAAGATCTTAATTTGAGGTAGTGGAGGTGGCTTGAGTTACTTAAGGACTATGATATTACCATGTTATATCATTCAGGAAAGGCCAATGTAGTGGCCGGTGCTTTGAGCCGAAAGGCTGTTAGTGTGGAGAGTTTCACGTACATCCTAGTTGGGAGAGGCCCTTTGCAGTTGATGTTCAGGCTTTGGCCAATCGGTTGGTTCAGTTAGATATTTCAGAGCCCGGTCGGGTATTGGCTTGCGTGGTTTCTTGGTCTTCTTTATATGATCGCACCAGAGAGCGCTAGTATGATGATCCACATTTGCTTGTCCTCAAGGATAGAGTTCAGCATGGAGATGCTAGAGAAGTGACTATAGGTGATGACGGTGTGTTGAGCATGCAGGGCCGGATTTGTGTGCCCAATGATGATGGGCTTAGAGATTTGATATTTGAGGAGGCCCATAGCTCGCAGTATTTCATCTATCTGGGGTGCCGCGAAGATGTACCGGGACTTAAGACAACATTAGCGGTGGAGGAGAATGAAGAAAGACATTGTGGCATTTGTGGCTTGGTGCCTCAACTATCAGCAGGTGACATATGAGCATCAGATACCGGGCAGTTTGCTTCAGCATATGTTTATTCCTGAGTGGAAATGGGAGAAGGTTACAATGGATTTCGTGAGTGGTCTTCCTCGGACATTGAAGAAGTTCGATTCGATTTGGGTCATTGTGGATTGGCTGACCAAGTCCGCACATTTTATTCAAGTGTGTACCACATATTCTTCGGAGGATCTTTATTCGAGAGATCGTTCGGTTGCATGGTGTTCCGGTCTCTATTATATCGGATAGAGGTACTCAGTTCACTTCTCACTTTTGGAGGACTTTTCAACTCAAGTTTGGTACTCAAGTGGAGCCGAGTTCAGCATTTCATCTTCAGACTGACGGACAGTCGAAGCACACTATTCAGATACTGGAGGATATGTTGTATGCTTGTGTGATTGATTGAGGAGGTTCTTAGGATGAGTTTCTTCCTCTTGCAGAGTTTGCCTACAACAACAACTATCATTCTAGTATTCTGATGGCACCGTATAAGGCCTTGTATGGTAGGCAGTGCGTATCTCCAGTTGAAATGTTTGAGCCCAGCGAGGCTAGGTTGTTGAGGAAAAATTTGGTCTAGAATTCCTTAGAGAAGGTGAAGGTGATTCAGGAGAGAATTCGTACAGCTCAGTCGCATCAGAAGAGTTATGCGGACCGGAAGGTTCGAGATGTATCTTACTCGGTGGGTGAGAAGGTCTTGCTGAAGGTTTTACCCATGAAGGATGTGATGAGTTTTAGAAAGAAAGGGAAGCTGAGTCTGGGGTTTATCGGACTTTTGAGGTGCTTAGGAGGATTGGGGATGTGGCCTATATGTTTGGTTTTCCACCCATCTTATGGGGAGTTCATCCGGTATTTCATGTTTCCGTGCTCCAGAAGTATGTTGGGGACCCGTCTAATGTTTTGGATTTTAGCACAGTTCAGTTAGATGATGATTTGACTTATGATGTGGAGCTAGTGGATATTTTGGGTCGTCAGGTTCGGAAATTATGGTCAAAGGATACAACTTCGGTGATGGTATAGTAGTGAGGTCAGCCCGTAGAGGAGGCCACTTAGGAGACCGAGCAGGAGATGCGGAACATATACCTTCATCTATTTCAGACTTCAGATATGTTTCTTGACTCACTCGAGGACGAGCGTTTGTTTTAGTTGGGGAGGATGTGACGACCCGACCCGTCGTCTCATGTGTTCTCTTCCCGTTCTCCCCGTTTTATGCTTCTACATGTTTTATTATATGCGTGTGGTGAATTTGAAGTAATTCAGACAGAGTTTGGTTGGAAATGAGACAATTAGTCTCTTTAGGGAAAGTTTGGTTTCGAATAGTCAACCAGATATTGACTTGTGAGTTAGAGGGCTCGTAATGGATTTTCGATAGTTCGATTAGTTTCAGGGGATAATTTTAGGCATAAGAGAGCAATTGGAAGTGAATTTGGAGGTTCGGTGTAGAAGTTAACCTATTTTAAGAAAGTTAGGATTTTGGTGAAATCCGGTTGATATGCGAGATTTATATCCGAGGGTCGGAATGGAATTCTGAAAGTTGAAATAGCTTCGTTAGGTGATTTTGGATGTGTGTGCAAAATTTCAATTGATTCAGAGGTGTTTAGGATGAGTTTTTGATCGAATGCAAGTTTCGGAAGTTTTAGTTTAACTTAGGCTTGAATTCGTTGTGATTTGATGATTTTTGTGTTGTTGGATGTGTTTTTCAGGTTGGAACAAGTTTTTATGATGTATTAGGATATGTTGGTGCCTTTGGTTGAGGTCCCGGGGGTATCGGGGTGATTTCGGATGGCTAAACGGAAGACTTTTGGGCTTAGAGTATTGCAGGTTTTCAGCTATGTATTGCAAAGGTTTTGTCCATCACATTCGCGAGGGTGGTCCCGCATTCGCCTAGAAGGGGCCACGGGCCTTGCCAAAGTTGGTCAATGCGTTCGCGAGGTGTGGATCGCGTTCGCATAAGGTAGTTAGTTTATTCATTGCGTTCGCGGGAGAGGACGCGTTCGCGTATGTATAGAACCCGGGGCATCACGTTCACGAGAAGAGTTCCTCATTCGCGTAGAGTAAAAGAGGTCCCAGTGGAATTTGGTCATCGCAAATGCGAGAGGACCCTCGCGTTCGCATTGAAGGAATTAAATCTGGACAGAAGGCTTTTTAATGAAATTTCATCCGCGGGCCTATTCATTTCTCCTCCATTTTTGAACACCTTGGGAGCTTTTTGGTAGAGATTGAAGGGGATTCCGATGGGAAGTTATTGGAGGTGAGTCTCGTGACTTAGAAACATCATTTTATTGAAGAATCAACCTTAAATTCCTGGAAATTTGCGTAAAAATTTGAAGAGCTAGGACTTGGTTTTTGAAATAAAAATTTGGGATTTGATGGCCCATTTGAGCTCTGATTTTGATGAATTTTATATGTACAGACACGTGGCGAGATGAGGAACATTTTGGTATAAATTTTTTTGGATTTCGAGAAGTGGGTCCGGGGCTCGGGTTTTGCTAATTTTGCGATTTTCAATATTTTTTGTGTCTTTTCGATTGGGTTATTTTCCCTTTGCTAATTGTTATGTATTCGTTGTGATTTTGGCCAGATTCGATTGCGAGGAAGTCGATTTGAGAGGAAAGGGCATTGCGGGCTAGTATTCGGCCGGCTAGAGGTGAGTAATGCTTGTAAATATTGTGCTAAGTGTTTGAAACCCAGGACTTTCACATCATAACGCTATATTGAGGTGTGACACACACTCCATGATGAGTGCCGGGTCGGTTACGGTTGGGGATTGTAACTTGGTCCATCCTGTGTGATATTCCCACTAGATTGGTGACTGATACACATACCTTATTGATATTCATTGGGCTTCTCGCCATGTTTGGGACCTTGTGCCGACTTGTAGAATCCTTCGGGGATTGCTATTACTGTTCATGCATGCATTTGAATATCATTTAGTCACAGTCCAAAGTTTTTATACTATTTTGCAAACTCAGCCAGATTTCTAAGTTTTGAAAACTCAAATGACTTCTTAAATGATATCTCGGGATGAGGATTATTGCTTCATAATGTTTTCTGGACTGAGCATGGATCGGGCTGCGCACTGCAACAGTGACTTGAAATATTGGTCACAATGAAACTGTAGGATGTGACTTGAAGCAGTGGTAACAATGGCACTGTATGATGTAAATTGGCCAGGTAACATTGGCTGGCCGGTCAGGTAATATTAGCTCACTTGTATATTGCGCTTGGGCTGTAGGAGCTCCTCTGAAGTCTGTACAAACCCCCAGTGAGCGTCGTCAATGATAAATCTTATGCATGTTTGGCTCGGGCTACACGCCGCAGCGGGTACTGGTTTGTACCATCATATGCATTGCATTGCATCCATGCATTTGCACCTTTATTTGTGGTTTAGCTGTAAGTTTCACATATTACTGTATTATTGGATTTTTAGCTTACCTTGTGTATTTTTATCTTTGGACTGTAGTTATTTTTATTATTCACTGGGTCGGAGTACTCACTTTACTCCCTACACCTTGTGTGCACATCTAGAGCAGTCACAGGCTGAGTAGATCCAGCAGTTCAACAGATACAACTTTTCTGGAGTGTCAAGGTAGCGCACGGCGTTCGTAGCCATTGACTTTTTCCCTTCCATCCCTATCTCTTACTTTTCGCACTTTTAGCTTAGACAGACTTTGTATTGGTACGATACTATGTATTCTAGAGGGCCAGACTTGTGACACAGGTTCCTAGTGGGACTATTTCATGTATTTTGTTATTTCCGCACTTTTTTAGTAAATTCAGACTCCTATTATATGGTGTCATTTATTTTGAAATTTATCTAAATCATGGGAATTGTGGTAACAAGGTCGAGCTTGCCTAGTAGTATGCTGGGCACTATCACGACCGGGTTGGGGTCGTGATAAAACACTAAAAATTAAGTAAACTCAAGGTTAGTGCTAGACCCAGGGTTTTATTAAAACTAAGAACTATGTAATTTACTATGTAATGAACTAGAAATCATATATTTGTGATCCTTAGATTGTAGATAATAGCTTTCTTCGAAAAATCTCAGAATCCGGGCACGTGGGCCTGGGGTCGAAATTTAGGAAACTTGTGGGGAAGGTTGGGAAATCACTTAAATAGCTAGGATTCGACCTTGTAAGCTTTTATTGACTAGTTCTTACGTTGTTTAATTAGTTTGTGCTAATTTGACTTCGCATTGAGGGTGTTGGGCTTGTTCTTGATATTGGAAGTGCGCTTCGGTGCGAGGTGAATCTCCTTTCTAACCTCGTAAAAGGAAAGAGTCCCCTTAGGACTAATAAATAATAATTTATTATTAAATGCGGGGGCTAAGTATGTACTAGGTGATGAGAGTCCATGCGTAGCTACTATGATATTAAATGTTTGGGTAGTTTAGGACCCACATCATGCCTAATTTGAGATACCTTTATTTGAATTATTGATATGATCCTTTATGATATGCTAGAGACTAGAGAGGAATGAAAAGTGAACATATGAACACTGTTGAACCTTGTAAAGGATCCTTGTGTATAAATGAGCCTTTATGTGCATTCTTGATGTTCCGTTAATATTTGTGGATCGGGCCGATAGCCTCGGTGAAATAGATGCATCTAGGGTTCGGGCCGTTCGACCCTCGCAAGTGCACAATTATATTATGTTGGAGTGGGACGTCGACCTCGGCATGATTGTGCATGATATATATTCTTGAGCTTAGACATTTCATGATTAATTGCTAAGTATGTGAAGGCATGTGAAATGATAAAGAAATATGATTAAAAGCATGATTTTGACCTCCATTGTAACTGTTGTTTAATTGAATTATCCATGCTTTATATTGTACATCATTATTATGATATTATTTTGACCTAGTAGGTATCAAGTCGAGATCTCATCTCTACTTCTTTGAGATTAGACGAGATACTTACTGGTTACATATTATTTATGTACTCATGCTACGTTTGTGTACTTAAATGTACAAGGTCTGAGGGTGATTCATCTGGTTATCCATCCGATGTGCGCTAGTGAGTTGCGGCAGAGACTTCTACAGTGAGCTGCTTCCCTTCCTACACCGCTCAACAGCCGGATGGAGTCTTCTTTTATATTTTTGCTGTCTTTCCTTATTTCAAACAGTATGACAGAGATATTGTTGTATATTCTATTAGATGCCCGTACTTGTGACACCAGGTCTTGACACACACACGCATTAGTAGGCTTATTCGGGGTTGTAATATTATATTACTCACCGTATTTATCTCTTTTAGTTCAAAACCCATATTTGAAATGGTATTTCACTTAATTTCTAGAAAAATCAATATGAGTTGTTGGAAATGTTCCGTAGTGGCTTGCCTGGAAATGGAGCCAGGCGCCGTCACAACCTATTATGGAAACGGGTCGTGACAAAAAAAGCTCAAAAGGAGGCCTTGAAGTCAAAACAGGAACACACCCTTCTGGTTGAAAAGGTAAGTGTATTTGAGATAAATAACGAGAGGTTAAGGATAAATGCTAACGCAGCAACCTCACAGGTCCAAGTGAAGATAGACCTGATCGACCAGCTTAGGATCGAGATGGACGAGGTTAAAGCCTCAATTGAGGAGTTGAGGTGCAAAATGAATCTCATGGCCTCGTAGCGAGATGCCAACAAGAGGATTTTTTCTCGACCAAAGTACAACTCTGGGTGTTAAAAGAAAAAGTTGACAAATGGTCTCAGCTAAATGAGGAGCTCTGAGCATGACTCAACTTCAGCCGATACGAAATAAGATGCTCTTGGCCAAGAATACACCATGCTGAAGTCCAAATTAGAGGCGGTTTAGAACGAGGCCTCCGAAGTTCAGGGCATGTTGGCCCAATACAAGAACGATGTGGAGGTGGCCGAGGCCCATGTAATTCCAAAGGCTGAATATGTGAAGTGACTATGTCAAAGAGAGATTCTCGAGGAGATCCAAGTTTTGGGACTTGACATGCCGGCCGAGATCGAGAAAGAGAAGAGGCTCGAAGCCGAGGCTAGAGCGAGATACCAGCCCGATGGTTCGAGCAGGGAGTCGGGCTCCAACGAGGACTGGGACGGAAATGCCTTGATTTATTTCTATTTTTTCTTTGCAGCTACATATTTTTATTTTAGGGACGTTTCATGGCACCTCCGTAAATACCTTTTGGTGTGCGTGTATATACATATAAGAGAAAATTTCGTCGGCTATTCTTTGTGTCCTTTACTTATTAATATTTGCTTATATTCAAGACTTATAACCCGTGTTTTGGTCTTCATAATATGCCATCGATGCCTTAGCATAAAATTTAACATTGCTTGGACTATTTGTTCCCCAAAAGCCCGGATGAGGCCTGGGTTAAGTAACAACTCGGAGTTCCTTTGACTTTAAAAGACCCGATAAAAAATAAAGTCTTTTTAAAATTATTTTAACTTCCTTACCGAACACAATTATTTTTTTAGGGTTCTTTTTGTGGCCCTAATTCAAGATCAGGTAACTTGACCGGGTTTGAAGTAATATTTCAACAACAACTACCCAGTATACTCCCACCAGGTGGGGTCCGAGATTGAAGTAATATTTCATAGATTAAATATATGTAAGGACCTTACTTTTCATGTATGGACTCAGATGTCACCGAGCCGCTTATGTTCGCCGTAGCCTTTCGTGTTTGGGCCCTGCCTAGTAGGCTCGGTGCCTCCGGAATTTAATAACCCAAATTTCCCAATCGTATTATCGGGTAGCAGTCCCCGATTTGGGGAGGCCCGTAGGCTTAAGGGTTTTGAACCCAATTTTCATTCTAAGTAATATAACGATAATTTTGCTTGTGCAAATGTGAACTGATAAAACATAGAAGGCAAATTTATTTTATTAATTTGAATGTCGTGTAAATAATCCATGGTAAAAAAGCTATTTGCCATGGCGAGAATGAGCTATATGGTCAATTTCATTTGACCATTTGACCTTTACAATTAATCTCAATATTCAAGCCTTGGCTTTAAATATCGAATAAGAATGCCCTCTAAATTTCCGAACTTAGGACTTTGGTTCTTGACTTACTGTGTGATGGCCCCCTTGTATTCGAGATTGAGTTTTGAGGGCCCGAATACTATTGATCTGATACGGGCAATCCGCAGTCCTAGGTCTTATACCAACCTTCAAAAAAGGACAATTTACTATTTCCTCATTAAAAACCTTGCCGTAAAACCCACTTTGAAAAAAACTAGTCTAAGGAAAAAAGAGTGCAATACGGGCGTTCAGACCTAATCCTTAGATTTGACTTTGCCTGAGTACATGTACAGGTTAGTTTAAAGCATAATAATCCATAAAGAAGATTGTGTCCATACATTAGTAGTAGTACCGCTTTAAGTGTGACACAGTCTAAATATTGGGGAGTTGTACCCCATTTCCCAACTCGAGCTGGTATAAGCCTTTCTACGGTTATACCGATGACTCTATATGGTCCTTCCTAGTTCAGACCTAGTTTCCCCCCATTCAATTTCTTGGTGTGTTGTGTAACTTTCCTCATTAACAAGTCCCCGGCTTGGAAGTGTCGAAAGTTTGCTCTTCGATTGTAATATCTCCCCATTAGTTGCTTTTTGGCCGCTAACCCAAGTAGGGAGGCTTCTTGCCTTTTGTCTGCTAAATACGCTATGAAAACGTTAGTCTTCATAGCATATTGGAACCTTAGGCTCGATTCTCCTACCGTTACCAGAATTGGAGCTTCTGCGTCGTTGACTAGAGAGAATGGTGTTTCATCGGCACTAGACTTCAAAGTTGTTCGATATGCCTATAGGACCTCGGGAAAAATTTATTTCCATTTTCGTTTTGAGACAGTCAATCTGTTCTTCAGGTTTTGCAGTGTAGTTTTGGTTTTTTACTCTGCTTGACCATTACACTTGGGTGGTAAGGTGTTGATGAATTTTTTTTGTTTTTATGATCTTCAAAACCTTATTAATCATGCTGCCGATGAAATGTGTCCCGTAGTCACACGTGATCTCGACTGGTAGCCCGAACCGGCATTATCACACCTCTTTTTTCCCAAATAACTTTGTTACGAGGCTGAGTTAAAAGAGTTTTTCCAATTAAAGTGGCGTTTTGAAAGAAGATTATTTATTATTTAGAGCCGCCACTTGAAATTGAGTTTTGGTATTTTAAGTCCCCTTTTATTTGAATCCCCTTTCAAAAGGAAGGTTTGATTATTAATTATGGTCTACGAAATAGAAGACTGAGTAAAGAATTCTGTTAACCGAGGGGAAGGTGTAAGGTACACCTCGAGTCCCGTGGTTCTAGCACAATCACTTCATTGATTCATGTAAGGCTTAAATTTTTTTTAGTTATTTTTATATTTTTTTGATTATGGCTTATTGATTACCGCTTAGTTTATTATTATATTTTATTAACTGTTTTCACCAAGATGCAGTACGCACACAAGGTATTCGTCTTTGAAGTTGGATGTTAAACCAAGGTATGAAATGTACACATGGTTAAAACATAATTATTGTAAATATAAAATTATCAAGACGTGGAATGCGCACATGGTCCTTTTATCATTTAAGCATATCAATCCAAGGTTCAGGTATTAACACATGGACTAATAGCGTATTTAGAATATTTAATATTTTATCTCTTTTATATTCGAGATATTTAATTATATATATATATATTATACTCTTATTATTATTATTGTTGTTGTTGTTGTTGTTATTATTATTATTATTATTATTATTATTATTATTATTATTATTATTATTATTATTATTATTATTTTCTACTTATCACATCTTGAATCAGTTCCTAACTCATCTCAATCCCTCACCTTTTTTTCACTTTTTAATTCTTGCAACAATTTTGAATTAATTCATAACCGCATATCTTCCTCACTTATCAATATTTGTTATTTAATTCTAACCATCAAGCAATTACTTTATTATTTTGGTTAACTATGAAATAACTTAATTAATTAAGAGCCTTCCCGTAGAAACTGCTAAACTCATAACAAAACATAGGATGCAACGAAATAACCCAAACAATTAATTCACATAAACCATAACAAAATTCATTCGAATAAATCTAGTAATCAAAACAATGTTAAGAACTAGTTATTTAAGAAAAGGTTGCTCAATTCAGGAATACAAAATAAATAATTGCATTTATCAAATATCTTGACAAGAGTTATGTGAATTTTTCTAAACATATGCAGATGACATGAAATTAACTAAACTATAAAACTAAATAGAACAATTTGAATATTCATAAATTACAATAGTTAGTGACATAAAATCTAAATATTACAGCACTTCCATTTCTGAAAGTTGACTCTACAAGAAACTTTGAAAAGATAATTTACCAAACATGTAAACCATTATAAAGAAGAAACTAACAGTTTTCACTCCAAGACAAAAGAGCACAAAAAAGACAACAACAACAACAAAAAAGAATCAAACTTGAATTAAACTAATCTTCATATGTTCCATCATACTTTACAATAATAAAAATTTAGCAAGGATTCTGACCTTTAAAATAAGTTTTTCCTTAATAATAGAAAAATCCGATGAATATAATAATATCAAATGTCGAATTTGAACAACAACATCAAATCGTGGAAAAAAAATACAAGTAAAACTATACCTGGTTAATCTCAAAGAAAGCGGAACTCAAAAGGAACTTTCACTTAAACTCAAACCCAAAATTCCATCATTTCTTCACATATCATTACTAACTCTATTTATGATTTTTTTGAGCTGATGAAAGACTCAAATTAGCAAACTTTCTCTTAAACTTTTTCTCACCTCTCTTTCTTTCTTTTTCGTTTTTCCTATTCTTCACCTTCTCGCCTTTTTCATTGTGATACATATTCTTTTATAAAGGGAGTGTGGTTCGTATGTGATCATGTGCAAAGGAATTAGAGTTGGAGTTGGAGTTGGAGTGGAAGAATGAGGTTGGGAAGATCATAGTGAGTAGCTAAGATAATCGTTTTTTGAATCTTTCAAGATTTATCCTTTTTTTGTTATATTATTTATTCTTATTTAATTTTATTTTATTTATTTTACTTTACTTTTTGTTAATTTACTGAATTAGTTTTCTTATTATTTTGTTTTTTTGTTTAATTACTTTTACTTATTCTTTATTAATGAAGAAATTAGAAAGTAAAATTCATTTAAATATATTAGTTAGGTACCTTATACTTAAATATTATATACATAAGAAAATTAAATATTTACATTGTAGTTTACATTATAAAAAAAATACTAAAGCTAACTTATTTATTATAATTATAATTAAAAGAAACCATGTATTTTGTAAATTTTTATTTTCTCGTTACAAATATATATATATATATATATATATATATATATATATATATATATATATATATATATATATATATATATATATATATATATATATATATATATATAAAATTCATTTTCTTAAGAATGTTATTATTTTTGTAGTTTTCTTTTATTAAGATTAGACCTTCAAGATATATTTATACTAAAATAGTATAGAATTTGGGTGTGATAAAAAATTAGTTAATCACAGGCATAATATATGATCCCGGATGATTACGATGACCGCCTTTTCCATAACTTTATCGAACGCCCGTGTTTCGACCCACATGAAGAAGTAATCGTTCATAAGTAAGATGTGCTGGGCTTTTCCATGTGCCCACGGCAAGTGACGATGATGTCCATTTCCCATTTGATGAACGGCTAAGGGGAAAGGACCGGGTGAAGCATCTCCCTTTAGTAGATCATTGGAGCGTACCTCTAACATTTATTACACTTTTGAACAAAATCTTTCACATCATTTTCCATCTCGTTCCAGTAATAACCGACTCTGATCTATTTTTCAACGAAGGATTTTGCTCCCCAATAGTTCCCACAAGTACCATCGTGGACTTCTCTTATAACGTAATCGGTCTCCCCGAGACCCAAGCTTTTTTCTAACGGTCTGAAGAATGATATTTGGTATTGTTTTCTTCCAAACCAAACTAAAACTGGTAGCCGTAGTTTGTAGGGCCCTTGATTTGGGATCTAGCAAAAATTTCCTTCTGAGGGTAGTCTATGTAATTGTTTCTCCAATCCCAAGTCAAGCTTGTTGAGTTTACCTCGACGTGACCTTCCTCTATCACCGAGTTCATTAATTTCACCACTGCTCCGGAATTGAATTCATCAAAGTTTACTGAAGACCCTAGATTGTCAACATCTGCCTCATTATTTTGATCTCAGGGTACCGCTATAGTGTCCAATCCTTGAGCTGATGTAATGCCACTTGCGACATATCCATGTATATCTGCATCCGGTCTTCTTTTACTTCAAATGTACCATTTACTTGGCTAATAATAAGAAGGGAGTCGCACTTGGCTTCGATCACCTCAGGCCCACAGCTCTTAGCTAGTTCTAGACCTACAATCATAGTCTCATATTCGGATTCATTGTTAGTCAATTTCACAGTTCTAATAGATTCCCTTATTACATTACCGTTATGAAATATTAATACGATTACCAACCCGGACACTTTCACATTAGAATCACCGTTCGTGAATAGGGTCTAGACCTCCGAACTAGTCCTTGAAGCAAGCAATAATTTTTTCTTGACATAGGGAATCAAGGCCAGCGTAAAGTCAATCACGAAGTTTGAAAATATCTGAGACTTTATAGAAGTTTGGGGTTTGTGCTCAATATCGTACCCGCTAACCTCTACAGATGATTTGGCCAGTCAACCCGAGAGCTCGGATTTATGCATAACATTCCTTTGTGGATACAAGGTCACAACACATATGGGGTGACATTGAAAGTACGATTATAGTTTCCTAGATTTTATTAACAAGGCGAGCACTAATTTCTCTAAGTGGGTATACCTTGTTTCGGCATCGTCTAGGATTCTACTAACATATTAGAAAAGAAACTGTGCACCTTCTTCTTCCCGGACCAGGACACCACTTACCGTTACCTCGGAGACTGCCAAGTAGAGGTATAATTGCTCGTTTGCCTTTGGGATGTGCAACAAAGTAGGAGTTGATAGGTATCATTTGAGTTATTCTAATGCCTGTTGATATTTAGGGTTCGTTCTTCTTATTTAATAATAAGAAAAATTTGTGGCTTTTGTCTGATGATCTCGAAATAAACCGGCCCAATGCGACTATCCGTCCAGTCAGTCGTTGTACCGCCTTGACGTTGTGAACTATGGTGATATATTCTATGGATTTTATCTTGTCCGAGTTACTCTCTATTCCCTGGTGACCATAAAATAGAGGAACTTTCCCGAGCTAACTCCGAAGACATACTTCTCTGGGTTCAGCTTCATGTTGTATTTCATTAATATCTCGAAGGTTTCTTGCAAATTCTTCAAATGGTCCTCTGCTCGCAGAGACTTAACTAATATATTGTCAATAAATACCTCCATTGATTTCCCTATTTGTTTCTCGAACGTTCTGTTAACTAGGCGTTGATACATGGGACTAGCATTTTTAATCCAAGCGGCATTATATTATAACAATAGGTGCCGAATTTAGTTATAAAAGAACTCTTCTCTTGGTAACCTGGGTCCATCCGTATTTGGTTGTACCCAAAATAGGCATCGAGAAAATGCACCGTCTCGTGCCCGACCGTTGCATCAATCATTCAGTCAATGTTAGGCAAATGATACGAATCCTTCAGGAATGCCTTGTTCAAGTTCTTATAATCTACAAACATTCTAAGTTTGTTTCCTTTATTAGGTATGACCACTATGTTAGGTAGCCAAACTGGGTATCTAACTTTCTGAATGGAACCTATTTTCAAGAGTTTAGATACCTCATCTTTGATGAATGCGTGTTTGATTTCGGACTACAGCCTCCTCTTTCATTTGACTGGGTGGAATTTTGGATCCAAGCATAATTTTTGAGTTGTCACTTCCGGTGGGATTCGTGTTCATATCTAAGTGGAAACATGCAAAACAATCGATATTAGCTTTAAGGAAATCGATAAGTTTGTTTCTGAGCTCGGGGGTTAACCTCGTACCCAGGTATAACTTTATGTCTGGTAGATACTCGATCATTATGACCTATTCTAATTCCTCGATTTTTGATTATTTAGAATCAGTATCGACGGGGTTCTATGAAGGATCTCGTGACCACGAAATCATCTTCCTCATCCATTGAGAGTTCCTCCTATTTTTTGGTTCGGTCGCAGTCGCGAACGATGATTACTATTTTGTTCCTTTATCTTCAACCAGTCCCTCACCTTTTGATATTGAGATGCAGGCACAGAGATAACTTTCTTGACAACGAACATCTCCTTTGGGGCCGGTTATTCCCCCTAAACAGTTTTGATTCCGCCTGGGGTGGGAAACATCAAACCTGATGTAATGTTCAAGGCACCGCTCTCATGTTGTGGACCCACGGCCTCCCAAACAAGGCATTGTATCGCATGTCACCCTCGATTACATAAAATTTTATTTCCTGGGTGGTCCCCGCAGTGTTCACCAGTAGGGTTATTTTACCCTTTGTTGCCTCGCATGCCATGTTGAACCCGTTCAATACTCGTACTGCCAATAGGACTTGGACCAATAACCTAGTTGTTCCATGACTCTCAATCGGATGATGTTGGCCAAGCTACCTGGATCAATTAACACACGCTTAACTTGAGATTTATCAATAAGTACGGATACTACCAATGCATTATTATGAGGTTGAATGATTCCTTCGGCATCCTCGTCACTGAATGAGATGGAACCCTCCGGAACATAGTCCCGAGTGCGATTTTCCCTTGTGATAAAAATTTGGTGCGTATTATCATTGGCCCTTGTGGGAAATATACTCCTCCACTGATCATATTTATCAAATGTTGAGGTTCTTCCTGCTCAATTTTTGGTTGGCGTCCCTTTTTTGAAATGATTTTTGGCTCGCTTACTTAGGAATTTCCGAAGATGTCCATTGTTGAACAAACGAACCACTTCATCCCTTAGCTGTTGACAATCCTTGGTCATGTTGCCTGAGTACCATGGTATTTACATATCAAATTGTGATCCCTCTATACGGGATCGGACCTGCATGACGTTAGCCATTTGGCCTCCTTGATGCGGCCAATGGCCGACACTATACTTGCTACGTCCACGGTTATGTTATATTTTGATAGTCTCAAGGATTCTCTACCCCTAAGTGATATATCGAGACTTTTCTTACTCATCAAACATTGGTCACTAGGACCTTGATTGCTTCTTATATCATTCTTGATCGGGAGGTGGCCGGGTCAGTTTCCCCTTCTATCTGAGTTGTATAGGTGGTACTGCTCTCGGGGTGGCCTTGGCTCCTGGTCCACGATTCTATTAGACCTCTCGTTCACTCTATTAGGGTAAATAAACCGGAGGGGTCCTCCCAGCTGGTCGTCCTCGACTCTATCTTTAACTGATACCTGATGTGAACATCTTCCGAAGTAACCGTCAGGTACTCTAACAAATTTTGCTTCAATTGTTGAGAAGCAACGGACCTTCGGCAGTTGAGTCCCTGAGTAAATGCCTAAATGTACCAATCATCTGCAACCGAGGGCAGGTCCATCTGTTCTATCTGAAACCTCGACACGAACTCCCTAAGCATTTCATTGTCCCATTGCTTGACTTTAAAGAGGTCCAATTTCCTCGTCTCGACCTTGATATCATGGCTTTAACTAAGGCATCTGAAAGCATAGCAAACGAATCAATAGAATTTGAAGGTAAGTTATTGTACCATATCATCGCTCCATTGGATAAGGTTTCCCCAATATTTTTTTGCAACACCGACTCGATCTCGTAGTCTTCGAGGTCATTGCCATTTATTGCGCACATGTAAGAGGTTACATTCTTGTTTTGATCTTCCATCCCATTATACTTGGGAATATCAGGCATTCACAACCTCTTCAGAATTGGATTTGATGTCGCACTTGGGGGAAAGGGTTTCTAAGTAAACGTTTTTGAAATTCGATCCTTTTAATATTGCAAGCGCCATTGAGATTTGATCCATCTTCAAATTGTAAGTTTCCAGTTTATTGTTATTTGCCTCAATCTTCTTTTCATCTGACTCTATCCGTTTTGTTAGTGCCTCGAGAATTTTCATTACCTAAGAGTTCTCTCTGGGGTTGAACCCATCTGGTTCTGTGACAATATGTCAATTTCTCCAAGCATCTTCCCTAACCTGCTCAGGTTCGTCCGTGTTCTGTGTATGATTTTGACTCTGCAATTTTGCTATTGTCACATATTAAGCTTGTAAAGTTTCGAAAATCAATCGCAAGTGACTCCATCATCACCTCCTTTGGGTGCATCTCGAGCCGATGGTAGGGGTACCCCGCGAATGCTATTTTTGTGATCAGTTGGTAGGTTGATATTGATGGAAACCAGTGAATTGTTGTCGATTGGGTCATTGATGGAATGTCATTAGGGTCAATAGGGCACACACATTTGCTTGGTACCATGTTGTAATTTCACTGTGGTAGCCTGATTGGATGTCAACGTTCAAGTGCGTAGACTGAGAATTTGACATTTTAAACAGACTTGAAATCAAACTTCAAAGAGCAACTGTAAAATAGGGCATGCTATATAGATTCGTAATAAATCACTACTATTATACTTAGCCCCACGGTGGAGGGCAAACTTTTTACCCTTAAAATGAGTAACAATTGAATCCATATGCGTTTTAAAGGACACCTGATTTAAATTTAACACGAATGATCTATATATGAACAACCAATAATTAAATTAAAGAACAACAAAACGATCAAACCAAACATAATGCAAAATTAAGCCTAGATTTAGGATGGATGCTAAAAGTTGACTGTGATCGAGCCCTCGCGACGGGATTGATAAGTAGAATTTTAATGTATTTCATGCCCCTACTTGCCTGTGCTTTGAGTATAATTTGCTACTAAATAATCCCAAAATGCTCAGATGTTGTGCTTGATTGCAGGTTTGAGCGACAAAGTGATGAAATATCAAAGATCAGCTCAAAACGGAGTGAAACCTGCTCAAGTATCAAAGGCCAAGTGAAGTGATGGAAAAAGATCCTAGTGTGGACCGCACAAAAGTGCATGCAACCTTACTAGGGGATTCAAAGATGGTGCTATTCAGAGCATTCACCACGCGACGTTCAGATCTATGTAGCCTGCATCAAGAGCTTTCAGAGAGATGTAATATTGGTCAAAAGCTATCACATGCGGTGGCGGTCATATCTATGCGTTCCACGCCAGAGCTCCCGCAGCCATGCTACCCTTCTACGTAGTCTGCGCCAATCAGTTCAGAGAGATGGAAGCTTGAAGTTAAAGAGCTAATGTGGCCGAGGTCATGTTTGTGCGGCCCGCACTGACCCCGCATGGGTATTTTTATCCGATTTTTCTAGCCCACTAAAAATAGAATATTTATAATTTTTAGGAGAGGTTTTGTATTATCAGTATAGTTGCGATCGTGAGAACCGAAGTTTTAGCCTATTCTAGCATTTTAGCACTAATTTCTCAATAGATTCTTGTAGTTTCTCTTTAATAATTAATTAATATGTTTAGTTCTTCTTCTGTTTCTTCTGTTTCCTCTTTAATTATGTCTGGCTAAACCCATTAGCTAGGGTTGTGGCTTAACACTAGTGTGGGTAATTTATGGGTGTTGCATTTCTAATGGTAAATTGATATTGGGTATTTGTTATTTGGGTTGATTTAATATTAAGGGTTGTTGGTTGCAAACACTGATTCTAGCTTTGTGGGTCTAACTCTTCTTGAGAAAGAGAGTCCATGAGCCTAAAATTGACCCAACAAGGAACTGGAATGGACCCATGAGAAATGGTAGTCCCAATGAACGGGTTAAATCTCGAGAGAGTAATCACCCTACTTGAACCCTAGTTGCTTGGTCTAAGTGGCCTACCCAATTGGTCTCGAGCGAGCTAATCTGGCAAAATCACTCTCTGTACCAAGAGGTGTGAGAGTGGGTACAATTTTGCAACAATTATGGCATATGTCCCAAATATGTCAGTCTATCCTTAGTAGTTTTTACCCGTTGGTTAACCACCTAGGTGATGCCACAACCCTAGTGTTGTTCTCCCTATTAATTACAACCTACCAATATTTCCTTAGCATAGTTTAGCTTTAATCCTTAGTTTATAATAGTAGTTTTAAATATAAAAACCCAAAAATGTTTGAAGTGCAATTAGAAGTACAAACGCAATTCTAGGATAAACAGACAATACAACTCCACTACTAGCTCCCTGTAGAAATTCCATCCCGAACCACTATTCGAGTAAAAGCTTTTTCAACCCGCTCTTCATGCATTCATGTAGTGTTGATTCGGCAATGATCACTTTTTGGTGCAGCTGCCGGGGAGCTTACAATATTGACTATCTATGTAGCTAGTTTTGTGTTTTGCTTCTGTTTCCTTCTTTTTACTAATTTTATTTGGGTCAATCACTAAAGTACACATGGCTTTGAATGCACATGACCCTCTTGGAAATGTGGTCGTGGTGGAGGAGGTTGATGATCTTGAACAAGAAGATATATTACCTCAAGCTCCAAGGAGAGGTCGAAATGCCAACGCAAATTCTAATGCTAATGAGAACATACCAGACCCTCCTCTACCTTCACCGAGACTGGATCCAAGAGTCTCCCATTGCAAGGGAGCGTGAGTGCCATTTTTCCTCCCCAAATCCGGGCGGGAAACTTTCAAATCACAAATGTTATGCCGACCCTCCTCTAGAAAAGAGGATATTTTACGGGAGCTTTCGAAAAAAATGTCAATAAGAACTTGAAAGGGTTTGTAGATACATGCTGGGGTAGCAAGTAGACAAACATTTCAGAGGATGCATTGAGATTGAGGCTTTTCCCGTTCTCTCTTTGGTAAAGCATTGGATTGGTTAGAAAGGCTCCCCAATCATTCCATCACAATGTGGGATGTATTTGCAAATTCATTTCTAAGTTCTTTTCTCTAAGGCACATGGCGGCACTTCGTGATGAAATTTTGGCTTTCAAACAAGAGCCAACGGAATCCTTGCACGAAATATGGGAGAGTTAGAACTATGGTGAAAGAGTACCCAAATGATAATATGAACGATGTGATGATTCAACAAATGTTCAATAGGGGAATCAACACATCCAACCAATGTATTGTGAACCGACTCGCCGGAGGAAATTTATTGAAGCTTCCCTGATATGAAGCTTGTGATGTTTTAGTTGAAATGGCCGATACTTCTTCGGCATGGCAGTGTCAAGCAGACGTTCCTCAAGGTGACCCTACTGTCATAAATTTGCATATGGAGTTGCATGACTACGGCCAAGCCATTGCCAAACTTACAACGATAATGAAATCAATTGGCGAAGGCGCAATTGCAACAAGTCCAAAATCCGCGCCAAGTCAATGCCATAAAAGGAGTGAATATGTTGAAAAGGAGGCAAAGAGGGCAAAAACCTCATGGAAATTGTGATAACTATGATGACGGTGGTGGTTATTCGAATGAATGCTATAATGATCAAAGAGAGGAAATCCAATACGTTAATAACTACCAAGGGAATAAAGGAAATAAAGAGAACCAACAATAGCGACCTTAAGGAAATTGGGGAAATCAATAAGGTGGTACTTGGAACAACAATAACAACCAAGGTTGAAATTGGGGGAACAACAATTTGGGTAATCAAGGGAATTGGAACGGGAACAACAACAACAATTGGAACAACAATGGTCAAGGTGGGTGGAATAACAATAGTTTTCAAGGAAATTGGGGCAAGGATTCCAAAGGCCTCCAATGTATCAACAATCGAAAACCCCGCCTCCGTTTCCTCCTCAAGGCCCGAGTTCTTCCAGAAATAATTTGGGTAGAATTGAATATATGTTTGAGCACATGATGAAAAAGAACCAAGATTCCGATGCACAATTGGCTTCTTATAATATGTCTATCTGGAACTTGGAAGTGCAACTAGGACAACTTTCTCAAACCCTGAATACTCGCCCCAAGGGCGCTCTACCAAGTGACATAGTAATAAATCCAAATGGCAGAAATACCAATAGAGTGATGGCGGTCACAACAAGAAGGAGGAGAGGCAGTTGAGTTGCATGATGATAATGGACCATTTAATGTTGATGATGTGGTTGAACAATGTATGAACAATGATATGCTGATTGGTGGAGATGATGAGGTTGAGGTGGAGACACAAGAAGCCGTGAACCCGTCTAGGAAACACGTGATTGATATTCCTAAGCCGGTAGTGCCCAAAGCCAAAGCACCTTTTCCTAGGCCCCCTCTGCCATATCCTCAATGGTTAGTGACGCACAAGAGTGACCATGAATTCAAGAAGTTCATAGATATGATGAAGAGTCTTACGATCAATGTGCCGTTGGTTGAGGCACTGTAGCAAATACCAGGGTATGAAAAATTTATGAAGGAATTGGTTATGAAAAAGAGGTCAATGGATTGTGAAACAATACTAATGATGCAATCAAATGAGTTTAATAGCGCATTCTATGGCCCCAAAACTCGAGGATCCGAGAGCTTTCACTATGCGGATTTCACCAAAGCTCTTTGTGACTTAAGGGAGAGTATAAACTTGATGGCATATTCAGTCTTTAAGACCTCGGGAATTGGGCGACCTCGAGCAACCTCCATGAGACTTCAAATGGTGGACTGGTCAATGAATAGACCCTTGGGTATAATTGATGATGTCAATGTTCGTGTTGATAAATTCATCTTGCCGGCCAACTTCGTTGTATTGGATTGTGAAGTGGATTTTGAAGTACCAATTATTCTTGGAAGACCTTTCCTAGCGACGTGGAACGCATTGGTTGATGTTGAGGGCTGAGAGTGACATTCCGAGTGGGTGATGAGAAGGTGGTTTTCCCAATTTGCAAATCCACGAAGCAACCTAATAGCATTGAGGTGGGCTCCTTTGTTGACATTGTCACAACTGTAGAGGTTGAAGATCCCCTTGTATCTGTACCTCTAGATCATGACATAAATGATAATGCAAGTAGAGTGATATGCATAGATGCTTTACATGCCATAGGATCGAGTGAGCCCAGTAATTTGTCATTAGACCTTATTCGTCGGGAAGCTCCTCTAGAAAAGCCAACAATTGAGGTGCCACCGGTATCGGAAATGAAACAAGTTGAGCCACACTGATGCCTCACAATCTTTGAGCCCGAAATTATCTTGCAAGATGATGCAACATATCTTTTGGAGTTTCAAGGGAAATTGCCTGCAGCTAAGCATGAAACGATGCCTAATCTTCATGATGTGTGTCCCCCTACAAGACCCAACGCAGGTTGGTGGTTTTGCATGAACTATGGTGATTTTTAAAAAGTGCCCCACAATGATCATTATCCATTACCGTTCATTGATCGGATGATTAAAAAACATGCTGGACGTGCATTTTATTGCTTCTTGGAGAATTTCACGAGAGCCACGTGGTGGCATTTCTTGATTTGAAATGGTGTAATGGCAATATGCATCGTGCTGCCACATTAAATCAGGCGCTTCTTGGGAGGCAACCTAAGTCTTTTTCTTTCTCTTTGATTTTTTTTATAGATTAGGAATTTTGAGCTAATTGTTTGTGAGATGTTGCAGGGATTGTGCTGAAGCAGCACAAAACAAAGTGAAAAAATGCACAGTCTCTGAAGAATACTAGTGCGGCCGTGGTCTGCGCTAGCATAAGCTGAACATGTTGGTTCTCTAAAGTTATACACACAACCGCGGTCATTTTAATGCGGTCTACGCTGGATTCACGTGACCGCGTCCCTTTTGTGCGGTTCGCGTGGTAATGTTACTGAAAGGGTTCATGAATAAAACCCAGCACGGTCCGCGGGCACTTTTACGTGGCCGTGCTGGTAGGTAAGAACGGGCCCCGTAGTTTTCTATAAATGGAGACTTAAGGCCTCATTTTACACTTTTCGCAAAATTTGAAAGCCTGAACCATATTACTACTATTCATACGACTCTGAGACAAATCTTCTTGTGTGCTTACATAGAGTGCTTTGATTCTCTTTATTCATGGTAACATTTCTTACAATTATCTTTAAGTGGTGTTTACTTTGAATTTTTGTTTATTTCTCGGTAGTTGTCACTTCTTCTTTCTTTCGGTGATTCTTAGATTTAATGATTAGGATAGTTTATATGTTGGTTTTGGATGTTGGGCATGATTTTCATGTTATGTAATTAAGTAGGGATAACTAGGATTCAAAAATTTAAACATAAATGTGCAAATTTGTCAAACCCTAACTCAGTCCCTAAGATAGCCTCACTGTGGCCCGCGGTCATTCTTACGCGGTCTGCATGACCCTGACACGACCGCACTACTGATGGTGCGGTCCGCTGTGGCTTTTGGTCTGGAACATATTTGCTTCTAGCGTGGCAGCATCCCTAATTGTCCTGTCCATGCTTGCCCAATATAATCACGTGATTTTTTCCCTACATGAAGGTAACTCCTAAAAATAAATCAAAAATAATTTTTTATGGATTTTAGAAGTTTTTTTTATTTAGTTGCATTTCATGCATTTTTAATTTTTTAAAATCATAGGAAAATCACAAAAATATCATGTTTTAATTTTATGTCAGCTTAGGTCTAATTTTCATATAAGAATTATTTTCATTAAGAAAATCACAAAAATTACCATCTTTAGCTTTTAATCTTTGAAATTAGCATTTTCTTTAGTTTTAAGTTAATTAGTTATTTTAATTTCTACAAAAATAATTTAAAATTTTAATTAATTAAAGAAAAAAAAAACAAAGAAAGCAATATACTTTGGTCTTGTTTCTTATAAAATTGGACCAATTTCTAAAATGGCCCAACAAGACCAAAATCTCCTCAAGTCCATTACACTTCCAAAAATCCTAGACTCAAATCTATATAATAATCCCTATATCTCCGCAAAAAAAGGGACACACAAATCCGCCGCTTTGAGCAAAAAGAACCCCACCCCAGCTTTGCATCATCTTCTTCAGCCGCAAAAGAACCCAAAAATCAACACCCATCGCTGCTCCTTCTTCTCTTTACTACAATCTGCCTGAAAATCGCACACACACATAGATAGAAAAGCGAACTAAGAAGGGTTTTAAAAAGTCATGTTGATCTCGTTGAGCTACTTGGAATTGCAGACATAAAAAGGGTGCAAATGTTGCTGGTGGAAAAGATTTCTATCTGAAAAGGGATTTGTACTTCTTGAGTAAGCTTTAGTTAATTTTGCTCTTAACGTTTGAGAAAGGGGGAAACCAACAGTGACAATTTCAGAGAGGGCAAACTTTCTTCGTAATTTCTCGGTTCCATCCGTCGAGTGCGATACGAAGTCGAGGTTCACGGTTTTGGTTTGATTGTTGTTATCTTGTTCGTTTTTTGTCACACTTTCAAATTTTGACACCGGTCTGCGTGTATTTGTTCCTAAATATATTATATTGAAAGTTGCTTGCATTCAGGTTCATATCCTTGCTCTTTCTCTTATTTTACTACCGTACTGATTAAACATGAATTCGAGGTGCTGTTTTCTCTTAAGTTGCTGCTGATATTCTGATTTATTTTGATCGCAACGTGAATGTCGTGAGGCCGTTAAAGTTCGTTTTGAGTAATTTAAGTGACTGATATGCTTCGTTCTACTCTTTGTTCGCTCATGGATATATTGAGAATTGTTACGTTCGGTTTCAGTAAGTATCCTGTTTGTGTCATTCAAGGAACGCTAATCCTATCTTTGTAGGATCAGATTGTAACATTATCCCTATCATGCTTTATGAAGAGCATAGTATTTTCTATGTAGCTTCTTAGTCAACCTTTCTGAGATTCTTTTGTCGAAATTGGATAACATGATGTCAACATAAGAGATACCTTTATATGTTAGTCTTTAAGAAGTGTAAATCTAGACTTTGAGATAGTTCTCAGTAATGGTATTTCCAGTTTTATGCTTAGCTGACTTAGTGGTCGGAGAAGTATTTTCACGACGTCGCAAGTCTTTTAAAATAAATAATGGTAAAAACGGTTTATAAATAAAAGATACATATTTCAAGAGCCAATGCTACAATCCTATACTGTTCTAAAGAAACCCTCTCTTAGCACCCAAATCTTCCCTTTAGTAATGGCAGATGTCTATGTTTGGGGGAGGGGGGACAAGAAAGGAAATAATATGGTAAAAGGTACAAAAGCAAAACAAAAATAAAAAGCAAAAAGGACCAATGTGAAGAACAAAAAGGTGATTCAAGGAAAACAATAGTGAAAAAGGTGTGGAAAAATTAGAAAAAAGGAGAAATGTTTTGAATTACACAAGAATGAGTGACAATATGTCCATCTAAACCCTTGAAAAGAACTGAAATACTCAAATGAGTCAAGAAAGTATGCCAAAATGAATCAAAGGAAGTGCTTAAGGGAATATTGAACCCATTTGAATAAAAACATGTCCTACCCTTACCCAAAAACCTTTACAGTAACTCCACAAAAGTCCTATATGATTTTGAGTTAAAGGAGGCCTACATTAGTGGATACTTACATAAGGGGCAAGAATATGGTACGTAGAGCCGGACTTGTGATCTTCTTGAGAGAGATGACTGAAAGTCCATCAACCTCGGTTTGTGTGTCAATACTCTAAAAGGTGAGGTTCGCTTATGGAGAGTTGAGGATGTGTAAGTTTGGGTTCAACAATGACCAAAGTAATTGAGAGAAGTTCCTTGATGAAATGTATCAACTCTTGATGCTCGTGTGTCACACTTGATCCATGGTTTTCAAATTTTAAATGTGTTAATGATGCATTCATATTGAGGGCAATTATTAGTCCCAATTTATTCTTGTTGAGGTTACTTTAGAATAGCTAGAATTACTTGGATGTTCCTTTAAGGGGTAGGTCTTATTTTGTTTGCTTGAGGACAAGCAAAGGTTTAAGTTTGGGGGAGTTGATAAGTAGGATTTTAACGTATTTTATGCCCCTACTTGCTTATGCTTTGAGTATAATTTGCAACAAAATAGTCCTAAAATGATCATAGGTTGTGCTTGATTGCAGGTTTGAGCGACAAAGTGATGAAATATCAAAGATCATCTCAAAACGGAGTGAAACATGCTCAAGCATCAAAGGCTAAGTGAAGTGATGGAAAGAGAGCCTAGTGCGGACCGCACAAAAGTGCATGCATCAACACTAGGGGATACAGATATGGTTCTATTTTAAGCATTCACCACGCGGCCATTGTCAGATCTATGCAACCCGGATTAAGCTTATGCGCCTGCGCTGCTCATTCATGCGGCCCGCATCAAGAGCTTTCAGAGAGATGTCATTTTTCTCAAAAGTTGCCCACTCGGCCGCGGTCATATCTACGCGGTCCGCATTACCCTTCTATGCGGTCTGCGCCAATCAGTTCAGAGAGATGGAAACTTGAAGTTAAAGATCTAGTGCGGTCGCGCTCGTGTTTACGCAGCCCGCATTGATAGGGGTATTTTTGTTCGATTTTTCCAGTCCACTATAAATAGAATATTTTATTATTTTTAGGAGAATTCATTATTATCAGTATAGCTACGCTCATGAGAACCAAAGTTTTAACCTATTTAGGCATTTTAGCACTAATTTCTAAATATATTCTTGTAGTTTCTCTTTAGTAATTAATTAATATTTTAGTTCTTCTTCTATTTCTTCAGTTTTCTCTTTAATTATGTCTATCTAAACCCATTAGATAGGGTTGTAGCTCATCCCTAGTGTGGGTAATTGATGGGTGTTTCATTCTAATGATAGATTGATATTGGGTATTTGTTATTTGGGTTGATTTTATGTTTTAATTAAGGATTGGTGATTGCAAACACTTCGATTCTAGCTTTGTGGGTCTAACTCTTCTTGAGAAAGAGAGTACTTGACCCCAAAATTGATTCAACAAGGAATTGGGATGGACCCCTGAGAAATGGTAGTCCCAATTAACGGGTTAAATCTCGAGAGAGTAATCATCCTACTTGAAACCTAGTTGTTTGGTCTAATTGGCCTACCCAATTGGTCTCGAGAAAGTCAATTGGGCAAAATAACTCTCTCTACCGGGAGGTGTGAGAGTGGAGACAATTGTGCAATGGTTGTAGCATAAGTCACAAATATGTCAATCTATTCTTAGTAATTTCTACCTGTTAGTTACTAGGTTATGCCCCGACCCTAGTGCCTTTTTCCCTATTAATTACAACCTAGCAATATTTTCTTAGCATAATTTAGATTTTATCCTTAGTTCATAATAGTAGTTTCGAATATAAAAACCCAAAAATGTTTGCAGTGCAGTTAGAAGTAAAAATGCCATTCTAGGCTAAACAGACAATACAACTCCACTACTATCTCCCTGTGAAAATGCGATCCCGAAGCACTATTCGGGTAAAAGCTGTTGCGACCCGCTCTTCCTACATTCGTATAGTGTTGAGTCGGCAGCGATCAGGGCTTGGTTGCAACTAAATAAATAAGAAACCAAAGAACACTATGAACAATAGATAAAGAACAAAAATAAACTTTATTGCTTTGATATGTGTGCGTTTATTAACCAACGATCAATTGCCTTGTAATTCCACCACCCAATAATAGCGCTATAGCAAAAGAAATATTAAAAAATAGACAAAAAGAAGAACTTGTACTTGTGGGGTTTTACACGAGTCTACTGTCTACTGTCTCCGGCAGCATCTTCTCTTTTAGAATTAGAAAAAGGGGAGTCTTCTCTTCACCCGCTAGTCGGTCAAACAACAAAAAAGGTTTGATTTCTTTTCAGTTTTTGTCGATAATCTCTTCAGTTGTTTATTATTTTGATTTTGCGATTTCCTGTTTTGTTCCTTGTCTTCATTTTCACCCTGTTGTCATGGCTATTTTCTTTGATTTTTTCTAGACTTTTTGATGTTGCTGCTGCTGAGTGTATTTTGGGGTTCTTAATTTTTGATTTTCCGGCAATTTTTCTGGCGACCACTTCACCGTTTTGTTTCTCTTCTGCTTTTTGTGGGTGTGTATGATATGTGTTCGGTTTTCTTGGACAGGTGCCTTATTTTTCCGACGAGGATTTCCGGCAACCTGCAGTACTTCCGGCGACTTCGTTCAGATTTTTAGCAGGACGCAGCTGAACTACCCGTTCCGATAAGCTTCAGGAAAACTTGCTCCAGGTACTAGTCGCGGGAGCGAGGCCAGTTTGCGGCGTTTGGGAGTGAGGAGCCAAGCAAAACTGGCCGGGACTTGCAAGGGTTGGTAGCAGTTGACCTCGGGTGCATCAAAGCCTACTTCCAGGTTTTTCCACCGGGAGTTGGTACCTCACGCTCTCTTGTTTACTCTGTATACCTTTTTACGTATTCTAGCTAGCATTCCGTGTGAGGTTTACTCTGTTGCTATCTAGTTTGCATCATTTTGCGTATTCCGCTATAGTGCATGTGTTCGTCATTATTCTCCATAGTCGGTTGGAGAGATAGTGGCTGCGGCAGGGGATGATAGTGTAAGGTCATGTCCTCGAGGGGTGGGGGCGGTGGCGGGGGTGAGTAGAGGGGTAGGGAGTGGTCCTGCGGGAAGGGCGGGAGGTAAGGGTGGGAAGAGGGTAGCAGATGCTCATAGATTAAGGATTGGGTCGTGGAACATAGGCATTCTGACGGTTAAGTCCATTGAGTTGGCGAAGGTTCTTTAGAAGAGGAGGGTTAACATAGCCTGTGTCTAGGAGACTAGGTGTAAAGGGTCGAAGGCGAGGAATGCAGACGGGTTTAAGCTACGGTATTCTAGGGTCGTGAGAGGTATGAATTGAGTGGGCATCTTGGTAGATAGGGATCTAAGGGAGTCCGTGACCAAGGTTAGGAGAGTGAATGATAGGTTAATGTCTTTTAAGTTAGTTATTGGGGGTTGAGTCCTCAACGTCATCAACGCTTACACGCCGCGAGCGGGCTTAGACGAGGAGGTTAAGAGGCGCTTTTGGGAGGGCTTGGATGATCTGGTGAGTAGTATTCCCCAATTTGAGAAGTTAGTTATTGGATGAGACTTTAATGGTCATATTGGGGCTGATGCTGGTGGTTATGGTGAGGTGCACGGTGGCTTCGGCTTTGGTGTTAGGAACAGAAAAGGCACGTCACTGCTTGATTTCACAAGGTCTTCCGAGCTTCTGATTGCGAACTCGACATTTCAGAAGAGGGAGGAGCATTTGGTCACCTTCAAGAGTTTGGCGGCGAGGACTCATATTGATTACCTCCTCCTCCGAAGGAGCGATAGGGGTATGTGCAAGGACTGCAAGGTTATTCCGGGAGAGTCCCTTTCGACTCTTCATAGACTCCTAGTGATGGATGTCGGTCTCTGGGTGAAGAGGAAGAGGAGGGGTGCCCGGGGACAACTACAGATTAGATGGGTGTTTTGACTAAGGAGAAAGCACAGGAGTTGGAGAAGAGGTTAGCCGAGGGCGGAGCTTGGAGAAGTTCTGGGGAAGAGGATACTATATGGTCAGAGAGGGCGAACTTGGTTAGGGAGGTAGCACGGGATGTACTCGGGTTAGCCAAGGGCTATTCAGGTAGACATCAGGGTGAGTGGTGGTGGAACGATGTAGTCAAAAGAAAAGTGGAGGCGAAGAAGGCGGCGTTTTCTAAGTTATCTGGGAGCACAAACGAGGAAGAACGGAGAGTGAACAGAGAGATCTACAAGGTGGCGAGGAAAGAAGCAAAGCTGGCGGCTACAGAAGCTAAAAACGCGGCATTTGGTCTTATATTCGAGGAATTAGGGGAGAAAGGCGGGGACATGAAGTTATTCCGGTTAGCTAAAGCGAGGGAAAGGAAGGCGCGTGATATTGACCAAGTTAGGTGCATCAAGGGCGAGGATGGTAGAGTTCTGATGGTGGAGTCTCAAGTCAAGCAGAGGTGGCAGGTGTACTTTCGAGACTTACTTAACGAGGAGGGGGATCGCAACATAGAGCTAGGGGAGTTGGTGAATTCAGAGCAACATAGAGACCTTGGGTATTGCAGGCGCATTAGGGCGGAGGAGGTCATGGGGGCTTTGCGTAGGATGAGTAGGGGTCGAGCGACCGGGCCTGACGAGATCCTGGTGGAGTTCTAGAAATGTATGGGTAGGTCAGGAGTGGAGTGGCTCTCCAGGTTGTTCAATGCGATCTTAAGGACCAAAAGGATGCCGGAGGAGTGGGGTGGAGTACAGTGGTGCCCTTGTACAAGAACAAAGGGGACATCCAGTACTGCAACAACTATAGGGGTATCAAATTAATAAGTCACACCATGAAGGTTTGGGAGTGGGTGATCGAGGCGAGGGTGAGGGAGATGACATTTATATCTGTGAACCAGTTCGGTTTCATGCCGGGTCGCTCCACTACAGAAGCTATCCACCTTGTCAGGAGGCTGGTGGAGTAGTTCAAGGATAAGAAGAAGGACCTGCACATGGTGCTTATCGACTTGGAGAAGGCGTATGACAAGGTCCCAAGGGAGGTGCTATGGAGGTGCTTGGAGGCGAAGACCTTGCCGAAAGCCTACATTAGAGTAATCAAGGACATGTACGATGGAGCTAAGCCTAGGTTTAGGACGGTGGGTGGCGACTCAGACCATTTTCCAGGGGTTATGGGGCTCCATCAAGGATCGACGCTTAGCCCTCTCTTGTTTGCCTCGGTGATGGATGCTCGAACCTAACATATTCAAGGGGATGTGCCTTGGTGTATGCTATTTGCTGATGACATAGTTTTTATAGACGAGACGAGGGTCGGTGTTATTGAGAGGTTAGAGGTATGGAGACAGATTCTCGAGTCTAAGGGTTTCAAAATAAGCAGATCTAAGACAAAATACCTAGAGTGCAAGTTTAGCGCCGAGCCGAGCGAAGTAGGCAGGGACGTGATGATTGGATCTCAGGTCATCGCCAAGAGGGACAGTGTCAGATATCTTGGGTTTCAATGGGACGAAGATATTGACTTGGACGTCACTCATCGTATAGGAGTGGGTTGGTCAAAGTGGAGGCTTGCATCAGGAGTCTTGTGTGACAAGAAAGTTCCATAGAAACTCATGGGGAAATTTTATAGAGCTGTGGTTAGAGCTTCCATGAAGTATGGGGTGGAGTGCTGGCCAGTGAAGAACTCTCATGTTCAGAGAATGAAGGTAGCATAGATGAGGATGCTCAGGTAGATGTGCGGGCTCTCCAGGTTAGATAAGATAAAGAATGAAGTTATTCGAGAGAAGGTGGGGGTGGCCCCGGTGGACGAGAAGATGCGAGAAGCGAGGATGAGGTGGTTCGGGCATGTGCGGAGGAGAAGTCCCGATGCCCCGGTGAGGAGTTGTGAGCGGCTGGCGATGGTCGCCGTATGGTAAGGCAGAGGGAGGCCTAAGAGGTATTAGGGAGAGGTGATTAGGCATGGCATGGCTAAATTGCGGGTTTCCGAGGACATGGCCCTTGATATGAAAGTCTGGAGGTCTAGTATCAGGGTTGTAGGATAGGAGCTCCTAGAGTTTTTCGTACTCCTCACCCGGGGTCGGGTGAGGCTTGGCAGGGCTATCCATAGATGATTTGTGTATTGGATTGTGTCTTCCTAATGGTAGTTATTTATGGTAGTTACTGTCTGATATTATTGCATGCTATTTTATTTATGATTCTTATGTTTAGATAATTATTTACACTATTTTTGCTGGAGTTGCTAATGCTCTTTTGTTTTTGTTTTTCCTATCCTTCACTGAGCCGATGGTCGATTGGAAACAGCCTCTCTGCCCTTTCAGGTAGGGGTAAGGCCCTTCTACATATTACCCTCCACAGACCCCACTTTGTGGGACTATACTAGATAGTTGTAGTAGTAGTTGTTGTTATATGTGTGCCAGCAGTGAGCGAAAAATAAACAAGTTCTCCCCTTTATATAGTAGGGGAGTTTCAATCCTAGTACAAGTCTAAATAAGGTAAAAATCTTTATCTTCTAGTAAATTACAATACGTAGTTGACGTCGGGTTTGTGCCGTAATATTTGGTTGAAAGAGGATATTTCGGCCTCTCATTTGTCCTTTCTAGCTATCTTTCTTTTAGCCTCGATTCTTTGTTTTTCTTGAGCTTGATTCCTTTCATTTTCGGCCATGTTTGAGTCTTGGTGCATAATTTATCCTTGGGCTTTGATATGGGGAACCCTCGGCTATACCCGAGCTTCCAATGAACCACGTCGTCCCCTATTTCTATTTGGTGTTGTCTTGATTTTGTTACCATATTTGATTTTCCGATCTGTTGAAGGAAAGCACAATATATTTACCATTATTAGATATTTTTTCTTTTAGAAGGAAATTATAAATCTCCTATATTTTACTAGTCCCTTTTCTTGTAGTAAAATATTTGGACTTCTATAAATTAAGGTTCCCTCCTTCTCATTCAGTGTCATCCACAATGAAATTGTGTATGGCAAAATAAGGAGAATCCATCTCCCGCCATTAAGGTATATTCGGAATATCGAGATAGCACCTCGAGGCTATGGGATCAGGATCAGACTCTCTATCTCGAGGATCATCCGCAATCCTGCAGTGGCTCCGTTGTTCAGGGGTCCGTCCGTGACCCAGCAAAGATTAAAGTCAATAGAGTCTGGCACCATGCTATGTCTATCCGTCCCATCCCCGTGCCTTTATATTTAATGCATCCTGTACCATACCGTGTTCCCCCGCCTATATAAGGGGAACCCATACTAATTTATAAAGGGTTGGAATTGCTCCACTTCTCCACTAAAGCAATAATATATATATATCTCTCAACTCTCTTCTAAGTCATTCATTCTCATCTTCGCCGTCTAGCTATACATTGGCCCTAAAGATCCTTACTTAATTGTATTTCTACTAGTTATCCCTTCCCTTACTTTACCCGTTAGCTCGATGTCGGCTCAAGCATCAGCCCCGAAGCCTCCATCGATCTGCTCCATGATCGGGAAACATGCACTTTCCATTTGTTTACTTCCTCGTATAACGTTTTTAGCATCAACTGCTCCAACAACCAGCTCGAGGATAGAACAAGCATTTTTAGAATCTTATTTACAAATTTAATTGTTGTTACTGATAATTGTGAATAGTACATGTTTTGTACCCTTTCTTACCTGAGCTTTGCGCATTAATTGCTCTAAATTAGTTCCGAAGTGCTTACAAGTGTGGTTGATTTGCAGGATTTAGCGACAAGATGATAAATATTCACAAATCGGCTAAAAAAGGGGTGAAACATGCGAAGCATCAAAAGATAACTGAAATGGGCGTCAAAATGACATGTGCGGTCCGCACTGATTTGCCACGCGGCCGCACAGGAAATTTTAGAGGGTGGGTATTATCAAGGCTACCCTGCAGGTCCACACTGATTTGCCACGCGGCTATGCAAGTGAGTTCAGAGGCCCTACAATTTTGAAGTATAGTTACGCATACCGCAATCATTTCCACACGGCCCGAACTGATGAAGATTTAGATACAAAGAAAATCAAGGAAAATTCCCACACGGCCGCACACCATAATTGCGGTCCTCCTGGGTAAATGCTCAGAGAGTCCAAGTTTGGGCAAACTATCTTACGTGGCCGCGTCCCTTTTCTATGTGGTCTGCGTGGCTTAGCCTAAGTGGTCTGTGACAAAATTGAAAGGTCTGCATCCCCAGTTCCAGAAGCAAAGAATTGAAGACCAATTGCCCTTCGCGACCGCATGACATTTGTATGCGGTCCGCGCCAGACCCTCATGGGTATTTTTATCGGTTTTTTCCTATGTAGTATAAATAGCACATTTTACTTTTTTAGGTTACGTTTTGATTTTCAGAATAGCTGTTGAGTTCGAGACTTCACATTGTTATCCTATTTTTGGGAAATTTATTCTAGTTTTAAAGTGGATTCAAGTAGATTATCAATATAGTTAATTATTATGTCAACTTCATCTATTATTTCATTAATTTCTGTTACTACTATGGCTAGCTAAACCCATTAGCTAGGGTTGTGGCTCAACCCTAGTGTTGGTAATTAATGTGTGTGATTGTTTAGTGCATGAATGATGTTGGGTATTTGTTATTTGGATTAATATTATGTTTTCAATAAGATTTGGTGGTTGCAAACACTTAGTCTAGCTTAGTGGGTCTTGACTCTTCTTGAGAAAGGGAGTCTATGACCCCAAGATTAATTCCAATAAGGAATTGAGATGGACCCATGAGAATGGTAGTCCTAATTAATGGGTTAAACCTCGAGAGAATAACTACCCAACTTGAACCATAAGTTGCTTGGGTAAATTAGCCTACCCAATTGGTCTCGAGAGAGTCAATTGGGCAAAATCACTCTCTTTACCGAGAGGTGTAAGAGTGGGTGGAACAGTGCAATGGTTATAGCATAAGTCCCATATTCATCTTTTGTGCATTATGAATCTCTACTCGTTAATTGACCACCTAGGTCCATGTCACGACCTACTGCCTTTCTCAATATTGCATAAAACTAGAATCATAACCTTAGCATAATTTAGTATTATAATTGTAGTTGATAAATTGTAGCTAATACTTAAAAGAAAACAAAAATGTTAGAAGATCAATTTGGAGCCAAAACGCACTTCTAGGCTTAGTAAATACTCTACACCAAATCGAATCTCTATGTGGAAAATTGATCCCGATACCACTATCAGGTAAAAGTATTCGCGCCCGCTCTTTCTTAGGATTGAGTATGCACGGATCACTTTTTGGCGTTGTTGCCGGGGAGCTTTACGTTGTTTGACTATTTGTTGGCTAGTTTTGTGTTTTGATTCTTTTTCCTTATTTTTATTTACTTTGTTTGTGTTAATTCACTGAGGTATCAATGGCTTTAAATGCACAAAATCCTATAATGTGGGAGTGGATGAGGCGGAGGACGTAGAACAAGAAGAGATTTTACCCCAAGCACAATGATGGGGTAGAAATGCTAATACTAATGCTAATGGCAACATACTAGACCCTCCTCCACGTCCACCACGAGTAGCACCAAGAGTTTTACCCAATCAAGGGTACGCAAGTGCAATAACTCCTCCCCGAATCTGGGCGGAGAACTTCTAAATCATCAATGTCATGCTCACTTTGCTTGAACAACGATGGTACTTCACAGGCGTCGCAGATCAAAATGCCTACAAGCATTAGAAAGGGTTTGGGATACTTGTTGGGGAAGCAAGTAGACAAATGTTTCGGAAGATGCACTAAGGTTAAGGATTTTCCCCTTCTCACTTTGGGGGAAGGCATTAGATTTGTTGGAGAGACTGCCAAATCATTCCATCACTACGTGAGATGAGTTGGCGGATAAGTTCATTGCAAAATTCTTCTTGCCTAGTCATATGGCGGCTCTTAGAGATGAGATCCTAGCTTTCAAACAAGAGCCGACGGAGCCTTTACATGATATATGGGAGAGATTTCGGACGATGGTGAAAGAGTGTCCCAACAACGATATGAATGATGTAATGATCCAACAGATGCTCTATCGGGGTATAAACACAACAAATCAGTGCATTTTCAATCAGTTGGCCGATGGTAATTTTATGAAGCTTAAATACAACGAAGGTAGTGATATTCTTGATGAAATGGCCGATACTTGTTCGGCATGGCAAAGCCGGGCTAATGTTCCTCAAGGTGATCCTAATGTTATACACCTGCATAAGGAGTTGCATGATCATGGCCAAGCCATTGCCGAACTCACAACAACAATGAACTAATTGGCTAAGGTGCAATTTCAACAAGTTCAAAATCCGTTTCAAGTCAATGCCACTGAGGGAGTAAATATGATGAAAAGAAGGCAAAGAGGGCAACAACAACCTCAAGAAAATTTTGACAATTATGATGATGGTGGTGGATATTCGAATGAATGTTTTGATGACCAAAGTGAGGAAGTTCAATATGTCAACAATTACCAAGAGAATAGAAGAAATATAGGGAATCAACAATGGAGACCTCAATGTAATTGGGGTAATCAACAAAGTGGCAATTGGAATTATAATAACAATCAAGGAGGCAATAGGGGGAACTATAACTCGGGAAATCAAGGTAATTGGAATGGTAACAACAATTGGAAAAACAACAATGGTGGTCAAGGTGGGTGGAATAATAACGGTGGCCAAGGTAATAAGGGGCAAGGATTTCAAAGGCCCCCAATGTATCAACAACCCAACAACCCCCTCCATTTCAATCTCAAGGGTCAGTTCGTTGGGCAATGACATGGGTTGAATAGAGAATATGTTTGAGAAAATGATGAAGAAGAATCATGACTCTGATGCTCAACTGGCCTCCCATAACACTTCAATCTGTAACTTGGAAGTACAATTCGGGCAAATTTTGCAATCTCTCAACAATCGCCCAAAGGGTGCTCTACCAAGTGACACGGTAGTAAACCCCAAGGGTGGGCATAATACTCATGTGATGACGGTGACCGCGAGAGGTGGAAGAGGCAGTGATGTGCAAGCCTCGAGAGGAAACTGAGTTGTGATTGATGAAGAAGAGTTGCAAAATGATGAGATATCGTTGGTAGTTGAGGATATTGTTGAACGAAATGCAAGTGAGGATGTTAGAATAGAAAATGATGAGGGTGAGGAGGAGACATGAGAGGCCATGAACCCCTCTAGGGAACACGTCATTGATATGCCTAAACCGGTGGTGCCAAAAGCCAAGGCACCCTTGCCTAGACCTCCTCCGCCATATCCTCAAAAGGTTGGCCAAGAAAAAAGGTGACAACCAGTTTAAAAATTCATTGAGAAGATGAAGAGTTTGACTACAAATGTGCCCTTGGGGGAGGCAGTTGAACAAATGCCGGGATATGCAAAGTTCATGAAGGACTTAGTTACAAAAAAGAGATCGATGGAGTGTGAGACAATCAAGGTGACGCACTAACTGAGTTCCATTGTACACTCCATGGCTCCAAAGCTAGAGGATCCCGGAGTATTCACAATACCATGTATCATTAGAAATGCCGATTCTGCAAATGCCCTATGTGATTTGGGGGCAAGCATCGATCTCATGCCATTTTTGATTTTCAAAACATTGGGTATAGGAAAACATCGTCCAACTTCTCTGAGGCTTTAAATGGCAGACCGTTCAATGAAACGGCCCTTGGGAATTATTGATGATGCCTTTGTTCATGTTGATAAGTTTATTTTGCCGGCCGAATTCGTGATCTTGGATTGCAAAGTGGATTTCGAGGTGCCTATTATTCTTGGAAACCCTTTACTAGCTACAGGGAAGGCCTTTGTTTGTGTATAGGCGGGTTGGAGATGAAATGGTACTCTTCTATGCGTTCAAATCAATGAGGTAACCAAATAGAGGCAACCAAATAGCACCGAGGTGTGATCATTTGTTGACATTGTCACGGCGGTGATAGTGGATGACACAAGCGCAATGGCAAATGATGAGGACCCACTTGGGGCCGTACTATTGAACATGGATGTTGGTGATGACGCCGGAAGGGTGGAGTGTGTGAACGCATTACATGGTATGGGCTCGTATTCTTATGAGCCAAGGATGTTATCTCTTGATCTTGAAAATTGCAAAACTCCGCCCACCAAGCCGTCCATTGAGGATCCACCGGTGTTGGAGTTGAAACCACTTCCTCCCCATCTCAGGTATGAGTTTCTTGGTCCTAATTTCACTTTGTCGGTTATTCTTTCTTTTTGGTTGACAAACGTGCAGGTGCACTTTGGCGGTTCTTCAAAAGCGCAAGCGAGCGAATGGATGGACCTTGGCGAATATTCGGGGTACTAGCCCCGCATTTTGCATGAACAAAATAATCGTGGAGGAGGATGCTAGATCGTCCCTTGAACATCAGAGGAGACTCAATGAGGCCATGCAAGAGGTGGTTAAAAAGGAAGTCATCAAGTGGCTTGACGCCAGTGTGGTGTATCCAATTTCTGACAGTTCGTGGACTTCTTCGGTACAATGTGTGCCAAATAAAGGAGGAATGGCGGTGGTTACCAATGACAATAATGAACTTATTCCGACTCGTATTGTGATGGGTTGGAGGGTATGCATGGACTAACAGAAGTTGAACAAGGTGACTAGAAAGGATCATTTTCCATTGCCGTTCATAGACCAAATGATTGATCTCTTGCGGGCCGGGATTTCTATTGTTTTTTTGATGAGTATTCAGGATATAACCATATTCTCATGGCCCTGGAAGACCAACAAAAGACAACCTTCACATGTCCTTATGGCACATTCGCCTTCTCTTAAATGCCATTTGGATTATATAATGCACTAGCGACCTTCCAACGATGTATAATGGCAATCTTTACCGACATGGTGGAGGAAATATTGGAGGTCTTCATGGATGATTTTACTATGGCTGGGGACTCACTTGGTGAATGCTTAAAAACATGGATCATGTGTTGACCCGATGCGAAGACACAAACTTGATTCACAATTGGGAAAAATACCATTTTATGGTAGAAGAAGGAATTGTGTAGGGTCATAAAATTTCAAAGAGAGGGATTGAGGTTGATAAGGCAAAAATCGAGGTGATCTCAAGGCTCCCTTCCCCTACTTCTGTCAAAGGGTGAGGAGGTTTCTTGGACACGCGGGTTTCTACCGACGATTCATTTTGAATTTTCTAAGGTAGTTAACCCGTTGTGTAAATTGCTTGAGAAACATGCCAAGTATGTGTTTGATGAGAGATGTATGGAGGCTTTCGAGCTTCTAAAGCAAAATTTGATGACCACCCCTTACAGCTTGCCTTTTGAGCTCATGTACGATGCTAGTGATGTTGCGACGGGGGAAGTCTTTGGCCAAAGAATAAAAAAAATGTTCCATCCGATGTACTACACAAGTAAGACAATGAATGAGGATCAAAGGAACTATACGATCACCGAGAAGGAATTGCTTGCCATTGTTTTTGCCATGGAGAAGTTTCACTCGTACCTTATGGGGGCCAAAGTGATTATTTATACCGATCATGCCACCCTTAGGTACTTCATGACAAAGAAAGATTCAAAAGCGAGGTTAATGAGATGGGTGCTTCTTATTCAAGAATTTGATTTGGAGATTGTTGATTGAAAGGGTAGTGAAAATCTAGTGGTGGACCACTTGTCTTGATTGGAGGAGGAAAGGAGGTCTTTGGACGGCCTTGAGATAAATGATGCTTTTCCAGATGAACAACTCCTCTCATTTCAATGCTAGACACGCCATGGTTAGCCGACATTGCAAATTACCTTGTTACCGGTGTAGTTCTGTATGAGCTCTCTTCTAACCAAAGGAAGAATCTCAAGCGGGATTATTTGGACTACTATTGGGATGAGCCTTATCTTTTCAAAATTTGCATCGATGGTGTAATTTATTGGTGTTTTCCGATGAAAATCAATTGAGTAATATGGAACCTTGTCACTCTTGGAGAAGTCTAAAGTGTTGAGTTGTGGGTTCTATTGGCCTTCATTATTCTAGGATGCCAGTGATTTTGTGAAAAGATGTGATGAGTGTAAACATGCCGGAGGGACTTCGAAGAAAGATGAGATGCGCCTTAACACGATTCTAGAGGTGGACATTTTCGATGTTTGGGGGATAGACTTTATGGGGCCATTCGTGAGTTCTCGTGGCAACACCTATATTTTGGTAGCGGTTGACTATGTGTCAAAATGGGTTGAGGCTGTCGCTTTACCAATAACGAAGCTCATAGTGTGGTGGCTTTCTTGAAAAAGAGCATCTCACTAGGTTTGGCACACCCTGTGCTATCATTAGTGATGGTGGCTCTTATTTTTGCAACCACGCTTTTGATTCTTTGATTACCATGAATGGGGTAAACCACAAAGTGACCACTCCTTATCATCCTTAGGCGAGTTGCCAAGTTGATGTTTTAAACTGGGAAATCAAGAGTATTCTGTCCAAGACTGTCAATACAAATAGGACCGACTGGTCAAAGATAATGGATGATGCTCTTTGGGATTATCGTACAGCTTTCAAGACATCGATTGGTATGTCGCCATATCGGTTGGTGTTTGGGAAGGCATGTCATCCTCTCGGTGGAATTAGACCATAAGTCGATGTGGGTCTTGAAAAAGTTGAACTTATTATGGGATGTCGCTGCAAATCTTCGGGTTGAACAATTGAATGATCTTTATGAGTTTCGGTTTCATGCTCACTCCAGCTCGTCATTGTATAAGGATAAGATGAAGTACCTTCATTACAAATATGCTCGAGGGAAAGAATTCAAGGTTAGCGATATGGTTTTCCTCTTCAACTCCCGGTTAAGGTTGTTTCCGGGCAAACAAAAGTCAAAGTGGAGCGGTCCATTTGAGATAGTTAGTGTGACTCCTTTTGGTGCCATTGATCTTTAATACAAGAATGGTGAAGTATTACGGGTCATGGGCATTGTGTCAAGCATTACTTGAGCAATATTGATGATAGCCATGTGGTGGCGCTTATTCATTTGAAATGACTGTGATGGTAACATGCGTTGTGCCGCTACGCTAAATCAAGCACTTCTTGGGAGGCAACCCATGTCTTTTGTTTTTCTTTGTTTTTTCTTTTGTAGAGTAGGATTTTTGAGCTGATAATTTGTGAAGTGTTGCAGGATAATGCTGGACCAGTGCAGGACAATGATAAAAATGAACAGTCTCTGAATGTCGCCTACACGGCCGCGCACCAAACTAGTGCGTTACGCATAGTTTTGAGCACTTCATGGCCAAGTCTCAGAAGATGCACCGCGATCCGCATCCATTTCTGTGCAGTCCGCGTGTGAGAACTTGAAAATGACATGCTCTATGATAAGATCCCATGAGGCCGCATACCAAAATAATATGCTCCGTGCGGGATAGGTTGAGCTCATCAGGTCTCTAATAACCTCCAGGCGGCCGCGCACCAAATCAGTGCGATCCGCGTGGATTGAACAGCTAATGTGAACAAGGGAAATCCTGCGCAGTCCGTGTGACATTTTTGTGCGGCCGCATAGGTAGGTGAGTACCGGGTCCCAGGGTTTTTTTATGTATAGAAGCCTTGGGGCTCATTTGAACCTTTTCGAAAATTTTCCACAGAAGCTTCCATTTTCACTGTGCATTCATATCGTATGCTCAATTAGTTGATTCTTCATTAATCCTTGGTAACAACTCCTATTCATTTCAATTCGTAGTCTAATTTTTGTTTGTTTTAATTGCTTTCTACTAGTGTAACTTCTTAATTTCATCACTTTCCGATTAATTGCACTATTAGTATAGGTTTTGTGAATCGTTGATGAACCATGTACATGAATCCTTGTTAAACAATTTAGTAGGGACACTTAGGACCCAAAATGTGAGAAAATATTGGACTAAAAAGATCAATTCCCTACTCGGGGTTAAATTAGCCCTACACAGCCGCACAACATTTGTGTGCAGTCCGCATGTATTTGATTGGTATTGATCAACCTCTCTGCACGTTCCACGTGCTAGTTGTGTACAGTCCATGTGAGCCCAGCGTGGCTGCAGTCCAAATCAGCAAGGACCGTGTGGCCAGAGTTTAGAGAGGTTGACATTCGAATGTATGACATCTGTGGATCGTGTTCATTTTCTGTGTTGTCCGCGTTGGTCCTACGTGGCCGCGATACAAAATTGTGCGGTCCGCATCGATCTTATGCGGCCACAATCCAAAATAGTGCGGACCGCATAGGTTCTTTCATAGAGTTGCAAAGTGGAGTAAGTGGCTTGTGCGGACCGCGTGCATTCCTGTGGGGTCCGCGTCCTTCTATCTGAAGCACTGTGTCTCCAAATTGTGCAACGCATTTAAAATGTCTACTTCTCCTTCTGTGCTTCTACTAACAACTTTAGACATGTATCTTTTGCAGGAAATGGTACGTGGAGGAAAACAACAAAAACGTGGAGGCAAATAGAAACAAACCGGGAGAGGTGGGTCTTCCCGAGGGAAGACAGTCAGAAGGGTTGTCAAACTCACTCCTAAGGACAAAGAGACAATAAAGAGAAATAGAAAGATAATTCGAGTGGTGACATGGTTGCCTCTCATTCAACAGGGATTGAGTACTCACCCTCCCGGAGTGTGACTTCAGAATCTTTCCCCACCCACATGTCCGTGCAAATTCCAATGCCTAAGTCTTCTTCTCCTCAGCATGAGACTATGGCCACATCCAAAAAGCTGGTGAATGTAGTCTCGGACTCGTATGATGAGTCCGGAGCTGAAAAAAGGACGGAAGATCACTACTCCACTTGTCCCACAGCTTCACTATTAGGGGAGAGTGGAGGATATGCTGAGGGTGGTGAACCACAGGTGGGAGGAATAGAGCATACCAGAAAGCCTGACGCATGGGCAGACAGATTCGTTAGTAAGGTAGCCTTCCACAAATAAAGGGAGTGGTGGCCTAAGAGGAAGCTGATCCCGGAGAGGCAATTCATAGATGCCAATCTACTTCATCGCAACCCTCACGTGCAAGCACAATTCCGCACAAGAAAGGGTTGGAGCTTCTTCAAAGAATGAGTCGGGTTGGCCAATGAGCACATGGTGAACGAATTCGATAGTAATGTTCACCACATAGTTTAGGACTCCAAAGCAACGAAAGTGAGGGAAAAAACGATGCTATTTGACGGGAAGTCTCTGAATGACTTCTTGGGGTTCGAGGATGAGGATGAATCTCAGTACTTGGAGAAGTTAGCTATGAAAGAGGAGGTTCGTCCGTGGCTGGATGAGCACTTAGCAGCCCCGGGTACAATCCCTGTCTGGTTGAAAGCACAGGCAAAGATCTTTCGGAGCTCTTCGAACTTCGACGAAAAGGGTTGGTTGACATTGTCTGTAGTCGACTCCACCCTTCCACTCATGATAATTCAGTCCCCCGTCCCCGAGCTGTATTGGTGGCATCCATGATGGCTGGTTTTTCTCTAGATGTCGGCAAAATCATGTCAAGAGTGATCTCTCAAGTCGGGTGCGAGACCTAAACCAACTACCCATTCCCAAACACGCTCTCCCTGTACTTCAAGAAATTGGATGTGAAGAAGAAGCATTATGACATGAAGGTGACTCCGGTAGCCCTATATTCTTGGTATGATCAGATGGGTCCGGACAACCCAAAGAAAGCAAAAAAGGGTCAGGCATCCACTTCTTCTGCAGTTGGTCAATCTGAAGAGCTAGTGGCCACTGAGCAGCCTATTGAGCCCACTACTGATACAATGCCCCCAGGTCCTTCCACAGCATCCCATTATGTTCCTGCTGATCCATCAATCCCGGTATCAAAGACTCACAGGGTCACCGACAACCAGCTGACGCACTCATTAGCTTGTTTGAACAACTGGATGTCAGTTGTGACATTCAAGTTGTCTACATTGATAACAGCCGTACAGGCTCAGAAAGCACCTGTGAGTGTTGCGATCACTGCTTCAATTGAGGATACATTGAAGAAAATCCTAGACAACCAGGAGCAGATGATGGCAAAGCAGGAATCCTTGGCCAAGGCAGTCGGAGAGCATAGCAAAGCACTAAAATACTTGGCCAAGGAGCACAGAAAGCCGATGAAGACAAAGGCCTCGAAGGAGTAGGCAGCAATATTGAAAGTGCAGGTAGACAAGTTGTTGGCACACCAGCTGTCACTTGACTTGCTATTTGGGGAGCCGGCCGTAAAGCCACCAGTTGGGCAGCCACAGGAGAAGGATCACAGGCCGAGGAAGAAGAGAAAACTCCCTAGTACGGAGGGAGTTATGATAGCAGTGGCTACAGAGCATGAGGGTCCCTCCATTGCCCTTCAGTTGATGAGCCAGACTAGGAGTAGGCACGTGTCCAAGTAGCACAGCAGCAGCAGGCTAGGGACAAGTTAGGGGTCCCTGCCAATACAGAGGAAACGGGAGCCACTGACCAGCACATGGTAGCTGATGAGGCTTGAGGGGCCGTTCTATATCCTTTACTCGGTATTTTTGATGTTTTTATTTGGAAGTTAGCATTGGGGACTATGCTAGCTCTTATTCGTGGGGGTGTGGCCCTACTATTTTTGACTGTATTACTGTAAATATTTGTTTTATTTTTAGCTTTTGACATTCGTAGATATAGATGGCCTTTATATAACTTACTTCATGTATATATTTATCTCCCCCTATTTGTATATTCTACTCCCCTTGTGTACTTATTTATTTGGTTTTCATTTGTGTTTTCTATTTTCATTAAAAAATTTTGTTTTCATTTTAGTTGCAAAGTTACGCTCGTAGCCTTTTTGGTTTTGTTTTGGTGTTTGCAATAAGCCCTTGATTTTTCTTAATGCTACGGTTATTTCCAAGGGTAGAGTGTTATGCGAACCGGGTGGCTCTTCCCAATGATAGATGGCGTGACAACCTTCTTAAGGGTTTGAGTCCGTTTTATATTTTCTCTTTTTGATTTTCAAGATTTTTTGTAGTTATGCGTACCTTAGGCAAAGCTTTACTTGGGCCTAGCACATTTGCCTTTGATCCTATGGTAAAAAACATTAAGTTTTGTTTAGGATGGTTAATTTCGTGGCCTTGAGACTCTTGTGTTGACCAAACAATCATCATATGGTCATTTTGGGTTATTTTGCGCTTGAATCGTATATAAGGTCGTTGTGGGCCCTCGACTCCGTCTTTAGAAATCCTTGTGTGCGTGTGTTGAGAATTCAATTTATTGAGCCCAAGTACCGTGCCGACGGTCTAGAACTTGCCCCGAATGTTTTTGGAGGCGAAATAATAGGTAGAACTAGATTTGAGAAGTGATTATAGGCTCTCCTTGATCTAAAAATGCCAATCTGAACAATTTTATGACCTACCAATCAAGTGATCTCTAGCTCATCCCTTTTGAGCCTTGAACCTTTTTCTTTCATGAACCAAGTACAAGCCTATACCCGTTCTCAATTAGACCTTCTCTTGGCACCCAAATCTTCCCTTGAGTACTGGCAAAAGACTAAGTTTGGGGGTGGGGAGACAAGAAAGGCATCAATATGGTAAAAAGGCACAAAATCAAAAGAAAAGGAAGGTAATGAAAAAGACAAAAAGACAAAAAGAAAAGACAAAAAGAGAATAAGAATCAAAAAGGGAATCAAAGGACAACAAAAAGTGAAAAAGGTATGGAAAGTAGACAAAAGGAGAAAGGTTTTGTATTGCAAAAAAGAGTGATAATGTACCCTCTAGCCCCTTGAAAGAAGTGAATTACTCAATTGAGTCAAGAAAGTGTGCCAAAATTAATCAAAAGAAGTGCTTATGGGAAGATTGAAACCATTTGAACAAAATCATATCCTACCTTCACCCAAAAGCCTTCACAATGACTCCTCAAAAGCCCTATTTGATCATGAGTTGAGGGAAGCCTAAATTAGTGGATACTTACATGAAGGGAAAGCATATGGTACTTAGAGCCGGACTTAGAGTCGTTTCTTTATGAGATATGAAAGAGAGATCATTCACCTCGATTTTTGTGCAACTATTCTAAAAGGAGAGGTTCACTTAGGGAAAATTGAGGATGCGTGAGATTAGGTTCCACAATGACCAAATTGCTTGAGAAAGGTTCCTTGATGAGATGTGTCAACCCTTGATGCTCTTGTGTCACACTTGATCCACAAGTGTTCAAAGCTTTGAATGTGGTAATGATGCATTTGCATTGAGGGAAATTGTTAGTCCCAACTGAGTCTCGTTGAGGTTACCTTAGGATGAACATGAATTACTTGGGTGTTTTTCATTTAGGGATAGGTCTCATTTTATTGGCTTGAGGAGAAGCAAAGGTCTAAGTTTGGGGGAGTTCATAACTGTGAATTGTACTTGTTTTATACCCTTTATTACCTCAATTTTTTGCATTAATTTCTCTAAATTAGTCCTGAAATGGTTACAAGTGTGCTTAATTTGTAGGTTTTAGCGACAACATGATAAATATCACAAATCGACACAAAAAGGAGAGAAACCTGCCAAGCCTCAAAAGATAACTGAAATGGGGCTCAAAATGACATGTGCAGTCCACACTGATATGCCACTCGGCCGCACAGGAAAGTTCAGAGGCTGGGTATAATCAAGGCTACCCTGCAGGTTCACAGTGATTTGCCATGTAGCCATACAGGTGAGTCAGAGGTCCTACAATTTTGAAGTAGAGCTATGCGGACTGCAATCATTTCCACACGATCTGCACTGATGGATGTTCAGAGACCAAGAAAATCAAGGAAAATCTCACCCGGCCGTACACCATATCAGTGCGGTCCGTGTGGGTAAATGTTCAGAGAGTCCATGTTTTGGCAAACTATCTTACGCGGCCGCGTCCATTTTCTACACGGTCCGCGTGGCTCAGCATACACGGCCGCATGACACAACTGCGTGGTCTGCATCTCCAGTTCTAGAAAAAAAGAATGGAAGAACAATTGCCCTTCGCGGCCGGTGACATTTGTACGCGGTCCGCGCCAGACCCTTAGGGGTATTTTTTCTGGTTTTTCCTGTGTAGTATACATAGCACATTTTACTTTTTAGGTTAAGTTTTGATTTTTAGAATAGCTGCTGAGTTCGAGACTTCACATTGTTATCCTATTTTGGGAAATTTCTTTGTTTTAAAGTGGATTCAAGTAGATTATCAATATAGTTAATTATTATGTCAACTTCATCTATTATTTCTTTAATTTCTGTTACTACTATGGTTAGCTAAACCTATTAGATAGGGTTGTGGCTCAACCGTAGTATGCGTAATTAATGGGTGCGATTGTTTAGTACATGGATGATGTTGGATATTTGTTATTTGGATTAACCTTATGTTTTCACTAAGATTTGGTGGTTTCAAACACTAAGTCTAGCTTATTGGGTCTTGACTCTTCTTGAGAAAGAGAGTCTATGATCCCAAGAGTAATTCCAAAAGGAATTGAGATGGACCCATGAGAATGGTAGTCCCAATTAACGGGTTAAACCTTGAGAGAGTAACTACCCAACTTGAACCATAAGTTGCTTGGGAAAATTAGCCCACACAATTAGTCTCAAGAGAGTCAATTGGGCAAAATCAGTCTCTCTACCGATAGGTGTGAGAGTGGGTACAAAAGGGCAACAGTTATATCATAAGTACCATATTCATCGTTTGTGTTTTGGGAATCTCTAATCATTAGTTGACCACCTAGGTACATGCCACGACTCTAGTTCCTTTCTCAATATTGCATCCAACTAGAATCATAAACTTAGCATAATTTAGTTTTATAATTGTACTTGATAAATTGTAGCTAATACTTAAAAGAAAACCAAGAATGTTAGAAGATCAATTTGGAGCAAAAACGCACTTCAAGGCTTAGCAGATACTCAACTCCAAATTGAAGCTCTCTGTGGAAAATCGATCCCAATACCACTATCAGGTAAAAGTATTCGCACCTGCTCTTTCTTAAGATTGAGTCCACACCAATCAGTTACCATTTTCACGCTAAACAGTTTGGCACGCACCGTGGGGCTAAATATGGTAGTGATTATTTCCTTGCTGGTTTCGTCACTAAACGTACGTTATCTTTCTAACTTTTCTTTTCCAAGATCCTTTGATTTTAGGTTAATATGTCCGGATCCATAAACGGAGATGAACAAGACTACCTTGAGAACTACGGAGAAGCAATATGGCTGTTTCGAAGGTTGGCACGACACCATAGGACCCTGATAACGCATTTGGATCGATTCAAGTGGACGCGGGCTCGCGAGGCGTGCAACAGGTCAAAGAAGCCCTACGTACTGTTGATAGCATACAACGTGTTGACCAATAGGAAGCTCAAAAAACCCCGGCCCAGGAAGAATAAAAAGTTAATCTTCACGATAGTTTTGAAATGTTGCAGGCATGACAACAGGCTATCGCTCAACTGCGAAGTTGCCCGGGGACTCCTAATGCAATAGCAACAGAGACACCTCCTTACGATGAGCCAATGCCCAAGATGTCAAGTAACGACGAGTCAGTAAACGACCCCGCCACCACCTGGCACCTGGCCTCAAGACTCGCTCAACATGACAGCATGGTCTTCTGCGAAAGCACATGCCCATGCCGTCAAAGCAGTGCCGAGAAGGCCCGATACACCTGAGGCCGGACGAATAAGATATAAAATACCAGAAAAAGCCGCACCCAGTTCCCCGATAGGACGATAGAGATTTCTCTTCGTTTTGAGTGGTTAGACAGCACAAGCCTTTGCTCGAAGAATGAACGAAGCATGCCCGACAACTGCAGGATATTTCAAGCAAAGAAAGATCAGATACCCAGTCGAGGATTGGTTGGATGACCGCACCCGGTATCAGCCACGAATCAGAGCCATGGGGAACCGATCGGGAACCTCCTCGGGCTCGGTATATCCAAGCAGACTCCCGACAAAGAAGCCGATACAAAGTAGATAGAGATACCATCCACGCGCGATGAATGGAAGGAACGACTTGTGCTACAAACTACCTCACAACAATAGGGAAATAGCCCGAGGGCAGCATTCTCGAGGAATCTACAATGGAACTAGATTCAACAAGGCACAGTTGGCAGGGAAACCCCGCCCAGCCGAGTGCGATTTCAGCATCACTATACTAAATAACGTGATCACCATAAGTGAAGCCGGGGATGCGAGGTGGCCCAGACCCATTTGACAAGGACCCTTACAAAAGAACTATGCCCCCGTGTAGGAACCACAGGGAGCAAGAGGTCGCCAACTCGAAAGAACGACGACCGTGCAATTCAATAGATATCTCCACCAAGTAGCATCAAGTGGCCAGGCTCGAATCCAGCTCCAAAGGAGGAAGGAGATCAGGAAAAATAAAGCTTACAAGCCATATCATATTGCCACAATACTAAAAGGGAGGTATCACCCTCAAAAGCTCCATAAAATACAGTGGTGAAAGGGCTCGTCGCTGGAAAAAGATGGGCCCGGGGAATATACCTAGGGGACACCCTTGCATCCAGGGAAAGGGACACCGAGACTTTGTCTCCGCCTCGTGTTCACGCTTGGTAACCTCCTTTCTCATTTAACTGATTCAAAATACAGCATATGTTCATGAGTACAGATGGCTTGATCAATTAAGCCGACGACGTCAGGAAAACGCTGATAGGGAAATTGGGACCAAAGAACTAAATCACCCCCACACCTAGAATCTTTGGTGGATTCCATATGTCGATCGCCACAGCAATTGGGAAAGCCGCTCCCTCTATACAACTCGCTTGAGCTCAGACTAGGGTGTCGAGCCCCCGAAGTGTGAACGTTCTATTCAAATGACAACGGGAACAACACCCAAAGGCAGTTTCGACCCCACTCTGCCAAAAGGATGGAATTCCTCGACAAAGGTGGGACTAAGACAATCGACAAAAAACTACATGCGACGGGAGTAGGTCCCTCACCATATGACCAGCCACCAGCGTCAACCCCTCCGCACTATAAGGGATCAAAGGGTATACATAACTGCATATTCGACTAAGCCTAGTTGTCCACTACAGAAGGCTGCATTAGAGCTCGCACCTTGGAATGGTAGGAACAGACCAAGCCTCGAAAACATTGCCTACACGCCCCACAGCAGGGAAGAACTACACCGTTCCTTTATTGTTTCTTCCCTTTCTACTAACCTACATAGAGATAGCTAACTAATATTCCAATATTCATTCAGACATCTAAGGTCTCTGTGGGCCCGCCAAGCTCTCCGTCCTCAACCTGGTTTCCAACCTGAAAGTCCTACCAGCAAGATTGTTAGTGGAGAAATGTACCCCAAAAAAAAGACCCAACATGATCGCAACCCTTTTTTTGTATAGTCAAACCACATGCGATGATCTCCCTTTGAGGGCACCATCACCTCGAAAGGGCCAATCAAAATGGAAAGCTAAGTTCCAAAACAGAATCATGTATACAGATCAGATAATCAGAAGTGTCGTACCCACGCGAGCTGTTAACAAGACAATATGTTTTCACGAATAGGATCGTTCAGGCCGCTGATTTCTCCAAATAGCAGCCCATGTCCTTGGAAAGTTCTGAGCCCCGAATAATCGCGAACAACAATCATTCTAGAAGAAGCCACATCAAATCTGGTCGCGCGATTCAAAGTCATGCCAACATTATATTCGAGGAACCTAGTCTCTTTTGCCCTATCGGACCCAACCGTCCCAGACTCAGCAGCCTCTGACTGAGGAATGTGTAAATCTCTCGCACCAGACCTCATCCTCCACTTAACGGACTTTATCCTCGTCCTCTTCCTCAACGGACATCTATCCTCGTCCCCCCTCAACATTATGGTTCGACCCAGATATTATGGAAGTGGTTTCATCAGGACAAGAAGTGGATGCCCTGTCCTTCCCTTTCTTGTTCATATCAGGTCCCAAGGCCTCCGCTTCACCATCGGGGGTTGGCCTAATCCGCATATTCTCTCTGAGGCATGCACTGCATAAGAGATGCAACACGTTGCTGCTTAGAGTTTGAAAAGAAACACAAAAGGTGAAGCACGAGCAGTGAATAAGCCTTACCATGATTCTTAGCCAGCCAGCGCTTCTTGGATATGATGGTCTGTAACCGGAGATGATACGGGAACTTTGCATCCAAAGTCCTGATCCATCCCGCCAAGTCTGGGACTCTCTCGGGATACCAAGTGATAGTTAGAGAGAGCACAAAGGGATTATCATGACAAATAGAATAATAATTAAGAAGTCGTTAAAGAGAATATCACTCACGTTAATCGTTCCATCGCTCTAGTAAGGGCATCCTCTGGGCCAGGATGATATCTGAGGTCCTCACTCGAACGAACTTGCTCATCCCTCCTCAATTTTTCCCCTCATAAACACTTATGAAGAAATTTTTTGGACCGTTGATGAAGCTTGATTAAGCCTCTATACATCGACTGATGGTACAATCTGATCAAATGGCAAAGGGAAAATACCTCACCCATAATCCCTTCGGTAAAATGCTTGAGCATCAACACAATCCTCCATAAAGACAGGTAGATATAACGAGGGTCACCCGATATTGAGTGCAGATGTCAAGGATAACCGGGTCGATTTCCAATGGAGGAGATTCGGCAAATTTATCAGTATCCAAGGTGAATGGGTTAGTGTATACGTAGAGAAAGCCATCCTTAAAGTCAGTAATGTTGTTGCTATAGTTAAAGAATTTCTGCCTCCACTGCCTTATTTCATCAGTAGCGCTCGTTCACTTTGTCAACATTGTTCACGATTCTGACATATCGAGATACGTGCTCACATCGTGTAGATGAGGGAGCTTCTATGCCGAAATCATTCGACGTATCAGTATCGGGAAGGGTACATTTCTCCAAAGTGGAAACCAATTTATTTTCCCCCTCAAACGACCGGGACGAAGAAGCAGTATCACCCCATCGAGGGATCGTCCTAGAAGTCCTAGCCATGGCAAATGGTAAAACATTTTTTGTAAAGAGAAGGAAAAATGTAAAGGTGTCAAATAGCAAAATTTTGGTTTATAAGACAGAGTAAAGGATGAACATGGGAGTATCTAGAAACCAGAGCATTTATAGTAACTGCTAGGAAAGCAAAAGAGACGAACCTATGATAGTTCATGGGTTTCTCGATTACTGCATTTGACGGCTTCCCTTCACGGTTCCCTAGGACATGGAATCTAATGATCTTAAATGGTTAACGTCATGGCAATTATGTCCTCAAGACGATGGTTCAACATCGTTTCCTATCACTCCATTCTAGGAAACGTGGAGACTATCTGTGTATGGCGAAATCAGATGTATCCATATCTCGCCATTAAGGTCTATTCGGAATATCGAGACAGCACCTCAAGGCTATGGGATCAGGATCGGGCTCTCTATATAAAGGATCATCCGCGGTATTGCAGTGGCTCCGAGGTTTAGCTGTCCTTCTGCGACCCAGCAAAAATTACGAAGACGAGGGACTCTCAAGGTAAGCAGCTAGAGTCAATAGACTCTGTTACCATGCCATATCTAACTTCCCCATTCCCGTATCTCTACATATAACGCTTCATGTACCATAGCGTGTTCCCCCGCCTATATAAGGGGAACCCATGCCATTTTGTAAAGGGCTGAGGTTACTCCACTTCTCCACTAAAACAATAATCTCTCTCTTTCTTTATCTCTATCTCTCTTTTCTTCTAAGTCATTCATAGGTCCGAGGCCATTTCGCATTTATTATTTTCTTACTTGTTCTTAGTCATCTAGCTATACATTGACCATAGAGATCCTTACTTAATCGTATTTTCTCCTAGTTATTCCGTCCTCGACTGTCCTCGATAGCTCGATCTTGGCTCAACCCTCAACACCCAGACCTCCATCGATCTGCTCCGCGCTCGGGCAACAGGCCCATTTGGTTTTTTTACTACCTCGTATTTGCTCGCATTTCATTGCTATAAATTATCGTTTTCAGCATCAATTGCTCTAACAACCAGTAGGAGCATAGATCACGTATTTTTAGAATTCCATTTATAACTTTAATTGTTGTTACAATTTTTACGGTAAACAGTAGCTATATGGGGTTTGAGAACCGTGTTTAGGGGAAAAACTTTACGGGAAAAATATTTGTGTGTCACTTGTATTTGTCTCTTCGTGAGGTTGTTCTCTCGATATTTTGTACTCTCGCATTTTTCCTCTTCGGGAGGTTATTGTCTCGGTATTTTGTACTCTCTTTTTACATAGTAGATTGCTCATCTTCGCCTGTGGATGTAGGTCAATTGGCCGAACCACTTAAATGTTTGTGTCTCTTTCGATATATTTCTCTTCTATTATCTGATTTATCGTTATTCAAGGTTTGCTTTGCTAGTTTCTGCATGAAACCTTATTATTTTGATCCTAACAAGTGGTATCCGAGCGAGGTTAAATATAAGTTGATCTTGGCGGGTTTAGTTCTAGCCGCAACCTATTTGTTGGTATTTTTATTTGAGAAATTTGACCGTTGTGCTACGTACGTTAAGACAAACTTTGTGCTGGAGATTTGGAGATGCGACCTGTTGAAGGCTATGTGAAGAAGGTGGATCAAGTTTATTTTGTCAGAAAATTCAGGCCAAGGGGGAGACTTGTTAGGTATTATCCTGATTTATCATATTTGATTTTCCTATCTGTTGAAGGAAAGGGCAATATATTTACCGTAATTGGGATTCCTTTCTATTACAAAGAAATTATAGATCTCTTATATTTGGCTAGTCATTTTTCTTGTAGGAAAAGGTTGAACTTCTATAAATTGAGGATCTCTCATTCTCATTCAGTAGGATTCACAATGTAGCCATATGGGGTTTGAGAGTCGTGTTTAGGGAGGGAACTTTACGGGACAAGTATTAGCGTGTAACTTGTATTTGCCTCTTCGTGAGGTTATTCTCTCAATATTTTGTACTCTCGAGTTTGCCTCTTCGTCATATTTTTCTCTCGATATTTTATATTCTCCTTTTATATAGTGGATTGCTCATCTCCGCTTGTGGACGTAGGTCAATTGGCCGAACCATGTCAAATTTTTGCGTCTCTTTTGGTATATTCTCTTTTGTTTTCTGCTTTATCGTCATTCAAGGTTTGTTTTGTTAGTTTCCATATGAAACCTTATTACGATCCTAACAATTTCTTCATTAGAAAATCACGGATAACTTTATTGCCAATTTTACCCATACACAAGGCCAATATTAAAAATCTTGAAGCAAAAAACTCTTAACTTCGCCAATATGAGTAGAGCCTCGTGATATTCAACTTGAGGAATGAACTGTAAGACTGCGTTAACGTGGCCAGAAATTGAAAGATATGACAGCACAAAACACTGCGAAAGAAAAGGCGATTTCTATGAACAGAAACTAGCTGAAAAGAGAGACGGAAAACCTTTTGTTATGAACTTCAAATGATTGTGCCTTAGAAAAGTCGTCTTGTAACTAGAAAGCTTACAGTTTTTGAAATTAGCTAGTTTGCGTGGGTTTCTGCATGCCATAGTGATTCAAAAAGTTTATTTTATTCAATTAACTTTCGGAGCATACACATGGGATAAGTTTTTCCCCCCATCTGTTCATGCAGTCAAAGGCATTTCTTCTCTGTACAAATCGGAATATTAATACTTTAGTTACTCCTTTTGGTCCAGATTACAAAATATATCTGGTCCAAGATAGTTGTCACTTTTAAAAATTCAAGATATAACTAATTTCTTCGTATGCTTTAATTTATGTGAATTTATTTCTTTTTTAGCATGTGTCAAAAATGATCATTTTACATGTTTGGAAATAATTTATTTTTATGTAATGATTTATAGTCATACAAAATATATGTACCTCATTTTACGTCATAAGTTTAAAAGTCTTATTTTTGTTTATACTCTGTGCCACATTAATTGAAACGGATGATACCATTCTACTATTTTACCCTTAGGGCATCTCCAACCTAACCTCATATTTGATTCCCAAAATGGGAATTTTTTCATTTTGGGGACAACTTACTCCAATCATTCTCCAATTTTTTTTTCTCGAACTTTTTTATATTCTTATCTCTGTTCTATATTATATTATTATCCCGTCATTTCAATTTTTTTTTAATTTTTATTAAGCAAATTTCATCTTTTATTTTTATTAATTTGTAATTTCCATAAGTAAAAAAATGTCATAAAATTTTAAGTAATATAATTTATAAGCATTTAATATAGATTAACTAATAATTCAAATAAAAGTGAAATTATTGGATACAAAATTAATTAAATACATATTACATAACGATAAAATAATAAATGCACGAAAATTAATTTATCAGAATTTTACACCAAAGTTAAGATAGAATATTAATATTATAAATATATTACATAAATATAATTAGGTATATTTAGGGTTGTAGTATAGGGGCTCCTAGAGTTTTTTGTACTCCTCACCCGGGGTTGGGGGTGAGGCTTGGCAGGGCTATCCGTAGATGATTTGTGTTTTGGCTTGTGTCTCCCTTATGTTAGTTATTTATGGTAGTTACTGTATTATATTATTGCATGCTATTTTATTTATGTTTCTTATGTTTAGATAATTATTTACGCTATTTCTGTTGGAGTTACTAATACTCTTTTATTTTTGTCTTTCCTTTCCTTCACTGAGAAGGGGGTCGATTGGAAACAGCCTCTCTGCCCTTTCGGGTAGGGGTAAGGCTCGTCTACATATTACCCTCCCCAGACCCCTCTTTGTGGGACTATACTAGGTAGTTGTTGTTGTTGTTGTAAATATAATTATGTATATGCAAAGAGATAAATTAAAAGATTAAATAAAAAAAATTTAAAAAATTTGATGAATAGTAATGAGAGAGATGAGTAGTGTATTGAAAAAAAGCTGAATTTAAATCAAACACGACGTGGCATGACGCGTGGACTGGTCAAATGGTCAAAGCTCAATAATCGAATAAGAGGCACGAGTAGCGACAGATAAAGAAAGAGAAAGATAAACAGGCACGAGACACAGTTCAAATACGAGCCTCGTACCAATTCAAAGTCATTTAAAGATAACGGATCAGAAGGCACTGAAGACATGGATCTGATAACAAAAAAGAGTCCAAATTCATTATTAAATACCCAATACGTTATGAAATTGGCATTATATAAGAATGATTGTGTAATGGCTTACTTAATGTCATTTATTGCTCATACTTGTCTCATTAAGACTGAAGCTTCACTCCTTTACCTGGGATCAACTATAAAAGGAGGAAGTCTCATCATCTGTAGGACACAAAATATCATTGATATTATACTGAAATACAAATTCTTTTATTGCTTTATTTTCATTCTCAAAAAGCTTATTATTCTTTCCATCACCTGATTATCAGAAACCCGAATGTTTCTTTCTCTTTAGTTTTGACCAAAGAATCATATTTATTGGTTGAACAAATTGGTTCCGCTACCGAGAATCTGATATTCTATTCTTTCTGAAATTACACTCTAACCATTGTTAACTTCATGTCAAACAACAACGACAACAACAATCAAGAAAATCAGATCCATCAAGTAATGGGAGATGAACTCCATGATCATCTTCCTCAAACATCTCCACGTGGATCTCGAGAAGGAACTCCTAATGACCTATCTGAACATGCTGATGGAGGAGTTGAAACAAGAGATGAGCTTCTACAAAAACTAATTGATGCACGAATTGACAGAGCTTTGGAACTTTAGTTAGTCGATTGCCTGCTGCGCCGACAACGCCGAATAATAACATGTTGGAAAACCCCTGCTCTGGTCTAGTTAATTCTGGTAATGGAGCAACCCTCAGTGATTTACAAGAAAGAGAACCAGGTAATTCTCATCTTCAAAATTTAATACTAACTTTGTAGAAACACCTCAAGGAGCAAAATGAGCATATTGAGCAAATCCCTGGAGTTCCGCCTCTAGTAAAAGGAGTAGACATGGACAAATACTCACAACAACCTTGGAAGCTAAATGTTGCTCCCATTCCAATTCCGAAAAAGTTTAAAATGCCTGACATACCGAAATATAATGGTACAGTAGACCCGACCCATGTGACCACGTAACTGCAATTACAACAGGCGTGAAGGGCAACGACTTGACCAAACAAGAAATTGAATCAGTAATGGTCAAAAACATTTGAAAAAACACTCACCAAGGGTGCATTAACCTGGTATTCTCTTTTACATGAAAATTCTATAAACTTTTTTGCTGAGCATGCAAATTCTTTTATAAAAAGCACACTCGAGAGCTAAAAAAGTCGAGAAAAGAATGTAGGATATTTTCAATATCAAACAAGGGAACTCTGAATCGCTCAGGAATTTTTTTGATAGATTCCAAAGTAAAACTATGACTCTACCCCGTGTTCCAGACAATTGGGCAGCGATAGCTTTTGCAAGCAATTTGAATGACAAAAGTTCAGAAGCCACAAGAAAGCTTAAGGAAAGCCTCCGTGAATTTCCTGCAACTACTTGGAATGATGTTTATAACACGTATAGTACAAAGATCAGAATCTAAGAGGATACCTTACCTAAGTACCATTGTGAAGAAAGGAACGGATCTAGGAGATCGGAGGCTGAAAAAAGATCAGGTAAGAATAGATATGATCCATATATGGGACCTGCAGGAAAAGATTTACGATTGAAATAGGATAATCAATGATATGATCAAAGGTCAAGAAATAGGGAGGCAGGTTCTTCATCCAGGTTTAGAGGTGATCAAAACAATAAAGAGCCACGAGACGACGATAGGAATTTAATGGCACGATTTGGTGGTTATAATTTAACGTAACTAATTCTGAGTTTGTAGCTGTTCTGAGGAGTATGGGAGATAAGGTACGGTGGCCAAAAGAGATGCGGTCAAATCCAAAAAGGAGTAATCCAGACCATTGGTACGAATTCCACAACGATCACGATCATAAAACATCAGAATGCAGATTCCTACAAAGTGAAGTGGACAATCTATTAAAGCAAGGATATCTCAGTGAGTTATTTATTGAGAAGGGAAAATATGCTTATATGAAAAATAGGCAGAAGCCACCAAAACCACCATCTCCTAAGAGAAATGTGAACGACATTAGTGGAGGAGAAGATATTTATGGAGTTATGTATACAGCTTCAAATAAGGTTTCCAAAGTAACGATCACACACGGGAAGCGAGTGTGGCAGACTCTTGAGAACGAAAGCATAAATTTTGATGACGTAGATACAGAAGGAGTGATTACTCCTCACAATGATGCACTGGTAATATATTTACCTGTACATGAAACTAATGTAATACGAGTTTTGATTGACCCAGGGAGTTCTGCAAATATCATCCTATTAAGGGTACTACGGGAAATGCAAGCTGAAGATAATATGATACCCGAGGCGCATACCTTGTCAAGCTTCGGCAATTCGAGTGTGGTAACAAAAGGAGAGGTAATTATAACAACTTTGTTGTAGGAGTTGTCAAAGAAACCAAATTGCAGGTAGTTGATATGGATATTGCCTACAATATAATCATGGGGAGGCCATGGATCCATGACATGGATGTTGTTCATCAACTCTGCATCAAGTTACTAAGTTTCCGTCACCAAGGGAAATTTGTCAAATTTGAGGGGATTAACAAACAGCCAGGAGAACCAACACAGTGATAGATACGAATGCCGTAAATAAAGAAAAATACAATTACAAAAAACAGTTGAGGGTGTTGATAATAAAACTTCAATTGGATAAGAAAAAATAGACTTAGACTTGAGACCCGATGTAATTCAAGAACTTGAAGAAATGAGAATGCTAAAACAAAAATAGAGGAGCTCGAAGTTGTGGTACTATTTGAGCAGTGGACTGAACTAAAGGTTTATGTAGGAGCCAACCTAAATCCTGACATGCAAGGTATGATAATTGAATTTTTAAAAACTAACTTAGCCTATTTTTCTTGGTCCCATGCTGATATAACAGGGATACCAGCGGATATGATGACTAACAATCTCAACGAGGACCCATCTTTCACACCAATAAAGCAAAAGAAAAGGAAGCATGGAGCTTTCAAAAACCTGATAGTTCAACATGAGGTCCAAAAATTATGAAAGATTGGATCGATCCGCGAGGTAAAATATCCTAATTGGTTAGCTAACATGGTGGTCGTACCTAATAAAAATGGTATGTGGCGCGTTTGTGTGGATTATACTGATCTAAAAAAATCTTTCCCAAAAGACTCTTTTCCTTTACCGCATATAGATTAGTTAATTGATGCAACTGCAGGTCATGAACCTTTAAGCTTTTTAGATGCATATTCAGGATATAATCAAATTAAAATAGATCCGATGATGAGTGATGTTTTATACATCAATACCACACAAGAGGGGGGTGATTTGTGTGCTACCTAATTTTTCGCTTAAACTTCTTATGAAGGGCCTGGTTCTTCTTTGTGTTCCAACTACTGCTGTTGTAGAATAATAAATACAAAAAATAAAGAACACAGAGATTTTATGTGGAAAACACCTTGCTCAATTAGTTAAAAAACTACGACCTACTACTCAGTAGGATTTTTCAAAACTTCCACTAAAATCAATGATTCAAAATAGCTTTACAAAATCTTTGTAAACCTAAGGATTACTTGTAATCCCGTTGCGGCAACCGGTCTTTAACTATTGCGACAACTTCAAGTTAACTCTAACTTGAATACTCAAAGTAGCTATTACAATTGCTTCTAAATAAGCATAAAGGTACAATATAAAAACACCTACTACAATTGAACTAGAAATAAAGAAAGACACATAAAACTCTTTACAAAACTTGTTCTTCAATCTGGTTCATGTAGCTTCTGGTTGGCACTCTTGAATTACACACGAACCGCTTGCAAAAAGCCTTGCTATTTTGCTCCTAATTCACGTTTAACTTCTGCATTTTTGTGCAACACTTTTAATGTGAGAACATCCTACAATTGATAGAGTTATTAGATGAAGAAACAAGTAGAGTTGAGATGCAACTTTTCCTTGGTGGAAGAGTTCTAGTTGATTTCAACTTCTTACTACTTCCCTATCTTAATAATGTTCTCTTTGATTAAGGAATCCTTCTCCTTGTCAATTATGCAACCTTTTCGATCAGGTATATTAAATACTCCAAGTCAAGATTATCTCCTTCATGTGAAACCCACATGCTTGAACCCATTTTATGAACCTGAGGTATGGACCACTGGGATGGACCTGGTTCATCCTGAGTTCCTTTGTCAGTCTTCAAAACATAACCTTTACTTGGGCCAACAAATTTCCGCTTTTTGATGATGACAAACTCTTTGCTTTTAATAAGCTTATGCCCTGTTTCAACTCAGCTCAACATCAACAAAATGTTAGAAATATTTTCCTTTTTATCACTTATCATCAAGTACAAGGTACATTAGGTTATAAACATTACTGTTCAAAGTGTATAGCACAACCTTTTTTTCCCCTTGGCATCATCGAAAAGTTGCACAAAAAATGTGAGATAACCAGGTTTTAAAACTTACTCATGACCACTGGGCTACTTCAAATGCAATCATGGATTAATCATCATAGATCAAGCTAAGAATTTTAACCATCAAAGAAATATAAACAAACAGTTTGAGAAAAAATAGTGAATTTCATTGATGATTGATAAGATTCTACCACAAAGTATAAGAAGAAATAAAAATATTGAAAACATGAGCAAAAGAAACAAAACGTCCTAAACTAGGTCACTGGTTGATCTTCACTAGTCTAGGAGACTTAAGGCTTGGAAGAGGTAGGGCCGAGTTATTTGCTCGGAGAAGTTTCAACATGTCTTGAAGAAATCCATCATTCTTCTCCTTTTTTCTTGCAAGTTCAGTCTCTCTCAGATTCTACCTTAACCAATCATGTCTTCAGCCTTGCTATCGCAATATCCTTTGCCTTCATCTCATGTACCAAGACTCTTACTTTTCTGTTGGTAGGTGTCTGTTTAGATGAACCAGGTTCATTAAGAATGAAATTGACTTCATAATCGCAAGTAAGCAAAATATTAACCCCACTTCTTCATAGATACCTTGCAATGTGCAACACAGTTGAGAATGAAACCATAGGGAATGATATGAGTTTTGGTGCCATTGATAACACTATCAGTAGTTCTGCGAGGGTTTCCTGTTGAGATGGAACATTTTAAGCTATATTTTTGCCAAGTAAAACCAACCCCTCAGCAGCTTCGCCAAATCCACTTCCCCATATTTTGCTCACACTCTCTTCTATTTAACTAAAGTCCTCTCCCCAAACAACTATTGCACCAGTTTGTTTTGTTAGACCAACATGATTAGGTGAAGAATCAACCACTCGTGTACCCTTTTCCCTCACAATACTCCGAGCACCCTTGCTCTCTTTTTTTCATTGTTAACACCAACTTCTCCAGATTATATAGTCTCAACACTTCCTATACATCCTAAAAATCTATTCTCAAAATTTACAGCAACTTTAGAAATTGTCTCAAGAGAACCTTTATATTCATAAGATACCTTATCAATTTTGGAAGACCTGCTTTCTTCCCTCTTAGTAGCAGACTTAAATGAATCTTAGGATTCCTCTTCCCTGCCTTCTTTCTTGTTTATTTTCTCGATATCCTCTCCTTCAGTGGTGTTCGACAATCTAGGCTAGGGTATGGAAAGGAAGAGAATTAGATTGTGTTTGGAAGATGAAAGAAGAATGAGAGTTTTTGAGAGCTTGAGAAAGATAAAGTAAGAAATACACTAAAGCTGATCAATATATAGAGAAATAATTGATGGGATAACTATAGCTTTTCAGACTCTTAGAAGTTTAGTCAAACTAAAATACAAATCTGAAGAGATGTTGGAGTATATCCCTAAAATCTAGGTACTTCCATTCGATTGGGAATCTGTTAAACGGGACTGGTTCACTTGTAATGGATAAGCCCAAAAGAACATTGGTATTCCCTAGAACATTGGTATTTGCTAGGACTCTGCTCATGAACAAGGTTCTTCATTGAAAATTATCTTGTGTAAGTCTAAATTTGCCAAAATAGAGAAAACATCATTAGTGATTAATGAGTCATTTTAATACATGGCACAAGAGCATACTATGTAAATTATGAAACTGAGCAAGATTTAGTCTAACTATACACAATTTATAGACTTTCTAACCAAAATATTTTTTTTTTGTCGTTTAATCTTGAACTTGTGCTTTTAGGTGATCTTAACCATCCCTAATTTCAGCTTGTTCCCTCAAAATGATCTCTACTTCAGCCTTTTATGAAGATGTCAGCAATTTGCTTGTCAGACGCACAAAATCTAAAGTGATCAAGCACATTTAATAGTTGTCCCTTAAAAAATGATGTCTAACATCTATATGCTTAGTTCTCTTATGATGAACCAGATTCTTAGTCATACTAATAGCACTAGTGTTATCACAGAAAATGAGGACGTGACCAACTTCAATAACAAAATCCATCAACTGTTGCTTGATCTACAACAATTAAGCACAATCATGAAGCAACATCAACATGCTTAGATTCAGCAGTAGATAACGCCACTGAATTTGCTTTTTAATAGCCTATGACAAAAGACATGAACTAAGGAAGTGTTTCATACCTGAAGTGCTCTTCATATATACTAGGAAACCTGCATAATCAGTGTCAGCATATCCCATTATGTTAAAATTACTAACTTTTGGATACCAAAGGCAAAGGTCAATGGTGCCTTTCAAGTATCTCAATATTCTATTTTTATTAGTAAAGTGGGACTCCTTTGGATTTTCCTAAAATCGAGCACAAAGACCTACACTGCACACACTAGTAGTGAGATATAAAAGAGAACCAATCATTTCCCTATACAACTTCTGATCAACAGATGAACCAAGTTCATCTTACATATAATTTTGTAGATGTTTATATAGGAGTGTCAATTTCTTTGAATATTCTTTCCGGGTTTTTTCACTGAGGAATAGTTTCATGGAAAGGTTCCCTCGAGGTTTGATGATCAATTACTCTCTAGTCAGTTCCCCCTGTCATGTTTCCCAGGTTGAAGGACCCGTTCCATTACTTTTCCTTCATGTGATGCATATTCAGGTGGACTGTGGTTTCACCATTTGAATTTCTTATCAGCCCAATCTCTTCATTATCTTGCTCTTGCCTCTAAGAAAGAATGTTAGTTTTTCAATAAAAAAAGCTATACATTTTTTCTACACACAGAGTTCTTTTACTGTGTATCTTATAAGCTTTACTATGTGAAGAATATCCCAAGAATACTCCCTAATCACTTCTGGGATCATACTTACCTAGGGAGTCTTTGCCATTATTATGCACAAAGAACTTGCATCTAAATGCCCTAACATGGAATATTTAGCTTTTATCCCATTAAGTGACTCATAATTATTCTTCTTAACAAGAGGTCTAGTCATGCAACTATTTATAATGTAGCATGAAAAAATTCAGCAAACTTAGCATTTTCAAATTCAGTTCCATGATCAGACCTAATTGATGCAAGTTGATTACCTATTCGTTTCTGCGTTTTTCTAAGAAAAGAAGTAAACATGTCAATTGCTTTATATTTAGATGTTAAAAACAATATCCAACTAAACCTAGAGTAATCATCAACAAGCACCATCACAAATATTTTACCATATCCACTTAATGTTCTCATTTGGACCATAGAGATCTATATGGACCAGTTCCATCATTCTGGTGGTGCTGACCATTTTTCTTTCAAAATGGTGGTGCTGACCATTTTCTTTCTTTTGTAAGAGGATCTTACCTGCTTCCCCCTTGAACAAGCCTCACAAATTTTATCTCCCTTTAACTTAATGTTAGGCAGTACTATCATCAAGTCCTTGGAGACTATTTTGTTGAGTTGACTTAGACTGCCATGTCGAAGTCTCTTTTTCCAAAAGAGAAGATCATTATCCAACACAATTAAGCAAGTGAGTTCATTTTCTCAACATGTGGAAAAATCTACAATGTATATATTGCTTACTCTTTTTCCCTGCAAAACAATCTTGTTAGTTGTAAGATTAATCAAAAAACATTTGGTAGAGTTGAATGCTACCAAGTTACTTTTATTGCGCAATTGTGATTGTCTTATTAGGTAGTATATTAGGTCATCTATCAGTTAGAAATTATCAATAGAGTGAGAATCGGTCTTATCTAACTTTCTAACCCCAATGATCTCATTTTTCTTCCCATTTCCAAAGGATACATTACCTCATTTGAGGTCCTCAAGTGAAAGGAACTGGTTCTTGCTTCCTATCATATGCTTTGAGCAGCCACTATCCATGTATAATATTGGCTGCTCCCCTTCACTTGGACCCGTAAAAGGAAATTAGGGGTTAGTCTTAGGAATCCAAACTAGTTTGGGTCACTTTCTATAGGCAAAAGGGTGAATCAGATTCTTTTTAGCCCAACCCGGTGGCCTATTTTTCCCTTGAACTAATTCTTCATTCTTTTGATTAGCCTTTTCTTTTGCAATACATTCAGATTTATAGTGACCACATTTACCATATTGTGTGCAAATTATGTTCTCAGGAAGTGTAGGGTACTTGCCTTTGGGATACCACATAGGTGCAAGGGTCCTGTAGCCAAGTCCTCTCTTATTACAATTATGGTGTTCATGTAGCCAAGAAAGTGCATCAGATGACCTATTCCATTTACACGTTCTGTCTAGCTCATGCTTAGCCATGTTTAGATCCTCCTTAAGGACTCTTATATGCTCATCTCTTTTGTGAAACTCACCTTTCATTTCTCCTACATTTTCTTCTAAAGTGAGTTGTGTGTGATCAGATTCCTTTTTACCAGTTCCTAATTTGAGTTTTAGATTTTCAAATTTGAAATCTAGGACTGTGGTGTCAAGTTCATGAACCTAGTTCTTCAACTCAGCATTTTTAGTATCACTTTCACTAGCCATAAGTTCCAGGTTTTTCCACTTAGCTTTCAAAATCACACATTCCTTAGAAAGTTGTTCCCTTTTATAGTTTATAAACTCAAATTCATCAATGAAATCTAGAAGTAACTCAGACATCCTTTCATTAGACAAAAATTCAACCTTATCTTTGAGATGATTTATACTTACCTCATATACCTCATCGAATTCTCCAATTGCCATAAGTGCTTCTTCATTGCCATCTTCACCATCTGAGTCTTCATCTGAGATTTCTCCCCAGGCAGCAACCATAGCCTTTTTTGATCCTTTGTTCTTCTTGAATTGAACTTGTTCCTTCTTCTTGTTCCTTCGTTTAGCTCTTTCCTTCTTCCATTCAATTTCCCATTGAGTGCAGTTTCTAATGTGGTGATCAGTCCTCCCACAACTGTAACACCCCTCATTGGTTCGTTTTTCAGGAACCATTGGTTTGTTGTAGCTTCAACTTCTTGAAGGACCATTTCCTCTCATTAAGTACTTCTTGAATTCCTTTGTGATCATGGTCATTTCATCCTTCTCTAGAGCAGCATCTTCAGTGATTTTGAATTCCATGCTCTTTTCCTTCTTGGGTGCATCCATCTTCATGGTTTACCTTCTAAGTTCATAGGCTGTGAGATTTCCAATTAGCTCGTCCAACTTAATAGTGGCAATGTACTTTGATTCCTGAATGGCAGTGATTTTTCTTTACAAAGTGACTGGCAGAACCCTTTTCAAAATTGCTTCAACTTTGTCCTCTTCAAGAATATCCCTTCAAAGAGAGATAAGTTCATTTACCAATGTGGTGAACCTTTTATACATCTCCTGGATGGTTTCCCTTTCCTCCATGGTAAAATTCTCATATTGAGAATATCGCAATGTTCCTCTTGATCTCCTTACTTGAGGTTCCTTCATGAGCCACTTGTAATGTGTCCCATATTTACTTGGCAGTGGTACAACTTGAAATTCTGCGATACTCATCTGGACCTAGTCCACACAGAAGCTCTTTTTTGGCCTTAGCATTCTTTTCCATTTTCTCAAGTCTTCAGCATTGCTGTCAGCTCTTTTGTTTTGGCACATCTACTCTTTCAGCATTCTTCTTCATGGTAGCTAGGGGACCATCAATGACAATGTCCCATAGCAATTAATCTTCTCTGAGGATGTGATCTCTCATTCTATTTTTCCACCAAGAGTAGTAGTGGCCATTAAAGAGTGGATGCCTATCAGTGGATTGCCCTTCCCAGTTTCCAGGTGGTGCACTCATCTTGATATTTTCCTAAGGTGTTAGCCTCTTCAAGGATAACCTACTCTGATACCAATTAATGTTTTATGGGTCAACACCACACAAGAGGGGGGTGATTTGTGTGGTACCCAATTTTTTGCTTCAACACTTATGAATGACCTGGTTCTTCTACGTGTTCCAACTACTGTTGTTGCAAAATAATAAATGCAGAAAATAAAGAACACAGAGATTTTATGTGGAAAACACCTGGCTCAAAAGGTTAAAAAACCACGACCTACTCAGTAGGATTTTCCCAAACTTCCACTAAAATCACTTAGCCAAAACAGCATTTACAAAACTCTTTGTAACCCTAAGGATTACCTCTAATCCTGTTATGGCAACCAGTCTCTAACTATTGCGACAACTTCAAGTTAACTCTAACTTGAATACTCAAAGTACCTATTATAATTGCTTTTAAATAAGCTGAATGGTACAATATAAAAACATCTACTACAATTGAACTATAAATAAATAAAGACACATAAAACTCTTTATGGAACTTGTTCTTCAATCTGGTTCATGTAGCTTCTGGTTGGCACTCTTGAATAATACACGAATTGCTTGCAAAAAGCGTTGCTATTTTGATCCCAATTCACGTTTACCTTCTGCGTTTTTGTGCAACACTTTTAATATGAGAACATCCTACAATTTATAGAGTTATTAGATGAAGAAACAACTAGAGTTCCGATACAACTCTTCTTTGATTGAAGAGTTCTAGTCTATTTCAACTTCTAACTCCTTCCCTATCTTGGATAATGTTTGCTTTGATTAAGGACTCCTTCTCCTTACCAATTATGCAACCTTTAGATCAGGATATATTAAATACTCCAAGTTAAGTTTATCTCCTTCATGTGAAACCCACATGCTTGAATCTTCCCATTTTATGAACCTGAGGGATGGACCACTGGGATGGACCTGGTTCATCCTGAGTTCATTTGTCAATCTTCAAAACTTAACCTTTACTTGGGCCAACAATGAGGAAAAAACTTCTTTAATCACAGACAGGGGGACTTACTGTTATAAAGTAATGCCCTTTGGTCTCAAAAATGCTGGAGCAACCTATCAAAGGTTGGTTACCAGAATGTTTCAAGAACATTAAGGAAAAAGTATGGAGGTATATATAGACGATATGCTCAACAAAACCCGGCATTCTCACGATCATATTTGTCATTTATCTAATACATTTGAAATTTTACGAAAATTAAAATGAAAATCAACCCAGAAAAATGTGCATTTGGAGTTGCCTCAGGTAAATTTTTGGATTTTCTTCTTTCTAACAGTGGCATTAAGGTAAATCCTTCTCAGATCAAAGAGATATAAGAAATCCCTGATATCCTTACCAATAAGAAGGAGGTACAAATACAAACGGGAAGAATCGCAGCCTTGGGAAGATTTATCTCTAAATCTTTAGAAAAATATTTTAAGTTCTTCTCTGCTCTCAAAAAACAAGACCATTTTGAATAGAACGAAGATTGTCAACAAGGCCATAGGAACTTGAAAGCTTACTTTTCAAATCCCTAGTTGTTGGCAAAACCAAAGGAAGGTTAAACACTGCTCATCTACTTGGTAGTATCAGTAGTCGCGGTAAGTGTTGTTTTGGTATGAGAGGTCCAAGGTAAGCAATCTCCTATTTATTATGTAAGCAAATATTTATTAGATGCTGAGACAAGATATCCACAACTTGAAAAGTTGGCACTAGCTTTGATCATGACATCTAGAAAATTAAGACCTTATTTTCAATGTCATCAAATTGTCGTAGTTACTTCTTTTCCATTATGAAACATTTTGCATAAACATGAATTGTCAGGAAGATTAGCAAAATGGGCTATAGAATTAAGTGAATATCAAATCATTTATCAGCCTAGGACTGATATAAACTCCCAAGTTCTTGCTGATTTCGTAGAAGATTTTAGTCAAGGGATGCATTTAGAAGCAGAAAAAGAATTACAAGTTTTTAATGGAGCAAACCCGGGGACTTTGAGTTTGTGTACTGATAGTTAATCTAATGTAAAGAGAGCAGGTTTAGGAATTGTTCTTAAACCACCTACGGGTGAGACCATTAGATAAGCTATAAAATGTCACCCTCTAACTAACAATGAAGCAGGGTATGAAGCTGTAATTGTAGGTTTAGAATCAGCACGAGAACTTGGCATCACACAAATCATATTCAAAACTGATTCCCAACTCGTGGTTAATCAAATGCTAGGGACTTATATAGCCAGGGAAACACACATGAAAGAGTATCTCAAAAAGGTATGGGAACTGATAAAGCAGTTCCAAACTTGGAAGGTAATCCAAATCCCAAGAGAGGAGAACGCGAAGGCAGATGCTTTAGCTAATCTTGCATCTGCGGCGGACATAGAAAATGATGCATATGCTTAAATCATACATTTATTCCATCCTGTTCTCGAACCTGACAAAAATGAGGTAAATTTTAATCACTTAACATGGGATTGGAGAAACGAAATAGTTGCTTTTTTGCAACATGGAACTGTTCCTGATGATAAAAAAGCTCATGCACTTCGTAAGAAAGCTGCTCATTATTGTTTATATCAAGGAAACCTTTACCGAAAAATGTTTGGTGGACCATTAGCAAGGTGTCTCAGACCTTCCCAAAAAGAGTATGTAACGAGAGAAATACATGAGGGACATTGTGGAAATCATGCAGGAGGAAGGTCACTACTAAAAACATTGATTTAGCAGGGTACTATTGGCCTAAGATGGAAGAGGAAGCAAATGATTTCGTGTTTAAGTACGATAAATGTCAAAGGTATGGTAACAATATGCATAGACCAGCCGAATTAGTACACCCTATCATAACTCCGTGGCCCTTCATGAAATGGGGAATGGACATCGTAGGTCCATTACCACAAGCAAAAGGTCAGGTAAAGTTTCTACTTGCACTTACTGATTATTTTACTAAATGGGTAGAAGCATGGGCATTCAAACAGGTGCAAGAGAAAGAAGTCAAAGATTTCATTTGAAGAAACATAATATGCCGATTTGGGGTACCAAAGGAAATCTTATGTGATAACTGTCCACAATTCATAGGAGCGCAAGTCACGAAATTCTTTCAATGCTGGCAGATTAAAAGGATAATATCAACACCATACCATCCGGTAGGCAATGAACAAACGAAATCCACAAACAAGGCCATAATCAATAATTTAAAGAAAAGACTACTAGATTCAAAAGGTAATTGGCCAGAGGTGTTACCTACGGTATTATAGGCGTATTGAACAACGGTGAAAACAAGTATAGGAGAAACGCCATTTTCAATAGTTTATGGAGCGGAGTCCTTAATACTAGTTGAAATAGGGGAACCAAGCACACGGTACATTCAAGAAACGGAAGACTCAAATAATGAAGAGTTATGGGTAAACCTTGATTTGCTCAAAGGAAGAAGAGAAGCTGCATTAATAAGGATGGCAGCTCAAAAGCAAGTAATTGAACGATACTATAACAGGAAGGAACATCTCAGGTTTTTCAAAATTGGGGACTTTGTGCTCATAAAGGTGTTCCAATCTACGAAGGCTACTAACTCAGAAAAGCTAAGTCCAACGTGGGAATGACCTTATCCGTGACATTGCATAGAAAAGAGCATACGAGTTGGAGACAATGGAAGACAAAGTTTAACCTTCACATTGGAATGTTATCCATCTAAATGGATATTACTTCAAAGCGAGTGGCCATGGTCAGATATCTCCATATTAAATTTTTTCTTTGAATTGTTAAAATTTTACTAACGATTTTCGATGCTAGGCAAAAATCCTAACTCGTGCCAAATGATGAGTCACGACCTGCACGGAAAAATGGAATACTCTTAAATTCCAAGACTAGGGTTATTTAATCTGATGGAAATACACATGGGTTAGGCAGTCTTCATCAATAAACGCACCTCCGAGTACCGCATATTTTTCTGTTTTAGGAAAAGGACCAAATTGAGAGAAAAAAACAAGTGCTCGAGGCTTCATTCTTCACCGCTCACACACTTGGGGGACTACATATTATACATTGATACAAATATCGAACAAAAGATGGTCGAGTTTCAGCAAGATTCAGCTACAAAAAGACAAGTGTTGAAAGTAAGTTACGAAGTCTTCAGCATTCAGCACAAAAAAAACATTCATCATAATGTTAAAGCTCATGAGAACAACAGAATCATATCTCAAAAATGAATTCACTTCTCAACCCCTTCATAAATATGTAAAGATAGGTTCATGATTATATATTGAAACAGGTTATGAAGAAAAACCTTGTCTATTTTATATCATGTAAAAATCTATTACAAGAAAAACATTTACGAGAAAGTTATAGATGTATTTTAATATATGTAATATAGTCAAAAAACTTGTTAAAGTTTATGAATAAAAACTTATCAATGTTGTTTCATACAAAACATGTGTATTCCTATTTCATTCATTGTATTATAACACCATTATGAAGTTGAGACGTCTTCTTCACTAAGTGTCTATAAAATAAAAGAGCCTTTTTAATAAACCTCATGTTGATATTCCATGAGAAGAATCATAAAGCATTTTAAAAGGATAAAAATGCTAACCTATTGTATAAGTCCTAAATATGTAAATAGGCAAGAATAGAATATATAGAAGTACCCATAAAACTTCTTAATATAAAAGACTAAGGAAAAACTTAGTCATCAAAGTATTTTTTTTACAAATGCCCCCATTATGGTAACTCGGGACTTCATCAAAAGCTCCCTTAAAAATTGCCAAGGGATGACGTCAACAATCACTGAAAATAATAAAAACTTAACACATTTAACCAGTCACTGAAGGAGTTGGAGCATCAGAAGTTGTAACCTCACTTTCAAAGGCAATAATAGGCATGGTAACTACTTTTGAAGGAGAAGCAATAGGAGTAGATTCAACTGAGCTTGAAGTGATAACATCATCAAGGGAAGCAAGAGTCCCGGGAACTTCAATTCCTATAACTGCATCACAGAAGTTTCACCTTCTGAAGCTGGAATGACAACTTCAATTACCTCAGTAACTGCTTCGGAATTCAATAACTCTTCTACTCTAGGAGCTTCGAGTACTGGAGAAGGAGTGACAATAGTTCCAAGCGCAGGAGAAGGAGTATCAGCAAGTTGTTGGCTTTTCTCGATAGTGTCTATAACTTTGGCTAATTCAGATTGCAAGTCGAAGTTTTCTTGTGTAGTATCCATCAAAGCATCACGGTGAGAATTTAGAAAAGCCCAACTCACCTCTGTTAGAAAATACGCTTAACGCTAGAGGGGGGTGAATAGCGTTATAATAAAATTTAGCGTAAACTTGCGGAAATTAAAATTTGCAGGAAATAAATAAGTGCGTTAAATAAACAAAAAGGAAAGAACGCACCGATATATTCTGGTTCCCCACAACACGTGGCTAGTCCAGTCCCCGAGAGTCTCTCTCGAGATTTTCCACTAACTTGTTAAGCTTACGGGTGCTCAACAAACCTTTACCACTTAAGAACACAAGCCTTAACACCTTTGCTCGGAGATACTACACTCCAAGACTTCAACCAAGGAAACACAAGTTCCTTACAACAAGAGAATCACAATTCTCTTACAAGTGTATAAAACACTAAGCACTCAAAAAAAATACTCCTTAATGAGTAGATATGAGTAAAAGAAGTAAGCTCTAGATCACAACAACTTTGGACAAGAATATGGCTCTCAAAAGCTTTATGAAATTGAATATAAAATGATAAACAAAAGTATGCAAGCTTATAGCAATGTAATGATCAGTTGTAATATGTTGCTGTATTTAAAACACTGAAGTGAAGCTGTATTTATAGTTGAAAAACTTGGCATTACCATTGCCTAATTGCCAATTAAGAGTTGCTGATTTTACTCACTGACAATCGATTGTCAAACCCCAACAATCGATTGTCTGCCAGTCAGATCAAGATTCAATCCCAGATTTTACGCTTGATAATCGATTACTTACAATCCATAATCGATTACTGGCAACGTTCAAAAAATCCTTTCCAGATTTTACCACAAACAATCGATTGTCCAGAATCAACAATCGATTACTCAGCAACGTTCAAAAAATCTTTTCCGGAATTTATTCAAAACAATCGATTATACAAAATCAATAATCGATTACCCAATAACGTTCAAAAAATCTTTTCCGGATTTCAATCAAAACAATCGATTATACAGAATTAATAATCGATTACCTGACGGTATTTGAAAACTTTACGACAACGGTCAGCTTCACAATCGATTGCAGAAAGTCAACAATCAATTACTTATCAGTTTTTGGAAAACATTTTAGACACTGTCTCTTTGACAATCGATTGTCCAATGTAACAATCGATTATTTAATAAATTTGAAAATCACTGGAAGACACTGTCTCAACATAATCGATTACCATTAGTTCATAATCGATTATTCTGAGTTTCGAAAAACTTTGATGGACACTGCCTCAGTCACAATCGATTGTCATTAGTTCACAATCGATTGTCATGCAGGTTTGAAAAACCCGATGCTCACTGTCTTACTCACAATCGATTGTCATTAGTTCACAATCGATTGTCATGCAGTCTTGGCTTAAAACAATCGATTATCATAAGTACATAATCGATTATCTTAGTCCAGATTTTTAAGCATGTCTAAAAATTATTTTGACTACTGTAAATATGCATGATTTAAAATCATTTGACATTAAATTAAATATGCATAATTTTGGAAAATAGTTTTATGAGAGAAGCCATGTTACGAGTCAAGTTGTAGGATCACGATCACAATTAAGAATGACTCAATTAAACTATAAAACTTTGTCTTGATCTTGAATCTCGTTGTATATCAATTGTGCGCTTGTTTCTTGAACTTCGTCATATATCAATTTTCGCTTCGTTTGTCATTCATCAAAACCTATACAAAAGCACACACGTTTTAGTATATTGCATTGAGAACGTGTTTCCAACAATTTCCCCCTTTTTGATAATGGCAAACATTAAGCGGGATATGCAAGACAAGCAATTTATATTGACGATTCAAGACAAGTATATACATGCAACAAGTATGCAATTTGTTCCCCCTCAATTTGAGAATTCCCCCTCAATTTATGCTTATAAACTTGAGAGTGCATCATACCCGTTATCTTCCCCCTTTTGCCATTAGCAAAAATAATAATAAGATGCTAAAGATAGTATAATAGCTCAAATGATAGCATTGCAATCGATTATTGATACGAGATAATCGATTATTAGATGAGGGAAACAGATTTTTCTGAAGAAGACTCGATTCTTGCGCGTCATGCTTTATAATTCCCCCTACTTTTAGGGCGATACCTGCAAAAAAGATTTAGACGTCTCCGATGCTCAAGTTAGAAATCATGTAAAAAAAATGCAATGCATGACTTAGATCAACGTGGAGTCAAGGATCCCGAGTTCACTGCGAATTCGGAAGAGGGACTCTTTCTCTAAAGGCTTTGTAAAGATGTCTGCCAATTGGTTTTTGGTTTCAACAAATTCAATTTCGACATCGCCTTTGAGAATGTGATCTCTAATAAAATGATGTCTAATTTCAATGTGTTTCGTTCGCGAATGAAGAACGGGGTTCTTCGTCAAGCATATGGCACTAGTATTATCACATCTAAGAGGGATATGATTAAGGCTTAGGCCATAGTCCAAGAGTTGTAGTTTCATCCATAGGATTTGAGCGCAACAACTCCCCGCGGCTACATATTCAGCCTATATTGTGGACAACGCAACACTTACTTGTTTCTTGCTAAACCAAGAAACAAGAGAGCTACCGAGCAAATGGCAAGTGCCACTAGTGCTTCTTGCGGTCCAATTTGCATCCAGCAAAATCGGAATCGGAATAGCCAACAAGTTGGCATGAAGAGCCTTTGGGGTACCATAGACCCATATTTGTAGTACCAACAAGATACCTTAAAATCCGTTTTACCGCAGTAAGGTGAGACTCCTTCGGACATGATTGATAACGAGCGCATAAGCACACGCTAAACATGATGTCCGGACTACTGGCAGTAAGATAAAGAAGAGAGCCAATCATACCTCGATACTTTTTGGTGTCGACTTCCTTACCTTTCTCATCTTTGTCTAGATGATCGGATGTGCTCATGGGAGTTGCCATTTCTTTTGCATTGTTCATCTCAAATCGTTTCAGCAATTCTTTGCAATATTTGGTTTGACAAATGAATGTACCTTCTTTCATTTGCTTTACTTGTAATCCCAAAAAGAATGTTAACTCACCCATCATAGACATCTCGAATTCGCTTGTCATTAAATCGGAAAATTCCTTGCATAAAACATTGTTAGTAGCACCAAATATAATATCATATATTTCAACTAACAAAATATCATTGTTTTTATGCTTAACAAAGAGAGTTGTGTCAACTTTCCCCCTAATGAAATCATTTTCCAAAAGAAACTTACTCAATCTTTCATACCAAGCTCGGGGAGCTTGTTTTAGACCATAAAGAGCCTTTTTGAGTTTGAAAACATGATCGGGAGATTTAAAAACTTCAAAACCGGGGGGTTGTTCAACATAAACTTCTTCTTGAATAAAACCGTTTAGAAAAGTGCTTTTCACATCCATTTGATATAAAATGAAATTCATAGAAGAGGCAAATGGAAGCAATAAGCTAATAGCTTCTAATCTAGCTACGGGAGCATATGTTTCCTCATAGTCAATACCCTCTTCTTGATTATAGCCTTTTGCTACAAGCCTAGCTTTGTTTCTAGTGATTATACCATTTTCATCTAGTTTATTGCGAAAACCCCATTTCGTACCAATTATGGTATGACCTTCGGGTCTTGGCACCAAATCCCAAACGTCATTGCGTTCGAATTGGTTAAGCTCCTCTTGCATTGCCAAGGTCCAAAATTCATCCCCAATTGCTTCTGAGATGGTTTTGGGTTCAATTTGAGAAACAAAAGCAGTATGTTCTAATGTATTTTTTGAGAGAGTTTCGGGTACTTACCTTGTCTCCAACGTTGCCAATTACCTGTTCAAGAGGGTGATCTTTGATCGTCCTCCACACATTTGGCACTTTTGTTTCTTTTTCCAATTGTGGCGCTTCTTCCGTTGGTTGTTCCTCAGTTTCATCTTTATTTTCCTTGGGTGGTTCCTCTTGTATTTTGTCTTTCAAGCTATCTAAGATACCTGCAAGATCAAAGCCGGAATCCTTTCTCGCCAAGCGAGCATTATTTTCGGAAAATACAACATGTGGGGATTCCTCCACAATTTGGGTTCTTTTATTAAAGACCCTATATGCTTTACTACGTGAGGAATATCCAATGAAAATACCTTCATCCGACTTAGCATCAAATTTACCCAATTGGTCTTTGCAATTGTTATGAACAAAACATTTGCAACCAAAAACTCTAAAATAGGAAATATTTTAGTTTTCTACCCTTATAAAGTTCATAGGGGGTTTTCATGAGTATCGGCAAAATTACTACTCTATTTAGAACATAGCAAGCGGTACTCACGGCGTCCGCCCAAAAATGTTTGGGTATCTTAGCTTCGTCGAGCATGGTTCTAGCCATCTCTTCGAGACACCTATTTTTCCTTTCCACCACCCCATTTTGTTGCGGTGTACGTGGAGCGGAAAAGGTATGCTCGATTCCGAGTTCATCACAAAAGTCCGCAAAGAGATTGTTATCAAACTCTCCCCCATGATCACTTCTAATTGAAGTGACGGTTGTTTCTTTCTCATTTTGAACACGCTTAAGAAAATATTTAAAATTTTGAAAAGCATCACTTTTATTGGCAAGAAATAAAGTCCAAGTAAATCTCGAGTAATCATCAACAATCACAAAAGCATATCTATTTCTTCCTAGACTTTCAATGCGAGAAGGACCAAATAAATCCATATGAAGCAATTGCAATGGTCTAGAAGTTGAAACAATGTTTTTAGATTTGAAAGATGCTTTTGTTTGCTTCCCCTTTTGACACGAGTCACAAATAGAGTCATTTTCAATTTTTAAAATGGGAAGACCAACAACTAAGTTCCGAGAAATCAATTTGTTCAAAAGATGCATATTGATATGTGCTACTCTATGATGCCATAGCCAAGTATCATCCTCTTTACTCATTAGACAATCAACATAATCGGGTGAGGAATTAGCAAGATCAACCATATAAATATTATCCACTCTAAAACCATGGAGGATAATTTTGAAATCACTACGGCTGAACACTAAGCATTCATCCGAATCAAATAAAGCAAGATTTCCCTTGTCACAAAATTGGCTTATGCTCAAGAGATTATGCTTTAGTCCTTTAACAAGTAATATATGCTTAATAGAGGAATTTTCATCCTTACCTACCGAGCCGATGCCGATGATCTTTCCTTTATTGTTATCACCGAAGATAACACTTCCTCCTTCTTTGTGCTCTAATTGAAGGAATTTGGATTCATCTCCCGTCATATGCTTGGAGCATCCACTATCAAGGTACCATAGTACACTTGATCCCTTCAAGCACACCTACAAAACAAATTAATATTCTTTAGGTACCCATGCCATCTTGGGTCCTTGGGGGTTAGGCATATTATAATGATGCAATTGAGTAATATGTCTATGACGTATAAAGCATGCAGGAGCAATATGACCAATACGTCTACAATAATGACAAGTCACATTTGGGTTATGCATCCTTCTAGGTTCATAGTAACTAGACGGATGAAAATTTCTTACACTATGACTATTTCGCATTTCATGAGAATTATTTCTCCTACTATGAGCTCTAGGATGGGCAGCATTTCTAGAGTGATTGTTTCTCGGTTGAAGGCCATTTCTAAGTCTTCTCAAAGGTTCAATATTTGGCCTAAAATATGCATCATTTCTAGGGTAACTATTTGTTATTAGTCCTAGGTTGAGCCTTAGGTGGTTGGGGTTTGGCTTCAACCTTTTCTTTAACCTCATTCTTAAATCCTATGCCATGCTTGGTTGATTTCAAATTTACAAGGACCTCATTCAAAATCTTGTGGGAAGAATTAAACTTATCTAAGGTACCTTTGAGTCTATCTACCTCATTTTTGAGATGCAAGCAAGAAGAACAATTTTTTGTAGAACTTTCGGGCTTATCGGCGCTTCTTTTTCCAAAAAACTTGTTTTCCTCTTTCAGCTTTTCATTTTCTAAAACCAGTTTTTCTAAATCCTTTTCTTTCAAAGAAAGCTGTTTTTGAAAATCCTTTTCTTTTAATGAAGCATTTTCTTTTATGCCCTTAACAGTTTTTGAAGCCTTAATAAACTCAGCATATAATTCATCAAAAGCAGTTCGCATTTCTTCAAGAGTAAAGTTTTTAGACGAAATTTGACATACCTCATCTTTGTTGTCTTCTTGTGCCATAAGGCAAAGATTTGCTGCTTTGTCTTCTTCTCCTTCGCTTGACTCATCTCCGGAGTCGCCTCCCCAAGAAATGTATGCATGTTGCTTTTTAAAAGGTTTCTTCTCCTTTTTGATGTTTGGGCAATTTGATTTGATGTGCCCGGTTTCACCACATTCATAGCACTTGATTTGTTCGCCTTGCTTTTTGCCCTTGCGTTCATACTCCTTGCGCATGAACTTTTGAAATCTTTTGATAACGAGTCCAAACTCGTTGTCTCCTTCCTCATCAATTTGCGGTTGGCTTGTGCTCGCCTTTAGAGCTATTCTTTGCCTCCTTTGATCATCAACAAAACGGTTGACAATAGTAGATTCATAGGTCTTAAGGTTACCTCTTAGTGCGTCGATGGTGACGTTTGAAACGCCAATGGATTCTTGAATTGCATCGGCCTTTGATCTCCATGCTGGTGTGAGACTTCTAAGCATTTTTCGAACGAGCTCTCTATCCATGAATGTTTTCTTGAGAGCATGTAGGTCATTTACGATTATTGAAAATCGCTCAAACATTTCGTCCACCTTTTCACCTTCCTTCATGTGAAATAATTCATAAGAATGGGTTAGGAAATCAATTTTTGCTTCCCTTACCTGGTCCGTACCTTCGTATGTAACTTCTAGCTTGTCCCACATCTCCTTTGCCGTTGTGCAACACGATATTTTCCTGTAATCGTCAGCATTAACAGTACAACATAATAAATTAATTGCTTTAGCATTATTTTGAACCTTTCGGATGTCATCCGCGTCATACTCATCCTCGGACTTGGGAACCCATTCGTTTTCCACCTTCTTTGTTGGAATTTGGTTTCCCTTCATTATCACCTTCCAAAGGTGAAAGCTGTTGGACTGAACGAAGATCTTCATCCTCTCCTTCCAGTACGTGTAATTTGTACCTTTGAATAGAGGTGGTCGTGTGGAGCACTGTCCTTCATCAATTCCTGTAAAAGAATCACGAGTAGAAGCCATGGATGGTTCTCTCAAACTGTTAAGTTTTCAGAGAGTTGGGCTCTGATACCAATTGTTAGAAAATACGCTTAACGCTAGAGGGGGGTGAATAGCGTTATAATAAAATTTAGCGTAAACTTGCGGAAATTAAAATTTGCTGGAAATAAATAAGTGCATTAAATAAACAAAAAGGAAAGAACGCACCGATATATTCTGGTTCACCACAACACGTGGCTAGTCCAGTCCCCGAGAGACTCTCTCGAGATTTTCCACTAACTTGTTAAGCTTACGGGTGCTCAACAAACCTTTACAACTTAAGGACACAAGCCTTAACACCTTTGCTCGGAGATACTACACTCCAAGACTTCAACCAAGGAAACACAAGTTCCTTATAACAAGAGAATCACAATTCTCTTACAAGTGTATAAAACACTAAACACTCAAACAAAATACTCCTTAATGAGTAGATATGAGTAAAAGAAGTAAGCTCTAGATCACAACAACTTTGGACAAGAATATGCCTCTCAAAAGCTTTATGAAATTGAATATAAAATGATAAACAAAAGTATGCAAGCTTATAGCAATGTAATGATCAGTTGTAGTATGTTGTTGTATTTAAAACACTGAAGTGAAGCTGTATTTATAGTTGAAAAACTTGGCATTACCGTTGCCTAATTGCCAATTAAGAGTTGCTGATTTTACTCACTGACAATCGATTGTCAAACCCCAACAATCGATTGTTTGCCAGTCAGATCAAAATTCAATCCCAGATTTTACGCTTGATAATCGATTACTTACAATCCATAATCGATTACTGGCAACGTTCAAAAAATCCTTTCCAGATTTTACCACAAACAATCGATTGTCCAGAATCAACAAATCGATTACTCAGCAACGTTAAAAAAATCTTTTCCGGATTTTAATCAAAACAATCGATTATACAAAATCAATAATCGATTACCCAATAACGTTCAAAAAATCTTTTCCGGATTTCAATCAAAACAATCGATTATACAGAATCAATAATCGATTACCTGACGGTATTTGAAAACTTTACGACAACGGTCAGCTTCACAATCGATTGCACAAAGTCAACAATCGATTACTTATCAGTTTTTGAAAAACATTTTAGACACTGTCTCTTTGACAATCGATTGTCCAATGTAACAATCGATTATTTAATAAATTTGAAAATCACTGGAAGACACTGTCTCAACATAATCGATTACCATTAGTTCATAATCGATTATTCTGAGTTTTGAAAAACTTTGATGGACACTGCCTCAGTCACAATCGATTGTCATTAGTTCACAATCGATTGTCATGCAGGTTTGAAAAACCTGATGCTCACTGTCTTACTCACAATCGATTGTCATTAGTTCACAATCGATTGTCATGTAGTCTTGGCTGAAAACAATCGATTATCATAAGTACATAATCGATTATCGTAGTCCAGATTTTTAAGGCATGTCTAAAAATTATTTTGACTACTGTAAATATGCATGATTTAAAATCATTTGACATTAAATTAAATATGCATGATTTTGGAAAATAGTTTTATGAGAGAAGCCATGTTACGAGTCAAGTTATAGGATCACGATCACAATTAAGAATGACTCAATTAAACTATAAAACTTTGTCTTGAGCTTGAATCTCGTTGTATATCAATTGTGCGCTTGTTTCTTGAACTTCGTCATATATCAATTTTCGCTTCGTTTGTCATTCATCAAAACCTATACAAAAGAACACACGTTTTAGTATATTGCATTGAGAACGTGTTTCCAACAACCTCTATGTTGGAATTTTCTTCAAGAACATTATACTCCTTCTCCAGAGCCTTATATCCCATTTCAACACAGCAAGATCATTTTTCGTTACTTGATAATCAGCTAAGTGAGAATCCAGGGAAGCTTCAAGAGAGGCATGGGAACTTTTCAAGGCACGAATTTTGTCAGAAGATATCCTTAAGTCAATTTGAGCTTGAGTTAAGCGTTGAGCTAACTCCCCTGCGTATTCGTCTTTCTTCTCCATAAGTACCTCAAGCTCTATAATATCTTCATTGGCTTTTGATAGAGAGCACTGCAAAATCTCTTTGTCTTTTTTAAGTTGGCCCAATGTAGCATTGGCAATTCCTAGCTCAGAAGATAAGCCACGTTGTTGTTGCTCCAAGTGAGCCCTGCTTTCCTGCAACTCCTCTATGGTCCCTTGGGCATTCTCAAATTGCTCTTTCCAATTTCCTGCCTCAAGGAGCGCATCCTCGGCTATTCTTCTAGCCTCAGAGATAGCCTTTGTGGACTCTTGCTCCTTCTTCTCCAACGAAGAGACTTTCCCCATCAACTCAGTTCCAATAAGATTAGCCTGCGATTATAAAGCATAGAAATGAAGACTTAGAAGGAAAAAGAGGGAAAGCATTCAAGATAAACAAAATTACCTTTAAAGTTGAATGAACTATGTCGTTCATCGGAGAATAACAGCTATAGCTCTGCATCTTATCCTTTTCAATCTCTCCAATTAGAGGATCGAGCCAAGTATAACCTCCACTAGATTTTCTTAAGCGGCTATGATTGGCAGGGACTTGGAGCGTGACACTCCTCATAGTCATGCCTCTATTGTTGAAACTTACCTTTGTAGGTTGAACAAAGGAAGAGGGAACAGCGGAAGGGGGAGTATTAGAAAAGGTAAACACAACATGAGTCATAGGAGTCAAAGCAGGAATGGTAGGAATAGATGTAGAAACCAACACAGAAACGGAAGTAGGGGCAGTTAAAACTGGTAAAGGAATGGAAGCAGTCAATGCTGGCAAGGAAACACTTACGGTTGGCAAAAAAATAGAGGAAATAGGAACGAATGAGGAGAGAGGGGCTTCATCAAATACAGGGTCGAGCTTGCCACTCTAAAAATCACTATCGAAGAGACGCTGAGTTGATTCATTAATGTCTCTTGGTACGGTGTCCTTATCAGAAGGAATCAAAACATGCTCGGTGGTAGAGGTTTGAGCAGGAGAATCTTCAATTTCATCATCATTAATAACTCGTCTCCTGACTCTTCGCCTGGCTATTAAGGAGATACCTTCTTCTTCCTCGTTCTCAGAACCTTCTCATACAGCTTTTCGTTTTGGATGCAAGGATCGAGCCTTGTCCAAATCGAGTGCAGCATTAGCAGACATGCGAATGTCCATAGCTACCTCAGCTGCCATTCTGTTAGTGTTGAATCCTGATTAAAAGAAGGATACACAATCAACATTAAGGTAAAGGTGCTTAACATAAACAAACGTGTAAAAAGTGCATACCGTGGGTTTTCACTTTCCAGTTATGTAAAAGAGAAATTGATTTCCAAGTTATTTTATCCTTAGGAGAAATCTTTAAAATTGAGTCTACCCAACCACGGAAGTTGAGAATAGGTTCCACATCTCCTATGGTTTCTACAAAAACCCAAAAAGAGACGAAGTTAGAAAAAGAATCGGAATTCTAAATAATAGGTACGGTAAATAAAAGAAAACTTACGTGCAAAGTTCCACTTCTCAGGGAATGGAATATTTGTCTCACCCAGCAATTCCACCGTACGTACAACAATGTAACGGGTATACCAACCACGATCTTTGTCATTTTCAGGGCTTACCAAAACCTTCTTACTTCTTGCAGATAAGGTAAAGAACCCATGACGCATCAAATTGGGATGGTATAAGTGAATAAGGTGGGAGAAAGTGAAGTCGACGTTGGCTTTGGTAGATAAGTATCTCAAACAAGCCACAACTCTCCACACTAGGGGACCAACCTGAGGTAAACAGATTTTAAAGAAACGGCAAAATCGAGAATGACTGGGTCAATTGGAGGATTGAAGCCCAGAGTAAAGGGGTAAGCATGAACAAAATAGTACCCACTTCTAAAAGACGAAATTCTTTAATTTGGGGTAGGAATTGACATTCGAAGACTATTTTTCCAATTACAATCCAATCTGATAGCAGGGATCGAAAGGTCAGTTACAAAAGTAGGATAAATATCATCATTTTCTAAATTTATAACTTGCTTTTGAAGAGATGCTCAATCACTCCCAAAAGACAAATCACTGGAAACAATTTCATCGACTAAAGGTTCTCGAGAAGAATCGGAAATTTATTTACCTTTAGAAGAAGGAGTTTTCGGATAGAACTCCTAGAAGAAGATTCCAGAAGAGCCGTCCGAGTATATCCTAACCCTGTTCCAAGCCTAGCTCCTCTGCCTCTTTTATGTGTTACAGGAGCGTTGGGGAACTAATCTAGAATTGGAACTTTTTTAGAGTTAAGGCTTGAATACGATATTGTTTAGCAAGGTTGAGTTGAAAGAAGGAAAAAGTAAGGAATAAAATAGTTGTTAAGGATTTATGAAAAAGAAGACAAAGGGAGAAAGGGTTAAGTATGTATATTATAGCAACCGTCAAACTTAGAAGTATAATGAAGGAAAGCCTATAATAAAGGCAACAATCACTTCGTGAATATTGGGAGTAAATAAGTCTTGAAAAAGGGTGCAAGATTGCAGAACCAATCAGAAAGTGACACATGGACAGATCATTAAATGAAAAAGACAATTGAGGCATCAATATTGTCATAAACATTAATTAAGGCAAAAATTCATTTTTTATAAAGATCCACTTTTCAATTATTTAATTGTTAAATAAATAAAAAGTGGGGGGACTATCTGTATTGGGAAGAAACTGAATTTAAATAAAAAACTACGTGGCATGACACGTGGACTGGTCAAACGGTCAAAGCGCAATAATTGATTAAGAGGCACGAGTAGTGACAGATACGGGAAGAGAAAGATAAACAGGCACGAGGCACAGTTCAAATACGAGCCTCTTACCGATTCAAAGCCATTTAAAGCTAACGGATCAGAAGGCATTGAAGACATGGATCCGATGACAAAAAAAGTCCAAATTCATTATTAAATATCCAATACGTTATGAAATTGATATCCAATACCTAGGATCAACTATAAAAGGAGGAAGTCTCATCATCTGTAGAACACGAAATATCATTGATATTATATTGAAATACAAACTCTTTTATTGGTTTTTTTCATTCTTAAAAAGCTTATTATTCTTTCCGTCTCTTGATTATCAAAAATCCGAATTTATCTTTATCTTTAGCTTTGACAAAAAAAAAATTATTTTTTGGTTAAACAAATAGTGTACCTCATATACCATATTTGAGGGGACACTATTCATCCCCATTTTGGGGACAAAAATGAAGAACGATTGGAACTAAATTACCCCAAAATATTTCCTTATTATAGGAATGGGGCAAAGTTTGAGATGACTTTAGTATTAAGTGTTCTTCAAAGTAAAATTGTAAAAATATATACATGGCATAAGAAACTTAGAAGAGGAGACTAATAAATAAGCCTGCAGCAGTTAAAAAGCTTTCTTATTTATAATTTTTTAAGGAACATGTAAAAGAGAAACATAATAACTAAAATAAATAGGAGGGAGTGTTGGTTTGGAACTAAGACGTCATATGTTTTATTTTAATTGTGGAACTACCTCTTTTCTGATAAATTATATATATCAGTTCCTAGCTTTTTTTATTTTCTTTATTTCCGTATACAAATTTTGATTATGTGAGCAACGAGATGCTATACCTTAAAGGGCATTCTTGTTCACGATTCACGACAAAAAAAGAGCTAAACAGTACACAACAATGAAAACAGCCTTGTTCTTGAGACAGTAAAAAGAAAAGTAAATGCAGTATGAAAGGTTGTGGTCTGCCGAAATACAAAATCTTGAAGTGGGCTGAGATTTACGTTGAAGGATGGAAAAGATATCTCTATATCTAAACGTTATGACGATGCAGTAATTCTAAATAATGTATTCCTTCTATTCTAATTTATGTAAATCTATTTTCTTTTTGTTTTGTTTTTAAGAGAATGAATCATTTTTAAATTTAGAAATAATTTAGTTTAAACTTACAAATTTTATTCTTAATGAGAAGCTTTAATAACCACACAAACATTCGGGGTCCCTTTTTGATTTGTTTAGAACCATAAATTTCAAAAACTTTCATTTTTTCTTAAATTCTGTGTCAAACAGGTTCACATAAATTGAAAGGAATGGAGTATTACTATATAAACTTTAATAGGTAACTAGGGATCCAGATTTTACGTTTATCGCCATTGGTTATTTTGACCTCCGTATGTACAAAACGAAGTTTCTTACTTTCACATGATTACGCATTAAAATTTAAAGTCAAATAGCGCGATTTGAATTGTCCCTTTTTTACTTAGGGATTTCGGTGTAATTTGGGGGCAAAAATATATTATGCCTTCTAAGTTCAATCTTATGCTTTCTTTGCTTGATCACAAAATTTTTATTATTTAGCTCAAAGTTCTCATACATTTTGTAAGTATAGATCAATTAAAATAAATGGAGGGCCAATCATAGAAGATCGTAATACATCAAAAGACTGAATGAAAAGTATAAGAGACGAGTATTATTTATTAGGGAGAAAAATGTGAAGATCTTTTATTGATAATATTGGTTCGGTCTGCCTCTCCATGGAGAGGTTCAGCGCCTTACAATGGTTTTTCTCAATGCTCGAAGAGCAGTGGTCAAGAAGAAGAACAAGCAGCCCCCCTTTTAGGGTTCTTTCTCTTAGTATTTATAGTTGTGTACCCTGACAGCTGGCGTTGGACAGCCGTGGTCATGTCGGGGGGGATGCCCGCCAATAATGGTTAGGCCGTGACCTCATTAAGAAGAGTGATCTTCGAGTGCTTATTCTTAACAAATAATTATGCCATTTTATTAGCCCAAATATGCTTAAGAGCTGATTAATTTTATTAATTATCGCGAGTCAAGTTTTGACCCATACAGTTAGTCCCTCTACTTATAAAGGTCGATATTCGGTCGCACTCGATGAGCGGACTTGTCCGTTCGTAGTTCCGATTGAGACCAATAATGGCTTTGGCCGTTTTTACGTGGGAGATTATGTCGTTTAAGTGGATGGTCTTAGCCTTTTTGTATTGACGACCTCGACTATGCGAGTGAGTTCGGCCGTAGTCGAATCGTTTGCATGTACGTTGAGGGTGACCGTAGCCATTTATCTGTTGGGAACCGCCACAGCCTTAATGCTTTGGACGGCCTTAGCCGTTTACCTACTGGATATGGTCGTAGCCTTAAGGTTGCGGATGGCCTTATCCATTTTATTGCTGGAGATGGCAATAGCCTTAACGTTGCGGACGGCCTTAGCCGTTTTACTTGCGGGAGATTGAAGTAGCCATAACATTGCGTACGGCCTTAGCAGTTTTACTTGCTGCAGATGGCAGTAGCGTTATATGTATAAGTGTAGTGGCTATTACCGCTTTAGGCTGTGGCCGGATATTCATACTGATGACCTCCGGCTTTGTAAGGTGTTAACCTTACCTCTGGTGGTCCATACGCATGCCGTGTGGCTAAAAAAAGTACAGATCTGCCTGGCACGCAACTTAGCGGCGTCTGAAGCTCGCATGCATATGGAACGTCTTTTCAGTGACCCCATGTCGTTGTAACAGTTCTGAAGGTAAAGCGCTAGTTTGCGAATGAAAAGCCGTTTGGGGTGCTCATAATAATAACGCACGCTTCTATAGAACCGAACCATATTTTGGTTGGCCATGCAGTTGATGATAGTTATTGGAATTCGTAAAATCCACTGAAGTTGCCTATAAATGAGGGGTTGTGTCATTAATTTATCAAGTTTCCATCTATTGTCTAAGCAAGGTCTCTGAAGAGCTTCCTGCTTATCAGTTCATCTTCTCTCTTGTTCGTCGTTTTTCTTCGTTCGATATCATCTTCGCTTTCTTTTCCGTGAATCTCTTTCTATTCCAGTTTATTTGTCGAAGAATGGCAACATATTCTATCCTTGCCCGGAGCCCCCACGACTGATTTTACCTCCGATGAGGGGAGGATCAGGTGGATGAAGCCCCACTAACGGGGGAAGTGGGTATCGGCCAGCTACGAGCGCAGTGGTATATTCCCCGCTTTACCAATATATCCTTTGCAAGGTGCGAGGAGAGGGTCCACATCGACCGTAGGGGGTATTGCATTTTCTACGATTATCCTTTTAGGTTGGGGTTCAGGATCCCCCTTTCAATGTTGGTGGTGGAATTTTGCAATCATTACAGAGTATGTCTTGGCCAACTCGTTCCATCCTTTTACAAGCTCTTCGCGATGCTCATGAAATATGTTGAGCTGGCCCGGAGAGAGATCATGTTGCGGCACGTGTTGACCCTCTACGCTCCTCGAAGGGTCCGTGGTACTATGGTTCAGGCCGTCCGTCGTGGTGTGACGACCTCGACCGCTGAGTAAGATGATGCGGTCGAGCCTCATGCTTATGAAAACTTCTTCTACATCAGGACTGAACATCTGGTGGCGTGTTCCACTGGATTCCCAGAGACGTGGAACCATGCACGTAAGTCTTTCTCTTCGTCCGTTTCTTTATTCCGCTATTTTTATTTTTGAGAAGTGATAACCTTGCCTTTTGTTCGTAGCTGAATGACTGCCGCTGGGTGCACTACCCGACATTCGCAAATGGGTCGAAGCCGTACTCCTTCACATAGTGGTCATTCGCACGTGGCCGTATTTCTGGTAAAGGCACGGTAGAAGGCCTGCTTCGGGTGAGGATTCTTGCTTCGTTCTGTCTTCGTTTTATCCTTGTTTGATTCTTCTTGACTTTCGCTTCTTCTCTGATTAGGGAGGGCACGCCGTGTGAAGGCGCCTCAATTAGCTTTTTGCAAGCCGGGCATGACTGCGAGGCTTGTAACAATGCCGGCACCTCCTTCAATGCAGAGGGAGGCTTCGGTTGAATCATCGGCGGCTCATTCCCCAACACGATCTGCACCTCGGGTTGAGGAGCCTTCGGGGATCGTACGCCCTAGTGAGGAGTTGGCTCCGAGCGAGGATGAGGAGGAAGATGAGAGGCCATTAGTTAGGTGCGTGGTTGTATATACGCCGGCTCCGGTGGTGATAAACTTGGACTCTCTGCCATCGGACATGGAGGAGAGTTCAGTGGCGGTGCTTGCCCTTGAGGGGTATTAAGTTGGGGTTTCCCCAGTTGGCTTAGGCCAAGGTGACAGTACCGCTTCGGTTGTTCAATAATCAGTTCCGGTTGCTGAGAGGGGACGTCGTTCCTCAGTAACTGCATTGGTTGGAGAATGAGGTGCCATGGCGTTGGCGGGGATGGGAGCCTCGACTTCCCGTGCGGCAGGCAGAAGGAGGAGCGTCGTGGGCGAAGGGTTTGACTCTAAGTTCAACTTGGATCCTGACGACGCCCGCATTCTTCAGGATGGTCACACCCGCACAACAGTGCGTGCTGAAGGGCGGCTCCGTTACGTCGAGATCCCAACAGAGCAGAACTTGCTGCTTAAAGAGGAGAATCTGGTGCCGTTGTATCAGGTACTATGCTCAGAGGCAGAGAGTACATCGCTGAGCGGCATTTCAAATGTCGGGTTAATGGGCGAGGTGGCCACGCAGAGTTTTGAAGGTATGTGTAGTTTACTTTTAGTTTATCTTTATTTTTTCTCTACTTTACTTTGTCTATTTTTCTGTTCTGAGTATTGCCTCGTTCTTGTAGCTGTTTTTGCTGGAGATGGAGAGCGTCAGTCGAGCCAATGTCCATTTGGAGATTTGCTCGTGGGTGTTGGAAAAATACCATCGTTACCGGGTCCGATGCCGCGAGATGCGCGAGCGCATGAGTAATGACCCCCGGAACTGGGACCTTATTGAAGAGTTGGCGAGGCGAGAGCTTCAAGTTCAGCAGGCCCTTGTTAGGGTCAACATTCTGGAGGAGCAGCTTCATCGTAAAGACGAGGAGACGGAGGCTGAGAGGCGGACTGCTGCTGAGAAGGTACGCCAAGATCAGGTCAGAGCGGCAGATGCCCTTCAAGCTTTGAACAAGAAGGTGGCCGCCTTGGGGACCGAGGCTGCTGCCTTGAGGCTACATGCAAGGGATGTCGTATACAGGGTCGAGATGTTGGAGACGGCGGACTGTGTATGTGAACGGGAATGGGAACTGGAGAGGGACGATGCAACCCTTCGAGAGGGAGTTCTGGAGGAGCGTACTGCTGTTTATGAATGGGATGCCCAGGCTGCGGTGGATTGGATTACGACATTAGAGGACGAGATTCAGCGTTTGAGGGATCTGGCTGCCTCTTTCGGCCTGGCTCACAACTTGTGGACGTTTGTCGAGGCTTAGCTCGATGTGTACAAGAGACTGTAGGAGGCCTGAATTGTGCATGAAACCTTTATGAAGAAGCCCGTCAAAAGGCTCGTGAGACCCGTGTCGATTGTGGCTTTGACCCGTCCACTCCAGGAGCTGACGATGGCATCGAGGGTGCTGGTGGTGGCGCGTCTAGCACCGAATGAAAATTTTTTGTGGTCTTGGTTTTATTTGTTTTCTTGTTGTTCTCGCCGTTTGGCTATCTTTTTTTATACATTTACCGGCCGTGGCCGGGTGTATACGTGGATGAGCCGTTGTGATTGAGGATGTGAATATATGCAATTTTATTTTCCTCTGTTCTGCTTGGTGTTTGTTTTGTACCTTTCCCCTGTCGTTAACCGTAATGGTGGCGATGGTCTTGACCATGATAATGTTGGCTCTGGCGCCTTCGACCGTTGTCGAGTCGCTTGCTAGCCCTAGTCGTAGACTAGGTCAGCTATTTAGCGATAGCGGCTTTGACTGCGATTGAGTGCTTTTTGTTTATCGTTTCTCTTTTACTTGGTGTAAGCGAGTTGTGGCCATTATTTGGTGAAAGTGGCACTTAGCCTCAGTCCTAGTTTGGATGCGATCTAATTAATGGCCGCGATGGTAAGAGACGCGGCCTTGTATTTCGACCGGGGCTGAACTTTGCGCGGCCTCAATTTTAATTCGAGTTGGGCATACCTACTTGAATGGCCGAGTTTGGCGAAAGAGATTTAACTTGTTTCTTCGTCTGTTGCTTATTAGTTTTGAGGATGAAGGCATTCAGCTTCATTGTTCAGATGAGATTGGGTTTGTGATGGTAAAGGCATATGGCCCGAGTCCCAGTTCGACCTGTAGTTGAACTTTTCGGTGAGGGCACGTAGCTCGAGGTCTTGTTCAACTATAGTTGAATTTTGTAATTCTTTTATTGGCCGAGGCGCATAGCATGAGTCCCGGTTCAACTGATAGTTGAACTTTTTGGTGAAGGCACGTAGCATGAGTCCTAGTTCAACTTATTGTTGAACTTTCTGGCGAAGGCACGTAGCCTGAATTGTTGTTGAACCGTAGTTGAACATTGCAATTTTTGTTGGCGAAGGCGCATAGCCTGAGTCCCAGTTCAACTTATAGTTGAACTTTCTGGCAAAGGCACGTAGCCTGTGCTGCTGTTCAACCGCGGTTGAACCTTTGCAATTTTTTGATGTTGAAGGCACATAGCGTGAGTCCCAGTTTAACTTATAGTTGAACTTACTAGCGATGGAACGTAGCCTGAGTCCCAGTTCAACTTATAGTTGAACTTTCTGGCAATGGCACGTAGCTTGCATTGTTGTTCAATTGTAGTTGAACGTTGCAATTTTTGTTGGCGAAGGCGCGTAGCTTGAGTCCCAGTTCATCTTATAGTTGAACTTTCTGGCAAAGGCACGTAGCCTGAGTCCCAGTTTAACTTATAGTTGATCTTTCTGGCGAAGGTACATAGCCTGAGTTGATGTTCAACCGTAGTTGAACATTGCAATTTTTGTTGGCGAAGGCGCATTGCCTGAGTTATTGTTCAACCGTAGTTGAACGGTGCAATTTTTGTTGGCGAAGGCGCGTAATCTGAATCCCAGTTCAACTCATAGTTGAACTTTCTGGCGAAGGCACGTAGCTTGTGCTGCTGTTGAACCGTTGTTGAACCTTTGCAATTTTTTGATGTCGAAGGCACATAACCCAAATCCTAGTTCAACTCATAGTTGAACCTTTTGCATTGTCATCCGACCTGTTTTCTTGGGGAGGATCAAGTTTTTGTTTGAGATCCTATCTAATTTGTGCGTAGCCTACTTGGCTAGTTTGCTGAGGCCATTTCGTTATGGGTTCTGGAATCGTGCCACTTTCCGGCAAGGTCTCATGTTAAAGGGATGAGGGTCTTTCGTCCGTGTTCTCCCCGTAAGGAGGGGGTTATCTACTCCTTCTTCTTCTTCTTTCGTTTTCTCGAGGATAGGGGAGGAAGTCGGGCTTCATGCTCTTACCAAAGCTTTCGAGTTCCCTTCACTCGCTGTGCTACTTTTGCTCGTTCAAGCTGCGTTGTTTTTCCATTTTGGCTGTTTAATTCCTTTTTTGGTATGAGGATGAACTACGCGATTCTGCTATGAAATCCCCACAGACGGCGTCAAATTGTTTAGCTCAATGTTCTCATACACTTTGTAATTATAAATCAACTAAAATAAATTGAGGGTCAATCATATCAGATCGTAATACATCAAAAGACTGAATGAGAAGTATAGGAGACGAGTGTTATTTATCATGGAGATAAATGTGAAGATCTTTTATTGATAATATTTATTCGGTTTGCCTCTCCATGGAGAGGTTCATAGCCTTACAATGGTTTTTCTCTTTGCTCGAAGAGCAGTGGTCAAGAAGAATAAGAAACAGCCTCCCTTTTAGGGTTCATACTCTTAGTATTTATAGCTGTGTACCCTACCAGCTGGCGTTGGACGGCCATGGTTAGTGTCGTGGGGGAACGCACGCCAATAATGAACATGCCGTGATTTTGTTAAGTAGAATGATCTTCGAGTGCTTATTCTTAACGAATAATTACACCATTTTGTTAGCCCAAATATGCTTAAGAGCTAATTAATCTTATTAATTATTGCGAGTGAAGTTTTGACATGTATACTTATGTCACAGAAAACAGAGGTCCTATCTGAAGATCTAATGGCTTTGTTGAAAAGTGACAACTATCTTAGATAATAATCAAATATAGGTTGCGATTTGATCCCAAAAAAAGGCAATTTTTTTTGCCACAATCTATTTTTCAAGATTTGAACACCTAACACCGCAGCAATCAAGATTACAAGGTCAAGTACAAAATTTTGCTATTTAAATTGTAGGAGTATTTGGGAGGAAAGCATTGACCGGAATGCAGAACGAAAATGGATTCATGAGATAAGCCATATTTACAGTGCTATCTACAAACAGAGATTAATCAAGATCTCATATCCAGACTGGCCGGTAACAATGCCATATTATAAGAAGAAACTCATGTGCATTATTAATTCCAATAAATCAGAGCTGAAGCTCGTGCCTTGGATCAAAACCACAAAGGGACAGTACTATACATAAAGATGATTAATGAGTGACAACGCATTGCTTGACAGTTTAATAATAACTGCCATGCTTCTATTTATGATGTCCTTCACTTCTGGATTTACCTTTCGTCCGGAAAACCCATCAGTGCATGAATCTGCGTCTGTTATTACAGCACTTGCATATGTCTTTGCATTAGCCAACTGAAATTCTTTATCTTTATCACCCAAATGTCCTATTGCTTCAACAGCGAGCTTGAGTTCGTACACTGCATCCTTGACATCTTCCATGCAGTCTTTAATAGCGGCGGCTTCATATCGGGTTATTCCCTTCTGTTCTTTCTGTCTCGTGACAGTAACAGAGGCGTCGCGTGCGCCTTTTATGGCTACGTTAAGGGCTTGTATGCAAAGCTTTGTGGAATTGCTTTTAACCGAAGAGGCATAGGGTATTAGTGTTTTCTGGCAAAGTGAAGGGTATGTGGTGATGTTGCATTTGGTCTTGACGAAGTTTGTATAGGCTGGCTTAGAGTCTTTGGCTGCTGTAACTGCTTGCTGTGTTAGAGAGATGAATAGGACAATTGTCAATAGGGGCAACATCAAGCTTTTGCAAGTAGAGCACGCCTCCATTTCTCCTGCTATAGTTTTAACTAACTACTGTATATATCTAGGAGGTTGGGAAATGATATGTGGTTGAATATGTTGGGAACAGAGAGAAGATCATGTGAATGTATTTATAGAGATCTAATTGGCTGCCTGCAGGGAGGATTTCTCTTAGTTGTTCAAATCTGATCATATTATGAAATACTAACAATTAAATGGTTGTAATAATTAAGCCGCACGCAAATGAGTTGTGAATGTGCGAATCAACTTATCTCTCGGCGTCACCAACGGCAACAATCACATGGAAATTCAAAGATTGAAAGTTTGTAAGCAAAGTCAAATTATTGCAAGGTCAACTTATCAAAGGGTGAGGAGGCCGATGTATGCCTTTCAATATACGCTACGTATATAACACATTTAACACCTAGATCCACCCAGTGGCATACTTAGGAATTTCCCTAGGGTATTGAAATTTGGAAGAAGTGAAAAGAAATTCTCAATAAAAGGTGTTCAATATCTGTTATATACCTCTAAAACGTAAATATTTTACCTATATACACTATGTTCTTTTTCAACGAAGGGTGGTCAACTAACCACATTTATGACCATGTGGCTTCGCCACTAGATCCACCTATGGTAACTACTTACATGTATGGAATGTTTGCGCCTATTCAATCCATTTAATCTTAGTAGTTAAAAATTAAGATTAGAACACGTATCATGGTCAAGTGATAAATAAATGTGTGAAGACATGTATATCGATTGGTTTAATATGAATAAAGTTTTTGCCTTCGGGATTCGGCTATTGTTGCACATTATATAGGTAGGTCTAACAAAAGCATTTGTATCTAGGGTCTGAAACGTGATAAAAAGATTCCAGTATTTAAGATTATCTTGGGTACGAGAGGAGTGGATCGTAGGACTGCGTGAACGTAGCCAGAAAATGAACGAAAAATGACAGCACAAAATATTGCGGAAGACAAGGCGGTGTCTATGACATGAATAGAAGTTAGCGGAGAAAAAGAGAGGGCAAAACCTTTCATGGCCTCGTTGCTTTCTTTATTATTAATCTCATTCATTATGACTTAGGCAAGACGTCTTGTAACTAGAAAGCTTACGTATTATGAAACTTATTTGTGTTGATTTTTGAATGTCATAGTGATTTCAATATTTCACTTCACTCAATATCTGGAGGGGATTAACAATACTTCTGTTGTTCAATAGCAAAAAAGAAAAGAAATAGTGTCCCTCCCTAATTGAGTGGTAACCAAGTTTGTGTGTATGGCTAGTATGCACTAGGCATACGAGGTTGATAGCCCAACGGTTGCTTTGGCTGAGTTATATCCTGTTTGGCCAAAGCTTTTTCTGTGGGCAAAAGTTTTTTTTTTTTTTTGGTTAAAAGTGCTTTTTTTTTTTATGTTAAGGTGTCTGACCAAGCTTTTCGAAAGGAAAAAAAATGCTTTTGAATAAAATTAGAAAGAGTCGCTTATTCCCGTAAGTACTTCTTAAAAAAATGTATGTAGAAGCACTTTTTAAAAATTTGGCTAATTTGCTAAACACAAGATCATTTTGACCAAAAGTACTTTTTTTTAAAAGACTTTTAAAAAAATAAATTTTAAAATATGCAAATTTTAGAAGCTTGGCCAAGTAGGCTATTAGACATGTTACATTAGGACGAATCTTGAAATAAGTACCAACTTAATTTACTTTGAACACAAGGGCAGATCCACCTTGCGTTAAGCAGCTGTGTCATCTTGACGCCTCTTCCTTGGAAAATTTATTTAGTATACATGTATGAATAATATATGTGAAAATAAATATGAATTAAGTAAAATAAAGTGACTTAGTTTGCAGAGACAGATGTAGCCTTACAACATCGATGTTGCATTTGAAGCTAATACCTTTTACACAAAGAACTTATATGTAAAAATTACTACGATTACAATAAATAGTAGGCGTGAATTCGTAATATTAAAAATATAATAGACTCAATAAAAAATTTAAAAATTAAACCCATAAAATTTAATTCTTAATATTAAAAATATAATAGACTCAATAAAAAAATTAAAAATTAAACCCATAAAGTTTAATTGCTCAATTCTTGCATGCTCAAATGTTGTCTTGCTCGCTGGTGGCCTCTCTTCTTTCAAGGAGGTTGAGGAACGTGTAGTTTCAAAAATGTCTTCGCCTTTAGCTGCTGTTAAGAGTTAAGATTATCTGAGCAAAAAATATAAGACCTTTTGTTAAATTAATTAAACACGAAAATAATGAATAAATCCTAGTTAAACATAATGAGCTTCAAATCTGAACGTGTTTATATGAATAACGTGAAAATACTCCAAGCCAATTTCTTTCAATGGGTATTTAATGATGCAGTTAAAGGTTAGTAAAGGAACAATAAAAAATAACTCTATTAAACGGCAATAAATATAAATATAGGGGAGATTCACCCAATATTGAAGAGGGTGAAGGATTCTTTCATCTGACAATGTTGAATGACATGATTGATAGAGAATATTGCACACTTTCTTAGATTTAATGGAAATGACAATAGGATAACTCGAATAGGTCGAATCTCTACTAAAAGTGATTCTTTGTATTTTTCTTGAGTGCTTATCTTACAATTGTGTTCTTATCTCCAAAACGAATCCACCCCTCTCCTTTCTCTCTCTTACTCTATATATATCCTTGTGGAATATTCTAAAAGTAAAACCCAAAGAATATTCAAGAGAATATTCTTTTTGAAAGTTCCAAGACTATACCAACTGTTGCTTCGTTCCTCCTACTCAACTTCGGCCAAGGCATGCCACGCGATGATTCGTTCTACTTAATCACTATTCAACCTCAGTCAAGCCCTCTACGCCGAGTTGTAATCGTTGTGATAATCATCTCTTCCTACCAAATTACCTCAATCGAATTTTAGCCCATACAGTTAGTCGCTCCGCTCATCGAGGTTGTCTTTTGGTCGGCCTTAATGAGTGGACTTCATCAGCCGCTGTACTGAGAAATTTAGACGGGGGGTCGAGTAGTGGTAGTCGTGGCCGAGATGGTGAGTGTTGCGCTTAATGATGATGGTTCAGAATGATGTCACAGCCTCACGCGTCATAATTACGCCTCTTCCTGATGCACTACATCGTTTCTTGTGAACTTGTTGCTTCGATCTTAGCACGTGTGGGGGTTACTTTTTTCCATTGATGCACCGATATTCTCTATAACTAAAGGGAGAAACTTTTTCGATCGAAACTTTACACTTTTGAGTTTCCCAAGTCTGCCTATCTGCCTCTGTTGTTCTTTCTAAGTTTTCATCTTCTGCAACTTTCTCTACTGTCATCATTATGTCTTCTTTATTTCGAATTCTTTTGCTCCTAGATTGCAGGTTTGAGCGACAAAATGACGAAATGTCCAAAATCGACTCAAAAAGGAGTAAAACGTGCTCAAGTATAAAATATTAACTGAAGTGAAGAAAAAAGGACCTAGTGCGGACCGCGCAAAAGCAGGTGCGGCCACACTCGGAGATTAAGAGGCAGGATCAGTTTGCACTAAAGGCTACGCGGAAACAGTTTGATTCTCGTGGTCCGCGGCCAGGCTTCGCGGCCGCTTCACTATTTTATGCGGTCCGTTTCAAGGAGATTCAAAGAGTTGTCAAATGTCCAAGTCAAAGAAACGTGGACAGTGGTCTTCACCGCGCGGTTCGGACTAGATCCCCTCCGCGGCCGCGCTTCTCTTTTATGTGGTCTGTGTCCTCTAGTTCAGAGAGCTAAATTTAAAGTCAAAGAGCTAGTGTGGCCGCGATTGATTTTTTGCGGCCCGTACTAACTTCGAAAGGTTATTTTTGTCCAGTTTTTCCAGTCTAGTATAAATAGAGCATTTTATCATTTTTAGGTCAAGCATTGTATTCAGAAACGCAGCTGAGCACCATGGAACGATATTGTATCCATTTTTGGCACTTTCAGTCTTCATTAACAATAGATTATTGTAGTTTCTTCTTATTAATTAACTAATATGTTTAGTTCTTCTTTAATTTCTTATTTCTTCCTTAATTATGTGTAGCTAAACACATTAGCTAGGGTTGTGGCTCAACCCTAATGTGGTAATTGATAGGTGTTTCCATGTAGGGTTAGATTGATATTGAGTGTTTGTTATTTGGGTTGATTTATTTTTAATTAAGGGTTTGTGGTTGCAAATAGTGATTCTAACTTTATGGGTTTAACTCTTCTTGAGAAAGAGAGTCTATGACGCCAAAATTGACCTGGCAAGGAATTGGAATGGACCCATGAGAAATGACAGTCTTAATTAACGAGTTAAATCTCGAGAGAGTAATCATCCTTCTTGAACCCTTGTTGCTTGGTCTAATTGGCCTGCTCAATTGGTCTCGAGAGAGTCAATTAGGCAAAATCACTCTTTCTACCGAGAGATATGAGAGTGGGTACAATTTTGCAACGGTTATACCATAAGTCCCAAATATGTCAATCTATCCTTAGTAATTTCTACCCGTTGATTAACCACCTAGGTGATGCCACGACCCTAGTGTCCTTCTTCCAATTAATTACAATTTAGCAATATTTTGGTAGCATAATTCAGAGTTAATCATTAGTTTACAATATTATTTATAATACAAAAACCCAAAAATTTTGAAGTTAGAAGCACAACCACAACTCTATTCTAGATAGAAAATACATCTCTACTACTAGCTCCATGTGGAAATTCGATCCCGACTACTATTCAGGTAAAAGCTTCTGCGACCCGCTCCTCCCATATTTGAATAGCGTTGAGTCAGCAGCGATCACTAGTACATCTTTGAAATCTGAGGAGATTCTCAACATGCCTCCAATATCAGTGGCCATGCCCGTATGTGATGAATGGAAGGCTATTGTTGCAGAACATAATAGCTTTCACATAGTAGAGGAGATTGTCCCACGTAGTGAAAAGGCCAGGATGGACTTCTCAAAGTCTCCTGCTGACGATCCTCTGCATGTGAAATTTGAAAAGAGAGTGACCCATCTTTCCAATCTTAGGGCCAAGTACAACATCCCTTCTCACGTTGACCTGGTCTCAATTAGGGACGATGTGGTCCTATTCATCATCCCGGGTACTACACATTTTATGCGTACCCATTTCGAGTGGGCTATTCTCTTCCTCTTTACCCGTTAGTGGATGAATTCTGCCGCTTCTATAACGGCTGTCTGGCCTAGCTTTCAACCTATATTTACGAACTTTTCATTATGTTGATAACGTACGCGGAGCTGGCTGACCATGGAATCTCTATCCAACATTTGCTACATTTCTTTGCTCCGAGCTTTCACCGTGGCACGATGATATACCTTCACCACCGTGGGGACAAGGGATTGGTGGTGAAAATGGATGATAAACCAATCGTAGGTTTTGGGTCGACTTTTTCTTTGTCAAAATCGAGCACGTGGTGGCGAACCCTACTAGGTTCCCCGATGAGTGGAACTTTGCATGTATGTAATTTTGTTGACTGGTCGTTTGTTGTCTTCTTTTGTTTACCTAATCTTTCTTTTGTGGTGAAGTCGAGAAGGAGCCTCCTACATTGGTCATCGATATTCACCACTCGGTGGCATGGGTTTTGCCCCCCACACGGTGGGGATCCGTGAGTGGCCGTCATTTAACAAGTTTGGTGCCAACCTTCTTCATTCGGTAAATTCAGTTCTGATCTTCGGTCACCTCGACCTCAATATCATTTTCCTTTTGCACTCACGTGGTTTTTCTTGCTTTTAGGTCGGAGGTCTCCGAAGAAGGCGAATGCTCCCACCCCCACTTTTCATTAGTCGGGTACCACGACAGGTCTCTGAATGCTGTGACTACAGGAGAGCCTGCACGGACCATTGTTTCTTGGGAAATTACCAGCTATTTCCATTTAGAAGTAGCTAATTACAAAATTTGGCCAATTGATAAAATATTACTAATATTAGCCAAAATGGCTAATTAGCTATTTGTAGCAAAAAAAAAAATTAAATTTTTACATTCTTTTGAGTGGATGCTATTAGAATAGATTGGGTATATCTTAAGGAGCTTGAATCTCAGTTTCGGGATGATTTGGTGAAGTTTTTAGATGGATTGAATTGAATATTCGAAGTAAAAATTGAATATGAAAAAAAATAATACGTGTACACACTGTGTATCACATATGTATCATATTTGTATCGATTGTGTATCACATGTATATCCATGTATATCTGTGTGTGAGATGCATGCGTGATACATGTTTGATGCATCTACCACAAACGAATTCTTTGACATCGATTTAATTATGAATTTTGATACAAAACCAGTCCAAATCACCTCCAATCTTCCTCAAATTTTATATATTGACTTATCTATATGTTTTCAATAAATTTCGACTATACCCATTAAAAAAATTCCTTGTTTATTTTGATTTTTGGAATATTGGCTAGAGGTTGGTAAGTTGAAACTTACATGGGACATTTCTGTAAGTTTTTCTTATTTCTTCTAAAGCCCCAGCTTTGTGTAGGCCTGGCCGTTGGGCGGCTGCCCCATCAAAGGGGACTACAGATTTTTCTTTCTTTGGTGGATGAGTCGTTGCTGAGCGACGAGGAAACAGTTCTATTGAAAAGTCGACGAGTAGAGATTGCCTCACGCCCCGAAGCTAGAGAGGCGTGGCTAGCACCCGGTGCCGTAGTGGCCCGAGCGAACCACTCTGTAACTCATTCATTTCTTTTGTAACTATCATGGGCCAACATACCCACAACTCGTCATGTACAATTGTAAGTGGGAAACTATTATATCAATGAACCAACGTTCATAAAAACGTGAATACATACAGGTCGTCAAGGCCTCTGACATATTGTACATAATAAACATGTGTCTACAAAGCCTTTAAGATTGTGTAACATCAAACTGAACAAGGTACTGGCCTACCCATAAGTATGTAATAAAACTCTGGCATGATGACTCATAGCCTCAAAATGCACTTCGAATAATGTGGAGTCTTACCGATTCTTCGCTGAATGTCAATCTCGTCTACTATGAGGGTCCGTCAAACTGATTGTCTATACCTGCAGGCATAAATGCAGTGTCCCTAAAAAAAGACGCCAGTACAAATAATGTACCGAGTATGTAAGATGAAACTCAAATCACAGGACTAGAATACATCATAACGAGCATGAGAAAGCGTGGCAAGGATTTCGAGCTTTTTATTTCTAAGACATTTAATTTTTCAATCCAAGAGTATTTACTTTGTCACATACAAGTTTTGCCACAACTGGTTTTCCTAATAATCATCTAAAAGTTGTAGACATGTATTTAGTCCAGCTCAGGGACCCTAATGCCAGTGGGCATAATAGAATAATTATAAAATTTGGAATTCAATTGCGTCGCATAATAAAAGACTAAAAGAGATCTTAAGAGCTGGATAATTTTTTTTTACAAATTGGAGATGGTAATATCTTGTGTAACTTCCTTTAGATGGATCAATCCCTCTTTTCCAAATGGAATGTCGAAATATCCATTTTATTTTACATGCCACGAGTTTTTATGAATAACTAGATAGGGAATGAAGCGGAGTTTGGACTATCAATTGACAGTTTCGAAGTTTCGACAACATTTTATGTGACATATTCATAGCATTATTTTATTAAAGGCCAAGGAGAAAATTTGCATAAAAAATTGTATAACGTCCGATAGCTAGCTTCTGCAAGGAGTAACGAGTTCAATGTCAATTACTATAAATCTGGATAGCTCCCTAAATCATGAAATATTTATAATGTCATGCATATGTGTATGAATATTATGTCGGCATAGATACATATTTCATAACATCATCAAGCCTCTAAGGGTATCCCATCATATCATTTCAGCCAATGTGGGAAATATCACCATCGTATACTAACTGATCAGGTGGTGGTGCGTATATAACGTCATGACCTTTTTCCATACTTTATATATATATATATATATATATATATATATATATATATATATATATATATATATATATATATATATATATATATATATATATATATATATATATATATATATATATATATATATATATATATATATATGGGGGTCAATGCACATGTATAATGAGTGAAATGCAAGAAAAATACGTAAGAATCTCAATATTCCTTCCGGATAAACTTTTTCAACTGCGTATTATTCTGAGATCCATGGTCAAAGAAAAATAATAATTCTCATGGAGAATCAAGAATATAAATAGCCCTACTATTTCTATGAATAGAGTAATTTATAAAAACTATGTGTTTGCTCATTTCATCAGTATAATTTGGACCATGCAAAAAGAAAGAAGGGAGGGTCTTAACATACCTGGAGTAGACGAAACTACTTATGATATTCTTGGAAAAGATTGTACCTGTTTGATCCAAATATTTTCGAATACTTTCCGAGAAAATCAATCAATATAAACGGATGGTAAATCATAGCCAAGCATAATTAATCACTGGATTCGAAGACAAAATCGAAGTTTAAGAAAATAGAATTGAGGAATAACAGATTTGAAATTTTGTTAATCATAGTAGCTTAGCCTGTCTTTCCTTGAAGAGGTTCAGGGAGTTACAATCATCTTCTTCATGACTTTACTCATAGAGAATATCTACTCTTTTCTGTGGATCTCGAACAGTGTGAGAGAAGCCACCCTTACAAAGTTCTCTTCCTTCGTATTTATAGTTACAAGATCCATGTGCTGATCATGAGTCGTCGTAGCAGAGTCGAGGAGACGCTCTTTTGTTGTGGAGGGATAATAGCCCCGTTGCTGGTCGTAGAGTCGGTTGTAACAAGGTAGAGTCAAGTTTGTTAACCTCTTGCTATGAGCCGATTAGGACGGGGCTGGTTCAGTAGTGGTCGTATGATCAGATTTTTACCAATACAGCTAGTCCCTCCGTTCGTCGGGGTTGTGCCTTGCCGGCCTCGACGGACGGATTGTGCATGACATAACCAGGAGGAGTAGGCTCACTTTTCGTTCATTAATGGTGTTAGGAATTTCGGAACTGTTCGGGGCACCTTTTGGCGCTCGTGAATCGTTGCGGCGATTCCGAAACTAAAATGGTTGGCAAATGAAGCGCCGCTTCTTGCAGACAATCATAATGGCCCATGTTTCTGGGAAACCGAACCGTCGTGTGCCCAATCATGTAATAATGATGACCACTGGATTTCATGATTTTGGAGAATTTGTTTCTTATAAATGTTATAATATACGCTTAACGCTAGAGGGGGGGGGGGGGTGAATAGCGTTATAATAAAAAGCAGCGTAAACTTGCGGAATTTAAAAATTGCTGGAATGAAATAAGTGCGATAAGTAAATAATAAAGAACGAACGCACCGATGTTATCCTGGTTCACCACAACCCGTGGCTAGTCCAGTCCCCGAGAGACTTGTTGAAACACGTTCTCAAGGCACTATACTAAACGTGTGCTCATATTTGTAGGTTTTGATGAATGACAAACTATGCGCAATTGACATACACGAGGTCCAAGCACAAGCGCGAAATTGATACATAACGAGATTCAAGCACAAGACCAAGAAATAAAGTTATACATGAGTCGTTCTTTAAATTGTGATCTTGATCCGATAACTTGACTCAAGACTTGGCTTCTCTCGTAAAAATATTTTTGTCAAATCATGCATATTTAATTTAAAGCAAAATGATTTTAAATCATGCATATTTATGTTAGCCAAAATGATTTTTAAACATGCCTCTAAAATCTGGACTAAGATAATCGATTATGTACTTATGATAATCGATTGTGTTTAGTCAGCTGCATGACAATCGATTGTGAACCTTATGACAATCGATTGTGTTAAGGCAGTGTGCATCAGATTTTTCAAATCTGCATGACAATCGATTGTGAACTTATGACAATCGATTGTGTTGAGGCAGTATCCATCAGAGTTTTTCAAAGCTACAAAATAATCGATTGTGAACTTATGACAATCGATTGTGTTGAGGCAGTGTCTATTTGATTTTTCAAAGACTGATAAATAATCGATTGTCCATATAGTATAATCGATTATGTAACTGGCCGTTGTCAAAATATTTTCAAACACCGTCAAGTAATCGATTGTATGTTTTTCATAATCGATTGTTTTAAGTAAAATCTGGAAAAGATTTTTTGAATGTTGCCAAGTAATCGATTGTATATTTCTGATAATCGATTGTTTTAAGTAAAATCTGGAAATGATTTCTTGAACGTTGCCAAGTAATCAATTGTATATTTCTGACAATCGATTGTTTTAAGTAAGATCTGGAAAAGATTTTTTGAACGTTGCCAAGTAATCGATTGTATATTTCTGACAATCGATTGTTTTAAGTAAAATCTGGAAAGGATTTTTTGAACGTTGCCAGTAATCGATTATATGTCCTTGATAATCGATTGTGCTGCATAAAATCTGGGAATGATTTTTGGAACGATTGGAAAACAATCGATTGTATCATCTTGACAATGGATTGTCGCAGCACAAAATCAACAATTCATAATTGGCAATTAGGCAACGGTAATGCATGGTTTTGACACTATAAATACATCTTCAAATCAGTCTTACAAACACAACAACTGACAATATTATTGCTAAAGCTTGCATACTCTCTCATTCATCATTTTCTTTTCATTACATAAGTTTTTGAGAGCCAAATTGTTGACGAAAGTTGTTGCGTTCTTGAGCGTATTTAGTTTACTCATATCTACTCTTAAGGAGAGTCTTATTTTGAGTGCAAAGTGTTTTTATACACTTGATGGGAAAGTTGTTCCCTTGTATTGTAAGAAGGAACTTGTGATTCCTTTGGTTGAAGTCTTGAAGTGTTGTATCTTCGAGCAAAGGTTGTTGAGGCTTGAGTCCTCAGTTTGTAAAGGTTTGTTGAGCACCCGTAAGCTTAACAGTGTTAGTGGAAATCTCGAGAGAGTCTCTCGGGGACTGGACTAGCCATGGGTTGTGGTGAACCAGGATACATCGGTGCGTTCGTTCCTATATATTTACTTATCGCACTTATTTAATTCCTGCAATTTTTAAATTCCGCAAGTTTACGCTAATTTTTATTATAACGCTATTCACCCCCCCTCTAGCGTTAAGTGTATTTTCTAACAATTGGTATCAGAGCCCAACTCTCTGAAGACTTAACCGTTTGAGAGAAACAATCCATGGCTTCTACTCGCGACTCTTTTGCAGGAATAGGTGAAGGACAATGCTCCACCCGACCACCACTATTCGACGGTGCAAACTATACATACTGGAAGGAGAGGATGAGAATATTTATTCAATTGAATAATTTTCATCTGTGGAACGTTTTAATGAAGGGAGAACAAATTCCAACCAAAAAGGTTGAAAACGAATGGGTTCCAAAATCCGAAGAGGAATACGATGCGGATGATATCCGAAAAGTGCAAAACAACGCTAAAGAATTAACTTATTATATTGTGCTATAAATGCTGATGATTACAGGAAAATATCATGTTGCACAATGGCGAAGCAAATCTGGGATAAGCTGGAAATCACGTACGAAGGTACGGACCAGGTAAGAGAGGCTAAGGTTGATTTTCTAACCCATGCATATGAACTATTTCACATGAAGGAAGGCGAAAAGGTCGATCAGATGTTCGAACGATTTTCAAAAATCGTAAATGACTTACATGCTCTTAAGAATACCTTCATGGATAAGGAACTTGTCCGAAAGATTCTCCGAAGTCTCACTCCGGAATGGCGCTCCAAGGCCGACGCGATTCAAGAGTCTATTGGCACTTCAAATGTCACTATCGACGGATTAAGAGGTAACCTTAAGACTTATGAATCTACTATACTTAACCCTCTTGTTAATGATCAAAGGAAACAAAGAATCGCCCTCAAGGCAAGCACAAGCCAACCTCAAAATGATGAGGACGGAGATAACGAGTTCGGACTCGTTATCAAGAGATTTCAAAAGTTCATGTGAAAAGAGTATGAACGAAAAGGCAAAAAGCAAGGAGATCAAATAAAGTGCTATGAGTGCGGAGAAACCGGGCACATTAAATCAAATTGCCCAAATATCAAAAAGGAGAAGAAACCCTTCAAGAAACAACGAGCATACATATCTTGGGGAGGCGACTCCGGAGACGAGTCGAGTGAGGAAGAAGAAGACGAAGCCGCAAATCTTTGTCTTATGGCACAAGAAGACGACCAAGAAGAGGTATGTCAAATTTCTTCAAAAAATTTCTTTTCTCTTGAGGAAATGCAAAATGCTTTTGATGAGCTGTATGGTGAATTTATTAAAGCTTCCAAAACTGTTAAAAGCATAAAGGAAAATGCTTCGTTAAAAGAAAAAGATTTTGAAAAACAACTCTCTTTGAAAGAAAAAGATTTGGAAAAACTGATTTTAGAAAATGAGAAGTTGAAAGAAGAAAACAAATTTTTCGGCAAGAGAAGCACCGACAAACCCGAGAGCTCTAGTAAAAGTTGTACTTCTTGCATGCATCTCAAAAATGAGGTAGAAAGACTAAAGGGCACCCTAGGTAAGTTTAATTCTTCTCATAAAAATTTGAATGAAGTCCTTGTTAATTTGAAGTCGACCAAGCATGGCATAGGTTTTAAAAATGAGCCTAAAGAAAAGGTAGAAACCAACCACCAACAACCTAAGGCTCAACCTAGGATTAATAAAACAAACGCTCATCCTAGATATAACAAACCTAGAAATGGCTTTCAACAATCGCAACCTAGAAATAATCATTCTAGAAATAACGCATATTCTAGGCCAAACATTAGAAGGAACTTTGAACCTTTTAGAACACCTAGAAATGGCTTTCAACCTAGAAATAACTATTCTAGAAATGCTGCATATCCTAGAACAAATAGTAGGAGAAATGATTTTCATGAATTTCGCAATAGTCATATTGTCAAGAATAGAGTAAATGAATTTCGTCTGTCCAATTACTATCAACCTAGACGAATGCATAATCCTAATGTTGTGTGTCATTATTGCAATCGAATTGGACATATTGCTCCTGCTTGTTTCACTAGACATAGACACTTAAATGTATGTCAAGCACAACAGCATGTTACACCTAACTCTCAAGGACCCAAAACAGCTTGGGTACCAAAGACTCATTAATTTGTCTTGTAGGTATGTTTGAAGGGATCAAGTGTACTTTGGTACCTTGATAGTGGATGCTCCAAACACATGACGGGAGACGAATCCAAGTTCCTTCAACTAGAACATAAGGAAGGAGGAAGCGTTATTTTTGGTGATAACAACAAAGGAAAAATTATCGGCATCGGATCGGTCGGTAAGGATGAACTTTCTTCCATTAAGCATATATTGTTAGTTAAAGGTTTAAAACATAATCTCTTGAGCATAAGTCAATTATGTGACAAGGGAAATCTTGTTTTATTTGATTCGGATGAATGCTTAGTTTTTCACCGTAGCGATTTTAAAATTATCCTTCGTGGTTTTAGAATGGACAACATCTATATGGTTGATCTCGCAAATTCTTCATCTGAATATGTGAATTGTCTTATGAGCAAAGAGAATGATACATGGTTATGGCATCGTAGAGTAGCTCACATCAACATGCATCTTTTAAACAAATTGGTTTCATAAAATTTAGTTATTGGTCTTCCAAATTTGAAATTTGAAAAAGACTTTATTTGTGATTCTTGTCAAAAAGGGAAGCAAACAAAAGCATCTTTTAAATCGAAAAATATTGTTTCAACTACTAGACCTTTGCAACTACTTCACTTGGACTTATTTGGACCATCTCGCATTGAAAGTCTTGGTATAAATCGTTATGCTTTTGTTATTATTGATGATTATGCTTTTGTTATTATTGATGATTATTCTAGATTTACTTGGACTCCATTTCTTGCTCATAAAAGTGAAGCTTTTCATAGTAATTTTAAATATTTTCTTAAACGTGTCCAAAACGAAAAGGACACAACCGTCACTTCAATAAGAAGTGATCATGGGGTAGAGTTTGATCACAATCTCTTTGCGGACTTTTGTGACGAACTCGGTATCGAGCACACCTTCTCTGCTCCTCGTACACCACAACAAAATGGGGTTGTGGAAAGGAAAAATAGGTGTCTCGAAGAGATGGCAAGAACCATGCTCGATGAGGCTAAGATTCCCAAACATTTTTGAGCGGATGCCGTGAGTACCGCATGCTACGTTCTAAATAGAGTAGTCATAAGGCCAATACTCATGAAAACCCCCTATGAACTCTAGAAGGGAAGGAAACCAAATATCTCCCATTTTAGAGTATTCGGTTGCAAATGCTTTATTCCTAACATGGAAAAGATCAATTGGGAAAATTTGATGCCAAATCCGATGAAGGAATTTTTATTGGTTATTCTTCACGTAGCAAAGCATATAGAGTATTCAATAATAGAACCGGAACTGTGGAGGAATCTCCTCATATTGTATTTTCCGAAAATAATGCTCGCTTGGCGAGAAAGGATTCTGGTTTTGATCCTGCAGGTATCTTAAACTCAATAAGTCCTCAAGACAAGGTAGAAGAGGAAACTCCTAAGGAAATTCAAGATGAAATCTTGGAGCAATAATCGGAGGAAGCGCCACAACTAGAAAAAGAAATGAAACTGCCCAACGCGTGGAGAACAATCAAAGACCATCCTCTTGAACAGGTAATTGGCGACATTAAACAACATGTAAGTACTCGAAACACTCTTAAGAACACCTTAGGACACACTTCTTAAGAGATTACGTTCTCAATTGGCCAACATCTTGACTCCACATCGATCTAAGTCATTATTTCTTTACAAATTACTAGCTTGAGCGTCGGAGACGTCTATTTCTTTTTTGCAGGTATCGCCCTAAAGGCAGGGGGAATTATAAGGCAATGGTGTAGAACAATCGATTGTTACAGTCAATAATCGATTATCATTCCTTTATGTCTCATGTTTACTGTGCCAGACAATCGATCAGCAAGTATCACTAATCGATTATTCACGTTTTATGCTTATTATGCAGGTTTTAATTAATAATCGATTTTTTTTCTGTATAATCGATTACCGTCTCAGGCATTCAGTACTGCTTTCCTAGAACAATCGATTGTTTCAAAAATATAATCGACTATTTTCCGAGTCAGAAAATCACTGTGCACACTGTGTCACAATAATCGATTACCATAATTCAACAATCGATTATCTTCTGTCAGAAATTCAAATCCTTGTTACCGTTTGTCTCCTGCCAGATTCCCACAATTGATTTTTGTAAATTCCGAGTTCAAGTCAAAATTCCAAAACAATCGATTATCTCGATTCACAATCGATTGTGTAATAGTCAGTGAAAATTTTTCTTACCATTTCTGACTGTTTTGGCTCTTAATTTTCTGCAGATTGTTACCTTAAATGCAATGTCATCTTCCTCATTATAAATAGGTACCATATGCCTTCAATTTCTTCACTTGGTATCAATCTTAGCTCCCAAACTTTCTAAAATATCTCAAGCTTCTTTAAAAAAGGCCATTACTACTTATTGAAAATGTCAAGCAGACACACTAAACGTCCCCGTTCAGGTAGACATGGTGCATCTTCTTCAGCTGCTCCTCCTCTTCCAAATTTCCCTTACCAAGATGGGTCTATTCTACAGTTCAACACTGAATCCGAATTAACTCGATTCATGACAAAATTTGAAAAGCGTGAAATTCTTCCTCCTCGCTTTTCCACCTGCAAATATCTTGAATCAAGCGCTCCGCCTGCAACTGCAAACATGCTTAGGGAATGCCAACTTCTTGGTTTCCTATATCTATCCTATCCTCACATTAATCCTCTCTTGATTCAAGCCTTCTACTCTAATCTTCATGAGGACGACGAGGATGAGCTTGGGACAAACATTAATGGTGTTGAAATTCTTTTAACCAACGAAAACTTACATTCTATTTCTCACCTGCCTCGAAGTGGGGAAAACATTTCTCTCTACATTAGAGAAGCCGGCGCCTTATTTGATGAACGAATTCTCCTAAACCAAATTGGATTTGGAGCTTATGATCCTAATCTGTCCAATCGCCGTCCTACCATTACGGGAATGCTTCCCGAATATCGTTTGATTTTCTATTTTATAACCCGAGTCCTCAAGCCTCGCAAACATAACCATACCACTCTTTCCCAAGAGGACGCAAAGCTAATGCATGCCATTATAACCGGGGCTCACATCAATTGGTGTAAGTTCGTCAAAAGTCACATGCTTGATGCCATTGGGGACGACAGACCACTTCCCTATGCCCTCCTCATCATGAATTTTCTTGAAGCCTCCGGGTTCAACACCTCCATCGGTCCGCTCAAAAAGAGCACCAAGAAATGAGAAATTTCCGAATCCTCCTTTCCCCATGACGGCGAACATGCAGCTCCTGCTCCTCCTCCAACTCGTCAAACGAGTCAGCCTCAAGCTCCTACACTTCAATCTATTTCCGACCAACTTGCTTCTTTGTCCACCTCTGTCAATCGTTTGACATATGAGATCCATGGATATTTTGATCATATTCACTATCCATATGCTGGACTTGTTCCTTATGAAGCAGCGCCGGATGACGAGGCGGGAAATGATAATAATGAATAATTTTTTTTCTTATTGTTCTATGTTGTATTGTCTTCTTTTTATGTAATCGTATTTTTGATTAATAAATAAATAAGTTATTTACTTATTCTATTTTTTGCTAATGGAAAAAGGGGAAGAATAAGGGGTTATGCACTTAATATTTATTGGCATAAATTGAGGGGGAATTCATATGTTGAGGGGGAACCAATTGCATATCTATATACTTGTTGCATATCTATACTTGTCTTGGATCGTCATTATGAATTATCTAATATGCATATCCCGCTTAAGGTTTGCCATTATCAAAAAGGGGAAAATTGTTGAAACACGTTCTCAAGGCACTATACTAAACGTGTGCTCATATTTGTAGGTTTTGATGAATGACAAACAATGTGCAATTGACATACGACGAGGTCCAAGCACAAACGCGAAATTGATACATAACGAGATTCAAGCACAAGACCAAGAAATAAAGTTATACATGAGTCGTTCTTTAAATTGTGATCTTGATCCGATAACTTGACTCAAGACTTGGCTTCTCTCGTAAAAACATTTTTATTAAATCATGCATATTTAATTGAAAGCAAAATGATTTTAAATCATGCATATTTATGTTAGCCAAAATGATTTTTAAACATGCCTCTAAAATCTGGGCTAAGATAATCGATTATGTACTTATGATAATCGATTGTGGTAAGTCAGTTGCATGACAATCGATTGTGAACCTTATGACAATCGATTGTGTTAAGGCAGTGTGCATCAGATTTTTCAAATCTGCATGACAATCGATTGTGAACTTATGACAATCGATTGTGCTGAGGCAGTGTCCATCAGAGTTTTTCAAAGCTACAAAATAATCGATTGTGAACTTATGACAATCGATTGTGTTGAGGCAGTGTCGATTTGATTTTTCAAAAACTGATGAATAATCGATTGTCCATATAGTATAATCGATTATGTAACTGACCGTTGTCAAAATATTTTCAAACACCGTCAAGTAATCAATTGTATGTTTTTCATAATCGATTGTTTTAAGTAAAATCTGGAAAAGATTTTTTGAACGTTGCCAAGTAATCGATTGTATATTTCTGATAATCGATTGTTTTAAGTAAAATCTGGAAAAGATTTTTTGAACGTTGCCAAGTAATCGATTGTATATTTCTGACAATCGATTGTTTTAAGTAAAATCTGGAAAAGATTTTTTGAACGTTGCCAAGTAATGGATTGTATATTTCTGACAATCGATTGTTTTAAGTAAAATCTGGAAAGGATTTTTTAAACGTTGCCAGTAATCGATTATATGTCCTTGATAATCGATTGTGCTGCGTAAAATCTGGGAATGATTTTTGGAACGATTGGAAAAGAATCGATTGTATCATCTTGACAATCGATTGTCGCAGTACAAAATCAGCAATTCTTAATTGGCAATTAGGCAACGGTAATGCATGGTTTTGACACTATAAATACATCTTCAAATCAGTCTTACAAACACAACAACTGACTATATTATTGCTAAAGCTTGCATACTCTCTCATTCATCATTTTCTATTCATTACATAAGTTTTTGAGAGCCAAATTGTTGACGAAAGTTGTTGCGTTCTTGAGCGTATTTAGTTTACTCATATCTACTCTTAAGGAGAGTCTTGTTTTGAGTGCAAAGTGTTTTTATACACTTGAAGGGAAAGCTGTTCCCTTGTATTGTAAGAAGGAACTTGTGATTCCTTTGGTTGATGTCTTGAAGTGTTGTATCTTCGAGCAAAGGTTGTTGAGGCTTGTGTCTCAGTTTGTAGAGGTTTGTTGAGCACCCGTAAGCTTAACAGTGTTAGTGGAAATCTCGAGAGAGTCTCTCGGGGACTGGACTAGCCACGGGTTGTGGTGAACCAGGATACATCGGTGCGTCCTTTCCTATTTATTTACTTATCGCACTTATTTAATTCCTGCAATTTTTAAATTCCGCAAGTTTACTCTAATTTTGATTATAACGCTATTCACCCCCCCTCTAGCGTTAAGTGTATTTTCTAACAAGACTCTCTCGAGATTTCCACTAATTTCGTTAAGCTTACGGGTGCTTAACAAACCGTTAAAAACTGAGAACTTGAGTCACACAAGCCTCAACAACCTTTGCTTGAAGATACAACACTTCAAGACTTCAACCAAAGGAATCGCAACGTTCCTTCTTACAATACAAGGGATTAACACTTCCCTTCAAGTGTATAAAAACACTTTGCACTCAAAACAAGACTCTCCATAAGAGTAGATATGAGTAAAATAAATACGCTCAAGAACGCAACAACTTTCATCAAGAATTTGGCTCTCAAAAACTTATGTAATGAATAGAAAATGATGAATAAGAGAGTATGCAAGCTTTAGCAATAATATTATCAGTTGTTGTATTTAGAAGACTGATTTGAAGCCTAATTGCCAATCAAGAATTGCTGATTTTGTGCTACGACAATCGATTGTCTAATTGGCACAATTGATTGTTTTCCAATCGTTCCTAAAATCATTCCCAGATTTTACGCAGCATAATCGATTATCTAAGACGTATAATCGATTACTGGCAACGTTCAAAAAATCATTTGCAGATTTTACTTAAAACAATCGATTATCAGAAATATACAATCGATTACTTGGCAACGTTCAAAAAATCTTTTTCAGATTTTACTTCAAACAATCGATTATTAAAATCCTATAATCGATTATCTGACGGAGTTTGAAAATATTTTGGCAACGGTCATTTACATAATCGATTATGCTATATGGACAATCGATTATTTTTCAGTTTTGAAAAATCTAATAGACACTGCCTCAACACAATCGATTGTCAAAAGGTTCACAATCGATTATTTTGTATCTTTGGAAAATCTGAGACACTGCCTCAACACAATCGATTGTCATAAGGTTCACAATCGATTATTTTGTAGCTTTGAAAAATCTGATGGACACTGTCTCAACACAATCGATTGTCATAAGGTACACAATCGATTGTCATGCAGATTTCGAAAATCTGATGGACACTGCCTTAACATAATCGATTATCATAAGTACATAATCGATTATCTTTGTCCAGATTTTAGAGGCATGTTTAAAAATCATTTATCTAAAATAAATATGCATGATTTAAAATCATTTTGCTCTAAATTAAATATGCATGATTTGATAAAAATGTTTTTGCGAGAGAAGCCAAGTCTTGAGTTAAATTGTCGGATCAAGATCACAATTAAAGAGCGACTCATGTATAACTTTGTTTAATCTTGATCTTTGTTTGTCTTGTTCTTGAACTTCCTTACGTGACATTTGCGCGCTTGTGCTTGGACCTCGTCATATGTCAATTGCGCATCGTTTGTCATTTATCAAAACCTACGAATATGAACACACGTTTAGTTTAGTGCCTTGAGAACGTGTTTCAACAATTTCCCCCTTTTTGATAATGGCAAACCTTAATCGGGATATGCATATTAGGTAATTTATAATGACAATCCAAGTCAAGTATATATATATGCAATTAGTTCCCCCTCAACATATGAATTCCCCCTCAGTTTGTGCCAATAAGTATTAAGTGCATAGCCCTTATTCTTCCCCCTTTTGACATTAGCAAAAAAAATTTGGTAAATAAGTTGTTTATTGATTAATTAAAAATTTCAACTTCATAAAAGGGATAATAAAGCAAATAATGTCAACATAATTGATTATTGATACTTGATAATCGATTATATATTAAAGAGAAATCGATTATTCTAAAGAGGAATCGATTATTCTGCTCCAGTCTTTTTAATTCCCCCTGCTTTTAGGGCGATACCTGCAAAAATACGTTAGACGCCTCCGACGCTCAAGTTAGTAATCATGTGAAAGGGAAAATGCAATGCATGACTTAGATCAATGTGGAGTCAAGAATCCCGAGTTCACTACGAATTCGGAAGAAGGACTCTTGCTTTAAAGGTTTTGTGAAGATGTCGGCCAATTGATCTTTGGTTTCAACAAATTCAATTTCGACATCATCTTTGAGAACGTGATCTCTTATAAAATGATGCCTAATTTCAATGTGTTTTGTTCTTGAATGAAGAACGGGGTTCTTCGTCAAGCATATGGCGCTAGTATTATCACATCTAAGAGGGATATGATCGATACTTAGGCCATAGTCCGAGAGTTGCTGTTTCATCCAAAGGATTTGAGCGCAACAACTCCCCGCGGCTACATATTCAGCCTCGGTTGTGTACAACGCAACACCTACTTGTTTCTTGCTAAACCAAGAAACTAGAGAGCTACCGAGCAAATGGCAAGTGCCACTAGTGCTCTTGCGGTCCAATTTGCATCCAGCGAAATCGGAATCGGAATAGCCAACATGTTGGCATGAAGAACCTTTGGGGTACCATAGACCCACATTTACAGTACCAACAAGATACTTCAATATCCGTTTCACCGCAGTTAGGTGAGACTCCTTAGGACATGATTGATAACGAGCGCATAAGCACACGCTAAACATGATGTCCGGTCTACTAGCAGTAAGATAAAGGAGAGATCCAATCATACCTCGATACTTCTTGGTGTCGACTTCCTTACCTTTCTCATCTTTGTCTAGATGGTCGGATGTGCTCATGGGAGTGGCCATTGCTTTTGCGTTGCTCATTTCAAATCGTTTTAGCAATTCTTTGCAATATTTAGCTTGACAAATGAAGGTTCCTTCTTTCATTTGCTTTACTTGCAGCCCTAAAAAGAAGGTTAGCTCACCCATCATAGACATTTCAAATTCGCTTGTCATTAAATCAGAAAATTCCTTGCACAAAGCATTGTTAGTAGCACCAAAAATAATATCATCCACATAGATTTGAACTAATAAAATATCATTATTTTTATGCTTAACAAATAGAGTGGTGTCAACTTTCCCCCTAATGAATTCATTTTCCAAAAGAAATTTGCTCAATCGTTCATACCAAGCTCGGGGAGCTTGTTTGAGACCATAAAGCGCCTTTTTAAGTTTGAAAACATGATTGGGAGATTTAAAATCTTCAAAGCCCGGGGGTTGTTCTACATAAACTTCTTCTTGAATAACACCATTTAGAAAAGCACTTTTTACATCCATTTGATATAAATTGAAATTCATAGAAGAGGCAAAAGCAAGTAATAAACGAATAGCTTCTAACCTTGCTACAGATGCATATGTTTCTTCATAGTCAATTCCCTCTTCTTGATTATAGCCTTTTGCGACAAGCCTAGCTTTGTTTCTAGTGATTACGCCATTTTCATCTAGTTTGTTTCGAAAAACCCATTTCATACCAATTATGGTATGATTTTCGGGTCTTGGCACCAAATCCCAAACGTCATTTCGTTTGAATTGGTTAAGCTCCTCTTGCATTTCCAAGGTCCAAAATTCATCCCCAATTGCTTCGGAGATGGTTGAAGGTTCAATTTGATAAACGAAAGCAGTACATCCTAAGGTGTTCTTAAGAGTGTTTCGAGTACTTACCTGTTGTTCAATGTATGCCAATTACCTGTTCGAGAGGATGGTCTTTGATTGTCCTCCACGCGTTAGGCAGTTTCGTTTCTTTTTCCAGTTGTGGCGCTTCCTCCGATAATTGTTCCAAGATTTCATCTTGAATTTCCTTAGGAGTTTCCTCTTGTACTTTGTCTTGAGGTCTCATTGAGTTTAAACTACCTACAAGTTCAAAACTAGAATCCTTTCTCGCCAAGCGAGCATTATTTTCGGAAAACACAATATGAGGGGATTCCTCCACAGTTTCGGTTCTATTATTGAATACTCTATATGCTTTGCTACATGAAGAGTAACCAATAAAAATTCCTTCATCGGATTTGGCATCAAACTTTCCCAAATTATCTTTACCATTGTTATGAATAAAACATTTACAATCGAATACTCTAAGATGGGAGATATTTGGTTTCCTTCCCTTGTAGAGTTCATAGGGAGTTTTCATGAGTATTGGCCTTATGACTACTCTATTTAAAACGTAGCATGCGGTACTCACGGCATCCGCCCAAAAATGTTTGGGAATCTTAGCCTCATCGAGCATGGTTCTAGCCATCTCTTCGAGACACCTATTTTTCCTTTCCACCACTCCATTTTGTTGTGGTGTGCGTGGAGCAGAGAAGGTGTGCTCGATACCGAGTTCGTCACAAAAATCCGCGAAGAGATTGTGATCGAACTCTCCCCCATGATCACTTCTTATTGAAGTGACGGTTGTGTCCTTTTCATTTTGAACACGTTTAAGAAAACATTTAAAATTATGAAAAGCTTCACTTTTATGAGCAAGAAATAGTGTCCATGTAAATCTAGAATAATCATCAACAATAACAAAAGCATAACGATTTCTACCAAGACTTTCAATGCGAGATGGTCCAAAAAGGTCTATGTGAAGAAGTTGCAATGGTCTAGTAGTTGAAACAATATTTTTTTATTTAATAGATGCTTTTGTTTGCTTCCCTTTTTGACAAGAATCGCAAATGGAGTCTTTTTAAAATTTCAAATTTGGAAGACCAATAACTAAATTTTGTGAGACCAATTGTTTAAAAGATGCATGTTGATGTGAGCTACTCTACGATGCCATAACCACATATCATCTTCTTTGCTCATAAGACAATTCACATACTCAGATGAAGAATTTTCGAGATCAACCATATAGATGTTATCCATTCTAAAACCACGAAGGATAATTTTAATATCGCTACGGCGAAAAACTAAGCATTCATCCGAATCAAATAAAATTAGATTTCCCTTGTCACATAATTGACTTATGCTCAAGAGATTATGTTTTAGACCTTTAACTAGCAATATATGCTTAATGGAAGAAGGTTCATCCTTACTGACCGATCCAATGCCGATAATTTTTCCCTTGTTGTTATCTCCAAAAATAATGCTTCCTCCTTCCTTGTGTTCTAGTTGAAGGAACTTGGATTCGTCTCCGGTCATGTGTTTGGAGCATCCACTATCAAGGTACCAAAGTACACTTGATCCCTTCAAACATACCTACAAGACAAATTAATGAGTCTTTGGTACCCAAGCTGTTTTGGGTCCTTGAGAGTTAGGTGTAACATGCTGTTGTGCTTGACATGCAGTTAAGTGTCTATGTCTAGTGAAGCAAGAAGGAGCAATATGTCCAATTCGATTGCAATAATGACAAATGACATTAGGATTATGCATCCGTCTAGGTTGATAGTAGTTGGACGGACGAAATTTGTTTACTCTATTTTCGACAATATGACTATTGTGCATTTCATGAAAATCATTTCTCCTACTATTTGTTCTAGGATATGCAGCATTTCTAGAATAGTTATTTCTAGGTTGAAGGCCATTTCTAGGTGTCCTAAAATGTTCAAAGTTTCTTCCAGTGTTTGGTCTAGCATGCATGTTGATTCTAGGATTGTTATCTCTAGGATGAACATTTGTTTTATTTGTCCTAGGTTGAGCCTTAGGTGGTTGGGGTTTGGCTTCAACTTTTTCTTTAGGCTCGTTTTTAAAACCTATCTCATGTTTGGTCGATTTCAAATTAACAAGAACTTCATTCAAATTTATATGAGAAGAATTGAACTTATCCAAGGTGCCCATAAGTCTTTCTACCTCATCTTTTAGATGCATGCAAGAAGTACAATTTTTACTAGAACTCTCGGGTTTGTCGGCGCTTCTTTTGCCGAAAAAATTGTTTTCTTCTTTCAACTTCTCATTTTCCAAAATCAGATTTTCCAAATCCTTTTCTTTCAAAGAGAGTTGTTTTTCAAAATCTTTTTCTTTCAAAGAAGCATTTTCCTTAATGTTTTTAACAGTTTTGGAAGCTTTAATGAATTCACTATACAACTCATCAAAGGCATTTTGCATTTCCTCAAGAGAATAGAAGTTTTTGGAAGAAATTTGACATACCTCTTCTTGATTGTCTTCGTGTGCCATAAGACAAAGATTTGCGGTTTCGTCTTCTTCTTCCTCACTTGACTCGTCTCCGGAGTCGCCTCCACAAGATATGTATGCTCGTTGTTTCTTGAAGGGTTTCTTCTCCTTTTTGACATTTGGGCAATTTGATTTAATGTGCCCGATTTCTCCGCACCCATAGCACTTTACTTGATCTCCTTGTTGTTTGCCTTTTCATTCATACTCTTTTCGCATGAACTTTTGAAATCTCTTAATAACGAGTCCGAACTCGTTATCTCCGTCCTCATCATTTTGAGGTTGACTTGTGCTTGCCTTGAGGGCGATTCTTTGTTTCCTTTGATCATTAACAAGAGGGTTAAGTATAGTAGATTCATAAGTTTTAAGATTACCTCTTAATCCGTCGATGGTGACATTTGAAATGCCAATAGACTCTTGAATCGCGTCGGCCTTGGAGCGCCATTCCGGAGTGAGACTTCGGAGAATTTTTCGGACAAGTTCCTTATCCGTGAAGGTCTTCTTAAGAGCATGTAAGTCATTAACGATTTTTGAAAATTGTTCGAACATGTCATCAACCCTTTCGCCTTCCTTCATGTGAAACAGTTCATATGCATGGGTTAGAAAATCAACTTTAGCCTCTCTTACCTGGTCCGTACCTTCGTACGTGATTTCCAGCTTATCCCACATTTGCTTCGCCATTGTGCAACATGATATTTTTCTGTAATCATCAGCGTTTACAGCACAATATAATAAGTTGATGGCCTTAGCGCTGTTCTACACTTTTCGGATATCATCCGCATCGTATTCATCTTCGGATTTTGGAACCCATTCATTTTCAACCTTTTTGGTTGGAATTTGTTCTCCCTTCATTATAACCTTCCATAGATGAAAACTATTCGATTGAATGAATATTCTCATCCTTTCCTTCCAGTACGTATAGTTTGTGCCATCGAATAGCAGTGGTCGGGTGGAGCATTGTCCTTCACCTATTCCTGCAAAAGAATCACGAGTAGAAGCCATGGATTGTTTCTCTCAAACGGTTAAGTTTTTCAGAGAGTTGGGCTCTGATACCAATTGTTAGAATATACGCTTAACGCTAGAGGGGGGGTGAATAGCGTTATAATAAAAAGCAGCGTAAACTTGCGGAATTTAAAAATTGCAGGAATGAAATAAGTGCGATAAGTAAATAATAAAGAACGAACGCACCGATGTTATCCTGATTCACCACAACCCGTGGCTAGTCCAGTCCCCGAGAGACTCTCTCGAGATTTCCACTAACTTCTATAAGCTTACGGGTGCTTAACAAACCGTTACAAACTGAGAACTTGAGTCACACAAGCCTCAACAACCTTTGCTCGAAGATACAACACTTAAAGACTTCAACCAAAGGAATCGCAACGTTACTTCTTATAATACAAGGGATTAACACTTCCCTTCAAGTGTATAAAAACACTTTGCACTCAAAATAAGACTCTCCTTAAGAGTAGATATGAGTAAAATAAATACGCTCAAGAACGCAACAACTTTCGTCAAGAATTTGGCTCTCAAAAACTTATGTAATGAATAGAAAATGATGAATAAGAGAGTATGCAAGCTTTAGCAATAATATGATCAGTTGTTGTATTTAGAAGACTGATTTGAAGATGTATTTATAGTGTCAAAAACATGCATAACCGTTGCCTAATTGCCAATTAAGAATAGCTGATTTTGTGCTACGACAATCGATTGTCTAATTGGCACAATCGATTGTTTTCCAATCGTTCCAAAAATCATTCCCAGATTTTACGCAGCATAATCGATTATCTAAGACGTATAATCTATTACTGGCAACGTTCAAAAAATCATTTCCAGATTTTACTTAAAACAATCGATTATCAGAAATATACAATCGATTACTTGGCAACATTCAAAAAATCTTTTTCAGATTTTACTTCAAACAATCGATTATTAAAATCCTATAATCGATTATCTGACGGAGTTTGAAAATATTTTGGCAACAGTCATTTACATAATCGATTATGCTATATGGACAATCGATTATTTTTCAGTCTTGAAAAATCTAATAGACACTGCCTCAACACAATCGATTGTCAAAAGGTTCACAATCGATTATTTTGTATCTTTGAAAAATCTGATAGACACTGCCTCAACACAATCGATTGTCATAAGGTTCACAATTGATTATTTTGTAGCTTTGAAAAATCTGATGGACACTGTCTCAACACAATCGATTGTCATAAGGTACACAATCGATTGTCATGCAGATTTCAAAAATCTGATGGACACTGCCTTAACATAATCGATTATCATAAGTACATAATCGATTATCTTTGTCCAGATTTTAGAGGCATGTTTAAAAATCATTTTGCTAAAATAAATATGCATGATTTAAAATCATTTTGCTCTAAATTAAATATGCATGATTTGATAAAAATGTTTTTACGAGAGAAGCCAAGTCTTGAGTTAAATTGTCCGATCAACATCACAATTAAAGAGCGACTCATGTATAACTTTGTTTAATCTTGATCTTTGTTTGTCTTGTGCTTGAACTTCCTTACGTGACATTTGCGTGCTTGTGCTTGGACCTCGTCATATGTCAATTGCGCATCGTTTGTCATTTATCAAAACCTACAAATATGAACATACGTTTAGTTTAGTGCCTTGAGAACGTGTTTCAACAATTTCCCCCTTTTTGATAATGGCAAACCTTAATCGGGATATGCATATTAGGTAATTTATAATGACGATCCAAGACAAGTATATATATATATATATATATATGCAATTAGTTCCCCCTCAACATATGAATTCCCCCTCAATTTGTGCCAATAAGTATTAAGTGCATAGCCCTTATTCTTCCCCCTTTTGACATTAGCAAAAAAAATTGGTAAATAAGTTGATTATTGATTAATCAAAAATTTCAACTTCATAAAAGGGATAATAAAGCAAATAATGTCAACATAATCGATTATTGATACTTGATAATCGATTATATACTAAAGAGAAATCGATTATTCTAAAGAGGAATCGATTATTCTGCTCCAGTCTTTATAATTCCCCCTGCTTTTAGGGCGATACCTGCAAAAATATGTTAGACGCCTCCGACGCTCAAGTTAGTAATCATGTGAAAGGGAAAATGCAATGCATGACTTAGATCAATGTGGAGTCAAGAATCCCAAGTTCACTACGAATTCGGAAGAAGGACTCTTTCTCTAAAGGTTTTGTGAAGATGTCGGCCAATTGATCTTTGGTTTCAACAAATTCAATTTCGACATCACCTTTGAGAACGTGATCTCTTATAAAATGATGCCTAATTTCAATGTGTTTTGTTCTTGAATGAAGAACGGGGTTCTTCATCAAGCATATGGCGCTAGTATTATCATCGTTTCTTTGATAATTTTTCTACATTCGAACCGAACATCTTGTGGCCGACCCGACCGGGTTCCTGGAATTGGGAACTTTGCACGTAAGTCCTCGCCTTTGATTGCTAAAGTGTTCTACTTTGATATTCCTTTCATCATATGTTTATAATCATTGATCTGCCCCAATGCTTTGCAACCGGGAAGCTGCCTCCGCCACTTTGTAGGGGATCCGAGAATGGGTCGAGGTTGTGCTTCCCCATACTGCGGGGCTTCACACGTGGTAGTCATATTTGTTGGAGGTGGAGAGCGTTCGCAGGGCTAACATCTGTTCAAGGATCTTTTTGCAAATGTTGGGAAAGTATCACCGTTATAGTGACATGTGCCGCGAATTGCACGACCGTTTGATGACTGATCCTTCTAAAAAGGCTTTGGATGAGGAGTTAGAGAAGAGGGACCAGGAGCTGATGCTGTCGCTTAGTGATAAAAGCGAGCACGAAGGACAGATTCGCTTAAAGTATTAGGAGCTTGAGGTTGGAAAGGGGATGGCTGCGAAATGCGAGCACCGAAAGTAAAGGTTGAGGGAGATATAGTCAGAGATGGAGCAGAGCTAGGCCAGAGCGGAGGAGATGACTGTCGAATATGGTGGTAAGCAGGCTGCGCTGGAGGAGAGGTCGCTTGTTTGAGGCGGATTGGAAGAGGCAATCCGCGTATATGAGTCTCTACGAGCATCAGGGAGGACCAATGCAGTATTTAGGGAGGGTAGGCTGAAGGAGCGGATTAATGCCCTTGATCAAAAGGCCCAAGTTTATACGGAGCGAATTCAAGCCTTAGAGGAAGAGAACAAGTGGCTGAAGGACCAAGCTGGGCAATCACGCACTCCTAATTCCAATTAGGCTCATGTGTTTTGGGTATATGCCGAAGCTCAGCGCAAATTTCAAGGATTTGTAGGAAGCGGGAACCGTGACTGAAGCGACATTTGAGCTGGCGTGCCAGAAGGCTCGTGAGGCTCCTGCCAGCTGTGGTTATGATGTGACGATGACCGAAGCATGTGAAGATACATGTGATGATGGTGAAGGGCCCTTCGGGAATGGTGATGGTAGCGGTGATGGTGGCACCGAGTGAAAGAAAAAAATTGTTCTTTGTCTTTCTTTGTTTCGTTCGCTGGTTGGCGTTCGTTTGTTTCCTATTGTTTCCCATTTTTTTTGTTTTTCTTGTGTTAATCGGCCCTAGGTGGGTGTAATCAGGGATAACCCGCATTCTAAACATTCGTGGATAATAAAATCTCTTTTTCTCTACCTGTCTTGCGTTTATTTTGTGTTGTTCCCTTTTTTTATTAATGTATTTGAAGCGGGAGTTCGTATCGAGTTCAATTGCAGTTGATTGAACCGACGTTATGATGTTTAAGGAACTTAGACTCATAGTTCGTACGAGGTCGAACTATCAATTTTGATGATGAAGGCAGTTAGCCTTATAGTTCGAACGAGGTTGAACTGTCCACATTGATGGCGAAGGCTCTCAGCAATATAATTCGAACGAGGTCGAACTATCGATTTCGATGGTGAAGGAACTTAACCTTATAGTTCGAACAAGGTCGAACTGTTGATTTCGATGGCGAAGGCACAACCTTATAGTCCAGTTCGAACAAGGTCAAACTATATACTTTGATGGTGAAGACTCAGACTTATAGTTCGAATGAGGTTGAATTGTCGATTTCGATGGAGAAGGCACTTAACCTTATAGTTCGAATAAGGTCGAAATATATACTTTGACGGTGAAGGCTCTTAGCCTTATAGTTCAAACAAGGTCGAACTACATACTTTGAGGGCGAAGGCTCTTTGCCTTATAGTTCGAACGAGGTCAAGCTGTTGATTTTGATGGCGAAGGCACTTAGCCTTATAGTTCTAGTTCGAACGAGGTCGAACTATATACTTTGATGGCGAAGGATCTTAGCCTTATTGTTCGAACGAGGTCAAACTGTCGATTTTGATGGCAAAGGAACTTAGCCTTATTGCCCTAGTTTGAACGAGTTCGAACTATATACTTTTATAGCGAAGGCCAAGCCTTATAGTTCGAATGAGGTCGAACTGTCGATTTCGATGGCGAAGGCACTTAGCCTCATAGTTCGAACAAGGTCGACTATATACTTTGACGGCGAAGGCACTTAGTCTTATAGTTCGAACAAGGTCGAACTACATACTTTGACGGCGAAGGCTCTTAGTATTATAGTTCGAACAAGGTCGAACTGTCGATTTTCATGGCGAAGGCACTTAGCTTTGCAGTCCTAGTTCGAACGAGGTCGAACAATATACTTTGATGGCGAAGGCTCTTAGCCATATAGCTCGAACAAGGTCAAAATATCGATTTAGATGGCGAAGGAACTTAGATTTATAGTCCCAGTTCGAACAAGGTCAAACTATATGTTTTGATGGCGAAGGCGCTTAGCCTTATAGTCCCAGTTCAAACGAGGTCAAACTATATGCTTTGATGGAAAAGGCGCTTAGCGTTATAGTCCTAGTTCGAACGAGGTCGAACTATTACTTTGATGACGAAGTCTCTTAGCCTTATACCTCGAACGAGGTCGAACTATCAATTTTGATGGCGAAGGCACTTAACCTTATTGTCCCAATTCGAACGAGGTCGAACTATATACTTTGATGGCAAAAGCTCTTTAGCCTTTCCCTTGTTCACAATTATGGTTCGAGGTTGCATGTATTTAAGCGTCGGGACTTTTTTTTTGACCTACGCTCTTATGTCGGGCACGTACTATGGTTGTTTCCCAGATCGTCGCTTTCGAGTTGCCTTAGGGTGATTTTCTATTCCGCATTTGGAGCACCTCCACACCGGTTTGTGACCCAACATTGTATGAGGGATGAGGAGTTGCAGTTCTTCATACTTCTGCCAATAGGGGAGATGCTTTGCATCGCTTCTGTCTTGGAGGGGTACTTCTCTCTTTGTTCGGGTTGTTCGAGATTGATAGGTTGGATAATTTTAGCTCTGGCTGACACATCTGATTTTTCTTTTCCGGATGCGCGGCCCTTGACTCTGATTCGAGTCGGGTTTTCTTTCCTGTATTTCTTTGGCTTCAATGAAGAAAGAACTAGATATTTTCACTAAGAAATTCCCATAGATGGTGCCAATTTGTTTGACCCAAAAGTTTTCGAATACTTTCCGAGCAAATCAATCAAAATAAATCGAGGGTAAATCATAGCCAAGCATAATTAATCACTGGATTAGAAGACAAAATTGAAGTATAAGAAGACAGAATTGAGGAATAATAGATTTGAAGTTTTATTAATCATATTAGCTTAGCCTGCCTCTTCTTGAAGAGGTTCAGGGAGTTACAATCATCTTCTCCATGACTTTACTCATAGAGCATATCTACTCTTTTCTGTGGATCTCGAACAGTGTGAGAGAAGTCCCTGCATTCAAGATTCTCTTCTTTGGTATTTATAGTTACAAGCTTCATGAGATGATCATGAGTCGTCGTAGCTGAGTCGAGGAGATGTTCTTTTGTTGCAGAGGAACCGTAGCCCCGTTGCTTGTCGTAGAGTCAGTTGTAACAAGGTAGAGTCAAGTTTGTTGACTTTTTTCTCTGAGCCGATTAGGACGGGACTGGTTCAGTAATGATCGTACGATCAGATTTTTGCCAATACAGTACCGTTCTTTCTTTTAGGTTTCTGTTGGTTCAACATGTATTAGAAAGAGAATCAATTTCAGTAGGAGAAGGCAAAGTATTAGACCACTCCCTGATTTTAATTCAGAATCAGATGTACTAGCATAAGAAAAATGACTATGTGGTCATATGGGCAATAACACAACCAATACAACTCCACATCAATGATCATTAAAAGCTTTCCAAAGTAAAGCAGTGAATTTAAAAATAAAGTAAAAGAACATGGTGTTTGGTCTTGCTGCTGGTAGTTGTAAGCGTTCCAACAATCAATAACTAGGATCCGAGAACAAAACTAATAGACTTCTTTGTGTAAAATGACTTGCACCTACAAAAAGATCCCAACTTGCAACAACAGGTGCCATCTGTCTTCTTAACTTAATAATCTAAAGGCTTAGTCACTTAATTTGAAGGGGAAAAGTTGCCACCTAATGAAACTAAATCCTTATCCAATATATTAATTAATTATCTCTGAGTCTTAATTAATTAGTTACTTTCCAACTGACTAATAATTAACCAATAGTCCGCATGATTAAGAATTATCTCAACTTATTTAAAATATTACTCACCTACAACACACTTTATGTATCCTACTATCATGATCTTGTGGTACTATATAAAATAAATACATACACTATTATTTCATTAAAAGATTCAAGTAAAAATACATATATTTTCTCAACATTTAATTTTTCTAATCATATATAAAGAGTAAAAAATTTCGTACGCTTAGTTCTTAAAATGACAAAAAGATAACCTTCTTTTCGTATGAGAAAATAATTTATATCTTTATAATAAAGAAATTTTTTTGTACTACAAATTCTCAAATTGGAAAAAGGATAATTTTTCTTATGATAAAATATTATTTACTCTTATAATAAATAAAACTTCATTTGTAAACTCCCGCATGTCATGTATTTAATTTAAACTTACCACATCCATATAAAGTCGTATCTATCAAATTTTTACCTAAAATTGTTTACTTTAAAGAAAATACATATCAAGCCAATATGTAGTAGTTCTGAAATTCTTCAAACTTATAGGGTCTTACATCCCTATCTTCTTGTATAAACTTAATCCCTTCCAAATACTATGTTATTACTTCGACGAATCCTAACGTTAAAGTACGGGATGTAACATATTGGCGGCGAGGTAGCAAGGTGCGAAGGGTCAATACGTGTTGAACCTGAGCCGGCCGTGCCCTTACCTGAAAACGGCGTGACTTCAAACCCCGAGATTTTGGTTCTTGATGTTGAGATTGCTCCTTTAGCAGAGGATTCCACGTTCATTCTGAGGAATGATCCGTCGACATCCGAGTAAGCTGATATTCCTTCCTCTGCCAAGGAGAAGGAAAGAGGTGTGACCGTGGATGATTTTGAATCCAGTTTTGGCATCAACCCCAAAGAGGAGAAGATGTTTGATGAGGGGCTTATTTGGTTTGAGGTTAAAAATGATGGACCTTCTCGTTCAATAGTCATCCATTTGGATTGCAACTTGCTGACCAACACAGAGAGCGTGGTCCCCTCTTTAGTCCTTCATAGCTTTGGCACCGAAAATAGGACTCTACGTTCGTTCAAGGATGCCGACCTATCATTAAGCGTACCTGAAATGGCTTGCGGGCGAGTTGGTATCTTTGCTTTTGTCCTTGTACCTTGCGCTTTTCTCCTTTTTTTCTTACTAACTGTTCCTTTTGTTTTTTGGCTCTTTATCTCTACAGACTCTTATCTTGAAGATCGAGAGTTCCTGCAGAGTGGAGAAGCAGAAAATGGTTATTATGAAAATGGTTATGAAGTATCACTGGTTTCGTGATAAGTATCGTGATATACATGATTGGCTCCGCACGGGAGGTAACCTCTTGTTCCTCGGGGAGGGGTTGAGGCAGAAGGACGATGAGCTCATAATAGTTATCAGTAAATACAACGAGCTTGATGGGGCGCTCATGATTAAGGAGAATAAGATCAAAGTGAACAAGGGGTTGCGACTGAGTGTGTCGACCTCCAAAGTAAAGTGATGGATCTGCGGGTTGAGCTTGATCAGAAATAATGGCGTGAGCGATGAGTCGGTCAAGAGAATGGCGGAGTTGGAGAGGACCGAGGGAGCCAACACGGTGGCGTTAGAAAAAGGTGTCAAGAATTAGAGGAAATTATTTGTCCTTAGATCTGAATAGGCAAGTAATCCTAAGATAGCCGCACTCAAGAAGGCGAGGTATAACGAACGGATTGGTGGTGTCGAGAAAGATTTTTCGGGCATAAAGGAGCGGATCACCGTCCTTGAGGCCTAGAAAGCAAGGTTGTTCACCCAATTATCCTCCTCTCATTCTTCTGCTTTCCCTGACATTCCATGGAACTTATACAAGATGTGGATCTATGCCCATGCTCACCTTGACATTTATAGGAATTTGATGATGGTAGGGAACTCCTGGGGTAGATTTTAAAGTTGTTCACGCCTTGGGGTGACAATTTGAGCCGAAACCCATTTAACCCGCCCAACTAACCCAGAGATTAATGGGTTGGGCTACAACATTTTAGCTCATGGGTCAATTTGGGTTGAACCCAAGTTAACTCATTATTTTTTATAGCCCATTATGACCCATTTAACAGCACAAATACAACCTATGAAACTCACCCACAAGAAAGGATCTCAACCCAACTTATCCAAAATTTAATTAGTTATCCCAATTTTTTTTTGTATTTTTAATTTTCTACTCTTTTGTTTTTCTACACCACCCACCCACTCACCTTACCACTACCCCCCACCCACCCCCCCAAAAATTTTACTTTTTTTAATTTCTGTTTCTTTGTGTTTCTGCGCCACCCACCCACCCTCCTACCCCCCCCCCCAAACACCTAAAACAAATTTCACCTTTTCTTGTATTTTTTAATTTATTATTTTTAATTTTATTTTTTTGCACCACCCACCCTATCCCCACCCACATCCCCGACGCAAACCCCCTCAGAAACAATTTTACTTTTTTTGGCATCGTCAATTTTCTGTTTTTTTATTTGTATGCACCCACACCCTACCTCACCCAACCCCACCCCCTGCACAAACCCCCTCAAATTTTTTTTTTACATTTTTTTGTATTTTCAATTTTTTGTTTTTTTATTTTTATACACCACCCACCCAACCCCACCCCCATTCCCATATCCATTAAATATTTGTCAACTTACATATTTTAAGGTAAAATATTTTTTATGCAAGATTAGCATGGTTCTAAAACATGGGTCAAGTTGGGCGGGTTGGGTTACGACACATTGTTTAGCCCATCTTGACCCAACTCATCTTAGCCCAAATACACTTTGGGTCGAGTTGGGCAATGACCCATTTATTACCTAACCCATATTGACCCGCCCAAATTCAGCCCAACCCGCCCATTTGTCACCCCTATTCGCGCCAAGGCACGTGCGGCTAGGGTTGCTTCTGGTTATGATCCAGCTACCCCTAGGGTTGGCGACGACAAGAAAGAGGAAGAATTGGACAATCTTGAGTAGGATGCCTGGTACGAGGATGAATATCCCCAAAGGTGATGGCGGAGACGGTGCTAGTGGGCTGAGTGGTGGACACGGCAGCGAAAAAAGTATGGACGATGTGTTGTACTTTGTGTGTGAGATTTTTGTCCCCTTTTTGTGTATGAGCATCTTTCTAGCCCTTTCTAAGATACATTGGAATGAAATGATTGCGACCTTTTGTTGTATGTTACTGGGTATTTTACTTTTCTTCGAACGCTTTTTCTTCAAGTAGTTGCTTTAGAAGAGTTGCGTTGGTATGTGTTATCTCGAACATGGCAGATTATATCTCTAATTGAATCCAGGTAAGTCTCATGTCATCGTGATTAACTAAAACGGAGTTAACTTGTAAGTGGAACTTAAGTCAGGTCAAGCATGAGTTAGATTTGAACGAGATCGAGAGTTACACGTAGCTCATTCGGATGAGGTTCAATGTCACTTTAACTAATTCTGACACGGTCGAACGCGAGTTAATTCGAGTGAGGTTGAAAGTTGCTTTAATTAATTCGAACAAGGTCGAATGTGAGTTAACTTGAGCGAGATCGAATGTCCCATCACTTAATTCGAACAAGTTCAAGTGTGAGTCAATTCTAGTGAGGTCGAATGTTGACTCATTTAATTCGAACAAGATCGAATGTGAGTCGATTCGAGAAATGTCGAATGATGACTCTTAGTTAAGTCAAATAGGGTGAAATGTGAGTCGATTCGAGCGAGGTCCAATTAACTCTTAGTTAATTCGAACAAGGGCAAATGTGAGTCGATTCGGGCAAGGTCAAATGTTGACTATTAGTTCATCTGAACAAGGTTGAATATGATTAAATTCAAGGGAGTTCGAATGCGAGTTGATTTGAGCAAGGTTGAATGTTGACTCTTAGTTGATTCGAACATGTACAACTGTGAGCCAATTCGAGCGAGGTCGAATGCCAGTTGATTAGAGCGAGGTTGAATATTGACTCTTAGTTGATTCGAACAATGTCGAATGTGAGTCGATTCGAGCAAGGTAAAATATTGACTCTTAGTTGATTTGAACAAGGACGAATGTGAGTCGATACAAGTGAGGTATAATGTTAACTCTTAATTGATTTGAACAAGGTCGATGTGAGTGCATCTATTGGTGCAGAGTTAAAACTTGGTGGAGGCAGGCGAACATCATGTGTTTGTATATTTTGTTTACATATATACATGGGAGAAGTTTACACATTTTTTGTGCTGGTATTCTAGTCCCAGTCTATCTAATACCTTTATTTTCAGCCTGGAGAAATACTCGAGGGGTCGAGCAATAAACTCGCTAACTAGTAATCTCTGCTGCTCGTGCTTCAACTTCGAAATGTCCTCCTCGTCACCTCGTTAAAAGCCTCCCCAAGAAAGCCCAGTTGGGACAAAACTTAGGTGAGGTAAAAAAGAGTATTGCTTGGACAACAGCTTTCCTTATAAGTTAAAGTACTTGAGGTGGGTGAAGTTCCAGTTGTTTGGTAGTAGGTTTCCCTCCATTTTTCTAGTTGGAATGACCCTTTGCCTGTTGCCGTTGTAATTTTATATGGTCTGTCCCTTATCCTTTCTCGTGGATCCTTACTTGCCTGTGTTTTGGCTTTTAGCACGTAGTCTTCGAGTTTGAGCGGTTTGGTCATGGATTTTTTATTGTAGTATCACTCTACCTGTTGTTTTGAGCAGCCATTCTTATGTAAGCCATGTCTCTTCGTTCTCCAGCCTCGTCGAGGTATTGCCTCTTGCTTTCCTTGTTTGTCGTTCCTCAAGCCGCTCTCGTGCGAGTACTTTAGGCTTGGTTCCCCAACCTCAACGAGTATTACTGTGTCAGTCCCATAGACTAGAAAGTACATCGTTTCCCCTGTGCTTGTATTTGGCATTGTGCGGTATGTTCACAACAGTTTTGGCAACAACTCCAGCCATAGCCCCTTAGCGTTCTCGAGCTTCTTCTTCATGATATTCAGTATTGACTTGTTGGAGGACTCCGATTGCCCATTACCTGAAGGATGATATGGCGTGGAGAGTATTCTTTTGATGTTCCATTTCTTAAAGAACTCGGCGATCTTTTTCCCTATGAATTTAGGTCCGTTTTCACAACAAATTTCTTTGGGGAGGCCGAAATAGCACGCGATATTTCTCCATATGAAGTTGATCATTTCTTGCTCTCGTGTTTGGGCGAATACACTTGCTTCCACCACTTGAAAAAATAGTAAATTAAAACTAAGAGAAATCGCACATTACCTCGTCCGACTAGGAAAGGCCCGACGATGTCCATCCCCTATTTGATGAAGGGCCCAGTTGAGGTGACTGAGTGGAGGTGCTCGCCTTCTTGATGGATTATCGAGGTGTATATTTGGCATTTCTTGCATTTTTTTATTAAGCCGACGACATTTTTTAATTGTGGGCCAGTAGTAGCCTGCTCGTAAGAGGCATCCGACGAGAGCTCGATTGGCGGTATGAGCCCCGTAGTGAACTTCGTGAACTTCCTCGAGGACGTGATGCATCTGGTTTGGGCCTAAGCATTTTTCTAGGGGGTAACATATGTTTGTTTGTCATCGTTGATGACGTTGTACTTGGCCACCTACATTCAAAGCTTTTTGTTTCTTTTTTGTCATCTGAGACAATACGATTGCTCCGGTCCCAAGATAAGTTTATAGTCCGTACCTCGATTTGATTGATCGATAACTGGAGGAAGGTGACCATGTTCCATTATCCGGCTATGCTTTTAGTGGATGCTGCCAGTTTGGCGACTTTATCTGCTTTGATATTCATTACTCGAGGGATTTCCTCGAGCTAGAATTTATCGAATTAGGGTAATAGCTTGCAGATCTCGGCCTAGTATTTTTGCAGTCTTTGTTCCTTTGTTTGGAAAATTCCTATAACTTGATTACCGAAGAGCTGAGAGTCGCACTGTAGGACGACTCTTTTTGCTCTGTACTTGAGTGCTAATTTTAGTTCTGCAAGCACGGCCTCATTGTTAGTCATATCAAGGCACCATATGGACTGCTAAATTATTTTCCTGTTGGAACTTCAAGCACGAATCCGAGTCAAAATCTGGGTGCATTAGAAGTTCCATCCGTGTACAAATCCCATTGGTCATGCATTTTGGTGGGGGTATTGATGGCTTCCCTTTTGAATTTCCGCATTATCTTTCCACTAATGTCGGAGACAAAGTCGGCAAGTACATGCGACTTTATCGCTGCGGCAAGGGGAAAGTCTTTTTATCGAGATGGGATTGCACTAGAAATAAGTTCTAAGATTTCGTGAAGCTACGACCAAAGCCAAGGCCACCTTCTTGAGGTGCTGATAACTCGTCTCGGGATCAACTAGGGTTTTACTAATGTAATAAATGAGAGATTGCGTACCTTTGTTCTCGCATACCAAGACCGCGCTCACGACCATGTCAGACACGGTCAAGTAGATGAGAAGACGCTCACTGGGTTCTGCCTTGGCAAGTAGTAGAGGAGAAGATAGATAGGTTTTTAGTTCTCTCAAGGCTTCGATAGACTCGGAGTTCTATAAAATCCATTGTCTTTCTTGAGTACACAAAAAAACTTTATGGCATCTATAAGCAGACCGTGAGATGAACCTCGATAAGGCGGCTATGCGGTCGGTCAACGTTTGCACTTGTTTTTTACTAGTTAGGTTCTCTGGTATCCCTTCTATAGATTTGATCTGGTTGGGGTTGACTTCGATACCTCGTTGTGATACCAAGAACTCTGGGAATTTTCTCGAGGTTATTCCAAAGGCGCACTTCTCTGGGTTCAGTTTCATGTTATTCTATCTGAGTATGTTGAAGGCTTCTTTCATGTGGTTGATGTGATCCTCCTTCCTTTTTGACTTGACCAACATGTTTTCAATATAGACTTCCATTATTTTGCCGAGTTGGTCTCTGAACATTCTTGTCACCAACCTCTAATATGTCGATGTTACGGCCCGGCCAATCGTATAATGAGTTACTGCTTCATTTCCCCTATTTATGCTTCTGATTTCTTTGTCTAACGGTTCTATATGTGATCGAGTCGGTAGGCTCGGGTTCGAAGAGTATTTAGTAAGGTTTGAGATACTTAGTCTCTTTTGAGGAAGCTTATGTTGGATAAGTCAATTGGAAGTTGACTTATGTGTTAGAGGGCTCGGATGTTAGTTCCGATAGCTCAGATAACTTTGGGAGGTGATTTGCGACTTAGGAGCATGATCAGTGAGTTTTGAAGGTTCAGAGTAGAATTAGGCTGGAATTGGCGAGGTTGATATCTTGGTGATTTCCGGTTGGTAGGTGAGATTTTGGTATAGGGGCCGGAATGGAATTTCGAGAGTTGTAATAGATCCGTGGTGTCATTTGGGATTTCTATGCAAACTTTTAGGTCATTATGATGTGGTTTGGTTGGGGTTTTTTATCAAATGCGGAGTTTGAAATATTTTGGAAACTTAGGCTTGAATCCGATGAGTTTTTGCTGGTTCAATGTCGTTTGAGGTGTTTTCAAGACTGGTATAAGTTTGAAAAAGGTTATAGGATATTCTTGTGCTTTTGGTTGAGGTCCCGGGGGCCTCTGGATGATTTCGGATGCTCGACGGAGAGTTTGGGATTTTTGGAGAAGCTGCAAATTTTTTGCTTCTGGTATTTCTGCACCTATGGATTCGAGACAGCATGTGTAATGCCACATGTGCGGACGATTGGTCATAGAAGCATAAATGGGCTAGGAGAGAAGGAACCGTAGAAGTGGTCTAGGAGCCAGACCTGCGATTGCGTAGATGCGGATATTTTATCGTAGATGCGGAGTTGGGTAGTTTAAGTGAAAACCATAGAAGCGGTTTGTTTACTGCAAATGTGGTACCGCAAAAGCAAGAATTTGGCCGCATATATAAAAATGACTGGGCCAGAAGGCATAAATTGTTTCCTTCACGATTTTTGAGCTATTTCAACTATTTCTAAGTCGGCTTTGGAGCTCTTTTGACGATTTTGAAGAGGGACTTCGAGGGAACTTCATTAAGGTAAGGATTTTAGACCCAAAACCCGTTCCTATGGTATTATTTCACGGATTAGGGCTATAACTAATGGAAATAAAGGATTAAAATTGGGTAAACAAGGGCTTGGTATAGGAGACCTAGACTTGAGGATTTGATGGACCAATTGTGGTCGGATTTTGGTACTTTTGATATGTATGAACGCGTGAGGAGATAAGGATTCTAATGATGTGAATTTTATCAAATTCCGAGACATGGGCCCGAGGGTCGGGTTTTGGTAACTTCGAGATTTGTGTTATGTATTGATTATTTTCTCTTGGGCTTTGTTCCCTTAGCATATTTTGATGTCGTGATTCTGATAATGGATAGATTAGATGCAAGCAGAATCTGATTTGAAAGGAAAAGGCATCGCGGGCTAGAGATTTGACCGGATTGAGGTGAGTAATGATTATAAATGATGTTGAGAGGGTTTTAAACCCCATATTGCACATCATTGTCCTATATTGAGGTGGCCGAACGCTTGATAACAAGCGTAGGGTGGTACACACTCGGGGATTGTTGCTTAGTTCATCCTGAATGACTATTTTACCGTATGTTTGATTGAAATCTATTTGATATCATCATGATTTGGGCTGAATGCCATGTTTGGGCCTTGTGCAAACTATTTGAACCCTTCGGGGATTTTTATTAGTATTTTCTCACTATTTTGACTTTATACTTTATCTTGTGTTAATATTGCCCAAGTGGCTTGCGAGGATTTTGACTGAGTAAGGTCGAGGATCTACGTTGTGAGGGGCTACAATTATGAGGTCAAGGGACTGAGGCATGTACACCACGAGGTGTCTTGATTGATATGAGGCTGAGAACCTAGTAATGATGCCACGAGATGGCTTGATATTGCGCTTTCACCGTAAAGGGCCCCTCCAGGAGTTTGCACACCCCCAGTGAGCACGGGTACACATGTGATGCGAGATGTAGCCCGAGGGGCTGATATTGTTTTGAGATATTTCCTGGGGGGAAAACCTTTATGTGTTTATTCTTCTTAATTGCTTGTGTTTTACATGCTTAATTGTTGAAAAAGGCTTTTAGTGAAGTTTAAGTTGAACTAAAATGACTTTCACATATATTTACTAATTTATTATTTTACTGCTTCGTTAAAGAAGGTAATGTGCCTTACGTGATTTCCTGCTTTCAGTGTGTATTTATGATTATTACTCAGTGAGTTAGAGTACTCACTTTACTCCCTACACCCCGTGTGCAAATTCAGGCGTTGTTGGTCCTGCCAATGTGAGTTATGGGCTCCCAACAGACTTCGGAGTCCACGAGGTAGCTGCTTGGCGTCCGCAGTCCTGTGTTTCTCCCCCTTTGTCATTTCTATCTCTTTATCGGACATTCTATAATAGCTTATAGACTTTTCATACTTATATTAGGATTGATAGATGCTCATGACTAGTGGCACCCCAGTATCGGGCTGTGTTGGGTTGTATTTTGCAAATTATGCTATTATCTGCTACTTTGAGTTTCTAATTGTTATGCTTTAGTCTTATTTCTTATAATTTAACTGTCAGAAATTGAAATGGGAAGTGTCATCTGGCCTTGTCTTCATGAGTGGAGCCATCATGATCGGGTTTGGGTTGGTGTCGTGACAGTCACCCCTGTATTTTTAACCTGAACGGCATAACTCTATAGCAATACGTTCCACCGGTGAGGGATGAAAGTGGTCTTTTCTTGGTCCTCTTCCTCCATGAGGATTTGGTTGTAGCCTGAGTAGGCATCCAAAAGCTTAACAACCCATGCACGACTGTCGAATGGATGAGTTGGTCAATATGGGGTAGTAGGAAGGTATCATTTGGGCAGGCTTTGTTCAGATCTGTGAAGTCTACACACATCAGCCACTTCCCGTTTTTCTGTTTCACCATGACCAAATTGGAGAACACTTGAGGATACTTCGATTCTTTGATAGAACCATTTTCCAAAAGTTTTTCAACCTCCTCATGGACTTCACCAATAATTGTAGAGTTGAATTTTCGCCTAACTTGCCTCACAAGGGGGGGGGGAATGGGCCAACCTTCAACTGGTGATTTGCTATCTCTTTTGGGATGCCCGAAGTATCTGTATGGGAAAAGGCAAACAAGTCCCTTGTGTTAGATAAAATTTGATGGAACTTACCAGAATCTTGGAGTTTGTGACCAATATAGGCTTTTTCTTGTGGTTGTTGTCATCTAGTCGGACGGGGTCGAGGTCCTCTATAGTTGATCCTATAGCTTCTATGACTTCGAGATCTTTGATCACATCCTTCTTGTCCTCTCTTTACCTCGACCATGTTGATTGTTATGCTTCTTTGGTATTACCTTTTAACTGTTGAGTGTGCGTGCAGTATTGAGCGATGCGATAGTATTCCTGAGCGGTGTATTGTTCTCCTCGGATGCTGAATAACCCCCCCAAAGGATGGGAAATTTGATGATTTGGTACATGCTAGAGGGGATGGCTTTCATGGCATGGATACAAGGTCGACCTATGATAGCGTTGTATGCCGTGTCTTGATCCATGAGGTGGAACGTGGTTTCCAAAGTAAAATCGCCCTACAGGACGGGCAATGTAATCTCACCAGATGTCCGCTCAACTACATTGTTAAGACTAGTTAGTGTGATGCAGCGTGGCACAATCCTATGCTCGAGCATCATTTGGGTGAGAACCCCAGGGTGAGTGATGCACACGCCACTCCAATCATCAACTATAATGCATTTTACATCAGTATCTAACATGCGTAAAGTAATGACATGGGCATCATAGTGAAGAAAATCAAACTCTGGGTATTTGACTTATCGAAGATAATACTTTCTTCGAGTTCGTCATATCATTCACGAGTGATCGACCATTTGGGTTTGTGTGTGGTGGTGAATTTTACGCTGTTGATTGAAGCGTCCTCACCCCTCCGATGATCATTTGAATAGTTCGAACCGGGGAGGTGGTTTGGGTGGTCCTTGGTGTTGTTCACGCCCACGGGCGAAATTGTGTCTCCCTTGGTCGCTCATCAACTCTTTCAGGTGGCCCTAGTGGAGCATTTTCATGACCTCTTGTCTTAAGGAGATATAGTCTTCGGTTTTATGACCCCGCTCCTGGTAGAATTCGTAGAGGGCGTTTGACTTTCTAGTGCTTGGGTCGGACCTCATCTTCTGCGGCCACTTTACTTTTTGGCTGAGCTTCTATAGTGCGTAAACTAATTCTCTGGGGAAAACAAAAAAACTGTGAGAAGAATAAAGGGAGCATACCTATCTCGCCTCGGTAAGTCCCTATTTGTGGCTTGGACACGACTTTGTCATGGTGGGAAGGCGACATGAGAATGCCTCGGCCGTAAGGCTGATACTTTTCCCGATCGATTTGGGGTCCTACTTGATCTCCCATGTTGTTGCTTCTTCGGTCATTTCGGGGCTCGTCTTCTATTGAAGTTAACAGCTGAATCGCCCATTCAGATCGTCCTCGTCAGCTCAAACTTCGACACTGTAAGCATTGTGTATTTCTTCCCAAGTGGTATAAGGATATTTCATGAGGCGATTTAGCAGCTTTTTTATCGTCCTCGAATGCTGGTATTCCTCCCGTTCTGAAAGGCTGCCACGAGCATTCCTTCTGATACATTTGGCAAGGTCATTCTTACTGAGCCAGGAAATCCCTAAGTCCCTCTCCGGGTGATTTCTTGATAGCGAATATGCCTTTTACTCTAGCCTCTGCCTTTTTTGCTCCGAATGGGATGTTACAAACTTATCGGCCATTTCTTCAAATGTTTTGATTGAGCATGCGGGTAGCTTTGAATAACGTTAGTGCTCTCTCTGTGAGGGTTTTTCCAAACTTTTTCAGCAATATGAATGACACTTGTTATTTGGTGAGGTCGTTTCCTTTCACTGCAGTGACATGGTAGGTTACGTGATCCTCAAGGTTCATTGTGTCGTCATATATTTTCAAATACGACAGCATTTTGAATGTTTTGGATATGGCATGTGGCGTCGCCCATCACTGTACGAATGTTCCACGAAACAGCTGGTGTCTCGTTTTGGCATAAGCCTTGGCGTACCCAATATTTTGTCTATCCTTTTTATGCTCTTTTTTTGTTTCGGGGCATTTTGTTCACGTTATTCTTCTCATCCATTTTCCTCAAAAATGCCGTCAAGGTGTCATTACCTACATCACTAATATTATGAGTAATACCTGTTACGGGGTGAGGGGGCATGTTGTTCATTTGGCATTGGTGCAATGCGGACTTCGGCCCTTCTCTATTCTTCCTCTAAGCGGGTTTATCGAGAATGTCAGTCAGTGCATTTGTCAACACGCTTCTAGAAGTTTCTTTATTGCAGGTGGTGCATCTATTGTTGTGGACATAGAGTCCCCCTTACCATGAAATATTGTGATACGGCCATGGGGAAAGGCTGAGTTGTCTCGTCTATGAAATGCATCGGGTATTATGTCCTTACCCTTTGTTTCATCATTTTCGTTGATCGTGTGGAGGAGATTAGCAGTGAGGCCAGCTATTTCTTTCCTTTTTTTCTCTTCGTTACCAGTCATGTTAACTTTGGGTGCACAAAGAAGTGTTGTGTGTTTTACGTTATAGATTCAGAGGAAACTAAAATTTTAACTAGAAAATATACACAGACGGTGCCAAATTGTTTGACCGAAAATTATGAAACCTTTTGTTAAACTAGTTAAATGGGAAAATAATGTATAAGTCCTAGTTAAACATAATGAGCTCCAGATCTGAACGTGTTTATATGAAACACATGAAAATACCTCTAAACCTATTTCATTCAATGGATATTAAATGTGTAGTTAAGGGTGAGGGAAGGAACAATGATAAACAATAACTATATTAAATGGCAATAAATCTAAATATAGGGGGAAAATCACTCAATATTGAAGAGGGTGAAGGATTCTTTCTTCTGACGATGTTGAATGACACAAGTGTTAGTAAATATTGCACGCTTTCTGGAATTTGATGGAAATGACAATAAAATGATTTGAAAAGGTTGAATCTCTACTGAGAGTGGTTCTTTTTATTTTTCTTGAGTGTTTATCTTACAATTGTGTTCTTATCTCCCAAACGAATCCACCCCTCTCATTTCTCTTTCATACTCTATATATCCTTGGGGAATATTATCAAAGAACCCTAAAAGTACAACCGAAAGAATATTCAAAAGAATATTCCTTCTGAAATTTCCAAGACTATACTAACGGTTGCTTTTGTTCCTGCTAATCCACTTCGGCCCAGGCATGCCACACGGTGATTCGTTCTTGGTAATGATTGCTCGACCTCGGCAAAGAGCCATATGTTTTTTTCATCGTTGTGATAATCGCCTCTAACATGCCAAATTACCTCATTTAAAATTTTGCCCATACAAAGATGTCAGCAAAATTTGAACGGCCAACCTCTTATCAATTTAAAGCGACTAAACCAATGGACTTAGATCCCTTCTAATATACAATACTAAACAAATATCGACTAGAACTCTGGGATGAGATTATTCTTTTTTTTTAACGTATGGCTTAATAAAACTCTAATGTTAGAAAAATAATTACTTATTAATCCTTTTAATTGGAACTTTTGGGGACTAAGCGTGTTGCTTGCTACTGTTTGCGTTATTATTATTTCACCGGTGCTGCTTTTAGCCTAACTAATCCAGATTCACATCCGAAAATTCCACTTTTGGGGGAAGGAGGGAAGGGGTATTGTTTTACGTATCAAAGGCAAATAGATATACACATATGGCTTGAACTCGAGACCTCTTGGTAAAGAATAAAAGAGTATTTATCACTCTATCACAACCTTTGATTTTATTGTTTCAATTGCAAGTTCTCTTGCTACATTTTTTTCCTTTCTTCTTTTCAGTTGGAATTTTTACAGATATCTATATTTTTTTCCTTTGTGGGTTGAATCCTATAAAGGTATTTTGGATTTATCAAAATTGATTTTTCAATTGTAATTCACCTCAAAGTTTCAATGCAGAAATATTTTTTAAAGCATATTTAAACTTCAAGAACAAGTTTAATATTTCAAAATTTATCAAATTACTCCTTCCAGTCCAGTTTAAGTGTTTTTTTGGCTTTTTTGTAATTCACAATATTTGTTTTTTTCGAATATCAAGAAGGAATTAATTTCGTGTTTCTAAAGTTACCCTTGAAGTAAAGAGCCTAGGTGTAGTTTGTTATATTAGCAAATTAAGATTAATATGATCAATTTTATGTAAATTATTGCTAAAAGGTGAATCTCTTAATATGTGTGAAAAAGTTAAAAAATCACTTAAAGTGGATCGAAAGAAATAACTTAGAAAAAATATGTGACGACCCGGCCGGTCATTTTTGGAATTTATGCCCAATTTCACATTAACTGCTTCCCCTAAGTTTATTTCTACTATTTTGGTTTTCGGAACGTTTGGTGTTTGAGTTTCGGAGAATTTTGGAATATCTAGTCCTTAAATGTGAGCTTAAGTGATCGAAAGTGATCCGTAGTTGGAATAGTGTGAATACAACCTCGAAACGGCAATCCGATAGTTCTGTTAGCTTTGTTATATAGTTTAAGCTTTGGCAGCATATCCGGAATGTATTTTGGAAGTACATGGTTAATTTAGGCTTGAAATGCCGAAGTTTGAATTTTTGAAGTCTCCGCTCCGATAGTGAGTTTTTGATCCGAGGGTCAGAATGGAATAGTGAAAGTTTATGTAGTTCTGTCATGCCTTTAGGATGTGCACGAAAAATATTAGGTTAAAATGACATGTTTTGGTTAGGGTTTTGATCGAAAGCGTGTTTTGATGAAATTTGAAGTTCTTAGGCTCAAATCACTGATTAATTCGAGTTTCCTGCATTGTTTTATGTTTATTAAGAATTGGTACAAGTTTGAATGATGATATGGGATATGTCCCTAGGTTTGGTTGAGGTTCTGTGGGCCTCGGGAGCATTTTGTACGTTGAAATGCTGCAGAAAATCCATTAGCTGTGCAGGTCCTAAGCTCTTCTTCGCGTTCGCGGCTCTCTTTCTGCATTCGCGCAGTTGTGGCTCGAGTCTTCATCGCATTCACGGCCCCTCTCAAGTGTTTGCATAGTGTAATCCTGGAGGGGGGCCAGTTCCTCTTACGCGTTCGCATAGCCTTCTCACGTCCTCGAAGCCTGATTACTTTCTCTTCCGTGCTCGCGGCCCAGTCATCGCGATCGCGTAGGTCAACTTTGGACCTCGCTAAATTTTTTTCAATGCGTTTGCATTCCCGATGTTACGTTCATGTAGCTCAGGATCCCAGGCCTTTACGTTCGCACTCTTCCCCTCGCGATCGTGATGGGCATTTTTGGCAACTCAGATTTTTCCTTCTTCACGAACGCGACCTTACTCCTGCATTCGCGATGCAAAATGGACCTGAACAGTACTTAACATTCAAAAATGAGGGTTTTGCCAGTTTTATCAAAACACAAGCTTGGGATCTCAGATTTGGGGGAACATTTGAAGGTTTTTCGAAGGCAACCACTGAATAACGATTATCTACTCTCTTATGCTTAAAATCTACTTATCTAATTGCGAATTCCTCCTGAATTTTGGATTGTTGAATGAGAAAAGGGTAGCACTTCTTAGACCAAACTATTAAGTTTTGAGTGGGTGTTTGACATCCAATTTGGGAGGTTTTTATATGTTTAGATCGTGAGAGTACGAGGGTTCTGAAAATGTGAAAATTATCCGATTCTGAGACGTTGGCCTGAGGGGAATTTTGGTTATTTTACCTATTTTCGCACCTTAGATTTGAATTAAATAGTAGAATCAGTTGCTTACGATGTTATTTATTATATGTAATTGAATTGAATAGATTTGGGTTATTTAGAGTCAAATACTCGTGGCAAAGGCGTGTTTTCTAGGTTATTTTGTGTCCGTTCTAGAAAAGTGGCTTGTCTAATTATGTGTAGGGGACCTTTCCCCTTAGGATATGTTAATTGGTAATTGAGTGCCTTGTACCTGAGGTGACGAGTGCGTACTTGAGCCAATAGTTGAAAATTTGATTTTTACTTAAGATATTGAGGCTGAGTTTCTTTCGTATTTGCTTTATTTTACTTGAAATTATAACATGTGTTAGATTAGAAAGGCATGGTAAGTTAATTTAACTTGCCTATTTGCTTATGTTGCCTTGAATATACTACGTGAAGCATGTTAGGCTAAGACCACCTGGTTCTTGTCTTTGTACTCCATTTCTGAATAACTTCTGGTTGTGGTTGCGCATTTACATTGGGACTATGGGTGTGAGATACCGGTAGCTCCCCCTTTTTTTTTTGGACTACGAGTTAGATTTCCTGTAGATCCCCCGGCACATTGATAGTTGGACTACAGGACGGTATTGCGGGAGATCCACATGACAGTTGAGAAGGGACTACACGACGGTATCCTGGGAGGTTCTTATTGGTAACATGGTTTTGATCTGTACATATTTGTGATTAATCTGTTCATTGCTTATTCATTGTTGCCTTGTAAATTCTGCCTTATTTAACTATTCTTCACATTATTTCCATCTGCTTTCATACTGTACATAATTATTATATTGTTTAACCTCCGCAGGGCCCTGACCTTCCTCGTCACTGCCCGACCGAGGTTAGTTTTGGCACTTACTGAGTACCGATGTGGTGTACTCACGCCTTTTCTGCGCATGTTTTTCATGTGCAAATCCAGATACCTCCACTCATGACTATCAATGAGACAGGGAGAGCTACAGAGACGTTGAGGTATATATGCGACGTCCGCAGACCGAAGAGTCTCCTGCTTATTCTATCTTGTAGCATTTAGACTTCTGTCGTAGTTTGACATAGACTATTCTGGAGTTTAGAGTTCTTATTGTGTTTTCCACTAGCATGTGTTGCCCGTGAGTTTTCGGGTTTTGGGTTAACTTGTAGACTTCCACATTGTTTAGTTGTATATGCCGAGCGATACTTATATACATTTTGTTCTTCTAGTTGTTTAGTTTTAATTATTTAAATTCCGTAAATTATGTTTTTTTTTTTGCAATGTTGGGCTTACTTAGTCATATGCACTAGGTGCTATCACGACATATTCACGGAAGTCCAACTGGGGTCATGACAAAAATTCAATGGATTAAAATATCATTGACAAAAACTAATAAGTTGATTTATGTTCCGTAAAAACTAATAATGAGAAAAGATTAACAATTCAAAAATTGTAGAGATGTCCAAATCCATTGGATTAGCCCATTTAATTAGGCTAAAATGATGAGTCCACTTCATCAATCCCAAGATGTCATCTTCCTAGAGGCACAATTTGATGCCACGTGTCAAATGGTGTGGCACGCCAAGTCACATAGAAAAGCCAATGGGATCATACCACGTGTCAAAATGACGAGGCATTCCAAGTCATATTAAAAGGCCAATAAAACCGTGCCACGTGTGTGCAAGTGACATGTTCTTGCAAATGATATGCCTTTGTCACTCTTCAATCGCATTGGTCGGAAAGAATTTGTTTTTATTATAACACTTCCCTTCTACAATTATAAATATGGGTCTTCATAAATAAGTCCAAATCCATTTTAGCCCATTTAATTAGGCTAAAATGATGAGTTCACTTCATTAAATCCAATTTGTCATCTTCCTAGAGGCCTAATTTGGTGTCACGGGTCAAATGGTATGGCACGCCAAATCATACAGAAGAGTCAATGGGATCATGTCACGTGTCAAAATGACGAGGCCAGACAAGTCATATTAAAAGGCCAATAAAACCGTGCCACGTGTGTGCAAGTGACATGTTCTTGCAAATGAAATATGCCTTTGTCACTCTTCAATCTCATTGGTCGGAAAGAATTTGTTTTTATTATAACACTTCCCTTCTACAATTATAAATATGGGTCTTCATAAATAAGTCCAAATCCATTGGATTAGTCCGTTTAATTAGGCTAAAATGATGAGTCCACTTCATTAAGCCCAAGATGTCATCTTCGTAGTTGCCCAATTTGATGCCATGTGTCAAATGTGTGGCACGCCAAGTCACACAGAAGATCCAATTGGATCATGTCACGTGTCAAAATGACGAGGCATGCCAAGTCATATTAAAAATCCAATAAAACGGTGCCACATGTGTGCAAGTGACATGTTCTGGCCAATGAAATATGGCTTTGTCAATCTTCAATCTCACTTGTCCAAAAGAGTTTGTTCTTATCATAACACTTCCCTCCTAGAACTATCAATAGGGGTCTTCATAAATAAGTCCAAATCCATTGGATTAGCCCATTTAATTGGGCTAAAATGATGAGCCTACTTCATTAAGGCCAAGATATAATCTTCCTAGATTTTGGTGCCATGTGTGTATTGGAAAAAAACTGAATTTAAATTAAAGATTAAATGGCATGACACCTGGACTGGTCAAAAGGTCAAAGCGTAACAATTGAGAAAAATGCACGAAGATGACATATACGGGAAGAGAAAGTTAATCATGCACGAGAAGCAGTTTAGACACGAGTCTCGTACCAATTCAAGTCATTTAAAGCCAACGGATCGAAAGGCATTGAAGACATGGATCTGAAGACAAAAACGAGTCCAAATTTAGCATTAAATATCGGATACGTTGGGAAATATGTGTTTAATGGGAATGATTATATAACGGCTTATTTAATGACATTTTTTACTTATAATTGCCTCGTTAAAGGTGAGGTTACATTTCTTTACCTAGAATCAACTATAAAAGGAATAAGTCTCATCATTTGTAAGGACACGAAATATCATCCACATCATATTGAAATACGAACTTATTCATTGCTTTATTCTTATTCTCAGAAAGCCTATTATTCTTTTTTTGTCTCTTGATTATTAGTAACCCAATTTTTCATCCTAAATTCTAACTTTGACCAAAATATTATTTTTTTGTTAAACAAATTGGTTCCGTTACTGGAAATCGGATAATCTATTCTTTCTAAAGTTACAACTTATCCATTATAAACATCATGTCAAACAACAATGACAAACAATCGAAAAAATCAGATCTATCAAGCAGTGGGAGATAAACTCAATGATGCTATTCCTCAAGCTTCACCACGTGGGTCTCGAGAGGGAACTCCTAATGATATGTGTGAACATGCTGATGGAGGAGTTGAAACAAGAGATGAACTTCTACAAAAAATAATTGATGCACGAATTGAGAAAGCTTTGGAAGCATTAGTTAGTCGATTGCCCGGTGTGCCAACAACGCCTAATAATAACACGTTGGAAAACCCCCGCTCTGGTCTAGTTAATTCTTGTAATGGAGCAACCCCGCTGATTCACAAGAAAGAGAACCAGGTAATTCAGATAATTCTCATCTTCAAAATTTAGTACTAACCTTGCAGAAACAGCTCAAGGAGAAAACCGAGTGTATCGAACAAATCCCTGGAGTTCCGCCTGTAATAAAAGGAGTAGACATGGATAAGTACTCGCAACAACCTTCGAAGCCAAGTCTACTCCCCTTCAAATTCCGAAAAAATTTAAAATGCCTGACATCCAATAACATGATGGTACAACAGACCCACGTGACCACGTAATTGCATTTACAACAGGAGTGAAAGGCAACAACTTGACCAAGCAATAAATTGAATCAGTGTTGGTCAAAAAAATTGGCGAGGCGCTCACCAAGGGTGCATTAACCTGGTATTCTCTTTTACTTGAAAATTCTATTAATTCTTTTGCTGAGCTTGCAGAATCTTTTATTAAAGCACACTCGGGGGCTCAAAAGGTCGAGAAAAGAATGGAGGATATCTTCAAAACCAAGCTAGAGAACTCTGAGTTGCTTAGAGATTTTGTTGATAGATTCTAACGTGAAAGAATGACTTTACCCCGTGTACCAGATAACAGGGCAGCGATAGCTTCTGCAAGAAATTTGAATGACAAAAGTTCAGAAGCCATGAGAAGGCTTAAAGAAAGTCTTCGTGAATTTCCCGCAACCACTTGGAACGATATTTATAATAGGTACAGTACAAAGCTTAGAATTAAAGAGGATACCACACCTAAATACCATTGTGATGAAAGGAGCGGGTCCAGAAGGTCAGAAGCTGAAAAAAGATCAGGTAAAAATAGGTAAGATCCATATATATGGGACCTACGGGAAAGGATTCATGATCAAAAAAGAACAACCAACGATATGACCAAGGCCAAGAGATGGAGAGACCGGGTCTTCATCCAGGTTCAGAGGCGATCGAAGAAACCAAGAGTCACGGGATGACAATAGGAATTTAATGGCACAATTCGGTGATTATAATTTCAATGTTACTAATTCTGAGCTCGTAGCTATTCTGAGGGGTATGGGAGATAAGGTACGGTGGCCAAAAGAGATGCGATCAAATCCAAACAGGCGCAATCCGGACCATTGGTGTGAATTCCAGAATGACCACGGGCATGAAACGTCAGAATGCAGATTGTTACAAAATGAAGTGGACCATCTATTGAAGCAAGGATATCTCACTAAGTTGTTCAGTGAAAAGGGAAAACAGGCTTACATGAAAAATAGGCAAGAGTCGCCAAAACCACCATCATCAAAGAGAACTGTGAACGTCATCAATGGAGGAGAAGATATTTGTAGAATAACGCATACAACTTCAAATAACGTTTCCAAAATGGCGATCACACACGGGAAGCGAGTACGGAAAACCCTAGAGCACGAAAGCATAAACTTTGATGATGCAGATACAGGAGGAGTGATTACTCCTCACAATGATGAACTGGTAATATCATTACTTATGCATGACACTAATGTAAAATTAGTTTTGATTGATACAGGGAGTTCTGCAAATATCATTCTACTAAGGGTATTACGAAAAATGCAAGCTAAAGATAAAATGATACCCAAGGCGCATACTTTGTCAGGTTTCGACAATTCGAGCATGGTAACAAAAGGTGAGGTAATGCTAGCAACTTTTTCTGCAGGTGTTATTAAAGAAACTAAATTTCAAGTAATTGATATGGAAATGTCCTACAATATAATCATGGGGAGACCATGGATCCATGATATGGACGTTGTTCCATCAACTTTGCATCAAGTTATTAAGTTTCCATCACCTTGGGGAATACGTCAAATTCAAGGGAATCAACAAGCAGCCCGAAGTATCAACGTAGTAATAGATACGAGCACCATGAGTAAAGGAAAATAGCAATTACAGGAAACAGTTGGAGGTGTCAACAATCAAACTTCAACTGAATGAGAAAAATCATATTTAGACTCGAGACCTGATGTAATTCAAGAACCTGAAGAAAATAAGAACGTTAAAACAACAATAGAGGAGCTCGATGTTGTGGTGCTATTTGAGAAATGGCCTGAAAGAAAGGTTTATGTAGGAGCCAATCTAAATCCTGACATGCAAGGTATGTTAATTGAATTTTGAAAAGCTAACGTGGACTATTTTGCTTGGTCCCACGCTGATATGACACAGATACCACCTGATGTGATGATTCACAAACTCAACGAGGACCCATCTTTCATACCAATAAAGTAAAAGAAAAGAAAACAAGGCTCTTTCAAAAATCAGGTAATTCAGGATGAGGTCCAAAAATTATTAAAGATTGGGTCGATCCGTGAGGTAAAGTATCCTAATTGGTTAGCTAATACGGTGGTCGTACCTAAGAATAATGGTAAGTGGCGGGTTTGTGTGGATTATACTGATCTAAACAAAGCTTGCCCAAAAGACTCTTTCCCTCTACCTCATATAGATCAGTGAATTGACGCAATTGCAGGTCATGAACTTTTAAGCTCTTTAGATGCATATTCAGGATATAATCAAATTAAAATGGATCCCGGTGATGAGGAAAAAACCTCATTCATCACAGACAGGGGGAATTACTGTTATAAAGTAATGCCTTTTGGTCTCAAAAATGCTGGAACAACCTATCAAAGGTTGGTCCCTAAAACGTTTCAAGACCATTTAGGAAAAGCTATGGAGGTATATATAGACAATATGCTCATCAAAACCCAGCATTCTCACGATCATATTTCTCATTTATTTATTACATTTAAAATATTACGTAAATTTACCATGAAACTCAACCCAGAAAAGTGTGCATTCCGAGTTGCTTCGTGTAAATTTTTGGGTTTTCTTGGTTTTAACCATTGAAATGAAGTAAGTCCTTCTCAGATTAAAGTAATAGAAGAAATACCTGATATCCTTACCAATACGAAGGAAGTGGAAAGATTAACGGGAAGGATTGCCGCCCTGGGAAGATTTATTTCTAAATCTTCAGAAAAATGTTTTATGTTCTTTTCTGCTCTCAAAAAGCAAGACCATTTTGAATGGAACGAGGATTGTCAACAAGCCCTTAGGAATTTGAAAGCTTACTTATCAAATCCTCCACTATTGGCAAAGCCAAAGGTAGGTGAAACATTGCTCATTTACTTAGCAGTATCAGAAGTCGCGGTAAGTGCTGCTTTGGTACGAAAAGACCAAGGTAAGAAATCCCCTATTTATTATGTAAGAAAATCATTATTAGATGGTGAGACACGATATCCACAACTAGAAAAGTTTTCACTAGCTTTAATCACGGCATCTAGGAAATTAAGACCTTATTTTCAATGTCATCCAATTGTCGTAGTTACTTCTATTCCATTACGAAACATTTTGCATAAACATGAATTGTGAGGAAAATTAGCAAAATAAGCTATAGAATTAAGTGAATATGAAATCATTTATCAACCTAGGACCGCTATAAAATCCCAAGTTCTTGCTGATTTCGTAGCGGATTTTATTCAAGGGATGCATTTAGAAGCATAAAAAGAATTACAAGTCTTTAATGGAGCAAACTCGGGGACTTGGATTTTGTGTATTGATGGTTCATCTAATTTAAAGGGAGCGGGTTTAGGAATTATTCTTAAACCACCTACGAGTGAGACCATCAGACAGGATATAAAATGTCACCATGTAACTAACAATGAAACTGTGATTGCAGCTTTAAAGTTGGCACTGGAACTTGGCATCACACAAATCATAATCAAAAGTGATTCACAGATCGTGGTAAATCAAATGATGGGGACTTATGTATCCAGGGAAGCAAGAATGTAAGAGTATCTTGAAAAGGTTCAAGAACTGATAAGACAGTTCCAAACTTGGAAAGTACAACTCCCAAGAGAAGAAATAACGGAGGCAGATGCTTTAGCTAATCTTGCATCTGCCGCGGACATTGCAAATGATGCAAATGCTTCAATCATACATTTATTCCATTCCGTTCTCGAACCTGACAATAATGAGGTAAACTTTAATCACTTAACTTGGGATTGGAGAAACGAAATAGTTGCTTTTTTGCAGTATGGGACCGTTCCTAATGATACAATAAAGGCTCATCCACTTCGAAAGAAAGCTGCTCATTATTGCCTATATCAAGGAAACCTTTACCAAAAAATGTTTGGTGGACCATTAGCAAGGTTTCTTGGACCTTCCCAAATGGAGTATGTGATGCGAGAAATACATAAGGTACATTGTGGAAATCATGCAGGAGGAAGGTCACTCGTAAAAACATTGGTTTGAGCAGGATACTATTGTCCTAAGATGGAAGTGGAAGAAAATGATTTCGTATCTAAATGTACAGATGTCAAAGATACAGTAATAATATGCATAGACCAGTACACCCTGTTATATCTATGTGGCCCTTCATGAAATGGGAAATAGACATCGTAGGTCCATTTCCAAAAGCAAAAGTACCGGTAAAGTTTCTACTTGTACTTACTGATTATTTCACTAAATGGTTAAAAGCAGGGGCATTCAAACAGGTACGAGAGAAAGAAGTCAAAGTTTTTATTTGGAGAAACATTATATGCTGCTTTGGGGTACCAAAGGAAATCGTATGTGATAATGGTCCGCAATTCATAGGAGCACAAACATGGAGTTCTTCTAAAGTTAGAAATTAAGAGAATAACATCAACACCATACCACCCAATAGGCAATGGGCAAGCGGAATCTAAGAAAAAAGTCATAATCAATAATTTAAAAAAAAAAGATTACAAGACTCAAAAGGTAATTGGCCTTAAGCGTTACCTGTGGTATTATGGGCGTATCGAACAACGGTGAAAACAAGTACAAGAGAAACGCCATTTTCAATAGTTTATGGAGCGGAGGCTTTAGTACAAGTTGAAATAGGTGAACCAAGCACACGATATGTTCAAGCAATGGAAGACTCAAAAAATGAAGAGTTACGAGTGAACCTTGATTTGCTTGAAGGAAGATGAGAAGCGGCATTAATAAGGATGACTGCTCAGAAGCAAGTAATTGAACAATACTATAACAGGAAAACACGCCTCAAGTTTTTCAAAATTGGGACTTTTTTCTCGAAAAGTTGTTCCAATATAAGAAAGCTGCTAATTCCGAAAAGCTAAGTCCAACATGGGAAGGTCCCTACCGAATCCGTGACATTGCAGGAAAAGGAGCATACGAGTTAGGGACAATGGATGGCAAGGTCTTATCTTCACATTGGAATGTTGTTCATTTAAAGAGATATTACTTCTAAGGGAGTAGTCGAAGTCAGGTATCCCCATGTTACATTATTCTTTTGAAATTATTAAAATTTTACTAACAATTTTAGATGCTAGGAAAAACCCTAACTCGTGCCAAATGACGAGTCACGACCTGCACGGAAAAATGGAATACTCTTAAATTTTCAGCCTAGGGTTACATTAATCTGATGGAAATAAACATGAGTTAGTCAATCTTCATTTATAATCGTACCTCCGAGTCCCATATATTTTTCTGATTCAGGAAAAGGACCAAATTGTGAGAAACATACAAGTGCTCGAGGCTACATTCTTCACCACTCAAACACTTTGGGAACTACATATAATACACAGATGCGTGCAGAAAAACATATACGAATATCACAAGACACGAATAACAAAAGATGATCAAAATTTTGGATTCAACAAAGACAAGTGTTGAGAGGAAGTTACGAAGTCTTCTGCACTCATCATAAAACATTCATTATAATGTTACGAACGAAGTCACTTCTTAAACCCTTCCTAATTATATAGAAATAGGGTTATGACTAAGTATTGATACGGGTTATGAAGAAAAACCTTGTCTATTTTATATCATGTAAAAATCTGTTACAAGAAAAACAGTTACGAAAAAGTTATAAATGTATTTTAGCACATGTCATAGTCACAAAACTTGTAAAAGTTCATGAATGAAAACTTAACAAAGCTGTTTCATACAAAATATTTGTCTTCCTATTACTTTCATCGTATTATAACATAATTATGAATTTTAGACGTCTTCTTCATTAAGTGTCTATAAAATAAAAGGGCCTTCTTTTATAAACCTTATGTTGATATTCCATGAGAAAAATAATAAAGCATTTTCAAAGGATAAAAATGCTAAGCTATTCAATAAGTCCTAGATAAGTAAATAGGCAAGAATATAATATAACGAAGTACTCATAAAACTTCTTAACACAAAGGAGAAACTCAGTCATCAAAGTGTTTGTTTTACAAATGCCCCATTATGGTAACTAGGGACTTCATCAAAAGATACCTTCAAAATTGCCAAGGGATGACATTAACAATTACAAAAAACTAAAAACTCAAACACATTTAGTTGGTCATTGAAGGAGTTGGAGCTCCAAAAGTTGTAACATCACTTTCAGAGGCAATAACAAGCGCGGTGACAACTTCTGAAGGAGTAGCAGTAGGAGAGATTTCAACTGAGATTGAAGTGATAACATGAATGAGGGAAGCAGTAGTCACGGGAACCTCAATTCCCGTAAACTGTGTCATATACGTTTCACCCTCGGAAGCCAGAATCCCAACTTTAATTACCTCAGTAACTGCTTCAGAGTACAATAAACCTTCCGTTCAGGAGCTACGAGTGCCGTAGAAGGGTATAGTAGTTCCAAGTGCAGGAGAAAGAGTATCAGCAGGTTGTTGACTTTTCTCGATACTGTCCGTGACATTGGCCAATTCAGATTGTAAGTCGAAGTTTTTTTGTGTATCCTCCATCAAAGCATCACAGCGAGAATTTAGAAAAGCCCAACTCACCTTTATGTTAACATTTTCTTCAAGAGCATTATATTCCTTCTCCAAAGCCTTATATTCCTTTTCCCACATAGCAAGATCATTTTTCTTTATTTGGTGCTCAGCTAGGTGAGACCAAGGAGGCTTCAAGAGAAGCATTTGAACATTCCAAGGCATGGATTTTATCAGAAGAAGTCCTTAAGTCATTCTGAACTTGAGTTAGGTTTTGAGCTAACTCCCTTGCATATTCTTCTTTGTTCTCCATAAGTGCCTTAAGCACTTTAATCTCATTGTTGGCTTTAGATAGAGAGAATTTCAATAGCTCTTTGCCTTTTTAAGCTGGCCTCAAGAAGAATTGGTAATTCCCAACTCCGAAGACAAGCTACAATTTTGTTGCTCCAAGTGAGCCTTGCTCTCCTGCAACTCTTCTATAGTCCCTTGGGAGCTCTAAAATTGTTCCTTCCAGTTTGCTGCTTCAAGCAAGGCATCCTCAGCTATTTTCTAGCTTCAAAAATAGTCTTTGAAGAGTCTCGCTCCTTTTTCTCCAACATAGAAACTCGCCCCATAATCTCAGTCCCAATAAGATTAGCCTACAGTTACATAAATGTGAGAACTTATAAAGAAAAAGAAGGAAAGCATTCAAGGTCAAGAAAATTACCTTTAAAATTGAGTGAACTATGTCATTCATCAAAGTGTAACAACTATAGCTCTGCATCTTGTTCTTCTCGATCTCTCCAACAAGAGGTTCGAGCCAAGTATATGCTCCCCCAAATTTTCGTAAGAGGCTTTGATTGGCAGGGACTTCGAGTGTGACACTTCTCATAGTCATGCCTCTGTTGCTGGAACTTACCTCTATAGGTGGGACAGACGAAGATGGAACAGCGGAAGGGGGAGTAGTAGAAAAAGTAAACACAACAGGAGTCGTAGGAGTTGAAGAAGGAATGGATGTATAAATTAACACATGAACGGATGTAGAAGTAGTCAAAACAGGTGAAGGAACAGAAGCAGTCAATGATAGCAAGGAAACACTTACGTTTGGCCAAGGAATGGAGAAAGTAGGAACAAATGAAGAAAGAGGAGCTTCATCAAAAAAATGTCCGAGCTTACTACTCTAAAAACCACTATCAAAGAGATGCTGAGTTGATTTATTCGTATCTCTTGGCACGGTGTCCTCATCGGAAGGAATCAAAACACGCTCGGTGGTCGAGGGTTGAGCAGGAGTATCTTCAATTTCATCATCATTAATGACTCGTCTACTAACTTTTGGCCTGGCTATTAGCGAGGTACCTTCCTTTTCCTCATTCTAAGAACCTCCTCCAATAGCTTACCTTTTTGGAAGCAAGGCTCTAGCCTTGTCCAAATCAAGTGCAGCATTACCAGATATGCGAATGGCCATAGCTACATTAGCTTCCATTCCTCTAACACCAAATCTGGATTAAAAGAAGGATACACAATCAACATTAAGGAAAAAGGTACTTAATGTGCAAAAAGAAAAGTGTGTAAAAAGGTGATACCGTGAGTTTTAACTTTCCAGACATGTAAAGCATAAATTGATTTCCAAGTTCTTTACTCCCTAGGAGCAATCTTCAAATTTTAGTCTACCCTACCACGGAAATTGGGAATAGGTTTTCACATCTCCCATGGTTGCTACAAAAAATTAAAAAAAGAGATGAAGTCAGAAAAAGAATTGAAATTCTCAAAAATAGGAACGGTCTATTAAAAAGATACTTACGTGCAAAATTTCACTCCTTAGGGAAGTGAATATTTATTTCACCAAGCAAGTTCACCGTACGTACAGCAACGTAACGGGCATACCATCCACGATCTTTGTCATCTTCAGAGCTTACCATAACCTTCTTACTCCACACAGTTAAGGTAAAAACCCCATGGCATATTAGATTGGGATGATATAGGTGAATAAGGTGGGAGAAGGTGAAGTTAGCATTGGCCTTGGCAGATAGATATCTCAAACAAGCCACTGATCTCCATGCTAGAGGACCAATTTGGTCCAAAATATTTTAAAGAAACGGCAATAATCGAGAATGAACGGGTCAATCGGAGGATTAAAATCCAAAGTAAAAGGGTAAGTATAAACAAAATAGTACCCAATCCTAAAAGAGGAAATTTTTTGATTTGGGGAAGGAATTGACATTCTAAGATTATTTGCCAAGTTACAATCTTTCCTGATGGTAGCGATTGTAAGTTCGATCATTAATGTAGGATAATATCATCTTTTTCTAAACCTGCAACTTGATTTTGAAGAGATTGTCTATCACTCACAAAAGACAAATCACTGGGCATGATTTCATCAACTAAAGCTTCTAGAGAAGAATCGGGAATTTTTTAACCTTTAGAAGAAGGAGTTTGTGGGATAGAACTCCTAGAAAAAGAATCAGAAGAGCCGCCTCGAGTAGATTCTAACCCTGTACGAAGCATGCCTACTCTTCCTCTTCTATGTCTAACGGGGGCATTGGGGAATCTGTCTAGAATTGGAACTCTTTAAGGGTTAGGGTTTGGAGATGCCATTGTTGAGCAAGTTTGAATCGAAAGAGAGAAAAATTAAGGAAGAGAGTGTTAGCTAAAGATTTGTGAAGAAGAAGACAAAGGAAGAAAAGGTCAAGTATGTATATAATGGAAACCGTCAAACTTAGAAGTCTAATGATGGAAAATCTATAATAAAGGCAACTATCACTTCGTGAATGTCGTGAGTGAAGAAGCCTTGAAAAACGGTGCAAAATAGCAGAATCAATCAAAAGGTGACACATGGACAGAACATTAAATGGAAAAGACAACTGAGATGTCAATATTATCATACGCATTGATTATGAAAAAAAATTCCCTTTTTTTATGAACTTCCCAATTATTTATTTGATAAATAAAAAGAAAGTAGGGGGACTATTAGTATTAGAAAAAACTAAATTTAAATTAAAGATGATGTGGCATGACACATGGACTGGTCAAAAGGTCAAAGTGTAACAATTGAGAAAAAGGCACGAAAGATGACAGATATGGGAAGAGAAAGTTATACAGGCACGAGAAGCATTTTAGACACGAGTCTCGTACAAATTCAAGTCATTTAAAGCCAACGTATCGAAAGGCATTGAAGACATGGATCTGAAGACATGGATCTAAAGACAAAAAGAAGTCCAAATTCAGTATTAAATATCGGATACGTTGGGAAATCGGTATTTAATGGGAATGATTATGTAACGGCTTATTTAATGTCATTTATTACTCATAATTGTCTCATTAAAACTAAGGTTTCATTCCTTTACCAAGAATCACCTATAAAAGGAAGAAGTCTCATCATTTGTAAGGACATGAAATATCATCCACATCATAGTGAAATACAAACTTATTCATTGCTTTATTCTTAGTCTCAGAAAGTCTATTATTCTTTTTTGGTCTCTTGATTATCAGTAACCCGATTTTTCATCCTAATTTCTAAATTGGACCAAAATATTATTATTTGGTTAAACAAAGTGTCAAATGGTGTGGCACGCCAAGTCTCACAGAAGAGGCAATGGGATCATGCCACGTGTCAAAATGAGTCATGCCAAGTCATATTAAAAAGCCAATAAAATTTTGCCACGTGTGTGCAAGTGACATGTTCTGGCCAATGAAATATGACTTTGTCCCTCTTCAATCTCATTGGTCCAAAAGAGTTTGTTCTTATCATAACACTTCCCACCTAGAACTATAAATAGGGGTCTTCATAACCCAGAAAAGACACCAGAAGTTATAACAAGAAGCAGGAAAGAGCTCGTGGATCAAATGCTGCAAATTTTTCCACAAGTTTCAAGCTTCAAGCAATCAAGTCAAGTTCAAGCAATAAAGTTTAACCTCAAGAACGAAGAAAAATCAAGTTCAATCTCAAGAACGAAGAACAAATCAAGATCAAGCTCAAAGGCCTTTGAATTTATTTACTATTGGGAAGAATATTAGGGAATTCATAGAGATTGTAACACTCAAATATTCGAAATAAAATATTATAATTGTTGCAATATTCGGTGTTGATTTTATTTTCTCAACGTAATTTATTGTCAACAAAAATACGTTCGAATGACCATGATGTAATAACATCTATATCATTATGAACGCATGAATAAAATATTGGATTACACAAATAACCATTTAATATTAAGCATAATAACTCACAACAACAGGACATAATCAGAATTTTCGACATTACCTTCTAATCCTATTAACTTTAGGATATACCTCTTAAAAGATTCCAATTACTAATGTAATTTGAAAACGTATTATATTATCCAAATTGATTTAGAAAAAAAGAGAACATATATTATTATAAAAATATGAATAAAATATTAACAGACCAAAATAGGCCTAAAACATTAAACAGAAAAACTCATAGTGAAAGGACATAACTTTAATAACTTATTTTTTGGACTACAATAATTTTTATGTTAATTTTTTTAAAAATTAAGATTTTAAAAATAATACAATCTTATATATTACATTCTTATTAAAAATATGTAGGAATGTTTAATAAAATTAATTTCATAAGAATTCTCCATATTGGTAACACATAGGGGTGTTCATTGGGCGGATTGGGCGGCTTTTTACTCTAACGGTTTGGCTTAACGGTTTTCGGCTTTTAAATGTATTAATCCGTTAGCCACCCGATAAGATATCGGGCGGATTGGTATCGGGTTAGCTCTTATCGGGCGGTTACTGGGCGGTTTATCGGTTTAATACCTAAGGGCTGTCCGCACATTGCATTATGTCCGCACACTGCATTCAATTTATAATGCAAGGCTGCAAGCTCAGTAGCTCACGCCTCACTGTCCACTGTCCAGTTTAGTACATCATTAATTTATGCTCGTCTTTCATTCTAGCTTACTAAAACCAAACAAGGTAAGAACAGAAAATATAGCTTGAATGAGAAAATATAGCAACACAAAGAGAAGCAACATAGAACTACTGATTGTTCTTCAGCATAGCCACCCATTTCAATCAAAACTTCAGAGTAATAGAATTCCTGTCACAAACAAGGAGCAAAACAGATGCTGCCCTTGACGAGAAAATATAGCAACACAAAGAGAAGCAACATAGAACTACTGATTGTTCTTCAGTATAGCCACCCATTTCAATCGAAACTTCAGAGAGTAATAGAATTCATATTTTGTTGAAAGCAACAATATCACAGCTCTGAACATACTCATTGATAGGTTCAGCCATATAATAATTCTCAACGAGATCATCCACAGAGACCAAGTCATCCACAATGGTAAGCATGATTTGCAGCTTCTTAATACCGTATCCAACAGGAACAAGTTTAGATGCTCCATAAGTCAATCCTTCCATCTGAACACTTCGAACAGCTTCTTCAAGCTTCTTCATATCAGCAGAGCTAGTTCTTCTAAACAGACTTTTAATAATTAAAAGATGCAGTAAATTTTCCTCTTGTTAAGTGTGAAATTCAAAATCCAGATGAAAAAGCATATACACAAGATCTGAAGAACTCACATACTGGACAACTGAAGCAACTCTTCTAGATTTGGCGACTGATACAGGCTCAAACCAGACTGGAGTATTAAACTGAGCAGAGCTACTAAGAGGAACATATTTGAAATGGTTCATAAGTATCTACGCATGTTACAAAAGTAGCAGATGAAGACAACAGCGACACTGAGTATCTTATGCCAGTTACAAACAAGTGATATTAGCCTGCAAGCTGTAAGCAGTAAGCAATAGATACTCTCACTGAGGAAGATAACCATTCAAGACAAGACTCCAAATACTCATAGCAGATAACCATTCAAGATAAGACTCTCACTGAGGAAGATAACCATTCTTATAAGATTTAAAGAGATTTAAAGACATGGTTTCAGTTCAGGTTGACAGTAAGGAAAGGACTGATGAATAATCTTACCAAATATATTCACCTACACGTCAATTACGGAAGGGTCTTTTCCATTGCTAGCTAAATCTGAAAAAAAAATTAAAATAATAAGTCGTGCGATAAATAAAAGCATATCAAAAATACTTATATTATAACAAATATAGTAAACAATATTATTACCTTGTTCAAGCTGCTCGATTTTATCAAGATCTTCCTCAATACTGATGGGTTGTTTTAATATTTCATTTCGAAGCCAATCTTGAAGACACACTAGAGTTTGCACCAATTTAGGAGTTGATGAACTCCTAAATGGATCAAGAAGACGTCCTCCCGTACTAAACGCACATTCGGATGCCACACTTGAAACCGGAACAGCTAATACATCACGAGTCATCTCCGAAAGAGTAGGAAATCTAGCTGAGTTCAATTTCCACCAAAGAAAAACATCAAATTCTTTAGTGTCATCCTAAGTTTCTTCACCTAAATATTTATCTAACTCTGTTTTGGTATCAACACCCCCACTCCCACTTTTATGTTTTTTTATATCTTGCATGAGTGATTCTAAAAGTCCTATATTTTGGGTGCTTGCTTGACTGCCAGATTCAGCCATGTATGAATCACTGCAACAACAAAAGAAAACGAATGCGAATAAAGACATTGGTTATTAAAGACAGGTGGAACACAGTCACACACACAAGGAGCTGAAATGGCTATTGGACATATCGAATGAGAGCTTGGATCATTCAAAAATTAGAATAGATATCCATAAATTAAAGCAAGTAAAGACAGAAAGAAGAGTACCTGGAGAAGTGGAGAGACGAGATGGCGAGAGGAGGGAGACCGACGACTGCTAGAAGTAGACGACGACGACTGCTGGGTACTGCGCTACTGGCTGGCGGCGGCTGCTGCTAAGTGTTAGGGTTTTTGTTCTCAGTTTCAATGATTGAATCTTAATGAGGAAAAGGACTGAATGAGGAAAAGGAATAGGCGAATAAGTATTTAGGGTTATTACTTATTACTATTTGGAAATTGGAATTAGACTCACTGACTGTACAGCACTCAGCAGTGAGCACATACGGGTAGGGGCCTGGGGGGTATTTCTTTAATTATTTTTGTAATTTGGTTTTTATTTTTTATATTTAATATATATAATTTTATAAATAAAAATAAATTATATATATTCTTAACGGGTTAACGGATTACCCGTTAAGAAAATTGAATAATCCGCCCCCAATCCGATAAGCCGTTAATAAAAAAAATTAATCCGTTCCCCGTCCGTTAAGCCGTTAAGCCGTTACCATTAAGCCATTAAGCTTCGGTTCGGTTCGGTTTTCGGTTTCGGATCGGTTTTGAACACCCCTAGTAACACATTACCACTTTATAATAATCAATACCAAAAAAATAAAAGTAATGCTAAATAGCCTACATATATAAAGCGTTGAAATTGAGGACGATAATATATTATTATATTATATTTAAATTACTTTCCTACTTAAATAATTTTTTATTATTAATTTTTCGTGTAATATAACCCACTTCTTGGAAAATAACTAAGAAACTTTTTAATAAATGTATGAGAAAAGAAAAAAAATACTAGTAAGACCTAATACAGCTAATGATTGTGCAAACATAAAGATCTAAAAGTGAAATATCATAGATCTTTTACTCTTTGAAAATAAAATTTATAGTGGATAAAATTATAATCGTGGTTAATTAATCAAACAAGAGATGAACTATTATTAATAATCTACATCTACAGAAAATAAAATTATTTTGTATATTATATTTAAATAATTAAATCCTCAATTAATTATTTCGCTAGAAAATCCAATTAAATTACTTTTTAAATTCATCGTATAAGTACAATTACTTTTGAAGTTGAAAAAAAATATAATATTAAGAAGGCCATACAAGTATTTGAGGAAGCACAATCAAAGCTAAATTATGAACAAGAATAAACTTTTAAGACTATATTATAAAAAAAATTGATCCTAATACAGCAAGATTATCTTCTTAGATGCCTCCGACGGAATCGAAATAATATTCATATACCATGCATTACTTGCAAATGTGAGATCAAGAGGCATAATATTATTAGCAATATCATACAACCTTATATATTAAATTCTTACTAAAAATATGTAGGAAGGTTTAATAAAATCAATTTCATAATTGGTAACACATTACCACTTTATAATAATCAATACTAAAAAAATAAAAGTAATGCTAAACTGTCACGACCCAAACCCGGTCGTGATGGCACCCAGCCCTAAAGCTAGGTAAGCCTGACCAACAATCGCTTCCAATTTTACATTAAGTCTCAAAACCGACAATTTAAGAATATTATAGTAATTATAGAATAATAATCGAAATATATTAAAAGAGTAATAAGAACAAAAATGGAAATCGATAAACACCCATAAGATCTGGGGTCACGAGTCAAGAGCCTCTAACATAGCTGGGTAATAATTAAAGTATCTGAATAGCAATATAAAAATCTGGGAGAGTATATAATAATAATGAAGTGAGAAAAAAATGAAGAGCAGCCAGGTCCTGCGAATGTCATACAGCTACCTCAACAGCTCTGGGAATATCTCTGGAGACTACGAGTATCAGCTAGCCTCCGGTGTAACTGAATCTGCACACAAGGTGCAGGGAGTAGGGGTGAGTACTACCGACTCAGTGAATAATAAGCATAGTAAATGTCTGAAAGTAAGAAACCCACAAAATACCACAAAGCAAAGCTATAACTACAATCTTGTAACTTAGCTACGAACTAACAGCATAACAGAATCAAAACAGCAACCAAATCTTAGATAAAGATGCAATGCAATGCACATGAATAGACTGCGGCATGCAGCCTGATCCCTTTAACATCGACGGCGCTCACTTGGGGTGTATACAGACTCCGAAGGGGGTCCTTCAGCCCAATCGCAATATCATTATATCACTGATGCGGTGTGCAGCCCGCCCATGCTAAGTCCACAGTATGCATATGAGTCACATAAGAGATTCAATCTAATTTCCCATTTTTTTAATTATTAAGGTGAATATGACTTAGTTAATTTATTTCAGGAAAAAGGTGACTTATCATTTAATAACACTTGTTAAACAGAGGACTGAGATCAATGATTTTTCGAATCATACTATCACAATGATATTCATCCTAGACGGATGCTACAGGGCCCCAAACATGGCATTAAGCCCAGTTATCAACAAAAAATGTGCGTACCGGCCTCCAATAATTTTATTCATCTCTCGAGATCGACTAAGTCACAATCCCCAATCATATACCATCCCGCACCTGCCATGGGGTGCGAGTCACGCTCTAACATAGCATCACGATGTGATAAATCGGGGTTTCAAACCCTCAGGCCATCATCTATACAAACTACTCACCTTTAATCGGTCGTAGACTGGTCTGCAATTCCTTTTCCCTTTGAATATCCATCTACGATCGTCAAATTTATTCAAAACCACAACGAATATGTTATTATAGGTTAAATAAACATAACCCAGTCGAAATAATTCGAAAACGTTAAAAATCATGAAGTTGGTAAAACCCGAGCCCCGGGCCCACTTCTCAAAAAATTCTAAATATTACATCCTTTGATTCCTTGTCTCTCCACGTGGCCGTACATATAAAGTTCACCAAAAACGAAGACTGTTTGACCCTTCAAATTCCAAAAATTCGTTTCTAAAATCTAAGACCTAGTTCTTCACAATTTCTACCAAATTTCATGGAATTAAGGGTTGATTCTTCCTAAAAATGGTGTTTCTAAGTCAAGATACTTACCTCCAATCAATATCCATTGAAAACACACTTCAAATTGCTCAAAAGGTTCTCTTGGTTGCTTAACAATGATGGAAATATTGTTGGGTTCACGACTGAAACTACCCTTAAATACATTCTGTCCAACTGAACGACCCTCTTTCGTGAACGCAAGGCCCTTCCGCGTTCGCGATGAACAAAAATCCACTGGGCCAAAATTCCTTCTTCGCGAACGCGTGGCTCAACCGCGAACGCGAAGGTCACTGCTTCCCCCTTCATCGCAATTGCGGGACCCAGCCGCGAACGCGAAAAGCAACTGCCTTGGTATCCCTCACACATCCACACACTCTACGCAAACGCGACCACCACACGTGAACGCGAAGGCCAAGGGACCTCAAGCCTATGCGAACGCGAGGCAGCTCCGCGAACGCGAAGGTCAAACGTGCTCTGCAACAGCTGCTGCAACTACTGCAGCATCAACCAACATCCAAACTCCCCATTAGCCATCCAAAATCACCACGAGGCCCTCGGGACCTCAACCAAAAGCACAAATAGGTCCTAATACCGCATTCAAACTTGCTCGACCCATAAAATCAATATCATAAACATAAGAATCATTAAATTTCCACGGATTCATTTTTCTACATGTTTGAGCCTAATATGCTAAATGCCACTTTTAACCGCTTTGATATTTTATGAACTGTATATAAAGTGCTATGAAACTCTTACTCTCTGAGACTTCAAAATCATCTAGGGAGTGTGCACTTCATGTGACTTCTCTTATGCTTAGAGTCTTATCCAATTTTAGAATGAGGTTCGGATAAGTTGCAAAATCGGTGAAGCTTCTGTATTCCTGGTACGCTCCCCCCCTCCCGGCTCGAGCTGTCCGCTTGGGTAAGCAAGGTCTAGAGCAACACACCCAAGTTTTAAAACCTAGTATAACAAAACCTCATGCCGGATCCCTAGCAGGAATGTTTGTTTGCATCACGTGCATTTGACATTGGAGACTTAACACATGGGTTGCGTCTGTCTAGGACAAGTATATCTGAAATGAAAAGACCATCTTGATGCATCCTACTTACTACTTGTGCATTTATTTGCTCTGAACTTACATTTGACACCTCCGAACGACCTGGAAATTTGCACACATATCCAAAATCACCTAACGGAGCTACTGCAACTGTCAGTATTCCATTCCGACCCCCGGATAAAAATCCCACCTATCAACCGCACTTCATCAAATTTTCAACTTTGCCAATTCAAGCCTAATTCTACACCGGACCTCCAAATTCAGTTCTGATTTCACTCCTAAGTCATAAATCACCATAGAAACTACTCGAATCATCGGAAATCTATTCCGAGCCCTCTAACTCATAAGTCAATATTCGGTTGACTTTTCCAAACTAACTTTCTAATAAAGATACTAATTGTCTCATTTCTATCCAGACTCCATCCGAATTACTTCAAACTCTCCAAATAAATATATTGAAACATATAAAAGCATAAAATGGGGAAAAGGGGGCGATAATTCACGGGATGACGGGTCAGATCGTTACATAAACGAACTACATATATAAAGCATATAAATTAAGGGAAAAATTAGCATGATATTATATTATTATATTATATTTAAATTTTTTTCCTACTTAAATAATTTTCTTTTATTATTAATTCTTTGTGTAATATAATCCACTTATTAGAAAACAACTAAGAAACTTTTTAATAAATGTATGAGAAAAAAAAATATTGATAAAACCCAATACCGCTAATGATTTTACAAACATAAAGATCTAAAAGTGGAATACCATATGGTGGATAAATTATAATCGCGGTTAATTAATCAAACAAGAGATGAACTATTATTAATAATCTAAATCAACAGAAAATAAATTATATTTTATGTTAAAATAAAATAATTAAATCTTTCAATTAATTATTTCACTAAAAAATCTTATTAAATTATTTTTTAAATTCATCGTATAAGTAATATTACTTTTCAAGTTGAAAACATTATAATATTAAGAAGGTCATACAAGTGTTTGAGGAAGCACAATCAAAGCTAAATCATGAACAAGAATAAACTTTTAAGACAATATTATAAAAAATTGATCCTGCTACAGGGAGATTATCCTTTTAGATGCCTCCGACAGAATTGAAATAATATTCATATGTCATATATTACTTGCAAATGTGAGATCAAGAGGCATGAAATTGTTAGCAAGACGAAAAGGTGGTGTGCCAACAACGATTTTATTATGAGGTCGTACAATTCACTTTAGATTTTATATACCTCTTCAAATAACTAACTAAAATAACCATCACAAATATATCTAATCAGATCAATAGTACTAAACTTATAAGGAAAGAAAAGTGATAATATAGGATGAAGTGTTTTTGGCTAAGCGTCAGATGGCCGAAATAATTGCCCAAAGATTTAGAGATATATTAGATATCAATGAACCGTTTGGTAGAAAAGTAATAGTTAGGGAGGTAATTCTTCAAGTACGATCATCAGTTCCAAAAAGGATCAATGCAGAAACTATAAAAGTTAGCTTGCCAAAATTATATTTATGACCTCAAATGAAAAAATATTCAAATGACAAGAATATAAAAGTAAGAGCACATCCAATATTCAGTGGCTTCTTGCTTCGCGTCGGAAATGAAGAAAAGCATCCGATTAAAGATGATTTGGTTTATGTAGAATACTTGGTTATCAACCCCAATAGTAATAGTAGTACATTTAGTAAGAAAAATACTATCATTATTAGATTAAAATACAATTCGTACAAATTACATGATAGAAATTAAAGTGTTATCTTAGCTAGCAGAAATAAATATGTTGATCGACTAAATAAATGTTTCATTGCTAAATTTTATGGTGAAAAATAAAATAATTTTTACCTTTGACGAGCAGAAAATGATACTAACAATAACTACCATGAAGAATACTTAAATGCTTTAATACCAATTGGCCTTCTACCGTACTTGTTTGTTGTCAAGTTTATTATTTCTTATATATATTAGTGTCACTACACATACAATAGACTAACTTAAAATTTGTCTTCCATTGCATATAGGTTTATGTCCATCATGCTATTGAAAACTTAGATCCATTGAATAGCTCATGTAATAGTACGCATTTGGTATATAAAAGTTTAGACAAAAGTATCATACATACAGAACTTATGATACCACTCAATGTGCGTCTAAGTATGTATTTATCCCCAAATTTAACTTTCGTCTTTAGAAACTAACGAATATCTTTTTAAATTTACATGAAAATAATTTTCATTATGTTTATTTTTTTTAGTTATAACAAATAAAGCACAAGGACAAACATCCTAATACTAAATTATATTTATCACAATATATTTTCTTACACGAATAGCTACATGTTGCACTTTCAAGAGAGATATCTAATAATTGGTGAATTTAACTATATTCAGGCCCTAAATAACCACCTTCTTGCATAGTATTGGTAACGAAAATGGTAACAAAATACTCTTATTAGTATTTTTCTTGGTGTGCAGGCTATCCATGACTAGGGACGGCTAGGGAGCACTTTTGGAGCCAAAAATGAAGGAAAAGAAGCCAACTGTGAAAAATCCCAAGCGAACCACGCAGTAGAAGGCTGAAGAGATAGAAATGGGGTACTGTCGCGGTTCCAGCACAACCGCGGCAGAACCGCGCTGGGAGATAGCTGCAGACAAATCGAGTATCAGAGGGGTCGTTTGGCCGTGGTTCTACCGCGGTAGGCATGCTGAAGGCCATGGGCAGTTATGTCAAAGCGTGAATTTTAGCCCTAAAACCTATATTAGTCACTAGGTTTCTCCCATTTGAGGCATGTATTGAATTTTTAGAGTTCTTGGAAGGAAAAACAATTGTGAGAGAATAGCTTAAACATATTTCTTCTTCCCTTTTGATTTTTATTGCTAGATTATGTTGAATAGTAATTTGTTTGTTTACCATAGCTATGAGGAGCTAATTATCATGTCTAAGGTCTTGATGGAACCTATTGCGGATTGAACTTCTTGTTTATGTTAATGCAAATTTGCCAGTTTTGATCTATATTTATTTAACTATGTTCTTGTTGCAGTTAATTGATAGGATCCTCAATTAGTTGTGCCTATTTAGTGTGCATAAATTGGGAAAGAGTGCATATTTAGGTAGTTATTGAATAACACCACTCCTAAAGTAATAATAGGAATCTATAACTGCGGGTTTAAAGGCGGGATTAGGGATAACGAAGCCTTGGGTGTAATTTTAAATGAACTGTGTTAATTCAAGCTATCTAGTGTAGCTTGGGAGAGTGCAGTAGTATATTAGAGTAATTGCTCGGGAGAGATTTACATTAAGTTGAGTGTTCATTATTGGTATAGATGTGTTGGTCAATTTGTATGAAGCATAAACAGAAGGGATTCCATCAATAGGGGAAGTCATTACCTTAGTGTTTCTCTCATTATTGTTTACAACTCTACTTAGTTTATTTACAGATTTTCAGTTTACTACAATCGTAGTTCGTAAAGAAATCTCCAATTGTGATTCAAAAGTCTTAGGAAGCTGGTTCGGAAGGATTTAGTGGGTGTAAAAGTGGTAGTTTATAGGTTGTTTCTCTGTGGATTCGACCCTGGGCGTAATAATCGGGTTTTATTTGCAACGTGCACAGAGTCCTTTCTAGATGGCATACTTGGGCGTGATCAAATTTTGGTGTTGTCGCCAGGGAATTAACGGAATTATCAATTGCCATTTCTAGAGTTACAAAAAATCTTGGAGTAGCTAGTTTCCTTACACCCAACTTTTGATTGAAACTTTTGACGGTTGACTTGGTTGCACAGGTGTATGCCTAGAAACTCTACAAGTACTGGAGAACTGCCTGTAGGACTCTCAGACCCTGAGAAAATATTTTGGGTGTTGAACCGTGCCAATAAAAGACTTCAACCACCTCAACAAACAGACAAAATCGACACTGATATGGAAAACATAGACAATCCCAATGGAGACGGCAGGAACCAGTAAGATGGCTTAAATGTCGGAGTGGCGGCACCTTTTGTGCCGGAGGGTGCACTTTATGACTGGGCACAACCGACATCTGACAATTTGTCAAATGCCATTGTTGTGCCTGCTATACAAGCTGAATCGTTCCATATTACAAACAATATGTTGCACTTGTTGCAAAACAAGGGACTCTTTTCTGGAACGCAAGTAGAAGATCATCAGCAGCAATTGAAGAATTTCCTGTCCATAAGAAAAACTCAGAGGCAGACCAACGTAACTCCGGAAGCAATCAGGCTACTATTATTTCCTTTCTCATTGAGAGGAGCTGCTCAGGTTTGGCTAAACTCACTTCCCATAAACTCCAATGAAACTTGGGATGAGTTAGTCAAGCAGTTTCACAACAAGTTCCACCTGCCCAACAAAATAGCGTAACAAATTGATGAGATCATGAGCTTCAAAAAGAAACCTATGGAAACTTTGCACGAGACATGGGGCAGGTTCAAAGGAATTTTGGTGATGTGTCCCCATCATGGTATTCCAGAGCAGATGTTGGGACAACGTTTTTACATGGGACTTTCTAACAGTATGAAGAATATTGTGGATGCCTTAGGTGGTGGGGCATTCTTGAGCAAGACCTGCAGAGAAGGGTAGAATATGTTGGATTATGTGCTTAACGCTAGAGGGGGGGTGAATAGCGCTTTATAAAAATTCACAGGAATAAAAAATTAACTTAAATGTGGAAATAAAAGAGTAAGGAAGGAGTGCACCAAATTTATACTGGTTGGCCACAAAGTGTGGTTACGTCCAGTCTCTCTAGAGACTCTCTCGAGGTTCAACTAATCTTGTTAAGCTTCCGGGTGCTCAACAAACAGTTACAGCTTGAGAACTTGAATCACACAAGTCTCAACAACCTTTGCTCGAAGATACCACACTTCAAGACTTCAAGTGAAGGAATTAATCTTTCCTTCTTACAACAACAAGGGACTTAGATTTCCCTTCAAGTGTATAGAAACACTTAACACTCACGTAAACAAGACTCTCTTGAAGAGTAGATGTGAGTAAAATAAATATGCTCAAGAACACAACAATAATTTCAAGAAATTGGCTCTCAAAAGCAATTGAAAATAATGAAATGAATGTAATGAATATTTTGAAAGCTTGTATCAGATTTGCTTAGTTGTGTTATATCAAATGAGGAGTTTTGGGGTGTATTTATAGCCCCAAAAACTCAATTAGCCATTGCTTAAAATATAAACAATATTTCTGAAATCTGTCAGAATAATTGATTATTCAGTTTACATAATCGATTATTGTATTTTAACCGTTCAAAAAATTAGTCGTTGAAGAGCAACGGATACTGAAATAGTTGATTATTGCTTCACTGATAATCGATTATCTTGAGGATAATCGATTATGCTAGATTAGATAATCAATTATTCAGGTCTTCTGTTATTTTCATTTAAAGCTCAGTTTCAAGGATAATCGATTATCACATTTTGATAGTCGATTATCCCGGCTTTCTGTAAATCCAGTTTAGACTGGGTTTACAAGACAATCGATTATTGTATATACGATAATCGATTATCAGGCCGTTCTGTAATTTCCAGTTTTAGCTGGAAATACAGGATAATCGATTATCTTGAGGATAATCGATTATCTACCGAATAATCAAATTATAAAAACATTTTTCAAGTGTTTATTTGAAGACCATGAGTATAGTATGTTCAATATATGTCTTAGACATGAAAATCAATTTCAAATACCTTTTTGGTTCAGTTAAGACATTTAAAATCATTTTGTTCAAAGTGTATCAAAAATATTTATGATATGCATGTTTTGATAAAAAATGATTTTTGAGAGAAGCCAAGACTTGAATCTAAAGTTGGATCAAGATCACAATATAAACATGACTCAATTATATCTTTATTGCTTCTCTTGATCTTGTCTTGATCTTCTTGTTGTTGGACTTCGACTTTAGTCCGCTAATTTATTTTGCGTTGTTTGTATAAATCAAATCTACAAAACAAACACAAATTAGTTAAAAGATAAATGAAAGTGCATTTCAATAATAACTCACAACTATTTGGCATATATGAATTTTCCATCTACTTCGGTTTGTCATTTATCAAAACCCACAAAGATGAACACAATATTAGTTTTAACAACATAAGAGTGTGTTCCAACAATTTCCCCCTTTTTGATAATGGCAAACCGATATGGGGATATGCATGAAAAATTTTAATATAATTAGATTATGCCAAAAACTAGATGAGTTATAATTAAGTTCCCCCTCATTTCATGCCAATTGTTAAAAGATATTTTCGAAAATGCATGGCCCCTTTTCTTCCCCCTTTTGACATTAGCAAAAAGAGTATTTCATTAATGAAAGGAAGAAATACATAATTGAAATATAAAAGAAATAATACAAAATAAACTTGAAAATAAAAGCTAAGAGCTATCGTCGTCTATTTCATCATCCGAGTAATGGACTTGGGCATAGAGGTAGTTGACGTGGTCTAAGTACCCATGTAGCTCATGAGTCAATCTTCGCACGTTTCGATCCGTGCGTGCAACATTTCTATCAATTCGATTCATGGAGGTTGATAGAGAGGCTAGTTGCTCTGAAATAGTTTGGAGTGTAGCATCCGAAGGGGCACGAGTGCGACGACTTTGAGGAGGAGGAGGAGCGGGATGATCACCGCTATGAAAAGAGGTTTCTTGTATCTCCCAATGTTTGGTTCAGTTTTTCTTTGGACCGATATTGGTATCAATTTCTAGTGCTTCAAAGAGAGTCATGATTAGAAGAGCATAAGGGAGAGGTTTGTCATCCCCGATGGAGTCATGCATATGGGTTAAAATAAGCTTGCACCAATTGATGCGAGCTCCAGAAATGATTGCATGCATTATTTTGGCGTCCTCACGAGAGATAGTTGTATGATTGAATTTTCGTGGCTTGAGGATACGAGTGATGATATAAAATATGAGATGATATTCTGGTAGCATACGAGTGATTGTCCGTCGACGATGCTCCGGAGTTGGTTCAAATTGTCCAATTCCAATTTGGTTGAAGAGGACTTGCTCATCAAAAAAAAATTCCTTCGGCCCCGGTGTAGAGGACTATATCTTGGCCTTCTCGGGGAAGATTTGTGAGGGTTCAAATATTTTCCTCGCTCAAAAGAATGGGAACTCCATTAATATTTGAAGTAAGTTCCCCATCATCATCTTTCTTTAGATTGGAGATAAACAAATTCAATTATTTGACTTTGAAGTAGAACGGATGAAGGAATAGTGTTGGCAAGATATCTACCGGTTGAAAAGCGAGCAGGAAGGATTTCTCGGTTCTCAAATTTTTCAACAAATCGAAAAAGTTCGGATTCATTTTCGAACCTCAAGAATGAACCGTCTTTATAGCAAGAAAAAGATGGAGGAGCGTTGGAAGAGGAGGCAATATTTTTGCCGGCACGAGCTCTTTTGGAATTTCTACCCGCCATTTGTATGAAGAAGCAAGAGATTTTGGAAGACTTTTGAGGTTTTTGAAAAGAGTTTTGTGAATATGAGTGTTGGTGAAGTGAAGGATTTGAATATAGGACATGCCTATTTATAGAGTTGTAAAAATGAAGACATTTGATGAAGAGAATTTTAGAATTTATTGCTTCAAACGGATAGAAAACGGTAATAATTTTTGAAAGACTGACCGTTAATAATCGATTATGTGATTTGATAATTGATTATTGTGCTGAAGTTTGAATTTCGGATGAAGAGAATAATCGACTATTGGCTTTAGGATAATCGATAATTTTCAAAATGTAAGATAAGCCGTAAAACAGAATTGTTCATAAATCGATTATGCATTTTATAATAGTCGATTATGCTATATTTGCCTTAAAAGCCTGCAAAACAGAAGAGGTGAATAATCGAGTATTAAATATCCGATAATCGATTATTGCAGTTTGGTCAGCAAAATATGTAAAACTAAAGGATAATCGATTATGCTTTATATGATAATCGATTATTCTAATATTGCCTTATCGTCCTGCAAAAACAGAAACACGTAATAATCGATTATTAGAATCAGGATAATCGATTATTAAGTTTTTCATCAAAATTTTCGTAAAACAGAAAGATTGTATAATCTATTATTGCTATTTCCGTAATCGATTATTCTATTATCAAGGGCTGAAGAATTGTTCAATATGACTTAAGGAAACTTCAACTAAGTTCCCCCTGTCTTTAGGACTATACCTGCAAAAGAGAAATAAACACCTCCGACGCCCAAGTTAGTATTAATTCAAGGAAAGAATGCAACCTAAATGTATGTATTAGATCAACGTTGAGTCAAGTATTCCGAGTTCACTACGGATACGGAAGAATGACTCTTTTTCTAAAGGTTTAGTGAAGATGTCGGCCAATTGATATTTGGTTTCAACAAACTCAATTTCGACATCACCTTTGAGAACGTGATCTCTTATGAAATGGTGCCTAATTTCAATGTGTTTCGTTCTTGAGTGAAGAATAGGATTCTTCGTCAAGCTTATAGCGCTAGTATTGTCACATCGAAGAGGGACATGATCAACACTAAGACCATAATCCTAGAGTTGTTGCTTTATCCAAAGGATTTGTGCACAACAACTTCCCGCGGCTATATATTCAGCCTCGGTTGTGGATAACGCAACACTAACTTGTTTCTTGCTAAACCAAGAAACTAAGGAGCTACTGAGCAAATGGCAAGTGCCACTAGTGCTCTTGCGGTCTAATATGCAACCTGCAAAATCAGAATCGGAATAGCCAATAAGTTGGCATGAAGAACCATTGGGATACCAAAGTCCCACATTCATAGTTCCAACAAGGTACTTCATTATCCGTTTTACCGCAGTAAGATGTGATTCTTTCGAACAAGATTGATATCGAGCGCATATACAAACGCTAAACATAATGTCCGGTCTACTTGCAGTAAGATAAAGAAGAGATCCGATCATACCTCGATATTTCTTTGTGTCTACTTCCTTACCTTTCTCGTCTTTGTCAAGATGGTCAGATGTACTCATTGGAGTAGCCATTGCTTTGGCGTTGCTCATTTCAAAACGATTTAGCAACTCCTTGCAATACTTAGATTGACAAATGAAAGTTCCTTCTTTCATTTGTTTCACTTGCAACCCCAAGAAGAAATTTAGCTCACCCATCATTGACATTTCAAATTCACTAGTCATTAATTTTGAAAATTCCTTGCACAAAGAATCGTTAGTGGCACCAAAAATAATGTCATCTACATATATTTGAACTAATAGGATGTCATCGTTTTTATTCTTAATAAAAAGTGTTGTGTCGACTTTCCCCCTATTGAACTCATTGTCCAAAAGAAACTTGCTTAATCGTTCGTACCAAGCTCGGGAGCTTGTTTAAGACCATATAGGGCTTTCTTAAGTTTGAAGACATAATCGGGAGATTTAAAGTCTTCAAAACCCTGGGGTTGTTCAACATACACTTCCTCTTGAATAAACCCATTGAGGAGGGCACTCTTGACATCCATTTGAAATAATTTAAAATTCATGAATGATGAAAAAGCAAGTAATAAACGAATAGCCTCTAGACGTGCAACGGGTGCATAAGTTTCTTCAAAATCAATGCCTTCTTCTTGATTATATCCTTTAGCAACAAGCCTAGCTTTGTTTCTAGTGATTATACCGTTTTCATCTAATTTATTTCGAAAAACCCATTTCGTACCAATTATGGTGTGATTATTGGGTCTTGGCACCAATTCCCAAACATCATTACGTTTGAATTGGTTAAGCTCCTCTTGCATTGCCAAGGTCCAATGCTCATCCCCAATTGCTTCGGAAATGGTTGTAGGTTCTATTTGTGAAACAAAAGCCATGTGTCCTACAGTGTTTTTGAGAAGGTTTCGAGTACTTATCCCTTCTTCGATGTTGCCAATTACCTTATCGAGAGGATGGTTTTTAGATGTCCTCCAGGCCATAGGCATCACCGATTCTTCCTCTTGTGGTGGTGCTTCTTCCAATGATTGTTCCATGATTTCGTCTTGGATTTCCTTTGGATTTTCCTCTTGCACCTTGTCTTGAAGACTTATCTTGTCTAAAGAATCTGCAAGACCAACACAAAAATCCTTTCTCGCCAAGCGAGCATCATTTTCACAAAATATGACATGAGGGGACTCCTCGACAGTTGAAGTGCGTTTATTGAAAACTCTATATGCTTTACTACGTAATGAGTAACCAAGAAAGATTCCTTCATCAGATTTCGCGTCAAATTTTCCTAGGTTATCTTTTCCGTTGTTATGAACGAAACACTTACAACCGAAAACTCGAAGATGGGAGAGGTTAGGTTTCCTTCCCTTGTAGAGTTCATAGGGAGTTTTCATGAGTATCGGTCTTATGACAGCTCTGTTTAAAACACAGCTTGCGGTACTCACGGCATCCGCCCAAAAATGTTTGGGAATCTTTGCCTCATCGAGCATGGTTCTAGCCATCTCTTCAAGACATCAATTTTTGCGTTCTACTACTCCATTTTTTTGTGGTGTACGTGGAGCAGAGAAAGTATGCTCAATGCCAAGTTCGTAACAAAAATCCGCGAAGAGATTATGATCGAACTCTCCCCCATGATCACTTTTTATGGAAGTGACGGTTGTGTTCTTTTCATTTTGAACACGTTTAAGAAAACTTTTAAACATTTGAAAGGCCTCACTTTTGTGAGTAAGGAATAACGTCCATGTGAATCTAGAGTAGTCATCAACAATCACGAAAGCATAGAGATTTCCACCAAGACTTTTGATACGAGATGGTCCAAAAAGATCCATGTGTAGAAGTTGTAAGAGTCTAGAGGTTGAAACAACATTTTTAGATTTAAAAGAGGTTTTTATTTGTTTCCCTTTTTGACATGAATCACAAATAGTATCTTTTTCAAATTTTAGATTTGGAAGACCAATTATTAAATTTTGTGAAACTAATTTGTTTAAAAGATTCATGTTGACATGAGCTACTCTACGATTCCATAACCACATGTCGTCATCTTTACTCATAAGGCATTTCACAAAATTTGATGAAGAATTTTCTAGGTCAACCATATAAATATTATCAATTCTAATACCACGAAGAATGACTTTAAAGTCACTACGGCGTATAACAAGCATTCTTCTTAATCGAACACTACAAGATTTCCCTTGACACATAATTGACTTATGCTCAAGAGATTGTGTTTAAGCCCTTTAACTAATAAGATGTTCTTAATAGAGGAGGATTCGTCCTTACCGACGGAGGCGATGCCGATTATTTTTCCTTTATTGTTGTCTCCAAATATAACGTTTCCTCCTTTCGTGAGTTTTATTTGAAGGAATTTTGATGCATCTCCAGTCATATGTTTGGAGCATCCGCTATCAAGGTACCAAAGTACACTTGATCCCTTCAAATACACCTACAAAACAAATTAATAAGTTTTTGGTACCCAAGCCATTTTGGGTCCTTGTGTGTTAGGTGCAAAGTGGTGGTGTGATTGGCTTGTGGTGAGATGCCTGTGTCTAGTAAAACATACAGGAGCGATATGTCCTATTTTATTACAATAATGATAAATCACGTTGGGATTATGCATTCTTCTAGGATGATAATAGTTAGGGGGTCTAAATTCATTTACCCTATTTTTAGGAAAGTAATTTTGAAAGTCTTTTCTAGGTGGTCTATAGATTCCAACATTTCTTCTAGCTTTTATTCTTGGATAAGTAGCAATTCTAGGATTATTATTTCTAGGTTGAATATTGACATTTATTTTATTTTGCCTAAGTTGAGTCTTAGATGGTTTAGGAATGAGCTCAACTTTTTCTTTTGACTCATTTTTGAAACCTATGCCGTGTTTAGTAGATTTCAAATTTACGAGAACATTATTGAGATTTTTGTGAGAAGAATTGAATTTATGCAAGGTGCCTATAAGATTTTCTACTTCCTCTTTTAGAGTTTTGCAAGATGGACAACCCTTGTTTGGATTCTCGGGTTTATCGGCGCCTCTTTTGCCATAAAATTTGTTTTCCTCTTTTAGTTTTTCAATATCAAGAGTCAATTGTTCAAAATCTTTTTCTTTCAAAGAAAGTTGTTTCCTTAATTCTTTTATAGTTTTAGAAGCGCTAATAAACTCATCATATAATTCATCAAAGGCCTCTTGCATATCTTCTAAAGTGAAAGAGTTCTTAGAAGTTGTGCATACCTCATTTTGAGTTTCTTCGTGTGCCATAAGACACAAGTTTGCGGTCTCGTCTTCTTCTCCGTCACTTGATTCGTCTCCGGAGTCGCCTCCCCAAGAGATGTAGGCCCTTTGCTTTTTGACGACCTTCATCTCCGTTTTGGCATTTGGGCATTTTGGTTTGATGTGCCCAATTTCTCCGCATCCGTAGCACTTTAGTTGACCTCCTTGTTTCTTACCTTTTCGTTCATACTCCTTTCGCATGAACTTGTGAAATTTCTTAATAACGAGTCCGAACTCGTTATCTTCGTCGCTTGAATCCTCATCATTTTGAGGTTGAGCAGTGCTTGCTTTAAGGGCGATTCTTCTTTTCCTTTGATCATCCAAAGGAGGATTAAGAATAGTAGATTCATAGGTTTTGAGATTACCTCTAAGCCCGTCTATAGTGACATTTGTAATGCCGATTGACTCTTGAATAGCGTCGGCTTTGGAACGCCATTCCGGAGTGAGACATCGAAGAATTTTGCGGACAAGCTCCCTATCCGTGAATGTCTTCTTAAGAGCATGAAGATCATTAACGATTTTTGAAAATCGTTCGAACATATCATCTATTTTCTCGTTCTCCTTCATATGAAACAATTCATATTCGTGGGTTAGAAAATCTATTTTAGCTTCTCTTACCTGGTCCGTTCCTTCGTATGTGATTTCCAATTTATCCCACATTTGCTTGGCCGTTGTCCAACATGAGATTTTCTGATAGTCATCGGGATTTACAGCACAGTACATCATGTTGATGGCTTTTGCGTTGTTTTCCACTTTTCTGATATCGTCCGCATCAAATTCATCTTCCGATTTTGGGACCATTTCATCTTCAACCTTTTTGGTGGGTATTTGTTCTCCATTCTTTATAATTTTCCACAGTAGAAAATTATTTGATTGGATGAATATTCTCATCCTCTCCTTCCAATAAGAATAGTTTGTGCCATCGAATAGTGGTGGCCTTGTGGTACATTGACCTTCACCTAATCCTGCATAAGCACTACGAGTAGAAGCCATGGATAGTTTCTCTCAAACGGTTAAGTATTTCAGAGAGTTAGGCTTTGATACCAATTGTTAGATTATGTGCTTAACGCTAGAGGGGGGTGAATAGCGTTTTATAAAAATTCACAGGAATAAAAAATTAACTTAAATGCGGAAATAAAAGGGTAAGGAAGGAGTGCACCAAATTTATACTGGTCGGCCACAAAGTGTGGTTACGTCCAGTCTCTCGAGAGACTCTCTCGAGGTTCAACTAATCTTGTTAAGCTTCCGGGTGCTCAACATACAGTTACAGCTTGAGAACTTGAATCACACAAGTCTCAACAACCTTTGCTCGAAGATACCACACTTCAAGACTTCAAGTGAAGGAATTAATCTTTCCTTCTTACAACAACAAGGGACTTAGATTTCCCTTCAAGTGTATAGAAACACTTAACACTCACTTAAACAAGACTCTCTTGAAGAGTAGATATGAGTAAAATAAATACGCTCAAGAACACAACAATAATTTCAAGAAATTGGCTCTCAAAAGCAATTGAAAATAATGAAATGAATGTAATGAATATTTTGAAAGATTGTATCAGATTTGTCAGTTGTGTTATATCAAATGAGGATTTTTGGGGTGTATTTATATCCCCAAAAACTCAATTAGCCGTTGCTTAAAATTTAAACAATATTTCTAAAATCTGTCAGAATAATCGATAATTCAGTTTACATAATCGATTATTGTATTTTAACCGTTCAAAAAATTAGTCGTTGAAGAGCAACAGATACTGAAATAATCGATTATTGCTTCACTGATAATCGATTATCTTGAGGATAATCGATTATGCTAGATTAGATAATCGATTATGCTAGATTAGATAATCGATTATGCTAGATTAGATAATCGATTATTCAGGTCTTCTGTTATTTTCATTTAAAGCTCAGTTTCAAGGATAATCAATTATCACATTTTGATAGTCGATTATCCTGGATTTCTGTAAATCCAGTTTAGACTGGGTTTACAAGATAATCGATTATTGTATATACGATAATCGATTATGAGGCCGTTCTGTAATTTCCAGATTTAGCTGGAAATACAGGATAATCGATTATCTTGAGGATAATCGATTATCTACCGAATAATCAAATAATAAAAATGTTTTTCAAGTGTTTATTTGATGACCATGAATATAGTATGTTCAATATATGTCTTAGACATGAAAATCAATTTCAAGTACCTTTTTGGTTCAGTTAAGACATTTAAAATTATTTTGTTCAAAGTGTATCAAAAATATTTATGATATGGATGTTTTGATAAAAAATGATTTTTGAGAGAAGCCAAGACTTGAATCTAAAGTTGGATCAAGATCACAATATAAACATGACTCAGTTATATCTTCATTGCTTCTCTTGATCTTGTCTTGATCTTCTTGTTGTTGGACTTCGACTTTAGTCCGCTAATTTATTTTGCGTTGTTTGTATAAATCAAATCTACAAAACAAACACAAATTAGTTAAAAGATAAATGAAAGTGCATTTCAATAATAACTCACAACTATTTGGCATATATGAATTTTCCATCTACTTCGGTTTGTCATTTATCAAAACCCACAAAGATGAACACAACATTAGTTTTAACAACATAAGAGTGTGTTCCAACAGAATATGCTAGATAAAATGGCTCAAAATTCAAGGTGGACGGCCAGGAATGCACCTATCACTACGGTGGGGCACTCAGTGCCTCTTGATCCTTCCTACACTTTGGCTAAGAATATGGCGACTCTTTTGACACAGATGAGCATCCTCACAAAAAAGGTAGAGGAGTCAGGACAAAAACAGTACGTACACATAGTTGATACTACCAATGGGGGATTCTGCACATCTTGCATCAGTCAGCCAATTAGTAATCCATGGAATGTAGAGCTCGACCATCACCACCAGCGTCCCGAACATATGAATTATGTAGCTAAGTATGGGCGTTAGAGGGAAGGAAACCAGAACGGGGGCAAGCAAACTCGGCAACAGTACAGGCCGCCTCAGCCACGATACAATGCTGGTAACATGGGAGGCATGAGACCTCCCAACAATATGGCACCCTATCCTAGACCATAGGGATACCATAATCAGCAGCAAGGGTACCACCCACCTCAGCAATAGCATGGTGGGAGACAAGAAGATGGGTTCGCTACATTGGAAGCAATGATGCAGGAAGTGATTGGGTCCAATGCAAAGATAAATAAAAGGGTAGATGCACATGACGCAACTATTAAAAATATTAAAGTACAGGTGAGACAAATTGCTATGTCTTTGAATAACCGTCCTCAAGGGACATTGCCTGCAGATACCCAAACCAACCCTAAGGATTAGGGCCCGAAGCAGCTGATGGCGGTGAGTCTCCGGAATGGCAGAATTCTTGATGCTGAGCAGGAGAGAGCTAGAGCTAATATATAGGCTGAGACACTCATTCAGCTACCTATTGAGATGGATGAATCAACAAGGGTGACAGATGTGACAGTCCAGCCTATTCCTAAAAAATAGAATATTCAGCAAGAGACTGAGAAAGTTGCAGAAACAGTAGAAGAGCCGGTGGAGGAGATCATAGTTGAGAAAGACAAATCCCAAGTGATTGGTAAGAAAAGACCACCTGCACCATTCCCACAGATATTTGCCAAACATCAAAAGGAAGAGCAGTACAAAACGTTCTTTGAGATGCTCAAGCAGATTTAGGTAAATATTCTGTTGATTGAAGCTTAAAAGGAAATGCCTGGATACGCAAAGATGATGAAAGATATAATGTCTCGGAAGTTTTACTTTCAAGACTTGGCCACAGTTACACTCCCGCAGACCTGTAGTATAGTGGTAACTAGACCTGTTGCTGAAAAGCTCTCTGATCCAAGGAGCTTTACTATTCCGTGCACTATTGAGAACTATGCCTTTGCAAAGGCACTCTCTGATTTAGGGGAAAGCATTAATCTTATGCCCCTAGTTATTTACAAGAGGTTGGGCATTGGGAGAGCTAGACCTCTATGTTATTGCACCTAGCTGACAGGGCAGTGAAGCGTCCATTTGGGATCCTTGATGACGTGTTATTCAGGTGGGGAAATTCGTGTTCCCTGCGGATTTTGTATTCTTGGATTGCAAAGTGGATGAAGAGATTCCTATCATTTTAGGAAGACCGTTCTTAGCCACAGGGAGAGCTTTAATTGATTGTGAGACTGGGGAGCTTAAGATGAGGCTCAATGACGAGGAGATTATATTCAATGTGCAGAAATCTATGAGGCGACCAAGTGAGTTCGCCAATTGTTCTCTATTTGATGTCATGGATGTGATCATACAGTATGATGATAATGTGTTGACAGTGGAGGATCCCTTTGCTACATGTTTGATGAATTTGGAGGAAACGAATGGTGAAGAGTTGGCGGAATGGGTGTTGGTTTTGGAAGGTAGAGGGTTTTGGGATAGAAATCTAGAGTTTGAACCGCTACACTTAGAGAAAAGAGAGATTATTCCAGCTAAGCCATCCATTTAAGAACCACCGAAGCTGGAGTTAAAGCCCTTTCCAGCCCACCTCAGGTATGAATTTCTGGGACCTGACTCCACTCTACCTGTTGTTATCTCATCTTGTTTGTTAGATGTGCAGGTGCAACAGCTTTTGCCGGTATTGAAGGAATGCAAAACTACCGTTGGGTGGACCATAGCAGACGTCAAAGGGATCAGCCCCGCTTATTGTATGCACAATATTCTGCTGGAAGAGGGACACAGACCTTCCAGGGAACATTAGAGGAGGCTGAACCCGAATATGAAGAAAGTGGTGAAAGAGGAAGTAATAAAGTGCTTGGATGCGGGAATCATCTTCCTAATTTCTGACATCAGCCGGGTTAGCCCAGTTCAATATGTGCCTAAGAAGGGTGACGGTGGTGAAGAATGACAATAATGAATTAATCTCAACGAGAACAGTAACCGGTTGGAGAATATGCATGGATTATAGAAAGCTAAATCTTGCTACCCAAAGACCACTTCCCACTTCCCTTCATTGATCAGATGCTAGATAGATTGGCAGGGAGGTCACATTTCTGCTTTCTTGATGGGTACTCAGGGTACAACCAGATCTCCATTGCACCTGAGGACCGAGAGAAGACCTCCTTCATATGCCCTTATGGAATTTATGCCTTCAGGATGATGATTTTGGCTTTTGCAATGCACCCGCCACATTCTAACGGTGCACGATGGCCATTTTCACTGATATGGTTGAAGATATAATGGAGGTCTTCATGGATGACTTCTCAGTGGTGGGGAATTCGTTTGATGAGTGCCTTGTGAATCTGACACGTGTGCTGAAACGGTGCATCGAGACTAATCTGGTGCTGAATTGGGAGAAGTGCCATTTCATGGTACAAGAAGGCATAGTCTTGGGGCACCGGGTGTCAAGCAAAGGGATAGAGGTAGATCAAGACAAGGTTGATGTCATAGCAAAGCTGCCTCCGCCAACTTTTGTCAAAGCAATAAGAAGTTTTCTTGGACATGCCGGTTTCTATCGGCGGTTCATTAAAGACTTCTCCAAAATCGCCAACCCTCTCTATAATTTATTAGAAAATGATCACCCGTTTGTATTTTCTAATGCATGCATGGTAGAATTTGAGGAGCTAAAACAAAGGTTGATCACAGCACCAATCATTGTTTCCCCCAACTGGGAGCAACCTTTTGAGCTAATTTGTGATGGTAGTGACTTCGCAGTGGGGGCGATGCTAGGCCAGCGGAAGGACAAATTAATGCATCTAATCTACTATGCTAGTAGAACGCTTAGTTGAGCCCAGCTAAACTATACGGTGACTGAGAAAGAGATGCTACTTGTGGTGTTTGCATTCGACAGGTTCCGGTCCTACCTGATAGGATCGAAGGTAATTGTATACACTAACCAGCAGCCCTTAGATACTTGATAAAAAAGAAGGAATCTAAGCCACGCCTGATTTTTGGGTGTTGTTTCTACAAGAGTTCGATCTTGAAATACATGACCGAAAGGGCATTGAGAATCAAGTTACTGATCATCTATCACGACTTGAGGAAGCTGAAAACACATTTGAAGTTGAGGAAATTCTGGAAACTTTTCCAAACGAGCAACTGCTCGCCACCACTCATCTAGAAGAGCCATGGCATGCGGATTATGCCAATTACCTGGCCGTACAATTTTATTATGAGGTCGTACAATTCACTTTAGATTTTATATACCTCTTCAAATAACTAAAATAACCATCACAAATATATCAAATCAGATCAATAGTACTAAACTTATAAGAAAAGCAAAAGTAATAATATAGGATGAAGTGTTTTTGGCTAAGCGTCATATGGTCGAAATAATTGCCCAAAGTCTTAGAGATATATTAGATATCAATGAACCGTTTGGTAGAAAAGTAATAGTTTGGGAGGTAATTCTGTCAAGTAGGATCATCAGTTCCAAAAATGATCAAAGCAGAAACTATAAAAGTTAGCTTGCCAAAATTATACTTATGACCTCAAATGAAAAAATATTCAAATGACAAGAATATAAAAGTAAGAGCACATCCAATATTCAGTGGCTTCTTGCTTCGCGTCGGAAACGAAGAAAAGCATCCAATTAAAGATTATTTGGTTTATCTAGAATACTTGGTTATCAACCCCAATAGTAATAGTAGTACATTTAATAAGAAAAATACTATCATTATTAGATTAAAAAACAATTCGTACAAATTACATGATAGAAATTAAAGTGTTATCTTAGCTAGCAGAAATAAATATGTTGATCGACTAAATAAAAGGTTGATTGCTAAATTTAATGGTGAAAAATAAAATAATTTTTATCTTTGACTGAACAGAAAATGATACTAATAATAACTACCATGAAGAATACTTAAATGCTTTAATACCAATTGGCCTTCTACCGTACTTGTTTGTTGTCAAGTTCATTATTTCTTACATATATTAGTGTCACCACATATACAATAGACTAAGTTAAAATTGGTCTTTCATTGCATATAGGTTTATGTCTATTATGCTATTAAAAACATAGATCCGTCGAATAGCTATTGCAGTAGTACACATATGGTATATAAAATTTTTTACAAAAATATCATACATACAGAACTTATGATACCAGTCAATGTGCGTCTAAGTATGTGTTTATCCCCAAATCAACTTTCATCTTTAGAAACTAAAGAATATCATTTTAAATTTGTATGAAAATAATTTTCATTATGTTTATGTTTTGTAGTTATAAATAATAAAGCACAAGGACAAACATCCTAATACTAAATTATATTAATCACAATATATTTTCTTACACGAATAGCAACAAGTTGCACTTTCAAGAGAGATATCTAATAATAGGTGAATTTAACTATATTCAGGCCCTAAATAACCACCTTCTTCCATAGTTTTGATAATGAAAGTGATAAATAAAGTGCTCTTATTAGTGTTTTTTTTGATGTGCATGCTATATATGACTAGAGAATGCTAGGGAGCACTTTTGGAGTCAATCATGTAGGAAAAAGACCAACTATGAAAATCTCCAAGCGAACCATGCGGAAGAAGGCTAAAGAATCAGAAATCGGGTACTACCGCGGTCCCATCGCGACCGCGGTAGAACCGCGATGGGAGATAGCTGCAGACAAATCGAGTATCAGAGGGGTCGTTTGGCTGTAGTTCTACCGCGACCGCGGCAGAACCGCGGTAGGCGTGCTGAAGGCCAGGGGCAGTTATGTCAAAGCGTGAATTTTAGCCCTAAAACCTATATTAGTCACTAGGTTTCGCCCCTTAGAGGCATGTATTGAATTTTTAGAGTTCTTGGAAGGAAAAATAATTGTGATAGAATAGCTTAAACATATTTCTTCTTCCCTTTTGATTTTTATTGCTAGATTATGTTGAATAGTAATTTAGTTTGTTTACCCATAGTTATGAGTAGCTAATTCTCCTGTCTAAGCTCTTGATGGAACCTATTGGGAGTTGAACTTCTCGTTTATGTTAATGCAAATTTGCCAGTTTTGATCTATATTTATTCAACTATATTCTTGTTGTAGTTAATTGATAGGATCCTCAATTAGCTGTACCTATTTAGTGTGCATAACTTGGGAAAGAGTGCATATTTAGGTAGTAGTTGAATACAGACCTGTCAACCGGGCCGGGTTGACCCGGGACCGGCTGGGACTGGACCGGTAAAACCCGGGACCGGACCAGACCGGTTAGCAGGGGCCGGGCTGGGCTGGGTTCAAAGGGGGTAGGGGGTTGGTCCGTTAAGATTTTTTTGTTTCGGAACCGGACCAGACCGGCCCGGTATGGTGAACAGTACCGTGAACCGGCACGGACCGGCCCGGACCGGCCCGATTCAACGGTAACATTTTTTTTTAAATTTTGTTTTTGATTTTTGAATGTGTGGGGCCCACATTACTGTATGCAACGGTACAGATCCGTTGGCCAATGGACAATTTTGCAAAAATAGCCATTTTTTATTATTTTTTTGTATTTATTAAATTACAATATTAACCGTTCTTAAAATCTATAAATACCCTCATCTCTTCTTTATTTCTTCACTCAAAATTCTTATCTCAATCTCAATTCTCAAACTATCAATCTATCTCTTCCCTTCAATTTGCAAGATTTCATATTTTATTTGTCACTCTTTTCCCGAATTTAATTTATCGCGATTTGTCGTTCGGAATTTGAAGCTTGAAGTTCAAAATTGAAATACTTGCTTGACGTTTGTTCGTGGTAACACCGGATTTGCGTAATCAAGTGCTCAATTTATTGTCGAATTCGGTGCACTCCCTCCAACTCTTTCTCTTATTTAATATTTTAATTGCATATTTACTTTTAGCTTATACTTTTATTTTTACAATATGTTTAATGCTGCTAAAAGAGCGTGTAGAAAAGTTACTGGTAGGGGTGAAAATAAAAAAAGAGGTAGTCCTGTAGCTTCTGGTAGTAATAGTAATGACCCAATAACACATGTTTCTGAATCATCGCCTAATTTTCAAGATGTAGAGATTGATTATGAACAATTACAAGAAGATTTTGGAATAGAAGATAATGAAATTGGAATAGAAGATGAGATACCACCTACACCTAGTAGTGGAAATGTTGATAGTATTGGAGTTGGAGTTGCTAGTGCTACAAGGGGTAGAAGACCACCAGTGGCTCCAACTTCTACTCGCAAAAGAAGAAGTCCCGTATGGAAATTCTTTGAAATAATAGATAGTACTAATAGAGTTAAGTGCAAACTTTGTAATGAAACTTTTAAACATTTGACCGGAGGTAATTTAGGGGGGACTGGGACACTTACTAGACATATGATGGCTATCCATCCAATAGAATGGGAAAATAATGGGGATGGAAGTCAAACAACTATTAACCCTACTACTGGAGGTCTATTAAAATATGATAAAATGAGGGATCAGGAGGAACTTGCAAAAATGATTACTTTGGGTTGTTTACCTTTTTCTTTTGCTTCTTCATCGTATCTTATTATATATATTCAAAGGATTTACAATCCTTTATTTAAAGGTATTCCTAGAAGTACTCGTAGAGAAGATATCTTTAGACTTCATGGACAATATCAAACATACATACGTTATTTGTTTAGTCACCTTCCTTCTAGAGTATGTCTAACTTCTGATATTGGCCATGCTGTTACTGAAAATGATTATTTGACAATTACATGCCATTGGATAGATGATAATACTTGTATGCAAAAACGTATTATCGCTTTTAAATATGATGAAGATCAGAGTCATACTGCTACGTTTATAAGTAGTACAATTGTTGACGTTGTTGAATTTTATTATCTAAACCAAAAAGTTTGTGTATGTCTTTTGATAATGCTTCAAACAATAATGCTGCAGCTTCAATTTTAAAATTGCATTTGCAACCACCTCTTGATGATATTTTTCATGTTAGGTGTGCATGTCATGTTTATAACTTAATTGTTAACAGTGGCCTTGATTTATTTTTTGTTGAGATTACTCATGTTAGAAGAGCAGTTGGTGTTATTCAGGAAAATAATAGACAATCTAGAATAAAAGAATTTAAGACTAAGTGTATCCAGTATAACCTTACACCTAGATTCATGCCAGACGAAATTGTAACTAGATGGAATTATACATATATATTTTTAAAATGTTGCTACAAATATAGATTTCCTATAACTGAAGTTGCTAATGCACATTGTACTGATCCTAGGCGTATGTTAACAAGTGATACTTGGGATGTCATTAATAATGTTGTTAAATTTTTACATAAATTTTATACTGCTACTGTTGTGTTTTCTGGCGCATATTACCCCATTGTTACTATGGCTTTAGTACATATAGCTGAAATTTCTTTGCTACTATATGAATTTAAGAAGAAATAAAAATATATGGATGTTGTTGAAAAAATGCAAGCGAAATTCAAAAAATATTTCTTTCCAATTCCTCCAATTTACTTAATTGGTGCAGTTTTAAATCCTTCTATTAAAATGTCTGATTGTCACCAATTAATGAATGCTTTATATACTTATATGGAGATTGGAGAATCTGAAACCCCAAATTTATATGATTCTATGAACAAACTAAATGAATATTTACAACAACTATATAATTATTATGCAAATGAATGTGATAATACTGCTCGTGCTTCTGGCAATGTTAATCCCACTATGAAATGTAGCAGTTCTGCTAATGTGGATGATGAAGGCTTTGATAATTTTAATATTTTTTCTACATTTTCTAACACTCAAACCAGTAGCGGGAATATTGATGAGCTTCAATTCTACTTGCAGAAACAAAAGGAGCCTCGCACAAAAGACTTTTCACCGTTGGGATGGTGGCATGAAAATGCAAAGCAATTTCCTGTTCTTTTCGCTATGACTCGTGACATGCTGAATGTGCTAATTTCTACTGTTGCATCGGAGAGTGCATTTAGCCAAGCAAGACAACAACTTGGAGACACCCTCCACTCATTGGGAAGCAATGCTTTGGAAGTTTACTATGTTTCAGAGATAGGATTAGATCGGAACGAAGAAATCAATGAAAGGAAGATGTTGATAGCCCAGAAGACGAAGAACTTGGAGATATATTAACCCATGGAAACCCATCAGAATTTAACTCCACAGAAGAAGGCCAATCGGTTCATATTGATTATGATGAACTTGCTTAGGTGATGCAAAACATTTGAAATTACTACTTCACTAGCTTACTTGTTAGAAAAATTGTAAACATTTCATTTTCTACTTATTAATTTGAAATTGAGAAATAAAGTAGCACTTGCAATAAGTGCAATTTTTTCCCATCTCAGTTGTATTCATTTAATTATTACAAACTATTAATATAATTATAACTTAATAGTTATATTTAATTTCAAAAAAAATTGAAAATATACTAAACCCGGCCCGGCTCGGCCCCCTTCAACCCGTAACCCGTATGGTTCAATTTTAACCCGACCAAACCCGGCCTGTTAAAAACCCGGTTCTGCCCAAACCGGCCCGTCCCGGACCGGAACCCGGGCGGGTCAAAAAAATCATAACCCGGACCGGACCGGTAGACCCGTCTGTCACCTTTAGTTGAATAACATCACTCCTAAAGTAATAAGAGGAATCTATAACTGCGGGTTTAAAGGCGGGATTAGGAAAGCATTGGGTGAAATTTTAAATAAATTGTGTTAATTAAAGCTAGCTAGTGTAGCTCGGGAGAGTGCAACAGTATATTATAGTAATTGCTCGGGAGAGCTTTACTATAAGTTGAGTGTTCATTATTGATATAGATGTGCTGGTAAATTTGTATGAATCATAAACAGAAGGGATTCAATCAATAGGCTAAGTCATTACCTTAGCGTTTCTCTCATTATTGTTTACAACTCTAGTTAGTTTATTTACAGCTTGTTAGTTTACTACAATCGTAGTTCGTAAAAAAATCTCCAATTGTGATTCAAAAGTCTTAGGAAGCTAGTTCGGAAGGATTTAGTGGGTCTAAAGGTGGTAGTTAATAGGTTGACTCTCTGTGGATTTGACTCTGAGCGTAATACTCGAGTTTTATTTGCAACGTCCGCAAATTCCTTTCTAGAGGGCATACTTGGGCGTGAACAATATCAATATCTGCAACAAGAGTTCTAGTTATGACAGAGTAATCAAAACTATTAGAAGGAAATATTTACAAAGAAATACTGTTATAAAGAAGTATTCGGTAATATGCCACCACATTAGATACATTTAAACTACAGTACATAATTATTTACTAAACATGACTAAACTTGACCATTTATGTAAGTTCTGATGATATCATTTCATTTTGAATTCACGTATCATGCTAATGTATTAATATTTTTGACATTTAGATGATTTTTGTGGTATTATATATAAATTTTTTCTTATTAAATAAAATTTTATTATTTCTTCAAATAAATAAATTTTAAACCATTATATATTATTATTTAACGTGCAACGCACATTTATAGATACTAATATTTAAAAATATCCTTTCCAACCTCACAATCATAATTCTGCGCAACGAAATTTTATGGTCATAAGTTATGTCATGTTAATGCTAAATGGTCATTTGTTTATTTATCTAAGTAAATGTAAATACTACATTGACAACATAGGGAAACTTATGTATAAGCCACTGATTGAACACATTGACTGTGGATAGGTAATGTTCGTGAAGGCCCTCATAATTTTACTTGGTCCCTCCAGTTTATTAATGGAAAATTATCAGTTATGTCCATTTACAAGTAGCTCATTATAAAAATTGGTCAATTGATAAAATATTACTAATATTAGTCAAAATGGCCAATTAACTATTTGTAGCAAAACAATATCAAATTTTTACTTTATTTTGAGTGGGTGCTATTAGAATAAATTGGGTACATCATAAGGAGCTTGAATCTCAGTTTTGGGATGATTTGGTGAAGTTTTGAGGTGGATTGAATTAAAAATTCGAAGTAAAAACTGAATATGAAAAAAAATGATACGTGTATCACACTGTGTATCACATATGTATCATATTTGTATCGATTGTGTATCACATGTATATCTATGTCTGAGATACATGATTGATACATGTGTCACAGAAGAATCTTTTGACATCAATTTAATTATGAATTTTGATACAAAACCAGTCCAAATCACCTCCAATCTTCCTCAAATTTTGTATTTGACTTATCTATATATTTTCAAAGAATTTCCACTATACTCATTAAAAAAAAATTCCTTGTTTGTTTCGATTTTTGAAATGTTGGCTAGAGGTTGGTAAGTTGCAACTTATATGGAACATTTATGTAAGTTTCTTTTTATTAATTTTGAAACCAGGAAAACATTAAGTTAATTTTACCCCATTATAAGAGAAATGTCACATGAATTATTTTTTTCTACATTTTGAAAGCGAAAATTACAGAGAGAAAACAACAGAAGTCTGTTTTCTTTCCAAAATGGGAGATGGAAATAAAAAAGAGCAGAATAAATTACACAGGTGAATCAGCTAAGAGGATGAAAGATTTTTGGTAAGAGCTAAAGCATTACTAGTTAAGTGGGCAACATTAACAATGTAATTTCTAATAGTGGCCTTAACTTTCTCATTCATGTTACCATTTCCTTCAAACCCATCCATACAAGTATCTTCATCTGTCAAAGCAGCACTTACCCAAGTCATTACATTCCCCATTTTCCCTTCAAAATCAATCCTCCATGTTTTCCACACAGTCCATTAAGGCATGTGTTTCAGCTGGACCCAAGTCCTGCTCTTTGGACATTTTTGAAATCTTATTTGTTGTTGATTTAGCCACTTTTAGGCTCACTGTAAGTGCTGCATTAGCCAATTCTTTAGGGTTTGTTTGGATGGAGTTTGAGTATGGTGAGAGTGTTTCAATGCACAATTTGGTGTACAATGTTGTACCACAAGAGTTCAAAATGAAGTCAGAAGTATTGGTTTCTGATTTTCTGGCGAGGTCTCGTGTTGCTGTTGCTGAGCATATTAAAATGAAATAGAAAAATGAAATGCGAATAGATGCAAGGCTATGGGAATTAGGACAATATAGAAATGAAATAGCAGAGGAATCCATATCCAAATGATGGGGCAAAAAGGATTTGGAATGAATGGTATGAAAAAGGTCCTTTGCACTTTCTTATAAAGGATACAGTGTTCCTACTTTATTTTAATACTTGCTGTGCATTTCCATGTTATGGGGCTCATTATACGATCACGGGTTTTGGTTTTGATATATTGATTGTTATATAAAAAGGAAAAAGGAAAAAGTGGATAGCACGGAGTAAGTGGACGACATTCAACGTAGTAATATTATCATCCCAAATATTTATTCATACAATAATGACAGAATAAAAAGTGAAAGACTAAGGGCGGGTGGGAAGGTAGAAAATTCAAAAAAGGTATTCGAAAATTATTAGTGAGCTATATAAAGGTATTCAAAATCTATTTTTTTAATCAATAACAAGTAATATTTTACCTTATACATAATATAATAATTTTTCGATAAAGAATATTCGCCACATAGGCAATTATTTACTATCTCTAAGAAACACATCCACCAAAATGAATGGCCGAAGGATTGCAAGTCCAAAACTTTCTGGCCGGCGACTGTAACTGACAGTTTTCTTCCACATCAATAAAGTATCGCCTTCGTTTATTTTTCGTTAAGAGTTCAAGTTCTATGTATTATAAACTAATAAAAATGGCAATTCACCGACTATCACAAGTGAAACTATATTGATAGTGTAATACTTAGAGTTAGAATTAGCTTATTTTAAGTGCTTTTAAGCCAAAATAGTTGTTAGGTTACTTTGTTTGGTATTTAGATAAAGTAAAAAAAAAATACTTTTAACCACTTGTTTTTAAGTTAAAATAACAAAATAAGTCAAAAGTTAGAATTCCTAACTTATTGGCTTATGCTTAAAAGTCACTTAAAAAAAGTCCATCCAAATGCATTCTTACTCCGGTTCACAATAAGAGACCATTTTACCTTTTTATTTTGGTTGAAAATAAGTGTCCATTTACATAATCAAGAAGGACTTAATTTTATTTTTCCAAAATTTGCCCTTATTTATATATTCCAATATGTCAAGGTAACAATTAATTAAGGTGAATTTAATGAAAACATCTTTTTTTTTGTAGAAGTTCATATTTTCTTAATAGGTGCTTCAAAAGTAAAATGATCCCTTGTTGTGATTGGAGGAAATAACTCTTAGTGAATATAACTTAATTCCTCTCATTAATTCTGACATTTAAAAAGTTCTATTGTTAGGTTCACATTGTACTACAGTAGAAGTTTTTGCATTTTCAAGGCCAGAGTAGATCAATGACAGTTTGAGCAACATTAAAAGCCATATAAAAAAAAACAAGGTAAAGGAGTAAGGAGATTCTCATCTCAAGCAAATAGTCTCTGCCTTGGATAAGAATCATGCTTTATTCTGGTTGTCTCCGTCTGCTTGTTTCTGTTTGTGAAACGTGAACACGATAACATTGAGGTTTTTGTGAGATAAAAAATAGTTTCATACAACTAATGTCAATTATACGAGACATAAAATAAACTTCTCCGGAATCACATACTAAGAGTATTTTGATTTCCACATGTCTCAAATTCAGAGAAGATGTAGAAAACATGTGCTGATTAATTGGAATTTGAGTCATGTGAGTCCATTATTTGGTATCGTTACTTATTGACCTGATTAATTAGAATTCGTGTTATGTGAGTATTAAAAAAGAATGCATTCTCCAACAGATATTTAATATAGGAGTATAAGAGACAGAAAAGGTAGTTAAAGGATTCCAAATTTCATGCCATTTACCAAAAGGAAAAAACGTCTACCCTAGTTTGTTTAATTAGGAAGGAATATGAAAGAATAACATGCAGTCATCCAATTTTCTTATCGAATGAAACTGCAGTGCCCTCTTAGGCCATCTCCAACAACATTTTATTTTTTGCACCAAATAAATAATGTAAAATAATTTCAATGGTACTTCATTTGTTGCAAACTATTATAGAGTATGAATAGTGTTGCACTAAATTTGGTACAACACTATTCATTACTTCCTCCGGTCCAAAATAAGTAATTTTTTGGTCTTTTTTTTGTGATCCAAAATAAGTTATTTTTCAGATTTCAAGAATGAATTAATTTCTTTTTCCTACATTGTTCTTGGAGTAAATAGTGTTGGAATATGTGTTAGGAGTATTTATGTGAGATAGTAAAAGTTAATATGGTCAATTTCATTGCTAGTTAATGCTAAAAGGTGGATTTCTTAATCTGTGTGAAAACATACAAAAAATACTTATTCTGGACCGGAGGAAGTACTCTATATTTGGTTTAATAATATTTTATTTATTTAACGTAAAGTAAATAGAAGATAAGAGAGAGAAATAGAGTGGTTGAAGTAAAAAATAATAATATAATATAAAAGAAAAAAAATTAATATAAAAAATAATATAATGATTGAAGCAAATTCGATATTGCACTATTTTAGAATAAAAGTGGTAAAAAATAAAGTCATCTTGGACATGTCCTTGGTGAAGTTGATAAAAGTGGTAGGAGTGTCAAAAGTGCCTCAAGTTTCAAGTCAACTGAAAACACACATCTTTTGATTTGCACATGTAAAGAATGGAAATTTTTAATTTGTGTCTCAAAGCTAACTTTATGAGCCAATTTTTTTATCTAACAATTTATGGATTCATATTTCTATGAATCCAGAAATGTAAGATTGAGATCTATAAATTTATAAGAAAAAAACATAATCTTATATAATTAATATAAATTGTATAAGACACAACATAAAACTTCTGGTAAAGTATAGATCCATTCAGCATTCCCAGCTGATTAAACTAAAGGGCTTTTTGGTCCATAAGAGCGTTATTGACTGCCGACATGAATTCTGTTTTAGTATTTAGTTAGGAGCCAACCAAATCAACATAGCAGCCAATTTGGTTTGCCCGCGTCAAATTAAGTCACTTGAATAGCCAATTAACTAACAATTCGAGGCTAACAAGTTTGAACTTTTCAGTCAAAGGCTGCTATATATATATATATAGCAAGGTGGGAAATTTTTGGATGTAAGAATATCGGGGGTCTATTTGGAAACAGTCTTTCTACCCAAGGATATCGGTAAGGTCTGCGTACATATTATCCTTCCTAGACCCTATTAAGTGGGATTATACTGGGTTGTTGTTGTTGTTGCTGCTATATATATATATGAATTATTTATTGGAATTTCATTAATTAAATAATAGAAGAGGATCAGTATATAGTCTTCATACCAGTAAAACTTTTTAGATGAAAATTGGTGAAATAAGAGACCATTTGTTCCCTAACCAAAAACCCCATCTCTGGTTTATCGTTATCCCTTTTTATTTGTTTAAGAGTTATCCGCAAGCCCATCAATGGCGGCTATAACTTTCCAACTTGTCTACTTGGAAGTTTCTACTTTTATGCCCATGCTCGTGACTAATTATAGGGTTTCTAGAAACGTAAACCTGTAAATATAATGGAGATAATACCTGAAAAAATCAGACCATCCTTTAAATTAAGAATTATTTTAGAAAACGTTCTTCCGGATTTAAATTCGTAATACTAATATCCAATGTGATTTAGAACTTAAAGATTGTTTTTCCTGAACAATTAGAAAAACTCCACTTCTTAATTAGAGTTCAACTGCACTTCTCTTGGTATTCTTTGAAATAGCCCTCAAACGTTACATCATTGATGTATTAGGCAAATTTGGTTCCATACGCCCATATATTATCTACATACGTCCTCAGTGAAGAAAGAGGCTTAATTATGGCCGACTCAAGCAAGACCGGCCTCAGTTAATAGACGGACCGAGTGACATGACTCGTTGTAACGTCGTTCCAAGCTCTGACACTCGTACACTGAGGCCACCAACTCTTGTACTTTCATTTGGTTATTTCGAGGAAGGTCCCTTAGTATATAAAGGGGACCTTCCCTTTGTAAATGCTCATGTATATTTTACTATTGAAAACATACAACTTTCTCTCTATCTGATTCTCTCTCTCTTTCTTGTGCAAAGTTTACTATCTATCTTATTGCTCTTATATCTCGAATCATTGACACTATAATTAGTTTTGATCACTTTAGGCTCTGTAGCTCATATTACTCTTAATTCCGGGTAACTCATACTATTTTTTATTATTTTAGAGCTATTTAAGTATTCAGATAACTTTTTAGCCAAACAAATAATATAAAGATATATGGTCTCGATTTTGAATTTCAATTCCCAGTTTAGATAAGAACTACATTCCTATTATGATGGCAGACATTTTCAAAAAGAAAATTAATTTAGAAATATCTCAAGTCCTCTTCCTAGAATGATAATGCATGAACACTAAGAAGATAGGACATTTAAGAGTCACATGGTTGTCTATGACGAGAAATATTGCTAAACCATAAAATAATATGATATTATATGTCACATAAAGTTGGATAATGTAAATGTTGGAGGATAAAATACTTCAAGCGGTCGACTGGTGAATGGCTGCTTAAATTTCAAAATCATTTACACCCTATTAAATACAAAAATATAAAGAGTATCTTTCGTAAAGCATCATCTTTTATATTTAATTAGTTATTTATCGATATTTTTTGCTATATTACGTATTAAAAATACCTTTATATATTTTTATATAATATATTTCATGTATTCAAACTGTTGTATTCATTAATACAACAAAAAATATAGGCGTAAAAACTGAAATTCCAGCTAAGTTTTACATGTATTTAGCTGTATTCAAGCGGCATTAACGTTTAATACAGTAACGTATCTGCGCTAAAAACGGATGAAAATCAAATCACATGATATTCCCCTAATTTAACTCAACAACAAAAACGATCCCTCATTAATCTGTATTTTGAAAGCTACACAATAAAGATTATAGCTGAATAAAGAGAAATACATATGAATAATACAGTTGAGTAGAACTGTATATAGTTGAATACAAAAAAGTACAACTTAATTCATTTGAATAAAAAACTTAAATACAACAAAAATACAACTGAATATAGCTGAATAAACTCTTGAATGCAACAAAATACAACTGACTTCTGCTGAATAAAATAGTTGAATATAACTAACTACAACTGAATATAGTTGTATGAAACACTTGAATACAACTATCTACTGCTTAATAAACTAGTTAAATACAACTAATTAAACATGAATACAAGTGAATATAGCTGAAATATACATTCGAATACAACTGAATACAAATAGGCGATTTGGGCAATCTAGACAGAGAAATAGTTTCATGGCTTCGCCGGCCGGCTGCCAACCATTAATTCCGGCTGGTCATCTCCCTAACACATCTGCCCAACCTCCTACAACAACTACAAACAATCCCGAACCCTCAAATCCCACAAAAGAAACCAAGAGTTACGCAAAAACTCTGAACCCTACTTCAACGACCACTTCCATGTAGAATCGAGCTGCTACAGTTGAACCAATTGCTCTTCGTCTATCAAAATCAACGAATTAAACTTACCCTAAGCGATTGTAATGGAGTGATAATGGAGGAGAACTTGAGAATTTGGGTGGGAAAAGAGGTATGAATCGTGGGTTGAGGGAGAAAGAGTAAAGTATATGCAAAAAGAGAGAGATAGAGAGAGAGAGAGATAATGTGGTTTGTCAATTTTATGTGAGAGAGAAGACTAAAAAAGAGAGAGAAAAATATATTATTTAACATATATGGTATCTTAAATGTAGGATATAACTATAATTAGATATTTGATTATAAAATATAAAAGATATCTATAGGACATAATATATTAAAATGGTATTTATTTAATATAAATAAGATACTAAATTTTCTATAGGGCGTAAAAATTCCAATTATAAAGTCTTTGGTATTGTTATTATTTTGGGCCATATTAGTTCATTATTGGTAATCAATCATATTCATAATGGGCTCCACTTATTTGAAGAAAAATAAAAATAAAAATGAAGAGAACTCTTTGGACGCTTTCAATCTTTCATTGCCATTCAACAAGAGAATATATATATAATTAAAAATAGAGGAATTTTCAGAAATCACTATTGTTTAGTGGCGATTAATTTTGTATAGATATGATATATATAATTATTTTTTATAGCTACTATTCAGTTGTTACGATAGTGTGTATTCGTTGTATTCGCGCTGCCGTATTAGTTGCTACGATAGTGTATTCGTTGTATTCTCGCTCCTATATTCTTGAATACAGCAGCAAAAACCGCCTAAAATCGGGGCAATCCAACTATATGCGCATGTATTCACATGTATTCATGTCATGTATTCATGAATACAGTAATGACAATCACCTTAAAAAGAGGTATGTAAGCTATCTAAGAGAAGAAAAACATAATAGCATATTTCATACCTCAATGATAGTGTATACTATAAATACTTTTTTTGCTATAAAATATAAAAAATAACTATAGAAAATAATATTTTAAAATAATTTTAATTTATAATAAATAAGTGTATACCTTTGTTACGTGAGGTATAATAACAGGAACGGCATTTAAAATCCAGATCTTTTCAAATTTTAGTCCTCATTTTGATTACCTAATCAAAGAAGATACTCTGCATTCGACTAAATTCATGCACATTTGCCAATAAGACCCAAACTCTTTATTCCATGTTACTCCCTCCATTTTAATTTATATCATATAATTTAACTCATCATAAAATTTAAGAAAAAAAATATTTTAAAATTTTGTTGTTTTATAACATAGTGATAAAAACTTTATGTGATCATAATACATATATGATTATAAAAGCTTTTTATTGAAGATAACATAGGTAAATGAAAAGTATAAAGTTAATTAAATATAAAAATATGTATTTTTTGAACAGACTAATAAAATAATGTGTTATATGTGGATGGTTATCCGCACACATCTTTAGTAGTGACAGTTATTCTTATATGTAGGCCTATGCATGCTGATGTGTGTTGTCTTTAGGTAGCTATACATTGAGTTGAATTATCTTTTACCATGCCTGTGACCCCATGCAAACAAGAGCTTAGGTCATACGAGGAATGTCCTTCTCAGCACGCCAGATGAATGAACTAAGGCAAAAAAGCAGAGGAAATTTAAGCTTTTTGCCATTACATTTGAACTGTACTAGCTCTTGCCCACAGGCTCCTTCTATAAATTCAGAAACCAACTACATACCCAAGTTCATCATAACTCGAATGAACTTTAGTTATTGAGAAGAAAAAAAAACAGAAGCTTAATTATCAGAGAAAGAGAGATGGAAGGTGCTTATTATATCCGTTGCCATATTCTCACCGTTTTTCTTATTTTAGTTGCCTTCACTTGTTCTTCATTCATGAAGTCAGTTTCAGCAGCACGACCAGCCGCCGGAGATACAAATACAGAGTTTATAAGAACATCATGCAAGTCAACAACTTATCCAAACCTCTGTTTCAGTTCATTATCAAGCCGCGCAACTGCTATTGGAGTTTCCCCTCAACTTCTTGCCCATGAATCCCTCACCGTCAGTCTCGAAACTGCCCAATCAACATCTGCTATGATGCTAAAGTTAGCACACGTCCGAGGCTTGACCCCAAGAGAGGTCGGCGCCATGCATGACTGTGTGGAGGAACTAAGTGACACAGTTGATGAAATGAGAAAGTCTTTGGGGGAAATGAAGCAGCTAAGGGGCAAAGATTTTGACCTTAAAATGAATGATATTCAAACTTGGGTCAGTGCTGCCTTGACTGATGAGGATACATGCACTGAGGGGTTTGCCGGAAAAGTGATGAACGGGAAAGTTAAGACTGTTGTAAGGGGAAAGATTTTGGAAGTTGCCCATTTGACAAGCAATGCCTTGGCTTTAATCAACAGCCTTGCCGCTCTTCACGCCTAAAATTACATGTCAACTATATATAGTGCTACTCTTCTTTTACAATTGGTATACTTAATTCCAGCTTAATTAGTTGATTCCTGTAATACCAAAGGCATCTGCTTAGATGAATTCTTTTACATGAGTAAAGGAGCGATAAATCTAAAAGATGTGCTAAAAGTTAAAAAGTGCCAACAGCAACGATTAGGTTTGCACAGTCCTAAATGAGTGAAAGAGAGTACGGGCAGTAATGTTAATTCTCCTTCTGTCACATGTTAATTAGTGGGATTCAACTAATAGATGAATTTTTCTTTCAATTCTTAATCATAGTATTTATTATGAATATTTATCTATTAAGTGACTTGATAATTTAAAATGGTTTAACAAGTTATCTACCATGATTTCAAAATACTGCATGCAATATGTTTACACACAGAAATACATGTTATAAAAGTGTTTGATTTCACAGATGATATACCCAATTTAAGAGAAGATGCAGGAAACCAGCATAGAGGGCTTTTATTTAGAGCTAGAAGAAACCAATATGGGAGTAATTAAAACAAGCAAATAATAGGCAGTAAAAAGGGTAATATTTTATACCCCATCAGAACTTTTTTATCGTTTAATTAATTTAATATACCAATTCAGCTCATTAGTGAAACTGTTTTTGGGCCTAGATCCTCACGTTTTAAAACGCTCCAGGTGGGATTCACCATTTCTCCCGCAACCTTTTCAAAAATGTGGGATTTACCTAAACTCAATTGATCTTTGAGGTTTGTTCCACTATCGTTGAAAGATATGAGATTCGCTTAAAACTTAATTGATCACAGATATTTGTCTCACCATCTTTTAAGGTTGCACACGGAATGATTCTATTACCATATATAACAGCATAATTCATTAGTGATATTGTTCGTTTTAGGACTAGGCCCGCATGATTTTAAAATACGTCACTAGAGTCTAAGACTTGTTTACTTATATACCTAGTATCTCTCCCGTATTGTGTCGATGTTGTTTGACCAAAAGATGTCAAAACCTTTTTTATTTAAATAATTAATAATAATAAGCCTTTTTATTGTGTCGATGTTGTTTGACCAAACGAGTGTTCAATCCTTATTGTTGTTTATCATTTCTGGGACCCTTGCTATATTCTTTGGCTGATGTGCCTTCACGTTGCGACCTTTTTTATTTTTTACTTGAATATTATTTTTAACTTAATGCACACTGTAGGTGCTTAGATCGAAGTAGGTCGTGATGTCTCTCGATATTCCACCAATTAAGCGGGATCCTAGCTGGGTCGACTACTATGATCAAATTTTGACCTACACTGTTAGTCCTCTGTCTGTGGGGGTTGTCTATTGGTGGCCCGGCGGGCGGATTATGATTTTGAACACATAGGAGAAATCTGATTGTTCGTGCCTTGGGTGTAGTTTTTAGATCAAGACAATGGGACTGCGCTCTAATGATGCCTTTGGAGCGTCGCAACCGTTCGAAATCGGAACGTTGTTCGATTTGAAACATCATTCATGGCTAATGTTACTATGACATATGTTTCCTGGGGATTGAACCGTTTTATGCCCTTATCAATTTCGATTGGCGACTCTTGGGCTTCCTGCTTGGGGAATTTAAGTCCCTACAAAATAGAGGAAAAACACCATTCGATTGGCATACTTTCTTAGCTTTGTTGAAAGAGTTTTGTAGATCTACTTCTTTTCCGATACTTTCAAATTTTCGATTCTCTTCGGTTAGCCGAAAAGTTTCGTCCCAATCTCTTCTTTTTTCTTAAGCCCTTTATTCTATTAAAGTGATATAAATTGTTGGTAGTTCTTCCCGCACTGACAATCCTGCCGCAACTCCGGTGTCGGAAAGTGATGTTCCTGCTCCCAGAAGAGTGGAAAGCTGTGGAATGGTTTCCACAGTCTTGCTAGAGAAGAGCCAGAACCTACTCCCTCTGTTATAACTAAGGCGGGGATTTAGGAGCTAAAGGCCAAATGGGGGATCCCTCACCACGTTGAAATGTTGTAGGCGGTGGGACATATCATACATTTTGATCATCCAGGATATTATGTGTTCTACGCCTATCCCTATATCGTCGGGTATACGCTTCCTCTCCCCCTTGGTGGTAGATTTCTACCATTTCTATGAGGTGTGTCTGGCTCAACTTTTGTCGTACTTGTATAAATTGTTCCTTATGCTGATTAAGTTCGCAGAGCTTGTTGGTTGGGAGATCACTCTGAGACACATGCTCAATATATTTTCCCCTCAACTCATCTGAGGCACGATGATCCACATGCACCATTGAGGGATGAAAAGTCTGGTGGTGAAGATGGACGACAGGAACAACCGTCTCTTTTATGAAAACTATTTTCATATGCGGACCGAGCACCTTGTGGCAGATCCTGCAGGATTCCCTGAGATATGGAACTTCGCATGTAAGTTTTCATATCTTTGGTTGGAATAATAGTTGGCCGCTTTTTTTTTGAGCGGTATTGAACTGTTTTTGATTTTGCAACTGCAAGACTACCTCATGAACCTATTGACAATATCCGTGAATGGGTAAACTCCATTCTTCCTCATACAGTGGGAGTTCACGAATGGCCGTCCTTCTATGAGAAATATGGGCGTAAGCCCCTTACTGGTAAGTTTTTTTACCGCAATCTCTGTTTTCCACTTCGTAATTTGGCTTTGTTGCTTATATGACATTTATCGTTAGCAGGCAAAGTGCGAAGGGCGAGGGCTACTCCACTTGCATTTTTCAGTCGACGTCCTCTGCTCGGCCCATACCTAGGCCTACTCCCCGACCTACTGCAAGGGCTACTCAAGTTGATTCTACGATTGTAGCTGTGTGTACGGAAACTATTCCTCAATCTAGGGCTCTAACTTATACTATCCGCCAAATAGGGGAGTCTTCCTGTGATGAGGATGGTGATGGGCTGCCAAAGAGACGAACAATGGAGTTCGAAACAGCTCCATCGTCCGTGGTGTGTTCAGAGGGTGGTATCCCCTTGATGGAGTTTTGAGACGGGGAATGATGTTAACCCGTGCGCAGAGGTGGAGCCGTTTACCATGACCAACCCATTGACAGAGACTCCGGCTGTTATAAGTGACCAACAGACTAATGGGACAGGAGTCAGAGTCCCGAAGTTGTCGTTGTTGCTTTGGGCGGGCCTTTATCTTCTAGATCGGGTTGTGCTTCTTCTTCGGCTGCAAATAAGGGAAAAGGCATCATGGTCGATGACTACAATCTGAGTGTGATCTTGATCCTGATGACGTTAGGGAATTTAAAGAGGGCCTTAGTCGTACGGTGGTACATGCGGGAGGCTCGTTCCGTATACTTGAAATCTCATCGGATATTAACCTCCTAGGGGATACGGAAGACCTGGTACTGCAGTTTGACCTTTTATGTTTTGGTGCTAAGAGCGAGGCTCTCCGAGACGTTTGTGATATTCATTTGATGCATGAAGTGAACGCTATGGGCTTGAGGGTAAGTTTCTCCCTTCTTTTATGTTATTTTCATCTTTGGCGATCTTGGCCTTCACCAATCTTTTCGTATTTCAGACGTACATGGTGGAGATTGAGAGTATTCGTAGGGACGATACTCAGGACAAAAATTTTATGATGATGTTAGAGAAATATCAGTGCTACCGCAACAAGTGTCGTGAGATGCACGAGCAGCTGAGGGCGACTGTCGGTGATCGATCTCTTGGTGAGGAACTGGAGAAGAGAGAACATGAGTTGATGCAGGCTCTTCGCAGGAGTAAAGATATCGAGGAGAAACTTCGTGCAAAGGACGAAGAACTTGAATTGGGTAAAGGGGTTGCCGCAGAATGTGAGCATCTTCAGGTAAAGGTACGGTCGATGCAATGCGAGATGGATCAAAATGCAATCAGGGTCGAGGCGATGAGTGCGAAATGGATGGGAAAGTCACTTGAGTTGGAGGGAAAGGTTTTCCAGTTGGAGAATTTCGAGAGTGTATGGGCATCAGCTTCAACGAGGGTGGCAGATTTAAAGGACACTATCCACGTCGTTTAATCCGAGCAGGAATCTGAGAGGGCGACGGTGACGCTTGTGGAGGCTCGGCTCGAAGAGCATATTGGTGACATCGACCAGAAAGCTTCGTCTTTTGGGGATCGAGTTGCTGCTCTTGAGGCCGAGAAGATGCAATTATTGGCCCAGGTCGAATTTGCCTCCGCCGCTGTTCCACGTTATCTGCACGAGCTTTAGGTACATGCCGAAGCCCAGAGGGACATATATAAGATTTTGTGGGAAGATTGCAATGTTTTTGAGGATCTATATGAAGGAGCACGGGAGAAAGTACGAGCGGCTCGTGTTAACTACGGTTATGATCCTGCAACACCAGAGGCCGACGAGGATATTGATGCTAAAGAGGAACTTCCTTGAGATGGTGATGAGAAGGATAGCGGTGATGACGCCGAGTGAAAGATTTGTTCATCTTTGTTTGTGATGTTCTATTTTTTTTCTTTCTTGGTTTGTTGTCTTTGTGTTGTTACATTTTCCTTTATACTTGCTCGGCTTTAACCATGTGTAATTTTATACTATTCGTGCAACTGCTTTGAATAAAAAAGAAGTTTTCGCCGGTGTATGTCTTCCTGTTGCGTTAAAAACTTTGGCGTGAAATTTCAAATTTTCGTATGGTAAATTCCTGATTTTTAAGGAATTTAATCTCAGTCGGACTTAGTAGGACATCGTCGTGTGAGTCCGAATGGAGTCCTGTTTGATCTCCCTATTTGGGCGAGGTCGACAGGTTACTTATTGCCTTGAGCAGATTCGCTCTTGATTCAAAATAAGGTTATATAACATATTTATTATTTTGGACGAAGCCAGTCATAACTTGGGCCGTCTGAGTGGGACCAAACCATTATTGGTTTGGGTAAAGTCGGTTTTTTTTTTTGCAATGGCCATTCGCCTTAAGAGTGTTATTTCGAACTTTCGTCAACATGTTAACCCGTTGTTATTTGATCGAGGTCGAACTCTTCTCTTTACCCATGGCCCTTAGCCTTAAGGGTGTTATTTCGATCTTTCGTCGAAATGTTAGCCCATCGTTGTTCGATCGAGATCGAATTCTTCTTTTTGGCAATGGCCCTTGGTCTTAAGAGTGTTATTTTGAACTTTTGTCGAAATGTTAACCTCTCATTGTTCGATCGAGATCGAACTCTTCTTTTTGGCAATGGCCCTAGGCCTGAAGGGTGTTATTTCTAGCTTTCATTGAAATGTTAACCCGTTGTTGTTCGATCGAGATCGAGCTCTTCTTTTTGGAGATGGATCTCGGCCTTAAGGGTGTTATTTCGAAATTTTGCCAAAATGTTAACCCGTCGTTGTTCGATCGAGGGTGAACTCTTCTCTTTGGCGATGACCCTTGTCCTTATGGGTGTTATTTCAAACTTTTATCGAACCGTTAACCCGTCGGTGTTCGATCGAGGTCGAACTCTTCTCTTTGGCGATGGCCCTTGGCCTTAAGGGTGTTATTTAGAACTTTCTTCTAAATGTTAATCCGTCATTGTGTTAGAAACTACGCTTAACGCTAGAGGGGGGGTGAATAGCGTTTTAATGAAATTTAGCGTTTTCTTGCGGAATTTAAATTTTTCAGGAAGTAAATAAGTGCAATAAAAATAACTTACACAAGGATATATCCTGGTTGGCCACAACAGTGGTTAGTCCAGTCCCCGAGAGACTCTCTCGAGATTTTCTACTAACTTGTTAAGCTTACGGGTGCTTAACAAACCTTTACAGTTGCTCGGAGATACAATCTCAAAGACTTCACTTGCTCGGAGGTTCCTCACCTCAAAGACTTCACTTGCTCGGGGATACAATCCCAAAGACTTCACTTGCTCGGAGGTTCCTCACCTCAAAGACTTCACTTGCTCGGGGATACAATCCCAAAGACTTTACTTGCTCGGGGATACAATCCCAAAGACTTCAACAGAGGAAGCACAAGTTCCTCAACACAAGAGAATCAAAATTCTCTTACAAGTATTTGAAATACTTGAACACTCACTTAACAAAGGTACTCCTTGATGAGTAGATATGAGTAAAATAATACGCTCAAGATCACAACAACTTTGAACAATAATATGGCTCTCAAAAGCTTTATGAAATGAGTAGAAAATGATGAACAATTGAATGAAAGCTTAAAGCAATGTAATGATCAGTTAATGTATGTTGTTGTGTTTAAAACACTGAGTTGAAGCTGTATTTATAGGTGCAAAACTTGGTCTTACCGTTGTCTAATTGCCAATTAAGAATTGCTGAATTTACTCAGTGACAATCGATTGTCAAGACCGAACAATCGATTATCTGCCAGTCAGATCAGAAATCAATCCCAGATTTTACGCTTAATGATCGATTACTTACAATCCATAATCGACTACTGGCAAAATTCAAAAACAGATAATCGATTACACCAAATCCATAATCGATTATATTGGCAACGTTCTAAAAATCATTTCCGGATTTTAAGCAAAACATCGATTATATAAAATCTATAATCGATTACCTCAGCAACGTTCTAAAAATCATTTCCAGATTTTAAGCAAAACATCGATTATATGAAAACCAATAATCGATTACTTTGAGGTATTTGAAAATCATTTGACAACGGTCAGCTTCAACAATCGATTGTCCTTTGCAACAATCGATTACTTGTTACTTTCTGAAAATCATGAAACTTACTGTCTCAGTGATAATCGATTATTTAAAGCCATAATCGATTACTTGTTATTTTCTGAAAATTATAAAACTTACTGTCTCAGTGATAATCGATTATCTAAAGACATAATCGATTACTTAATTAAATTTAAAATCACTGAAAGACATTGTCTCAACATAATCGATCACCATTAGTTCATAATCGATTATTGTGAGTATTGAAAAACTTTACCTCAACACCAACCGATTGGCATTTGATCACAATCGATTATCATGCAGATTTGGAAAAACCTGATGTTTACTGTCTTACTCACAATCGATTACCATTAATTCATAATCGATTGTCATGCAGTCTTGGCTCAGAAACAATCGATTATCATAAGTTCATAATCGATTATTTTAGCCCAGATTTTTGAGGCATGTTTAGAAAACATTTTGTCTAATGTAAATATGCATCATTTGAAATTATTTGATACAGAAATAAGTATGCATGATTTTGGAAAATAGTTTTATGAGAGAAGCCATGTTATGGAGTCAAGTTATAGGATCAAGATCACATTTAATAATGACTCAATAATAACAATTAAAAACAACGTCTTGAGCTTCAATCTCAACATTTGTGCTCTTGTACTTGAACTCCGTCATATATCAATTTGTGCTTCGTTTGTCATTCATCAAAACCTACAAAAGAATACACGTTTAGTATATCGCATTGAGAACGTGTTTCCAACAATTTCCCCCTTTTTGATAATGGCAAACATTAAGCGGGATATGCAATTTTGACAAATAATATTGACGATTCAAGACAAGTAACAAGTATGCATATTTGTTCTTGTTCCCCCTCAATTTAAGCTTATAAGCAATTAAGCAATTTAGAGGTGGTGCATACCCGGGTGGTGCATACCCGTTATCCCGTTATCTTCCCCCTTTTGCCATTAGCAAAAAAATAGTAAGGAAAGATACACAAAGACGAAATAAAACAAAGTTTATTTATTGAAAATTAAAGGGGTACAGCAGAGGGACATCCAACAATAAAAAATACAATATCAATTATTTCCGTCACGATCCGCCTCGTCATTCGGCGCAGCTTCAAAGGGAACGAGACCCGCATAGGGATAATGGACATGGTCAAAATAACCATGGATCTCGTGTGTCAACTGAGAGAGCTGGTCGGATATAGTTTGGAGAGTGGGCTCCTGAGATGGACGAGCACGACGGGCAGGACGGGTAGGAGGAGGAGCTGGAGCATGATCACCATTATGATGGAAGGATGATTCCGAGATTTCCCAGATTTTGGTACTCCTTTTGAGAGGACCATTTTCAGTGACAAATCCGGATGCTTCAAGAAACTTCATGATGAGGAGAGAATAAGGAAGGGGCATGTTATCGACGGCATCGAGCATGTGCATTTTAATGAGCCGACACCAATTGATCTTGGCTCCAGTGACAATGGCATGTAAGAGCTTGGAGTCCTCTTGGGATATGGTGGTATGATTGTGCCTACGAGGTCTTAGGACACGAGTGATGAAGTAGAGGAGAAATCGATAATTTGGGTCCATGCCCGAGATGGTAGGACGACGAGAAGAAGCTTGATCATAAGAGATTCCGGCTTGGCGGAAAAAAATGGATTCATCAAAGAGAGAGCCGGCCTCATTAATATACCGGATAAGATCTTCACCATCGTTTGGAATGCGGGCGATGGTGTGAAGGTTCTCGTCAGAGAGGAGAATGTGAATGCCATTGATGGAGGTGACCACCTCACCATCTTCATCTTTGTGAAGATTTGAATAGAATGCTTCAACTAAGGTTGTGTTAATATGAGGATGGGTAAGGAGCAAGAAATCATAGAGTTGACACTCTTTGAGCATGTTGGCGGCAGGGGCGAAAGGTTCAAGGAGCTTGCTTGTTGAGAAGCGAGGAGGAAGAATAAATCGCTTCTCAAACTTGGAGAGAAACCTAGAAAGTTCAGCTTGAGTTTCGAAGAACAAAACGGACCCGTCTTCATATGGGAAGTTTAGAGGAGGAGGGACTGTTGAGGCTGAGGCACCTTGCCTGGAACGAGAGCGTTTGGAGGAGCGTCCAGACATATTGGAAAAATTTTTTCTGCTGAATTTTTGAGACTAAGATGCAAGAAATTGACCTTTGATTTTTAGAAATGGTGCTTGAGTGAGTGAGAATGATCCTATATGAGGGCTATTTATAGGAGAAGGAGTGATCAGCCATTTACTAAAGATACCTGCTAAAAATTGAAAGTTGGAACAATCAAAAACGGTAAGAAATAAATTTGCTGACCGTTAGATAATCGATTATTTGGCAGAGATAATCGATTGTATTTACTGTTGGATTGAATTTTGAAACTGACAAATCGATTTAAGAGACAAACGGTAAAAAAAATTTGAATGAGATAATCGATTATCAACACAAAATAATCGATTATGGAGCATTTATGTCCTGACAGCAATCGATGTTGGAGCCAAACGGTAACAAAGTTTAAACAAGAAATAATCGATTGTCAATATTGGTAATCGATTATTATTGAAATATGGTTGATACAGAGAACTCGGAGAATTTCTGAATATGACAACTGATCGATTATAGGAAGAAATAATCGATTGTCTGGAAAAGTATTGCTGAATGACTGAGACGGAAATCGATTATGCAATATAAGGAGTTAACAAATTAAACACATTTGCATAATAAAACTAATCAGTCGAAACAATCGATTATTGATACTGATAATCGATGTACTGCACAGTCGATAATCGATTATTGTCTTGGGATAATCGATAGCGGTGTGCTAAGACTTCATAATTTATCTTATCTTTGGGGAAGTACCTGCAAAATGGAATTAAAACGTCTCCGACGCTCAAGTCAGTAATTTATAGTGACGTGAATAAATTACACTAGTGTTATCAAGTGATATCGTGAGCTCTTAAGAATTGTGTCCTAGAGTGTTCTTAAGAAAGTTTCGGGTACTTACCTTTCCTCCGACGTCGCCAATTACCTGATCAAGAGGGTGATCTTTGATCGTCCTTCATTCATTTTGTTCTCACTCCCCAAATGTGAAGCTTCTTCCGTTGATTGTTCCACAATTTCATCATTGATTTCCTTCGATGCCTTTTCTTGTATTTTGTTTTTCAAATTGCTTAAAATATCAACCGATCTGAATATGATTGTTTCCAAATATGACGCTTCCTCCTTCTTTGTGCTCTAGTTGAAGGGATTTGGATTCATCTCCCGTCATGTGTTTGGAGCATCCACTATCAAGGTACCATAGTACGCTTGATCCCTTCAAGCACACCTACAAAATAAATTAATTTTCTTTGGGTACCCATGCCATCTTGGGTCCTTGAGGGTTAGGCATATTGTAATAATATGTTTGAGTAGCATGTCTATGACGAGTAAAACATGCGGGAGCAATATGACCAATGCGTCTACAATAATGACATGTCACATTCGGATTATGCATTCGTCTAGGTTCATAGTAGCTAGATGAATGAAGGTTGCTTACCTTATTTTGAACGCTATCATTTCTCCTACTTTGATCTCTAGGATGGGTAGTGTTTCTAGAGTGATGATATCTAGGTTGAGGACCATTTTGGGGTCTTCTAGGAGGTTCACAATTTTGCCTAAAATATGCATCATGTCTATGGTGACTATTTCTAGGCGGAGGGTCATTTCTTGGTCTAGCATGCAGATTTGTTCTAGGATAGCTATTTCTAGGATACACATTTTTGTTGTTGTTCCTAGGTTGAGCTCTAGGTTTTTGAGGTTTAGCATCAACCTTTTCTTCATTTTTAAAACCTATTCCGTGCTTAGTTGATTTTAGGTTATCAAGAACAACATTCAAGTTTTTATGCGAGGAATTAAACTTATCTAGTGTGCCTTTAAGTCTACCTACTTCATTCTTAAGGATCACACAAGAAACACAACCTTTAGTAGAACTTTCAGGTTTGTCGGCACTTCTCTTTCCATAAAACTTGTTTTGTTCGTGTAGCTTCTCATTTTCCAAAACCAGTTTTTCTAATTCCTTTTCTTTTAAAGAAATCTGTTTTTGAAAATCCGTTTCTTTTAGAGAAGCGTTTTCTCTTAAGCTAGTGACAGTTTTTGAAGCCTTTAAAAATTCAGTATATAACTCATCAAAAGCATTACGCATTTCATCAAGTGAAAAGTTTTCAGACGAAATTTGACGTACCTCATTTTGGTTGTCTTCTTGTACCATGAGACACAGGTTTGCAGCTTCATCGTTTTCTTTTTCACTTGATTCATCTCCGGAGTCGCCTCCCTACGAGATATATGCCCGTTGCTTTTTAAAGGATTTCTTCTCCTTTTTGATGTTTGGGCAATTTGTTTTGATGTGTCCAGTTTCTCCACATTCATAGCATTTTATTTGCTCACCTTGTTTTTTCCCTTTGCGCTCATATTCCTTGTGCATAAACTTTTGGAATCTTTTAATGACTAATCCAAACTCGTTGTCTTCTTCCTCTTCAATCTTTGGTTGGCTTGTGCTTGCTTTTAGAGCAATCTTTTGCCTTCTTTGATCATCAACAAGCGGGTTAAGAATAGTAGATTCATAGGTTTTAAGATTACCTCTTAGTGCGTCGATGGTGACGTTTGAGACTCCAATTGATTCTTGGATAGCATTGGCTTTGGATCGCAATGCCGGTGTGAGGCTTCTAAGAACTTTTCGAACAAGTTCTCTATCCGTGAACGTCTTCTTGAGGACGTGTAGATCATTTACTATTGTTGAAAAGCGCTCAAACATCTCATCTACTTTTTCTCCTTCCTTCATATGAAACAATTCGTAAGCATGAGTAAGAAAATCAACTTTTGCTTCTCTTACCTGGTCAGTCCCTTCATAAGTGACTTCTAATTTGTCCCACATTTCTTTTGCTGTTTTGCAACATGAAAGTTTCCTGTTATCGTTAGCGTTAATAGCACAATACAATAAATTTACAGCTTTATAATTATTTTGAATCATTCTATTGTCCTCTGTGGTGTACTCCTCTTCGGATTTGGGAATCCATTCGCTTTCCACTTTCTTGACTGGAATTTCATTTCCCTTTGTGTACACCTTCCAAAGGTAGGGACAGTTTGACCGAATGAAGATTTCCATCCTCTCCTTCCAGTATGAGTAATTTGTGCCATTGAATAGAGGAGGTCGTGTAGGGCATTGTCCTTCTTCAATTCCTGCAAAAGAATCTAGAGTAGAAGCCATGGATGGTTCTCTCAAACTGTTAAGTTTTTCAGAGAGTTGGGCTCTGATACCAATTGTTAGAAACTACGCTTAACGCTAGAGGGGGGGGGGTGAATAGCGTTTTAATGAAATTTAGCGTTTTCTTGCGGAATTTAAATTTTTCAGGAAGTAAATAAGTGCAATAGAAATAACTTACACAAGGATATATCCTGGTTGGCCACAACAGTGGTTAGTCCAGTCCCCGAGAGACTCTCTCGAGATTTTCTACTAACTTGTTAAGCTTACGGGTGCTTAACAAACCTTTACAGTTGCTCGGAGATACAATCTCAAAGACTTCACTTGCTCGGAGGTTCCTCACCTCAAAGACTTCACTTGCTCGGGGATACAATCCCAAAGACTTCACTTGCTCGGAGGTTCCTCACCTCAAAGACTTCACTTGCTCGGGGATACAATCCCAAAGACTTCACTTGCTCGGGGATACAATCCCAAAGACTTCAACAGAGGAAGCACAAGTTCCTCAACACAAGAGAATCAAAATTCTCTTACAAGTATTTGAAATACTTGAACACTCACTTAACAAAGGTACTCCTTGATGAGTAGATATGAGTAAAATAATACGCTCAAGATCACAACAACTTTGAACAATAATATGGCTCTCAAAAGCTTTATGAAATGAGTAGAAAATGATGAACAATTGAATGAAAGCTTAAAGCAATGTAATGATCAGTTAATGTATGTTGTTGTGTTTAAAACACTGAGTTGAAGCTGTATTTATAGGTGCAAAACTTGGTCTTACCGTTGTCTAATTGCCAATTAAGAATTGCTGAATTTACTCAGTGACAATCGATTGTCAAGACCGAACAATCGATTATCTGCCAGTCAGATCAGAAATCAATCCCAGATTTTACGCTTAATGATCGATTACTTACAATCCATAATCGACTACTGGCAAAATTCAAAAACAGATAATCGATTACACCAAATCCATAATCGATTATATTGGCAACGTTCTAAAAATCATTTCCGGATTTTAAGCAAAACATCGATTATATAAAATCTATAATCGATTACCTCAGCAACGTTCTAAAAATCATTTCCAGATTTAAGCAAAACATCGATTATGTGAAAACCAATAATCGATTACTTTGAGGTATTTGAAAATCATTTGACAACGGTCAGCTTCAACAATCGATTGTCCTTTGCAACAATCGATTACTTGTTATTTTCTGAAAATCATGAAACTTACTGTCTCAGTGATAATCGATTATTTAAAGCCATAATCGATTACTTGTTATTTTCTGAAAATCATAAAACTTACTGTCTCAGTGATAATCGATTATCTAAAGATATAATCGATTACTTAATTAAATTTAAAATCACTGAAAGACATTGTCTCAACATAATCGATCACCATTAGTTCATAATCGATTATTTTGAGTATTGAAAAACTTTACCTCAACACCAATCGATTGGCATTTGATCACAATCGATTATCATGCAGATTTGGAAAAACCTGATGTTTACTGTCTTACTCACAATCGATTACCATTAATTCATAATCGATTGTCATGCAGTCTTGGCTCAGAAACAATCGATTATCATAAGTTCATAATCGATTATTTTAGCCCAGATTTTTGAGGCATGTTTAGAAAACATTTTGTCTAATGTAAATATGCATCATTTGAAATTATTTGATACAGAAATAAGTATGCATGATTTTGGAAAATAGTTTTATGAGAGAAGCCATGTTATGGAGTCAAGTTATAGGATCAAGATCACATTTAAGAATGACTCAATAATAACAATTAAAAACAACGTCTTGAGCTTCAATCTCAACATTTGTGCTCTTGTACTTGAACTCCGTCATATATCAATTTGTGCTTTGTTTGTCATTCATCAAAACCTACAAAAGAATACACGTTTAGTATATCGCATTGAGAACGTGTTTCCAACACATTGTTCTACCGAGGTTGAACTCTTCTCTTTGGTGATGACCCTTGTCATTAAGGGTGTTATTTCAAACTTTCGGCAAAATGTTAGCCCGTCATTGTTCAATCGAGGTCAAACTCTTCTCTTTGGTGATGGCCCTTGGCATTAAGGGTGTTATTTCGAACTTACGTGAAAATGTTAACCCGTCGTTGTTCGATCGAGGTCGAACTCTTCTCTTTGGCGATGGCCCCTGGCCTTAAGGGTGTTATTTCGAACTTTCATCGAAATGTTTACCCGTCATTATTCGATCGAGATCGAACTCTTCTCTTTGGCGGTGGCGCTTTGCCTTAAGGGTGTTATTTCAAAGTTCATCGAAATGTTAGCCCGTCGTGAGTCCTAGTTTTTTTTTTGGAGAGTTTCGAGTATCCCCTGGAGGAGTCCTAGTTTTGCTCAACCTCTGTGTTTCTTGGGTGAGTCCCAGTTTGCTAGATTTTGTTTGCATCGGAGAGCGTAATGTCAGAGGAAAACGTTGCTATTTTGCTCAGGTTCGTTTCATGCATATATTTGAGTTTCCCTATATATTCCTTTCGCTATCCAGTCCGGAGATATCATTGGCAGGCGGAGTGACGAATTATGCTTTGAACTCGGTGACGTCCCCCTCATCGACTCGGTCCTTTACTCCCCGAGAAAACCCTATTGGGACAACTCCTGGGTGAGGGAGAGAGATTACGCCTTAAGGGCATCATTTTCTAGAAGTTGGAGTGTTAGGTGGGCGATATTTCGGTTATTTTGTAGTAGTTTCCCATTCTCTAGTTGATATGTTCCTTTGCTCGCTCGCTCGCTCGCTCGCCTCCGCGGAGCTTATGTTCCTGTTTGAGCAAACAACAGAAGGTGAGCCAAAATGGTATTTTCCTTACCCCGATCAGGTGAGTCGGTAAATGAGAGTGGACCAATAGAGTTGCTCGCTTTGCCTGGCGTTGAAATGGTTGATGGAATGGTGGTTTCTAAATTCTGTGGCCTTATTTTAGCTCTCTTTTCCCTTCTTTTTTGTTCTCTAGCTCCGTGTGGGTTGGGTTCGCCTTAGCTTGTTTATGGACCGCTCGACGTGTGGGGGAGGATGTTGGTTGTACTTCTGCTTGTATGCAGCATCATTATCTAGATTAGCACGTGAGATTTACTTACCACTCTTTTTAGTGGGTGATTATGTTTCTGGTTTTTTATCTAGAAGAGACTAGGAAATTTGACTAAAATTCTCACAGACGGCGCCATATCGTTTAACCAAAAGATGTCAAAATCTTTTTGATCTAAATAATTAATGATAATATGGAGGTCAATCTTAGTCAAGCATAATAATCTTAGTCTAGCATAATAAACCCCAGATCTAAAATGAATCGGAAAATAATGAGTAAAATGAGATAAGAGTGATCACTCTTTATTGTTGTTTGTCATTTCTTCTTTCATGATACGGAAAGAATGATCTACTGTGGTCAGATTTTACCCTATACAAATATAAGATTCGTTCGAAACGTCACATTAACCAGAAGAATAAAGCAACTATACTTCTCAATCCAAAACGAGTAGAGATTTGTTATTTGGATCTTCACTTACCATGCAACTTAATAAGCTCATCTTGTGCCCAATATAACAACAAACAATAACAATAATAATACTAAAAAGAAAAAGAAGAAGAGTAGGAGGAATAATAGTAGTACTAGAAGCTCTCAAATTAGTCGGATTAAAAGACTCGTAGAAAACATATAGTATAAAATTAAATAAAACGCACTAACGTGATTAAAAATAGTCCCAACTGATAATTGTTGACCCGCTATAAAAGTTTTTTTTCTCCTTCAATTGTGCTCTGTTTCTGCGCAACAAATACAATCAAAACAAAGTAATATAGAAAAATTAATGCTCTTATTGAGAGTCAAACTTAAGATGTCGACTTATTATGCGAGCACTCTAACCAACTAGGTTTCGAGAACTTATTACTCTCCTATTTCAGTTCAAAACAATGAATCTCTTATTTTATAATTTTGGTATAAAATTCAAATATAACCACGAATGATAATTTACTGAAAATATTAATAAATACCGTATAAATAGTTTATTTTTTCATTTTGCCTCTCAACCTTTCACATCTCTACTTGCTAGGTGGGTCATGCCCTCTTGCATAAGTTGATTGTGATATCACAAGGGCAAAGGCCCAAATTTACACTTTACAGTTCAACAGAAAAGTGCATCCAGTTAGGTTTATATATATCCACATAGTAATCTTTCATTCATGACTGTCTATCCTTGGTCCATGTTACCATTACACTTGAACATTTCCTTTATGATTTTCAACAAGTTACCGAAATTGGGCGATTCTTCAGAATTAGCAGTTCTCAGTTAATTAAGATACTCCACCTATTTCTTTGTTTTTTACAAATATTGGAGAAAATCATATGGAATCTTTTAGGTTATGCTCTACTCAACTTGGATTAGTCTGTGTTTCCGTATAAATATGTGAAGATGAAAAATGCAAAATAAAAAGAATTTTAAATCTTGATTTCTAATTCAATATTATATCTTGACATTTAAATGAGTGCTTTACCTGAAAAAGGTTTGAAATTTCTTGAAACAAAAATAAAAATACAAGAATAGTAAGTAGTAAAGATACTTATATAATTCCATGGCAATTAATTTGAAACGTATCAGGAGGAGAGCCTAAAAAGATGAATTGTAACACAGTGCATAGATTTTGGTGGTATCAGAAGATGCAATTCTTGTCAAAACACTTGATACATACTTCTCCCACTTGCTAGACGACGATGATTTGAAATGAGAGCCTCACCCCACCTTTTGTTCAAATCGTTACATCTTTTTATTTGTTTAAAAATACAGTAGTTATCCATATTGGGCACCTTGGCCTTCAATTTGTCTACTTGGAATATTTTCGCACAATTAAAAGTATTCAATATCTTATATATAACTTATTTTTTTGATCAACCTCTAACGTGAAATTTTGTATGCACACGTCCCTCGAATTATGTATCATATGGTCCATCATCAAGACTTGGAAATTTTCTAGAGATTCACCGCATGTTACCTATATAATCCAAGTATTTATGATCACTAAAACTCGTAGGCTTCATCTTGTGTTTTGAGTCACCCAACTACATGTAAATGCAGTATACGATTGTAGATGGGCAAAGGCAATAAATTACCCGTTCCATCACATCACTCTGTTGTCTTGTTTCTTAGCTCTTCTTAAGTCGCAGTATGAGAGATACGCTCCATCATCCCCACACCTGTTCCGGCGAACTATTTATCAGTTTGTCGCATTAAATTAAAACAATTCAAAAACACTCTCGTTTAGCTCAAAGTTATCATACATTTTGTGTATGGGTCAAAACCTAATTAATAAAGATTAATTATCTCTTAAGCATATTTTGACTAACAAATGGCATAACTATTCGTTGATAATAAGCATTCAAAAGATCATCCAACATAAACAATGAGGCCACGGCCTATCCATTAATGGCAGGCGTCCTCTCGACTCGACCACGGCCGTCCAACGCCAGTTGACAAGGTGCACAGTTATAAATACTAAGAGGAAAGAACCCTAAAAAGTGGGGCTGCTTCTTCTTCTTCATCTTCTTTTTCCACTTCTCAACGAAGAGAGTATCATTGTGAAGCTCTGAACCTCTCCATGGAGAGGCATACCGAATAAGTATCATCAATAAAAGATCTTTACATTTATCTCTCTGACAAATAACACTTGTCGCTTATATTTTTCATTTGGTCTCTTGATTTATTACGATCTGCTATGATTGGCCCTCCATTTATTCGAATTAATTTATGCTTATAAAGTGTATGAGAACTTTGAGCTAAACAATTTGGTGCCGTCTGTGGAGATTTCATAGCAGAATCGCGTAGTTCATCTTTATACCAAAAAAGAAAGAAAACACCCAAAAGAAAAAGCAACCTAGCTTGAATGAGCAAAAGTAGCACAACGGGTGAAGGGAACACGAAAGCTCCGGCAAGAGTACGAAGCCCGACTCCCCCCTCCCATTCTCAAGAAAACGAAAGAAGAAGAAGAAGAAGCAGATACCCCCCTCCCTATGGGGAGAATACAGGCGAGAGACCCTCATCCCTTTAACACGAGACCCTGCCAGAAAGTGTCAAGAAACCAGGATCCATAACAAAATGGCCTCTGCAAACTAGCAGAGAAGGCTGCGTACAAATTAGACAAGATCTCAAAACGAAAACCTACCCCCCCCCCCAAGAAAACAGGTCGGGTGAAAGGCAAGAGTTCAACTATGAGTTGAACTGGGACTCAGGCTATGTGCCTTCGACATCAAAAAATTGCAAGGGTTCAACCACGGTTGAACAACAGCTCAGACTATGTGCCCTCGCCCTAAAAAGTTCAATTATGAGTTGAACTGAGACTCAGGCTATGTGCCTTTAACATAAAAAATTTCAAAGGTTCAACCACAGTTGAACAACAGCTCAGGCTACGTGCCCTCGCCCAAAAAGTTCAACTGTGAGTTGAACTGGGACTCAGGCTATGTGCCTTCGACATCAGAAAATTGCAAAGGGTCAACCACGGTTGAACAACAGCTCAGGCTACGTGCCCTCGCCCAAAAAGTTCAACTGTGAGTTGAACTAGGACTCAGGCTATGTTACTTCGACATCAGAAAATTACAAAGGTTCAATCGCGATTGAACAACAGCTCAGGCTACATGCCCCCGCTCAAAACGTTTAACTGTAAGTTGAACTGGGACTTAGGCTATGTGCCTTCGACATTAAAAAATTGCAAAGGTTCAACCACGATTGAACAATAGCTCTGGCTACGTGCCCTCGCCCAAAAGAGTTCCACTATGAGGTTAACTGGACTCAGGCTATGTGTCTTCAACATCAAAAAATTGCAAAGGTTCAACCACGGTTGAACAATAGCTCAGGCTACGTGCCCTCACCCAAAAATTTCAACTGTCAGTTGAACTGGGAATCAGGCTATGTGCCTTCGACATCAAAAAATTGCAAAGGTTAAACCACCTGTTGAACAACAGCTCAGGCTACATGCCCTCGCCAAAAAGATCAACAGTGAATTGAACTGGGACTCAAGCTATGTGCCTTCGACATCAAAAAATTGCAAAGGTTCAACCACGGTTGAACTCACCCAAAAAGTTCAAATGTGAGTTGAACTGGGACTCAGGCTATGTGCCTTTGACATCAGGAAAAATGCAAAGGTTCAACCACGGTTGAACAACACCTCAAGCTACGTGCCCTCGCCCAAAAAGTTTAAGTGTGAGTTGAAATGGGACTCAGGCTATTGCCTTCCACATCATAAAAATTGCAAAGGTTCAACCACGGTTGAACAAAAGCTCAGGCTACGTGCCCTCGCCGAAAAAAGTTTAACTATGAGTTGAACTGGGACTCATGCTATGTTCCTTCTACATCAAAAAATTGCAAAGATTCAACCATGGTTGAACAACAACTTAGGCTACGTGCCCTCGCCCTAAAAGTTCAACTATGAGTTGAACTGGGACTCAGGCTATGTGCCTTCGACCTCAGAAAATTGCAAAGGTTCAACCATGGTTGAACAATACCTCAGGCTACATGCCCTCGCCAAAAAGTTTAACTATGAGTTGAATTGGGACCCAGGCTATGTGCCTTCGACATCAAAAAATTGAAAAGGTTCAACCACAGTTGAACAACAACGCAGACCACGCGATCTTGCACAAAAATTCAACTACAGAATAAACTAAGCTCAGGACAAGCACCCTTACCATGGGACGCTGCACGACCTATTCCCCTACGAACGAAGGGACAAGTTAAGCATCCTTGCCAATCACGTAAGCACGCCTAACTCGAACTAAGATTCAGGCCGTGATAAGTCCGATTCGAATTACAAGGCCACGGATGACAATCCGACCATGCCCGAACTGGGACTAAGGCTACACACCACTCTCGCCAAATAACGGCTACAACTTACTCATGCCAAGTAAAGGAAAACGATAAATGGAAAGTGGTCAATCACGGTTGAGGCCGTCGACGCTAGCAGCCCACCTAGTTTTTGACTAAGGCAAGCAAACGACTCGACAATAGTCGGATTCATCCAAGTGACCAAGAACATCAATGTCATCATGGACAAGGCCACCGACATTATCACGACTAAAGTCGTAGGGAGATCAACACGTCCCCCTTGAATAAGTGAAAAAGAAAACTCGGAAACAAAAAAGGGAAGAACATATAATTGTATATTCACAACCTTATTTACAAAAGGTTGCCTCCATTTACATACGGCCAAGGCCGTCAAAAAAAAAAAGAAAGCCAAACAGCAACAAAAAAAAGACAACAACAAAACAGAATAAAAGCTAACTCTATAAAAACCCCTTTTACTAAGCGCCACCCTCACAATCGCCCGCACCATCATCAGCTCCCTCAGCGCCATCATCGGTCACTGGAGTGGCCCGGTCGAAGCCACAGCCAAGACGAGCTTCACGAGCCTTTAGGCGGGCCCCCTCATAAACAACCTTGGGTACGATGTTGGCCTACCACAATTTCCTATACATGTCAAGTTGGGCCTCAGCAAAAGACCAAAGGTCAAAAGGGGGGCCATAAGAAGCCGCCTGATCCCTCAGGTGTTGATTCTCAGCTTCCAAGGCCGCAATTCGGTCCGCCGCAACTTGGGCGTCTCGATCATAAACGCTAATGCATTCCTCCAGCCTCGCCACTCTAAAGCTACAGTAGAACTTTCCAGCTCCCGCTCCCTCTCCCGAAGCGGACCGCCACCTCCAACGCCCCGGCCTTCGTGGAAGCGTCCCTAGCTTGCCGCCTCGAAGCAGTGAGCTCTTCATCCATCCTGACCACCTGCCTAATCAGGGACTCAGAGGCCTCCGCCAAAGCCTCCCGACTCTGGCGCTCCTTCTCAGCTGCAGCATTTCTCTCAGCCTCCAACTCCTCGTCCCTACAACAAAGTTGCTCCTCGAGATCACTAACCCTGCTCTGGGCTTGCTGCACTAAAAGCTCCTGCCTCGCCAACTCCTCAACTAACTCCCGGCAGCGAGGGTCATTCCTCAGGCGCTCGCGCATCACGCGACACCTATCCCGGAAGCGGCGATATTTCTCCAGTACCTCCAAGAAAAGTCCTGAGCGGATAGTGGCCCGGTACATGCTCTCTACCTCCAAAAGAAAAGACTGCAAGAGAAAAGCAGTGTTTAAGTTAAGAAGCAAACTAAGGCAAGAAAAGAAATGAAAGGAAATCGCCACACGTACCCTGAAGCCCATCACGGTCACCTACATCATCAATCCGACGTCTGAGATGTCCCTCAGTGACCTGCTCTCCTCCTCCGAGCACAAGGGTGCAAATATCGGTATCAAATTGTCCTCCTCGAGTAGCAAGTTCTGGTCAGTAGGAATCTTAGCATAACGGTACGACCCCTCTACATGGGCCGTCGCGTTCGTAAAGCCTTCCAGCAACCTACGAATGTCATCGGACTCCAGGTCAGACTTGGAGTCTAACTCCCCTCCCCCGGAAACTCTTCCTCCCTCGACCGGCCGAGAGGTCAAAGCTTCTCCCCCCACTAAAGGGTTGACACTTGCTTCCCTAACCAAAGCAGCCGTTGAGGAATAAACCTCCCTCTCAGCAGCTGGGACCGATGATGTAGCCAGTAAAGCGACTATTTCGCTACGGCATAAGCCGACCGGGGCAACCCCCATTGTATTTTTGCCCTCAAGGGCAGGTGCAGCCGCCCCCTCACACACAACATCCGGCGGCGGAGAATCCAGATGTACCACCTTCGCAGTAGGCGTGAAGGCAACCCTTCGCCTCACCAATGGTCTCTCCTCTTCTTCCTCCTCCTCCTTATCCAGTGTTTGTTTCGCCCTAGGCGAATAATCCCCGAAGATGCCTTGAGTTTCAGACCGCAGTGGGAGTGGGCCGCTGAAGACTCAGCTGAAGTTGCCCTCGGATTTGGGCATGGTATCGACGCCATAGCCAACTGAGCAGTCGCATCCGGCCTACGGAAAGCAAGCTGAGGAGCCATTACATGGCGCACCACCCCTAACCAACAAAAGAAAAAGAATTAAGAGAAGACAAATCCAGCACAACTAAACAAGAACGATGCAATAACTCAAACACTCACCCGTGGCTAGCCTACGACCATGCCTTTCCTAGAAGGCCGGCCATGTGCGAATCCCTGCTGTCTGAGGGAGTATGACCTCGATCCAGTTGCCAATGCCGGATAGAGGAGCCGGGGGGCCTGCTCAACTACAAACTCAAGATAAAAATTAGCACACATTAGAACAAAAATAAGAAGAATGGGTGACAGGACCCGATGAATAGGGAACTCACGTATATGGTTCCAAATCTCTGGGAATTGCCTAACATTCCCCACCAAGTGCCGGGTCGTGATGTAGAAAAAGTTCTCATAAGAATAAGGGTCGACCGTGTCATCTATCTCAGCAGTCAAACCTCGGGCCCCACGAGGGACCATCCAAACCATGCTACCACGGACCCTTTGAGGAGCACACAGAGTTAGCACGTGCCTCAGCGTTATTTCCCTTTGCGCCAATTCCGTATACTTGGCGAGCATGGAAAAGAGCTTGTAAAAATAGGGGACGAGTTACCCTAGGCACACTTCGTAGTAACAGCAAAAATCTGCTACCAACGCTGGAAGGGGAAGCTTGAATCCTAGTTTGAAGGGGTAAGCGTAGAAGATGCAATATCCAGGGCGGTTGATATGAACCCTCTACTCGCTCTTAGCAAAAGAAATGTCAGCAAAACGAGGAATCCCCCACTGCTTTCTTAATTGGTCAAGGCTCACCGCACCCACTAATGGGGCCTCATTAACCTGATCCTCCCCCTCATCATCGGCGAAGTCGGTTGTCGGGCCCCTGGGCAGAGAAAGGATATCAACTGCCGATGGGGTCCTGTCAGCCACCGCCGATTCGATGGCCCCCGCCACCGTAGAAGACCCACTGACCACCAGTAGTGTCACCAGAGAAAGCTCTGTGTTAGAATTGCTTGCCATTGTTGACTACTGGATAATGAATGAATCTCACTGAAAAGGAAGTAAAAATGGAGATGGACTAAAAAGAGACAAAGAGCAACACAAATTGATAAAGAAAAAGAGCAAGAGAAGTTGCTTCTTTAGAAATCTCACTTAGACAAATACTGAAAAGTGAGGAACAGATAACATAACCCGTTATTTATACTGCAAATGGCTTTCCCGAATTCCAAAAGCCATCACTAACTGCACAACTGACTGAAAAATGGTTCGAATCCACAAATAACGAATGTCATTTTGACAGATATCACGAACAATTTTTTTGTAACCGAAAATCAACGTTTTGCCTTCGAAGCAGGGTCGACGACCTGGGTATGATGGAAAGGAATCCAATATGTCTTCGTACACCAAGCGTCACTATAATGCACATCAGACACGCCCGCATCCCCAGCGGCTGCCTACGGGAATACACGGCTTTGGATGAAAACATTAAGCGACCGTCTCCCAAATACAAACGCTACGACTACCTCCTTAGTACATCTAGCTACGACCATCCTCCAGATGCAAACGGCTATGGCCCTTCTCCAAATGTAAAATGGTTACAGCCATTCCCGAGGTGTGCAGATGGCAACGGCCATCTCGTAAATATAGGCGACCATGGACGCCTTCAAGGCGCAGAACGACTACGACCATTATCAAATAAGTAAAGCTGGCTACGGTCGTCCTTCAAGTATTAACGACTATAGCCGTCTTCTAAGCATGAACAGCTACGGCTCTCAGGTCACGGCCGAAGCAACATCCAATTCCCTTTTCTAAATCTATTGAGTCATATTCTATAAAGGCTGCTCATCGATCCCGACTGAATCTCGATCTCAATAAGCGGAGGGACTAACTGTATGGGTCAAAACCTGACTCGTGATAATTAATAAAGATTAATAATCTCTTAAGTATTTTTGGGATAACAAATGGCATACCTATTCATTGATAATAAGCATTCGAAGATCATCCAGCATAATCAATGAGGCCATGACCTATCCATTACTGGCAGGCGTCCTCTCAACTCGATCACGGTCGTCCAACGCCAGCTGGAAAGGTGCCTATAAACACTAAGAGAAAGAACCCTAAAAAGTGGGGCTTCTTCTTCTTCTTCATTTTCCACTTCTCAACAAAAAGAGTATCATTGTCAGGCTCTGAACCTCTCCATGGAGAGGCAGACCGAATCAATATCATCAATAAAAGATCTTTACATTTATCTCTCTGGCAAATAATACTTGTCTATTATATTTTTCATTTGGTCTCTTGATTTATGACGATCTGCTATGATTGGACCTCCATTTATTCTAATTGATTTATGCTTATAAAGTGTATGAGAACTTTGAGCTAAACACTTTGCAAGTATTAAAAAAATCGAAATAAATCAAGGGTCAATCATAGCAGATCGTAATAATTAAAAGACCAAATGAAAAGTGCAAAAGACAAGTGTTATTTATTAGGGAGAGAAATATAGAGATCTTTTATTGATGATATTGATTTGGTCTGCCTCCCCATAGAGAGGTTCAAAATCTTACAATGAAATTCTATCTTTTCTCGAGAATAGTGACGATGAAGAAGAAGAAGAAGAAGAAGGCCTCCTTTCTAGGGCTCCTTCTCTTATTATTTATGGATGAAAGATGTATGAGCTGGCAGTGATAGCGGTGACTATACTGAGGCTCCGTCCCTATGATGGTGAATAGGCCGTAGCCTTAATAAGTGAGTCAGCCGATGATCGAATATGGGGATTAATAAGCGGTCATATCGTTTATTAATTACGAATTAGCTTGGGACATAATTAACTTTGCTAATTATTTCGAGGCCATATTTTGACCCACACAGTTAGTCCCTCCGCTTATCGAGGTCGTGCCTTGACTGAGCTCGATGAGCGGACTTCTCTGGATGCAGCTCCTGTCGAGGTCAATAAATGGCCTTGGCCGTTTTTATGTGGGGGATTATACCGTTGAAGTGGATGGCCTTGGACAATTTGTGTTGATAACCTTGACCATATGAGTGACTTCGACCATAGATGATTCGTATGCATACACATTGGGGATGGCCGTAGCCAGTTATTCGTTGGGAATGGTCATAGCCTTAATAATATGGACGGCCTTAACCATTTACATACTAGAGATGGCCATAGCCTCAATACTGTAGGTGGCCTTAACCGTTTATATACTGAAATTGGACATAGCCTCAATACTGTGGACAACCTTAACCGTTTACATACTGGAGATGGCCATAGCCTCAATACTGTGGATGGCCTTAACCAAAATGGAGTCAAGCTGGTGATATTAGGTGCATTTTGTTGAAGGTCATATCCGTACATTCATGGGAGAGGGCCATAGTCGCGAATGCGTGAGGACCGGTCGTAACCGTATATATATGTGGGGAATGGTCATAACCGTTTCCAACCGGGGCAGTATATTTATACTGACGACCTTTGGCCTTTTAAGGTGTTAACCTTATCTTTGGTGGTCGAGTCGTATGTCATGCAGACGAAAGGAATATGGGTGCGCCTGGCACGCATCTTGGAAGCGTCCGAAGTTCGAAAGCGTATGGAACATCTTTTTGGTATCCTTGGGTCGTTGAAATCATTTTGAAGGCAAAGCATCAGTTTGCAACTGAAAAGTCGTTTCGTGGTGCTCGTCATAGTTACATATATTTCTGTAGAACTGAACTGTCTTACGGTTGGTCAAGTATTAATGATAGTTGTTGGAATTTGTGTAAGCCACTTGTGTTACCTATAAATAAGGGGTTGTGTCATTCATCTCTTACATTTCCATCTTTTGTTAAGTGGGATTTCTGAAGAAGCTTCATGTTTATCATTTTATTTCTTTCTTGCTCTTCGCATTCTTCGTTCGGTACTATCTTCGCTTTCCTTTTTGTGAATCTTATTCTGTTCCCATTTATCTATCAACAAATGGCAAGCAGTTCTCGTACCACCTTTACTCCAGTTACTATTTCGGTCGCTGAAGGGTCATCTACCGCAGTGAAGGCCACTGAATTGGTGGAAGTAGGGGGTCCAGTTGGTGGCCGATATCCTCTCCTTGCCCGGAGGCCTAGAGACCGATTTCACTGCCGATGAGGGGGGAAATCAGGTAATGAAAGCCTGTTGATGGGGGAAGTGGGTATTGATCAGCTATGGGCGCAGCGGCGTATTCCCCGTTTCGCCAATATATCCCTCTCTAGGCGTGAGGAGAGGGTCCACACCGATCGTAGGGGGTATTTCATTTTCTATGCTTATCCTTTTAGATTGGGGTTTAGGATCCCCCTTCCGATGTTGGTGGTGCACTTTTGCAATCATTACAGAGTATGTCCTGCCTAACCCGTTCCTTCCCTTTACAAGACTTTTGACATGCTCATAAAATATATTGAGTTGGCCTGGAGAGAGATAACGTTGCGGCATGTGCTGACCATCTACGCCCCTCAAAAGGTCCGTGGTACGATGATTTAGACCATCCCTCGTAAGGCGGGAAGCTTGGCCGCGGAGTTGGATGATGCGGTTGAGCCTCACACTTACAAAAATTTCTTTTACATCAGGACTGAACATATGGTGGCGTGAGCCACTGGATTCTCAGACACATGGAACCATGCACGTAACTCTTTTTATTCGTCAGATTCTTCATTCCATCTTTTTTGTAGTGTTAACTTTACCTCTTATTCGTAGCTAAACGATTGCCACTGGCTCCACTGCCCAGCATTGGAGAATGGGTCAAAGTCTTGCTCCCTCATACAGTAGGGATTCGCACGTGGCCGTCTTTCTGGGAAAGTCACTGCAGTAGACCCGCTTCTGGTGAGAATTCTAGCTTTATTTTGCCTTCGTTTTATTTCTGTTTGCTTCTTCTTAACTTTTGTTCTTTCTTTGATTAGGAAGGACACGCCGCATTAGGGAACCTCAATTAGCCTTTTGTACACTGGGCGTGACTTGTAACAATGCCGGTACCACGTCCAGTACTGAGGGAGACTTCAGTTGAATCCTCGCGGCCCATTCCCCAACACGATCTACACCTTGGGTGGAAGAGACTTCAGGGACCGTACTCCCCAGGGAGGAGTTGGCTCTAAGCGAGGATGAGGAGGAATAGGAGAGGCCACAATTCAGGCATACGGTCGCATTTACACCGGCTCCGATGGTGATAAACTTGGATTCCCACCATCAGACGTGGAGGAGAATCTAGCGGCACTACCTGCCCTTGAGGGCGGGCATTCGGTGGGGGTTGCATCGGTTGGCTCAGGCCAAGGTGACATTACCGCTTCGGCGGTTCAATTATTAGTTTCGGTTGCTGAGAGGGGAGGTAGTTCCTCAGCAACTACATTGGTTGGAAAATCAGGCTCCATGGTGTTGGCGGGGGCGGGAGCCTTAACTTCCCGATCGGCGGGCGGAGGGAGGGGTGCCGTGGGTGAAGGTTCTGACTCTGAGTCCGACTTGGACCCTGACGACGTCTGCATGCTTCAGGACGACCACACCCGCAAAACGGTGCATGCAGAAGGGCAGTTTCGTTACGTTGAGATCCGACGGAGCAGAACTTGCTGCTTCAAGAGGATAATCTGGTGCCGTTTTTTGAGGTACTATGCTCAGAGGCGGATAGTACAACGTTGAGGGGTATCTTAGACGTCGGGTTGATGGGTTAGGAAGCCGCACAGAGCTTGAAGGTACGTGTAGTGATTAGTTCATCTTTTTCTTTGTATTACTTTGTCTCTTTTTTCTGTTCTTATTATTGCTTCGTTCTTGTAGCTCTTTTTGTTGGAGGTGGAGAGCATCCGCCGAGCGTCCGTTTGGAGATTTGCTCGCGGGTGCTAGAAAAGTACCATCATTACCGAGACCGGTACCGCGAGATGCGTGAGCACATAAGGAACGACCCCCGGAACTGGGACCTCGTTGAAGAGCTGGCGAGGTGGGAACTTCAAACGTGGCAGGCCCTTGGAAGGGTCAACACTCTTGAGGAGCAGCTTCATCGTAAAGATGAGGAGATGGAGACCGAGAGGGGGGCTGCTGCTGAGAGGTTACGACAAGATCGGGCCTGGACGGCAGAGGCCTTTGAAGCTTTGACCAGGCTGGTGGTCGCTTGGGAGACCGAGGCTGCTACCTTGTGGCTGCAAACGAGGGATGCTGTATTGAGGGTCGAAACGTTAGAGACGGCGCACCGTGTTCGTGAACATGAACGGGAGCTGGAGGGGGCTGATGCGGCCTTTCGAGAGGGAGCATTGGAGGAACGCATTGGCATTTATGAATGGGATGCCCAGACTGTGGCGGACCGGATTACGGCCTTAGAGTCCGAGAATCAGCGTTTGAAGGATCAGGCTGCCTCTTTCGACCTAGCTCGTGATCTTTGGACGTTTGCCGAGGCTCAGCTCGATGTGTACAAGAGACTGTGGGAGGCCGGCATTGTGCCTGAAACCTCTTATGAAGAAGCCCGTCAAAGGCTCGTGAGGCCCGTGTCAATTGCGGCTTTTACCCGTCTACTCCAGGAGCTGACGATGGTGCCGAGGGCGCTGGCGGTGTTGATGGTGGTGCGGGTGGCACCTAGTGAAATGTTTTGTACTGTTTGTTTTATTTTATTTTCTTAGTTAATGTTGCCGTTCGTCTATCTTTTTCTTTGTTCGCCGGCCTTGACCGGATGTAAGCGGGGGTGACCAGTTGTAAATAAAGATGTACATATATATGTAGTTTTACTTTCCTTTTCCTATTTTGCGTTTATTTTGTATATTTCCACATGTCTTTGACCGTAATGGTGGAGATGGCCTCGAACATGATAATGTTGGCTGCCTTGGCTAGGTATGTACCTTCGACAGTCGTCGATTTGTTTGCTTGCCTTAGTCGTAGACCAGGTCGGCTGTTTGGCGGTCACGGCCTTGGCCGTGATTAAGCGCTTTTTGCTTATCGCTTCTCTTTTACTTGATGTAAATACGCTGTGGCCACTGCTTGGAGATAGTGGCACTTAGCCTCAATCCCAGTTCGGGCATGGTCAAACCAATGGCCGTGCGGTAGGAAACGCGGCCTTGTATTTTGACCAGGGCCGAACTTTACGTGGCCCGATTTTTAGTTCGAATTGGGTGTAGTTACTTGAATGGCGAGGAAGCTTAACCCGTTTCTCCGTTCACGGCTCTTTTGGCTTGAGGACGAAGGCGTTCGGCCTTATTGTTTGAGCAAGATTGGGATTGCATGGTAGAGGCATATGGCCCGAGTCACTGTTCCACCATAGTTGAGCCTTCTGATTTGGACTGGCAAAGGCATGCAGCCTGAGCCCCGGTCTAACTTATGGTTTAACTTTTTGGCGAAGGCAAGTAACCTGAATCGTTATTTAACCGTAGTTGAACCTTGCAATTTTTCTTTGGCGAAGGCGCATAGCCTGAGTCCCGGTTCAACTTGTAGTTGAAATTTTTTGGCGAAGGCACATAACCTGAGTTGTTTTTCAACCGTAGCAATTTTTTGATGGAGAAGACGCGTAGCCTGAGTCCCAATTTAACTTGTAGTTGAACTTTTTGGTGAAGGCACGTATCCTGAGTTGTTGTTCAACCATAGTTGAACTTTGTAATTTTTTGTTGGCGAAGTCGCATAGCCTGAGTCCCAGTTCAGCTTGTAGTTGAACTTTTTGGCAAAGGCACGCAACCTGAGTTGTTGTTCAACCATAGTTGAACTTTGTAATTTTTTGTTGGCGAAGGCGCATATCCTGAGTCCCAGTTCAACTTGTAGTTGAGCTTTTTTGTGAATGCACGTAGCCTGAATTGTTTTTCAACCGTAGTTGAACTTTGCAATTTTTTATTGGTGAGCGCGCATCGCCTGAGTCCCAGTTGAACTTGTAGTTAAATGTTTTGGCGAAGGCACAAAGCCTGAGTTGTTGTTCCACCATAGTTGAACTTTGTAATTTTTTGTTGGCGAAGGTGCATAGCTGAATCCCGGTTCAACTTGTAGTTGAAATTTTTAGCGAAGGCACGTAGCCTGAGTTGTTGTTCAACCGTAGTTGAATTTTGTAACTTTTTGTTGGTGAGGGCGCATAGCCTGAGTCCCAGTTTAACTTGTAGTTGAATTTTTTGGTATAGGCACGTAGTGTGAGTTGTTGTTCAACCGTAATTGAACTTTGTATTTTTTTGTTAGCAAAGGCGCATATCTTGAGTCCCGGTTCAACTTGTAGTTAAATTTTTTGGCGAAGGCACGTAGCCTGAGTTGTTGTTCAACTGTAGTTGAACTTTGTAATTTTTTTGTTGGCGAAGGCACATAGCCTGAGTCTCAGTTCAGCTTACAGTTGAATTTTATGGCGAAGGCACGTAGCCTGAGTTGTTGTTCAACCTTAGTTGAACTTTGAAATTTTTGTTTGCGAAGGCGCATAGCCTGAGTACCAATTCAACTTGTTGTTGAACATTTTCTCCCGCATGACCCATCGTCATGTGTATGGGGCGTTAACGGTTAGTTTTGGTTTTAGACTTCGCACGGTTTATGTGTTGTCTTCTCGATTAGTTTGCGGAGGTTACCCCACCGTGGATCTCGGTTTTGAGATGCCTTCGTGCCTTTTCCCGTCGGTTTCTCGCATCGCATGGGAATACCTTAGATGCTTTTTCCCCCGGGGGTGAGGGTGCTGCTTCTTCTTCTTGCTTGTACTATCCGAGAGAGGAGTGACAGAGGAGTTGGATCTCGACTCGAGATCTTCAAGTTTCCTTTGTTTGATATATCGCTTCAGCTTGTTTGAGCTTGGTTGTTCTTTGGCGTTTCTTTCCTTTTGATCCCGGGAAGAACACAATTCTGCTATGAAATCACCACAGACGGCGCCAAATTGTTTAGCTTAAAGTATCATACACTTCGCAAGCATAAAAACATTCGAAATAAATCAATGACCAATCATAGCATATCGTAATAATCAAAAGACCAAATGGAAAGTACAAAAGACAAGTGTTATTTATTAGGGAGAGAAATGTATAGATCTTTTATTGATGATATTTATTTGGTCTACCTCTCCATGGAGAGGTTTAGAGTCGTACAATGAAATTCTCTCTTTTCTTGAGAATAGTGAAGAAGAAGAAGAAGAGAAGAAGAAGAAGAAGAAGAAGGAGGCCCCTTTCTAGGGCTCCTTCTCTTAGTATTTATAGATGAAAGATGTATGAGCTGGAAATGATAGCCGTGACTACGCTGAGGCTCCGTCCCTATGATGGTGAATAGGTCGTAGCCTTAATAAATGACCGTTTATTAATTACGAATTAGCTTGGGACATAATTAATCTTGTTAATTATTTCGAGGTCATATTTTGACTCATACAACTCTTAATATATGGTGTTGTATTGTCCAATTTAGGCCAAGTCTATAGAGTTTTTTTTTCTCAAAAGGGTATCACAACATAAATAATACCACCGTATAACTTTTATTTATCATTTTTTCATGTGAGACTTTGCTTGTACGTGTAACATAAATAACCCATTTTAAAATTCTATAGTCTCTCATTTTACTACAACAACGGCATTTGTAATAACATTATTTCTGTAGATATTTAACACAAGAAATATCTGAAAGATAAATAAAGTAAGCGAAAAAATTGAACGAGAAAATCTCCAATCCTTTCTCATTAATAACACTTGAACATGGTCTTTTGAGAGTCAAAATTTTTGTTTTATTATTATGAGGAACAAATGTACAAGAACTATAAATTTTAGATTATAAGTGAATTATCTGAAGTGCAAAGTACCATTGTTATCTTTACGGGCCATATGTTTTTCATTATTGGTAATCAATAATGTTCGTAATAGGGACTCCATGCACATGCATTGAAGCTCCAAGTTGGAGTCGTGATTAATTTCCTAATGAGCACCACTTGCAGTTTAGATATTTTGCGCAATTTATTTAAACGACCAAAAAACGAAAATGAAAAGCGACCTTTAGATATTTCACGTCTCATTCAAAAACATATTTGTGTTTATAAAAGCAATAGGTACTTGTTCAGAACCCAGATCCTTCCCACCTTCAACAAAATATTTTTTAAAGTTTAAACCCCATTTATGAGTTTTGAGTTATCACTATCAAATCCACTAAGATACTCTGTATTCAACTGGAATAGTATAATTTTGCCACTCCCTCTTGAATCCTTCTTTTCTTAATTTTCTTTTTTCTTTTAGTTTTGTAAATGCATATTCAGTCGGCAAAGTTTATCCTATAACGTGTATGCATTGGCTGCATATAAATTGTCTTTAGATGGCTCTACTTATTCAGTTGAACGTTTCTGACCAGGCCCTTCTATACAAACATCATGCAAATTAAATAAGGAGTGGACCTACGAGGAATTTGCTTTTTGCTTTTCTCTTCATGGACCTACGAGGAAAGATCTTCAAAGCCTCCTATAGGGACATATGTACATGATCTTTTTTTAAATATGTACATGACCTAATGTTTAAAGAAAGAAAAAATTAAAGTAGAGCAACAGCAATTTAACGAAGTTAACAATAATTAATAACCATAGACCATAGCATGATTAAACATGTTATTTAGGAAAAGCTTAAAGATCGCTTGAACTAGTCTTAACATAATCATTAAAGAAAGATAAGTGGAGAATAGAAATCTGCAAATTGGGTTGAAAAACAGAAGATGGAGACTCTGGCGATCGGTCTGGCAAGACACCACCGCCGCTGGCAAAACCCTAACCAACTTTACCTCTCTAAATCAACAATTCTCAACGAAAATGACAAGAACAATAATCCCAGAGAGTGGAATCCCACAAGAGCTCACCCCCACAACCCTTTTGCACTGGTTCCTCGGTGTGGGGAGTGCTGCCACAGTCATACAAGCCCCACCGGTCAGGGATGAAGCAGGTGTAGCAGCGATGGCTAGGAAGCTCACTTTCTCAACCGATGACCAGAAGCAAACAATGGCTGAAATCGTCAACAGCAACAGGGCTCCAACCCAGGGCATGCAACTACGATTCTATCCCTCGATACTAAAAGACGGTGTGAAGATTGCCACATTGAACCCTAAGGAGATAGCAAGCCAGAACGAGAAGTGGAGGAAGGTTCTAATTGGATATGTCTTAGGAGGTAACCCATCCTTTAAAAAAAATATAAAATTTGTATATGGAGTCTGGACCAAGGTTGCGACCCCCACTGTGCATCTGCATGATGAAGGGTACTTTATCTTCAACTTTGAGTCTATGGAAGATAAACAGCAAATCTTTCAACAAGGACCATACACCTTTAATGGTAAGCCTATAATCTTGAAGGAATGTGACCCAAATTTTCAGATTCAGAATGAATCGATGCAAATTGTCCCAATTTGGATAAACTTACCAGGCCTGCCACTCCAGTGCTGGGCTGAAGAGAACCTAGGCAGAATCGCAAGCTTAATTGGCAAACCCTTGTGTACTGATAGATTAACAGCAGAATGCGAGAGGATCTCATATGCCAGAGTGCTTGTGGAAATAGATGTCACCCAACCTTTGCCTGAGACTATACACATAGAGATCCCTGATGCAAGAAGCTGCATACAAGAAGTGGAATACGAGTGGAAACCAATTTTCTGTCTGGACTGTAACTTCTTTGGGCACACTACTGGAAACTGTAAGCAAGAGCAACAGGATTAAATGGTGCAGAGACAAAGAAAGAGGAGGAAAAGGACAGTCAGAAAGAAGTGGAGACCTAAGGCTGTTAATGAGGACAAGGCAGAGGAGCAGCAGAATAAATCCCAAACAGAAATCTGTTGTGGAACTTCAACTAAACAACAGGGGCAAACATATTGCTAGTATCAAATGGCCAGCAGACAGAGAGCAACCTAGTGAGCCCAGCTATACTGAAGTATCCAAAACCAACTCCTTTGAAGCCTTATCCATCACAGAGCTACCTGTTGAACCTTAACAGAAATGCAATTCCCAGATTCCCCCCAGGGATCCAGGAGGCACCAAACCCAACCTTTAATTATGATCATTGTCTCATGGAACATTAGAGGACTCAACAAGTCCTATAAACAAAGAGAGCTACTTAATTTCCTAAGAAACAATAGAGTAGACTTAGTAGCATGCCTTGAAACTTGAGTGAAACAGCATAAATCCATGGCACTTTGTAAGAAACTGGGAGAAAACTGGACAACAGAGAACAACTACACCTATGCTCCCAATGGAAGAATATGGATTATGTGGAAAGCAGCCAATCTTCATATGACAATTCTACAAGTTACTGATCAATTGTTCCATTGCAAGGTGACAGACAAGCACTCAGATTTCTCCAGCCACATCACCTTTGTATATGGACTTCACACCCCTCAACAAAGAACGCCACTGTGGACAGACTTGAGAAACCTCCAACATACTGGACCATGGCTAATTCTGGGTGACTTTAACAGTGTACTGGGGGTGGATGACAGACTAAATGGCCAACCAGTGCACCCCCTAGAGACAGCTGATTTCCAGAACTGTATTGAAGACCTTGGAGTAGGGCAGATTAATAAAAGGGGCAGCAGATACTCATGGAACAACAGGAAGTGTGCTGAAGCTAGAGTTTATAGCCATATAGATTGGGCCTTTAGAAATGCTGACTGGTTTACCTCTTACACAAGGGTGGAAGCAGTTTACCTGCTGCCTGACTGCTCAGACCATACACCTATATTGATAGATACTGAAACAACTAAAACAAAACTGAAAAAGCCATACAGACTACTGCTTTCAGTCATGCAAAAACCAGAATACAGAACAGTTGTCCAGACAATTTGGAGCACAGAAATTAAGGGATATCCTATGTACTCTGTCTGGACTAAACTGAAAAGACTGGAGCAAGAAACCAGAGACATTTACATGGAGCATTCATCAGTGGAAAAGAAAATTCAACAGATGAGAAATGACCTGAGGGTAGTACAAGATCAATTGAATGAGGATTACTTCAACCAATCAATGATTGAAGAAGAACAGCTACTGTTGAAGAAAATTGAAAGGTGGGAAGCAGTTCAAGAACAAATACTGAGACAAAAATCAAGAGTGAACTGGATACAGCTAGGAGACAATAACTCCAAATATTTCCATGCACACATGAAGTCTAGGCAATCCAGAAACAGAATCAGCAGCATACTCACTGACAAACAGCAGAGAATCACTGATCCTAAGCAGATACAACAAGCATTCTATGAATTTTTCCATCAACTACTGGGGACAGCAGCTGAGCAGATACCATCAATTGACATAACAGTGGCTAGAGATGGCCCCTGTTTGTCAGTACAACAACAGCAACAAATGCTACTGCCAGTGGCAAAAGAAGAAATATTCTAGTCAGTGAATCAACTTCAAAATGACAAAGCACCTGGAATAGATGGATATCCTGCAGAATTCTTCAAAACATTTTGGCCAATAGTGGGAGAGGAAACAACAGCAGCAGTGCAGGCATTTTTTCAGAATGGAAAAATGTTGAAACAGATCAACAGTACTACTGTTACATTGATCCCCAAGCTGAAACACCCCAACTCTGTCAAGGATTTTAGGCCCATTGCATGCTGCACAACACTATACAAAATAATTGCAAAAATCCTTACCAACAGACTAAAACTGGTGGTGGATTACCTAGTGGGACCTGCACAATCAGCCTTCATAGAAGGGAGAAACATCATCGACAACGTCGTTATGGCACATGAATTGATAAAGGCTTATACACAGAAATCAATTTCACCCAGGTGTATGATCAAAGTGGATTAGAAAAGCCTACGACTCTGTCGAATCGGAGTTTCTGAGGGCAGTAATGGTGGAATTGGGCCTACCCTACAAAATGGTGACCCTAATCATGGAATGTGTATCTACGGCAAGCTACTCCATACTAATCAATGGAGGATTAACCAAAAGCTTCCCATCAAAGAAATGATTGAGACAGGGAGATCCAATGTCCCCATATCTGTTTGTATTAGTCATGGAGTACTTAAACAGATCTCTCAAAAGACTTCACAGGAACCCTGACTTCAATTTCCATCCAAAATGCTCCAAATTACTCATCATTCATATCTGCTTTGCAGATGACCTGCTGATGTGCTGCAGAGGAGATGAAACATCACTGAAGCTGTTAATGGAAGAATTTAATACATTCTCTACTATGTCTGGCCTGCAAGCAAACATGGAGAAAAGCTCTCTGTACATGGCAGGTATCTCAAAGCATGACAAGGAAAAGCTACTGACAACCTTCCATCTAACTGAAGGAACTCTCCCTTTCAAATACCTAGGAGTTCCACTGTCAACAAGGAAAATCTCAATCACACAATGCATGCCGCTTGTGGATGGAATGGTGGATAGAATCAGATGCTGGACATCCAAATTCCTATTCTATGCTGGTAGATTACAATTGATTAAAAGTGTTCTGTTTGAGATGCAAACATACTGGGCCCAGGTCTTCCTCCTTCCTAAGAAGATCATCAACCTGGTCAATGGGATTTGTAGGAATTACCTGTGGAATGGCACCCCTGAGACAAGCCACAGACATCCTATATCATGGGAAACAATCTGTAAACCAGTGGCACCAGGTGGATTAAATGTTATCTGTTTTGAGAGATGGAATAAAGCAGCTGTATCAAAACTGTTATGGGCTCTCATGATGAAAAAGACAAATTCTGGGTTAAATGGGTCCACTGCCACTACATAAAGCAAAAGGAAATTGAAAAAATGGAAACACCAAAGCAAGCTAGTTGGCTGGTAAGGAAGATCTTTGCAGCAAGAGAATGGTGGGTAAAGGAAAACACTACAATCCAAGATTGCTGTCGGGCAGGAAAATATAGCATCAAGACATCATATATCCATACTACTCCACAATACCATAAAGTTCAATGGAAGAAACTACTACTGATTCCAGGCTTGCTACCAAAACATAAATTTATACTATGGATGGCGTTGCATAAACGACTGGGCACAACTGACAGACCAGCGAAATGGGGCACCCATATTGAACAGGCCTGCTCGATGTGTGATACAGACGCAACAGAGACACATGAACACTTGTTCTTTGAATGTGCTTACTCCCAAAGACTGTGGCAGGGACTACTGAAATGGTTGAACTTCAACAGACTGATACAAAGCTGGGAGCTTGAGGTACAATGGCTTTCACCCAGAGTAAACAACACGCACCCAAGAAAATCCATATTAGCAATAGTGTTCGCGGCAACTGTGTAGAACATATGGATGGAAAGGAATGATAGACGATTTCAACAGTCGAGACAAGAAGCTACCAGTAAAGCAAGGCAAATAGCTATTCAAGTGCATATCACTGGACTGAAGAAATCAAAATGGCAACCAACCTTGTGAAACCTCAATTGTTACCCCCGATGTAATCCTTGAGTTTAATCCCAGTACCCGTTGTGTGTGAGGATATGCTTGTACACTAGTAGAATGTAGTGTAACTAAGGGTTCAAATTATGAGAATTGTTCAATAGTCACAAAGAACAATTAATGTACATTGACAAAGGTTGACTACAAATTTTCATTTTTGACCAAAAAAAAAAGAAAGATAAGTGGAGAATATAAGTCATTTGAAAATAAAGAATGTTATATGCTACAATATTTTATGGAACCTTTTTTCCCAGTCTTCTAAAAGTGACTACATTCCGGTATTTACCTCGGGTGATGATTCTAATCTAATTTTAGCAAATGTAATCGGATTTAACCACTTAAACTCTTCCTGATCAAAGAATGAAAATAAATTAATTTATAATTGATTATCCTTTTCTAAATTAAGTGTGGATATTTTTGTATTTATCATCGACATAATTGCTTTGACTGTGACAGATTTGTATAGTTCTCCCATATATCGTAGTCTGTGTTCAAATTATCCCTCTCTATCTAAAGAAAAGTAGAACTTCTTGTTTTTCTGTACATTAATTCGCACTGTAAAAGTTCATCCCCACCGGAGAGCTTCTCCTATAAATTCAGAACCTCGCATTTTTATTTTCCCCATAACTCAACTATCTTTAATTATTGAGAGAGAGACTAGAAATTAACAAAAAACTTAGAGAAAGAAAAATGGAAGGAACATGTAACAACCGTAGCCATTTCCAAACTATTTTTCTTCTTTTAGTTGCCTTCACTTGTTCTTCATTCATGGAGTCAGTTTCAGCGGCAAGGCCAGCAGCCGGAGAAACAAATACGGAGTTTATAAGAACATCATGCAAATCAACTACATATCCAAACCTCTGTTTCAGTTCATTATCAAGCCGTGCAACTGCTATTGGAGTTTCCCCTCAACTTCTTGCCCATGAATCCCTCACCATCAGCCTTGAAACAGCGCAGTCTACATCCGCAGCGATGGTGAAGTTGGCACACGGCCAAGGCATGACGCCGAGAGAGGTGGGCGCCATGCATGACTGTGTGGAAGAACTAAGTGACGCAGTGGTTGAAATGAGAAAGTCTTTGGGGGACATGAAGCAGCTAAGGGGCAAAGAATTTGATCTTAAAATGAATGATATTCAAACTTGGGTAAGTAGTGCCTTGACTGACGAGGACACTTGCACCGAGGGGTTTGCCGGAAAAGTGATGAACGGTAAAGTTAAGACAGTAGTAAGGGGAAGAATTCTGGAAGTTGCACATATGACGAGCAACGCCTTGGCTTTGATCAACAGCCTTGCCGCTCTTCACGGCTAAAGCAAAAAGTCAAGTACACTCGTATATAGTGATATTTCTCGTTTTTCTCATAGTGTACTTGCTTCTTCCTTTTGCTGATCCTTGAAGCAGCACGGCCATCAGCTTTGGGTGATTTTCTTATGTTAGTCTGTTCCATATGCATTTATTGAGAAGGTAATTTTGTGTATGATAAACACGGTGCAACAAGAGTAGTATACTCTTACATATATTAATAGCGATAATTCCTCGATCAATCTTCGTCGCAACAGGGAGTGAGTGAGATAATCAAAAATGATCTTTAGTGCAAATGTGGCAATAGAATAATTAGGACTGCGTCCAATCCAACTAAAAGCGCCTCAACATCTATGAAAAAGCAAAAGTCCCCCTAAAGCGAGTATATAATAACGTCAGGTTTGGGGGTAGTTTTCCAGTTTTCACAAAATTGTTAAATTCTTCTTAGTGGTAGAAATATTATTCAAAAGAATTTCAAAACAAGTTTCCAAATTTTTGAAGCAAAGACCAGCTTAAGATTTGTAGTTGTAGTATAAGGGGCTTCTAGAATTTTTCGTACTCCTTTTCCGGGGTTGGGTGAGACTTGGTAATGCTCTCCATAGATGATTTGTGTATTGAATTGTATCCCCCTTATGGTAGTTATTTATGGTAATTACTGTTTGATATTATTGCATCTCATTTTATTTATGGTTCTTATATTTAGAGAATTATTTATTTAATTTCTGCTGGAGTTACTAATTCTCTTTTGTTTTTATTTTTCTTTCCTTTCCTGAGCCGAGGATCGATTGAAAACAGCCGAGTACTCTACCGTTGAGTTAGCAACCCGAAGAAAATATCGAAGTAAAATAAATAAAGAGATTAGACAAGACAACCAAAAACCATTGAAGGAATAAATCAAAAAAAGTACATTCACATTTTCGAATTAATTTAAAACATAAAATAAAACTAAATAGATCCGCTTCATTTATCACAATGAATTATATTTGTTCGATACACTGCCCTTTCGAGTAGGGGTAATGGCTATCTATATATTACCCTTCCCAGATCTCACTTTGTGAAACTATATTGGATCACCAGCTTAAGATTTGATGACTATTCTATTTTTGGAAAAGCTATTTCTCAACCAAACACCAATAAAGAGAAGTGGATCTGTTTCTACAAAAAAAAGAAAGTTGCTGAACTTTTAATATTTTTCAAAATCTTAAAAAAAATTTCCCTTTTTGGTGTTCTCTGCCCTAAGGAATTAATATCTTATGCATGAGCTACTTACAGCAGCATCTCCATCAAATCAGAAGCATATAAGAAACCTCTTTAGTCAGTCAAAAACATTTGAAATAACACCAGAATTACACTAATAATCAAGAAGACCTCTTAGGAGGTGCCATATTTTTAATAAGAGATATCGTTGTACCAACAGCAAAAAATTGTACCACAAATCCTGCAGAACAAAGGACATGGTTAATACACCAATTATATGCGGCATACGATGAGAACCAGCTTTGCAATATGAGGCTTACCTAGTAGGACGGCTGCAATCTTTAGAGTCTCAAAACTTGTAATTTTTTTTAAAAAAGCCTACAGAAAAACATCATCCGATTGTTTTCAATCAAGCCAAAATGATAGCAAGAAATCAGAAAGAAGCAAATACACAATATCATCTTTTTAACCAAGCCCAAATAATAGCAAGAATCAAAGAAAGAAGCAAATACACAAATAACATCATTAGATTACTTTTAATCAAAAGCCCAAATAGCAAGAAATCAAAAAAAGATGCAAAAATCACAAAAAATCAAAAGGAACAATTAAGCAAAATCACATAAAATCAAAAGGAACAACTAACTTCTTACAAATGAGAGAGGAACACTCCAAGTTTTGACAAGTTCTGAAGGAAGGATATAGTGTTTTGTGAACTCCAAATAAGCTATCGTACTTATTACTTGATTCCATTCTTTTACTTCCATCTTCACCAATCAACCCCTAAGAAAGCTATTTGAAAATTGGAATAACATCAAAGCCACTTTCCAACCTCATGGACAATGAGATAGAACTATCAAGTGGTCATTTTGATGCTAAAAAGAGGCAACAATAGAGCGAACGAGGAAATGAATAGACTGGTGAACTCAGAGCAGGGAATCTTCGAAAAAGGAAACAGAGGGAATGAAGAGACGGGTGAACACGAGCAGGGGATCTTCAACAAAGGATACAGAAGAAATACCAGGTGGTGCAGCTGATAGTAAGGAGGGGTAAAAACAGAGTGATAAGGACGAGGAAGAGACAAGGGGATTCTTTATTTTTCTTTTTTCCTTCTCTTTGGGCATAAATAGAATAAAAGGAACCATAAAAAGCTACCTTCCTCCAAAAAAGAATTGTCACAAACAACCAGGATATGTGGATGTTGAGATATTTTGGTCTCTCTGTGGATTAGTGACTCGGGTTATACTCTCTTTTTTACCCTTTCTCAGAAAAGGGTTGTGGAGGAAGGACTGGCATTATTAACATATTTATTTTTACTACAAGCTGATGCGAAACTACCAGAAAGACCATACTACAACAACAACAACAACCCAGTATAATCCCACTTAGTGGGATCTGGGAAGGGTAGTGTGTACGCAGACCTTATCCCTACCCTGGGTTAGAGAGCCTGTTCCAAATAGACCCCCGGCATCCTTCCGTCCAAGAACTTCCCACCTAGCTCTTGGGGAGACTCGAACTCACAACCTCTCGGTTGGAAGTGGGGGTTGCTTACCATAAGAGCAACCCCTCTTGTCTAGAAAGACCATACTATTCCAATAAAATTATCCATGGTGTAAATGGGGAGATAAATGGAACAGCTACGACCCGGCTGAAAGATCAGTAACCTGAACTGTTTGCAGTTGCCCGATACAAGGAAGCTTCCTTGGCTTCTCTGAGAGAAACATAGCTGCAGGATATAATTCAGAAGGAATTTTAACGATAGGGAACTGGATAGAGTGACTGAAATTGTTTGCAACTTTAGAACCTTCTCGGCAGTTATTCAATAATGAAGACAGAATTGCATTAAGGCAGAAAAGGAGTGTTCTCAGTCCAATCTTACTACAAGGTACTCGCTGGAAGCACACAATAGAACTCACGTAGGCCATGGAAAAGAATATGGAAGAAAAAAGCCCCACACAAAGTTGCTTGTTTCCGATGATTGGTAGCTAGAGAGGTATATCTAAGTCAAGACAACCAACAGAGAAGGGGCCTAAATTTATGTAACAGGTGTTATCTTTGTGGTGAGCAATCAGGGAGTACAAACCACAGGTTATGGAGTATAACCACAGGTTCTTACATTTTTCCAGAACCAGCCTACTTTGGAAACTATTTTGAATATCCCAGGATTACATTGGCTCCTGCCTGGATAACTAGCAGAAGCCTTGAGGAGCTGCTACGGAAGGGGAATTACAGAATGTCAATATAAATGGTGGAACACAAGCAAACACCCCACCCCCTTTCCAAAAGTGCATTTGGTGGACTATTTGGAGGGAAAGGAACTTAAGATGCTTTGTAAACAAACTCAACCCCATTCACAAGATCAAGTCAAATTTATGACTGCAAGTAAACAAGTGTATGAAAATGATGCAGAATCCATCGGAGAAATCATGGATACCCTACAAGAATAGGCTAGGGTCTTTTTTCGGGGCTCTATCTATGCTCATGATATCTCTTTGTACATATTACCTGCACTTTCGAACTGCTATGTTAATTATATACTATTGTCTTTCTCAAAAATAAAAAATAATCCACAGTGTAAATGGAGAAAAACATCTCTTACAAACTTAAGAAATATGAGTACTGCTTCTTAAGATTCTAGGAGCCGTTTGGGCAACATTTGAAGTTCAAGTTGAGAAAAAACTTTTGAAATAGAAATTGGAAAAAAGTTGAAGTTAAAATTGTATTGAAAGCCACAGTTTCTTTTCATAAAGGAGTTTGTGGAAGTTGAAAATTTGTGAGTGGATGTCAAAGATTTAGAGAAACTTCACTTCAAATACACCTTGAAACCACAACTTCAGAATCTTGAGTTAAGGAATTCAACAATCAAGTGCTACCTAAAGATCATCCAAGTAAATTTAGGTTCTCTAATTCTTCATTGGGTGTTTATATCCTTACAACTCTTTCAGCCAAAATTGTGCATTTGAGTGCCAAGAGAATGTTGCAACATCAGTGCCGGTAGTATCACATTTTTTTATTTTTTTATAAAGAGTGCTGGTGTATCTTGTAAAGTCAGATGCGAGTGCATTCTGCTACATGTGATAAGTTATCATGCAGCAACAGCTGCACTTATTGAAACATAAAACATCATACATAAAGGAACCCATCCTAGGCTAAGTATGAATCCTTCCAAATCTAGCATTGTGTTCCTATGCCAATTTAGGGATAAAGTGAAGGAACACCGGCAGCAAGAAACATTAAGGGCAACTTTTTACTTAATTATTTGTTTTCTTCACAACTTCATGTATCAAGACTTCATACACCAGTCTGGTTCGCAGCTTGCCAAAATTTTCAGCAGCAAGGACTTCCCAAAACATACGTTCGACAGCCTACCCTGGATTTCAGAGTAACAACGGAGAAGAAAGCGTCTTTACACTACCAATAGTCTAGAAAACCTCTTTATCACAGTCACATGCCAAAACAAACAAAAAAGAGATAGTATGTGCTGCAGATTACTGGTGAGCGGGAGAAAAAGAAAGAGCAGATGTTAGATGTTTGAGTACATAGAGATAGAGGAAGCATTTCATGTACTTATATATGTATTGACTAGCTTTTGGAAGAAAAAACTGAAAGATGTATACGATTTAGACACCTTTTCTTGAGTTCTTATCTTCATTTCAGGAGCTATAGGGGAATATACAATCTCTTTTTGTAAATTGCAGCCCCTTCGATAAATGTCAGCACTCCCTTAATTCTATATCTGATTCAATTAAATAATCCATTATCCAAAAGCGAAAAAGAACAAAACAAAACGAACAATTTTACCCTCTCTTCTAATAACACCCCCCCCCACCACCACCACCAAAACACGCACACACCCCTCTTTTGGGATGAGGCCGGGCTAACCAAGTTGTTGGCGTCCAACATCCAAATTGCAGTATAATGTCACGAGCCATCGAATGTTGATGAAGAAAAGAGAGGCAATTTTGGAACTTAAAAGTGATCAAATTCTATCATCAGCAGGTATAAGTATTTCAGTTTGTAGGGCCTAAGATAATTCCATAGTCAGATACAAAACTCCAGATTCGAAAACGTGGTACATACTGCTGAATAAAATCACAGACTTGTTGCTCAGCTCCCAAATTTCTTGTGTTAGCATTTAGCAAGCTACAGGAAGGTTGAAATAAGTAAAACAACTATATATTTTTGCAACAATTTTGACATTAACTCAATCATACCAAAGAATCGAGAGGTCCCTATTAAGCATAATTAAATAGAAAGCAACGTCAGCAATAACTTTCTATAATAACAACTAGTAGCATCAATTTTCTCATGAGAATGAATTAACACTTAACCATACCTCCAATGAGAGATTGCTCATAGCAAGATAGGCCACTGACAGCAGGATCGCCATGGATGATCCAAAGACATAAAACTTCAAAAAGTTGGATCTGCTTCTCTTTCGACCTAAATATAACGAGAAAATGTCTCATTAAAAGGTCAAAGATCAAAATAATTATGTCACAAAAACTATCCAGAAGCAAACCTAGTTCCCCTGCCAGAACAGAGACCAAGCCAATTGCAAGGGAAGAAACAGAAACTCTATCGGGAGATTCTTTCATTGATAATGAAATAAATACATTAGCTGCTATCATCAATTGAGTGACTGCCTGCATTACATGATGCAAGTTTATAAACCACTCCATAAAGATACTACATTCACGTTGGTGCAATTCAAGTCCAGATCTTGCTGATGAATTAGTAATATGTTAATGAGAAACTAACTTATCAGCTTATTTTAACCCTGTCTGAACATCAGAAAAATTGCCTTGAAATAACCAATTCTGATTAAACCAGAGATCTTTATGCAATAATCACAGAAATTCAACCTAACAAACCTGAGCGAAGATCAATTTAGCAAGACGAGACTTTGCCTTTGCAACTTTCGTGTATCCTACCAGAAAATTTTTAAAATAATAACTAAGAAGAACAAATTAAGAGAGAGAGAGAGAGAGAGAGAGAGAGAACGAGAAAAGGAGTTGGGGAAATGGAAAAGGGGGAAAGTATACTTGAATCGACGACCATGCGGTAGGAGAAATCAGAGCCATCGGTTCCGGACGGCCTCCCTCTTCCTCCTGCCCTTTGATTCATGTTCTCTCCCTACTTCTTCTTCGCGAATCCCTGTAACGTCCCTGTTCAATAAGAAACGCCTCTATTTTTGGCCCCAAGCCACACACCCAGAGTAGACTAGCAAGGGTGTAGCACAGTGTAGAAAGTAGAAACCGAGTTGCCTAAATACCTTTTTACAATGTAGTGCACAGAAATTGAATTTAAAATAAATAAACAAACTATTTTCCATTGGTTGTTCTCCTTAGTTAGAATAGATATAAAAAGAAAAAAAAATCATTTAGTTAGGAGGATAAAAAAATTCTCGACAAAAAATGTTCGATATATATTTTATATATTTAAAATCAGTATTTTACTTATATATATAATATAATTTTTCGTTTGTAAAAAATGGTTTTGCCCATACTGGGATAGAAGGTTAGTAGTAGGCAGTTGAGGGTTTTTCTTTTCTATACCAATAGTATTAGTATTGCTCTTGTATTAACTTATGCTCCTGTATTGTTTCTTATTCTTATTCTTATTCTTATCTCATTCGCTTCGATTAATCTATTATCATGTTGTTATTTATGCGTGTTGCTACTTTTTTCATATCTTTCCTTGAGCCGAGGGTTTATTGGAAATAACCTCTTCACCCTTAAAAGGTAGGGTTGTATCCTCTTCATACTCCACTTGTTAAATTATACTAGGTTTATTGTTGCGGTATAATTTTCAACTTCAATAAGGTCTTTAAATTACTCCATTATTCCTATCTCTTAGGATATTATTGTATTTTATTTGCGGAGAATTCTTGATCGACGGTTCTTTAATTATGATCTAATGTTCATTTGTTCCCTCAAAAAGTTTCTCAATTAGGTGCCTCATATATGGTGCAACGCCTTAAATTGTTGTAATAATAATAATAACAATAATAATAATAATAATAATAATAATAATAATAATAATATAGATTACATATATGCTATAAAAATAGTGATGGGACGAACGGAGAGACGGTCAAGTAGGGGTGTTCACCGGGCGGATTGGGCGGCTTTTTACTCTTAACGGTTTGGCTTAACGGTTATCGGCTTATAAATGTATTCATCCGTTAGCCACCCGATAAGATATCGGGCGGATTGGTATCGGGTTAGCTCTTATCGGACGGTTACCGTGCGGTTTATCGGTTTAATACCTAAGGGCTCAAATGTATTCTGTCCGCACAGTACACACTACATTGTCCAATGTCCAGTTCCATTGGGTGTAGTGTGATTAATGTAAATGCTTAGCTGGATTATATAGATTTGGAAATTTGATGCTCTTTGCTCCTCACTGTCCTATTTGCAGATAGACATGGAAGACGGAAACTAACTTGGACACAACGTATAGCAGCTGCAACAGGGATAGACGCCTCTGTCCGTCCTCCTGTAACGGATGATAAACCTCAGCAATAGGCGCTGCGGGTTCACCAGGGTTGGGAGAGTCCGGGGCCGGTTGGTTGAGACTGGCTTCGGAATTACCAGGGGAACTGCTTCCAAATAAATCAGTCCACCTGAAGCCCCTTCCTCCAGCGCTCTCACCTGATCCTGAGCCAGAGGCCCCCGAAGGAGCCATCATCATCTGATTTTCCAGATCAAGACCCAAAGGGCTACAGTTCTTGCATAATGGAATTGTCCCTGGTATCTTTTCAAATAACTTGAAAATAACATATATCATGTTGGATCAGAACCTTGTTGCCAAAATTAGCAGCTACAATTTGCCTATTCTGTCGGAGAATACAGGAAAGGTGTGATGACCAACTTCCCAAAGCTCTATGTTAATTCTTCCACTAACACTTACAAAAAAAGTTTAGATATTGCTGCAATATTAACTTATGCCACTACTGTGCATATGTGCAGGAATACTGTCACACTTTTCTAGCTGGTTATAAGCAGAGGTGCGTACAAATTACTGTAAAATTAGAGCAGCATAGTTTAAACAACAAATCACCTGAGTTTTGTGGTTTTCATGTCTATTATAACAAATACACTATTAATCAATCTTTGACATTTCAAAACTTACTAATTTAGTTGCTTAGTGGGGGGTGGTTTGTTTTTCTAATTTATTTTTGTTATACACTTATAAAGTTATACTTATTCAATTTTAAGATTTTTAGTTTTTATATTTAATATATATAATTATGTAAGTAAAAATAAATTTTATATATATATATATATATATATATATATATATATATATATATTCCTAACGGGTTAATGGATTATCCGTTAAGAAAATTGAATAATCCTCCCCTAAACCGATAAGCCGTTAATAAAAAAATTCAATCCGTTCTCCGTCCGTTAAGCCGTTACCATTAAGCCATCAAGCTTCGGTTCGATTCGGTTTTCGGTTTCGATCGATTTTGAACACTCCTACGGTCAAGGACGAATAGCTTTATGCAATAGGCGTAAATTATTGTACATTTCTTCAAATTTTACCTTTGTCATTAAACTCAGGTGCACGTATGTGGGTCATTAAGTCACAAAAATGTCGTACATTCCAACAGAGTTGATAAACATAAAACAAACACACAAAGCTATACAAATGTCTATCAGGAGTTGATCTTTAATTCCTTGTACTATTAAAACGCACAACAACAACAATCCAGTATAATCTCACTTAGTAAGGTCTGAGAAGGGTAGTGTGTACGCAGACCTTACCCCTACCCTTGGGTAGAGAGGCTGTTTCCAAATAGACCCCGGCATCCTTCCTCCAAGAATTTCCCACCTTGCTCTTGGGGAGACTCAAACTCACAACCTCTCGGTTGGAAATGGAGGTTGCTTACCATCAGAGCAACTCCTCTTGTTTACTAAAACACACAAGTGAAATACAAAAATCAAGAGTGAAAGAACTTTGTACAGAAGATTATCAGCGAATCTTTGGTTCTAACTTGTAAGTTGTAACCTTTCTTTCTGCCTGAACTTCCAAATGAATACAATTTTGACAAAAGAAGATTCAGTGATCTACTTTATAATTAAAGTTAGTTAATTACACAAGTATATATTCAGGACTAGGGATGTGCTTTAAAATAAGCCAAGAGGCCAACAAGTGGTGCATTTACATATGTAGCTGGTTCTGACTGGGCAGAACTAAGTCTAGAATCAACAAAATAATCTTTGATATCAGGTCCTCCAACTACTGCCCCTATATGCAAATTGGGGTTTGGTCTTTCACTTAGGAAATATGGTGTCCCTTCTTTACATCCTATCTTCTCTGGATATTGATCAATAGATGGCAATGAAGCCCCTCTATGGTGTATTCTTTGAGGATATTTTGATCCAAATCCAACCATATATGACATGTTCATTGGATTTCTCCCTAGAATATAATTCACCTGCAGCCATCATATATTCCTCCATCAGTTTAATTTCTTATAAATTTATCACATTTTCAGCGTCATTGTAATATGCAACACATAGTATATACAATATATACCTGGCTTCTTGAAAAACGTATTAGCATCTTTTGAGTTACATCAACGTTGCCACAACGAATTACTCTGCTCTTCATGTAGCGCGCATAGGTTAGAAGTAGAAACGATAGAGCTGTTGGATTTTGCATATTACAAAGCCCCGCTTTGTACATGAGTCCACCTGCATATAATTTGAGGATGACAACAATTAGACGTGCATCTTTCTTTTTGCTTTTTAAGGGCGAGATATGGGGAATAAACTATACCTGGAGTGTATCTAACTGAATTGGTAGGAGATTCAGGTAATACACTGCAGACGAATGTATCAGCGTAATGAAGGAAGGGATTTGCATTTGAAGGATTATCGAGAACAAACTGCAATAATATCAAGAAATATGAAAGATATCAGATTGAATAAAAGACAGAAAAAATTAGTTATGTATGCAGAATAAATAAGAGCCTGATTTTGGTGGAATATCTAAATAGTGAATGAATTAATTAACCTTGGAGATAAGCACATTGATGCCAGCATGCTTGGCATCCCATCCAAATTCCGATAATCCACTTTCGATATCCGATTTGAAGTTTATTATATTTTGCTTAACGTAGTTCCAATATATAGGCTTCCTTGTAGCTTTGAGCAGCCATGCTGCAGCCCAAAGCAATTCATCCTGTTTCAATTTTTTTCATCCTTGTTAAGATTAAGAACTTCTTGAATTAATGTCAATACCATTTGAAGATTATTAAGCCTTCATACTTACATTGTATCCGTTGTAATTACAGTAGAATGGGCACACCCAAGGTCCTATACTGTTATTGTAAGTTCCCCTGTATCTATCCGCAAATTCAAAAACCTGAATTACGTGCAAAAATAATAGAATTATTATCATCTCAACTATTTGATAATTATACCATTCGTTCTGGCAAATTAAATTTGTTTCAAAAAGTTGATGGTAAGCGACATAATGTTACCTGGATGGCTCTGTTAACAAGCAATTTGGAATATGGTGGATCAGAAGGCTTAAACACAATGGATGCAGCAGCAAGAGCAGCAGCAATTTCGGCAGAAACTTCAGAACCAGGAGCTTGTGCAGTAACTGCAAAAGTAGTACGCGGCGTGTCCATATCTTCAGGCCTTTCCCAGCAGTTATGATCAGCCTCTGCGTTACCTACTTGTGCAAATACTACGTTGGGAATGTTTGTGGCCTTTAAGAAATAGTCTGTGGACCACCTGATTGCCTCCATAGCGTGTTGCAAGTCTGATCCCATTGTATTTTTGAACTGCTCTACACTCCAACCTAACATGGTCGTAGTAAAAGCCATTGGAAAATGGAACTTGATATTGTCACCAGCATCATAGTACCCACCTACCAAATCCACCTGAAAAAAATATTCATGTTTCTTTAAAATTGGGGCAATTTTTATTTGTAATAACAACATTAAGAGCATAAACGGATATGGTATTGAGACATATATCATTGTATGTAGTTTCAAATATATACTTAAATTTTAAGAAAACTTGAAAATTCTATGTTCAAAAGTAACAAGTTTGACTATTGAAATCCAAACTGCATCAGACAAATTGGGACGGAGGGAGTATTATGTGTACTTACGCCCTTGTCAGCTCCATCATGAAGAGCAGAGTCTTTTCTCCAAGTTGCGCGCTGGTTAGGAGGTAATTTACCAGACCTTTGTCCCTCGAAGAAGAGAATACTCTTTGTTAAGGCATCACCATAATTAGGATTAGGAACCTTCGCCACAACCGTTGCTGTCAAGCAGACAAATACTGCTATTATTCTCAGCATTTGGCAAGGAGATTTTCTGCAACCAATCATATTTCTTAATGGTCTTGTTCTAGGTACGATGTTTATTGTTTATTTGGCAGAGAATTTATTTTGACAATATATATACACTTTTCCTCAATGCAAATCTTCAGTACCTAGAATATTGCTTTTCCATAAAGATAGGAAAAGCAAGCCTTGGAAGTTCATATTCATTCTTCCGGCGCAAACTTAAAATATTGACCTCTAATTGAAGTCATCTGGGATGGCACAACATGTTCAGCAAATCGAGACTACAACTTTTTTACCCCCTTAATTAATACGTACAACTATAATATTATTCACATCATGCATCATATTGTACACCAAATATCGGTATTACGTACGTTTGCAAAACTTTTTACTACTATTGCTAGCTACGCAACTCACGCATCCTTCCTTCTTCACGTCCATTTTGTTTGGCAACTAAATATGGATTTTTTACGTTATGAAGTATATATTTATCTAAAGTATTACGGAAGTATGAAGTTTCTTTTTTTGTATTTGCATGCATACTGTGGGCGGGAAGTTTTGGTAGCAACTTGTCATATATATTATAATTAGGTCATGAACAAGAATATCACAACACACCTTCAGTTCAAAGTAATACTATTAATTACAATTGGATCTGATTGCTCATTATGCTCGTATATGCACGCTGTGTACATCAGTCTTACATATTTATAAACTATAAGTAATAATGGGATGAAGGATTGCATTGTTAGTTAAAAATTATTTAAAAAAAAAAAATTGAACAAGGTTTGACTAGAGTATATGATTCAGAAAGAGATTTGTTTCTTGGAAATTGTGGCCGAAAGTAGAAAGAGATGTAAAACCCAAATATAATAGCCAGCTGCCTCGTTAATTTTCAGAACAAGTTACATGAGGCGCTGACTCTAGTTATTGGTTGACCTTCAATTTCCTTCCTATCTAAGCAAAATAACAAGCGTATTAGGCACAGGTTCTTTATTACCCTTGAGTCTAAACAACCAATTCTAGCACACAGCCTCACACAATAACTCTCGCATTCACTTTTTTAGTTAGGATTTGGAGTTTTTGGAAATTTAAATTCTGGGGATAGTGTCATCAAGTATTAGTAACTGAATTCCGAATTTAATTTTTGCACATATTTTTTGAATTTTTAGTATACAGATTTCGGACATAAACTATTTTGTTCCGCAAATCGGAAGCTAACCTTCTAGCTCCGCACACCAACTTATTGATTACACTAGTTTTTGTTAGGTTGCCGTACTTGTCCTCATTCTTCATATCTCTGACTATCGATCGTTTAGAGTACAGAAAATATTTTTACTAATTTAATATTTGACTTTTTCGCGACCGCTTCATTTTCATTTGCCGTACGGCGGCGTTTAAGTAATGCATTAATTCTTCGGTACCCATATTAGAGTTAATTAATTTATTCAACTCCTAATCCCTAGCAACTTCATGTATCCTGGAAAAAAAAATTTACAGCATTGCTTTCCAAACATAGATTATGAAAAGGGGAGGGCTTGATAAATGACCTCTAGTTTTATAAAATGATCTTCCGTATTTGTTTACCCTCAAAATCATATAACAGTGAAATTTGAAAGTGATTTTAAGGATACGGGGATTAATTCGATACAAAACTGTAAATTGAGCTAGATAGATTAAATAATGATATAATAAATTCAAACCATGTGAGGAGGAGGATTCCAGACTTAGTGAATTATCTACCCTCGATCAGGGCTCACGACGACAAATATTGATGAACAAGAAAAAGAGCTTTCAATAATAGTGAAAATAATAGTATATTGCTTGGGAATGCCTATTGCAATGTCGGTCATGAATTACCAGACTCCCTTTATATAGTAGGGGAGTTCTACTCTAGGTACAACTCTATAAAAGGTAAATAAATCATCTGAAACTGATTGCCAATTCTTGATCGATACGTGGCGAGATCCCCGTTGTGATATCCGACTGGTCGCGAATATTGCGGCCTTCTATTGGTCGTGCTTCATTACCCGATAATGTTCTTCGAGGTTGTTCGGGGCTAGGACCGATCCCATACCAAGACCCTGATATTCCCGAGGGTGGGCGTCATGCCTCCACACTCTGACTCGATAAGGCTCTTGCCTCAATTTTGGTCACATGTCATCATGTCTCGAGCTTGGCTTATCTTATTGGAGACTGGGGTATACATGAGCCTGGTTCCATCGTTATACAGATAGTCCCGTTTCTCGGAGAGTAAGTTGGCGAGAAATGACAAGAGTTCCACAATTCCTTTTTCGATACGCCGTGTCAGAAACAAAAAAAACCCAAAAATATCTCGTCTGTCATGTTATAATCGCCTTAAATGCGTGTCAGCCATCAGTCAGCCGTTCCTGGACCGAAACGTCGCGGAACCCCTACAAATATCCCCTCTTTTGTTCATTTTTCACTTTACACCAAATCTTCTATCTTCGTACCTTCAGGATTTCAATACTCTCTAGTATTTTTACCCCCGTTACTCAAGGTTCTTCAGTACTTTGCAGCAATATCCTACTCAAGTCAACAAATCTGATCCTTCAACTTTCAATATTTCCCCATCTTTTCCTCCATAACAATGGCAAAAACGTCAAAATATGTTCCTCAAAACTATGTCCATTCTTCTTCGCGCCTGGCTACTGAAGTCGAGAAGACCGTGCACGACACTGTTGTTGATGTTGGCAAAGATCCCCCCCCCCCCCTTGAAGATGTTGCTGAAAAGAGAGACATGTATAAGCTTCTCAGTGAGCAACGTGAAGGAGAAGTCAAGAGCCTTCGAGCTGAGTTAGACGCGGCTCAGAAAGAACTGACATGGTGGAACACGTAAAAAACTTTGAAGTTAGTAGTGACGAGTTAGAAACGGTGACTAACGGTCAAAACTCGCAGGTCCAACAGAAGATTTATCAGATAGACCAACTCCGAGCCGAGATGGATGTAATCAAAGTCGAGGCCGAAAAGTGGAAGAGTAAGATGGACTGTTTGGACTCAAAAAATGAGACTACCCCGGTGCAACTAGACTCGCCGGAGGCTCAACTTCGAGCAGTAGGAGAGAAAGCTGAGGCCCGATCTTAAAAAATCGAGGACCTCCCATCTCAACTAGGCTTGGTTGTTACCAATCGAGATACCCCTCGTCAAAGAGCTTAAAGTAGCCAAGTAAGCGGATGAAATAACTAGGGCAATGCCGATGAGATGGCGGCCTAGTATAAAGCTAATGCTAAGGCATCCCAGGACCGCCTGAAAGACATTGTTGAATATATAAAATGGCAGTACCGAAGGGAAGCCCTCGAGGAGGTTCATGCCCGGGGTTTTGATTTATCGTCCGAGATCGAAAATGCTAAAAGACTCGAACAAAGATCGATTGCAATGATTTTGAATGCCTTAGCACGTAATAACTAGGTCTTGTTCGGAGGTTCGAAAAAGGCTCGTTCTTGATATTATTTTGCTTAAGACTCGTGTGATCTCGGTATGACGGGAAGCTTTCCCCAAAGTACTTAGAATATTTTAGATTACAATTCTGCGAGGGTAGCCTTTTCAATCAGTTAATAAATTTTGGAGGCCTCATATTTTGGCTACGGATCTCGGACGTCTTTGAGCCGTTCTAAGATAGTTGTAGCTTTTTACGTTCAGGTATCTCTCAATGGGCTTATTACCCCGAGTGATCCGGGTTTTCCCAGGACAATATTCCCCGAAGGGATGCCTATAGCCTATAAAGTTCGGGCACTGTCTAATTGGCTTTGTGCCCCGGGCTTCAATATCTCGGGTCATTCGAGCCTGTCTTGGATGACAGCTCTCGAGTGAGGGTCATCTCTTGGATCCAGACAGAGGTGGCCCTTGGGCTTGAAGTCTTTAGGGTACTGAATGGAGAAATTTTTAAAGGACAAAATATTTATCCTCAAAGTAGAAATATTTTTTCATTTTTATGAGTAATATACAAGGTGAAAAATGTGTACAAGCTTCGTGTCAGGGCTTGGGTGGTCTATGTGGGAACGATTCATTTGACCGTTTGTTCCAAAAAATAAATCATATTCACTGAGTCTAGGTTGTTCGAGCATAAAGTTTATTTCATTGCCAAAATCATCATCCAAGGGTGATGGCCCCCAGTATTTGAGGCCGATCATTTAGAGGTCTCGGATACTGCTTATATGGTCCTTCACTCCGACTTATAGTCGATCTTCAATTCTATGTTAGCATGATCCATTGTTGTCTCGTTAAAATCCTTTTCGAAAAACCCATTTGGTAAAAAACCGGTCCAAGGGAAAAATTGAAACACGTGCTTTTAGGCCTAACAGTTATACCATACCTTGATCGTTACCTGCAAGTGTTAGTCCAATATGTAAAGAAAAGAAATGAATGTGTTTGTACCGCAACACTAGTAGAGTTTTAAGAATGTCATGTTCCAGTTGTTCGGTAGTCGCTCACCGTTCATTGTTTTCTAGTTTGTACGATCATTTGCTGGTAATCTTGATAATTCGATATGGGCCTTCCCAATTTGTCCGCAACTTACCTTCATTCGGGTCTCGAGTGCTCAAGGTCACTGTTCTTAGTACCAAGTACCTGATATTAAAGTGTTAAAGGTTGGCTCACCGGTTGTAATACCTTTCGATCCGTTGCTTTTGGGTAGCCATCTGGACGAGGGCAGCCTCACGCCTTTCATCTAACAGTTCCAGGATCATATTCATGGCCTCATCGTTTTATTTTTCGGTCGCATATCAGAATCCGAGACTCAGTTCTCCTACTTCGACCGGTATTTGTGAAGCCCAGCACCGGTGAGGCATGTCTTTTTAGTCTACAGCATAGAAGCCCTCATTTCGGTAGAGGTAGGAGAACCGATCCTAAGGTTCCAATACTCTACGTAGACGTCAAACGATGAGGCTATGGCCATGAGCTTAAATTCAGCATATAAAAGGCGAGAAGCCATCCTAATCAAATTAGCGGCCCAAAAGCAATGAATGAAGAGATACTACAACCGAAGGGCAAACCTTCGACACTTTCAAGTCGGGGAATTGGCATTGAGGAAAGTTACTATGCATACCAAGAACCCAAATGATGGAAAACTAGGTCCGAATTGGGAAGGACCATACATAGTCACAAGTATAACCGGTAAATGCTCATACAAGCTCGAGTCCGAGAACGGTGTACAACTCAACAACAACTAGAATGTAGCACATTTAAAGCGGTACTATTGCTAAGGTACGAACACAATTTCCTTTGTGGTTTATTATGCTTTGAACTAACCTGTGCATGTACTCAGTCGAGGTCAAACCTAAGGATTAGCTCTGAAAGCACGTGTTGCACTCTTTTTCCCTTTGACTGATTTTTTCCCAATGTGGGTTTTACGGTAAGATTTAACAATACAATAGTAAAACGTGATATTCTAGCATTGAAGCCCGGCCTGAGGCCAGGACTGCAGATCACCCGTATTAAACGAATAGTATTCGAGCCCTCACGAGTTTAGTCTCGAATAATAGGGGGCCATCACACCCTAAGTAAATATCCGGAGTTCAAAATTTCATAAGGCATTTTTTCTTATTCGATATTGAAAGCCAAGGCATGAAAGAATTAATTGTAAGGGTCAAACGGCCAAACGAACCATATCCGTGTAGCTCATTCTCGCCATGGCAGAAAGGTTTTTTGTACCTTTGGTTATGTATTCTACATTCAAAGTAATAAAAGAAGTTTGCCTTCTATGTTTCATGAGTTCACATTTGTACTATTGATATATCATTAAGTTACTTAGAGTAACTATTGGGTTCAAAACCTTTATGCCTACAGGACTCCCCGAACCGAGATATTATCGTTAAGTTACTTATATTAAATATTGGGTTCAAAACCCTTTAAGCCTACGGGCTTCCCCGAACTGGGGTCTTCTACCTAACAATAAGATCAGACAATTCAGGCTACCAAATCCTGGAGCCACTGACCCTACTAGGCAGGGCCCAAATACAAAAGGCTACGGCCAACTTAAACCGCTTGTAGACGTCCGAGTCCGTACATACAAAGTAAGTTCATTACATATTTTTTAAACCTATGAAATATTACTTCAAACTCAACCATAAAAAGAGCCACCTTTGGCAAAGAATAAATGTTTGCAGTTAAATTCAAGTATTTTAATAAAGACCAAGTTTTTTATCGGATCCTCCAAAGTCAAAGCAACTCTGAGTTGTTGCTTAACCCAGGTCTTATCCGGTCTTTTTGGGAACGAACAGTCTAAGTTATGTCAAATACTATGCTAGGGTATCAATGGAATATTTTAAACACAAGTTATATGTCTCGAATATAAAGAAAATACTGAAAAGTGAAAGACACAACATAGCCGAAGGGAAATCTCTCTCTCTCTCTCTCTCTCTCTCTATATATATATATATATATATATATATATATATATATATATATATACACACACACACACTCAAATATAAAGAAAATACTGAAAAGTACAAAGACACAGTATAGCCGAAGGAAAATTTATATATATATATATATTGTCACGACCCATACTGAAGGGCCATGATGGGCATCCGGTGCTTTACTCAACTGAGTACCAACGCGATATATCTCACTTATCATACTATCATGGGTAAATGAACTAGAAATACCGTCAAGAGATAACAAGAATATAACATAAGGGAATGCTAGACATAGGATGACGCGACATAATATAGAAACTTATACATGTGACATACAGGCCTATAGGGCCGACATAATCATTTGTATACTCAATACATATGCCGACAAGGCCATACAAGTATCCATGTACATGACATCTGTCTACAAGCGTCGAAGAGTATATAAATATCATAAAGGTCAGGACAGGGCCCCGCCATACCATTAGTACATGTCCAAGTCATACTGACCAAATAGGGAACTCTGGAGCAACTGGAGTACACCAACACCTTTCGCTGAGCTTATAGCCTACTAGGAGGAATGTCAACCTGTCTATTGCGACTTGTAGGCATGAAACACAGCGTCCCCAGGCAAAAGGGACATCAGTATGAATAAAATACCGAGTATATAAGGCACGAAAGCATAAACAATAACAGTAATGTAAAGAGAGATAAAAGAGATATAACTTGTAATATCTGAGTGCCTCTGAGGACTACTGACATGAAATGCATAATACATATACTTAAACATTTAAAAACATACGCCTCTGTGGGCATCATCATCATCATATCATACCTGGGTTCAAAGAGGACTCGGTAAAAATAAACCCGGTCATCATAAGGCTCGGTAGAATCGTACCTGGTCATGTGGAGCTCGGTAAACTCAACTGATCAGTGGTTGCACAATAGGTGTCGTGCCCGACCGACTATACCGCAACTCGGTAGAGTAAAATAGATACTATATATAATGCATGTTGGACCCATGGAATCATGTTCTAAACATAAGGTCGTTGCACATTCGATTAGCATTATGTACATCCATACCATCAATATGAACCTCAGTTGGATGCAATGATCATACATACTTGCTTAGAATAATTTTATAAGGAAAGAACAACATGGGCAACCATAGTTGCTAGGAGTAGATCTGTTATTAAATAGCATATACATTTCACTTTAGATCATGCCAAAATAAATAAGGGAGTCCCTTAACATACCTTTGGAATCTTCTGTCCAATCGTCAAGCAAGCTCAATATGATCTTCTTACGTCTACAATGAGTAAACCGATTTCGACATCATCATATAAATGTTGTAACTCATATATAAAAACCAATATTCTACAAGAAAACGGACAACACCTCCCATGTTTATACTACATCCCGTATGTTACAAAAATCACCAAACAACCCAAACAACAATAATATAATTCACAATAAGCTCTCTGATTAGTTCAACAACTATTTTGAGTGGCAAGCTAGACTTACGATTAACAAAATATGCTTTGAATCCAATTTCTATTCCATGAATCTGTCTACAACATATATAACATACCTAACACATCATTAGCAAAATCTTCAAATATAATCCACACCCCTAGCACCTTAACATTTATCGTCAACATCCTATTTTTCGTGTTATCTTCTTCAATCCACTGAATTAGAACATAGATAAGCTTAAATAAAACTATTTATAACAATTTTCAGCCACAACAAACCATATATATAGCCTCAACACAACCCACAAAAAAAGATAATGATTCCTTAAGCCATGTCAATTACTATCTTGCAGATGTTCACTCAAACAACTCAACCAATAGATGATTGGCCTTAACCACAATAAAGAACATGATTTACTTACCTTATGAAGTAGATACAACTTTAAATCCCTAGCTGGTATAGCTCACAACAACCCTCAATCACACCACAACATTATAAGAGTTGTATTCTCTTCTTGAATCAACTTTTGTGTTCAAGTTGGTGTGTAAACACTTGTATTTCGCCTTGAAACTCTAACATATATGAAGTATGTACTTAATTATTAGCTTAATCATAAATAAAAACACTAAATCTGAGGTTATTTACCTTTCAAGAACCCTCCAAAATATCCACAAGATTAAGAACTATGAACTAGCGAGCACCACGGGATTTCTAGCATTAGATTCATATTTTTATCTTAGGTTTTCACCCTAGAATAGTGGAGGAACGCTTGGAGAGCATATAGGAGGGTTTAGTAACTATTTTGAATGAGAAAATTAGTTAAAACGACATATAATTGACTTAAATACAAACGGAAGTGTTACACCGACTTTGTAGGTCCTATGGGAGCTGCTTGCGTAGTCTTGCAAAAATGTGAATATCTACTACAATATCGTGTAGACAAAACAATTAAATGTATAAGAAACTAGACTCGTATATCTTCAATTATGTAGGTCGATCACCCCATAAATTCAAGAATATTTGGAGAAAATCTCAGCTATATTTGACCTAATTTTAAGCACATTTATAAATGTAACTTGTGATGACCTTTGCCAACTTTTGTTCCATAACTCGCTTGACTTCAAAACATAATATACATTTACCATACAACTAAAATAAATCATAACATCACCTCCTTATTATGTTAAAAACAATAGTCTCACCCTAAGGTACATGTTAACATGTTATAACATTCTAAACTAGTCGACTTTCGATGAAACTTATTTTCGTCAATTGATTTAGCTTCTAAGCTTTCCAAATCTCTTGGTACTCGTTACTCAAGATATTAAATATTTGTAAAATCCAAGGTAACATGATTAACTTACTTTATATGCTTCTAAATATAATCTTATTTCTGAGCTTATATATATTGACTAACGACGTACTCTCACGCATGAAAAAATGGGGTGTAACATATATATATATATATATATATATATATATATATATATATATATATATATATATACACACCAAAAGGTATTTACAGAGGCAATATGAAGCGACCCCAAAATAAAAATAATAAAATATAAAAATGAAAACAAAAAATAAACTAAGGCATTTTTCGCCTAGTCTTTGCCGGAGCCCAACTCGTTGCCCGAGCCCTCGCGCACGTATCTCTCTTTGTAATCATCCTCTTCACCTCTTCGATCTCGGCCTCTATATCGAACCCCTGATCATAAATATCCTCAAGGGTATCCCTCCGGGATAGCCACTTCATATACTCCTCCTTTGTTATTATACGGGCCTCGACCACCTCCACGTCGTTCTTATGCTGAGGCAGCATATACAGAACTTCGAGTAAATCAGTCAGGGCCACATGTAACTTGGACTTTAAAGTTGTGTACTCCCAACCAATGGCATCCTATTCTGTGACAATTTAGTCCAGTTGTGCTCGAAGCTCATCGTTCAGCCAAGAACATTCGTCAGCTTTATCCTTTTTCACCTAGAGCAGATCCTTGGTCGATGCCAAATCCTCATCGGTGGAAACCCATTCCTAGTCCATGAGATCCATTTTGCTCCTCAAATCCTCGACCGAGTCTTTGATCTCGTTCATTTCGGTCCTAAGATGGTCGATCAAGTCTATCTTCTCATGGACCTGTGAGGTTATGGCATTAGCATTTGCGCTTGGCCTTTCGTTGTTAATCTTAAACACCCTTACCTTTATGACCAAAATGGCATGTTCCCATTTCACCTTCAAGGCCTACATTTGAGATCTTTCCAGCTTATCTTAGAGGACAAAGAGGTCATTGAGGCCCTCATCTTTTTTCTTACTAAGAGCTTTATACATGTCCTTCTACCGGACCTACTCCTTGAGCTCGAACTCAAGATGACCCACTTCCATCCGATATTGGTGGAAGCTCTCATGATGGAGCACTGAGGCCTTGTGAATAAAAATGTTAAAACCATTAAAGTATGTTAAGGCTAAATGAACCCTTTAAGGATACAAGGAAAGGGAAACATACCTTGTTCAACGCATGTTATGGATCGTTAAAAATGCTCAGTGCATCCACTTTATTCATATTCACTTGGTTCTCTTAGGTTACCAAGCAACGAAGGTAGCTGGCTACATTAATCAGCCCAGATAGCACACTAGTATTCGTCGGTACCATAAACATGAACACTCTCTTACGGTCAGGATCCGCGCTCGAGGTAGGGAACTGCTTCACAAGATTTAGGCCTAGTTTGGACCGCCTAACTTTACAAACACCTCCTTTATCGGGATCTACAGTTTGCCAAAATCGGAGAAGTCCTCCACCCCATCGACGTCCATGCGTCCAGAAAACAAGTTAAGAGCCTCATCTGCGGCCCATGATGCCTTGCTCGACTTTTCTATAATGGCCAGGGCCTTGTAAAAAAGGAACTCCGTGTGAGATGGTGACTCCAGAATCTCAATGACATCGATAACTTCTCTCAAAACCGTAAAAGCTTCTTGAGAAGCAATATCCACGGGCTTTCCCTCGGGCTCCAAGATGGTTAGGCCTTATCGTGTTCTCCATCCAATGCATCCTACTCTTCTGCAGCGATAGCTGGCTCATGGGTGACAAACTACATGTCATTATTTTCAGGGTTTCCTTGAGCCGGTAGAGAGAATTAGGGTTAGGTATCCTAGCCCGAATACTCTTCGTGCTACTCTTTCGGACCCTGACCGTAGCCCTATTTTTTTGGCCTCGAATGAAAAATCTAAGGAGCTAGAAGACCCCCTCTTTCTTCTCTTTTTCTCCTCCGTCTTTACAACGACTTTGGCAGCAAGCTGTCCCAAAGAGAAGGGTTTTGCAGATGGGGACGAGGCCTCGTCCTCATCTATCACTCGAAGCTCGATGGTCTTGGCAAACGTGTGGTAGGAAGAGAGGGACATAGCCAAAGCAACAATGGAACAAAAGAGAAATTCAAATCAGTAGAAGGGGAATATTCACCATGGGAACGGGTCTCCCATTTGCCTTTTGAAAGTTTGTGCTACTCGCGCTCGGAGTATGTCAACTATTTACAGATTCCCTCAACCCATTCCTTGAAACGGGGATTATCATTGGGGACTCGGGCAACTACGGCAGTACGTACAATCCAGGCAATGAGGAAAATAGAATAAATTCAAAGAGCTATAACTTGGGTAGAGATGAACTAACGTGTTAGGTTCCACTACTTAAGGAATGATAGGAACTCGGGGGGGGGGGGGATGAGATCCTCGGTCTTTACCCGAACGAATCTCCCCTTCCATCCTCGATCCTTGTCTTTGTCTATGCTCGAGAATGAAGCCTTCTTTACCCGTCAGACAAGCTTGAGTAATCCCTTTCGGAAGATTCTATCCGTGGCAGACCTCGTACTTTTTGTATAAATCGAGGACTATTATATCCATCGGGCCAAGCGTGAAGGGGTATGTGTAAATGCTTAAGTACCTCTTCACATGCTTGGTGATGTCCTCATCGGGGACATGAATAACTACTTCCTTGCCTTCCCACTAGCAATCCTCTCGAACCGTCAAGAGCGTGTCTTCGGTGATGGAACATATATACCTCCACACCTCCTCACTTTGATCTCCTTACTTGTATGTTTTTTCGAACTTAAACTCGTTATCTATAGAGCAGCCTCCGGGGATTAAATTCTTAAAAGGAGGTTCCGGGGCTGCCTCCGGGAGGATCACTTCGACATTTGCGGGCGAGTTAGAAATTGAAGGGGCAATGTGTTGAGGCACGGATTTTGAATCTTTTCTCATTGCTATCTGGGAATATGAAGTTTTGAAGACGAGCATGAAGGTTTGAAGATTGAATATGAAAAAATAAAGATGTGAAGAACAATATATGGAGGTTTGAAAGGAATGATGACCAAGTAAATATTTCGAGGGTAACTCAAGAAGATTGAAAACTGGAAAGTAAAAAAGTGTAAAAAAGGAAACCGAAGCTTTTATAGAAGGGGAATATTTAATGCATGACGTTTTGCATTTGGGGACGATCAATTGGCGGCTGACACGTGTCCAAAGTTACCCCCAATTTTTTGGTAAAAAAACGAGAGGAAAGTACGATCTGACATGACCTCGAGTAAAGTCGAGGGTTTCCACGTCTCAGAGCCCCGGAAGGACGAATAGTGCACCCAGGACCGGACGCGGTCGAGCATCGTGTCCGAGAATAGTGAAGGGTCGAGACTAGGGGAAAAATATGGTTAGACATGGTAAGCGGGGAACCGTAATATCCACCCTCAACTAGATGTTACGACATAAATCTCGCCCAATATCAACTGCAGATCAATGTTTATTGGAAGAAGATTTTTACCTTATTTAGACTTGTATTAGGATTGAAACTATCTTACTATTTAAAGGGAGAACCTTTTTATTTTCAAACCACCGTTATTATGCTTATCAAATCAATAAAGTTAATTTATGCTCTTTAGATACTGTTAAAAGTGTTTTTCAGTTGCATGCTTATTGAGTTGCAATCGAACTCGTTCGAAGGGCTAAATCGGAACCGATTTCCTAAAGGCCATTGCAAAGCTAGTCTTATTAATCAATTGTTTTTCGTTCGCTCTGATTTCTTTTAATTCAATTAATTATTATTTATAGTTCACTTGTGTTAAGTTAAATTATATATTCTTTAATTGCATATAAATTTAATTGAGGGTAAACAAAGTTGAAACATTTTACTTCTACTTGCAAATTCATGCAACTATTTGTTTGGTCATTTTCGTCAAAATAACATTACCTTAGCTTCTAATTGTGAGATTACGTTGGACACGTACGAGATTGTGGTAATTCGGACAGACAAATTAGCAAGACTTAGGAAAACCAATGGAATGGATAAAAGACGCGCGCGCGCACACACCCACCCACACACACACACACACACATACACACACACACACACACACACACACACACATATATATATATATATATATATACATATATATATATATACATATATATATATATACATATATATATATACATACATATATATATATATACATATATATATATATACCATATTCCATACTATATTACATAATATGTAGATATTAACTATATTACATCAAATATCCATAAATATTTTTAATAATATTAACATTTGAGCTGCACCCGCTTTTCATACCAAAAGGAAAGAATATTTGTTGCTTTTGCGTTTTTGAAATTGAAAACATGGGATAGTTGGTGTACTATGTGTGAGTTAAAGTGGAAACATGGTATAATAGGTATGATTTAATTATGGAAAAGTAAAAGTGGGTCTTGATTATTACAATTCATTAAATAAATTGTAGTAACCAAGATGGAATTACACGACATTGCTCTTTCAATTACAAATTCAATTTGCAAATTATTTGTAGTCATGTAGATTAGTTGTGTTAATTATGTGTATGAATTTTAGTTGCTAGTATGTACAGCTTATAAATGTAATTATTTTGTAGTCATGTCGATTTGTTATCTTAATTTGGTAGATTAAGTGTAGTTGCGATTTTCTACATTTTTACAAATATTGTTATTTTGTAGTCATTCTGTAGTTCTTACTGTTTCTTATTTTATTTTTTTAAAAATTATGTAGGTATTAAGTAGATTAATGCTTAATTTTTATGGTAATGTGAAATAATTTTTGTTTTGTGCAGATTTGACATTATTTTGCACCACATAAAAAGTGTTGGAGTAAAAAGAAAGGGTCAAGCGTGGGGATGAGGGGTTATTGATAAAATGTAAGAGTATTTTATTTGAGTGGAGTGGTGTGAAGTCATAATTGTGTCCAAACCATAGGCCCCATAAGTGAGAAAGAGTAAATATATATTGATATATAATTTGTGTGGGTTGGGTTAGTTAATAATTATTTTTAATTTGTAGCCCATTAATAGTATAAAGATTTGAATTATGGTACTCCATCCGGTCCAAAATAAGTAATTTTTTTGGACGTTTTCACACAGATTAAGAAATTTACATTTTAGCATTAATTAGCAATAGAATTGACAATATTAACCTTTACTATCTCATATAAACACACCTAACACATATTCCAACATCATTTACTCCAAGGATAATGTAGGAAAAAAATAATTAATGCACTCTTGAAATCTGAAAAAATTACTTATTTTGGACCACAAGAAAAAGGCCAAAAGATCACTTATTTTGGACCAGAAGGAGTATAGATTAGTGATTAAGTGAACATTTATGTAATAAAATTAAAAGTTGAACATACTTATGTAATATAGTATGATATTTGATATATGCATGTAAAAATTCCATAAAAGATCACAGGCTTTTCATGAGTTGAAAGTTTAATGGGCTAATTTTGAATCCAAAGTGGGTCGAGGAAGACAGCTGTTAGCCCAAAGCCCATCAGTCTCAGCCCAGAGCAAAGTCCAGGATTCAAGAAGTAGGGCTCCCTAGAGGAGATCTTGCATTTTAAATAGGCCAAAAATGCCTAGAAAATCAAGAAGTACTAAAAATTTGGAGCACTGCATTAATTCATACTACACATACATGTGACAAGTAGGAAATCAATAAGTCAACTTGAACTATTAACAAAATATATATTTACAAATGATATGTTATAAATAGAACTCTAATTAGAGTGAATGTCTATCTTATAGAAGAGTTTTACTTTGAGGCTAAGTCTTTTCTCTTCCTATAAATAGAGGGGTCTTACCCCATTGTAAATCATCCCAAAGTATCAATAAGAATACTCCTCTCTCTACTTTTCTCTCTCCTGTTCTTGTATTATTGGTCTTGTTCTTATATTATTTCATAACACGTTATCAGCACGAGTCTCTAACCATCATGAGTTATTTTATGGTTTTCACTATACAAGATTGCTACGTTAAGTGTTTGATTGTCTGTTAAGGATGCCAAAATAATCATTAAGAACTGCAGGAGATCCAAAAGGGATTCCTTTGACTCAACATGTCCCTCATACTGACTCTGAAGTTCTTTTGAGCAAACCATGAAATATTGGCAAATAGGGAGACATATATATGCGTGAATTTCTATACGGAAAAATAGAAGAGACGGTATCATCATAAAGTAATGCAACGGAATGGAAACTCAAGAGGTATATTTGATATCACAACATTTATTGGTATACCTTAAAGGTAAGTATTTTAATTTTCTTTTTCAAATTCTTAAAATTTTACGATTTGATTTCATATACAAACAAAGACAAAATCCGTCCAATTGAATTTGCTCCATTCCCTTTAGAGAATGTGGTAGCAGTATGTGATAAGTCTGAAAAAAGACAAAATCCGTCCAATTGAATTTGCTCCATTCCCTTTAGAGAATGTGGTAGCAGTATGTGATAAGCCTGAAAGAAGACAAAATCCGTCCAATTGAATTTGCTCCATTCCCTTTAGAGAATGTGGTAGCAGTATGTGATAAGTTTGAAAGAAGACAAAATCCGTCCAATTGAATTTGCTCCATTCCCTTTAGAGAATGTGGTAGCAGTATGTGATAAGTCTGGAAGAAGATAAAATTATTACCATGAAGGTATAAATGAATGTGGACGTGGCAATAGACGGAATTATAATCGTCATCATTGTGATAATGAGAATAATGAAGATTCTCAAAATAATCTTTCACTTTATGAAAGTAATATTTGACATGAGATTATATATATAGCACATACAGATGATTATGATCCATTCCCTGAAGTGAATGTGATAATCGTAATAAAGCCCGTAAGTATGGACACGCTCTTGATGTAATTTTGTTTTATGTCTGACATTATGAAAAGAAAGTTCGTTGCCCTTGAAATTTCGGGCAAGAACTATATGACATGGGTGTTGGATGCTGAAATCCATTTGGATGCAACGGGTCTTGGAGACGCCATTAAAGACAGAAATAATGCATCCACCCAAGACTATGCTAAGGCCTTGATTTTCTTGCGCCATCACCTTGATGAAGGTTTGAAAATTGAATATATCACAGTCAAAGATCCACCTATCTTGTGGAATGGCTTAATGGAGAGATATGACAACCTGAAGTTGGTCACTGTGCCACAAGCACGATATGATGAGAATCCAAAAGCAAATAGTTCATAAACTATATGTTATCGTTGCGGTGGAAAAGGGCACTGGGCGAAAATTTGCCGTGTACCAAGACATTTGGTTGAGCTTTATCAAGCATCTCTAAAAGGTAAATGCCCTGAAACCAATTCTGTCTCTGACGACAATTTTGACATCACCCACCTGGATGTGGCAGATTTCTTTGAGCACCCTGAGGGGAAAATAGACCACTTAATCGGTGATGGATCTGTGATGAAGGAAGATGGAATTGTTTGATTTTATTTGTATTAGTCAGTGAATAAACTAATAGTCATTAGTATCAGCTCGTATTAATTAGTTTATGATATAACGTTGGTACTAGTTCTTTAGAATGTTTCAATATGCTTAAATTTCAAAGATATTTTTACTTTTCAGTAGAGTTAATCGACTAACCTAACCATTAGTCGATTATCTAATATTTCGCATTAAAACTGCAAAACAATCGATTATATACTTGTTAACAATCGATTATATTAAGACATAATCGATTATGTATGTTTAACAATCGATTATATTAAGACAGTATGATCTGAAGTTTTTCAAAATAGCAAATAATCGATTATGTATGTTTAACAATCGATTATATTAAGACATAATTGATTGTGTATGTTTAACAATCGATTATATTAAGACAGTATGATCTGAAGTTTTTCAAAATAGCATATAATCGATTATGTATGTTTAACAATCGATTATATTAAGACAGTGTGATCTGAAATTTTTCAAATTAGCAAATAATCGATTATGTATGTTTAACAATCGATTACATTGAGACAATACTTAAACTGAAATTTTCAAATTGCAAAGTAATCGATTATGGAAAACATATAATCGACTATCTGATTTGGTTAGTCAACTAATCTCAGCAGATTTTGAAAATATTGTTTAGTTATGAAGCAACGGATTAAATTTGTTTATTCTCATGTTCGTATATCTCTTTTGATTAATTGATTCATGTGCCACACATACGATATTCAAAGAGAAGAAATATTACTCTCATTTAAGTATGTGTAAGGCAGATGTTACTACAATTTCTGGTAGTAGTAAATTGATTAAAGGCTCCGGAAGAGCAACTATAACTCTGCCTAAAGGAACAACATTTTAGAGAATGCAATGTTCTCCTCCAAGTCTAAAAGGAACTTGTTGAGTTTTAAAGATATCATTCAAAATGGATATCATATTGAGACAATAGATGAGAATAATCTTGAATTCCTCATTTACTCATGAAAACGAGGCTGCCCACTTCGGTTTGGGGTCACGCCATTTTGCATGCAGCAATGCTAGTTCGTCTCAGAACGACGAATTATCACAAATATTCCCTGTTGCAATGAGTTTTGGGTCATGAACCTAATATATCCCACTTAAGAATTTTTGGATATGCAGTATATGTGCCTGTAGCACCACCATATTGCACCAAAATGGGTCTGCAAAGAAGGTTAGGAATATATGTTGAGTTTGAATCGCCCTCCATTATTCGCTACCTCGAAACATTGACAGGAGATTTGTTCACTGCACGATTTGCAGACTGTCAATTCGATGAGACACTTTTCCCAAAATTAGGGGGAGAAGTTGGTGAAACCAAACGGGAAATTTTGTGGAAAAATGCATCATTATCTCATCTTGATCCACATACCTCTATTTGTGAAAAAGAGGTGCAAAAGATTATCCATTTGCAAAGAATAGCAAATCGAATGCCAGACGCATTGGTATTGAATATACCACACTCACCCCTAGAAGGAGGTTTGAGATGATATATGAAAATAATGTCATTGTTATGGCATGAATAGTCATTGGTCACGTACCTATTGTACGCCAAATTAATTTGTCAATGTGATTATCAAAGGACAATAATAATGCAAGAAACATATCTTGCATATAATTTTGACCATGACCATAACTTTCTCTTTAAAAGAGATATTCACCACATGGATGTTGATGAATCTGTGGTAGTACAAAATTAATTGAGAGCTCTAGAAGAGCCAATTATTACTATGTTGGAGAAACGCAATTGATTACCAATAAGGTATTGTGTGGTAGTAAGTCTCAAAGAAACTTATTCAGTTTCCAAAGTATATGCGAAAGCGATTGATTATATTGAGACTATAAATAAAGGAAAGATTTGATATCTTCTATTACTACAACTTGTAGCGGGATAATTTGTATATGAAAAGCTACCCGCTTTATTCTCCAGTTTGTACTACACAAACAAAAGAATGCCACAATAAAGTGGATATTTATTGGTATAAAAACCCATACCATAATAAACTTGAAGTTTATTGATAATTGCACACGTCATGGTGTAAATTTGAAGTTTATCAATATTGATAATTTATTCAGTTGGCATTCGGGTTAGCCATCTCATTTTAAGTATGATGTGCAGTAATAGAGAATTCACATGGGTAAATATTAAAGAACTAGAAAGTTCTTTACGATTTCTCTTATATTACTTGTTCTCATTAATTGATTGACCAACTAAAGAGTTCAGGTTGAATCCCATAAATTCTGGAAATATCAAGGTGAATATGGGCCCATTCACCTGCCATGTATACCACATATGATGCATCTATGATATGGTTACATGTGCGATTGTTATTAACCCGCAGCCTGGCCGGTGCTTGCGAGGTACATTGCTCAGTAATATAACTTCGAGCATAATTTCCACATTTTCTATTCAAGATAGTTCATCTTGATAAGTTGGTTTATATCATAGTTGGTTTAGCAAGATAATTATTGAGTGCCTCCACTTAATAGCTAAACTGTTTCTTATGAGAACAAAGTTATATATATCAGTTTGATATACGTTGTATACGAGAGTATATTATATTCTCCCCTCACAAGTGGTTCAGGGTCAGGAACCAAATAATTTCATCTTATTATTATTGGTGTGCGGTGTATATTTTTATTAAACACCATAATGCACAAAGATGGACTCTCAAAGTTGAGGAAACAAGTTAGCTTTTCTAACATGAGGGGGAGACATGATAAACACTTGAGAAAAGGTTACATAGGATGAATTATCATTTGTATATATAGATCCTCGAATACCATAATATGAACCTGAAGTTCATAAAAGGATAATTCAATTGCAACATATTGCAAAGCATGCTATACGCATTTGCTGACCCAAAGAAAGTAACTATATTCTCACTGCAAATGCTCATATTAAGTCCCAGAAGGACAAAATCGTTGATACGCTTAAAGCGTATAGACAAATAGGTTTCAAACTAACTTCTTAATAAAGAAGATGAGCAAATGATCAAAGTGATCATAATGGGGAGGCAAGTGATCTAGAAGATCACATGACATAACACTTCATAAAATCTCATGAGAGATTCAGGTACCTGAATATATGAATAAAGAGATCTCCATGTTATGTCTTTATGAAAATTTACTGGAACCGATATAAAATGTTCGTCGACGACATCTATGATAGCGCTAAATATCGATGAGGATCTTAAAGTTTGTCGAATACAAACAAAAATATTGGCTAAATTGAAGTGATACAATTCAAGCAGAATTGATTCCATATGAAAGACATGTAGTTTTGGACATGTAGTTCAAATACTTGAAAGTATAAAGTCAATGGTATGTGTAATCAGTTTTCGATATCTTATTTGTTTAGCATGACATGAAAACTTGATATGCATCTAAAGTCTATTATATGGCTTATATGACTTAACTTATATGTCAATCCATGAAAGATTGAAGTTGCTTGGAGCATATACAATTCTTGGTCCTGAAGTACCACATCCTAAGTGCAACTTGTGTACATATGTATCTTGCTATAACTATAAGCATGATGGCATCGAGAATACCTCTATGGAGATATTGAAGAGTCATTCCACGACATTATATGAAGATGTTCATATCTATCAAGAATGATAATTTCAAGATGGTGCACAAGATTGGAATGCAAATGCTCAAGGATGTGAATTGATGCTCCTTTCAGGGGGAGTTAATGCGCGTTGCACTCTTTTTCCCTTACAAGGTTTTGTCCCAATGGGTTTTCCTTGCAAGGTTTTTAACGAGGCAACCAATAGGCGCATATTCAAACATGTGTACTCTTTTTCCTTTTCTATAATTTTTTTTCCCATCGGGTTTTATTTAGTTAAGGTTTTAACGAGGCACATTATTGAATAGACATTCAAGGGGGAGTGTTATAAATAGAACTCTAATTAGAGTGAATGTCTATCTTATAGAAGAGTTTTACTTTGAGGCTAAGTCTTTTTTCTTCCTATAAATAGAGGGGTCTTACCCCATGTAAATCATCCCAAAGTATCAATAAGAATACTCCTCTCTCTACTTTTCTCTCTATTGTTCTTGTTCTTGTATTATTGGTCTTGTTCTTATATTATTTTATAACATGATAGCTGATAATTCTCTGGCCATTACACGCTTTAATTTTATATAATTACTTGGCCCAGCAAAAATTACAATATACACAAGTACCTGTGAAGTGATCACACGAAATATTACGGGGTACGTCCATATGCGACTAATTGATTTTGCCGAACCTGGAAAAAGGCAAATCTCAACAATACTGAGCGTCTAATATCGTAGTGAAAAACGGCACATTCACGAAAGATTATGGTGGAGCAATAAATATTATTTCATCATTGATCAAAAGTCCTTGGTATAAATTCATATTTGTTAGGATATCGGACATCAAGTGAGTTTTTTTTAAAAAAAATAAGGCGGATCCACGTATACGTAAGTACACGAGTCTTATCTATGATGAAAGTATGAAATTTATAAGGTCTCTTAGATTTGAACTGTATTGAATAATTATTATTTATATGTGTATTCACTAAATAATTTAAGTTGAATATTTTGGCAGAATAAAAACTTTGATATGTAAAAGTCTGTAATGTTACTAGTTCTAACTGATTACCATCTTCTTTCCAAAGTTTCTAAAACTTATTTAGCGAAATAACTTAATCGCAATTGAATTTGAAATAGTCTGATTATATAAATTTATTTGACATTGTCAGCGTGTAAAACTTAAATGATATTTACTAAATTGTGAATTTAAAATTAATTACTATGTCATTGGTTTCATAAAAAACTAAATAATGAGGCATCACATGCGCACTCAATATAGTTGTGAGCCTATATTCTCTCGGTAGTTGCAGAATACATAAGAAAGTCTGGTTTATCATCGTCACCATTTCATTGAAACCAAAGTCATTGGGTTGCCCGAGGAATCAAGACAAGTTATTAACACTGCACCATCAATTTGCTGTTTCGTGTTACATTAAAGCTGTATTCGATTTCGGTTCTGTGTTTATTTGGGTCTGTGGTTTCGGTTCTGACGGTTCTGACGGTTCCGGAGCCGAAACCGCTACCATACGGTTCCGGGTACCATCCGGTTCCGGTTCTTGCGGTTCCAGTTCCGGCGGTTCTAGCGGTTCCGGCGGTTCCCGGCGGTTCTGAAATTTTATTTTATTTTTTAAAATCAATATCTTGTATAGTAGTCATTAGTATATTGTAGAATATATTTTATATGGTGTACTATGTTATTAGTATAGTATATATTGTGTTTAGTAATTAGTATATATTATGTATAAGTAGTGTAATTTTGTATATAAGTAGTATATATTGTATTTAAGTAGTATATATTGTATATAAGTAGTGTATATTGTGTTGTAGTTAGTAATTAGTATAAATTGTATATAAGTAGTATATATTGATAAAAGAATGTTGTCATTAGTATATTGTGTTGTATGTTATATGTTGTATGTTATATAAATATTCAAGGATTGATATAGAAGTTAAGACAAAGAAATATTGAGACAAAAGATATTCAAGAATATGATAAAGAGCATATTTATTGACCAAAATGGCATATCTTTCTTAGTCTTCCTTCCCTCAATGGAAAAAAAAGTAAAAGAAGACATGCCAATGTACAAGTTACATCATAATTTATGCATTATTCCCTGAACATGACTTAACTCAGTTATCCCCTGTGGTGAACGCTTCTTCTTGTTCCTTGGGGTTAATTCTATTGACAGTTGCACCCACGTCATCGGCCACTTCAGTTTTTTCGACATCTTTTGGAGTTCCTGGAGCCGAGCCATATGCTTCTTCCCTGTCCGAGCCATATGCTTCTTCCCTGTCTAGTGTGCCTCCATTGATTTCTCAGACAAAGCCCCTACAATAATAGTGCAATAAAATCCAGATAACAAAAAAGGTCTTTTAACTTTTCAGCCATGTTATATCACTCACAATAATAGACAAATACATATACTGAGCCATGTCGAATACAATGTCAAGGTCCATTAAAAGATAAGTTACTAAGGATTCAAATTGTTCAGGTATTAGAGAATTGAATTAAAGCAGATGTCAGATCCTGTAGATAATGTACTGGACTTACCTTAAAAGTTGATGCCATAAGTAGATCTTGAATATTAGGGACTATGTCGTACGATACAATGTTGAACACACCATCAAGGTGAACGGACTTCTTAGTGTTTGAAGGCACTACTTTAAATCCTGCCTTATTTGAACCACCCCATTGAGATAAAATCACCTGTTCCATTGCACCTTTTTCCAAGCCATTAGCATGGTGTTGCAAAGATGGTGTGACGTTGTCCGTTGTACCTTCTTTCTCCAAAATCTCTAGAGATGTTCCCTCCACCAATTTATTACCAGGCAAGAATTTGACTTTTGGTTTTATGTTGAGATTATCATCAACCGGGGGAGGGGTAGTATTTTGGCCACTACTTTCACTTTAGCTTTTTTCTTTACCGAACATATTTTTCAACGAAAATGCCATAATAATTAGCATGTAAGAGTTGAAACGAGTTTACCGGATTGACGAACAACTTCTTGAAAATTGAAAATCGTCGAAATTGAACACTTGAAAACTTCAATTCAACAACTTCACAATGTTTCACGAATTTGCAACAATAAATTAAGCACTTGCACTAGAAAGATTGAAAGAGAGCTTGAGAGAGATTGAGAGATATTGATGAATTGGTGAATAAAAATGAAAGAATGAGGGGGTATTTATAGTTGAGAAATAGGAAATAGTGTAATTATATAAAGTTTGGGGGCCAAATAACTATTTTTTAAACTTCCAAACGGCTAGTTTTGAAAAAGAGCCGTTTGGAAATTATTTTTAAAAAAAATTGTTTTTTTAATAATTACCGTTACAGAACCGTTTGGAACCGTTTGGAACCGCCAGAACCGGTCTGGTTCCGATTCTGGCGGTTCCAACGGGTAGAACCGCCCTGCCACGGTTCCCGGGAACCGCCGGAACTGGGCCGCCGGAACCGCCAGAACCGCCAGGGCCGCGGTTCCGGTCCGGTTCCGGTTCGGAACTGCCAGATTTGCAGCCTTATGTTACATCTAACAGAACGCTAAATGAAGCTGTTTTTTTTTTGTTAGAGGTATACAACGTTCTACTAGACCAATGAGACGACCTATGCCGATCGAAATATAAAAGGTCAAGATACAATTAGAGTAATTAAAATGATTAAACTTACAAGAGCAGTGCCATGTGCATAATTTTGCACAAGTAACGTTGTTCTATTGTCACAATTTAACTTGTAAACAATGTAGGTGTAACGACTCGATCGATCATTTTAAGCTTCGACACGTTATTCAGCAGTCTGAGGTCATGAGCAGCTTTATTTTAGGTATATTGACTTGTACGCGTGGTCGGATTTGAATTTCGGTGAGTTCAAAATGAATTTAAGGAGAGTTCTAATTTTGAAAGCTTAAAGTTGAAGAAATGAACTAGGATTGGAATATTGAGTAAATGATCCCGAAATCGGGATCCAAAGGTTTCAGCAGGTCCGTATGATGATTTCGGACTTGGGCGTATGCCCGGATCGTATTTTAGATGACCCCGGGAGCATTTTTGGTGCCCATTGTGGATCGAGCTGATCGCCTCGGTATGAATAGATGCATCTATAGGCGTGCTGTCGACCCTCGGCAAGTGCACATTTATTTCTGTTGGATCGGACCGATGCCTCGCTATGATTGCGCATGCTTGTATTGATGCCTGGACTCATTTGAGTTATGTTATGCCTTGATATGGCTCGAAATCATATTGTTAATAATAACAAGAAACTTAAGGAAATTTCCAAAAAGGAATTATATGTTTACTTGTTTCCTCTATTTGGATTAGAATCATGTTTATAAAACAAATCCATGGTTTAAAATATTTATTAAGGATAAATAAACATTGGACTACTAGTGAGTGTCAATGTTGACCTTCTCGTCTCTACCCCTTCGGGATTAGGCGGGATACTCACTGGGTACACGTTATTTTTGTACTCATACTACACTTGATGTGGATTTCGTTGCATAAGTATATGTGGCTCCAGTGGTCTTCTAGACATAACAGCGCGGATGATTTTGGGACTTGATGAGTTGCATCATTCGAGACGGCCGCAGCTAGGGTAGTCCCTTTCCAGTATACTGTATCTACTTTCCGTCCACTGTATTCCGGACGGAGGTTGTATTTTTGTTTCTCTTATCAGTAGATGCTTATGCACTCGTGACACCGGGTTCTGGGATGGTTTGAAGGAATGTATTAATTTCTTAACTTTCAAACTTGATCTGAAATTATATTCTTTACAATTTATTTTAAATATGGAAGAAATATCCTAGATTTTTAAGATGTTAAAACGAGATTTTGTTTATGTATTTTGGTTGGCTTGGCTTACAGCGGTGTCCGATGCCATCACGACCCTTAGTAGATTTTGGATCGTGACAACCTGGTATCAGAGCACTAGGTTCACGTCGGTCTCACGAGTCATGATCAAGTCTAGTAGAGTCTCGCGGATCGGTATAGAGACGTCTGTACTTATCATCGGGAGGCTACATGGCTGTTAGGAGTACTTTCTTTCTAAATTTCCTTATCGTGCGATTTGATTCCTCTAAGGCTTAGGCCTCTATTTCCTTCCTACTCAATCTCATGCGATGAAAATCACTAGTTATAAATTGAGAATTGAAGAATTTTGATGGCGCTACAGATGTGGTGCAGGAAGTTTCTCCCAGTATGGCTGAATGGACTATTATAGTTGCCCTATGGAAGGATATCTTATTGTTTCGTGTCGGTAGCGGTACTTCTGGGAGCCTTGATTTTGGACACGGGTTTCCATAATGCTTATGAATGTCTTTCTGCGGTGTTGATGTAACGGCACGATGTTTGCGTACATGTGGAGGTAGTGAATGATTTAAAGGGAAGTTTACTTAGTGTACGACCTCGAGATTCGGTGTTTTATTCCCGGCAGAGGGAAGGCAATCAGGCAGAGAATGTTCAGGTTGGGTTGATGTCCTTATCCTTATGGGATGTGCAAATTCGCCGGTGTTATTATCTTCTACAATTCGCCTTTGGGCTAGGTTTTTGCTGGTCAATAATGAAGAAGCAACAGTCATAGGTCGCGGGATGCGAGGATTCAGGATGGAATCAATGTCCCTAATGTTGATGACTCAGGAAATGTGATCTTCAGAAAGGTTTAAAGTTAGTAGCGTCTTGTGAGTTCGAGATCTATGAAGATAGATTTTATTTAAGGCAACAATTGAGCAGCTAGGTATGAGGAAGGGCACGTGGGAAGTGTCAGGCGGTGTTTCAAGCTTCTAGGAGGCCAAGTATGAGGAGCAAGGACGAGCCGTCGATAAAAAGGGTAGAGTTCCTCCCAAGTGGGGGAGTGACGGTTGTAGCATATGGGCTTGGTATTAGGTTAACTACGCGCCTTAAGGAGAGTTTGGAATGATTGGAGAATTTCAGAGATTAGTGATTGAGGCCTATGGAGTTAACTTGAAGCATGGGCCATTATGCGGCAGAAGATTTGATATAGCGGGGAGGAGATGCTTGACGTGAAGAAAGATGCAACATAACGCTGAATTGGAAGGGTATTGCAGCATATTTAATTAATGTCCACGAGGGGTAAATGGACCGGTGCAGCCAGAGTGTAAGCTTGGACTCATGATGGGTTATTGATGTCATAGTGATGTACCTCGTGCAGCAGTGTTAAAGGATGTTAGAAGTAGCATCTACAGGTGGGTTATTCCCCGTGAGCAGGATAGCGATCGCGTGGTTGGTGAAGCGTCTGCAAGGAATCCTATCGGTTATTTAGCAAAGTGATCGGCCGTGCGAATGTGGTTGATGATTCAGAGTTCAATAGAGGGTTTTATCGAATGATTCCGAGAAATTTGGCGGTTGATTACTCAAGGTTATGTTAATGAGAGATATAGAATTCTGGTGAATTCAAGGGTTGTGTAATAGTGGCTTCGAGCTAAGTGAGAGAGTCCCACCCCTTATGATTGGGTTCATGGTGAATTAATCGCGAGAGTTCCATCCACGAGTATATTGGTGGGTTGTTTCAGCTATGAGAAAAGACCATAAGAGGTAATTTGAGTAGATGAATTGCTAATCTACGTTATGGTTGGCCTTAATTGCTCATGTTCAGACTTGAGAAAGGATTCATGATTTATGCCTTGTTTAGATGCAGGCTTTAGGGGAAGTGATTTTGCCAGATTCTTCATCGAGAGAGTAATCATAGGTTATAAAAATTTGGTGGAGCTGGTTATATTCGGGGCCAATTCAGAGCGGGTGGCTCTCAATAACGGTCCTAGTGAATTCAAGAGGTAAAGTGTGGTGCCTAATGATTTTTGAGTTTATAGGTACGATTAAGAGTCAAGGTTTTGTAGCAGCATATGAGAAGAGGCCCAGAATGTTCTATGATGTTTTGACTGGAGGTGTAGCATTTCAGAGGCATGGAATGGTTCATGGGATTTGAGACAACACAGATATTTTTGTGCATAGTGTGTATCGGCACCGTTTAGCGGCTATAGGGATTTGGAGGCTCGAGTGGATCTTTATTTGCCAGTATGTTAGAATTTGGATGTGATATTGGAATTCAGGCTGGTTGTAACAGTGTTGGTTGATTTAGAACCATTGCGCCAGGGGCTATGCCAGAAATGCCACGGGTTGAGTGGCGAGGTGCATTGGATTATGTTCTTGCCGGGTGGTTTATATTTCAAAGACCCAGCGGACGACTGGGAAGGATTGCTTTTCTTAATCGGGCTTTCATGATGGATGTTCGTGCAGAGGTTTCTACCATTGGTTCAATAGCGATTATGTTCTATCGGGGTTGCATGGTGTGCGTTATTTGTTTCACCATGGGTGTGAAGATTTTCTTTCGCTCCAGACATAAACTGAGCATGGTCCCGTGGGTTCTGGTCACTCGGGACGGGTGCAGATGGAACATGTGATGTGTTGGATGGAAAAGTACTATTTCTAAGGCAATCAAGGATAAATTGGAAGGAAGTAAATTGATTAACCATGGTTAACTTCGCATGTTGGTATTGGTGATCAATTCATCCATCGTGATCAAGTCATGTATATGATTTATGGCGGTGCATGTGAGGCTTATCAGCCGCAGAAATTGATGTTATTCAGAAGCATTCTTCTTTTATGGACTGTTATGAGTAGGCGGACCTCGAAAGGGTTATGGTGGTTTGAACCACTATTTAGAGTTTTGCATATTTGAGGTTATGAGAATTCGCCTGTATGTTGCTATAGTTCTCCTGGAGTGAGCAAAAATGAAAAGTTTTATATGATGAAGTGTTAGTCTATCAGCGGTTCCAGAATTGTGATGGAGATCGTGTCAATCGTATATTAGCACGTGAGGTGCAGTGAGTGGTATTGAATTTGAAGTAAGGCCCAAGGTTGCATTTTGGTCGGTGACAATGATGTCACGAACTCGGATGAGCAGAAAAGGGGTCTCGGCGTTTAAAGTAAGTTGGAATCATCTTCAGAATCACACGAGATTGTGTTTTGTAAAAGGAGTTTTGCTTCCTGGTTAGGATTCTTGATTGCTTTTCAGTGTTAGTGCAGCCGGTGATTTGAATGTGCAAACCCGTTAATTATTGCGGAAGATTTTGGGAGCGTGTCCCACAGAAAGATTGTACAAGAGTGACATGTAGTCTTGTGTGTTATGAGAAGATATAAGTAATCATGGACCTTTGAAAAGTTATTAGCCTAGTTTGGCACGATCAGGATCGACTTGAGGTCGGTGGATAGATATAGATGTGGAAGTGAGCCTTACGTCAGGCCAGTTGTGTTCATTTCAGCAATGCGCTCTTCCTGGAAAAGTAGTCGCGGTGTTATTTCGTGGTCAGCTATTTCATATAATGATGCATTGCGTCGTATGAGTTGTGAGATGGCTGGGTAGATTTCTCATGTGTTGAGGTTCCACGCAGCAATGATGTTATATGAGTAGGATGGCTCTTGAGATTTAGATCATGTCTCGCACCTTAGTTGTTCTTGGGTTTTGTAGCCTATAGCACTATATGTGTCCTCTATTATAGTGTTATGCACAATAGCGTGTCTATGACCGATATTCGGTATTTTGTTTTAATGAGCAATCTAGCTCGATGTGCACCTCCTTTATTGAGTGCTATGTTATTCGGATCGGGTTACGCGCCGCAACAATGTGATGTCGAGTCTGGTTTCCTATATGCTAGTTTTGTGTGTTTTGATTCTTATCTTCTAGGGAAAATTCGTATTAGAGTGGGGTTAGGTAATTCCTTCTAGAGTTCGCCTTCCTTTGGTATCGCGTTCGTATTGGTAGCCTATTGGCACATTGTGGCATAATATGAGGCTTTTGTTTATGCCCGAGATGGCTTATTGCCTGAGCAGTTTGTACTGGGTGAGACAAGATTATGGGATGTAGGATCGGTGCAATTTGATTATATGAAGAATATTAAGGAGCTAATACCATTAGATGGTTCATGATGAGGCGATGATGTTTGTCAGGAGTATAGACCCAATGATTTGTTGATTCAATAGTTGGTTATGAATTTCATCACATCTCTTCCGTCGTGTCGGTGTTGTTAAAGCTAGAGCAATACCTATGTAGGTCATGAGATGCAATGGGAGCATCAGATTTGTGGAATTTCGATTATTATGTTTAAAAAATGTTATTGTGGTCATATGAGTAAAGCGGTGTAAAGCGTGAATTCAGCAACAATTATTCTCTCACGCATGGGTACAACGTGTAGTGATTGATATGGTAATTGTATGACCGGAACCAGGTCGGGCATAGAATTGTGGATGTTGGAATTGGGCTTTAAGGTTTATTTACTCGAATGATAAAGTGTATCTGCAGAATTATCGAGCTAATGTGCTCAACTGAGTTGTGGTAGCACGGGAAAGTGCATGAGAGGTTGATCAGTAGTTCCAGGCTATTTCAATGTAGTTCTCAGCACGTTCGAGGACGAATGTATGTTTAAGTGAGGGAGAATCTAACGGTCTGAGCGATCGTTTTGAGCTTCGGTGCGTCAATCATCAGTCTGAGGTCATAAGCAGCTTCATTTCAGTATATTGACTAGTACGCATGGTCGGAATTGAATTTCGGTAAGTTCAGAATTGATTTTGAAGAAGAATTCTCATTTTGAAAGCTTAAAGTTGAAGAAATGAACCAAGATTTGAATTTTGAGTAAATGACCTCGCAATCGAGATCCGAAGGTTTCAGCAGGTTCGTATGATGATTTCAGACTTGGGCGTATGCGTGGATCGGGTTTTAGATGACCCGAGAGTGTTTTGGCGCCAATTGTGGAAGTCAGACTTTTAGAAGAAATTGCATCAGTTTGGCTTAAAGTGCATTTCAGTGTTGTTGATGTCCGTTTGTAATTCCGAGATGAGTAGCTCCGTATGGTGATTCTGGAGTTGGGAGCATTATAAGAAGTGAATTCGGAGCTCCGTAGGTCATTTTGAAGCCATTTGGCTAAAGATAGAAACTTGAAGGTTTTTGAGAAGTTTGACCGAAAATGGACTTTTTGATATCGGGGTAGGAGTTCGATTCTGAAAGCTGTAGTAGGTTTGTAATGTCAAATATGACTTGTGTGCAAAATTTGAGGTCAATTGGACGTGATTTGATAGGTTTAAGCATCGAGAGTAGAAGCTGGAAGTTCTAAAGTTCATAAATCTTGGATTGGAGGTTGATTCATGATTTTGGCATTGTTTGATGTGATTTGAGGCCTCGAGCAAGCCCGTAATGTATTTTGGGACTGGTTGGTGTTCTTGGTCGGAGTCCCGGGGGCCTCGGGTGTGTTTCGAGTTGTGTTGTGCTCTTATTTTATGTTTCAACACCGTTTCTTTGGACATAAAGGGGTACCATATTAAGAAAATAAGCTCCAAATTAAGTTTTTATTGAACCATTAAATCCGTATCGTAATTTCAGAGCCATAGCAAAAATAATCATCGAATTTGGACATCGTATGAGGAAGTTATGCTCGTTTCCGTGCCGAAAAAAGTGATGGTGCTGTCAAAACCGGGACCGCGAAAGCGGGAATTTGTCTGCAGAAGGAAATTTCCGCATTTTTGCACTTCATTTCTTCCATGGGAGCCGATTTTGGAGCAACTTTGGAGAGCCATTTTCATCACCAAGCATGAGGTAAGTGATGTCTACTAGTTTTGTACATCAAAATGTATGAATTTTAGCATGAAAATGGGTAGAAAATTGAGGGTTAGAGGAAGACCTAGAAATATTTTGTTATTGGATTTTTACCACGGTTTTGACCATGGAATTAAGAGAATTTTATATTTGAGTTCCTAAGGTCATGGGTAAACTTTATCTTCGAAAAATTTCGGATTCCGGGCACGTGGGCCCGAGGGCGTTTTGGTCAACTTTTTGTTCTAGGTTAGGAATTGTTATAACTTGGATTATAATGAGTGCCTTAGCATATATTAATGGATTTGCATCATCATTGGCTAGTTTCGAAGCATTTGCACGTTGATTCAAGTCTTCGGAGGAATGTATAAGGCCAGTTATGGATCTTCGGGCGAGGTGAGTCTCCTTTCTAATCTCGTGAGGGGGGAATTCACCTCATAGGTGAGCTAAATTGATAATGTGCTCCTAATTGTGGGGGCTACGTACACACGAGGTGGCGAGAGTCCGTGCGTAGTTACTATTATATTATTGTCCGGGTAGTCTAGGACCCCAAAAACATGTTATACTTGGATTAATTGTGAACCCATTGATTGCTTAAATTGCTTAAATCTTATTAAATTAATAAATTGATTTCTAGAAAGACTTAAGTTTTGTTTTCTCAAATTATTAAAGAGAATTGACCTTTCTTGGATAATTTCTCCATGATGACTGTTTTACTGATTGTTTGTCTATGTATGTTTGCTTGTTATTTGTGGATCGGTCATATCGCCTCGGTATGAATAGATGCATCTATATGCATGCCATCGACCCTCGGCAAGTGTATCATGGGGGCATGCTTTTGGAATTGTTCACACGGGCGAACGTACTTTGCTGCCTCTTTTTCCATAGTGGGCCAGTCATAACCGGCTTAGATGATGCAGTGAACGAGGGTGCGATTACCTGTATGGGCACCGCAGTAAACCTAGTGTACCTCTTCGAGCACCTGCCTCATTTGGTGCGGCCCCATGCACTTGGCGAGGGGTCCACCAAATGTCCTCTTGTAGATATCGTGGTT